>JANCRC010000001.1:21870833-23261250 GCA_024362995.1 Heteromeles arbutifolia | reverse complement strand
AATAGCTTCTCTGTTTTATATAAATAGCTTATGAGCTATCTGTTGTAACTAAGAATCATTCAATCAATACAGAAAGCACGTTCATTATTTCTTATTTTCCTCTTCAGTTTTCTCTCTCTAGTTCTTCAGTATTTCTCAATTCTTTATCTTTTTTATTTTTATTTTTCTCAATATAGTTAATAATATTTATCAAACAGTTGAACGGTTCATTACAAAAATATTGATTGTTTTACCAAGATTGTTGATCATTGTTCTATACACATAGACATAACTAAACGATAGTCAATTTGATTGATTTTTGCAAAGATAATCTTTAACTGATGATTAAAAAATAAATTATTTAGATTATGACGTTTAGGATCCATTAATTATGGGTTGGACGCAAATATTTTCCTAGAGAAAACGCCATTTTGATAACAATTTCTTTATTGTTATCTAATAAGTCTATCCTTCGCATAGAAACACCAGTGTTTGTCCTAGCATCATTTTTTGCCATCGATTTGCATCTGAGAATGGCTGATTCAAACAAACTGAGTACAATGACCAGTCATCAGCTAACTCATCACTCTCAGTGGTTCTTTTGTTCCAAACATTGAGAGAAATCCAAAATTTGAATCTCCCATCCATGGTTAATAGAAGAGAACAACGGTTAAGTATTGGAATTAAGCTACGTGAGTGGTTCGATTTCCTTCAATTGTAACCCGATGGCCAATCATTTAGTATAAACGCCCCCACCCCCATCCCTAAGATATATAAAATAAAAGGAACAAAACCAAAAAACCAGAAGAGAAAATTGATATCTAGCCTAGATCCTGCAGTAGAGGTGGTTGGTAGGTTGCCTCCCATGGCAGGGTTGAATTATGGAAGTGTTCATGTCTCTACGATCATGCGTCACTAAAAGCCATTTATCTTATTTAGCATAAAAACAAATGAACCACAAAGAAAAAAAAATGTGGTCAAACCACATCTATATTATACCCAAGGTTCTAACAAACGCTAAGCGTTAGTCGGGTGGTGAGCTGGGGCCTAGGGTCTAGGCGGCTAGGCGGATTTAAGTAAATCGTGTCTGTTTATACTTAAAATATATATAATTTCATTATAAACTACAAAATAGAATGACATATGTATTATAAAGTATTAGAACATAATGAAAACATGGGGAACAAACATATAGTGTGTGCTCATTTAAGTATTCAACAATAGTGTGTGCTCATTTAAGTATTCAACAAGTCTCTTACAATTTATTGAAAAAAATTAAATGCAAATTAAAAGTTATCTATTTTCTGTCTAAGTGAGTCGCAACCTAGGCAGGTGCCTAGGTAGGTTTGGACGGGCTAGGCGGGTGCTTAGGCAGTCTAGGCAGGCACCTCAGCTAGTCTAGGCACCATTTCTTAATTTTCAAACGCCTAGGCATTAATCGGGGCGGTGACCAGTTGCCTAGCGTCTAGGCAGGGCCCAGGCAACGCTAGACGGGAATTTTTAGAACAATGATTATACCAGATAGACCCCATGTGAGATACCTTACTAAGCCTCCAACATCGAAAACAAGGTTTCATTATTTGAGAAAGCAAAGTGCCAAGTCCCCTTTTTTCATAAATCCATGAAATGAATCGAACTTTCAATCCCCCGTAACAAGTGCATGCATTGTATCATTTTTCTGACACATGCATTCTTCTATCATAATGTCGATTTTCATATTCCCATCTACTACTTTTTGATCTTATTCTTATATATTTGGATCGATAATTTTTCATCTTTCCACTCACATTAATATCTCCTATTTCAATTCTACATCTAAATAACAGATTAAATCACGTATTAGCTCCCTTGGATATAATATGAATAGAGCATTTTCGCGTTAATCCTATTGTATGAGACCACGGTTATAGTCATCAGACTAACAAGTTCATTATTCTCTACGAGGGTATAGATTTATCACAAGTCATTGGATTCTATTTCCGTTAAGATGAATTCACACTAGAGATGCACCCTTGCAGGCAAATGATCTCTTGTTATCTATAACTTGACATGTTATCTTACCAAATTGTCAATTTGAACTATTGATTAAATAGATTTTTGTTTCAAACGTTTTCATTGACGACATAATATACACACACAATGTTGTCTTCAAATAAGATGAGGTTCCTAATATTTTTTAAATGGTTATCTATTACGAGTGAAATTACCAAGTTTTATTGTGTAGCACAAATCGTATTAGTTTATTTTGTTAGTACAAAAGTTGTACTTGTGTTTGTTTAATGAGCATTGCAACAAAGTAACCGTCGAATAAGTTTGGAGGTGCGCTAAAGATGGGAAGCAGAAGCTACTATAAATGAAGATAAGGTGGTGTGACCGTGTGAGCAACAATGGAATTTATATAGCAATATACTATAGATGAATGCAGACGATAAAATGGTTGGTTGGTTGGTTGGATTAGATTTTGGCAGGAGTCCGAGTAGCCAATTTAAAGGGGGCAGGTGGAGCACGCACATCTGATATCTTTGAACCAAATTCTCTCTTTCTTTTATGTTGGAAGATGACAATTCATTCCCATGTCCCATCTGCAAGGTGAGATGTATTTAGGATGGCATACAATGCATCTCATGCAAATCAAAGGGGAAAAAGAATAAACCATATATCTTGATAGAAATTTGATTGCAAGGTTGGTTCCAAGTCACAATTCAATTCATATGCTTGTAATATGTTTGCTAACTTAAAGTAAGTGCAAACTAATGGTCTTGTTAATACATATTATACCCTTTTGCTAACTAATTAAGGATTTGTGCGTGGTAGACTTAATAGTTTTTTTTTTTTTTTTTTTTTTTTCTTATCGTCAAACTTACACTCAAACTAGCATAGTTTGGATCCTCTTCATGAAACTGGTACTGATGTGGTAGCGGCATGTCACTTTCCGATGCCTAAGTCGTTTACTTACTTAAAGGAGCAATGAGTACCAAGCTTACAAGAGAGGAGTTAAGTTACCTTGAAAGAACAGGCAAAAATGAGCGGAGTTCTTTTCTCTTTATGTGTCTAGCTTAAGTGGAATTCTTTAGTGTGTACTGTTGTGACATCGTGCAAGTGGTCAGATTTTGGCCATCCAAATTCTGACATCCGACGTTGTCTGACCCATTTTGGAAGATAAAACGTCTGACGCATGCCCATTTTGTCATAAGACTTGGAAACGTGACCAAGTCGTGTTAATGTTTTGCGGACTCATGAGAGGAGCGCCTTATGTTCTGCTCAGTTAGTTTTAAGGACAACTATGGTGGTTCGCTCCAATGTTGGAGCTTTGTTTGATCATTGGGTAAGTGCCTGAGTACAGTTATTTACCCAAATTGATAGTGTGGCGCCGGTCGCTTCCTTATTAGGCATGTAACATGTACATATGACCAATTTCATCATTTCTTGGCTTATCAACTTTTTGCATGAGCCCTTAATTTTATTTTATTTTTCCATAAACCTTGGGCTAGTTTCTATTGTTTTATTTTGCATTGGGTTTTTGAGTCCTCATTTCACCGAAATAAGTCTATACAATTGTTATTTCCGCAATGTTATTAACTTATTAGGCAAACAATTCTTTATGGAAGTAAGATTGCCAAGCTACTAGAAAAGGAGAACCTTTTAGTTGCTACTGGTTGTATGCAACTATATAAATGTTTATTACCACGAGAGATACGCTCATGATTTTATACAACTCGTGAAAGAAAGATCTTTATAAGAAAAAGACCTAAATGACATTGTTGACCCTAAAAACTACCAAGCCTACGTGGCGCGCAGGCCGAGTAATCTATGAGCTAACTACATCCTTCGGTTGTGTGCGGGGCGTGCCAACTCGTCGGCCGAGGAGTAAAATTTGTTGATGTTGTGTTGGTCGCGCTGCTGACTTCTTGATCTTGCGACTGCGGCCGAGGAATGAACAATTCTCGGCCTTCGGGTTCTAGAGCCTGAAGACAAGGCTGCTAATTTGCGAAGTTCAATATCAAATTTGGCTGTCAATGTGCCGAATGTAGTAACCTGGTAACACCTCACTTCGCCGAGAAGGCTAATGAGATGACCTCTGTCAATAAGGATTCGAAAATCCTTCTCGACCGAGACTTGGATAGGTAACTAGTCGGCCTTTTCGCAGTGCTGTTTATCCAAACTGAAGGTATCACCAGTTGCCTTCACAGTGCTGTTTATCCAAACTGAAGATGTGTTGGCGAAAAGGAAAATAAAAATCTCAAGGTTGTTGAGAGGTTTCGAGTAGAGCGAGGGTTTGCCCAGGACAGATTTGTGTGTTGAGTTGGAGGGGCTTTGAATGGTGCCACTGCCTCTATATTTATAGGAGCGTCTCTGCAATCAAGTCATACTTGGATTAGGACTCCGTATTCTGATCCAAAACTATCTCGATTAATCCTTCTTCAATCATGACTTTGAACCTAGCCTTTATCATGCCGCACACATCTTCATATCTTGTCAACCTCATCCTTGCCGAGACCTCTTAATGAATCAGGATTCATGTTATCCGTAGGACTCTGCCTTCTTCACCTTTATCCAAACAGCATTCTTCCTGACAGGACCTGGCCGATCTCGGCCCATGGGCTAAATAAACCACAAGCCTCCAAATAGAACCTTCTGGGCCGAGAACAATTCTAATTCGGCCTTACCTGATATTTTGGGCCTAAACATTACCCCCTCGCTTCTGAGGTCTTCGGCCTGGATCTACCGGCCGAGCCCTGACCTTGAAGAAGCGAATCTCTTCATCACCCTAGTCCTCGATTTCCAAGGAGCATTTATGAAGCACGATTGCACAATCTTCTTTCTACCAACTGTCTCACTACGTGGCGTCTTTTGCCATAACTGCCCCTAGTAATGACGCCTGAAGCGTGCGGTTCACTAAACCGTCGAATCTCTTACTAAGCATAGTCATTACACCTCGATCCGTGGATTTTTAAATAACCTGGCGATTGTGAGCATCAAAATGTCCTTTCCCATAAAACTCGCCGCCACACGTAAACGTGCATCCTCAAAATACGAAAAACTCGGTCTTTTCACTTGGATTCTCCTGATATTCATAATGATTAGAGACTTTTCGACTAATTTCCTTTTTATTTCGAATCCTGAAACGATTGATCTTCCTCCAAGGACCCTATAAATACCAAAACTCTTTCATTTGCACCTTTACGCTTTCCAATTTTCTGAAATCTCTTGCTCTTACTCTTGAAACACCTATGGAAAACCCCTTTTCTCCAAGATCCTTGCACTCAGACTCCAAACCAGAAACCACTTTTTCCAGAGACCTTCCAACTATTAGCAATGGCTTCCTTTACCTCCCAGCTCTCCAAAGAATACAAGAAATGCGAGAAGATCGTCGATCACTGCGCTATTAAAACCATTCGCTTCGAATGCGACATGAACACCCCCCATCAGATCCTTGGTCCTCTTTTCAAAGCAGCCGTGCCATCCCCTATTATTGAAATTTTCAAAGCCGAGAGCCTGAAATTCCTGCTACAAGGCTTCGAGTGGTCAAAATGGAGTTCGGTAAAACCTCAAGGCTCATGGCCCTTGACCACTGCAACCTGGGCGGCCTGGGTCGAGCGAATGGAGAAGGTTTTCGGCGAGCAGTGGAAAACACTCGGCATCTATGACACCATCCGCCTTTCATCACTGGAGATAGCTATGGACAAGGAGCTTCTCATAGCCGCCACAAGACTCTGGTGCTCGGCTACCAACACCATGGTCCTCCCTCTCGGCCCCGTCAGTCCCACCATCCTCGACGTCACGGCCCTTCTGGGGACCTCACCATCTGGCATTCCAATCGATGCAGCCCTCTCTGGGTACCCGTCGAATCTTGACCTGAAAGCGCTTTTCGACAAGCGGGCCTTCGAGATACTGAGCGGCGAAGGTCAAACACCCTTAAAGGAAGAGGTTCAAAAACTTCACAAGAACTTCTTCAGCTACAACACCCTCTACCTCCATTTCGCCAGCCGAGGGGACGAGGATCTGCGAGAAGGAGAACACGAGGCCTTTCTTTTCTATTGGTACAACAAATACATCTGTTGTACCAAGTCGAACAAATGTCTGGTCGAGAACATGCCAGTGGCCGAAGGTCTGGCTAGCGGCCACACTTTGGCTCTTAGCCCGACGATCATTGCTCACCTCCTCCGCTGTTTGGCCGAGATGACCCTTCACAAGGTCGACCCGTACCAGAGCGGCCATCTCTGGGTCTTCCAACTCTGGCTGCAGGTTTACTTCGTCCCCCTTCGGCCAGAAATCACCAACTTCTTGCCCACCTAGGCACTTGGTGCTCAGTTGGCTTCTCGACCAGCGCCCTCGCACAAGGTCGAGGAAGTATTCAAATACTTCTTCACCCTCGATGCTTTCTCCGACGATGAATTTTTGATCTGTCGTCGTCGGGAATACCCTTCGTCGGTCACGCTCTCTTCGTCAGCGTGGAGCACAGAGGAAGACGCTGATCTCCGTCAATCTTAGGGGTCGTTCGTGCTCGCTCGTGACCTTCTTCTTGGCTGTGACGCCAGCCGAGCGAACTGGGAGGTTTACCATGCAAACTTCACCGACCGGCAACTCGACTACCTCCAAGGCTGCCCGGTCCCCCTTCTCACTTATCGCACTCTTTTGAGCCGATGACGCCTTTCTGGTTCCTCGGAAAAGGAATGCAAAGATGTGAAGATGAAGTTTCAAGAGCGGTGCCAGAAGCTTCGCCTTCGACCGGTCGTCCCTGAATCCCTCAGCACCGATACCTTTGGTGACTGGTGGGAAGAGTGCACCCAACAATTCTTTGGCGCACCGGTTGAAGATATCACAAGTAGACTCTTCAGTGACCGTCCGAATAAGACCCCAGCTCTCCCGCCTAAAGAAGCGGCCCAAGGTCTACAGCTATTTTTACTTTGCTTCTGAAAGAAAAATCGTCATAATTTTACTGACTCGATCTCATCTTTTCCTAGGCAGTCGAGCGCCAAAGAGGGTAGAGGTGGTGGCTGCCGTTGCGGCCAAGAAGAAATCGATTCCCTCCTCCAGGCCAAGCAAACGACCTCGACAAGAGACCGAGACAGCAGCCGTGGTCCCTCAACCTTCCAAGCGTGTCAAGAAATTGGCAAAGAAAGGGGAACGGGAGATCCATGTCATCGATAGCCAAACGACAGGATCAGCCGCAGCTGACGTCTCTCCCTCAATCGGCATCGAGGCGGTTGTGCGGCGGGCCCAAACTGACCAAGCACCTGAGGCTCGATCTGAGCCACAAGTCACGGCTGAGCTGGCAACTGCCCAGCTAGCAGAGGACACGACATTTTCGGCCCCGGTCGAACCGGCTGCTTCCCCGCTGGTTGAGAGAACGGCCACTTCTGAACCGGTCGTGGCCCCTGTCTTGGAAGAGGTAACCGCAGCGACGAGAAGAACTCCTTCCAAGACTCCAAGACAGTCGGCAATCATCATGGAGGTATAATGATGCGGTTGTTAATTCATTCTCTCTTGAACAACTTCGAACAATTTTAATAACCTTTATTTCAGGATGATGAGAGGGACAACAACCCCAACAGTCCTCCTCCGACGGTCAAAACAGCCGGCCGGGTCGAGACACCTGCAATCGCTGAAGCTGTCGGTCAGGTCGAATCCTCCCGCAGTTGCTCATGGGAAAGGCCTTGCCGCCGAGCCTGAAGCAACAGTGGAAACACCGATCCACCCGCAGGATCAAGACTTCGGCATCCATCCTCAGGAAGCCACATCTGCCTATGTAAGCACCCTCTTCATTGTTCTGTTTTATCAACTTTCTGCCTTAGAATGCTAAACTAGAAAAATACTAAATGTCAGGTGCCCGCGTTCTATTTTCACCGAAATTTTTATGCGCCGAAGGGCGTTATATATATCTCTTGGCCACCTCAGTGGCCATCAAATGTAGATAACCTTCATCGGCTGCGTGAATTGAGAAGTAGTCTAAAACACTGGGCTCGGCCATTGAGCTCTCTGGGTTCGAGCAACGATCCAACAGACATGGCCGAATTCTCTTCTCAGCAGGTCTAGAATTTCCCTCTTGCTTGCTTGTTTGATGATTCAACATATCCTGACCTTTCTTTTTCGTGTAGAATTCGTGGGAAGTCGAATTCGACGCCCTCCTCTCAGCTGCGTCGGGAATTGCTGGTCATTCGGCGACCACGACTGGGTCCTCGGCTGACTCCTCTACTCTTGTCAAGCTGCAAGAACTTCTGTCGGTTTCGGCCCCCCAAATTCTCGAAAGTAAGGGCCTCGACTCCGTCGGCGAATGTCTCAATGACCTCGCGGTTAATGGTCAGTTGAGCCCTGAAACTATTACCCGGGCATCTTCGACCTTGGAGCAGACTCGAGAATTCTTTGGCATTTTCGAGAAAGCTCTTCAGGCCGAAGATAACTTGAAGGCTGCGTCGGGTGTCCTCGAAGCTCTCCGCCCAAAAGTTGAAGCCATGAAAGCGAAGAAAGACGCTCTAGCCGACCTGGACCGTTAGATCGTCGAACTTCAAAATCGGAGATCGGCCGTGGCTTCTGAACTTGCGAAGGATTTCGAGTTAGGTGGTAAAACCTGCCTAACTGATTATGCGGCTAGCGTGAAGCGGGTCGAGCAGCACAAAATGGATAAGAGGATTCGTCAAGCCGAGGTCACAATGGGCGAAGTGAGGTGGCTGGAGCTGAAGGCCGTGCTTGAAACTCTTCTTCCTCCATCACCCTAGATTTACTTATGCGCTGACTGACCGGCTCAAGTTGTACTTTTTGACAATCTTTAATAAGATGAAACTCTTATTCTCGCATTTCCCAAGTAGTTGGATAGTATTTCTTTAAAAATTTCCCATTGATTGGTAACTTTTGAACTGCGCCGGTTCGATCCTTAAGGTGATATGCCCCCTTGCCGAGGACTTTATGAACGATGAACGGTCCTTCCTAATTCGGCGACCATTTGCTGAACCTAGGATTTTTAATTCCTATAGGCAACACAGTTTGCCAAACTAAATCTCATTCACCGAATGTTTTCTGTTTAACTCGTTGGTTATAGGCTCGTTCGGCAATCTTTTTCTGTGCTACCAGTAAATTATATGCATCAAGCCGCGCTTCTTCTAGATCTTCTAACTCTTGCCTCATAGACTGACTATATTCGGCGCTGAACAAACTACTTTGCTCGATTATTCGCAACGAATTTATGTTCAATTCGACTGGTAGTATTGCGTCATGCCCGTAGGTTAGAGCGTACGGGGTTGTCCCAGTCGCCGTTCGGAACGATGTTCGATGTGCCCATAAAGCCTCATTCAACTTCAAATGCCACATGTCAGGCCTTTCCCCTATTATTTTCTCAAGAATATCGATCATCACCTTATTACTTGCTTCGGCTTGTCCGTTTGCCTGTAGATAGTATGGCGTGGACTGTTCAAGCCGAATTTTTAGATTCGCCGCATACTCTTTAAACCTCTCGGCTGTAAAGATTATGCCATTGTCAGTTATGATCGTTTCTGGTACCCCGAATCTGGTCACGATGTGTTCCTCCACAAAGTCGTAAACCTCTTTTAGACGTTAATTTGGCATACGATTTTGCTTCGACCCACTTGGTAAAGTAATCGGTCGCCACAAGTATCCATGCATGCTTGGCAGCCCCGGAGGACGGCATGATTTTGCCAATTACGTACATAGCCCATCCTCTAAATGGCCATGGTTTGGTAACCGAGTGCAGTGATTCGGCCGGGACTCTTCGTATAGGACCATGAATTTGGCATTGCACACATCCCTGTGCGAACTTAATGCAATCTTTTAATATACTTGGCCAAAAATAGCCATGCCGTCGAAGCAACCATCGCATTTTCCGGCCCGACTGATGAGATCCACAAATTCCTTCATGAACTTCTGTGATTGCTCGAGCAGCCTCTTGGGGGCCGAGACATAACAATAGTAGTTCATCTTCGCCTTTTCGATATAATTCGTTTTGGTACATGACATAATTCGTGGCGTGAACCCTTGTCTTGCGGTCGTGTTTGCTATTAGGATTATCAAGATACTGCATAATGGGCTTCCTCCAATCATCTGGCATTGCCTCAACTGCGCAAACATCTATAGGGTCTTGTCGGTCCAACAACGAAGGTAATGACATGACTCTTGTGCGTATCACGTTATCGCGTCGGAGGACTTGCTGATTAACCAAGGCCGGGTCTGGTCGTTGTAACACAGGTATTTCCCGGCCTAGCTTGCCCCTCAGGAGTTGTGCTCCGGAAGCGATTTGAGCCAGTTCGTCGGTGTCGGTATTATGAACCCGGGAAATGTGCTGAAATGTAATGCCATCGAAGGACTCGGCCAAATAGCTGGCAATCATGTGGTAGGGTGCCAGAGTATAACTCATGCATCGAAAAGAACCATTGAGTTGGTTAATCACAAGTTCTGAATCACCGAGGACGAGGACACGGGTTGCTCGTAAGTCATGGAGGACATGGAGGCCGATGATAAGAGCTTCGTATTCGGCCTGATTATTTGTACAATCGAAATCGAGCCAGAGAGAAAAATACCATCGGCTGTGGCTAGGCGATTGAATGACGATGCCAACACCAGCCGAGGCTGAGGTACTAGAGCCATCAAAGTACATCGTCCAGCAGTTATCCCGTGCTTCAACCATGCCGATTTTGACGTCATTGCCCCCGACATCATATGGGGAGGGATGTTGGGCCAAAAAATCGGCTAAAGCTTGGCCTTTAACGGCTTTCTGAGGCACGTACTGCAAACTGAACTCTGATAATGCCATTGTCCATTTCCCGATTCGGCCTTTTACTATAGGTCGCGTTAGCATGTAACGGATGACATCAGTTTGGGCGATGACTTGCGTGACTGATGGAAGCATGTAATAGCGAAGTTTTGTGGTGGCGAAAAACAAAGCCAAGCAAAGTTTCTCGACAGGTGAATAATTGATCTCAGGTGCATTCAGACCCTGACTGAGATAAAAGATAGCTTGTTCACGGCCGGCATCGTTGTCTTGCACAAGGAGGCAGCCAATAGACTCTTCGGCCGCTGAAATATACAACTTTAGAGGCTTACCGCGCCGAGGTGGCACGAAACCGGCGGCGTGGTAAGGGAAACCTTGATCTGTGTAAAAGCCGCTTGATGCTCTTCACCCCACTCAAACCGATCCGAGTCCTTCAATTTCAGAAGTGTAGAGAACGCTTTCATTTTCCCCGCCGAATCAGATATAAAACGGCGGAGAAAATTTATCTTGCCTAGTAAGGACTGTAATTGTTTCTTTGTCGTTGGGGGTGGGGCAGCGATAATTACGTGTGCCTTGTTTTCGTCCACCTCAATTCCTCGATGATGCACAAGGAATCCTAAGAAGTTACCGGCCGATACGCCGAATGCGCACTTAGCCGGATTCATCTTGAGGTTATGTCGCTGCATGCGAAGGAAAGCTTGCCGAAGATCATTTAGATGTGTTTGGCGGCTTTTTGATTTAACCACCACGTCGTCAATGTATACCTCAACTATGGTACCAATCAGATCATGAAAGATGACGTTCATGGGGCGTTGGTATGTGGCACCAGCGTTTTTGAGGCCGAATGGCATGACTACCCACTCGAATGTTCCGAGTGCCCTCGGGCACCGGAAGGCAGTTTTATGAACATCGACCTCGGCAATAAAGATCTGGTTATAACCGGCATGGCTATCCATGAAAGACATCATGTCATGAGTAGCTGTGGCGTCAATCAACAAATCTGAGATCGGCATGGGATATTCATCCTTGGGAGTTGCCAGATTCAAATTAGGGAAATGAATACAAATGCGTAAGGCACCGCTTTTCTTCAGTACCGGCACGATATTTGCCAACCATTCGACATATCGGCCAGTTCAAATAAACCCGGCGTTTAAAAGTCGAGCCAGTTCTTCTTTTATGCCGAGTTGAACTTCGGTTGAGAACCTTCGAGGAGGTTGGCGAAAAGGCTTGTAACCAGGTTTGATGCGTATTCATGCTCAACGAGGGTTCGGTCAAGGCCAAGCATCTCATGATAACTCCAAGAGAAACAATCCTTAAATTCGCCAAGCAACTTGCAGAGTTCAGTCTTAGTATGCTGGGGTAACAAAGCACTAATGAACAATGGCCGAGGGTTATCGGTCGTTCCTACATTTATTTTGTCTAATGGGTCTTTGACTTGGGGTCGACTATCCTTGAGTTCGGCCGGGGCAGCTTGGATTTTTTCAAGAGAGAGGACAGGGCCATTGTCGCATTCGGCGAGGAACTCCACGAGGTTGACGCCCGAATCTGGCTGTTAGGAGATAGCGTACCAATGAGCCAGCAACCGTTCCATGGTCGATGAAACTACAGCTCGGCGTTTGGTCTGACTAGCGTCAGACATCAGGGTCGGTGACGAAGTTGGCCAACCCGAGCCTCGCCGAATCCTGGTGAACAGTTTCGGTGCCAACCTCGAAGGCCTTCTGAACAGAAATCTGTGTTGGCCGACTTGCTTCGTTAAGGCCGTGTAAAGTGATGTACCCGACATGATCGTCGTAGTATCGTGCCTGGATCATGTTAGCTTCGAATGGCTGAGAATCGGCTAAGTGAACCACGACTGTCTTACCATCCCAAAAGACGAGAACTTGATATAGCGATGAAGGGATACAACTGGTTTGGTGAATCCAATCCCGTCCGAGCAACGCATTGTACTCGGTTTTGGAGTCAACTATAAAGAAAGCGGTCATGTGGTTCCGACCTGCAACGGTCACCTTCAACGGGAGGAATCCCTTGGTTTGGGATTTATCACCAATGAAACTGCTCATGGTGATCCCTGATGGAATAAGCTCGTCGTTAGAACGACGTAACGCCCTCATGATTGTCACAGGCATGATATTGATCGTCACTCCACGGTCAACAAAAATTTTGGACACTGGGTATCCCTCGATATGAGTCGTAACATACAACGGCTTTAGGTGATGGAGATTAGCCGATGACGAACGAGGAAATAATTCGGCGAGAGCTGCCTTGAGGTTATCTTCTTTTGTCGCTAATTCGACTTCGACAGGGAGTACGAAGTCGGCCTGGGTAGCCTCCTCGGCCACTACGTCACTGTCTAGGAAGTTAGGTTGGGACGTGCGTGGTTGAAAATCTGTAGGCAGAACATGGACCATACTGATTTCCATGTTGTCGATGACCGAAGGACCCATCGGCCCGGTATCTCATACCTCTAACGGTCATTCGTTTGCCGAGCTTTTCTCCTCTAGACTCCTATCATGGACCATATTTGGGTTGACCTCATCAACCGTTGCCGAAGTATGTTCTTGCAAGGCGTCTTGGAGGATTTCCTTCTGTTGGTCGAGGGGTTCAGGCTCATTGGGAACCATAACAGGGTCCAGGACTTGCGTTGTGCCGCGAGCCTACTCTTGATACATAATGCGGGCATCCCTGATGTCTAGGTAGGCATCTAAGCGTTCCACGTGCTTCATTTCATCAGCCGTAAGGCCAAAAAGAGAAACGGCCGAAAAGACTTCGAAATGGTATCGTAAGTACTGGAGATCTTCCAGAGAAAATGGGAGCTCGCTCGTCTCGATATCGGTATATGGGTCGACGTCAAAGCCGAGGACTCGAGCCTCTCGTATGTGCTGGAACCTAGCTTTCAGCCCTAGGTCCGAATTCTTTTGAATAATTCGCTCGGCATCAGGACAGGCCAGAACGAGATCAATCGTATCTTGGCATGCTTTTGGCAAACCGTATAGATCGTTGGCCGAATACTTTTTGTGAAACTCTCACATATACTCCAATGCCTCTCTGAGGAACGATGGATGCAGGTTCCGTCTAACCCTGATCAAAGGCTCCTGTATAGGTAGCGGGGGGAGTTTGCTCTCGGCTTCCTCCTTGAAATGTTCAAGGCGCGCCTTCATTTCCTTGGGTCGAAGGAGAAGTTTGATTCACTTATCAGCCTCCTCAAATATGGTTTCCACATCAGGATTGATCACTTGTCTTTCTTGGAGCAACTCTGTCATGATGGTCAGAGGTTGTCGCTTTTCGTCACTGCGAGTTTTGTTCTTCGGCTGCCACTTGGAGGCCGAAGTTTCCTGAGCTGCTTGTCGGCGAGCCATGCAGTCTATTCTTTGGCACCGACGTTTCTGTGATTTGGACAATGCAATATACACACCTTTAGGGGAATGATAGGTGTACCAATGTTGATCACGCGGTTCAGGAGGTTTAAAGGTTTTCTGCTCTGCCGAAGAGTTCGAGCTGCTAGAACTTCATGCGTAATAATCCTCGTTATAGAATGGTGCATCGAAATCGAGGCGCTGTCTAACTGGGGGTAGTTCGGTCGGTCGCATTTTGGGGCCGAGTCTGTCGAAAACTCCTTGGCGTTGGCCTGCACTGAGCGTCTTCTGAGGTGTTGCGGCCGAGTCTGTCTTAACTTGAAACGGCCTTCTGTTTGGCTCTGCGTCGATGTGTGTCTTACATCGACTGCAAAGAATTGCTGATTTATCTTCTTCTTCGGTGCTAGAGTCTGTCATAGGTTCGACGATAGCCGGTCCTGAAAGAACCTTGGGTGGCTCGTTCGAAAATAAATCTATCTTAAGCCGTGGCTGAGAACTCTCCGTTCGAATGTGTTGTACTGGGAGGAACTCAGCCGTCTTTTTCCCTTGTCCCTAGGTAGACGGGCTTCTACCATATTAACCGTCGCGGTAGGAAACGGGTCGGTATCAACGCTCATTTTCTTGTCTGGAAACTTGAGTTTGCCGTTATCGATCCAACTTTGGACGGCATCTCGAAATATGACATAGTTGTTTGTCGTGTGTTTATTCGAGTTATGGTACTTGCAATATGTTCTTCCCTTCAATTCTTCGGCCCTAGGAATATTATGCCCAGGCCGAAGCTTGATAATCTTGGCAAGCAGCAGTTGGTCGAAGATGGCATCGGCCTTAGTGATGTCAAAAGTATAAACCTTTGATGTTTTGGTAGTAGATTCTTCGGTGGCCGAGCGAGTTTTTACATTCTTGGGATTGGCGTACGTCAATGCTTTGCAAACATACGATTTATCGATGACTATCTCGGCTGCATCAATATTAGCATACTCTTCAGGTTCAGTCGAGGCATAGCTAACAGTGGGGTTTTTATAGATGGTTCCTCGGGATGGAGACTTTGAGACTTTTTCTTCTCGGAGTAGGTAGTCATATGGCTCAACGTGTTGAGCTAATTCATACATGTCTCAGAAGTTTGCCCCCAGGAATTTCTTCTTGTACTCCACGTCCAGCCCATTCAAAGGTAGTCTAACAAATTCGACTTCAGGAAGGGGTACTCGGCACCAATTTCTTGCCGACTTAAACCTGGTCAGGTAATCCATTGGCGACTCATCTGATGCTTGAGCCATCCTAACTAATGATGAAACCGACATTTCCATCCCCGGCCGATAGAATTGCTCATGAAATTTTTTGGCCAACTCCTCCCAGCTCTAGATGGAGTTTGGTGGGAGATTGATGTACCACGCAAAGGCCGAGCCTGTCAATGAGAAGTTGAATAGCCGCAGTTTATGGAAATCGCTATTAACGTCGCCACATTGAGCGGTGAACCGGGCCACATGTTCTAACGAGGACAAAGACGACTCTCCGACAAACAGACTGAAATCTGGGATTTTAAAACCTTTGGGATATTCAAATTTTTCGACGTAGACAGGGTACGGGTGGATGAGTTTTGGGAATTTCGGCCCCTTTTTCAAGGCCGAATCGATCATCCTCTGGATCTCGGTCGCATCGATGGATGTCGCTTCTACTTTCTGGTTAGATCCATCCGCTCTACTTCTCGATCCTCCTTTCTTTTCCAGGTCAATTGACTTGAGCCGAGCAGGCACTAGCTCGGCCCGTACTACTGGTAAAGGATCATTCCTTGGTGGCAATTACCGAAAATGATCGGAGGGTTTTTCTTCACAGATCTTATGTACCAGCATTTCAAGCAATCTGGTGTGTGTTTCATTAGTACTGCTTATTACTTCGCGCAGACTGTCTATACCTCGGCTGAATACCTGTTTAACTTGCCGAGATTGTTCATCTAGTCGTCTTCGGAGAAACGACCTTGTTGGTGGATCAGCGCCTTCACCACCATCTTCATCGCAGTCCTCCACTACCACCTCATTGAAAATGCATGCGGTTCTGCTAGGGGCCTCTGCATTGCGAGGCTGACCGCCGAGACCAGCTTCCTTTTCTCGACGTGCCGTGCTTGCAGACTCTGGTGTTGCGGTAGCAATGAGGTTTTGTGTCTGCGGTACTGACAAATCAGTCGTTGATTTTCTCATAACTGCTTTCTTCTTGACTGATCGTATCTCAATTGGCATGAACTTCGTAGTTTTAGCACTGGGTCCCACAGGGCGTGCCAAAATGTTGACCCTAAAAACTACCAAGCCGACGTGGCGCACAGGTTGAGTAATCTATGAGCTAACTACGTCATTCGGTTGTGTGCGGGGCATGCCAACTCGTCGGCCGAGCTCGACCGATGAGTAAAATTTGTTGATGTTGCGTTGGTCGCGCTGCTGACTTCTTGATCTTACGACTGTGGCCGAGAAATGAACAATTCTCGGCCTTCGGGTTCTAGAGCCTGAAGACAAGGCTGCTAATTTGCGAAGTTCAATATCAAATTCGGCTGTCAATGTGCCAAATGTAGTAACCTGGTAACACCTCACTTCGCCGAGAAGGCTAATGAGATGACCTCTGTCAAGAAGGATTCGAAAATCCTTCTCGACCGAGACTTGGATAGGTAACCAGTCGGCCTATTCGCAGTGCTGTTTATCCAAACCGAAGGTGCTCCGCGGTCGGCTGATTCTACGGCGATAATGCTATTTATCCAAACTGAAGGTATCACCGGTTGCCTTCACAATGCTGTTTATCCAAACTGAAGATGTGTTGGCGAAAAGGAAAATAAAAATCTCAAGGTTGTTAAGAGGTTTCGCGTAGAGCGAGGGTTTGCGCAGGGCAGATTTGTGTGTTGAGTTGGAGGGGCTTTGAATGGTGCCACTGCCTCTGTAGTTATAGGAACGTCTCTGCAATCAAGTCATACTTGGATTAGGACTCCGTATTCTGATCCAAAACTATCTCGATTAATCATTCTTCAATCAGGACTTTGAACCTAGCCTTTATCATGCCGCACACATCTCCATATCTCGTCAACCTCATCCTTGCCGAGACCCCTTAATGAATCAGGATTCATGTTATCTGTAGGACTCTGCCTGCTTCACCTTTATCCAAACAGTACTCTTCCTGACAGGACCTGGCCGATCTCGGCCCATGGGCTAAATAAACCACAAGCCTCCAAATAGAACCTTTTGGGCCGAGAACAATTCTAATTCAGCCCAACCCGATATTTTGGGCCTAGACAGACATTCTAAGCATATCAAAACTAGTAGCAGACTTGGATGACTAGTACTGAAACGGGAAGGCACACTGTTGGAAGAAACGGTCCTCGATTCTTAACTGCTTGGGGAGCACAAGGCTATTAAATATTTTTCTGAATGCCGTGTGGGGCTTTTTTCTGGATGCGCAATAATCAGTAGGCATTGGCTGTAGGGAAATACTTCGGATGGGCTGAAGCCCACCTCATTTGGGCTTGGACCCGTGTTTGGATCCTCGGCTTTTGTGGATCTCAACCCCTGTTATTGGACAGTAGTCTCCCTGGGGACTTTAAGCTTTCCATGACGTTGCTCTGCACCTTTTCTTTTCTCGGATGGAGGAGACGGTTTGAGATTTGGAGAAAGCAAATACGAGTATTAAACTGAGAATTAGAGTTCTATATTTGAAATCCTCCATAAGAATTCTGAACCAAATTCCTCATTATCCGATCAAATCATAACTTTACAAGCAACATCAAGATGCGAAGAAAATAACAACAAAGTAGGAAGAAAACAGGATGTTATTTGGTTGTTAGTTTTGGTTTCAATATCATACCCCAAAATCATGGGAAAATAATGTAGTTAATTTCAGTCGAGATTTTAACCCCTTGTATTTACGGTTTTAGAATTTAGGAATTTATTCTTAGAAAGTATAAATTATGAAGAAAGTTCATTTAAGTTAGCTGTATAGCGGTTTCTTCATGGATATGTGATTTACGAATAACCTATGTATAATTCCTATATATATTTTACAAATGACATCCTACTTATGTTTGAATTGTATAATTATATGTATAGGGAAAAAAAAAATTATAGCCATCGAATTATAGTGTAGAAAACAATTACATTAACCTATTTATGATTGAAAATGGAGACATTGAAATAAAAAGAAAGCAAGCTTGGGCAACAATGCATGAGTCCCAAGAACCCAATAACAAGCGCGCAGAGCATAACTCTCAAGCGCATGCTTCAGTCACTGTGGCATGTCCACAATTCAGTTGGAGGGCTTATTTTGAGCTAAAACTACACAGCCAAGGGGTCAAGATCAGACTTTCACATGAAAAAAATCTGAATTGAAGGGGTCAATTGAGCCCTATGAACCCACAATGAATCCGCCAACGTTGGTACGTTGCATTTGCAATCGAACCCAGATCCTCATCGGATCTGGGGAAATATAAGCCTAAGGATCAAATGATCTGGGCTGTTGAAATTTGATCCAACAGCTACAAACAGGAGGCCCCTCTTAAAGTTATAATAATTATAGCCGTTGGATCAAATTTCAACGGCCCGGATCATTTGATCCTTAGGCTTAGATTTCCTAGATAATGCAACTTAAAAAGAAGAGTAAAATTAATTAAATACCTTCATCGATCTCCTTAATGTCCTTTCATCTGCACTTAAAATCACCAGAAGTTCATATCCTTTTTTTTAACAAGAACTTCCATTATATTAATAACTAATACAAGGCTAAGAAAGAGCCAGGTACATAACAACATATAAAGTAAAAGGTTCAAGCAAAATGAGAGCCGCAACACAAGATACAATGGGAGGTCCACACATTGAAGGTTGAAAAAACAAACAACAGAAAACCCTAATCTCATGCACCATAAACTAGATTGCCACCGCCACCACATCCTCAAATGAAGCCAAACTCCGAACCTAGGCAGTAGACACCAGATCCAAGTCTCCATCAAGAATCCTTGCATATATATACAAACAAAGTATCTTATGGGTAGAAAGTGAGGCTAAAGAATATGTAAAATACCCTTGCTATGGCGAAGGCCACATAATATTTGGCCTCGATGGGGATTTGGCATGCCAGGGAGGGAAGTGGATTTGATATCCAATTTCTGATTGAAGCCCTTTGATGTGAGCACCTGATGGAATATATTGAAGCCCTTTGATGTGAGCACCTGATGGAATATCATAGCTAAGAAAGAGGGAGGAAGGAAAATTAAAAGATAGAAATCAGTAAAGGCAGACGAAAATGCCGAATAAGGGGCATGAAACCCATGATACGCTCAAGGAAAACTGAGATTAAACTCAGGGGAGAACCGAGAATTAAAAAGGAAGGGAGAAAACTAGAAAATTGGAAGGAAGAGGATGAGGGATGCAGGGAGGGGGAAGAAGCAGAGGAGATGAGAGGGGAGGAAAAGAGGGAGAGGGCAAAGGAGAGAGAGAAACTGAGATCTCAGGGGAACAAAGAAGAGAGAGGAAAAGAAGAAAGGAAGGGGTGGATGCCTTCGGCACCCAAGCCAAAGGCTAGGCCCACGGCAAAAGTTTCCTAGGTTTGTGTTTCACAGAGAGAATTTTAGAGTGAGAACAGGGGAGACTTTTTAGAGAGAGAGTCGATGTTTATATCCCATTTTTTTTTTTGAATTATTATCTATGTTAAGGAGAATGGGTGGGTTTAGCCTTATAATAGGCTATCAATAATGTTGTTTAAATTCACTTTTAGCGAGAATCGAACCTAAAACCTCTCGTTTACAAGTGAAGAATAATATCAATATACCGTAGTATTAATTGGCTTCATAAATTTGCATTTCGCTGACGTCGTGTTCGCCCCTCCGAACGATATTACTTGTTCCATTAATTTTCCAATCTCGTGCAACACAAAATAAAATTATTAATCATATTTTTTTCGGGTGTGAACAGGTTCATATACATATCTTTTTTTATTTTGTCGTGTCATCAAAAGCTATGCAACTTTGCATATAAATATATATATATATATATATTTTTTTTTTTTTCTTTTTTTTCAGTCCCCTCTCTATTTGTCTCGCAACCATTAAAAAATTAGGTTCTTTGGTTGTAGTATAGTGGATTTTCTGATAAATTTGTACAACCTTGTGCTCCATGCAAGTGTTATAATATAAAAGAAGAGGTGTCACTCGTATGTTCACAACAGTTCATAATTTTGTTATGAGGGGTCAAATTACTCAAATGAACTCAGTCAACATGTCAACCTATACATAATGTTTTTTACACATTGGATTATAAGACTTTTCTTATTTTTTTGGTCAAGTGGATTATAGGACATGGACTTTCGAATTTGTGGAAATTTGCTATTTGCCCCACACGTTAAAGGATTACACATTTTATACATATATGAATTTTCTTGAAGAACGCGTCAAAGAAAGCCTAAGAAAAGACTAAAAAGACTATTTAGTAATTACCCAGTACTTTCACTTGTAGCAGCCACCATAGCTGATCAAGAGTTTTGTGACCAAACCGTACGTGCTATATATAGTACTAAAAATGGAATTCAGATCACAGAAAATAGACATTGGAAACTCAACCACTAAGAAGTACTCCAAGATTCTCTCATGGCTTCTTGTAACAAGAGTTTCTCTTGCAAATACATGTTGTTGGATCCCAACGATGTGGGATTCTTTGATCTGATTCACATCTTGTTTTCCAGTAACTTGAAGAGGAGGAGGTTTGTCAACTCTTCTATGGATACCGAGGACGACCCTGACCGGAGGTGGCTCATATTTCTCTCCATTGTGGTGCAAAAGTTGCTTCAGTTTGTGGCAACGCCAATGGCAATGATTGGCAGGGGGATCGAGCTCTGCTTGAACCTTTTCTCAAATACTCAAAACTTGGTCGGGCTGCTCCAGAATTTGCTGCGAGGTATATTTAATTTGCATTCATGTAGTTATTTTTTTTTTTTTTTTTTTTTTTACAAATTTTTAGATTTACTCAAATTTATTGGTATCGAAAATCTTACCAGTACTCACAATTGTTGCTCCTCTCAAAATTAATACTCATTCTTATTCTCCATAAAATTTGGTCTTAGAAACAGTTTACTAAGGCTATGTTTGGACGTTTTCCAAGTCCAAGGGATTAATGGTAAATTATAAAGGATAATTGAATGTTATGTAGAGGGGATTAGAAAAGTCCTCTATGAGCATTACAAAGGCATGTGGGAGGGAATTGTAGATGACACCTCCCAAGCAAAGATTAGCAATCCCTCTCATATGCCTATGTAAAGGTCATGGAGGGTTTTCCTTATCCTTTTTGTAATTGTATGTTATATATTGTGGTCTATTCCTTAATAAATTTGCATCAATCCCTTGAAATTTAGAAAACCCTCAACCACGACTAGCCTAAAAGTTTACCTTGCAACATTCTTTTCTGTTTTTTTTTTTGTTTGTTTTTTGTTTGTTTTTTTGTTTGACCTACCTTCTAGCATTCTTAAAATACTCTTCATGTACGTAAGCAATATATTTTGCTTACCTTTAAATGATGTTCGTCACGAAGAATGGTAAGCGGTCATGGAAGGCAGCACTGCGGGTCCGCTGGCTTCATAAGCAACTTGTATTTCTAAAGTATGTTAACAATTTTAATTACAAAGTTAGAGTAAATTGTACGAATGATCCCTCAACTTTAATCAAATTGGAGCAATGGTCCCTCAACTAAAAATCCATTACCATTGGTCCCTCAACTTATCAAAATGTGTAGCTATAGTCATTCTCATCAATTTTGTTAAAATTTTGTCAAAATAAGCTATGTTGGAATGACCATTTATACAATTAGGATCCCTCAACTCATCAAAGTGTATAATTATGGTTCTTTTCGTCAGCTATGTCAAAATTTTTGTCAAAACGAGTTATATTGGAAGGACCATTGCTACAATTGGGTTAAAGTTAAGGGACCATTTCTCCAGTTGAATTAAAGTTGAGGGACCAATGGTAATAGATTTTTAGTTGAGGGACCATAGCTGCACGTTTTGAAAAGTTGAGGGACCAATGGTAATAGATTTTTAGTTGAGGGACCATTGCCCAATTGAGTTAAAGTTAAGGGACCATAGCTACAATTTACTCACAAAGTTATAATTGGTAGCCGCATTTATAAAGCATGGTCCTCGCTCCTACGGGAGAGGGTTGATGCCTTGCACGTAATTATTAGCAGTGAGAAGCTATCTCGGCTCATTCTTTTCTGCATTGCTTGAAAAAACATAAGTATTTTTTTTCCTAAAGTATATGTGAAATAAAAATGAGATTGGTAGTTAGCCTAACCTAATGGTAAGGATGAGTTAGGTGATAAGTATGAATAAGTTAGGTTCAGAATTTGAGACCTACAATATAACAAAAAATAAAGAAAAAAAAATTGATAATTGCATTAGCTGATGAGGTATCCCATTTAGTATGTATTCGTCCCCCTTGGCAAATTTGGCATGACCATCGTGTAGCTAGATTCATATATTGTAGTAATGATAAATGAAATGTTTTTAAATTTCTCTATTTTTTTTTCTTCTGTTAATTGTTATACCACTTGTTGATAGTTTATCTAATCTGTATGAATCATGAGGTCCATAAACAATACAGAAAACAATTAAGATTTGTGTTGGACTAAATGGAGTTAATTGAATATTATCCATATAGGTGAGTATATAATACCAAAGCAAGACTCAAGAACGTTCGTGTCGTTCATTGGAAATTTGGACAAGCGAGTAGAGCTGGACAAAAGCATCAAACATGGAGATGGTAGGTATAATGCAGCACTTAGTATGATGGCGTCTAAAATATCGTATGAGAACAAATTCTACATCGAAACTACAGTCCAAGATCACTGGAAGGTTTGATAACTTTTTAAATTTACATCTGTAATTAGCTCCGATGCTTCCAATAATTTAGTAATACTGTATTATTTGTAAAACTTATTATTTCCTTTTCTTTTTTTCCATATTATTTTGGCAGATGGAGTTCGTGGGCTCCTACGACTTCCGGAATGGTAAGAATAACTAAACCTACTCAAATACTTTTTTTAATGCAATAATATTGAGGTGGAGTTTTCACTAAGTCACACAATAAGCTAGCTAATAACAATTTGATATTAAATTCATAATTTGAATATTACTAGACATCACTACTATAGTGAGCACACACATTAATATATGATAATCTTTTATAAACAAGAAGTCTCACAATGGTGCATATTTGTAAGACTTTTACTTTGAATGATGTAGTTGCAATAATGTGTGTGATAACTTCCGTATTATCATATACTCAGACACACTGGCAATAAATTATACTTGTATGTATATGATCAACTATACAAAAACAAAACCTGAACGTTATTATATATTGTCTTGCAGATTATCAAGGAAAATCGACAACACAGGCATGTATTCTACGTGACAGAAGTGCCGACCATGACATTATTGTTGTAGCCTTTAGAGGCACTGAACCCTTCGACGCAGATGCATGGTGCACTGACTTTGACATCTCCTGGTATAAACTTAAAGGGGTCGGAAAGATCCATGGAGGTTTCATGAAAGCTCTAGGTTTACAGAGAGATGTTGGTTGGCCGGAGCCAGAGAAAATCAAACAAGTGGATACGGACCCAGGCGGCTTAGCTTACTATGCCGTTAGGGACATGCTGAAAAAACTTCTGCTTGAAAATGACAAAGCAAAATTTATAGTAACTGGCCACAGTTTAGGTGGTGCGCTAGCAATTCTCTTTCCAGCAGTTTTAACATTTCACAAGGGAAATGATTCAGAACTCCTGTTGGAGAGGTTGGAGGGAGTTTATACATTTGGGCAACCTAGGGTTGGTGACAAGGTTTTTGGGGAGTACATGGAAAAGAAAATGAAAGAGCATAAGATTAATTATTTTAGGTTTGTTTATGGGAATGACTTGGTGCCGAGGCTGCCTTACGATGACAAGGCCCTAATGTTCAAGCACTTTGGGAAGTGCCTCTACTATAATAGGGAATATGAAGTGCAGGTAACCGCTTCTTCATGATTTCTTTTATCTTATCCAATAAAAATGAAAACTGAAAAACAATTACCGAACAAGTTTTTATTTGTTTTAATTGTTAATTATATGTGCAGGTTCTTCCAGAAGAGCCGAATAAGAATTACTTCTCCCCAGAGAAAATAATACCGATGATGGCGAATGCTTTTGGTGAGCTGGTAAGAAGTTTCACCATTCCAGACAACAAGGGACTGGACTACAAAGAAGGGCGCTTCTTCAAGATGATTAGGTTAATGGGTTTGGTAATGCCAGGAGCAGCAGCACATTGTCCCCAAGATTATGTAAACGCCACCAGATTGGGATCCTCGGATGTGTTTTTATAGCTCAAGTATTTCATATGAAATTAACCAAAAGGCGCACACACACATGTATAGTCCTACAACTCTAGTAGGACTCAAATGTAATTTCCCTATTATTTATTCGTTTTAAATACATTGCATTTATATTTGTACAAACGTACGTGTTAGAACCCTACTCTACATCTTCCACAATTGCACAGAGATGGGATAACAGAACAACAATACAAACAATCAATATCTCATTAACTACCCTTCTTCTCTTACAATATTCTATTTATACTCTGTCTTTCCCGATTTCTTCCATCTATGGAGACCAACATCACAACCCCATATTTTCCTTCTTGTATACATTCAATAGAATTTTCAGATTCATTCATACAAGAAAAATGAATATTCGAAGTAACCGTATACCTAAAATTTGAGCCTCCACCCCTATCGCGAATGCTTTTGCAGTAACACATATCATGATCGAGAACAACACAGCGACAACAGAATAACAGGATACAAAACAGTAACCTTCTAAAAATTGACAACTTCTGGAATTTGAACTTGAGCTCTTGATATAGCTCCCAAGTAGCATCGTCCTTATTATGATTCTGCCATTGGATCACCATTCTTCTGTCTAATATAGCAATTGGAACACCTTGGAGTATTCTAAAGTCAGTGATAACTGGTAGTGGCATAGTAGGTTGACCTGATTTTCCAAATGCTTTGTCAAACAAGACACATGAGAAACTGGGTGCAATTTTGAATTCCCAGGTAATTTCAGTTTGTAAGCCACTGGTCCAACTTTGGCTAGAACTTCAAAGGGTCCATAAAACTGTGGCCGCAACTTATGGAAAGAGTGAGAAGCTAAGACATATGCTGATAAGGCACTAATCTCAAATACACCAAATCTCCCATGTCCAAGTCCATACAAGCGTCTAAATGATAAAATTCCAAATTACCAGCATAGGAATCAATGATCATGGAAGGATCAAAACCCACCTCACAGCTGACCGCCTTGGAAGAATCAGAACCCATAACACAATCTTTATCCTTATTTCCCATAATCCCATTTTCACATATAGAGAGCAGTATTAAACAAATAGCCACATCTACTACATCCTGGCCATTTTCAGTAATATATTTGGTTACATTCACAAAAGAAAGAGAAGTTTGAGTAATTTTGTACCTTAATACCACCTTATACTCTGATATGATTGAGAACTTTGAATTACTTTTATAATTCATCTGTACCCTCCAAATCTTGTCTTTTGATAAACCTCCACCTTTGTCACGAATTCCTTTATAGTAGCAGAGTTGAAGAATAAGAACAACACTAGAAGAAGCATCATCTTGCACCAAAATAGTTTCAACCTTTCTAGTAGATTTCGAATTTAAGAGCCTTTGAATGGTTGTTCCTCCCTTGTCACGAATTCCCTTACAGTAGTAGCCTATGGAACGATTGATAACAACACAAAAACTTGAGTCCTTGTAGCTTGCTAGTAAATCTATTGACTCAAAACTGAAGAGAAAATTGGTACCACCTTTACCACGAATGCTCATATGGTACCCAAGCTTAATATCAAGAATGTAACCTGAGTTCAACATTTTGTGGAATAGGTAGAGTGCACGCGAACCAGGCAATTTAGCTTTCTTGAACTCAACATTAGAAACATGAATTTCCAAAATGAAAACTTGGGATTTGCCATTCTTACAATCAAATTCAAGAACAATCGCTGGTTTCGACCTGAACGGGTATATTTCTTCTCCAATTTCAGTAACCCAGATTTTCTTGCACCCAAATTCCAAAGTTTCATCTTTAAGAAATCCTTGAATCATGTCATGAGCTTCAATTTTTTTGGAGACAGAACATGGATGAGACTTGTTACCATGATCAAGATCCTCACACTTCAGTGGCTGATACGACGAAAATTTGGAAGACTAATGAGAACAACGAACCTTCTTGAACTTTTGGGCTTGTATTTTGGACGGACCTGAGACAAGAATTCATCCACTTTCTCTCGGGTCCAAATCTTTTCGTTGTGGAAGGATTGAAGCTTGACAACAATTTCATCCGATTTCAAAACAGAGATATGAGACACCATTTTGATGAATGGTTGCCTCAAATGCGGTACTGAATCTTGACACTTCACCATGAGGGACTGCAATTGAAGAAGAATCAAGTCTTGGGTAGTCTTGAATCCGTCTTAAGACTTCTTGAACTCGTCAAACTTGTCTTCCAGATTGGAAACCCTCGATTCCATGGTTTTGCAAAACGTTTGCGGCAGTATACAACGAAGAAGGATTGAGAGGAACGAACAACTTACTGATACTAATATTATAACCCTACTCTATCTACGTCTTCCACAATTGCACAAAGATGGGATAATAGAACAACAATACAAACAATCAATATCTCATTAACTGCCCTTCTTCTCTTACAATATACTATTTATGCTAATACCCAACTCTGTCTGTCACCACAAGATGATGCCATCTGGCATCTTAATAGTACGAGGCACATCCAAATATCGAGATTCATATTATTTAGGATTTTTATCACAAATTGTCCTTGAAATTGATCCACTCCATTAAGATGGTCATTGAAATTGAAAATCGATCAATGTAGTCCCTGAAAATGGGTATCACAAATCAATGTGGTCATTCCGTCACAATTCCGTCATATATTCCGTTATGTGCTAATGTGGTGCATAACTAAGTCCCACAAATCTAATTAAATATTATTATATGAATTAAAAATATTTAACTTTTTATTTTTATATAATTAAAAACATTTAAAAAAAGAAAGGAAAAAAAAATGACTGTTCATCATCTTCTTCCCCTCCCACCCTCCTATTATGTTCCCGTCGCACATCTCTGTACTTTTTTTCTTAAAAAATTAAATATTTCCCTCCCATCACCACCCGTGGCTACACTGCTCAAAATCGAACACGAAGAAGCCTGAAAACTGCAATCTATGCCGCCAATTTGAACCCCTGGTGGAAATATCGAGACGAAATTGGACATGGGTCTGGGTCTGGGTTGGTGCTATAGGTGCCAACCCACTAGACAGAGCGCTCGGGTCGTGCATGTCAATTAAACACAAAATCCCAGATGAAAACCCAGAAAAACCAAGGATGGTGCTTGAACTAGGCTTGTGCCTAAGACTTGGATGGTGCCTGAGCCGGGCTTGAAGAACCCAGAAAAACCTAGATGAAAAACACAAATCAAGCTGAAAAACGAGGAAATTTCAAGAATTTAAGAGTAGAAAATTTCAAGAACGTAAAAACTTCAAAAATTAAATGTTTCTCCTCACTTTTCGCGGGGGCTGTAGTGCTGAGTGGAAGGGGAAGAAGATGATGAACAATCATCATCATCTTCTTCTTCTTCTTCTTTTTCTTGGGTAAATTGCTCAGAACTACCTCAACTATTGGGTAATTAACAGTTTCATACCTCATCTTTAAAAAGTTTCAATGTCATACCTTATGTACGAATTTGTTGTAATGTTCTACCTTCGTTACGTTGTATGTCAATTCTTCCGTTATATGCTGACATGGCTGAAGCTGGGTCCCACCATCTCCACATATGAACTTCCATGTGGTCTACCACGTAGATTTCCCGCCAAAATTAATTTCCACGTCATTTTAAAAAAAAGAAAATTTCAACATAATATTTTCCCTCCAAAAGTAGTATGCGTCAGCTAAAAAAAATTAATTTAAAAAAAAAAAAAAAATTTAAATGGTCCAATTTTGAAAGATAATACAACCTAAAAAAACCAAATGGAAATTCTACATAAACGGATGATCCCACATCAACACATGATGTAAGTTAGAGATGAACACAAATCCTACATAAACACATGATATAACCAAAAGATGAACACAAAGTCCACTTCAAACAAAACATTTGCAAAGACCAAAAGATGAACTGTAATTCATATAGCATCGTTAATCCATCTAACATTTACAAAGATATGCATTAGACATCCTTAAATATCCCAAAATGCACAATGCACTGATTCAAAAAACCTACTGAAATCCATCTAGCAAAACAGTGCATATTCAGGGTTACAAATCAGTTCAAAAAACCAAAAGAAATTCAATGTTTGTGATGTCTAATTCCAGAACCCATGTACCATAATTTCAGTTCCTATTGCACATAAAACATGAACTAAAAAAACAGTAATTTGTTACAATTTCTAGCATCTTTAGGTATTGGTTTGCCTTGTCTTTCTCTGCTTGGTGGCTTTCGATGAATGAGCTTTAGGATTTGCAGATGAACCATCCCCTGTTTGTGATGCCTAATTTCAATGTTCATTACAAAAGGTCATATGCAAAGCAAGGTTCTAAACTAAACTTGCTATTGTAAACTACAAATGAGAGGATTAGGTTTTTACCTTAGATTTCCTTGTCCTCTTTCTAGGTGCAGCTTTGGTTGATGATGATGCTCTCCCTTGTGCTGATGTGCATGCCTATAACAAAGTATAAAATCATTCATTAAAGGATTAAGGATTAAAGGATTAAAGAAAGTACAAAATATTACCTGTTTGTCCCTTAGAGGAAGATGTCGATGATGGGTCCTTGAATTATGTCATTCTTGCTTACATATAGTACACTTCAAAGCACCTTGCCCTTTCCTTCCTTGCTTAAGTGGCTTAGGAGGACCTTCAGGATTATTTGGTCGGTTAGTGGGAGTTTGTTCACCATCTTTCTCTAATTCAGCAACTTCTTTGTTTCTCTTTTTCCTTGGTCTTCCAGGTTGCCTTGTGTATAATAGAGGCAAGATTGGTGGGTTTTCAGTATCCTCCCACAATGACATACCATTCATTGACATTATTAAGTGAGAATAAACTTCCAAGTACCGTGCCTTTGATTAGTAAGCATCCACATAATCCTCAGGTTTTTCTCTCTTGAAATGGATGGCAGATATTGCATGGTTGCAAGGTATTCCTGTCAAATCGTACTTCCTACAAGAGCATGTCTTCTCAACCAAGTCCACCACATATTGTTCCCCACCTCCAGCATCCACTTTAAATTTGGTCCCTCCTGACCATTGTGCAATGCACCTGCCACTTAAGAGTTTGGCTTCCTCCAACTTCTTAATCTTAGGGCAGAGATCTCCTACTTGCTTCATCATTATACCTCGCCTAATTTGAATTCTCTTCATCAACATAGTGTGAATCATTTGTAGCATAGTTATAATAGGCTTTTGCCTTGGCACTAGTATGACTGCATTGAATGATTCACACAAATTATTCAGCAACATGTCACACTTTTGATAGGTTTCAAAGTGGGACTTGCTCCATTAAGTTGCAGGATTCTTCACTAGCCATTTGTAGGCCTTCTCATCTAGCTTCTTAACCTCCTTCATTGCCTTTTTGAAGTGTGGAACCGTTGTTGTTTTGGAAACTGCCTATTAGAGCATCATTCAAAGTTTTCCCCTTGAACAAATTCCTATAGTTTGTGTACAAATGCCTCACACAGAATCTATGGTGGCATATGAGGAGAACCTTTTGAAATGCTAGAATTAGCCCATTTTGCTTGTCACTAATAAATGTCCACCCATTTTGGTTTTCTATACCCACATCATCAGTTAACAGTTGTAAGAACCAAATCCAAGCTGCCTTATTTTCCATTTCCACCACTGCATAAGCAATAACCCATGTCTCATCGTTTGGATCAATGCCAACAATACATAGCAGCTGCCCTCCATGTAAAACCTTTAAGTGGCACCCATTTAAACCTATTAAAGGTCTACATCCTGCCTTAAAGCCTTTTTTGCATGCCCCAAGTAAACATATATCATCTGAAACCATTCCCCATCCAACTTCAACTTCACAGTTCTTCCAGGGTTAATCATTCCTACTTCCTTAGCAAAATCCCACAGTTTTCTATATTGCTTTGCATGTTTCCCTTCAATAATCTTGAAAGCTTTATTCAATGCCCTATAAGCCTTCATCTTTGTACACCCATGATTCTACTCGGATTCCATAGTGGATAAAAAAGATTCGACAAGCCATGTGGGATTGAGCTTTATCCGATCCAAGTACAAATCTGTGAGTAAAGAAGCAGTCATGTTCTTATTTGCCCAAGTCATTCCACATATGTGGTGATCAATGACTGTCTTGATTTAGATGCTGTTTGATCTATGGATCTTGCCAGCAGCACACATCTAAGGGCAGTCCTTTGCATGGTTGGTAGTAATCTTCAACTTCTTATTCCTATGAAAATGAATTTCCCCATATCCATTCACTAAGGAATACATCATGACGGTTGTCTTGCATTGCACACTATCTCTGAAAATAAGCCCTAGAGTAAGCTGTGGATTATTCATGTCCGTTTTCTCATTAAACTCTGGATAATGCTCTCTTTTTTTTCCTTCTTCCTCATCTTCAGAGTGTAGACTTTCCAGATCATCAGAATTATAATCTGGTTCATGAACCACATTCACCTCCCTATCTTCAGCTTCTTCAACCTCTTGTTGTCCTTCCTCTTGTTGTTTCTCCCTTTTTCCTTCATTTAGTTGATCTTCTTCTTATTCATTGCTCTCCTCAGTTTGCCTTTTTTTCATTTTCTCAGATTGCTTTCCTGTTCTTTGCTCATAGTGCACCTCATATGCTTCTTGAATCACATCATACTTAGCAAAATTTGGGTTATCTTCATCACTCCCATAATCACTCTCTACAAAGTCACTATCTTCTTCAGGATCTTTTTCATCACTTTCTTCTTGGTCTCCTTCAAAATCAACGGGTACATCAAAGAATGTATCACCGTGTTCCCCTTCACCTTCTACACCAACGTGTACATCTTGTAAACCTCATTCTCGAGCAACTTGTACATCTTCAACCTCAGCCACACTTGTACCAGCCACTTCTTCTTGGTGAAAACCATCATCCGAGCACATAACAATCACCTCTTCTTCAACAGGCACCCCTTTATTATCTGAGGGTTCTTCAATAGCTAGCAACCCCTTTCTTTTTCTTGTTTTAAAAGTTATTGCCATAACATCCCTTTCCTCATCACTTAATTCCTCAATAACAACTATGCTTGGACCTGTGCACTCCATAAACTCCATAAAGTGTTGTTCCTTGGTAAGGGCTTCTTATGCAGACAATAATTCAATATACATGTCTAACACTCGAGCCTTTGGAACAAAGTTGCACATCTTCTATACATCGGCATCACTCTGAATGAGCTTCAAACCATTACTAATGTCCATGTTGGGAATCTTGTAGTAGTAGTTCATGAACATCTCACTATATCCTAGAGCTTCCACCATATCATCTCTCATAGGGAGTGACATTAATTCCTTGTCGCAATAATCTATATATGCAAACTTCCCCCCATAGTAGTATTTATGACTGAGCTCCCCACCATGATGCAAACGAATGGAAAATAGTTCTGGATAACCTGAAATTCACAACAACAAAAAAGAGTTAAAACCCTAGTTAGTGCAACCAATAAACCGTAGGACCACAACCCACCCTAAATATAAACAATTGCAATTCAACATATTCAATAGCCAACAACAAAGCAAAGAAAAAACACATCACAGAAAAATACACATCACAGAAAAATACACAAAATGACCTCATTATCCAATAAATCAGTAAGCATTTTGAATAAACAAAGAAAACACTACATCTTCTTCACCAACAAACAAAGCACAAAAAGGACCCTAGTTAGTGCAGCCAACAAACCGTAGGACCACAACCCACCCCAAATGTAAACAATTGCAATTCAACATATTTAACAGCCAACAACAAAGCAAAGGAAAAAGCACATCACAGAAAAATACACAAGAGGACCCAAAAGGACTCCATTATCCAACAAATCAGTAAGCATTTTGAATAAACAAAGAAAACACTACATCTTCTTCACCAACAAACAAAGCACAAAAAGGACCCTAGTCAGTGCAGCTAACAAACCGTAGGACCACAACCCACCCCAAATGTAAACAATTGCAATTCAACATATTCAATAGCCAACAACAAAGCAAAGGAAAAAGCACAAGAGGACCCAAAAAGACCTCATTATCCAACAAATCAGTAAACATTTTGAATAAACAAAGAAAACACTACATCTTCTTCACCAACAAACAAAGCACCAAAAGGACCCTCCATTATCCAACATTAGAATAAACAAAACAAAAGCACCCAAATTTGAACTTTTGTTAAACAATTATCCAAATGACCCTCAGGACCACCAGCACTCAAACTACCTTTTCCCCGACAACAATACAGAAAGCACCCACCGAACCACCTGGACCACCAACACCCAAACTACCTTTTTCTCTACAACAATAAATAAAGCACCCACAGGACCTCCATTCTACAACATACCAGTAAGCATTTCGAATAAACAATCAACAAAACCCACAAATCGCCAACAAAGATTTTGGAATCAACAAACCCAGAATAACGGGAAAAAAAAAGGGGACCAACAAAGCACAAAACGAACTGAAATTTGTACTTACAGTAGGTAGGTGTCGTTTGCTCGGGATCCTCGTGCAGATTCCACTCCATTTCGAATCCTTCGAAATACTGTCAAATCCTTCGAAATACTGTCAAATCCTTCGAAACCAGAAGAACTAAGGGTTTTCAACAAAAAAGAACAAAGGGAAGGTAGGTGACGACAAGACGAACTTAGGGTTTTCGCTGAATGAACTATTGAGCGGAGATTTAGGGCGGGTGATATGAAATTAGGGTTAAGGTTCTTTGATTTGGGAACTGGAACAAAACTGAAATGGAATGGAATTAATTGCACGGTTGGGGCTTTATGCTTCAATTCAAATTGCATGATTCACGAGGGAAATTTAAAAAAAAAAATTTTAATTTTTTAATTTTTTAATTTTTTAATTTTTTAATTTTTTTTGTAATATACACGTGTCATCCTTTTAGATGATACACGTGTATCAGAAACCAACGTGGAAGTTCATATGTGAAGAGGGTGGGACCTAGCATAAGCCACGTCAGCATATAACGGAGGAATTGACAGACAACGTAACGGAGGTAGAACATTGCAACAAATTCGTAAGAAAATGTATGACATTGAAACTTTTTAAAGATGAGGTATGAAATTGTTAACGACCTAATAGTTGAGGTAGTTTTTTGTAATTTATCCTTTTTTTCTTTTTTTAAAAATGTTTTTAATTATATAAAATAAAAACTGTTTTTTAATATTTTAATATTTTAATTCATATAATAATATTTAAATAGATTTGTGGAATTTAGTTATGCGTCGTATCAGCACATAACATAATATTTGATGGACTTGTGACGGAATGACCACATTGATTTGCGATACTCAATTTTAGTGACTACATTGATCAATTTTCAATTTCAAAGACCATTTGTGATAAAAAAAAATTATTCTAAATGTTTTCCAACAATGTGTCACTAGCATTACAATTTAATGATGTCTTTCCACTTATTTATTGTGGTAAGCAATAATGTGGTTCAAATTCGTTGTCGGTGAGAATCAAACCTAAGACCTCTTACTTACAAGTGAAGAGGAATACTACTAAACTGTAGTACTAGGTGGTATACCTAAAGTAAAATATTTGTATAAAAGAAAATCTGATCCATGCACCTAACATTATTCCTTCACTTATAAAAATAAATTACAATCGCCATGCTTTACGCCATTTTTTGGTATTTATACAATAAATTTTCTTCATAAAAAAATATCTATGCCTTGATGTAAAAGATGACTCCTCTGAAAGAATTATATCGACACCACTGAGCACTATCGAAATCAATAAAACCATTAAATCATGTTTCATTAGTCAACACATCTAATCAGAATACTGCATTAATCTAATATGTAAGTATAAATGCATACATGCAGAAGTAGACATGATGAATGTCTGCGGAGTTTGGCCTTCTCTTCTCTATGTTTCGGCAAAAATCCTGCTTTCAATAGGACGAGCCCGTAATGAACCGGTTAAATCGAAAAGAGAGACCAGGACATGTCTTTATAGGATTCTAACTACTCATCCTATCATGGTAGCAGTTTATATCCCTTTCCAAGAGGTTCTAACTCCCTCTTATTTTGAAATTGAGTTTTTTTTTCTTAACCTGACATAAATTGATTGGTGGAATGATGCTGGACTTACAAATGAAGATTTAATAAAAATAGATTTTTGTTTAATATGGCTTAGGAATAAAGATAATTTTTTTATTGAAGATTTTTTAAATGCTGGTTCACCATGATTGCTCCACTGTAAAAGTTTTTCCTCCATAATGTTTAATACTAGTTTAAACGTTATTAAGTCCAATAATAATGTCAATCTATTCACTTATATGCCGACATGTATATCCGTAAGTAATAGATCTGAACTTACTCACTCACCTTTATGGAAAACTCTTCCAAAACTCATCTTATAGAAAAAACAAATATATCTATGGCATTCCATTATGTGCTGAAACTAATTACTTTGGACTGATAATGATGAAACTCAATAATAATCATAGCATGTATAGGTCTCGTTTGGCAATTCGGACTGTACTGACTATTTTAGTCGGATAGGATAATCTACCATCGGATAATACTGACTATTTAGCCAGACATAGTGACTATTTAGTCAGGCGTTTGGTGCAGTATCAGATTAAATTACCCATTTTCTTATGAAAAAAAATAATGTCTACATATTTTTTAAGAGCATAAACAAATTAATGAGCATTGATTAGATATGTTCTCAGTTAAGTAAAAAATAAAAACTCGGTTCATCTTGGATTGTTTTTGTTTGCATTTCTTCCTCCTTCCAGTAATAAAAGTTGATGTTGTACAAACAATCAAAATTTATCACGTTCAGCTACTTCCTCAAAAGGAGATTGAAGAACATTTAATGGCACTAAGTTTCTAATTTAAAATCAAATTTGGCATTAGAGTCCATCAATTTGATGGGCAAAAACACTAGAAACCACATCTGATCCAAACGTAGACGCTGCTACCATGGATGTTCGCCACGAGTATATGCAAATGCAGGTCGACGACATGTTCATTGATTAGCCCCAATTCCAACTTATTCCACCACCCAATCCCTATGCTCAACAACCATACACAGCTGCATCCCCAAAACTCCAGTCGTCGAGAGAGAGAGAGAGAGAGAGAGAGAGAGAGAGAGAGAGAGAAGGAATATTGGTTGAGAAGATGGATCGGGATGGCGTTGGAGTAATCTGTGAGAGAGGGATGAAAAAAGAGCTAGCATGATTTTGATTTCAGCAAACTAACTAATAATACCGAGAAATTAGAGTGTATAAGTTATACGGCGTGTGTTGTACAAAATTAGTGGGGCCGCATAAATAATCCGGTGCTAATTTAATACAAAACAACACCAAACACCGGATAGTACTAAAGTGTCTAATACGGCATGCCAAACGAGGCCATAGAATACTACTTTTTGGTTGTTGTTGGACATACTATCAGGAACATAAGTAATCGTTATCTTTTATGTCCTCATCTCTTCGCTCATCTACTGATTTCCCTACATATATATCCTGTTGATGGGTCTTTTGTTAGTATGGCATTCGAAAGTACAATAGTAATGCTCAAACTATAAAACTTGGCAGTCATGATTAGTTAGTACATGTTATTTGACAGATAAGATGATTCAAAAAATAATTTAAATAAACGGTCTTCTTAGTATTAGTTAAATTGAGATAGTATTGCATTGGGTAAATTAGGTAGTTCAAGTGAAAATCAAAAGTACAATATTATTTTGTGTTGAAGTGCCCAAATTCATACTTAATTTAAATGATAAAGAAAAATTAATTAGGAGAACGAAAAGAATATGAGATCCATTAGAAACTTGGACACAGTACTTACATTATTTAATAACAAACAAACTAATTAATACGTATCTTTATTCTGAAAAATCATCAGAAGATAACACTAGGTTTTATTGGCAAATTGCCAAAAGATAATTGTTTGGGTAAATTACAAAAAACTACCTCAACTATTGACACTTTCATATGACACATCCCGGCCCAGGACGGATCACTTCCCGAGCCCGCTCCACCACCGCAGCACGATATTGTCCGCTTTGGGCTTCGACCATGCCCTCACGGTTTTGTTTCTAGGAACTCACGAGCAACTTCCCAGTGGGTCACCCATCCTGGGAGTGCTCTGGCCCCCTTCTCGCTTAACTTCGGAGTTCCTATGGAATCCGAAGCCAGTGAGCTCCCAAAAGGCCTCGTGCTAGGTAGGGATGAGAATATACATTTAAGGATCACTCCCCTGGGCGATGTGGGATGTCACAATCCACCTCTCTAAGGGGCCCGACGTCCTCGTCGGCATACACGCGGCCAGGGTTAGGCTCTGATACCAAATTGACACATCCCGGCCTGGGGCGGATCACTTCCCGAGCCCGCTCCACCACCGTAGCACGATATTGTCCGTTTTGGGCTCCGACCACGCCCTCACGGTTTTGTTTCTGGGAACTCACGAGCAACTTCCCGGTGGGTCACCCATCCTGGGAGTGCTCTGGCCCCCTTCTCGCTTAACTTCGGAGTTCCTACGGAACTCGAAGCCAGTGAGCTCCCAAAAAGCCTCGTGCTAGGTAGGAATAAGAATATACATTTAAGGATCACCCTCCTGGGCGATGTGGGATGTCACACATACCTCATCTTTTAAAATTGACAATGTCATACCTCATCTTACGAATTTGTGCCAATGCCAGACCTCCGTCAATTTTTCTGTTAATTTTTCTGTTAAATACTGACGTGGCCAGAGACAGGACCCACTCACTAATCCAACTGGATTAAAAAACAATTAAATATATTTTTAATAATTAAATATTCAAAAATTAAAAAAATTAAAAATTAAAAAACTAAAAATAATAATAAAAATTGCCTAAGGGATCCGGCCTTCCCTTTCCTCCACCCACACCAACCCTTCTCTCTCTCTTCTCTTTATCTTCTCTCGTTTTCCCCCAACCCAAACCCAGATCCCACCCTGACTCCTCCTCATCCTCGTCTTCAACAAGATCCACACCAAAAACACAACCTAGATGCAAAAAAGTTCTAAAATTTCCCATAAATTCGAAAACTTTTTGGATACCTTGAAGGAGTGGCAGGGAAGGACGAGAGGCGTTGGGTTTCGTTGGAGAAGGGAAGGACGTTCGTCGGAGCAGAGAGAGGTTGAGGTGGGGTAGCCGGAGACCCCTCACCCTTTCTTCCCCCTCCCGTCTTCCCCAAACCCGATCCACCCCCTTATTCATTATCCACCCCCTTTCTCCCTTCTCTCATCTGCAACCCCACCCACCCTTCTCTTCTTTGCAACTCGCACTCACCCTCTCTTCTCTCCTCTTCATCGTCGACTCCATCCACCAACGACCATCACCTTCTTCCCCATTCTAACTGACGACATCGAAGTCGCCGATCTCCGGCACACCAACCTCACCACTTTTCGGGTACCCACTCCCTCCGTTGCTTTCCTCCCCTTCCTTACCAAACTACCCATGTGGGTTCGAATACTTCTGCGAATCCTTGATGGCCTTGTTGCCCCACGATTACCAAGTAATTGACTTCGTCGACGGGTTTACAGAAGTTGAGGATCGCCTTTGCCACCTCACTCTGCTCCCGTAGCCCAACACCATCTTCAAGCCCAGCAAAACGCAGCAGCAATCCCTCACCCACCACCGCTGCCGAGTCTCTTGTGAATACAACTTGGGTTTTATTTTTATTCTGGGAAAAATTGAAATGGTTTTGCTTTGTTTGGTTGCTCGGAAAATGTGGGAGAAAGGAAATGAATTTTTTTGATATTCTGAAGGTTCCATTTTCTTAGAAAAGTGAGGCAAACTGGAAGATGGATTTTTGAACTTTTGTTAATGGTGTGTTCTCAGGATTGGTGGGTGCTTTGTTTTTGATGCATGCTTGTAGGTTAGAAATAGAGAGAACGGCGGAGGAAGAGAAGAGAGGCACCTGGTGGGAATGGGAGTGGCTGATTTGGGGTGGGATCTGGGTTTGGGTTGGGGGAAGACGGGAGAAGATAAAGAGAAGAGAGAGAGAAGGGTTGGTGCGAGTGGAGGAAAGGGAAGGCCGGATCCCTTAGGCCATTTTTATTTTTTGTTTAGTTTTTTAATTTTTAATTTTTTTAATTTTTGAATATTTAATTATTAAAAATATATTTAATTATTTTTTAATTCAGTTGGATTAGTGAGTGGGTCCTGTCTCTGGCCATGTCAGCATTTAACAGAGAAATTAACAGAAAAACTGACGGAGGTCTGACATTGGCACAAATTCGTAAGATGAGGTATGACATTGTCAATTTTAAAAGATGAGGTATGAAAGTGTCATAACATCAATAGTTGAGGTAGTTTTTTGTCATTTACCCTAATTGTTTTGAAGAGCCTCGTTGGGCAAGTGGTGGATTGCTATGATAATTAAGACTTTTTCCTTCGAATCACTTTGTTTTGAGTTTAAATTTTATCTTTTTTTTTAATAATATAGATTAATGTAAAATATTATATCACTTGTATTAAAAGTTTCTGCGCATCTAGTAATTATTGAAATCGATGCTGCACGTTTTTACGCATAAAAATATCTGGTTGTTTAGCTCTCTCCATATGTGAAAATTAGGTTTTTTTTAATGAAAACTAATGAAAAGGGTTTGAAAAATTTGAGTTTTAACGATAAAGACAAAATAAAAAGTAAAGTGAATAGTATCATTAGTGTAAAAATATAATATTTCCTTAAAATGAATAGTATCAGAAACATTTCGTTAAAGTTCGTTTTTTTTTATTCGGATCAATGTGTTTAGGAAATTAGGTTGGTGGTTGTAGGTGTGAACCTTCACAGAGGTTTCAGGCAAGTTGCGCTCGTGTTGCACATGCTCATTCTATAAAGGAATAGGGCTCACTCCAACAGTGGTGCTGACGCCGATGGACAATAAAGAAGTGTTTATAATTGTGTTGTGCGGGGTCACACTCAGTGGCGCTGACGCCGATGGACAATCAAAAAGTGTGTGTAGTTATGGTGTCCCGGGTCACACTCAAATGAAGTCTTTGATTAAAATTTATTTTTGGATAATGCTATAGAGATTAATTTTTTATATAAAATGTTAAAAATTAAAGAACATGAAAAGTGATGATTGGCTTATTATTTAAGCTTTGATAAACGTAGTCATTTTTATTAGTGACACATCATTTTTATTTTGCAATTTTGTCTCTAAATTTAATCTTCCTAGCATTACCCCTCATTTTTACATTTCACATACTTTTCTTAATTTTTAACCATCGAATTGAATAAATTAAATATAATCAATAAACGAAATTAATATAAGTGTAAAAAGTAAAATAAAATGTGTCAATACCACTATCAAACATCCCAGCATATAGATTTAAAATTATATAATTTCGGTACACCAATTATATTATCCAGCATGGCGTTCGAGTTTTCTGGAATTTGTCCCACACAAAAGGATTCCCACTTGTACAATATAAGTGGAAAAGATAATACCAGAAAGATTAAATTTGTAAATAAAATTTGAAAATTAAATTACGTGTCACTAATAAGAATGAACCCGCTTATTAATATTTAAATAATAATTTAATTATTAATTTTTATGTCATTTAATTTATAAAATTTTATTTAAAAATTTAGTTTCGATGAAAAATATATTTTAAGAACGCGTCAAAGAAAAGTCTAAGAGAAGACCACGACATAGCCATATTTTCATCGATAACGCAGCCGCCTTTAGCTGATCAACAATAGCATCCTACAATTATTTGTTTTTTTTTTTTTTTTTTTTTTTTGAACGAAATTATTTGTTTATTTATCACAAACTAGCTATATATTGATAGAGAAACTTGTAGCGCAGCAAATTAACACACAGTAAACTCCACCACTAAAGAAGTTTAAGTTATATTCTCTCATCATTTTCACAGCAAATAAACTCCTACAGCCATGGCAGCTGCTTGTGATAAGTGTTTCTCATGCAATTACATGCTCCTTGAACCAAAGGATGTGGGTTTCTTTGATCTGTTTCACATCTTGTTTTCCAATAACTTAGAAAGGAGGAGGTTCGTTGACTCTTTTGAGGAAACTGAGGACGACTTTCAGCGCAGATGGCTCATATTTCTCTCTATTGTTGTCCAAAAATTGCTTCAATTTGTGGCCAAGCCAATGGCAGCTATTGGCTGGGGGATCGAGATGTGCTTGAATCTTGTCTCAAGTAATGAAAACTTGGTCGGACTCCTTCTAAATTTACTACGAGGTACATATACAGTTTATTTATTAACTTGCGTCCTTCCCCAGCAGCAACTGTTTTGGTTAAGTTAATTGCCAATTTACTAGCATTAATTAATAATTACAATTAGTATTCTTTTCTCATGCACTCACAGTTGTTCCTTCCATGCCCAAGAACAAAACACAAATGGCTGTATTGGCTTCTCCCTGAATACCGATTCCAGAATTCGTCCACAATTAGCACTCTCATAAAAGAAATTAATGTAATTTGAGTAACGATTATCATAAGTAGTGCCATCAACGCTGCCTCTCATGAGAACATCTAAATGGAGGCTTGAGCGGCAGCAACGGCCTCCACTGCCTCTGTGCTCGGTGTTTCATAATTTTAACAATAGATAGATCAGATAGATAGAGAAAGCAGTTGGCATGTCGGGAAGTAAATAACTTTATATTTTGGAATTATCCACGAAAGGATGAGATGGATATTGCATTAGTTGGTCTATAAAATATAAGATAATATTGGTCCAAGCTGGCAAATTTGGCGTGAAAAAACTAAATTAATAAAAAAAATACTAGCTAGTGAACGCATGCATCTGTATCGCATGGTGACGGAAGTACGTACCATAATGTAGTAGCTATGATGAACTGTGTTTTTAATTTTATTTTATGTTAAAGAAGTGTTATATATCAACTGTGATAGTATTTCTAATCTGTGAACCAGGTCAATAAACAATAGAAAAAATATATATAATTAATCTGTACATGTTGGACTAATTTATGGAGATTAAATGGATATAATGGTGATACGAACAGGTAACGTGATAATACCAGATAAATCCTCAAGAACGTTCTTGTCGTTTATTGGAAATTTGGACAAGCGAGTAGAGCTGGACGAAAGCATCAAGCCTGGAGATGGCAAGTACAACGCAGCACTTAGTATGATGGCGTCTAAAATATCATATGAGAACACATTCTACATCCAAACTGTTGTCCAGGATCATTGGAAGGTATCACATTATTTTGCATATCTTTACCTCCAATGCTTCCATTAATTTTAGTATAATGTGATAGTCCTATGGTTCAATGTAAACTGATGACTGCCTTTTGTTTTCTATTTTCCTTCTTTTTGCAGATGGAGTTCTTGGGCTCTTACGACTTCTGGAATGGTAAGAAATGACTAAATCTGAAGAAAATTAAAAAGTACAGAAATTTCGGTTTAGAGAACTTTGTTAATGCATATTTTATTTTCTAAAATAGGTTACAAAAGGTTTTCCTGTTCAACTATGGAAATTAAATCTCATGTATACGCATTAACATAGGGTAATATGATCTATATATATATATATACACACATATATATATATAAGCAAATTATATATAGGTTAATTTACCTAGCAAAAATTCACTTAAAGTCATTCGAAGTTAAGTATCACTTAAATCCCAAACTAACAAAACATTATTATTATCGTGTAGATTATCAAGAAAAAGCCACAACACAAGCCTGTATGTTCCGTGACAGAAGTGGTGACCATGACACAATTGTTGTGGCCTTCAGAGGCACTGAACCCTTTGATGCGGATGCATGGTGCTCCGACTTTGACATCTCCTGGTATCAACTTGAAAGGGTTGGAAAGATCCATAGTGGCTTCATGAAAGCTCTAGGCTTACAAAAGAATGTCGGTTGGCCGGAGCCTGAGCAAATCAAAGAAGACGGTAGCCGCCCAGCCTTGGCTTACTATGCCATTGGAGATATGCTGAAAAAACTTCTTCTGGAAAATGACAAAGCAAAATTTATAATAACTGGGCACAGTTTAGGTGGGGCACTAGCAATTCTCTTTCCGGCAGTTTTAACATTTCACAAAGGGAAGGATTCAGATTTGCTGTTGGAGAGGTTGGAGGGAGTCTATACATTTGGGCAGCCTAGGGTTGGAGATAAGGCTTTTGGGAAGTACATGAAAAAGAAAATGATAGAGCATAAGATTAGGTATTTTAGGTTTGTATATGGGAATGACATGGTGCCTAGGTTGCCTTATGATGACAAAGCTCTAATGTTCAAGCATTTTGGGACTTGCCTCTACTATAATAGGAATTATGAAGTTCAGGTGAGCACTACTTTTCTCTTATCAAATCTAGTAAGAATGGGAAAGTTTATTATGTCATATTATGTTATCTAACCAACATTATCCGTCGTGAGATTGTGAAAAAGAATCGACTTGGCTGATGGTCCAAATTCAAAATTTTATAACATAAACAAATATCATTTCCCAATTAGAAATGCGGCTGATATATATGTCAGTTCTGAAAAAAATTGTGTTGTTATTATTACTTTATAATATCAATAACAACTCTCTTAAAAACGTATAGAGTCGACTAATTTCATAATATCTTATAATTACATGCTTCTTAATTATTGGACTAATTTCATAATATCTTATTACATGCTTCTTAATTATATATTCATGTGCTGCAGGTTGTTCCAGAAGAGCCAAACAAGAATTACTTCTCTCCAACAGGGACAATACCAATGATAATGAATGCTTTTGGTGAGCTCGCAAGAAGTTTCACCATTCCAAATAAGTTGGGACCAAACTACAATGAAGGCCCCTTGTTCAAGTTGTTTAGGCTAATTGGTTTGCTACTGCCAGGAGCACCAGCACATTGTCCCCAAGATTATGTAAATGCCACCAGATTAGGATCCTCGCATGTGTTCCTCCCTCGCACGAATTCAATGAAACCAAAATCCATATAGTCCTGCCTACGATTTCATTGTAATTAATTTCAAATTCCGCAGGAATTTGTAGTGTGTTTGCAAGTTTATACCTTTCACTAAGAAGGGCATTGAGTTAATTAAATCTTTATTTCTTTTACATTTTTTTCACGGAAAACAAATGCAATTTTTTTATTTGGAAAACCCTTCTAGTACAACTGTTACAAGTACAATTAGATAAAAATGCCTAAGAGCATCTCTAAAGGAGATGTCAAAAAGTTCATATCAGTAATAACAGTAATAAAAGACATCCCTAGTCTTTTCCAATCGAAATGCCAATTCCTATGTGGCATGACATAGAAAGGCAGCAGAGAAAATTGCTGTCAAATTTGACAACAGCTTCAAATCTATTTTTAGTAATTAATAAATGTTTTTCATAATTTTTATACTTATCTTTTGTTTCAAAATACTAATTACAACTATAAAAAGTAAATAATGTAATAAATAATAGTTTAAATTTGACATATCGGTTGGAGAACAAAATTTATATAAAAAAAAAATCAATGTCCCACATAAGCCTTCAAATTTAAATTTTGTGTTTAAACTTTAACGTCTCCTTTGGAGATGGTCTAACGGGTTGCAACCACATTTATAATGTAAGTGGATGATATGATTGATATGTTTTTACTTTTAAATTATTTGTTAGCGTGAGTCTACCCTATTAATTAGGAGATTGATTGTGATCAGGAATACAATTGTGTTTCCTAGTTTAGTTAGTAATCCTTTAATATTCCTTGTATCACAAGATGTGTTTTATATATAATGCCTCCTATAGGGAGAAGAATACACAACAATTAAGCCGTAAACACCATAATTTTGTCTTGGTACCAGAGCAGGTTGTCTCTTCCTCTAAACCCTAAGTTCACCCACTGCCGACTTGAAGATTCCATTGTTGGCTGCCGTCTGCAACCAGCAACCAGAATTTAATTTTAAAAGGTTTCGAAGCAAGAACCTCACTTTATCCCAATCCAAAAGGAAAAAAACAAAAAACCACCACCAGATTCAAAGGTTTCGAAGCAAGAAACCTTTCCGGTAATCCAAGTTCTAAACCTAGAATATCAAAACTGAAACCAATAACTTGCTGCTTTAATGACGGACAGCCAAGCCATGTTCTCTCTCGTGGGATCAATGCCCGCCTCATATACGTCTGACCGGAGCTCTGTTGCACCGCATGGAGGAAAATTAGGAAGTGGGCTGTGCTTGACTGACAGTCCACCCATTGCGCCGAATAGAGGAAACATGGAAAATGGGCTGCTGAAGCCCAAAACAATTCAAATCCACCAGCAGCTGCTGGCGTTAGCAACATTGATGGAACCGGTCTGCTTGGCCCACTAGCAGGGACAACCCAGGAAAACAACTTTGACCCAGATAATCTGGATCGACAGTTTTCTTTTTTTAAATTTGATTGCTTCAAGAGAGCAATCTGACGACCCAAGTAACACAGGCATGTCTAGTTGCATATGATGATCATGATATAGGTTGGATTATTGATTTTGGGGCCACTGATCATATGATTTACAATCGTACTCTTTTTAACTCAATGACACCACCACCACGAGACAATATTATTATTGCCAACGAAGGTGTTGCCTCGGTTACAGGGGCGGGTTCAATAGCACTGACTCCTACCCTCTCTTTACATAATTGTTTACTTGTTCCCACACTTTCTAGCCACCTATTATATGTGGGGCAGGTAACCGAGCAATTAGAAGGTATAGTGCAAATGTTTCTATCTTTCTGTCTACTTTAAGATATTCGGACTCAGGCGATCATTGGACGTGATACTAAGAGAATGGGGTTGTACTATGTCAACGATGTTACACAAGGCCGGGTTCACCAATTTCGAAGTTGTGATAGTGGAAAGGTAAAGACTATTCAATTGTGGCACCGTCACCTAGGTCATGCCTCTTTTGGTTACTTGCGGAAATTACTTCCATCCTTCTTTAATAATATTTCATATTCTTCTCTAAAGTGTAATGTGTGCACATTAGCTAAAAGTCATCCAGCTTCGTATCCTCTGAGTTTTCATAGAAGAATAGTTCTTTTTGAGTTGGTTCACTCTGATGTATGGGGGCCATCTCCAGTTACTACTCAGCATGGTATGCGTTGGTTTATAACGTTTGTTGATGACCGCACTAGAATGACTTGGTTATATCTCATGAAATAGAAGAGCGATGTAAGTGAAATTGTCAAAAAGTTTTATCATCTGGTCCACGTGCAATATTCGCTTCCTATTAAAGTGCTTAGATCCGATAATGGTGGTGAATACATTAATCAGGACCTTTCTCAGTTTTTCCAAGAAAAGGGAATTCTCCATGAGACAACTTGTCCTCAGACCCCATAACAAAATGGAGTAGCTAAACGAAAAAATCAACACATACTTGAGATTACTTGTGCTCTTCTCATTGGTGCCTGCACGCCCAAGTCATACTAGGCTGATGCGGTAACCTACGTCATATATCTTATGAACTGAATGCCATCACGTGTTCTTTCTTTTCGAACTCCGTTAGCCGTACTTGGTGACCACGTCTCACTCTCCTCAACGCTTCATCTCAAACCACGGGTTTTTGGTTATGTGGCCTACATCCATCTTCATAAGAACCAAAGAAGCAAACTTGATCCATGTGCACTACGGTGCGTTTTCCTTGGATTTAGTCCTCAACAGAAAGGTTACCGATGTTATCATCCACCTACCAGACATGTCTATGTCACCATGGATGTTACCTTCTCCAAAGATGAATTATTTTTTCTTCCCAGCCATACTCCTCAGGGGGAGACAACCGTAGGTGAAGATTATGGCTGGTTTGATATCCCTACTGGTTTAAGTGCTGACTACCCAAATAACGGGTCAAATGAGCAAACACATCTGGAGGATAATGAAGGCCTAAGGCACGGGCTGATTGAGCAAATGCATATGGAGGATAATGAAGGCCCAAGGCACGGGCCAATTGAGAAAAATGAACACGGAGCTGTTGACAGCCTACAAAACTATGAGAGATGGACAACGCCTAGTGGGGCACTTGCTGTTGACAGCCCACGTAGGACACCTCTTGTGCCAGCCAACAACCAAAATGGGCTTAGGCCATCTCTTGTGTTCGCCAACAACCCAAATGGGTTTCTCGCTGCTCCATCTACTATTTGTCCTAATAACAACTCTAGTAGCAGCCCTTCTCAAGCGCCTCCAATATTGGTCCATGATCCAACGGATACTCTCGAAGTAAGTACTCACTCAGAAATTACTAAACCATTATATGTGTTGCTTCCTAGACAGAATCGCGAAAAGCCACCCGACAGGTACTCTCCAAAAGGGAAGGTACGGTACTCTATTGCAAACTATGTCTCCACTCATCAACTCTCGCCAAAATATTGTGCACTTGTTCAGTAAATGGACACTATCAAACTACCTACCAAAGTGGAAGAAGCCTTAAAAGACTCGAAATGGACAGAGGCCATGCAGATTGAGATGAAGGCGTTACAGAAAAATAATACATGGAACATGGTTATACTTCCTAAAGGAAAAAAATTAGTGGGATGCAAATGGGTGTTTACCATCAAACATAAGGCTGACGGAACAATCGATAAGTACAAGGCGAGGCTAGTAGCCAAAGGGTACACACAGACCTTTGGTGTCAACTATCGGGAAACGTTTGCTCCGGTTGCAAAAATGAATACCATTAGAGTTCTATTATCTCTTACGGCTAATCTTGATTGGCATATGAGACAGTTTGATGTGAAAAATGCATTCCTACATGGGGATTTAGAGGATGAGGTCTACATGGATTTTCCACCAAAGGTATGGCATTGAAAACTCTAGTGGGAAAGTGTGCAGACTTCGAAAGGCATTGTATGGTCTTAAGCAGTCACCAAGAGCATGGTTTGGGAGATTCACTCAGGCTATGAAAAAGTACAGATACCGACAGGGGAACTCAGATCATACTTTATTCATCAAACGCAGGGGTGGTAAAGTTACTTTGCTCATTATATATGTGGATGATATGATTGTCACAAGTGATGATACGAACAAAATTGAACGGCTACAGGGGTACTTGGCATCCGAGTTCGAGATGAAAGATCTAGGGGGATTAAAGTACTTTCTGGGTATTGAGGTTGCTAGGTCTCAAGAAGGGATCTACTTGTCATAACGTAAATACGTGTTGGACTTGTTATCCGAGACAGGTATGTTGGCATGTAAACCGGTGGACACTCCAATTGTGCAAAATCATCATCTTACAATCTATCAAGATCAAGTTCCAACAAATAAGGAAAGGTATCAAAGGTTAGTGGCAATATTAATTTACTTGTCACTTACTAGACCAGATATTGCTTATGCAGTAAGTGTAGTGAGTCAATTTATGCATGCACCAAGTAAAGATCACATGGCAGTTGTTATGAGGATTTTGAGCTATTTAAAGGGAGCTCCAGGAAAATGCCTAATGTACAGAAAGCATGGGCATATGGAGGTGATATGATATACTGATGCAGATTGGGCTGGGAACATCACAGATAGGCGGTCTACATCAGGTTACTTTACATTCATGGTTGGTAATCTGGTGACCTGGAGAAGTAAGAAACAGAATGTGGTGGCTAGATCGTCAACTAAAGCCGAATATAGGGGGATGGCACATGGTATTTGTGAACTTTTATGGCTTCGAATACTTCTTACTGAGATAAGTTTTAAGCCAAAGGGGTCTATGCTATTGTATTGTGATAATCAAGCTGCTCGGGAAATAGCTAACAATCTGGTGCAGCACGATCGGACTAAACATGTTGAGGTGGATAGACACTTCATAAATGAGAAGCTTGATGTTAGGCTTGTTGACATTCCGTTTGTGAAAACAGAAGAACAACTGGCGGATATTCTAACATATGCAGTATCTGCTGGAAGTTTCAGGACTCACTCAACAAGTTGGGCTTAGGAGATATCTACGCACCAACTTGAGGATGAGTGTTGGCGTGAGTCAACCCTATTAATTAGGAGATTGATTGTGATCAGGAATACAATTGTGTTTCCTAGTTTAGTTAGTAATCCTTTAATATTCCTTGTATCACAAGATGTGTTTTATATATAATGCCTCCTAAAGGGAGAAGAATACATAACAATTAAGCCCTAAACACTATAATTTTATCTTTATTTTATATTACAAATATACTTATTATAATTTGAGTAAAATAATAAAACTACATGGTTGTGTATTAGGTTACATGATGCATTAGTGCAACCAGTTCATATACTGTTCCCAGTTAAATGACAAAAATCATGTTAGCATGTGAGTTGTCCTGCTCTAATTTCCCACTTAAGAGTCAATTTTAACCCAAACAGGTGGATCCACACAGTAATCAGTGGCAGCAGCTGCCTAATTTTGAATAGACATATGCTTGTGGAAACCACATTATTTGAATATTTATCCTCTAATATATAGTCAAGTAATCAGCAAACCAACTGTATATAATATGTATATAATCGATAGCATGGGTCCAGAGTCCCCTTCATGCCTTGAGAACAAAAGATAAAACAATCATATAAAAACACAAGTTTTCAAATAAGTAAGATTAGGCCAACCACATCGTTGACATGACCAAACCAAGGTTTTAAAAAACGTTAGGGCACCAATCGGGCGGCCGGTTAATGCCTAGCGCCTAGGTGGCTAGGCGAATTTAAGTACATTTATTATATATTGTATAAAGAAGTGCTGAATTATACTTAAAAAACACACAGTTGTATTGAGATACATAAATTGTAACATAAAATGACATATAAATTATAAAGTATTAGAACATATTGAAAACATGGGGAACAAGCATATAATGAGTGTTCATCCAAGTATTCAACAAGTTTCTTACATTTTATTGAAAAATTAAAATGCAAAATGAAAGTTATTGATTTTCTGTCTAAGTAAGAGTTGCAACCTAGGCTGGTGCCTAGGCGGATTTAGGTGGGCTAGGCGAGGCTAGGCGGGCACCTAAGCGGGTCTAGGTGAACTTTCTTAATTCAAACATCTAGGGACTAATCATGATGGTGACCCAGTGCTTAACGCCTAGGCGGGGCGTAGGTGGTGCTAGGCGAGAATTTTTAGAACAGTGGACCAAACCACACCTTGTGCGCACTAACTAGGCTAAATCTAGGGGTGGAAAAAATACCGAAAATCCCAAATCGTATTGAAAAAATCCCGAAACCGAACCGAAAAAATCCCAAACCGAAAATCCCGAAAATTTTGGTACCCATCCCAAACCGATCTCGACCTTTTTTGTACGGGAATCGATCTCACAATCTGATTTTTTCGGTAATCCCAAACCGAACCAAAGTTAAAATATATATAGTTTTAGATATTATAAGCCGTTAGATTGGTTGAGAATTAATCTCAACCGTTCATTCAAAATGAAACCCAACCTTACCTTCACCTTCACTCTCTAACCTCTCTGCCAAACTCTCCGACCTCACCTCACCTTCACTTCCTTCCCTCCCTACTCTTGTACTCCTTTCAGTTCAGACCCACAAATCTATCTATCTATCTATCTCTCTCTCTCTCTCTCTCTCTCTCTCTCTCTCTCTCTCTCTCTCTCTCTCTCTCTCTCTCTCGACCTCCACTCTTTCATTATCTCCCCCTTACCTTCACACTACATCCAGACTCCAATCTTCCATTTTCTTTTTGCATTTGACAACTTCCTCTACAGTTAACTCAGCTTCCTTCTACTTCTCTTTTCATTAAGGTAATATTCTTGTCTTCATCTGGTAATCTTGATGTGGTAAAGTCTGTTTGTGGCTTCAATTCGTTTTTAATTTAGGTGTTTGAATTCTAGGGTTTTGGATTTGGGGGTTTTCAATTTTGTATGAAATTTGGGGTTTTTAATCATATGGTTTTTCTATAATTTGTTTATTTCCTTCTCGAAGCTAGCAGACCCGAGCTTCTTCGCCTCCTCCTCGAACTCTCTCTGTGAAATAGGGACTTGCATGTTATCAAGCCCTATAGTCGAAGATAAAAAGTGCAAATGTTTATTGTTTCATAAAGCTTTTTGCATAAGGGTTTGTGTTCTGCAATCTTCATTGAATTTAGCACTCTTCTTCAATAGTTTGTACTTTAATGACAGCAGTTGCAATTTGTGTTTCCAACAACATTGCTAGCAAGGAAAGTTTATATAAATTCATTTTTTTTATCAGTTCATGGTATTAATTTTTGGAATTTTTAACCACGGAGCCTTCATAAAACATGGTGGATTAGATTTGTTTTATTAGCAAGATACCATCCATATTTGAATTCTATGTTTCTTACAGTCCCCTCTCTTTCTTTACAGGAATGAGAGAATTTACGCCAATGAGTTTGGTTTCTTGCCTTGGAGATTCTGGGGGAGGATAGTTTTCTTTATTTTTCGATGAATGTTGTAATAGCAGAATGTTTTGCCGAGACTTTCTTTGAATTCATGTGTGTATTTGCTACTTTAGCTGTAAACGAAGTTTCTATGTTGTTACGATTGTTTTGACACATGAGCCCAAAACTATTTCGGGATTCCCGATTTATCCCGAAATCCAGAAACTATTTCGGGATTCCTGAAAATTTGGTTTGAGATCGGTTTTGAAATTGGGATTCCCGAAAACTTCGGTTTAGGAATAGGGACAAGGGTTTCCATTCTTTATCTCATACCAAACCAGCCCTAGGCTAATCTACCTTTTTCTGACTGATGGATATTTAGAAGTTGAGAATTATATATTTTTTTATTTTTTTATTTTTTTTTAATTTGGCTGTAAAGTCCATTGCTATCATGAGAGGTGACATTGAAGAGAATTTATTGATAAACAAGAAAAATACAATATGTCAAGGAGGACATGAGCCAACACTCGGACCATTAAAGAATTCATAACAACAATTCAAAATCTCTTTAAGCAAAACCTATAACAAGGAATTTTAGAAAGGTTGTGAGAATAAGTAGCTGCAGCACAATGAGGGCATGAATCCCACCAATGGACACCAGGGTGATCAACACCATAATTGGCCACACAATCAGCAACTTGATTACCCTCTCTAAAAATATGAGAAATCTGAACATGCATGGAGGATAGTAAAACTCGACAGTTATGCCAACTGACCAAAAGCCTCCAAGGGATAGATGTCAAAGAAGGTAAAGATGAAGAAAGAAGATGAACAACCAGTGATGAGTCATATTCAATCCATAAGTAATGCCAACCTTTATCCCAAGCTAAAGATACAACATGAATAACAGCACGTGTTCGACATCCAAAGAAGAGGCCAAGCCTATTGCACCTGCAAAACAACCAAGAGAATGACTCGTAAAATCCCGAAAGATACCACCAAATGCAGCCACACTAGGGGAACCTCTTGCAGCACCATCATTATTTACTTTAATCCAAGACTGAGAAGGCGGGCACCACAGCACCTCAATAATTTTTGGAGCCTTAGCAGGACGTCCACGAACACCAATAGAATGAAGAATGCAAAGCTCTTCCACATAATTCTTCATACAGCCGAAATTAAGAGAATCAATTTCAAGGAGTTGAAATTTAATAAACCTTACAACATAATTATGGAAACAACCTCCTCATGAAAACAAATAGCATTGTGAGCATGCCAAATATAATAAAAACCAACTCCAATCATACCCCACCAAAGCAGCTGGACTTGGGTACCAAAACCTTGTTGTAAAGGATAATGGAAAGAGCTAAAAATATCTTGAAATAAATATTAAACTCTAAATAATTCCAAAACAGTAGACCAAATTTGACGTGCAAAAGAGCACTCAAAGAAAATATGTGAAGCAGTTTCCACACCTTCACAACAAAGAGAGCACATAAATGTTATAGCAAAACCTCTTCACTGCAAGAGATCATTAGCTAACATCTTACCATGTAAATACTTCCACAATGTAACCGAATTATGAGGACAAAAGCAAGATTACCAAACCCATCGATCCCATTGAACCACTGGTTGTTTATTACGCTTAAAAGCATAAGCCAAGGATAAAGAAAGGTTACCATTTGAAGCAGACAGCCAAACCATTTTGTCATTAATCTCATACTCTGAAGGAAGCCCAATAGAAGAAATATCATTCCAAATGGGCGCTAGCCATGAATGTAAAGTAGGTGGAGAATCCAACAACCATCCACAATAAAATTAGAAACTTTAGCTCGAAAAGCCCTGCATAAATCTAGTGGAATACCAAGCCTATCAACTATTGGAAAATCTAACTATCTCGCATGCCAAAAATTAATATTTTCACCAGTACCTATAGCCCATTTTGATCCATGAAAAAATCTGGAAAAAAAGGCGTAAACCAGGCTAAATGGATGAACTCTTGTATGTAGAACACGACTGTCCAAGACAATTAAAAAACCGATCTTGAAAAAACCGTGAAGCTATAGATGAGGTAACCAAAATATCCCAAAACTTTTTCAACAAAAATACCTTATTTAAAGTTGAAAAATTACGAATGCCAAGACCTCATTCATTTAAAGGAACACAACATTTTTTCCATGCCACAATAGAAAATCCACAAGAATAAGCACATCCCATCCAAATGAAATTTCGAGTCCAACTACGAACCTGTTTTAATACCGTAGGTGGTCAAGAATAAACCGAGAAAGTATGAGATAACATGCTTACCACAATTGACTTGATTAAAGTAACTCAACCAGCCATTGAGAGAGAGTGACCTTGCCATTGAGAAAGACAATAACGTATTCTATCTGCTAATGCTTGAAAATATGCCCTCTTAGGTTTGCCTTTAAAAATAGGAACCCCCAAATAAGTAAATGGAAGCTCACCTTCAGAGACATTGAGCCAGGATAAAATACGCAAACGATGCACAGAAGCAGATTTCCCAATATAAATACGAGATTTAACTTTACTAATACGTTGACCAGAATTCACATATTCTTCAATAAAATGTATAAGGTGCTAATTAGGGCTTATTTTGGGGTTTAATTTCCTGATATTATTCTTCTCACCAAGGAGGAAAATATATAATGTACAAGAGTGATTTACAAGGAAAGAAACATCAAATAACCTAATTACAAGGACTCAAATAGGTAACTAAACTAATTACAAAAGGTCAATTCTCCAACACTCCCCCTCAAGTTGGTGCATAAATGTCGTTCATGCCTAACTTGACAAGAGAGTTGTAGAATGATAGGAGCATATTTATGCGACTTAGTTAGCATGTTTTCTTGCATTTATTTAGTTAGTTTATGTTTATTATAGTGTTTTAAGCTATTTTCGTGTGTTTGTAGGTTCAAATGACAAAGTTGGCAAGAAAGTGCAATTTGGAGCATTTTAGAGCAGTTTTGGGCCAAGAATGGATAGCACAAGTATGGAGCAAGATGGATGGACGAATTTGAAGTTCAAGAGAGGCTAGGAATGTGCAAAAGAGTTGAAGAAATAAATTCAAGTCAAAGAAGATATGGAATCAGCTACAAAGAAAGAGAATTATCCAAAACCTTATCCAACCTTATCTTATCCAAACTAACCTTATCTTATCTTATCCTATCCTAATCTTATCCTACCTTAATTCCAGCTGCAAGGGGGACTCCTTTTCATATTAGGACACCTAAAACCTGTTTTTAGAAGGCCTTTTCCTTCTAGACACAAGCCACAACACTCTTTTCTAGAAGCCCTAAAAATCTGGCGCCCCAACCTTTGTAGAAGGCCTTTTCCTTGTTGGATTGGAGTCCTAAATCCTTTTCCTTGATAACCTAGGCCAAGTAATCCCTAGGCCTATAAATACACTTTTGCTGTACCATTCAGACCACCACCCTCTACCATAACTCACCTACATCCATACACCACCATCTATCATTCACACATCTCTACACTACAATCAGCCATACACCCTCTTGTGCCTCAACTTGCAAGGAAGGAAGAAATCTGGAGCGTTTCTAGGTGTATTCTATCCCTTGTTTTTAATGTTTAAATTTAGTTTTCTTTGTTTGATTGCGAACATGAGGAATTAATTTCTTTATAGTTAGAGGCGAATTCAAAGCCATGGACATATGTTTTATATGAATTGATTTCCTCCAGTTATGATTTCTTGAATCGTGAATGTGGTTTACTTATCTGAGTTATTGAGAACTTGTTCTTGTGTGTTGATTAAGGAGGCCTACTTAGTTTGCATGCATGAATTTGATGCTAAAATATAAGGGAGTTTCACCTAATAGTTACAAACTTATATTTACAAGTAGTGGAGGTTGCTAGTCACGATCGCGTTAAGTAAATTCCTGGCAGGAGTGTCATGCTTTTCATAGTCACGAATGTCATGTCAATGCTTATGATTTTCACAAAGCTTAATGATCTTTGATATGTATCTCTAGTATGTTTTTCATAGTTAAGGAGCTTAATAAAGAATGATTTGGGTTGTCGCATACTTTTCATCCAATTCAATGAGTCTAGGGAAATCTGAGAATTAATTAGTTCTACACAATTAATTTGGGGCATTGTCATTCATGGTTTGTCGAAAGAATAACTGGAAATCGATTTATATGCATATGTTCATGTGTGGAGAAGGGCCCTCTAACTAGTCTTTCACCCTTTTCAAATCACAAAATTCGTTCTTTATAAAGTATTTTATGCAAAGTTTTTGTTTTAAGTTTTAAAATTCGTAAAAAACAAACCCCCTTTCATTTAATCTTGTTTTTAGAGTCAAAACCTGTTTTCTTTTAGTTGTTTGAGTCTTTTAAGTTCTATTTTCGTCAAAACCAATTGTTAGGTCTAGATTTGAGTCTTTTTTATTGTTTCTTGCTGTTTTTAGTGTTTTAAGTTAGTTTTGAGTCATCAGAGTCTAGTTTAGTGTTTTTGAGTCTTATTTGTGTTGATTAGCATCCCTAGTTAATCCCCGGTCTAGAACGATCCCTACTTGCATCTCTACGACAATTGTCATCAATAGGGTTTAATTTGAGTGTCATATAAATTTCACATCATAGAACGCTTGACTTGCAACAACTTTAGTTAAGATATCCGCTAATTGATCATCTGACTTTACAAACGGGAATTGAATAATATTCCCATCCAACTTCTCCTTAATGAAGTGTCTGTCAACTTCCACGTGTTTTGTGCGATCATGTTGAATTGGGTTGTGTGAGATATCGATAGTTGCTTTATTATCACAAAATAAATCCGAGGCTGAATTCGAAGGATACCCGAGCTCACCAAGTAACCTCCAAAGCCATAATAGTTCACATACTCCTTTTGCCATACCCTTGTATTCCGCCTTTGCACTTAATAAAGCAACTACTTTCTGTTTCTTACTCCGCCAAGTCACTAAGTTTGCTCCCACAAATGTAAAGTAACTAGATGGGGACCGACGATCAGTAACGTTGCCTGCCCAATCTGCATCATTGTAACCCTCTATTCGGCAATGATCATTCTTGGAAAACATGATGCCTCTACCGGTGAGGACTTCAAGTATCATAGGATGCCTTCAACTGCACCCATATGTGCTTTACTCGAAGAATGCATAAATTGACTAACAACACTTACTGCGTATGCAATATCAGGCCTGGTGTGAGATAAATAAATTAACCTCCCAACTAACCTTTGATAATGATCTTTGTTAGTGGGAACTTGATTAAGGTGCACGGCAAGATGGTGATTTTGGACTATGGGGGTGTCAGCCAGTTTACAATCAAGCATTTCGGTTTCAGCTAATAAGTTTAGGACATACTTTCTTTGAGACAGAAATATACCCTGTTTGGATCGAGCTACTTCTATCCCCAAGAAATATTTCAAACCACCAAGATCTTTCATCTCGAACTCGGTTGCTAGGTAATCTTTGAGCCTTGAGATTTCCTCTTTGTCGTCACCCGTAACAATCATATCGTCCACATAGATGATTAGTGCCGTCAATTTCCCCATTCGACGTTTCAAGAAAAGTGTATGATCGGAATTGCTCTGCCTGAACCCATATTTCCTCATAGCCGTCTGAAACCTACCAAACCATGCTGGAGGTGATTGTTTCAACCTATAAAACGCTTTATTCAACTTGCACACTACTCCGGGTTGTAAAACCAATGCATAACCAGGTGGAATATCCATATACACTTCTTCTTTAAGCTTACCATGTAAGAAAGCATTTTTCACATCAAATTGCTGTAATGGCCAATCTAAGTTGGCCGCCAATGAAAGCAATACTCTTAGGGTGCGTTTGTTGCACCGGACTAACTCGGACTGGACTAACTTTAGGGACTAAGCTCGACTGGCTTAGACTAGACTAAGCTGGACTAATTTAGTGAAGCGTTTGGTGTAGTATTTGATTAAGAACTAAAATAATAAAAATAATAATATTTAATTCTACCTTTTACATTTTTTTTCTTTTTCTTCTTTCCTTACCTTTCTAGAACACCCTTTCTCTGTAGAATACTCTTCATTTTTTTCTCCTTCCCGTCCAATTGCTTCTCTGTCTCTTTCTTGTTACTTTCTCCCTCATCACCAAATTCCATTCTTTTTCACCACTTTCTCCCTCATCATCAAATTCCATTCTTTTTCATTCATTCTCAAAAAAAGCTTCTGATTTGTCATATGGGTTTTTTTTTCTGGATTTTTCACAAGCTTTTGAATTTCATTTGGGTTTTGGCAGATTGGTTTTTTTTTTGTCTTCTGGGTTTTGGTTGGCATCGTGGAGTTTGCCGACGATGTCCCGGTGGATGAAGGTGATGGTCGAGAGCGATATTGGGATTTAAGGAAGCCGAGGATCTGAGCAAAGGAGAAGCACTGCCTTTCGACGACGACGAGGTAGGCTTCACTCATCTCTCTACTCTCTTCCATTCGAATTTTTATTGACTTTTTTTGCTCTGATTACACTTGTTCTTGCAAATTAGCTGCTTTAATTCACTTCGTTGTTCAATGGGTGGGGATTGGAGTTGCAGATAGCAAGGGGTGTGGGTGGAGAAAGACGAGTCGTCGTCAGAGATGGTGCAGTTGTGCAGGACGAGCACGAGGACGCGGCGTGAGAGGGAAGACGGGGAAACGGGACTAGCAATCCCCTCCTTTTCGGAGGCTCTCACTAAGCCCAGCTAACGAAGGATTTAGTCGGCACGAGTCCGACTTAATCCCACTAAACTCAATCCCGGTTTGCACCAAACATGGGTTATTAGTCCTAGCTAGTCCAGTCCTAGCTAAGAAGGTCAACAAACGAGGCCTTACCTTATTAATCTTTGCTATCGGGGTAAATGTCTCTATATAATGAACACCATACGTCTGAGTGTATCCCTTGGCCACCAATCGTGCTTTGTATTACTCAACAGACCCATCAACTTTGTACGTGATGGTGTACACCCATCAACACCCAACTCTCTTATTTCCTCAGGGAAGTGGAACTAAATCCCACATTTGATTTTTCTGGAGTGCAGCCATTTCTTCCTCCATGGCCTTGGTCCATCAATCGTCAAATAGTGCCTCCTTCAATGAACTTGGTGTGCTATCATTGGATATTTGTTGTACAAAAGCTTTGCCAGGTTCTGATAACTTCTGTGATGACACATAGTTGGCAATGGGGTACTTAAAGCCTTTCGTTGTGTCCGGTGAATATCGATTGGGTGGCTTTCCCCGATTGTGCCTGAAAGGTAATTGATAATTCGGAACAACGGATACATCAACAGGGATAGTAGAGCTGACCTCAGGAATATTCTCAGGAGTATGGTTATCTGGTGGTACTATATTTAGAGATGAGGGGGAAGTAGTATCAGTAGAAGTCTCTAAGTCAATAAATGGCAACACTGTTGCCGTGGGTGAGGACGGCATTGCCGTGCCTGCAGTTAAAGGCTCAGCTGCTGGCTCAGGTAGTGGCAGCGGAAGATCAACAGTATCATTCATGGTCCAATCCTTCTCGGCATGCCGTGTCTCCCCCTGAGGATGAGGATTGGAATAATATGAAGTGTAATACATCTCAGACTCGGAAACAGTAACATCCATAGTAACATACATTCGACGGGAATGAGGGTGGTAGCAACGGTACCCTTTCTAATGGAGTCCGTACCCATAAAAATACAACGAAGAGCACACAGTTCAAGTTTTGCTCGTTGATTTTTATGAAGATGAACAAATGCAACACATCCAAAAACCCGAGGTGGGAGTACCAAAACTGACAATAGATGCACGAAGGTAACAATGACTTGTAAGAGGGTAAGAAAATCCAGGACTTTGGATGGCAGACGGTTGATAAGATAAGTGGCGGTCTGAAAAGCGACATCCCAATAGGAGCGGGGAACAGATGCCCCAATCAAGAGTGAGCGAGCTGTTTCTAAGAGATAACGATTTTTGCTCTCAGCCACCCCGTTCTGTTGAGGAGTCCGAAGACAGGTAGTTTCATGAAGAATTTCGTGATTAGTTAAATAATGAGAAAAATCATTATTAACATATTCACCACCATTATCAGAACGCAAAATCCGTATTTTAGTAGAAAACTATGTCTGAACCATGGTGTGGAAGGTCTTAAACGCCGAAAAAACATCACTTTTATGCTTAAGAAGATATAACCATGTCATCCGTGTGCAATCATCTATGAACGTTACAAATCACCGAATACCAGATAAAGTAGTAATCGGAGATGGTCCCCAAACATCCGAATGAACAAGACCAAAAGGAATAACACTTTTATTACAATTCAGCGGAAAAGAAACACAGTGACTCTTGGCAAGTATGCAAGTGTCACATTTAAAGTCTGAAACTGAACAACCAACAAATAAATCCGGAAATATATGCTGCAAATAACTGAAAGATGGATGACCCAAATGGTGATGCCATAACCATATCTGACGCTGCTTGTGATTAACGGCTCCTTGGGTGAGATTGACCCGTCCTGTATTGACATCATCCACAAAATAAAGATCCCCCCTCTTAGTACCATGACCAATTATCTCCTTCATGAGAATATCCTGTATAAGACAAAACTTTGGATACGTTAGCACACAACAGTTCAATTGTTCAGTAGCTTGGCCACGAGACATCAATTTGTGCTTTAGTGAAGGTACAAGTAATGTATAAGGCAAAAAGAGAGTGGGCGTGAGGCGCACGGTGCCAGCGCTAATTACCGATGAGGTGACTCCATTAGCATTAGTAATATCGTCGAAGTGGAACGGTATCACAAGCTAAATTACTGGGATCATAAGTCATATGGTCTGTGGCACCGGAGTCAATGATCTATCCAGATGAAGTAGCATCACTATTCATATTAAAAACATAATCACAGTTACCTGAGGACTCCGGAGACATGTCGGAAGAACTCGAAACAAGAGGATAATCATCTTGAGATATCAAAGATAATTGGGACATGGAGGTGGGGAGATTGGGTTGCCCAAGCTTGGCTTGCTCGTCTCGTTCCCGTTGTTTCTAAAGCTTTAACGGTTCCCACCAATCAGGATAGCCATGCAATTGGAAGCAATTATCACGGCCATGCTTCTCACTACCATAGTAAGTACAACCACTAGCCAGGACGAGTGGTTTAAGACGAAGAGGAAGGGGACCCGTGGTGGGCTGTGAGGCCGTCTTAGCAGCAAAGAGCGAGCTATGTGCTGGGCTCGGGGCAGTAACCTGGGGTTGCAGTCCTGGGCTCGGAGTAGGTGACTTCTCGGGAGCCCGGGGATGAGGTGGAGCTACGACTCGTGTGGCAAGCCGAGCCACCATGGCTGCCCCACTTGGCAGCTGTCCTCCGGTATTCATCACAGCTTGTCACATTCCCTCCCAGCGAACATAGGCAAACGTTTGTTCGACGAAAGGAAGGGGTTCAGTTCGTAGAATATCACTACGAATTTTATCAAACATCTCATCCAATCCTGCAAGCAAAGTGTACACACGATCCATTTGAACAATTTTATTAAAAATTTCAATATCAATACCGCACTTCATCGGATTGGGTCGACAATAATCAATCTCCTACCACAAAGATTGAAGATCATTATAGTATGTCTCCACCGGTCATCCATCTTGCCTCATGTGAAAGGGCTTGCAGGTAAGATCATAGACTTGAGATATATCGGAGCCGTCATAATACGTGCGAGCAACCGCGTCCCATACTTCCTTTGCCTTTGGTAGTCGAAGAAAGTACCCAATCAAATTGGGTTCCATAGAGTTGATGAGCCAACCCTTCACAATAGCGTTCTCCGTACGCCATTTGGTGAAGGCCGGATCGTCGATAGGTGGTTGGGGATTACTCCCAAAAAGGTAGCCCAACTTGTTTTTTCCAGCAATAAACATCTCAACAATCTGAGACCAAATCCCATAATTGGCACCATTGAGTTTGATGCCAATCGAAGCAGTAGACGAATCATGATGGACAATCTGTGTAACAACTTGCGGTATAGGTAGAGTATGATTCATGGTAGGGTCGGTTAGGGTAGTACTGTTTAGTGTAGGAGTAGAATCGGTTAGGATAAGGTTGTTTTCATCGTAGAGTGATGGTAGGTTCTCCATGGGAGGGCCAAGTTTGCTTGAGGGAATGGGCTGAGCAGAAATCCTAGGATCTCTGCTATGATACCATGCTAATTAGGGCTTATTTTGGGGTTTAATTTCCTGATATTATTCTTCTCACCAATTAGGAAAATATATAATGTACAAAAGTGATTTACAAGGAAAGAAACATCAAATAACCTAATTACAATCTGATTACAAAGACTCAAATAGGTAACTAAACTAATTACAAAAGGTCAACTCTCCGACATAAGGTTCATAAGGCTACTCTTGTCACGTTTGCAAAAAACCATTATGTCATTCGCATAAAGAATATAAGAAGGATGAGTCATTCCCCGAGGGGAAGAAATGGGTTTAACCTTTCCAGAATTTACAAATCCACTAGGCCTTGACTAAAAACCTTTTCAGCAAGACAAAAAATGACAGGGGATAGATGATCCCCCTGATAAACACCCCTACGACATCCGAAAAATTCAACAGGTGAACCATTGAATAATATAGATAGCTGGGCTGAGGAAAAGATTAAACAAACCATTGAACAAAAGTGTCATAGAAACCAAAAGCTCTAAGCACCCGATCTGGAAAGTCCCAATTAAGAGTATCAAAAGCTTTAGCAACATCAAACTTAATAGCAACATTACCCCCTAAACACTTATTGTCCATTAAATTAACACACTCTGAGGCCAACAAAATGCAATCTAAAATATGCATGCGCTTAAGAAATGCGTATTAATTCGGCAAAATAATTCGAACAGCCACAAGAGCAAGCCTATCAGTAAGAACCTTTGTAATGACTTTGAAAATAAAATTAGCCATGGCTATCGGCCGAAATTGAGAGATAGAATCTGCCTCTTGGACTTCAGGAATTAGAGCTACACAACTAGAATTTAAATTAGGTAAAATATAACTTGTCTTAAAGAAATCTTGGACAGCTAAAGAAACCTTAAATCCAACGAAACCCCAACAAGCATGGAAAAAATAACCAGCAAAACCATCTGGACCTAGAGCACAATCTGGATTCATAGAAAATACAGTTTGTTTAATCTTCTCAAATGTGGGAATAACCAATAAAGTATCATTTTCAGGTGTAGTAACCAAAAGACGAATAAGACGAGTAACCAAACATGTGTCACTAGCAAGACCATCATCATGAAAAGCATTAAAAAAATGCCTCTCAAGCAATTTCGAATCAATATGCAAAAAAGTAATAAAATTACGAGTCCTGCAAATTTTTGCCAAAGTATGAAAATAACTTGTATTACGGTCTCCATCTCGCAACCATTTACACCGTGTTGTATCCTGCCAAAACTTTTCTTGAACTAGCAGCGCATGAGACAAAGTATAATGAGCTTGTAATTCAACCCCATAACGTTCTTCAGTAAAACCTCTGTGGAAATTTCTAACTGAATTTTTTCTAAAGCCTCTGTAGCATTGTCCACAGCAACATTGACATTTCCAAAGACATTAGCATTCCAATGTTAGAATAAGCTCTAGCAACTTGAGCTTTTGTTGAAGAATAAACATAGGACAACCATAAACTTGAATAGATTGCCATGAATTTTTAACCAAATTAATAAAATCAGGATGTTCTAACCACATGCGATGAAAGAGAAAAGGAGTAGGACCTTCAGCTACAAACTTTTGAAAAGAAATTAGAAAAGGATTATGATCCGAAGAATGACAAACCAACGTGGAGCAATTGGTGATAGGCCAGGCATCCAGCCATGCAGTAGAACAAAATCACTGATCTAATAACATTTCAATATGAGATGATATGCCACGTCCATTAGTCTAAGTGAAAAGGGAGCCCTTAACATCAATCGGAACCAAACCACACGTATCCACCATAGCTTGAAACTCCTCACATGTTATTCAACGAGGCAAAATACCCCCCAGTTTCTCATGGGCGCCAAGAACCGCATTAAAATCACCCAAAATAAGTGAAGAACCTGAAAAGCTGGCACAAACTTGAGCAATAGAAAGCCAAAGTGGTCGACGTTCCACCTTTGTTGTAGCAGCATAAACAAAAGTAATACAGTGGGCAGTGCCAGCTACTAAAAATTGAATAGTAATATGTTGATTTGAAGTAGAGAAAACCGTAAGAGATAAAACATTAGCTGTGTGAAAAACTCAAATATTAGCTGTAGGAGATAAAATTTTAGAATTTTTTTTTGAACAAACGATATTATCTACATTAAGGGGATGAGAGGTGGACTTAATCTACCTTTCCTTGATTTCGCACATTTGCATGTATTCGGATTTGACTTGAGGCTCGTATAAGGATTTGGGCTTCGAGGCTTCGTTGGGTTTGCGTGTGACATTTTTTAGCCTCAACATTTGAAAAAGGGTTTTGTTTTTTGTTTTTTTGTAGTGCGTAGTGAACCGTACTCGGAAAGAACTACATGTGAAATTCCTGTAATTGGAACATAAGGCCACACATCTTAAAGCACAACTCCATAATTACAAACTTATCATAACTACCATACAATTCCTCATCTATAGATAGCTTACATCCAACTAACATGAAAGATAACTTTGATAAGGACTTAACATTGCAAGCTAAAGACTACTACACTGCTCTCTGATGATCTTGCAATTATCTAAAAAGAAGTTATGCTATGAGTCATCTTTATGAAAACTTTAAGTTTCATCCTCATAGTCCTTTATCAAGCACACGAGCCACTAAAAAGACAAAAGGCTCTTCTTAAGTAAGTTAAAGAGTGAACACATGAAGACTCCTTTCGACAGAAAGACAACAACTGGTAAATGAAAATGCTTAGAAGATATGGAGAAAAGGGAAAGAGATTGAAGAGACCAAAAAGAATTGATGTCAACCGTAAACCAAAGATAGAGGTTGGCGGTAGAAGATTTTACCAATTTATTATGTTTATAATCTTTTACTAATTATACAATTTGCAAGAAAAAGAAAAAAAATATAACTACATTCGACTTCCTTTTCATCTTCCTTAATCAAGCGTCAATCCTTCGTCAAAGGAAAAATATACAATTTGGGATTCCACAGCTCCGAGTTCTCCGTTGAGGCATGGCTCCTTGTTAATAACAAAAAAACATTGGTGATGCATATTTACAAAAACAAAACCTACATAAAAGTTCTAAACAAAGACCAATTTTCAATTTATGCTTAGTATTTGTTAAGGTATCTCAAGTGAAGATTCAAAATACAAACTTGATTTAATAACATAATCAAAATTTAAAACACAAACTGAATGTAATACAAATAATTTAAAATGTACTGGTTTTGAAATGTTACTCTTCGAATTGTTCGTCCATGGTGATTGAAGCGAGAAAGAGAATGGGAGAAGAGAAGGAGAAGGAAAGAAGGAGGAAGGGAGAAGACAGCGATGCAAGGAAGGGAGGGAGGGGTTTTATTCTGGAAAATTTGTATTACTGTCGGTTAAAACCAACAACAAGCTTTTTAAAAAAAATATTAAACTATTACCATCAGATATAACCGACGGCACTAAGAACGGCGGCAAAAGTCCCCCCAAACTTCCCTCCCAAAATTTTAAATTTCCCCCCAAAATTTTTTCACGATTTAAAAATTCCCTCAAAACTATAAATTTCCCCCCAAAATTCCCTCCCAAAATTATAAATATGATTTATTTGCATTTTCTCATAACAATTCAAGTGACAAAATCAATTAATTTGACTAAATATTTATTAATTTAACATAAATACTACAAATTTGTCTAATTACTTAAATTAAAATTTTTAAATAAATAAACTTGTGTATTAAATAATTTAAAAATTAAGGAATTTAGTGATAGAAACCTGAATTATGGAAGAATTCTGTCGTCGATCAATTCTTTATGTACTCAACCAGCTCAAATAAAATCCCTACAAAATTAAATTGTAAACAAAAATTAAACATAAGGGGAGAAAATAAAAATAATAGAAGAAGAAGACACAGGGCAGGATATATAGAACACTAACTTGTCGGCTACAACCGACATGAAGTTTTAAAATATTTAAAAATAATTATTAATGTCGACACCATTCTCCTTTTAACCGATATTAACTTTATGTCAGTTGGAAGCGACACGATTCTTTTTTTATACGACACCACTATTTAAAAAGATTAACAACTATGCCAGTTATAAGCGACATTAACAGTCTATGTCGGTTATAAGCGACATAGACAGTTTATGTCAGTTATAACCAACAGTAATTCCGACACCATGTAAAGTGGTTGTCTGAAATATCTTATCTGCCACTATATTATATAAAACCGACACCAACCGCCGACACAATAAGCTACTTTTGTAGTAGTGTTGGACCAGTTGAAGAACACGGATGGACATTTATTTTAGATCAACAAATGTTAACACTAAAATCTTTAAAAATGATGTCTTATGTATTTTATTGATTGCATCTTGTTTGATAGCAGATCATAGATGGTGTGTGAGGCATCTATATGGAAACTTCAAAGCAATTCACAAAGGTTAAGACACTAAAGGATTTGTTATGGAATGCTGCAAGGGCACTTCATCGTGTTGAATTCAAAAACTGAGATGGATAAGTTGAAGAGTATCAATGACAAAGCATATAAATGGTTGGCAGCCAGAGATCCTAATAGGTGAGCTAGGTCAAGATTTAGCACTAGGGTGAAGTGTGATATGCTTCTTAACAACCTATGTGAAGCTTTAATTGTTGGATACTTACTTCTAGTGATGGACCAATTTTAACCATGATGGATGATCAAGTGCAATTTGATGATAAGGTTGTAGGCTAAAAAGGCAGCAATGATTAGATGACCAATAAGAATTTGTCCTAAAACACAAACCAATCTCAACAAGGTAAGATGTTCTGGTATGAATCATTTGGCTGCACATGCATGAAATCTTGTATTCCAAGTTAAGACTTACTTGAATGATCAATATGTTGTGGATGTTGGTAATATGACTTGTAGTTGTAGGAGTTGGGATCTGACTAGATCCCATGCATCCATGCTTCTGCAGCATTACTTCACCATAGAGCTGACCCAGAGGAACGTTGGATGAGGTGTATTCTAAAGAAACTTACTTGAGAGCCTATGACTACATGTGACCCAGCTAAAAATTCAGCTCAAGTGCATATAAGGGCTAAAAACTTGTGAGTAATTTATTTTGTAATTCTGCACATTTTTGTAGACGCTTGGATGTTATCTTGTTTTTCTAACAATTTATTGTACAAATATAATAGTGTATGAGACAAACAACTGTAGAAATAGCTGGAAGTTCAACTCCATCGAATGGATTGCCTAAATGGTATCAGCCAATGCCAACTCTGCCAATGCACATTGGAGACTTCTCAAAAGGACTTTGCAATATCATCTAATGCTAACTTCATTCGAGACCTTCTGGAATGGCCCTAATGCACAACAAGCAAAACCGATAGATGAAAAAGCACCCTACCTTGCAAAAGAAATGTTGGAGTTGAGGGAATTGATTTTATTTTGTGGGAAACTAAATTGTTTGTCTATTTTGTGGAAGACATTTCCGGTGACTTTTTGTTTTAATGAACCATAATACATTTTGGACGGCATACTCTTGTCTTTTTTTGTCGAACATATGCTTTTGTCGTCAGGGCTCACCTCGAGGGTAACAACTTTTTCACCACGAGAGCGACATTGAAAGTGGCGTGTCACCATAGAGACCACGAAAAAAAATTGGCCTTTTTGAAATGTTTTTATGCGGAATGTTTAAGTAATGAATTTGGAAAAACACATTTTATTTTAAGTCTTTACCAAAACACTTTTTATTTTAAGTCTTTTCGTTGAAACAGATTGTGTCGTGTTGCTCGATATTTTCATTGTTAATTTGTTCAAGTATTAGCTTAACGGGTTGTATTCGTGTCATTCGATATGAAAGCGAGTCATGTCCACCACAACCCGATAATGAAATCCCTTTGTTATCAAATCCGTGCGTGGAAAAACAACTTGCATTGCACTTGTCTATCGTCACTGTGACGTTTTCTGCTGATGATGTCATGACATGTAGACAAAAAATTTACATATATTTTTGTATTATTTACACGTATAGACTCATGACATGTAATTAATTATACGATCATATGGCGAATGGCGTGCAACTAACTTTACACTGTTCTAAAAATCTCAGCCTAGCGTCGCCTAGGCCCTAGGCGGCTGGTCACTGCCCCGATTAATGCCTAGGCGTTTGAAAATTAAGAAATGGCGACTAGACCTACTAAGGCGCCCGCCTAGACCGCCTAACCCGTCAAGACCAGCCTAGGTTGCGACTCACTTAGACATAAAATAGATAACTTTCATTTTGCATTTTTTTCTTCAATAAATGGTAAGAGACTTACTGAATACTTAAATGAATACACATTATATGCTTGTTTCCCATGTTTTCATTATGTTCCAATAACTTATAATATATATATATATATATCATTCTATTTTGTAGTTTATGATGAAATTATATATATTTTAAGTATAAATAGACACTTGTTTACACGAAATATAATAGATTTAATTAAATCCGTCTAATCCGCCTAGGCATTAAACCCAACCTGCTGTCCGACTAGCAGCGTGTTTTAAAACATTTCTTTAACGTGGTGGTTCGGAACCCTGCCCCTCCATCCACATGACCACAAAAAAAACACAAGCATTTTTAAGAAGACAGGAACCGGATACCAAACTCGGCCCAATTGTGTATATTGTTTGCTTCAAGGTCCGAGCGGCACGAGCGAGTACGAGAGAGAGGAGAGGGAGCGCGAGGGGTTGATTGGTCAGGTATAGGGTTTTGAAAATCCCAGAGATTGATTGTTTGATTGAGATTGCACAAGGTTAGTGAGCGCGTAAATTAAACAAATTTCATGCCCTAATTTTCAATTTCTCTTTTAATTACATCCCCAATTTTCGTAAATTGAAGAAAACAGAAAGAAAAATGTCGAAATCGAAAATGGTGAGTTTGCATTGGTTTGTGCCGATTGTGTGTGAGAAAGAGGTGTGCTTATCATGTGCAGGGGGCGAGTGTGAGAGATTTGTTAGAGAGAGAGAGTGCTTAGAAGAAGAACACAAGGCTTTCTCTTTTTTCAATTTTAGGGTTTCTCTGCCCCCGATTGCGCTGCCTTCTCCGATTACCTCATGGACCGCAAGCTTGTGGTTAGTTATTTCCCCTTTTTATTTGTCTTTGTATTAAATTTTGCATCTTTATTAATGGGTTGGTGGAATTTATTTGAATTGGGTTGTCTGTGATCGTAATTCAGGTTTTGGGCATTCCGTGGGATATCGATACGGAAGGGTTGAGAGAGTATATGGTTAAATTTGGGGAATTGGAGGATTGCATTGTCATGAAGGTTAGCCAATTACCTAACCCTTTTTGTTTCGCTAATGCTATCACTCCTTTTCGAAATTTAATTCTGTGTTCTTCTTGTGCTTTACTACTATAATTATTTTTGATAAGTTAGTTTTGTCGCCGATTGGTCTGGAAGGTTTACGTTGAGCAAATTTCGTGTAACATGTCGTTAACTTGATTTGTTATAGTCTTATGCTATTTTTTTTCATCTTTTGTTTACTTAGTTCTTAGTTTGCCAGAGACAACTATCTTTCAATTTCATTTTAGGGTCTTCTGCTTGATACTCTGTATTTGATCAATATTTTCATTATTTACTTTGTTTCGGAACCTTACAAGCATTTGTTACTGCATTTGTTTCCATATTTATTAGGATCGGTCAACTGGTCGGTCTCGTGGATTTGGATATGCAACGTTTGTATCTGCTGAAGATGCCAAAGTGAGTTGGAATAGAATTTTCCAAGGGTCCCGTTTGTACTCACCAAATGTTATCAATGTTTGCATGATCATTTGGTTAGGAAACACAAATGTGTTACGATTTACAGTTAGCATATCAAATGTCTAATAACTGACATCCTTTTTGCTACAGACTGCAGCATCAAGTGAACATTTTCTTGGCAATAGAATGCTGGAAGTTAAAATAGCTACCCCAAAGGTAATATAAATTTGTAACCAGCATTTCGTTAATATTCATTTTTTATTTTTGGTTATTCATAATTCTTGTGCATGCATGTTGTGTTTTCTTTATCATAAAAAGTTTTGTTGGTTGTATTGCCAACAATATTTCATTATTTTTTTACAGGAGGAGATGAGAGCACCTGCAAGAAAAGTTACCAGGATATTTGTTGCAAGGATCCCACAATCTGTGACAGAAGCAAACTTCAGAAGGTACTTAAATGTATTGTTGTGGTTGCAATATGTTGGCTATCATTGTTAACTTCTTTTTACACTATTTTGTGAGTCATTATATGGAATTACCTGATGTTTCTTTGAATTATTTTTGCAGTCATTTTGAAAAATATGGTGAAATAACGGATTTATACATGCCGAAGGTTCTCTATCCAGCTCCTTGTCAAAATTAATTAAATTAGATGTTGTAGCTTTTTGTGTGTTGATTTGTCAGTACATATGCTTACAACTCTTGTAAATTTGCATAGATATGTCTGTGTACGCACCCACCAAGTCACACATTTACTTTTCAAATTATTGTTGGGTTGGACCTAGTATCCTACGATTGCACAAATTTGTTGTTTCAGGATCAAAGCTCAAAAGCGCATCGGGGAATTGGGTTTATAACGTTTGAAAATGCAGGTCAGGCCATCTCTTATATTCTCTTGTGCCTTGCATTATGCCTAATGTCAGTTTCTGTTTTCCGTTGGAGTTGAAGGTCTCCAGTGGCACATTAAGTTAGTAGTTTGCATTTGCTTGAGCTTTCAGTAGACATAAATTTATTTGTGATGATGAGGGAAACGCATGTGGTGAGATAGGGTAGAACTAAAGGTCAGTGGTATTTTGTTTCATGGAACTACAGACGAACAGATGCTTTCCTCTAGCATTACATTATATGTTCTTTTCACTGGCTTTTACATCTGAAATTCTTTACATATTGATGTCTTGTTTTATTTTACCATTCCTTCTAAGTTTTGTAAGAAGTAGTTTATTATAATCCTATATAGACGCAAAGGGAACTATTATTGGCACTGCAGAAGATGCACCTCCTCCGAATGCAATTTCTGCCTAAATTTTTTTACAAGATAGGAGTGCAGGATTACATGTTTGGAGTAGCAATAACAGCTTCTTTTGTAAATTATATGAACCCTGCGTTATGGTCTTTATTGTTGTGAATATAACGAGTTAGCTTCAGTAGGATAGATGATCCAGGAGCTGATTGTATGATATATTCCTTTGTGGTTGATATCATTATCCTTTTTAGGAAAAGTATTGGACAAACAAATGTTCTTTGTTGCAGATTCTGTGGAAGATTTGATGGCTGATACTCATGAATTAGGCGGTTCCAATATAGTTGTTGATAGAGCTACACCCAAGGCAAGTTACAGCTTTGACAATCTGTACTCCCTTGTTTTTTGAACTTATAGTACTAATTCCTTTTAAAGTTTAAAGATTGGTCGTTATGATATCACTAACTCAAGAATCAACAAATATAACTTCTTGTTTTCAGGAAGATGATTTCAGACCAGTTGGAAGAATGGCGCAACAGGGTGGCTATGGGGCATATAATGCTTACATATCAGCAGCAACTAGATATGCATCCCTCGGGGCTCCTACCTTGTATGACCACCCTGTACCAGGACCAGCTTTTCAAAGTAAGTACTATTACAAGTTAGAACACTTAATGCATTTCATGTGAAGAATATTAAACTGCACTTGATGTGGCTACTCGGAAGTTACAATTTAAAAAAAAAAAATCTTTTGTTGGATTAGGAGGGGAATCTGCTCGAGGACTGGGCAAAAAGATTTTTGTTGGCAGGCTTCCTCAGGAAGCAACCTCTGATGATCTCCGCCAGTATTTTGGAAGATTTGGTCGTATAGTAGATGTCTATGTTCCAAGGGTAAGATATCGTATATTTATAACTAACTAACTGTATTCTTGAAATATTGGAACCTGAAAATGTGAGAATACTCTATTATGTAGGACCCAAAAAGAACTGGGCATAGAGGGTTTGGTTTTGTAACTTTCGGGGAAGATGGTGTAGCAGAACGTGTATCACGAAGGTCTCATGAGATTTGTGGCCAGCAGGTAGTAGAAGGAAGCTGACCTCCATTGTACCTCTTCACCTGTGTTTCATTTTTATCCACCCAGCTTTTTTGCTTTTTTAGCACGAATGTTGCTGTTCGTTAAAAAGTTTCATTCGCTTAATATGTTGTTGGGTAGGTTGCAATCGATACAGCCGCACCTCCAGAGGATGCTGGTACAAGTGGAAATTTTATGATGAATAATGTAGAGCCCTTTGCCGGTTACGGTGGTCCTATGCGCTCCTATGGTAGGATGTATGGAAGTCTGGATTTTGATGATGTAAGTATACTTTATATGAATTCAGTTTAGATGTAAACGTGGCGGATTTCAAAAGTTAATGATTATATGGATGACAGATGCTGACCTGCATTAGTAGGTTCTTATCTGCTGTAATCTGATATTTACATTAGCTTATTTTCCAAAGATCTTCAGTAACATGCCGCATCTCTTAATTTTGCAGTGGGGTTACGGAATGGGCAGTGCGAGACCAGCAAGAGCAGATTGGAGGTACAGGCCATACTAGAGAGATGTGGCCCTGGAAAATTGGTACTCGATATTAGGAATGTCAACAAAATGCCATGCAGGTTGTGTTAAGTTTATTTTATATAAGATTAAGGATCACATGCTTAGTTGATGTCCCCAATAATGTTCTTGTCGGACTTTAGAAATAGTTTGGCTTCTATTATCCGGTGAAAATACAGGTGAGTAGGAACGCCCAAATCTGTAATATTAGGCCGCTGGCGAGTCCAGGAACCAGGATCGGGGTTCCTCTGTGTAGTAATCGCTATGTTTGTTGACTCATTACCTGGATTATTTATCGATAAATTGCAAATCCGGATTTTTATATTGTGACGTTTATCGAAAATCATAAACATCAGGGGTCCTATTGTGTTGCTTCCACGTCTTCTAGACCACTTAGTAACATTGGGGGAAGTCATGCTAAGTTCAATTTGATTCAATAAAATTGAAAACAATTCATTTTCTCTTTTTTTTTCTTGATCAATTATTGTGACAGTTTGTTTTTTTTTTTTTTTTCTTATTTTTTATATTAGTTGTAGAATTCTTTAATTTAAATTTGAAGACTTGAGGACAAAATTTGGGGGGAATACAAACTCCTCTAAACTAACTTGACTATGCACATCTAAAATGGATTGGTATCATGCTAGCATTGTGCAATGATACGAATCCATACAAATATAGAAAATTGATGTGCACTATGTTATATTCGTGTATCCTTGAGGCTACCAATTTTGCTTTGGAATACTGTTTGATCGGACCAAATGTACATTATAGACTCATGTGTTATCAAGGATACATGAGGAGTGAATTAGTCTGCCGTCAATATGCAATCCTATATTCAGAAAAGAAAAAAAAAAGTCACATTCGTATTGCCTTCTTCTATTATCATTTATAAAGGAGAACTTGTAGGCATCTTATAATAATTTCGTTTGGCAAAAATTTGATAACTCGGTTAGTTAGTATAGACCTCTTCATTTGAGGTATTGAGTTTCATTGCCCTCCACCACTACTACTCGTATAAAAGATAACAATAAACTTAGTTCTAACTTATTTAAAAAAAAAAAAAAAAAATTTCATTTCATATGTTTTATATTCTACATATGTAAAGTACAAAAAGCTACACACAAAAAAACTAAGACTATTAATTTAAAATATTTACGAAATGGTCGATATTTTCGTCGAATTATCCAAAAAATAAAGGATCAATGGAAAGGGAGGTGAAATGAAAACTTCACCCTATAACGGTGAGATATAGTAAAATCAATGAATGTCGAAGATATTTACCGTTTCACTACAGAAATTTAACCAGAACCCATTGCAGATTCTGAACTTTTGAACATTTTTTTGAGAATTTTTTTTTTCTAATTTTGATTAAATCTAAATGAGTTGATATACTCACCACATTGCAAATTTACATAATTTCCGTTGAAGGCAACCGATATCGCTATATCCATCGATATTTCAATAAATTTGCATATCGATATTCCCTCCTATATCGATATCTTAAACACTGAATATCGAGAAGTCATCTCTCATTTTTTATATTTTCATCTTAAAGAATAGCAGTATGTTGTAGACCTGTCAATAGATCGGGTTTTGATCCAAATTTCATCCAAATCTGATATACTTAAAAGTATGGATTAAGACTTTCAATTTGCTAATTTGAATACAACCCTAATTCAATAATCCGAATAATGGATTTAGATATGGATTAAGACTGATTTGGTTTGACTTATATAATAAGTTTTTTGTCACATTATTCGGTCCTTAAATTGATCACTCCCATTAATTTGGTCCCTGAAAATGAATAATCAATGTGATCATTTCATTCCTTGTCTGCCAATTTTGAGCATTAAAAATGGTAACGTGCGCCCACGTAACCACTGTTTCAAGAGGCTTTGGTGAATGGCGAAACTACTTGGTGGATTGCGACGATGTTAGAGATTTTTTTTGTTGATTTTATTTGATTTATCCAATCTAATAACTATGAATAAAGAATTGTATGTGAGAGGAAAAATGATGTAAAGTGCAAAGTTTATTCATGTTCCTGTTGAGAATTCAAATTGATATTGGAATCTGGAACCAGAAAAAGTTTTACCCTTGGTTTTTTTTTTTTTTTTTTGGTAACTAGAAGTGTAATATCTGGGCAAAGATGCCAAAAGGTTACATGAAGGCCTACAAAGAGGCAAACAAGCAGAAGCACAATACTACAGAAGAGTAGTGTAAGAAGGTGTAAGGAAACCATGATGCCACATCTAATGCTAAAATGTCCATTCTCACACTGAGTAGTGTAAGAAGGTGCAAGGAAACCATGATCCCGCATCTAATGCTAAAACGTCCCTTCTCACACTACCAAATACAATTAAGGGGGATATAGAAGTCCATCATTGCACAAAACATGAACCAGGGAAGATGGTGGTCTATCGACCTAAACATGATCACATACTTCCCTACATTGCCGCAAAGCCAGATGGTCCGCAGCAGAGTTGGCCAGTCTTGGAACCTAAGACTAGCGGCATTCTTTGGAAAGCCATTCCCAAACTGCAACACTTTCTGAGAATGGGAAAAGCATCCCAACTGCCCTTCCTTGCCAAATCCCTCAGGCAAGAAATTGATTCCAAGTAGTCAGATTCAACGATTATCGAGTTCAATCCTCTACTGATCTCCAGCTTACATCCATGCAATGCCTCCGCCATTGCGACACTAGTAGCCTTCACTTGGTGCCGACAAGCAGCCTAGAAATGACCATCCGCATCCCTCGCTACCAATCCCATGAATCTCCCACCAACGCTTATCACTCAGTAGACGTCCACATTAATCTTTACAGCTCCCAAATTCGGAGCAGCCCAATAGACTCTCACGTCTTCACTCATTGGATTGGGAAGAGACGTGGAGCGTGGCATTGAAATGGTCTAATTAAAAGCCGACACCGAATGAGATATAACAACTATAACCCTCATTGGGTATACACTTTGATTGTTGAACTGGAAGTCACACCGAGATTTCCAGGTGTGCCAGCAAGTATAGGCAATATAAGATAACCGCTTGATCCGCACCTCCTTCGACCCATTCTCCGAATCAAACATTTCAAGCAGCCAGTTTGCCCAGTTAGAAACATGCAGCCAACGAGTTCTGATATTCAAAGTTCCTCCAAACCAAACCTCTTCCACCCACGGACAATTTAGAAATAGGTGTTCGATCGACTCCTCATATGACATACAGATTAGGCAAAGAGGAGAAGAATATGATTGATGTTGATATAAATTCTTCATTGTAGCTAAGGCCACTTGAAGAGTCTTCCACATGAAGCTTCTTACTTTCGGCGGAGTCTCCAATTTCCAAACAATCTTCCATAAGGCACTAGGAATGGGGACCGATGAGTTAAGGGAAATTCTCATTCCTGGATTTCGAGTAAGACCCCAATAATAGCCTGATTTAACAGAGTAGGATCCCTTCTTTTCATGGGGCCCCACCAACCTATCCCTAAGCATTGGGTCAATCCCTAAGCATTGGGTCACCAGTTTGCATCTCCAAGATAGCCTCAAACTCCGCCTCCACCAAAAAAGGTTTTAGGAAATCAATGTCCCACTCCCCACTAATTGGGCATATCAGGGACTTCACCATTAATTTTTTTGAGACCGGCAACGTGCCCAACAAGGAAGGTCTACCCAAGGGAATAGAAGAGAGCCATCTGTTAACCCAGACCCTAGTATCATTGCCATCCATAATCTGCCAATGTGCACCAACACATAGAATCTCTCTTCCAGCTAGGAGGCTAAACCAAACCCAAGATGCTCTCCCGCCCCGCTTTGCATCGAGGAATGAGCAATTAGGAAAATACGGGGCCTTAAGCACTAACGCCCACAAAGACTTTGGCTCCGTTATCAACCTCCAACACTGTTGGGCCAGAAGAGTGTCATTGAACATCACAAAGCTTCTCAACCCAAGACCTCCCTCCTCTTTCAACCGACCCAACCTCTCTCGGGATACTCAGTGAATACGGTTTTCACCCTGTTTTTGTCTCCACCAAAACTTCGAAATCATGGCATCCAACTCATTGCAAAACGATATAGGAAACTTAAACAAATTCATTGGGTATGCTGGGATTGCTTGGGCCACTGCCTTAATAAGGATCTCCCGCCCAGCTTAAGAGAGAGTTGATTTTTTCCATCCTTGTAGTTTTTCCATTAGCCTTCCTTTAACATAGGCAAGTCCGAATTTCTTTGATCGGCCCCCACATAGCAGGAACCCTAAGATATATTCCCGGATCCCCGACCCTCTCCATACCTAGAATGCCCGCCAGATGTTGAGTAACGGTCATAGACACATTGGAACCGAAGCAGACACTAGATTTCAACGTATTTACTTGTTGTCCTGAAGCCGCACAAAAGTTATCAATCAACTGTATTAAGTGTCGGCAGTTCACTTCCTCCGTCTTGAGAAAGATGAGAGTATCATCTGCAAATTGGTTCTCTGTAATCAATAACATGTCGCTTTTTTTTTAAAAAGAGAAGACGACTCTTCCCCATTTGTACGGGAGAAATTATCCTGAATTGAATTTTGGAAATGTGGACCATTGGATTTCCTATAGGCTACCATTGAAGATGATGTATCAAATAAAAAAATCCAAGCATGCAGAGACTCACGACAATAATTAAGATCTCAGAATAACGCCGTGGCCAACTTTTCTCTTACAAAAGAAGCAAAAACAAAAGTTCCTGGATATTATATAAACTCATGTGATCTACATTCCCGAAAGTAAGGAAACAATCAATTTCTTATTAGTTTTTTTTGTCTCTTAATCTGACAATGCACCATACCATGTAGTCCCTATGCATGCACATGTTCGATAATCCAGTGAATCTTATACGTCCCTTCAAGTTATCAAATCAAATGAAGATTGTAACCAAAGTTTATGTGCGTATGTATTTGCTTTGGGTATTGATGTCGCTCTTTCTTAGTATGAGTTGCCCCTGCTTTTCCGCATGGACGCGTTCTCAGCTCTTCCTCTTTAGGGTTCGAACGACATTGCTAAGTAAATATCCCAAAAGTGCTTTTAGATGCGAAGAAGTTCAACCACCACAAAATCAATGACAATGAGGAGTGACCCAAATACTTGTAAGCACACATATAGTTTATTCTTTTTTTGATGTGGGATTCACTAATCACTATCAACACGTCTTCTCATATGCTACAAATGTTCAAGTTTAATATGTGAACAACACAGATCGAGTGTCATGGAGTACATGTGCAATTGGAATTCACAAATTGAGATAACTGAGGTTCTACTATAAAAACAAATTAAGAATACCAATATAAAGAGAAACACAACTACTTATAAAACACATACAATTTATATCTAAAGTAGAATTTACTCTCCATAACCTCATCCCATTTTCTACAATACACACGTTTTTGTCGTGAATGATTAAATATATATCCGTTGCATGCCCGATAAATAAGGAAATCTTTTTGCTTTATTATTAGAGAGTTTTAATGAAAAAGGCTTATAATAAGACTATTTTAACAAAAAACCAGCCTAAAATGTTGTTTAAACAAAAGCTCCTAAAATTTAACGATAACGACAAAGGCCATAAAATTATACATCAGCTGAATTACAAAGCCCAACACACTCAAATATAACTTTCCATAATTACCCTAACGGAAAGAGAGGAAGAATAAGTTTCTATCTTGATTCACACCCCACGTGGTCTCACTCTTTCACATTTAATGTTTTAGTAATTTGCTTTCCAATGTAATTTGGACAGCTAGCATCCCAACATGTTTAAGAAATGGTGTAGGGCCCCACCTCCCTCCTTTTAGGCGTGACATCCCAGTGCTCCTTCCCTTTTTTATTTAATTTTTTTTTAAATTGTTGATCAATTGCTTTTTTTTTTGTCACATGTTTTACACTTTTATTTTGTTTTAAATTTACAATAAATTCATATGATTTCTGAAAAATATTTTGTAAAATATTACGAAGTTGTAATTATTTAAACTTTCATCTCATTCTATAAAAATTTACCAAAGCACCAAAGATATAGATAATAAGTTTACTTTACATCCGGCTAGTCCTCCTAAGCCTCATTCCGCCACCTGACTAGCACCTAACATCTTTTATAACAATGAGAAAATGTGTTTTCTTTAGTTTCATAAATAATGTATAATTTTGCAATAGTTCCAGCAATAGTGTGCGTTATTTTTTGTTCAAAACCAGAATTAGTGTGAGTTATTTTGTTTTAATTCCATAAATGGTGTTTATTTTGTTACCTTTCATAAATAGTGAGAATTATTTTGGATCAATTTCAGAAATAGTGTGGGTTATTATGTTGTAGTTCCAAAAATAGTATGGGTATTTTGGTTCGCTTTCCGAAAATAGTGTGGTTATTATGCTGTAGTTCCAGAAATAGTGTGGGTTCATATGCTGTAGTTCTGGAAAAAGTGTGGGTTTTTATGCTGTAGTTTCAGAAATAATGTAGGTTATTTTGGTTCACTTTCAGAAAGATTTTGGGTTATTATGTTGTAGTTCTAGAAAAAGTGTAGGTTATTTGTAGTAGTTTCAGAAATAATATAGGTTATTTTGGTTCACTTTCAGAAATAGTGTGGATGATTTTACTGTAGTTTCATAATAGTGTTGATTATTATGTTGTAGTTCCATCAATAGTGTATATTATTTTGGTTTACTTTCAGAAATAGTGTGGGTTATTACATTGTAGTTCAAGAAATAATGTGGGTTATTTTAGTTCACTTTCAGAAATAGTGTGGGTTATTATACTGTAGATCCATAAATAGTGTGAGTTATTATGTTGTTATTTCATAAATAGTGTAAGTTATTTTGGTTCATTTTCAAAAATAGTGTGGGTGATTATACTGTAGTTTCAGAAATAGTGTGAATTATTACGTTGTAGTTCTAGCAATAATATAGGTTATTTTGGTTTACTTTCAGAAATAGTGTGAGTTATTACATTGTAGTTTTAGAAATAATGTGATTTATTTTGGTTCACTTTCATAAATAGTGTAGGTTATTCTGCTGCAGATTCATAAATAGTGTGGGTTATTATGTTGTAGTTTCAGAAATAGTGTGGGTGACATACCCCGACCCGGAATGTCCACTAGGACTCCGAATCGAGATGTACTGGCCGACACCTGGAAGGTGACGAAGCCAGAAAGAGTGCGTTGTGAGCGGGAATGAACCTATTTCACACGTGATGATAGAGCATAAGTAAAGTACAGTAAGACAGGATAAGTATTATACCCTCAAAGGTAGCCACTTATACCGAGACTTGCCAAGAATCCTCGTCGATACAAAAGTTCAGATGCTAAAACCTGGAGGGGCGAAAAATAAGGGTGAGTGGGCCTGAAAATAAAGTTTTATAAAAAACCTTTCTAAAAACATTGTAATCCCTCGTCGTAAAACAAGTATAGTTTCCTGAAAATCATACTACGTATAAGTATGAAATCAAATGCATGCCAACAATAAATCCAGAAATATGCCACAGCAGAATATCTTGACAGCAATATGAATGTAATCATAAGCTCAACAATATATACTAGCATGCAAGTAGGAGTCACCTAATGTGACCTGTACGACTGCACCTATTGCTCATCAATCTATGCTAACACACGAGTCAGAGTCACCTAATGTGACCTGTACGACATGCTAGGTGAAATAATATACGCTTTAGTGCTACGATCACGTGAAGGCTAGCGCTATGCACGGGTCACCTACGAGTCGAAGTCGCCTAATGCGACATGTACGACAAGCTAGCACTTAACTTGGATCCAAGGCCAGCGTGCGGTGCATGAGGTGAACAATCACGTGAAGGCTGGCCCTGGCCCGTGGCGGGAACACTAACACCGGGGTGCAGTAATGATGAGCGAACTATATGAGTATAAGCATGCCATGATGATGCAATAATTCCAGTCAACATAATAAAGTTACCTGCGCATCCTGTAGGATCATCTTGGTATTTCACAACAGTGCAACATTTCTCATAACATAATTTATCATGGCATGAAGTTCATGAATCAATTCAAAAGCATTTGTGGAAACTATCAATCATATATATATACACACACTATAAAAAGGAAAAGACCCACTCACTTGAGGTTCGCGCTACAACTCCCTAGCACGAATATCGAGGTGTCTCGAACGATCGGCGCCTAGAACAATTATCAAATTACGTCTCAGAATTCTTATCAATAGAAAACTTAACTTACATAAAACACATTCCCAAGGACGTTCTAGAATGATTTGAAACCCATTGACTAAAAATCAACCGTCGGTCGAAGGTTGACTGTAGGGTCCACAACCTAACGTAACTCGATCCAGAAGATCCAAACCTTGGATTTCCGATCCGTAACTTCCTAAGAGTTTCAATAAGCTTCTAGAACAATATCCTAAAGTTTTGGAACGATCCAACGGTCGGATCTTCGCCAATTGCTAAAATTAAGTGGTAGTCAACGTTTTATTTTACGAACTTAGGAATCTAATTTGGAAAGATCTGTAAGTTGGATTCTCGATTTGTCAGTTCTTATTGTCCTTAAATATTATGTACTATAACATATTAAAGTTTGGTGACGATCTAATGGTCAGATCGTCGAAACATAAGATGGTCAAGTGACGTAATATTCCATACTAGGTTCAAACTATTGAACTATAACAAACGGTTATTAAATTGACATTAGAACATCAAATTTAACTCAAAAAGGCAGCGTTGGCCCACTGGCCACGCGCCGCCACACGTGGCGGTCGGCCGCCCCCTACTCGCCGAAAAAATCAACTATTTCTAAAAATTATCAAATTTCACAAAAATGAAGATCTCAATGAGTAGAGCAAGTTTTATACATGTGGCCAAGTCCAATTTGGCAGGAAAAATCCTCAAATTGCCACAACCCGTTGGAAACCCTAGAATGGGTGAGCTTCGATTCTCTTTCCTCGGTGTTCCAACGCTCCTACAACAGGTTGGGTCTTGTTCCTGGGTCCAAGGGGAGTTGATTAAGGGTGGTAGTGGGTGGTGAGACTTGCCAGAACGGTGGATCACCATCGAGAACCTCCGGGTTCTCCAGTGAGGTTCTACACCGTTTTGGCCTTAAAAATGTTGTTTTTGGGCGGAAACGATAAAGGGGAGGTGGTGGAAGAAGTTGTAGGTGATGGATGTGTGAATTTCAACTGAAAAATGGTGGAGATTGGCCAGAATTTGGCCGGGTCGAAACGGGGTTTGTGGTGTGCACGGGTTGAAAGGGAAGGGGATGAGGTTCTTCTCTCTCCTTCCTAATTGGCTGATCCCTCTCTAATTTCTAATTGGTCCTCCCTCTAACATATCTAATTGGTCACTCAAACAAAATAGCTGATTAGTCCCCTTATTCTTGATTAAATCTAATTGGGTTTCTTTCCCACAAGGTGGGAGTTCAATTAATTTATAATCGAAAATATAAATAACCAAATTCAAACGTCCGTAAATATACCGTTATAATCCGGACTTGCAAACGGCTTTTGCCTATGTGTTCGTACCATCAAGTACTACGCAAATACGCCAAAAGAATGAGTCCCACGTCTCTTTAACCAATGGTCAATGTACGTCAAAATCTTTGCCTCTAGGGGCATTTTCGTAAAATCACTATTTTAAAATTTATAAAATTGTAAAGGTAGGGACGGGTTGTCACAGTGGATGATTATACTATAGTTTCAAAAATAATGTGGATTATTATGTTGTAGTTCCGGCAATAGTATAGATTATTTTGGTTTACTTTCAGAAATAGTATGAGTTATTACATTGTAATTCTATAAATAATGTGGGTTATTTTGGTTTACTTTCATAAATAATGTGTGTTATTTTGTTGTAGTTCAAGAAATAGTGGTTCACTTTAGAAATAGTGTGAGTTATTTTGTTGTAGTTCAATAAATAATGTTTGTTTTGCTCTCTTCCATAAACAGTATGGGTTATTTTGGTTCGGTTTCTTAAATATTTTTATATTGATTACGTAGAGTTCTACCATCATTGTTAATCACACTCCGTGTTATCGTTAATCATAATTTGCTCACATAAATTGTTAAGGACTTGTAGCTTAAGTGGTTGGATTCTCCACATTCCTATTATGTAAACCTCATGCCTGTGTTAGACAAAAGTAAAATATGGTTGCTTCATTTGGAATTGAATGATTGAGTTTAAAATAAAGGAAAAGAAGAAACAACACAATTGGACATTACTGATGAAAAAACAGTTATGAATCCATTGAATTTACAATTTAGACAACATATTGTTTGAAGAAAATAAAAGAACAATAATAATAATTAAGCATCTTGATCTTAATCAACAAGCATATTGTGATAAAAGTTGATCATATTGTAAGTAGGGCCAACATAATCAAGAAATGACTTTATAGGGACCATCAGTCCATTCAGCTTTACCTTCACTGTCTTTCCAAGGCATCGTTTTGCTTGTAATCCGTGAAATTTTGGTAATCTGTGAAATTTCAAGATTGTGCTTTAGTCTCTTGCATCCTCCTTATATGCTTGTAAACTTTACGATTGTGTTCAAGAGGTCTAAGGTAATCAATTAAATGGTTAAAATGATATGATGGGAGTATAGACGAACCTAATTCGGAGTGTGTGAGGCTACATCTTGGGTTGTTGAGCACTCTGAATCTATATGCATTGATATTATGCAATTATCCTGACCATTAGATTATGCAAGCAAGAAAATAAATCAATCCATTTGAGCTGATTGCTAATGCATTAGAAGAATTAGAACTAGATTACTAAATCATCGCATGTATTACTGAGAGAACATATTTTAGCCCAACTTCATACCTTTCTATCATTTAGTGAGATACTTACAACAGTAGCTCCCAATTGAGGTTTTGTGGAAGCCGACTGTGAGGAACAATAGTTAAACTGCCAATGCATTGTTAAACAAGGAAACAAACACTTACATTATTCAACGCATAATGACAAATCGATGAGTTTTTCAATTTACAACCTGTAAAATTTACTTGCCTCTAACATGCATGAGTCCAAGTTATTGTTCTCTTGTAAGTTGTTCCTAGCAAAAAAATTGATCAAGTATCATTATTCATGTAATGTGTAATAGCCCGTCCCGGAGAATTCGTACAACGGATGTGAAATGACGACACATACACACACACACACATTCACCTCACTTCGTTTCCTCTCTCTCACTCCCGTACTCACTCTCTCTCTTCTCTCTCTTGTACGGACAAACCCAAGACCTCCCCAAAACTTACAGATCGAAGGAACCAAGGATACCATCGTGTTCCTCATGGTGTGGTCAGTTCAAAGGTACCATTTTTAGGTTCAAATACGTTCGTTTTCACGAAGAAACCTCACCCTCCGAATTATGCACTATTCATGCACACGTGAAATATTGTTTTTCAGGGAATTTGAAGCTCATAGGAAGCTTTATGAGGTCCTAAGGAAGCTCAGAGTAGTTCGTTTGAAGTTTTTGAACGTCGGAATAGCGAGATCGAGGAGTTTTCGTTTTGGCCGGAATTATCGAGGCTTTTTCCAGCAAATCCCCGGCGAGTTGGGGGTCGAGTCAGGTATGGTTGTGTTCATCTTTGTGAGATCTTCATTTTGGTATAAAGTACATAGAAAATGGTGCAAAAATGAAAGAGAAACCATAGTTGGAAGTTTTTCTAGAAACCGGCGAACAGTCGCCAGCGACCGGCGACCGGCGAAGACAGGGGAATATTCTGTCAGTTTTGACGGAATATGCTAACGGCGTTAACTGACGCAGTTAGTTAATTAATGGAATATTCCTAACGGCGTTACTGTACCGTTACACGTGCCAGGCACGTGGCTGCGTGTGGCCGTGCCTTGGCTGGCACGTGGGTGGTCGGAAAATTTTTCTAAAAATATGGGGATGATCCTGAGATTGTGTAGATCACAGTGGTATATTCATATACCCAATTTGAGCAATGTATGAGAAGTTATTTCTAAGGTTTCGATTATATGCGTTAATTAACGTTATTTCAGTTACTTCTCATATAGGCGAGACCTATCCGGAGGACGAGCGTAGCCAGGCTAGGCACGGGGGTTACGACCCGTCTACTTATCAGTGAGTGGGCATTTGTTTTCCGTAAATACCTATATAAATGAGTTTTTCCTAGAAAATCAGTTTAAATGAAATGTGATATGAAATGCGATATGAAATGCCATGCAAAGTATCTATTTAATTTATTATGCGTTATTGATTACTTATATTGATGTTGGTGCTGAGGACGCACAGGTAAGTGGCAGGTAAATTTATATACTAGTTAATGTGAACGAATGATGTGATGTGATGTGATGTGATGTGATGTGATGTGATGTGATGTGATATGATTAGAGCTCATAAACCTACATACTGATATTAGTGCTCTCGCCCAGAGAAGGGCTCAGTCTTTCACGTGTTGTTCACCTCCCGCACCGTATGCTCGCCTTGGATCCAAGTTAGGTGCTCAGTCTTGTCGAATAGGCCACTATAGGTGGGTTCGACTCGTAGGTGACCCGTGATTTATCGCTCAGTCTTCACGTGATCGTAGCATTAGAGTATATTAGTTTATATTCAGTGATGTTGTGCAGACCACTAGATGTGGTATTGATGTGTGTGCAGGGTATATATATGATGATATGATTGAGATGAGTATGAGCTATATGATATGATGATTGTTATGAGCTATATACAGCCGAGGGCTGAGATGATTATTTAGTATTCAATCACATTCACAGAGTTATGCTTTAGCATTCAGTTATGATACTTTGGCATGGCATACATACTTTCATACATACATATTTTCAGCAGGATTTTGAGAATTATATATATGAGTATATACTTTATTTTTTGGAAATTATACAGGTTTTACGGCGAGGGGTTATAATCTTTGAGAAAAGAAAGGTTTTGAAAAGATTTGTTTATGACCCACTCAACTTTGTTTTTCGCCCCTCCAGGTATTAAGTAGTGTTCGTTGGTGGCATACGAGGAGCTCATCGGACGTTCTGACAGAATTCACTTATGTAGGACCACCTTCGGGTGTTATTTCTATTTAGTACTTCTGCTTGACTGCACGTAAATTTTTATGCTCTGTATTAGTGGAATTCACACTTCTTTTAGTATTGCTAGCGTTTCGGTTTTAATTCATCTGTAATTTCTATTCTCTATTGCTTCCGCATTGTGCACTTGGCTTACGTTATGCTCATGTGACGGCCAGCACGCCCCACTTTCGGGTCGGGGTGTGTCATAATGCACCAATTTCAGGTTTGTTTAAGACCAACAAATAAGGTAAAGGTTGACCGTCGTTTTCAAGGTTATAGCATCAACTTCTTTGTAGTCTTGACTAAGTTGCCTCATTTCAATTTGAGAATACAAATACTTTGGGTCACCATTGCCTGTCTCAACTCGATCTTAAGATCCGTAATGAACTACAAGTAAACACTTCAATGTATAAATGGTTATTCAGTTGTGCGAACAAGCAAGCGATGTGTAACAAAAATTTGACCAAGTAAGCTCGAAATCACCCGATCATATTAGATTAACTTATAAGAATGTCAAATACTGCATCTCACATACCAAGAGGAAAGTAGGCGAGCCAAAACCATATCTACAAGAAATCTTCAATGTTCAAGCATATTCCTGCATTTCCCTCACCAAAACGCAAGAGACTGTATACCGTAACATGTTAACTTTAGGTTCTGCTAGCAATGCTCGACGACCTTCGTGTTCTAATGCAAGAAGAGATGCATCTTCCACTTTCACCTATGAAAAGTAAGGAAAATATCATACAAATGACAATCATAACTATCGAGGAGAAACTTATATGAACTAGAGTCAAGCATGCGAAAAAAACTTGTGAGTCTTCGGGATTTCCTAAATCTTCAAAAAAATTATCCAAGTAACCATTCTAAACTACAATCACTGCAATCACTATAAAAACTTACACAAGCATGCTAGTTAATGTTGTGAACTGAAGAGCATTTGGGAAAGAATGTGAATTTTATAGGTAGAGTACATGTATACATCCTGCTGCAATATTTGGTCAATCAAAATTCGGAAATCCATTTCAAACCCATAGAAAAATTAGTCACAGTAATCCTCAATAAATCACAGGTTACAAAACGAAATTACATCAAACGAACAATCACAAACAGAAGACCAAAACAATCACAAGCAGAAGACCAAATCCTAATTATGCAATTCTACCAAACATCGAAACCCTAATATACACAATTTTACACACATCAAACCCTAAAATAGAAGACCAAATGCTAATTCCTAAATTCCACAAAACACTAAAATCCTAAACACAAATCAAACTTCACAGAAATTAGAGAATCTATAATTTTATACTTGCTTATACGTCTGTCATCTCGATGATGAACTCAGTGGAGAAGATGTTCGTAAGCTTGGGGCCGTAGCCGTTACGTCTACGGGTGGTATTCTTCACCGTATTATAGTAATTGCTACTAGTCAAGAGATGTCCGAAGTTCAACTCTAGGACGTAGACCCTCTCCTCCTGGTGAATCTCGATAGGAACTTCAGCGACGTTGTTGTGGACACTGATGCAATTTTGCTCGACGTCAATAGACGGAGACAATGAGGAGATGAGTAAGAGTAATACCTGATGATGATTGAGAGCGGGTGAGACGGCGAAGGTGGTGACGGTTGGGGCGGTGGAGCATGGAAGAGGAGGATTTCGACGCGGTTCTTTTTCCTCTCCCTTTGCTTCTCTTTCTCTCTCAGATTTAGAAGAAAAAGAGTGGCACGGGCTCAAATGAAACATCAAGACACCAAAGATTGGAAGATTGATTTGAGGTCAGTGAAGCCAAGCTTTTCGTCGTTCGGGGCTAGGGCGGGTCTGAGGTGGCAGTGGTGGCGGAGATCGTTGTCGTTGTGTCATGGAGAGATAGGGAGACAAAGTATTGCAGAGAGATCCGGAAGAGATATTAGATGGACAAGAGACTTGCTGTTAGGGGCAAAATCAGAAATTAATTGTTTGGGCCATCTTAATTGGACTGATTTAGTGTTAGACTTTGTCCTAACCATTAATTAAAGTTGTTATATGGTTTTTGGTTAAATTTCAAAGTTTTTAAACCATTTTCATTAGTTTTTCTTTATTATTACTGTTGTTGTGGATTTGAGTAATGTTACACTTACTACCTATTTGTATCATCATTTATATCATTTCTCTAATAGAGGTAGGGCCAATGCATGCAGATCCAATCTCTATTAGAGAGATTGTACAAATATGTTGTAAGAGTAGATTTTTGTGTGGATTTATATACTTATATGGAAGTAAGTTGTGTATAGTGACTTAAGATGCGATGCATGCATGGTGTTGCATGCGTAAAGGTTAGGCTTTCCTTGTGCTTTTAGGGTGGAATTCAGCTTCCATGCCTATCGAAGAGGTTGTACTTCTGGTTTAAAGGTTTTGTTGCGTTTTACGTGCAATTGTAAAGTATTTGCGATCATGTGACGTTATTTTTATCAAACTTTTCATCGCCTAGCTCAAACCAAAGACCCAACCATGGGCTATAGCCAAGGTAATTCTTTTGGAAATTAACAAAATGATAACTAAACCATAACATATATTCAAATCAATAACATAGAATGCAACTTAATGGTTGTGTATTTGTGTATGGAATTTAACAATATGAACGTTTCGTTCGATATAATTTTCACATGAACGTTTCGTTCGATATAATTTTCACATGTATTTATTCATGTTAGAGTTTGTTTATAAAGAATCAAGGGACTTGATTGGTTGATAATAGTTTGTCTTGAGTTTCATTTTCATGAGACTTTAGTATGTATACCTTCATATAAATTTGGGTCCGCCCTTGGACCGAAGCTAGTTAAGCTGCATTTTCAAATGAACGGGAAATTGGAATAATTAACAATATTTTCGCTAAAAATAAGATGATAATTTTTTTTTACTAAAACATATTAGAATGGACAACAATCAACTGAACACATAAGCGTTTTATGGGATAAGTTGAGCAAGAAGCTCCTTAAAACTAACTCTTATGTAACACTCAACTGGTGCGCTAGTTCTGAATGTCCTAGTCGACACAATAACGACATTTCACTCGTGTTCTTCGCTGCCTTAGAGTTCGTTTGGATGTGCTTTTAAAATGGCTAAAAACGCTTTTAGAGAATGTGTTTTTTGGTTCAAAAGAACTTAAAGTGATTTCTGTAAGAAGCATTAGTTATGTGCTTCTTCCAGGAAGCACTTTAAGTGTTTTTCCAGTATTTACTTGTATTTTTACTAAGGATTGGTTCCAAAAACATTTTCACCAAAAGCGCTTTCAGTTATTTTAAAAGCACATCCAAACAAGCACTTAGTGTTTCGATTTCAAGTAAATTCATTATGAGCAGTTGATTATAATGGATGAATGGACAATATACAAACACTATAATCTTTAATGTTGGTATTAATAATCAAGGATTGACAACTTAGTAACGAAATATACGCCTTATTTCAAATAAAAAAATTGTTTTCTTGGTCACTAAATAATTCAATTATGTATATGACTATTCTTCGTTCAATTTGATTTAAAAGTATAAATTAAATATTCGATATTAATGTTCAATTGCAACTCTTAATATAAAACTTAACGATAAGTGATTATTGTTGCAGTCCTATTAGATTATGAATGTGATTGTGTAAATCCTAGTGTAGCTAGGGATATCTTTAAATATTCCCTTTAAAATTTAATATCGTATTAAAGTTGTAATCCTATTAGAGTAAGGATTTAACCTTCCCTACTACTATAAATAAAGGCACAATGGGGTGAAATAGAATACACCTCACAATTACACATCTCTCTCTTCTCTCTATGTGCCGTACCCTCTCTCTGGCCTCCATAATTGTTCAGTAAATTATGCCTACAACACGTTATCAGCACGCTCTTAATGCTGCGCTAAAGAGAGTTTATTCTTCAATCAGGGGGTATTGCGTTTTAATCATTCTTTTTATGATTAATTTATTATTTTATTGAATTGATCTACATGCTATTGATTCAATTTAATTTTTCTTTGTTGGACATGATACAATGTATTAGAGATGCACAGCTTATAGAGAAGGATCTTCTTCAAATTCAAAGACTTTTGTTGTTTTCTGCCAATCAGATGCACAACTTTCAGAGAAGGATCTTCTACAAATTCAAAGGCTTTTGTTGTTTTCTGTCAATCAGATGCACGACTTTCAGAGAAAGATCTTTTACAAATTCAAAGGTTTTTTGTTGTTTTCTGCCAATCAGGTACGCTTAAAATAAATTAAGATATTTGAAACGACCGTGAAGCATGAAAAAATTCTCCATGATGCATGAACCCCCTATATTTATATTTTCCTTTCAATTATATATATTGCATATGTGTTCATATATTTTGTCACTATATATATATATATATTTGTTCATGCAATACGCAATTATGCTATGTGGAATTTGTGAGTCAAAGAATCGAAATAAATTAGAAGCAATTAGGATTTTTCAAACCCTAGGGATTTCGAAAAAAAATGTAAAAAGAAAATATGGGAAAATTGTGGCTCGAAGCCGCACTAAGCCAAACATGGACCAAAACTGCAGTAGCCCTTTGGGCTTGCTGCGTGCATACCAGGCTCGCATGACTGGGTTCTTCACGATTGGGCCTGCAGCCCCAATTCATGCCACCTCATCAGAAGTCAGCCTTCCTGGACTTTTGTTCCCTGGCCGAAAAACTCGATTGCTGCTTGGTTTCCTTTACATAATGGTCCACCAGCAGCAACCCATGCTGCTGGGCTCTTGTTTTTTTCCCACCTTGGCCGGCTAAACCACATTGCAGCAACAAGCCTGCTGCATGTGAATTTTTTCTCTCGGCCCGTGAGTGCAGCAAGCCTGCAACCTTGCTTTTGCAATTTGAAGGGCTGCCTACAGCAGCCTCACACGGCCCAACAGTAACCTGCAGCTACTGGCTATACAGATTAGACAGCAGCCAGCAATCCCATGCTGGGCTGCCTTTTTTTCTCAGCCCAAAGCCGTTTTCGGCTTCCCTTTTTTTTTCTTTTTCAGCCCGCACCCATATTTTTAGTGCCTAATTTCACAACCTTAACCAATTTTTGGATTTTTCTTTCGAATGGCCCGCAGCCGTCTAGCCCAATAGATGACGTGAAACTTTGTATTATTTTGCTTCTACGATCGACCCTGAATGGTCCCGATCTGTTAAATTAATTAAAGTGACTAGCAGTCTATTAATCTGATAAGACATCCAAAATTATTGATCTTAAGCCCACTTTTGGACATTAACGATTCATTATTTTATTTCTTTTCTTAGAAGCACTCACACTTGAGTTCCTAAAGCAACCCAAATCCACTACACTTAGTTGTATATTGTATTATGTGTTCTTACAAGTACCTCTTTTTATGAACCAGAAGATTCATAACTAAACTCGAACCTGTAGTTTCAAATTTAGTGCCTTTGAAGCCTGAAGTCTTCATAAAACAATACATCCATGAAAACCCGACGTTTTTCATGTAAACCATGTATTAGAACCCGAATGTTCTAACTTTGATGCTTATGGATATCTTATTTTCGTAGCACCAATCACAATCTTGTTCCTTCCATTCAGTGGGTTGTCGAACCATAACAAGTTCGATTTTACTGATTTAGACATTTCTTGATTGAAACCACTTTATGTGGGTACAAGACGTGAATCTCAACTTGACTATTAAGAAGCTGAGTAACCATTAAAGCCAAAAATGGCATGGAAGAGCTGAATAAGCCTCCACCATGATCTTCATTCGAAGACTTATGCTCGAAGCATTACCCACGGAAATACTTCCCGAACGAGGATTCCGTGGCTCTTTGGCTCGCTCCTATGTACCGTCTAATCATGAAAGACATTGCCTGAAGCACACCATGATTACGTCCATGAATGAGTATAATTCTAAAGTTTATAAATCCGATCGAATTTTGACTGGAGAATACTTTTCTCTTTCTTCCATGTTTCTAACTCGTTCCTGAAGCAGCAGTGTAGAAAACGAAAGTTTACCAAATTCTCGGATTTGATTACTACCACAAACGTGAGAGAAAGGTATAGACCCAACTTCGACTAGAGTCTACCGAATGGCTCAACTTGGTTTGGTCAAAGCCTACCAAATGGTGGTGCTTTGCTTCGGCAGGGATGCACCAAAAGGCATACTCTGCTTCGACAGAGATGCACGAAGGGTATTGCTCTGCTTAAACAGAGGCCTACCGAACAAACCTCTCCAGCTTCGGCTGGAGCCTACCGAACCCAAGTCTGGGTTTGTCTCTCTCACCATCTAATTTCAAGTTTGTTTTTACAACATATGGTAGAATCAGGGCCTGCCAAGGTATGGCATCACGCCCGAAGCGTGATCCTTGGCACCTAAGACCTAAAACTTCAAGAATAAGGGATATTGTTTCCGAACCTTAACTATGCAAAATCTATTTCTGTTTCGATGGAATAAATCATTGGTTATGCACATGTTCGTGCCCCTACCAATGTCGTTAATGAGTACCATTCTCACAGTAAATATGTGAGACTGATTTTGTTCCACTGAACACCGTTGGAAGAGCAAAATTTTGACATAGATGACCTTGTTGGTTGTCACATCCCAGACCGGCTCCGCCATAGCACGATATTGTCCGCTTTGGGCCACGCCCTCATGGTTTTGTTTCTGGGAACTCACACGAGAACTTCCCAGTAGGTCACCCATCCTAGGACCGCTTTCGCCCAAACTCGCTTAACTACGGAGTTCTTATGAGATCTGTAGCTAGTGAGTCCCCAAAAGGCCTCGTGCTATATGGAGGTGGGCATGTACATATAAGGCACATCACCCCCTCTCCGTTGGTCGATGTGGGATGTTACAATCCACCCCCCTTAGGGGCCCGACGTCCTCGTCGGCACACTCGCACCACACGACAGAGTGGCTTTGATACCATTCTGTCACATCCCAGACCAGCTTCGCCGTAGCACGATATTGTCCGCTTTGGGCCATGCCCTCACAGTTTTGTTTTTGGGAACTTACTGAAGGAAAATTTGTGAAAAACATGTTCATTTGAGCAACATCTATGGCATGCAATTAACAATTAAAGGTGGAATCATGCTTGTATGCACTCAAAACAAAACATTACCCATGAAATTCAAAGCCTAGTAGTTATGGTGAACCAAGACTCAACTCAAATCTTAAAGAAAAGAGTTGAGAAACTTTTATACCTTTGAAGCACCTCTTTGCTTAGCAAAGGTTAATCACCCATGTGAGGGCCTTCTTTCCTTTGTCTCCTTGCCCCTTGGCTCCATGGATATGGATGGAAGAATTGATTCTCCAAAAGTCCCCAAGGTAGGAGACCTCTAAAATTCGACACCAAGGATGATGAAGGAAGAAGATGAGTGACCTTGGAGGAGGAAGGATTGCTAGCTAATCCCCTCCAAGGGGGCCGGCCTCCTAGAGAGAAAATAAGAGAGTTATTCTCACTTTTCATCCTTAGAAAAACCCTAATAAGGATGGTGCAAAGATACCCCTTCTATGCTTTCAACTTTTGTGTGCATTTTGGACCAAAAAGTCCCTTATCTCTAGAAGGCCGGTTTTCCCATGCCTTTGGGCTTCTTGAATTTTGGTTGTTAAGTTGTCATACAACTTAAGTTAATGGGCTTGACGATTCGAAGCCCAATTTGGGCTTTAAGGCCCAAATCTAATTCAAGGTTTAAAACGAACTTATTCGTTTGATTAATTAACATATTAATTAATCCTTGCCATAAACAATTAAACGATTTAATTGTCCTTACTCATCTTTGTTATATCCTTTATTCATTACCTTACACGATGTGTGATCCATTAGGTTTCTTTTAGCGAGGCAGTGGGCAATTAGAACTCTTACTAATCGATTGTGAATTGAAACTTACTTTCAATTCTCCCTTTAGTGATTATACATCTTCAGGGCTTCCACAAGCCATGAGTGACACCTAACAGTATGTCATGGCTACCCAAGCTAATCAGAAGAGGTTTGAGAACCTATTCAGTTTGGGATTACAATGCAATACGGTCTTTCTCTAATACAATACTCTTGACCATATTGTTTGGTTTGATAGTTTATTCATGCCTACTATCCAATGTGATTCATTTACTTATATGATTACCTTGAATGTGATTTGGAACGACTTCCTAAATCTCATTCATACTCTGCCCAGAGATTCTTAATCATATCATAGAGTATTCTCCCTCAACGTTTAAAGGTTAGAGATCCCTTGTTGCGCATTCACTTGCCTCCATGGCTAAGTGGCTTAACCCCAACTATGCCGTGGACACCCTCTGACGGAGTGACTTTGACATAGTCAAAGATCAAAGACCTAACCACGAGACAACTATGATGCCTCAGGTCAAATGACTACTTTGCATTATCCCAACCATGAATTCTCATGTGACATGAGTATGAAAACTCCTCGTTGATCGCGTTCAGTGGACTCATTCTCTATTGAGCACTACGTACTTGTCTTGGTGTCAGTCACACCATTGACTCGAGACTAGTCACTCTCCCTAAGAGAAGACATAGCACGTACTGATCTTAACGGACTGTCAATGCCCAATTGGCAATCCTAAGATCAGGAACATTTAGGATATGTATACGAAAGAGAATGGTCTCATGAATCTAACTTCTTTAGATCACATTCTCCCTATTACATATTCCTTGGACTTATCGTTTAAGCATATAACATTTATATGAGACGGCTTAAAACAAGAATCTTTGCCTTTTATATTAAACTAGATTTGTTTAACATGTGAAATGTCCGTAAAGTATCATCATATGATTGGTTTTAGGGCACATTTCCAACACTCACACAAGAACTTCCCAGTGGGTCACCCATCCTAGGACCACTCTCGCCCAAACTCACTTAACTACGAAGTTCTCATGGGATTTGTAGCCAATGATTCCCCAAAAGGCCTCGTGATATATAGAGGTGGGCATGTACATATAAGGCACATCACCCCCTTTCCGTTGGTCGATGTGGGATGTTACAATCCACCTCCCATAGGGGCCTGACGTCCTTGTCGGCACACTCGCACCACACGGCAGAGTGCCTCTAATACCATTTTTTCTGTCACGACCCAAAATGTAACACGACAGCGCCATGAATCTTAAAAATGCACGAGAGTTGTATGCTCCATTCTTAGAACATGACAATTCTCCTGTATCTTTAAGATACGTAAGGCCTCTAAAATTTATATCAAAATAAATATCAGAGTAACCATAACATTCAAACCATTTCATAAGCAACCTTTTTACAACAGAAATCCCAAAATTTCAATTTACAAAAGCCAAATGAGTGATAGGTTTAGATAAATGTATACACGAGTAAAAGAAGCTATACACAGACAATTTTCACTGAAACCAAAAAATCAATATTTACATTTCAAAAGATGATTTTCTGACTCGAAGCTTTGAGGTTGACAAGCTACAACCGCACACCTTAGTCTAACTCTTCCATTATTTTTCGCACAACACCTGAAAATGTAGGGGTGAGCATCACATACAATCATTTGCCCCCCCTTAGGAGGCACCCTAGCTAGGTTTGAAAATAGACATACCTTTGTACTACGTATAAAGGAAACAATTTGCACAACAAAATGCTTTGGCATGAGTTAAAATTTATTTCATGCTCATAATTAACTATAGTGGGATCTCTGTATTCTTTTTGTCCTGACAACCGAACATGCGGCCAACTACCGTACCTAAAATAAAATTCTCAAGTAATATCAACAAAAGGTAGGGTAGTGAGAGTGTCCACTTACAACCTATACCGCATAGACATAAGTACCCTCCCCTTACGGTTAATGGTACGAGTCCGTTTGTATAGGACCCTCCGGAGGTTTAGGGGATCGAAGCCCAAGGTAGTCACACAGGCCCTTTCATTCTCATGTCATCATTACAATATAGAATAACATAAATCACATACTAGAAAAATCAAACTCCTTTTCCTAACATGCAGTTCTAACAACAACAAAAATTCCATGCATAGCTTGCACACATTTATATTTACATACATAATACATACCGAAAACCACTAACCAGGGTGTGAGTTCCCCTACCTGATATTCCAAGCTTCAGGTACTAACTCTTTCCACAACTGTTCACTCTTATCTTTTGATCTTGCTTAAGCCAAGAAAGTGCCTGATCCGAAAAAGAACTTATCAATACACAGTTCACATGCACTGTGCAGATGGAATTGAGACATATTAGTTTATGTTGGTCGATGTGGGATGTTACAATCCACCCCTCTTAGGGGCCCGACGTCTTCGTCAGCACACTCGCACCACACGGCAGAGTGGCTCTGATACCATTCTATCACATCCCAGATTAGTTTCGCCGTAGCACGATATTGTTCGCTTTGGGTTACGCCCTCACGGTTTTGTTTCTGGGAACTCACACGATAACTTCCTAATGGGTCACCCATCCTAAGACCACTTTCGCCCAAACTTGCTTAACTACAGAGTTCTCATGGGATCCGTAGCCAGTGAGTCCCCAAAATGCCTCATGCTACATGGGGGTGGGCTTGTACATATAAGGCACATCACCCCCTCTTCGTTAGTCGATGTGGGATGTTACATTGGTCGAATCCCCTCAGTAAAGCATTTACTTTGTGAACATTTTTCCATGGTCTTGGATTCAAGTTTGGTGTATGTTTTAGTTATGGATAATCTTATTGATATTGTCCTCGAATACGAGTTAATTGCATCATGTTTCTTAATACATGTGACCAAATTCAATTAAACTTGTGATTAGGTACAAATGTGGGAAAGTTAGTTGTCTGGATGAATGCGATACTGTGCACACTAACTTTATGCCTAAGTCACATCTCTAGCAATGACTTCAGGTCTATCTAACCTAATTAAGAGCATTGGCACGTCCTTGCTATATGAATGGTACTAAGCATGTCCTTGTTGTATGAATGGTACTAAGTTACCATTTAAGAGACCTTATATTCTCCCCGTTCCAGAAGAACGTCGTTAAGTCTGAAGGATATTCGAGAGAACAATAATCATGAATGAAACCACTGATAAAAAATAAAGTTGAATTTTTTTTGCACCACTTCCAAAAATGAGCCTGAAGTTTTGATTTGGGGCTAATGGGCTGTCTCCCAACTAGGGAACACGCCACATGTGACTAGCCTGAAGCCTAGTGATTGAGCAGTTTATTTGCCTTGGCACGACGATTTGGGACACATAGGTCGAACAATGATGCCACGATGCATCTCCTTACCCGAATTAAGGATATTTTGCTTACAAGCACACTTTGCCAAGCCTGCTCGTTGGGGAAATTGATTTTCTAAATCATCCCTCACAAAGATACGATATCACCCTCTTTTCACAGTGGATTCAAAGGGAATATATATGGACTAATCTAACCAAAATGCTGACCATATAAATACTTATGATTTTGGTTGGTGAATCAACAAACTGGTCATATGTTTGCCCACACACATCGCTGCTAAACCTCCTGGCCAATTTTAAGGGTTCACCACCCTACTTATCCCATAAAGTCTGGAGGACTAGATAATGCCTGAAAGTTTATATCAACGGTTTTCGATAAAGTATTGCATGTCTTTTGGGTTTATAATTGAACATTGAATTCCCATGTTCATCCCAAATAGCCTCGCAAAGCGATCATAAAGCGCAATTTAATTGATCACTCAGACCTTGGTGAATGCACCAAGCTTTCGGTTTCTGCCTATGGCTATGCAATCTTGTACGCAGCTATGTTGGTTCGCCTTGAGGCCCATTGCCACCCAACCTATTCGACGTTACAGGTGGTTACTGGGTACGAACCTGACGCTTTGTATTTACACATTTAGGTGTGCATTCCATGTACCAAGTTGCACCACCACAACGTACCAATATGCGTCCTCAAAGAAAGATGTGAATTTTTGTCGATTATGATTCTCCTTAATACTAGCTCTCTTAGAGCCCTTGCATATGATCTTTTTATCGCTCATTTACGGATTGTCACTTCCATGAGACAGTCTTCCCACCGTTAAGAGGAGATAAGAACGTCAATGTTCCTGTAGAACGGCAAGAATTTTAGTGGATGTTGCCCACTATGTCTTATCTCGATCCCCGTACTGCATAAGTGTGATAAGCAAGTGTGATGTATTTTAGCTTTCAGAATGTTGCTCCAGACGCATTCATCTAATCTAGCTAAAGTGACGAGATCATATACCAACTGCAAACATACATGCAAGGATAGACGTACTTAACGAACGTCGAGTCAACATCCCCGAAGGGTGTGCTGCCCCTGTTGGATGGTCTGGTACACCGGCAGGTAGCCAATCATTCTATCTTGGCCTGGAGCACGACAGATCACTCGGTTCATAGGATTCACTTCCTTAGAAGAGAAAGACACGACACAAATCTATACTCGATCGTTGTCTCAAATCATTTCCATCTCATGAGATTAATCTAGATTACTCCCACGACTTAAAGTTCTTGGTCCAGTATACTAGTTTGGTGGGATAATGGAATTGGAATGAGATTATCATCGATGATGTTTTCACTTATATGGTAACTACCGACATAAATGAATAACGACGATATTGAACCATGATCCGTTGATTAGTGACAACGTAAAACTAATTGGACAACCGAAATTACAATCCAGGTTAAATTCCTTACGAAAGTGTGTTTAGACCTATCGTTCCTACATTGCCCAAGGTAACGTTGTTATGTTACAAGTGGGAAAGGAAGAGTAATGAAATGAATGAAATAGTGTGATATAATGCACGCCTTACGGCGCAAGGTTTCTCTCAAATGCCATGTGATTGATTGCAGCATTATGAAATGTGGTTAGTGTTTTCTCCATGGGGATATTGATACGGAGATTTACATGTAAGTTCCCGAAGAATTACATAGACTGGTTCAAATAGTTCCAAACCACGAAACACCATCTCAACTCGTTTGAGGCGTTCACTTACAAATTGAAGCAATCTGACGGATGTGGTATACCCATCTAAGTGATTATTTGATCAGTTAAAGATATGAATTATGCCCTTGCGTGTTAAACTATGAAGTCTTATTCCGAATTGCTAGAGTTACAGTTTATGCCGTTGACATGAATCTCACCAAGACGCTAGAAGAGCTTGAGAAAATTGTCTCATACTTGAAGATGGAATTTGAGATGATGGATCTTAGGAAACTCATCATGACTTGAAGTTCAAGCGTTATTCTGACAGTACTTTAGTATACCAGTCAAACTACACCCCGAAGGTGTTACCTTTGAGTATACATATGATCATCCACACATTATATGCAAATGAGACCCTTGAAAAGGTTATGGAATCCGAAATTCCATATCTAAGTTCAACTTTGCGCTTTGTTGTACTTCGCTCATTACGTTAAATAGGAAATCTCCTTCAATGTTGATCTATTGGTAAAGATGCAGCACTGCGCCTACATGCAACCATTGAATTGGTATTAAAGACGGTTTTCCGCTACCATGAAAGGTACTACGGATTTGGGCTAATCCGAATGCATCTCGAGCGGATCCGACCCCCTGATCCTCGGAATGATGCTTGCCTTGTTTGTTATGCTGACACATGTTACTTATCAAACCCGCACAAGGTAAATCCTCGAATGGTTATGTCTTTACCGTTAAGGGATATCGCAATATCTTAGAGGTCTATGATATGACCTTAGTTGCGAAATCTTTGAATCGTTCCAAGACTCACCTTACTTCACTACGCCACAAGTGAGACATGGTTAGGAGTTCTTGTTGAGCATATTCGAAGTGTTAGCTGTTTTCATCCATCGTTGAGTCCCGATGACGATCCATGAAGACTATGCCGCATGTATCAACCCGACCAAGACATGATACATAAACGAAGTCAACGCCAAGACATATTGCGTCTACATCATATCAGCAAAGCATCAGGAGATTGAAGTCATGCAAACCGATCACAGACAACCTTGCCGACCTCTACACGACGTCACTGTCAAAATCAACTTCTAGAAGCTTGTCCGAGGAATTGGTATGCCTAACTATCATATGCAATGCTTGTAGTTCTCATTTGGAAGTTCTGCCAAACACAAGGGGAGTATCTAGAAGTATATTCACTTAATCTTAATGTACTCTTTTTCCCTACGATTATGAGCATTTTTCCCACTAGGTTTTTGCTACCTAACTAGGTTTTGACGAGGCACCCATCCTGGGCTGATCATACCCTTCACTCTTCCACTTGTGTCCAAAAGATGTATAATTTTGACTTAATGCAACTTCTCACTTTTCTCCTTAGTATATGGGTTTTTCTCCCACCTTGGGTTTTACCATAGCGAGGTTTTGTGAGTTTTACCTTTTATGCATTCTTATGTTGATTTGAGACTCGCATTCACTCATTGTGCTAACCACTTCATCAACTGTACTAGCTTCATCGCTGAAGACTTAATGCACCATTTGTTTGAGTATTTACACACTCAAGAGGGAGTGTCGCAACCCTATTAGATTAGGAATGTGATTGTGTAAATTCTAGTGTATCTAGGGATATCTTTGAATATTTCCTTTAGTAGTTAATATCCTATTAGAGTTGTAATTCTATTAGGGTAAGGATTTAACCTTTCCTACTACTATAAATAAAGGCAAAATGAGGTGAAATAAAACACACCTCACAATTACACATCTCTCTCTTCTCTCTATGTGTCGCACCCCTTCTCTCTTTGGCCTATATAATTGTTCAGTAAATTATGCCTACAACAATTATGTATTTTTGGTCAGAAAGTGACCAATAATAGCTTGGGTTAGAATTTAATTTTGTTTGTGATACCAAAATGCACTTCACAAATTAACCAAAAAAAAAATCTAATACGCGTGTGTCAATGGTGTAACGCGTAATCCATTTTAAACAACATTTTTCCCTTTTTCCTCAAAGAAAAAAGTCACCCTATAGGAAGTGATGAAAACCATTAGACTCGTGTTAGCTTGGGGACTCTGACACCTGGTTCGTGGGAACAAGGAGGTTCTTTGTTAGTGCCACGTACGCATAAGCTGAGTCAGCTAATTACTGGGCACAACAACAATGAATGACATTGTCGTTTAATGGGGAATTGGATCCTAACCGGATCTAATCCTTGGGGATCCAGGGATCAACCCACGTGGACCGTTGATCAAAAATCGTGCGGCCATAATTTTTTTCTTTTTTATATTTTTCACGCAAAACGAGACTATTTAACTTTTAAAAATATAAAAAGCATTTAATTGTAGCCGCACGATTTTTTATCAATGGTCCACGTGGGTTGATTCCTAGGATCCCCAGGGATTAGATCCGGTGGGGATCCAATTCCATTTAATGGGACAGTTAAAGCAACGTCAAACCAATCACAACAACACAACACACAGGAATGTCATAGGAGATATTATTCAGTAAACTAAAAACATGGTGCATTAAATATTATAATACAAATAATTGAATATTTAAAAAAATTAAGCCATTTAGGGTTAATCTCAGTTTACTACTTTGAAGTTTCTTGGTTTTCAACATTTAGTACATCAAGTGTTTTTCATCCCAGAGTGGTACCTGAAGTCATAATTTTGGGATAGTTTCATACATCCTTTAAGGTTGCTGTTAAATCAGCCGTTAACTGGTGACGTGGCGCCCACATGGACAATGATTGGGCCCCACGTGTCAATATGGGTCCACGTGGATATTAAAAATAATAATAAAAAAATAAATAATAAAAAATAATACAAACTAAAAAAAAAATTAAAAAACCCATCCTTCTTCTACCTCACACCCCTACTCCCCTCCCCCCCTCCCCCCCAATCCCACCCAACCCTTCCTCCATTTTCTCGCCCACCCAACCCTTCGTCCCTTCTCTCTCAACGGCTGACACTGGTTCATCTCTTGCCGACCCCGACAACCCGATTAGCTCCCCCAGATTTGAACTTTCTATCTTTCTCTCTCCTCTATCTCAGTTTCTCTATCTATCTTCCAAGCCGAATCGCGAATGTGCAATGTGTTTCTGGATCTGGAGATATGGAGTGTGTTGCCGGATCGGAGCTGACGCCTTAAACCCCTCCCTAGCCCTCCTTACCGCCACCCAATGCAGATAGCAGAGTGAGAACCCTATTCATCGTGAAAGGCTGTCGATTTGTCGAGGCAGAAACGACAGCCGAGGACGCCACCGGTGGTTCCTGAGGACTGCCACAACGACTGTGATTCATCTTCATCGGTGGTAGCGAACGATGGGGATTTCGTTACGTCATCGTGGTTTCACAAGGCCCCACTGCCATTCGATCTAAATTTCCCACCGTTGGATATGGATGGAGAGTTGGGCAGTGGGATGGACGCCGGCACCGGTAGTGGATTGAGAAGGAAGGGAGAGTTGGGTGGGCGCAGATGAGAGAAGAGAGGGAGGGTTGGGTGAGATCGGGAGGTGTGAGGTAGGAGAAGGATGGGTTTTTCAATTTTTTTTTAAAATTTTAAAATTTTAAATTTTAAATTTTTTTAATATTCATGTGGGTCCGTATTGACACGTGACGCCCAGTCATTGTCCACGTGGGCGCCACGTCACCAGTTAATGGCTGATTTAACAGCAACCTCAATGGATGTATGAAACTATCCCAAAATTATGACTTTAGGTATCACTCTGGGACGAAAAAAACTTGATGTACCAAATGTTGAAAATCAAGAAATTTTAGAATAGTAAACTGAGATTAAACCAATTATTTATTATATATGACCGTATTTTGATACAGTTTAAAAACTTTCTGCGCAACAGTCAATACCCATTTCGTTTGTCCCTACTAGGCTACTACTCAGATTATTATTTAATTAAGGTATACTTAATTAATACTAATCATCTCTTCAATATCTTTCTGTTCTTAGGACCACACCGCCGCTTATATATTTTACATGTTTTTTGCAGTCATCACCACCATAATGTTTCATTTCATATGTTTTCCCTCACAAATTTGGTCTCTAAATTCACGAAAAGGCAATAGATGCATGTTCCATGTCAATGGTTTGGCACATGAAATTTCTAGTTTCCATACGGTGGAATAAATCCTATACCTCATGCTTCACATTATTTAAGTTACTCTAAAATCGGGTTATATATACTCAAAGAAACAAATTTTAATTACACCAACCACTTCCAAAACTTGTACAACAATTAAATCAAGATAAATGTAGGGAGAAAACTTATGGAGTGTTGCTGTATAAATTTAGAGAAGGAAGATGGGAAAGAATCGGGAGAGTGGAGAGGGGGAGAAGGGGGCTTGAAAGAATGATTATCAAGAAAAATAACTACACACATTTTTTTTTTTAAATTTCTATACACACTTCTATTAATTGATTTAATCAATCTTATAGTAAAACATGAACATAATGTACGAGAAAAAAAATTGTGTGATTATAATCTCCTACGATTATATCGTAGGCCGACAAATTAAGCTATTAATCATTTTAATGTGTTAAACTAAAAAAGAAATCATTTTAACATTTGCCATAAAATATATAATTCAGAAAAATAATATTGAAGATAAGTTGGTAAAGCCCACACTTCATACTTGTAAGATATTTAAACTCCAACGATCACTTTCTTCTCCAGTTTCAGTTTACAATCAAGAGTCAAGACAAAGTACAGAAAAGAAATTAGGAAGTTGAAATCCAGCGCCATTACTATTTTTCGCAAATAATGAAAATAATATATCAACCCACCACCACTTCAAAATTGATTTAATTTTTCCCTCTTGAGAAAATGGTGTTTGTCTCGCCCAGAAACTGCCACATGGCTTGAGAATCTCCATGATTGGTGGACAATTCAAGCCTTTAAAGGTAGTGGCTCCCAATCACCTATATTATTTTATCTCCCTCTCTCTCTCCCTCCATTTTTTCTCCCTCCTCAAATCCTCAGACTCTCAGTCCTTATCTTTCCACACAGAGGAAGAAAGCCCGAAGCTTTCATTTTTTTTTTTTTCTTGCTCTTTCTTCTTTGCTTCTCAGAGCACAAACCTATGGCTTCCGCTGTTTTCTGCAACTCCATGAACCCATCGGTGGTAGTTTTCTCAAGATCCCACCTACCGTGTCCCGCCAACAAAGACTTCCCACTTGTATTTTCCCCATATTTTCACTACAACTGCCATTTGAGAAGCAGAGCAAGAACTGGGAATAAGAAGTGTTTGACTGAGGTGAGAGCTGCTACGGCGGCGCCACCCGCAGAGGCCTCCACTAGTGCGCCCGCACCGACCCAGCAGAAGAAGAACCTGAGAATTCTGGTTGCCGGTGGTGGAATCGGAGGGCTGGTTTTTGCTCTGGCGGCGAAAAAGAAGGGATTTGATGTGGTGGTGTTTGAGAAGGATTTGAGTGCTGTGAGAGGAGAGGGGCAGTACAGAGGTCCTATTCAGATACAGAGTAATGCGTTGGCGGCGTTGGAAGCCATCGATGTGGATGTTGCTGAGGAGGTTATGACCCTTGGTTGTGTTACTGGGGATAGGATCAATGGACTCGTTGATGGGGTTTCTGGTACTTGGTAAGTTGTTTTGATTGATCCAGGTCGCGTTTGGTGTCTATGATTCGATTGGACTCGATAACGGATAGTCGTTGTTTTGGACTGGTAGCTTATAAGAGTTTTTGTTGTTGGTTTTTCTGAGTTTTTTAAGTGATCAAGTTTATATTGATTGCCAAATTTGTTTCCTTTTGATTGTTTTTAGGCTAAAATAATTTGGGAATTTACATACTTTTTTATGAGATAATGAGAAGAAGTCAAAAGAATTTTATTTTCTTGTTTAATTGATGAAAACCAAGAAGAATAATGGATGAAGAAATTATGTAAAATAAAATCTTTTATCATAAAAATAGAAATTGTTCATTTCAATTTTCAACACAATTTACATGATTCTGTACAAGTATTAGTGTTATAAGACGTGTACGCGGAGCGATTGTGATTTGTATGCAGCCATTCAAATGTATTGATGATTAGTTGATTATCAGGTATGTCAAGTTTGACACATTCACTCCTGCAGTGGAACGGGGGCTTCCAGTTACAAGAGTTATAAGCCGAATGACATTGCAACGAATATTTGCTCGTGCTGTCGGGGACGATATTATTATAAATGGTAGTAATGTTGTTAACTTTGAGGATGTTGTAGATAAGGTAATGATCTCATACTACCTGTTAATTACTTAAATCTTGTTTGTACCGTTGTTTGTAGCTTTGAAATGTGAAAAAAATTGAGAAAGTGTTTCGTACTTTTTGTTTGTGTCTTTATATAATGTGCATCTTCGCAGTGCTATTTCAATGTAATTGAGCTGCATAGAATTCATCTGGTTTGGCAATTGATAAGAATTCCTATACCTTTGTCAATTTAATAGGTTAATGTGATACTTGAGAATGGTGAGCGTTTTGAAGGCGATGTTCTGGTTGGAGCCGATGGTATATGGTCAAAGGTATTGCAAAATTCCGAGGCTCAAAATTCTGGGCACACATATGAAATATTGTCTACTGATATACCATAATCTGCAGAGTATATTCATTATAAAAATATTAAGTTGAAATCAAATTACGTTTTCTTGTGAGTAGGTGAGGAAGAACTTGTTTGGATTAACGGACGCTGTTTACTCTGGTTACACTTGTTATACTGGTGTCGCAGATTTTGTGCCTGCTGACACAAATTCTGTAGGGTATGTCTGACCTTTTATTTTTTAAGTATGGCTAGTTTACGGGTTTACTGGCATTTGTACCATTTCACTATCTTCTTATATGTCAGGTTATATTATGCGTGAAGACTTAAATTTAAACATATCTTCTGAAGGTACCGAGTATTCTTGGGGCACAAGCAATACTTTGTTTCTTCAGATGTCGGTGCAGGAAAGATGCCGTGGTATGCATTTCACAAGGAAGCACCTGGTGGTATTGATAGGCCCAATGGTATACATTGAGATTCTCAGCCTTTCTTACATAGTTGAAAACGTCAGATGGTGATATATGTGTGTGCTTTCACTCTTTATGATAGTAGAAACATACGATTCATTTGTTCTTGTCCATTTTTTGGCAGGTAAAAAGGAAAGGCTGCTCAAAAGATTTGAGGGCTGGTGTGATAATGTGATAGATTTGTTACTTACCACAGAGGAAGATGCAATTCTATGACGAGACATATATGATAGGACACCCATCCTAACCTGGGGAAAGGGTCGTGTGACCTTGCTTGGCGATTCTGTTCATGCTATGCAGCCAAATATGGGTCAAGGGGGATGCATGGCCATTGAGGTATGCATTGCACTGATTTGGTTCAACACCGGGCATTATCCATCACCCAGATCATGTTGTTGAGCATTCTTTCTGACCCTATTACTTCATCATCACAGGACGGTTATCAACTTGCCATGGACCTTGATAAAGCATGGCAGAAAGGTAGCGAATTGGGAACTCCTATTGACATTAATTCTTCTTTGAGAAGGTAACCCCACGCTATTATATTGATGAAAGTTAATTGAGATAAGCTGATGACGCTTCCTGATGCATCTGAATCTTAGTGTTCTTAAAATGAAAATCGTAAATTTAAGTTATATGCCAAAGCAGTTGTTGTATAGACTTTGGTGAGTTTTTTTACCTTATCTTCAGCTATGAGAATTCTAGAAGACTGCGGGTTGCCATTATTCATGGAATGGCCAGAATGGCTGCACTAATGGCTTCCACTTACAAGGCTTATCTGGGAGTGGGACTTGGTCCTTTGTCGGTAAGAGAGTTTTTATTGATAAGGCAATGCCCTTGATGCTGAGCTGGGTCTTAGGTGGTAACAGGTAAAATTTTGATCAACTGTAACTTTCTGTGTCTTTTGCTTAATCTTTTTTGTTTTAGTTATAAAAATCTTAATACAATTTAATCTGGTGGCGCTTGGATCATAGACCTTCATGTGTTTTAAACGGATACTCTACAGAGAAACTGACGATGTTTCTTTGCAGCTCAAAACTTGAAGGAAGGTCACCCAGTTGCAGGCTCTCAGATAAAGTACGTTGTTCAAAGTGTTATTCATCAGCATTGTATAGAAATTGTTATTTCTTTCCTTCATCTTCGGATCGCCTTTTGGATTTTGTTGTTACTTAACTGCTAATATGCGGTCAAATTTTATGAAGGCAAGTGACCAGTTACGACAATGGTTTGAAGACGATGATGCACTGGAGCGTGCTATTGACGGAGAGTAAGTTTCATCCCAGTTTCTGTATATTTTCAGTAAATTTAGTAATCCAGGGTAGTTGTGTTGATATTCAATTTGTTGCCGTAGGTGGTATCTTATACCTTGTGGGCAAGACAATGATGCTTCGCAACTTATTTGTTTGAATAGAGATGAGAAAACATCCTGCATAATCGGGTATGCCTACATACCCATCATTCCCGTCCCCCCCTACAAGACACACATTATATTGTTGTATAGAACAGAACCATCAGCCGCATATTGCCTTATATTTTGGAAGGCACAAGTGTTTTCAGTAAGATGTTCTAAATAAGAAAATTCTAATGATGTTTTCTCCTAATTGTAGGAGCGTACCACATGGGGATGCTTCTGGAACCAATAACAATGCGCTCGCCCCAGGTGATTTGGCCGGTTATGTTCACTTTACATTTATCTCCAGAAACAAACCTATTTCTTCCTTTTTTTGGTGTGTTCTAGATTGAGTAATGAGGTATTTCTTAATTCAGGTCTCGGATATGCACGCTCGTATCAGCTACAAGGATGGTGCCTTCTACGTGACTGATTTGCAAAGTGAATATGGTACCTGGATTGCTGAGTAAGTAGAAAGGGTGTTTTTTTTTTTCTTTTTTTACCGAAAGAGCTGAAACAAAGTGGTTTTCGCCTTTTCTGCGTGCACCTCAATTTGTTAAAACTTTTCCCTGCATTCCCCCTATAATACCTTCAACTTGTGCAGTATTGAGGAGAAGCGATACCAAGTACCCCCAAATTCCCCTGCTCGTTTACATCCTTCCGATGCTATTGAGATTGGTTCCCAGAAGGTAGTAAACAATCCTTACCGTATAGTTTTCTGCATAACTCACAGTCAATCTATAGTATCTGGCAAATGGTGCCACATTTTTGCGCGGTGGTTCCTTTTGTCGGAATGAATTCTTAGCATCCAATTATTATTATGCAGGTGGCGTTCAGGGTTAAAGTTATGAAGTCTTCTCCGAAGAGTGCCGAGAAGGAAGGAGTTCTTGAAGCTGCGTGTTAACTTCATATAATGAAATTTGTACAGCATTGTTGAGAGCAGTGGAAATGCAAAATGTGAATATGTTGCGTTTTGCAGAGTAGATAGCATTAAACCAACATTAGACGCTACCCTTCCAAAAAAAAGGAGGAAATATGCACGACATGTAGAACTTTGTCTTCATGATGAATGTGAATATATCAATTTTGACTAGTCTCTTGATATTTGTTGCTGTGTACATCAATGTGTTCAGGACAAACTGGAAATTTTACAGCTTTAGCTTTTTCTTTTTCTTTTTTTATAAACAATGAATGCTAGATTTTGTTGAAATATCCCACATCGACCGTATTTCTATGAAAATAAGAGTTTAAATATCATAATTTCATTCTAACTAATATCGATGCCTTTTGGATAAAATCCTACACTTAACGGATTATTCATGATGTTTTGGAAGTGGGCATTTGACCCGTGTCTCTAGTAGTTTTACATGGTATCAGAGCCAAAGATCGGGGCCCAAACTACCATGTGATAGGTGGGTCCTTTGACCCTGCGTGTAGGGTGAGTGTTTTTTACCCACAAATTGGGTCCTGCTTAATCCCACTGTTCTAAAAATTCCTGCCTAGCGCCGCCAAGGCTCTAGTCGGCTGGGCACCGCCCCAATTAATGCCTAGACGTTTGAAAATTAAGAAAGGGTGCCTAGACATACTGAGGCACCCGCCTAGACAGCCTAGCCCGCCCAGACCTGCCTAGGCTCGCCCAGACCCGCCTAGGCAACCATTTAGGTTGCGACTCACTTAGACAAAAAATAGATAACTTTCATTTTGTATTTTATTTTTTTCAGTAAATTGTAAGAGACTTGCTGAATAGTTAAATGAACACACATTATATGCTTGTTCCCCATGTTTTCATTATGTCTCAGTACTTCATAATATATATGTCATTCTATTTTGTAGTTTATGATGAAATTATATATATTTTAAGTATAAACATATATTTATTTACACGAAATATAATAGATTTACTTAAATTCGCCTAATCCGCCTAGGCGCCTGCCTAGACCCTGCCTAGCCGCCTAGGTGCTAGGCCCCAGCCTGCCGTCCGACTAGCGCCTAGCGTCTTTTAGAACCTTGCTTAATCCTACAGGTTTGCTCAACTGCGCACCTAGGTTGTGCGCATAGTTTGCATGTGACTAGAGTAGACAATATATCCCATTTATATTGATAGTATACTTATTTATAGTATATAGACTCTGTGTCATGATTATAATATTATTATATTGACAATCACGACGTGCTACGCGCGACTTACACGTTTTAAATGTATTTATATGCGTAAATTGACAAAAACAAAGTCAAATATTTGAAGTAAATGAATAATTTTAGATCATGCCAAAAGAAACCCCTCATAAACCAATTAAAGCAGCTGAATTCACATAATAAAATTGGTCTCTATAGAATTTAAATTAAGAATAGAGAAAATAATATTTAATAAACAATTAATTGAATCACATTATTGCTAGCCTATTGTGAGGCTAAGCACACCCCCTCCTCCTTAGTATAGATAATATCGTTTGTTTAAAAAAAAAACAATCATTTGACAATTACTTTAATCACATTATTATCCGCGTGCGAAAGATCTTTTTTATAATCAGCATTACACATCTTTTAAGATGTTTTGAACGTGTTTAAAAATAGAGAAAATAATATTGAATAAACAATTGATTGAATCACATTATTGCTAGCCTATTGTGAGGATAAACCCATCCCCTTCCCCTTAGTGTAGGTAATATCGTTTTTTTTTATTTTTAAAAACAATCATTTGACAACTTAATCACATTATTATCCGCGTACGAAAGATCTTTTTTATAATCGGCATTACACACCTCTTAAGATGTTTTGAACGTGTTTAAAAATAGAGAAATTGAATCACATTATTGCTAGCCTATTGTGAGGCACTAATTAAAAAAAAAAACTAAAACTAAAACTGTACCAAAAAATTAATTATTAAAAAAAACACTGTTAAAATGACGAAAATGCCCCTGCCTTATTTGATGCAATATTTGGGGATGCCTTTGAAATTTTTTATCTTGGGGGCATTTTTGTCCAAATATTTTTGTTGAAGCTTGGTGACTCCAAAATCATTGTTCACCTTTTGTGTTGGCTTTATATATAAGATACATTGCAAATCCTATACAATCCATGAGCGCAGGTGAGAATTTCTGCTTAATCATAATCCTCTTTGTAACAAAAACAATACAACCTTGCTTCGATCTAGCCCACAGAGCAGCCTGCTCCTAAACCCAGATCATCTATCAATGATCTAAATCAACCCATTCAGTAAGCTGCCTTTTCTGGAGGTATTTGACCAGACATTGGCAATATATTAATTTCTCTCTCCATGCAATTTTGGTATCATATGAGGCGATAGCGTACTTTTGGCTTAACAGAGTCGATAGCCTCAAAAAATGTATATGCAAGTGTTTGAATGGGAAGTAAGGGGTTAAAAACTTTTTAATCTTTCCCTTACACAGGTATTGCGGTTCTGGCCCAACAATTTTATTTCCAGTAAGATAAGAACAATTCACAGGTTGTGATACATAACAGATAAATGTAGTTTGAAATTGTTTTGTTAGTAGACCTGTAAACGGGTCGAATATAGACCGAATTGCCTTGTATCCAATCTGACCCAATAACAAAAATATTGGAACGCAATCTAATCCAACAATTGGACGGATCTTGCATTACTTTAGTCTAAAGTAGGATCTCCAATTGCAGTGTTCAACTTAGACCCGGCATTTTCTGACACAACACGAAAACGACACGAAAATAATGAATTTCGAGTCAACACGATAACTAATCGGGTCATTATCGGGTGACCCGTTAAGAACTTGTTAATAACAGTTTCTTAACAGGTATACACGCGGGTACCACGTGGGTAACCCGTTTCGACCCGTTAAGAAAAAAAATTATTTTGATAATTTTAAAGTTTAATTACCAAAAGATTTATTATAAACTACAATAGCCAGGCCATATTAATATATACAATATATTATATATTAAATATATAGTTTTGTATTATTATTCTATATAAGTTAAAAAAAAATGTTTTAGTCATTATTTATTTTTATTATGAAAGTTCCTTATTATCATTACTAGGATAAATTTTAGGGAGTTTTAACGAAAAGTCCGCGGTACTGTTCACTTTAACAAAAAACCACACTTTTACACTAAAAAGTCAAACATGGTACTATTCACTTTACCCTTTATTTTGTCCTTATCGTTTGAACTCAAAGTTTTCAAGCCATTTTCATTAGTTTTCCTTAAATTTTACTTAACATGTTGTCCAAAATTAAAATAAACTAGTATAGTATTTAGACCTGACATTCGTGTCGTGTTTTCCGTGTTCGTGTCGTTTTCGTGTCATACCCGATATCTTAACGGGTCGTGTCGTGTAACACCCGTTAAAATAAACGGGTAAAATGACCCGACCCGAAATCGACCCGATAATATTAACAGGTAATATGACCCGACCCGTTACCCGTTAAGGATAATATATTTTAAACCAATAAATAATCAAATGAAAAATATAATACTAAATAAGTATATACATACCATATTGTCATATCCAAAAATAAAGTCTTTCATAGTTTTTTAATTAATGTAGAAGTGTAAAAAATATAGAAAAAATATATAAACGCTCGTAATGACAAGTTTACAACTTTCGTGCAGATCTTAACTTCAAAAATCGCCACTATAATCATATAAATCATAGATCAAAATTTAACCGTTGATTGTTGTTTACATTTACGCTTCATTTTTCTCATCAAATTTTGTTTTTTCAGATTTTCTTTTTTGAAAACATGATCTATTAGAGGATGCAGGAAGATGAATGGTTTGGATCGTTGATATTATATTTAGAGTTTTACGGTTAGTGAAAATATTGCTTGATGTTTATAAAGTTTCTACAAACTATATGACATCAACTCATATTTCAGTTAACCTAAATATCGAAACGTGATATCAAAGATCTGAACCGTTAATCTTCTTACATCCGCCAGATGATCATGTTTTCAAAAAAGAAAATTTTAAAAATGAAATTCAGTAAGAAGAATAAAACGTAAATGACAATCGACGGTTAAATATAAATTTAAGGTTTATAGATTATAGTGTTGGATTTTGAAGCTGACCCCTTCATAAAAGTTGTAAAGTTTGTCACTATGAGTGATTGTATATATTTTTTTACATTTTTTACACTTCCACAATAATTATTATTAATTTTATTAGTTTTTCCCTCAAATAAAAAACATTATTCATGAGGGTTTGGAGGATTTTAAAAATCTAAATGATAATGTAAGTGTAACCATTATCTACTCGTGGAGGAATAATGATGAATCACGAGTGTTTATATATTCTTTCACATTTTTCATACTTGTATGTATGTCTTCTTAGTTCTTGCCTATACAAATGCTATACTAGTTTATTTTAATTTTGGACAACAACGTGTTAAGTAAAATTTATCCTAATAATGATAATAAGGAACTCTCATAATAAAAATAAATAATGACTAAATTTTTTTTTTTAACTTATATAGAATAATAATACAAAACTATATATTTAATATAGAATATATTGTATATATTAATATGGCCATTATTGTATTTTTATAATAAATCTTTTAGTAATTAAACTTTAAAATTATCAAAATAATTTTTTTCTTAACGAGTCGAAACGGGTTACTCACATGTTACCTACGTGTATACCCGTTATTAACGGGTTCTTATCGGGTCACCCGATAATGACCCGATTAGTTATCGTGTTGACCCGAAACCCATTATTTTCGTGTCGTTTTCATGTTGTGTCAGAAACTACCGGGTCTAATAGTATTTGTGTAGGCAAAAACTAAGAAGACATACATACAAGTATGAAAAATGTGAAAGAATATATAAACGCTAGGGATTCATCATTATTCCTCTACGAGTAGATAATGGTTACACTAACATTATCGTTTAGATTTTTAAAATCCTCCAAACCCTCATGAATAATGTTTTTTATTTGAGGGAAAAATTAATAAAATTAATAATAATTATTGTAAAAGTGTAAAAAATGTAAAAAAAAAATACAATCACTCATAGTGACAAGCTTTACAACTTTCATGAAGGAGTCAGCTTTGAAATCCAACACTATAATCCATAAACCTTAAATTTATATTTAACCGTCGATTGTCATTTAGCTTTATTCTTCTTACTAAAATTCATTTTTTAAATTTTCTTTTTTCGAAAACATGATCATCTGGCGGATGTAAGAAGATGAACGGTTCAGATATTTGATATCATGTTTCGATGTTTACGGTTAACTGAAATATGAGTCGATGTCATATAGTTTGTAGAAACTTTATAAACATCAAGTAATATTTTTACTAACCGTAAAACTCTGAACATAATAACAACGATCCAAACCGTTCATCTTCCTACATCCTCTAATAGATCATATTTTCAAAAAAGAAAATCTGAAGAAAAAAAACAAAATTTGATGAGAAAAATGAAGCGTAAATGTAAACAACAATCAACGGTTAAATTTTCATCCATGATTTATATGATTATAGTGGCAAATTTCGAAGTTAAGCTATTCACGAAAGTTGTAAAGTTTGTCATTACGAGCGTTTATATATTCTTTTTTTCTATATTTTTTACACTTCTACATTAATTAAAAAACTATTAAAGACTTTACTTAAATAACAGCCGTAAGATAAATGAGAGTAAATCTGTACCGTTGGATTTTATTTCACTTATATTATAAGAACTTTTTTGGATGAAAAAACCCCTTCTCTATTCCATTATTTTCCAATTTTACCATTTGATCAAAACAAAAGCCCTAAGCCCTTTCTCTCTCCCCAATCCCATAACCCTCTCCTCTTCGACAACACCACAGTCGTCGTCGACACTACCAGAGTCGTCGTCGACACTACTACAGTAAATCTACTTCTCCAAAAATTGAAAAGTTAGGATTGGGTCCCATAACCCTCTCCTCTTCGACAACACCACAGTCGTCGTCGACACTGCTATCGTAAATCTACTTCTCCAAAAATTGAAAAGTTAGGATTGGGTCCCTTGGGATTGGGATTTCAATATGAGTAGGCAATTTTAAATTTAATTGGAATTTGGATCAAGAACTGCGTTTTCAGATTTGGATTTTTTTCTTCTTCTAGTTTTTGTTAAGGTTTCGTGTTAATTGATGCTTAAACCTGCCAAATCTAAACCTCTAATGTAAATTTATGCTTAAACCTGCCAAATCTAAACCTAGTCCTTTCCAAATTTTGCATTATTTCTTGTGCTAATTGTTATCTGGGATGCATTGGGAAGTATGTAGTTTAATCTATTGGGAGGTATGTAATTCTAATGTGGGTTTTCGATTTGAATTGGACTGTAGTTCTTGAGCTAATTGGTATTTGGATTTCATTCTTCGCGCAAGGCATTTTCTCATTCTTTTTATTTGAATGTCAATATTATACTGAAAATGATCCTTTTTATCAAATAATTAGACTTTCTCTTATAATATATTTAGCATTAGTAACAAATTATAAGGGAAAAGTGAAGTACCTGTAGAGAATACCCAGAGAAGGCTCCAGGAAATTGCTCAGCCATGATATTTATGGTTGCAAGAAATGCGACAACCTATTCATAATTTCATACCAAACAACTATTATGATATAGTAGGACAAAGCTTAAGCAAACTGAGGTAGACTGTGAGTTCTTGAAGAAGTTCTGTGAAACACTTAACAGATTAAACCAACCTTTGTACATGCATATGCAAACAACCACCCTCACTATGTGTCCACCTTGTGAAAGAATCAGATGTGCAGGTAGTGAGGGATCATCCAAGAGCCCATTTTCTAAGGCTCCAAAGACTCACTTTTACAATCACTATACCAATCCCTCAGCAGCTTGTTGATTAGAATATTAATTACTATTTGTGTTAGGATTAGATTTATAAGAAGAAGAAAAAAAGATAAATCATACCCCCATGAGTCATGACCCCTATATTTTTGGTTAAGGCCTTTGTAGTGGACTCTGAAGGACTAGTGTAACTGTAAGAGCCCACATCGCCCAGGCGAGTGGATCCTGTGAGCCTTATATGTATTCCTATCTCCACCTAGCACGAGGCCTTTTAGGAGCTCATTGGCTTCGGGTTCCGTAGGAACTCCGAAGTTAAGTAAGAAGGGGGCTAGAGCACTCCTATGATGGGTGACCCACTGGGAAGTTGCTCGTGAGTTCCCAGAAACAAAACCGTGAGGGAATGGTAAGCCCAAAGCGGACAATATCGTGCTACGATGGTGGAGCGGGCCCGGGAAGTGGTCCGCCCCGGGCCGGGATGTGACAATTGGTATCAGAGCCAATCTCTGGCCGGAAGTGTGCCGACGAGGACGTTGGGCCCCTAAGGGGGGTGGATTGTGACATCCCACATCGCCCAGGGGAGTGATCCTTAAATGTATATTCCCATCCCTACCTAGCGCGAGGCCTTTTGGGAGCTCACTGGCTTCGGATTCCATTAGAACTCCGAAGTTAAGCGAGTAGCGCATGAGAGCACTCCCATGATGGGTGACCCACTGGGAAGTTCTCGTGTGAGTTCCCAGAAACAAATCCGTGAGGGCGTGGTCGGGGCCCAAAGCGGACAATATCGTGCTACGGTGGAGGCATGCCTGGGAAGTGATCCACCCCGGACCGAGATGTGATTGTAACTGGCTCAGTAGTTTGACTATGTGTATATACATAGTCTTGCAGTTTCCTTATGTTTTCTAATTCTAGTTGCTTATACATGCTTAAACATCAAAATATTTACCCCATTCATATACCGACTGTTTTTTTTCTTTTTTGGTTTTCTCATCATCAACTTATTATCAACTTATTATGAAGAGTATCGCCCTGCGAACAAGTTTCTTCAATCTGTGTAGCTGTTGTGCTGCTGTAAGAGCAGCTCTAACATGAGCTCTTGCTCTGGGGATAGGCGCAGGAATAGGGCTTGATTGCCCGAGGGAGGAAGCCCAGCTTTGGCTGGGGAGAGAGCCCAAGCAGGCCCGTGCGCCAGGCTCGTCGATTCGTGCCGACCCTAGCGCCTGAGGTGGGTCTGACATTAGCTGACGTCAGACGCCTCTTTTGATTTTTTTTCTATCAGGCGCGTAACGTTCAAGTGCACGTGGGCGCGCGTCAGGGGATAGAAAGTTAGAAAAGTGTCCTACGGCGCACTAATTTTTTGTTACCATTGGGGAGCCACGTGGCTTCCCCACGCCCATTGGATTTCCACGGCTACAAATTGTGGACCGTTGGATTTCCAACGGTAATAAAAATTAAAAAGCCTTATTTAATATCAGCCGTTGGATCTGATATCAACGGTCCACGTTATTCAACTTTAAAATTTAAAAAAAAAAGTTAAAAAATCATAAATGTTACCGTTGTGCCACGTGGCACAATCCAGAGTGTTGGATTTCAAATTTGTTTAAATCCAATGGTATAGATTAATTAGGTGAATAAAAAATTTTAAAAAATGTAAAAAATTATTAAAAATCCGAAAAAAAAAATGAAAAATTTAAAAAAAAAAGGATTTTATTTTTCTATAAATACCTTCTCATTATCTTCTACCTTACACCACAATTTCATATTTTCTCAACTACTTTCAACCACATTCCTATCTTTCTCTCAAAGTTTCAATCCAATTTTTTTCCAACAAAATGACTACTGATGCAGATACGAATTGGATGCTTATTGAAGAGGTAACGAAAAGGTAACGACACGTGGCACGACGGCATTGGATAAAAATCTTAGGCGTCGTATGGCAGCTCGGACTATACTGACTATTTCAGTCGGATGGGATAAATAGTCATCGGATAGTACTGACTAAATTAGTCAGACGTTTGGTGTAATATCGGACTAATAACCGTATTATTTATACTGTGTTTGGTTGGATACTCTATCGGATAAGAAAGACTTAAAAATATTGTTATATTGATGAATGATGAATTTTGAACAATACTGAAATTACATCAAATCCAGATCTTGCTGCAGCCAAACCAGCACAAGCATTGATATTATGAATTCATCAAGCTTTATTCCAGATGCTAGGAGTATATAAAAATCGCTCAACCTATTTCTTCAACTGGGTTCGAATTTTCAACATACCCAATTTAGGATCTTTGCAATTTTCAACATACAGTTCAAATTTATTTATTTATTTATTTATTTCGAATCTGGAAGAAGAAAAATAAGAGGAGGATGGCAAAACAGAGAGAGAAGAAGAAGAAGAAAAATAGGAGAAGGGAGGAACAGAGAGAAGAAGAATGAGGACCTGGGATTCAGATGAGAGAGAAGAAGGAGAAAAAAGACGAAGAAGGACAACCTGGGATTCGAATGAGAACTTGGGGTTCCGTTGAGAAAAGAAGAAGGAGGAGAAGACGAAGAAGGAGAACCTGGGATTCAGATGAGATAAGAAGAATGAGGAGAACCTGGGATTTGAAGGAGAACCTGGGAGTTGGAGAGAGCGACATAGCCATGTTTTCAACCCGACCAAATAATACCGTGGTTCTGGGAAGGATAGTTAAGCGGGTGTCAGCAGTATAGAATAGGTTGGGCCGGAGTATTTAGTCGGCTGACTATTTAATACATGGGGACACCAAACACCTGATACCGTATAATTAATCCTATCCGGTGTGTTATACGATGTACCAAACGAGACCTTATCGAAATCCATCACCAATAATTATCTTTTCGGATAATGACACGTGGCGCAACGAGAACAATTTAAAATCTGATCGAAATCTATTCTCAAAGATTCTGAAAAGGTAACGACACGTGGCACGACGACATTGGATAAAAATCTTATCGAAATCCATCACCAATAATTTTCTTTTCGGATAATGACATGTGACGCAACGAGAACAATTTAAAATCTGATTGAAATCTATCCTCAAAGATTCTGAAAAGGTAACGACATGTAGCACGACAACATTGGATAAAAATCTTATCGAAATCCATCACCAATAATTGTCTTTTCGGATAATGACATGTGGCGAAACGATAACAATTAAAAATCTTATCCGAAATTACAAATAAAATTATTTTGTATTATTTTAAAAAAAAAACTAATATTTTATTGCCTATTGCTAAGGCTATTCAAGTGCAACGGTGGAGATGCAAAATGCAGTTATTGTTCATTAAGGGCAGTTACTGTTCACTTGGTGGATTAAATAGTGAATAGCCTGGGGGGGATCCCACGCTGGAACTGCTCTAAAACATCAGTTTTTTTTTTCTTAACGGGTAACAGGTCGGGTCATATTACTTGTTAATATTATTGGGTCGATTTCGGGTCGGGTCGATTTCGGGTCGGGTCATTTTACCCGTTTATTTTAACGGATGTTATACGACACGACTCGTTAAGATATCGGGTATGACACAAAAATGACACGAACACAAAAAACACGACACGAATGCAAGGTCTAGTTCAACTGGACAGTGTTTTTGGTCGAATTTTATTTTATTTACGTCCATGCCAGTGCTTTAAAGAATGGTGGCTCCTGCTGGGGTTTGTTTGGTTGCTTTGAATAGTTCTTGGCAGACGGGGATGGGGTGAGGAGGCTGTACCGAGTCACCGACAGAGATCATGGGTGACCTGCAGCCTGCAAGGATGGCAGAGAGAAGAATAGGGAGGGAAGAGTCGTGTGGTTTGGAAACGAGGGGTGGGATGACAGATGGGAGGATAGAGGGAGGGGTAGGATGAGCCAAGCAAGGGGTAGGGGTGCCCGAAAGCTTGATTGTGTTTTTGTCGGCAACAGGTGCATAGAGAGACGGCGAGGCAGGGAGGCAGGCGAGGGGTAGGGTTGCTTTCAGAATTATTGTTCCACCTGGAAGTCATTTCCACAAGAATTGATGAGGTTTTCTCTCCAGCTGGCAGTTTCATTCGGTTGGAAACATAAGTGCTCGTTTTGAACCAATTTTTTCCTTGTTTGACTACTTATCGTTTGATCCTAATTGGAGAGGCTGTTTTTTTCTAGTTTGTTCACCGTTCGGTTGTGGTTCAGTTCTCCACCTTTTGGTTGGGAGTACAAGTGATGCTTTTAAATTATTAAATTAGGAGAGCTAAGAAGATATTTGTGCTAATTGCTCTCCATTTCTCTTTTTCCTCATTCTCTGCAGAAATCACACTGTATGTGTTTTGTCTGTTTTTGTTCATGCTCCTATTGTTTGTTCTTGTTATTAACTAAATGCATATCTAATTTGTTAGATGATCGGATATTGGATCTACTCCAAAATCTCAAATCTCACCTCCCGCTGCCATCCTTTTAATTTGAAAACGATTGATTGAATCGAATCGGGTTTGTGCGGGAAGAGTCTCGGAGTCATGAATACGAAAGGTTGCTGGGTTGGTGGCAGGATACGAAAGTGATGAGACCCAATTATAAATAGAACTTATGTAGCCCAAGCTGAGGCACAATTATAATCCATCGTATCTTACTGTATCTCCGTCATATTTGTTACGGATTTCGTTAGTTTTCTATGAGCTGTATTAATATCCCTACGTAACGAAGTAAATTTCCTTGAGGTATAGTTTCCATGTTACGTCACCGTACCAGTTGTGATGTGTGTCTTAAATTAATATAGGTGTGATGACCAAAGCTGGAGACACCGTGAATTAATATCCAGGTTGCAAGGCCATACTTGCCCTGGCACCCAACTTAATCTAAAGAAACGTGGGCTGGTTTGGTATTGCTGTGCTTTGAAAAAAAAAAATTGATTATACTGTGCTGTGAGAATAAGCTCATTTTTTATGCTTCACGTTTTTAGCTTTTCTTTTTCACCTAAAACTGTGAAAATAAGCTGTTTTTAAGTGTTTACCAAACAGCTTTTTGAGCTCAGCTTTTTTTTATACCCACTTTTTATAAAAACACCTCAGTACCAAACCAGTACATAATATAATGGAATTTTTTTCTTGTTTATTCACAGAACTAGGTTACATTCTTATTCACACAATGTATATCATGATCTTACTCTATTGCCTATAATCAAGGCTAACTAAGAGCTAAATAAGGAAGTAAATCACTAATTAACAATTTACAATATTTGACTAATCAATCTTCTTTAACACTCCCCATCAAGTTGGAGTGTATATTGATAACACCTAACTTGTTAAGCAATATTTCAAACTGGATCGAACTCAGCGCTTTGGTAAACAAGTTAGCTGGTTAATTTGTTGTTCATATATAGGTTGTTCACGCCATGCCTCCTTGAATCTTCTCACGCACTACGTGGCAGTCTATCTCTATGTGCTTTGTTCGTTGATGGAATACCGAATTTGAAGCAATGTGTATAGCAGCTTGATTGTCACAAAATAGTGTAATAGGTTGTGCATGATTTACTCTCAAATCTTTCAAAATGTTCTTCAACCATGTGACTTCACAACATGTAGTGGCCATATAACAATACTCTGCCTTTGCACTGGAACGAGACACAGTACTTTGTTTCTTTGTTTTCCAAGAGATTGGTGCTTTACCAAGTAAGATGCAATAACCAGTTATCGATCTTTTAGTGTATTTACATCGAGCCTAATCAGCATCACAAAACGCTTGTAATTGCAATGAACTTGTAGAAGGTAGAAATATTCCTTGTCCAGGAGCCTGTTTAATGTACCTAAGAACTTTGTGCGCTGCTTCAAGATGTGGCTATCGTGGTTTATCCACAAATTGACTCAATACATGAACTGCATAAGTCAGATCAAGCCTCGTGATGGTCAAGTAAATCAATCTGCCCATGAGTCGCCTATACGAAGATGGATCACTTAGTAATGTCCCATATGTTTGTGTGATGGACAGATTTTGTTCCAAAGGAACCCGTGAGGGTTTGGCACCAAGGAACCCAGCATCTTCTAATATTTCCAACGTATATTTGCGTTGACATAAAGTGATTCCCTTCTTTGATCTTGCACCTTCTACCCCCAAGAAGTATTTGAGCTGCCCTAAGTCTTTTAGTTTGAAACTTAGGGAAAGAAATTGTTTAGTCTCTTCAATCTCTTGTAAGTTATTTCCTGTGAGTATCACATCATCATCATAGACCAGTAATGATATGAAACTACCTTGACGACTTCGGATGAATAGTGAGTAGTCAGACCATGATTGATGAAATCCAGCAGCCTTGAGAGCATTGGATACTTTGATAAACCGTTGTCTCGAGGCATGCTTTAAACCATAAATGGATTTGTTTAATTTGCATACTCGAGTCTCCCCCTTTCATCCGAACACAGGAGGCAAAGACATATAAACATCTTTATACAAATCACCAAGCAAGAATGCGTTGTTCACGTCAAGCTGGTGTAAATGCCAACCGCACAGCGATGCAATGCTGAGAAGCACACGAACGGTAGTTAGTTTGGCAACCGGAGAAAAAGTTTCCCGGTAATCAACACCTTCGATTTGACTATATCATTTCGCAACGAGTCAAGCTTTGTACCACTCGAGGCTCCCATCAGGTTTAAGCTTCACTTTGTAGACCCATTTGCAGCCAATGGGACGTTTGTGGGGGTGGCAATGGCATGAGGGTCCAAGTATGGTTGGCTTGAAGTGCCACAATTTCATGTTGCATGGCCTCACGCCACTTTGGATCCTGAACAGCCTGTGAAAAACTTGTAGGTTCTTTGAGAAGGGTGAGTTTGGTGGTGAAGATTTTATGGTTAGAAAACAAATGACCATAGGATAAATGATGAGAAAGAGAATGAGAAGTACCTGAGGACTTAACCATGCTCGTGGAAGATATAGGAGCAACTTGGGAAGGGAGGGCTGCCTCGACTTGAAAGTCTTACAAAATGATGGATGGCTTTATTGGCCGCGTGCCTCGTCGAAGATGAGGAGAGACACAATCAGGAGAGAGTGGGTATGGAGGTGAATGTGGAGGGTTGGGCAGTGGTGGAGGGGATAAGCTGTCGAGGGAAGAGACCGTGGTTGGTGAGTGATGTTGTGGAGAAGAATGATCCTGGGATATGATGATAGGTTGGCTAGAAGGATCAGGAGAAGTGTCCCCTAATATATTGGCTGAATGAGTGGACCTGTGAAAAGAGTCCATGTTAAATTGCAAAAGTGAAATGGGATGGTTTGAAGTTGAGTGTGGCACAGCGGAAAGATCAGGATTTTGATAAGGGAATTAGTCATCAAAGAACACAACATCCTGTGAGACAAAGACCTTCTTAAGTGTGAGATCAAATAATCTATAACCTTTTTTACCATAAGGATAGCCAAGAAAAATACGACTTGCACGTGGATCAAATTTGGAAGGTCTTTGTGCATAAGTGGATGCAAAACACAAATAGCCAAAGACTCTTAAGTGGGAATAGTTTGGCTCATTTTGAAACAATTTTTCATATGGTATTTTCCCTTGAAGGAGAGGTGTTGGTGTTCTATTAATGAAGTACGCCAAAGCAAGGATTGCATTCCCCCAAAAACATTTTGGAAGACAAGCTTGAAAAAGTAACGCTCTAGCCACATTGAGTAAGTGCCTATGCTTGCATTTGGCGACATCATTTTGCTGTGGTGCGGTGACACAACTAGATTGATGGAGGATTCATTTGAGAGCACAAAAACTTTCAAGTTTAAATTCAAGGCCATTCTCACTTCGCACTATTTTGACCTTAGCATTGAATTGGTTTTCAACCATGTGAATGAATTGGCCTAAGAGTTCTCTTGTATCAGATTTATGCTTCATCAAATAAATCCATGTGCTCCTAGTATGATCATCTACAATAGTGAGGAATATTTAGCACTTGAAATAGATGCAACTTGATAGCCACCCAAAATATCAATATGTATTAACTTAAAACATGATTTACTAGAAATGGAGCTTAATGAAAAAGGTGATCTTGTTTGTTTGGCTAATGGACTGATCAAACAATTGTTGGAATCACAAGACTTATTATTGAAAAAGGGAAACAACGAAGAAGCTTTATGAGATGAGTGCCAAGACGTTGTTGCCAAAGGCTAGGAGAAATGGCTTGAATGTCGTTGCATGTTCCTTTCTTTGGTGGGTTAAGGTAGTAGAGCCCCTCCTGTTCAATTCCCATCCCAATCATCTTCCCCGACCGTAGGTTCTGTATGACACAAAAATGTCTTAGAAAAATTGTGATATATAAGGAGTTATAGGCTAATTTACTGATGGATTTCAAATTCAACCTAAAAGGTGGTACACATAAGACATTATTAAGAATGAGATTGGGAGAGAAGATAATTTGTCCAATATGGGTGACTTTGGCAAAGGAACTATTTGGTAATTCAACGATGTGATTCTTAATAGGCCTTGAATGTGTGAGGAGATCAGGGCTACAAACGATGTGGTCTGTAGCACAATTGTCCAAGATCCAAATACTTTTCTTCCCATTATATGTAAAAGAGAAAGCTTTACCTGAGAGTTCTTCAACGTTTGAGGAATTACTGACTTGGTTGGCAAATGAAGACTTGTTTTTGTTTAACATTTGAAGGATTTTCTTGCAACCCTCCTGGGAGAAAGGAAAGCTGGGCATCACCTCTTTTTTGTCATGTGATGTAACTTGGTTTCCTTTGGAAGAGAAGGGACGGCTTGACTCATTTTCAGCAGCTGCCTTTCTCTTGCGACAGAACTCAAAAGTGTCTCTTCCAGCCACAAAAGGTGCACTTAAGATGAACATGACAGTTCTTGGTGGTGTGGTTAGTTTTGTTACACTTTCCACATCGAGGCCCACTGTCATCTGATTCAATTTCTCGGCTCGAGTTTTTCATTGCAAAAACAACGGCTTCCGGTTGCATACTGTTCTTCCCATTGGAAATCTCTGCATGTCGTTCATGTCGAAGCACCAATGAGAAAGCCTTGTTCACCGTAGGCAATGGCTCTAGAAGGAGAGTGTTGCTGCGAACCGTAGCATATAAGTCATTTAGACCCATAAGGAACTTCATCGTTTTCTGAATTTAAACATACGAGGTTATCTTCTTCTTCGTCTCACAACGGCATGCCGGGATCGAACTCAAGACATCATATTCATCCCAAAGACTCTTAAGTTTAGTAAAATAAGAGCTTACTGTCATGTTGTTTTGCACACAATCATGGATTTCGTTCTCTATATGGAATAGTTGAACAATGTTCACATAGGAAAACCATTCTTGAAGATCAAGCCACATATGTTGAGCATCCTTGCAGTTGATGACGCTCCCTGAAATTTCTTCCGACATTGACCTTAGTAGCCATGTCTTCACAAAGTTGTTACAGCAGTTCCATTGTTGCAACTCCTCAGTTTTGTCTTCACTCTGGTTTCTTGATTGTTCCATCGACAAGTCCGAGTTTATTCTTGACCGTCAAGGCCATACTCATGGATTGAACCCATGTGCTATAGTTGTCTTCCACCAATGGTTGTGGTACAAAAACTGCACCAGGCTGGTCCGAGTGGTGAAGGTAAAGTGGATGATTAGGGTTTTCCCACTTAAGGTGAGACGTCATGCTAAAGTGGTTGACCTCAACTCTGGTTTGTCACCCATGGCGTGATTTGCTAGGGTTATGTTTGTGTTTTTTATTTTCCCAGATCAACACTCTGGTACCATCTAAAGAAACGTAATATGATGGAATTTCTTTCTTGTTTATTCACATAACTAGGTTACATATACACATAATGTATATCACGATCCTACTCTATTGCCTATAATCAAGGCTAAGTGAGAGCTAAATAAGGAAGTAAATCACTAATTAACAATTTACAATATTTGACTAATCAATTAGAGATATCTTCTTTAACAGATGCATCTCCTGGATCTCATCCAGGCCAAAATTCATGTATAATAGTGCAAAAATGGATGAATGCAGCATGTAGATCAACACCCAAAGGCAACAAGACCTCGGCTCTCTCCGTATACATCCAAAGCATCGCAATGACCAACCAACATTTCATCAAATACTTTCCCAAACAATCACATTTTGCTGCACAAATATGTTCTTGGAACATGGATTGATGTTTTTTATTTTTTTCTTAAAAAAGAGATGTTGGGTGTGAAGGTGATGTCGTTTGGGAAGAGCGATAACAAAAGAGATACATTAGTGATGGTATATTTATTTGTCACAAAAAGATTGTTGGTGTTAAGAGTTAAATAATAATTACTCACGTGAACTTATCATTTGGCGCGAAGAATCGCAAATTGTTAAATGATAATAGTCAAAATGGTAACTATTTACGTTTTTATTTGCCATGAAGAGCTATCATTCATTATATAAATAATTTAACAAATAATTCTCTGCATAAAAAACAAACAAATGAGTTTCTGTATTAAAAACAACAAACCAATAAGTTTTTTGCATCAATCAAGGGGTTGAAGATAGCAATAGACATATGATCGACCAAAATACCTGCACATATGGATGGATAGCTATTGAAAATGTAACTTGTGGGTTTTCAGTTTTATGAGTTTTTTTTCTATGCGAGCCCCCTCCCACAATAATGAAACAAACAAAGATAGACTCGTGGCAGCAAAAAATAGCACAACAGTCCAAGACAGACCTCTCAACCACCATCATCTCAACATGCATTTGGATTGCACATATGCAATCTTAATCAATGCAATCCCGCATCAGAAACTTGGCAGAATCAATAACAATTTATATTGAATGGTTTTACTTTTAATAGTACTGTTATAAACTCAATACTTGCCGACTTGTGTGCACATGGTTATGCTGAGACAATATCAATGTGATTATTAGTTGACTGCTAGCTCGACTCTTGACATCTTGACGTATATTATGTGCATGTGTTAGCTAGTCGATCTTGGCAATGTCTTGAGTTTGTTCTTCTTCTGCTTCTTCAGTCTTGAGAGATCAATTGGATCTCCATTAAATGCCAAACCAAGTGGTATTGTCTCCCCTTGCATTCAAAACCTTAAACATGGAGGCCACCACCACGCCTCCTTTCAACCGGACAAATACATGCGTTGAATGTAATTAATCTTTGCTTCATATTTGTCGTTTCTTCTTTTAATTTATCGGCTTGTCATAAGGGTATAGCTTCAGTATAATATAGCCCTTCCAACTCTCTCTCTCCCTCGATCAATAAATAGATGGATTTTTCCAGCTACCGGATATTCAAGCAGTACTTAACATGTCATAGTACATGTAAATGGAGAAAATAATGTATTTTTTTTTCATGTCTATTCCCTCATTTAATGACATGTGGAGTATCTGATTGATTATCGAGCATGAAGAAAATTTCTCGGATCTATATATGTTTATATTACGCATGGCTCTTAACTTCATTGTGGACTTGTCGTGGTCTAATCAAGACTTGCTCTCTGGACCAAAAGGTGCTCAATCAGCTCATGCCAATAGTAAGTCCACGAGGGCCCATCCCACATGATCCAACATCTAAACGTCATTATACCAAAGCGATCAATCGATCACATATTCGATGCATAGATAGGGTGAGATTTTTCACCCTCAATACCGTCACCTAGTTCCTCGAATTTATTTATGTTATATACAAGTATGTTTATACATGCAACTGCTTCATTTATTTATGTTATAATACATAAACTAATAATATTGATTAAGGATGTGCGCGTTATACACGTAGACGTTTATTTGTTAAAGATTCGTAACAATTTTGTCCATATCATTTTAAAAAATTGAAAAATAATAAAGAACCATTAAATTACAAATCCTTACACTATTGGTCTGTTTGTCTTCTAATTGTCATGTTAACCTTTTTTTTTTGTAACGTCAAACTTGATTTGCTCTAGCATGGAGAAACTTTTATGTATAATCGAAACGCAAGATGATATATCACGTGTTATAATACAAGTAGCGACATGGTTAATAAGTCTCATTTTTTAGATATGTTAACCAGTGTAGTGTTCCTCCACTTATAGTATGATACACAACGTACTGCCTTGTGTTTTGAGTACACAAAAATTTCTTCCCAACTAGGAATGCTGTGTGACGCCATATGGACAACAAATAATTTTTTTAAGAAAATCTTAACTTGTTTTTTATTACAAGAGATATTTTATACCAATAATATACATTTAAGGAAGGGGAGAGTTCCATAAAAAGTTGAAGAGGAAGGTCAAACCACCAGAACAATCTATCACTTGCAAGAAAATCTTAATTTTTGAATGCCGAGAAGTAATTAAGCTCACCCAGTGTCAGATAAAATTACGGAAAAAAAAGAAGAAGCAAAGTTATTTAGATATTTTGCATTAGAGAGTATGTTAATTATCTAAATAAAGTAATTGCACTAAACTTAACCGTTTAATTACTTGAAAGCTAGATGATGAAGCCATTGGTGTAAGCGTTCTTATTTTGAAGACTGATTTTCACCTATCTTGTATGGTTATGGTAATTGTACACGTGATATTAGAGTTAGTAATCATCAACGGTACTGTGAGGGAGGAAGGTTCTTACACGTGAAAGAGAGATCGGACTCAGCAGAGCAGAGCAGAGGGAGCAGAGATATGAGTGGCATGTGAAGAGGGGTCAATGAGGCGGTGGGGGAGGCACGTGATGGAGCAACGGTCGATTCAGGTGGCGGTGGCAGTGACCGTTGGAACATTTATTGAGTTGCTCTCAAGTTTCATCAACTTGGCTTTGCCTTTGCTGTTTTGCACATTCGATTCGATAGGCTTCATTATTTTGGAACACTGCCATATCGGGGGGAGCTTTCCATTTCCATGCATCATGGATCGGATTCATGCTACTTTATTTATGGTCTTTTGTGTTCTTTAATCTCTGATCCCTTTTTATCTTTATAGTTAGAGGTGACATAATATAATACCATTAAACATCATGGATGAGGGTTAAATGCATAGTGAGAAAAGAGGACCGTGATCTAGCCAACTTGAGTTTTTCTAATTTTATTTTGTCATTACCCTTAATCATTTTCATGAGCCGGATTTTTCCGTAAGTGATTGAGTGTCGACTATTAATGTTGTGAAATTTCACATGCCTTCACATATCTAATTGAAATGTAAATCATACTACAGTACATTAACGACTAACAATTTTCATTGACTCTATATTACATCAATTCGATCCCACGTGTACAATGTGCAATTTTACTGTCTTCCACAAATATATATATTGGAGTTCCTTATCTCAACTGAATATTTCACATTATCATTTGACATATAATTATATCAATAATTAACAGTGGTTGGCACACTGCGTTTCAATTTCGTGCTTAGTTAGCCTTTTTCTTTTCTTTAATTTTGTTGTGACTGTGCAACTACAAGGCTATGTTTTTCACTCCCTGCATGGTTTTTTGTTGACAAATACTCTATTTATTAGTTGCAAATTACACGATTTTATGCAGTCAAGGATTTTTGAAGCCTTCATTCTTTTCATCAATTGCAAGATTGAAAAGCTAACACTTGTTTGAAAAGGTGTGGTGGGTCAACGTAGTCTTTACCTCATAATTTGCCATTAAGTCAGTGGTGGCGGATTAAAAAATAGTTATTCGGAAGGTCATGCGTAAAAGTTCACAAATATTCCTTAGACATATATTAATAACCAATAAATCATAGTTCAATCATTCTTAATTTATAGAACAAATAGCAATACAAGTTACAATTTTTCACAATGCGTTTTCATATTTTGAAAACACTTCATTGTAGCTTCATTGTCAATGGAAGAAAAAACATTGCTCTCAGTATAAACCACTATGCTATCACTCAAAATTGATCTCTCATTCGGTTACGCAATGGATTTTTCACAATATTCATACAAAATGCTCTCTCTATTGAAGCAATAGCAACCGGTAGAACCAAAGCCAATGTAATTAGCAAATACATATGATTGTATGCTATGTTCCTCCCCGTTTTCACCTTTTTTTTGCAAGACTACCAATTTCTTTCAATTGAGAAAATTCACTACTTGAATGCGTATCAAGACTATAATGCCCAATTTGATATTTTCTTATAAAAAAATAATAAGAACGTCAACTCCTCTTTAAGGCATTTCATCAAGCAGTTAGAGGTCATGTATAAAGCACAACTCCAACCTTCAAAAAAGCAACACCCAAGTCATTCATAAAGATTAACCGGAATTTGAGAGGTCAGCTAACCTCACTTGCCCCCTTAATGGATCCGCCGGGGCATGAAGTATTGCTTTTTAATGTTGAAGTACTAATAGAAGGCTATTGAGTTAGTTAACGAATTTGCTATGCTATTAAAGCGAGTGTATGAGATGAGAATGATTTATATAAAATGAGTTTGTTGTTATTGGGCGTTTCGTTTTAAATAAAAGAATGATGTGTAAAGTTGTCAACATATAATATTATATTATTAGATAAATGCGACATCTGATAAACTTGTTTTATGTAAGTTGTTCTCAAGTGAAAGTGACCGTTGGAATGCATTTAAGTGCTTTTGGTAACAAGTTCTTGTCAACTAGCTGGATAGAGACTTGGAGAAACCGACTTATTTAGAAAGCAAAAAGCCAAAAAGCCGTATATGAATTATACGTACATGCATAATGCATTATGAATAATGCAAATTAGCTGAGCACTAATTTGTAAGTTCACCAAACACTAATTTCCAGTTTGAATAGAAATAAATGTTCCAAAACAAGTCCTATATCCGTACTTTCGTACCACGCTCCACCACATGGACACAAATTAGATGTTTCCCAAATGTGTACCAGATCAACATGTTGACAAACCAAACACCATGCTCCACAACAAATAAAAATTTTATTATGCTTTGATGTATAGTATACTGCATTATAAAGGGTCAAAGGTTTTTTTTTTTTAATTTGGTCAAAGGGTTCGAAAAAATTAACAGTTTAAAAACCTAATGCATACCATGCTTCGATGCATAACAACCTTAAAAATCGAATATCCAAACAACCCACAACACCACACCCCCTCCCTCCAAGAAGTTGATAAATCTACTTCGAGAGTTTGAAACAAATTTGTGAGGAAAAAAGGTGCGAAAGCTCCGGTTCTCTAGTCTCACACCTCTTTAAGTGTGAAAAGTCCAAGAGCTTGCTTGAGAAGAGCATTTAAATGATTTAAAAGGTTTTTAGAGAAAATATTTTAAGAATAAATTCTTAATAAAAATGTAAATTAATTCTAAAAAAACACTTTAATTACTTCTGAAGTCCAAAAATATTGTTTATAAAAACGTTTCAGTCATGTAAAACTATTTTCCCAACAAGCCCCAAATTACTTCTTCTCAAATAGAACCCCACATCACGTGGCCCCCATCTTGGTAAATATCAAGTCATCAACCATGCCCTTCCACTTTTGAAAATTACATAAATTTTGGTCAATGTTTAATCTTTCAAAAGTTCTTTTTCGATGATCTCACATATTCTATTGATGAAGGAATTAAACTTCTTATTGATTTAGCTAGGTTCTAGTGACTTGAAGAGAATTAATGTCCTGTACAAGCGAGCATCTGCTAAAAAGTTTGCATCTTTATCTAAAAGTGAAATGTTCAAAAGTCGACAAACAATCTTTTGAATATTATCAATCAGTGTTTGTATTAAATAATTGTATCCTCTTAGTAGTTAGTAATAGTATCCAAAATGCATTTAGAATCATTTCAACCTCAATTGATCAAATTCTCTTAAGAAGAGCTAAATCAGTCCATCCAACAAGTCCCTTTGAATGAAACGTGCAAGGCCAAAAATTGCTGAACAAATTACGTAATTGTAAATATCTTATCGATTGATTGAAGAAAACAAAGTTCAAATAATACATGAACAGAATCCTCTTTTTGGAACCAAAATTCACACACCTTTGACCAAGTACTTGTGTTGTAAGCTTAACACACACAAGGTTTTCTTTGTCAGGCTTCATTCATTCTTTCCTTTTCTTTTTTTTTTTATCAGAATCTTTTTCTTTTCTATAAACCCAATATTTTTCCTCTTTTTTTTTTTCTTCCCAAATTTCAAGGAAAACGACCATTAATAATATCCCCACCCTATCCCTATCTCAAAAGAAGCAAATTTTCCCCCAGACATTTTCCTCCTTTCACTTCACACCTGCCATTCTTCCCACACCCCCAGACTCCACCGCAGTCCCAGTGTTTTCACCATCACAAACCCTACTTTACTTTCACCAAAATTTTCCCGGAAAATCGTTCCCATCCAGGAAAAAGCCCTTTCCTGTTCAGGCCCCATGAGAACGGTGTCGTTTAGCCACTGCCTCCTGGAATGTATAACACGAATCATTTCAGACTGTCCCACGCGTTCACAGAAACAGCGCAGCGCAACGCACCATCGCCAACTCTTTGATTCCAGCGCTCAAAATTCCAAATTTAAAAAAATAGCACACGTGCGCTCTACCCCCTACAAACCATAACCCCATTCCTTAATTCCATAATTGATATTGAGTGTGCCGAATTCCGCTAAGTTACACAGTGAATTAGCAAATAATAACTTATGATATCCAAAAATCAACTCGTACAATTCGTGACTTGCTCATGAAAGTCAAACAGAAAACCACTAGCCCTTAAAAATTAAACTTAAAACTATCACTTACAAGTACAGAAAAGTAACTAATGGTGAAGGAGAACCCGTCTAAACCGTCTAAACCAAAAGACATGAATAATGAATAATAATAAAAGTATGTAAATATTATTTTTGTTTTTGTACAGCTAAATAAAACCCACCAGTATCAGTATGAGCTGTATCCACATAATTAAGCCAACAACATAATTACAGAAACCATAATTTTGTCTAAAAACATAGGATTATCAATTATTTATGTCTACATTATTTCCTTGTAATTTGAACTCTTTCATCATGTTCTTTCACTTATAGGCTCTGTTTCATAGTACAAACGCGTCCCCTACGTATTTGATTTTTTTTAACCCGATGGGGAAACCCAAATCCAGAAACCCGAGGCCCCATGACCCTTTCCAATTTTCCCAAAGAAAAACAAAAATAGTAAAATGAAACTATTACCGGGAAACCGACTCGGCCAGTTTCCCTATCTTTTCCACTAGCTCCGGAGACAGCTTCTTAGCCGGTTTCCTCTCCTTCTCGGGTCGAAAATTGAAGCCCAAAGCCTCCGAAACTTCCTCGGAGCTCCACCCGGCTTTTCGGAGCGAGTCCGAGAACCGATCCGCTTTGAGCAGCAGCGCGTCGAGTACCGCTTGGTTGTCCAACATAACCATCTCTCCCTCGAAAAACCCAGACGCCGATACCGAAACCATCTCCGATATATCCGTATCGCTCCACCCGCCATGTCTCAAAGCCGACCCGATTTGATCAATGTACTCGTCCACCCATTTCGGGATTTCGAACCTCGACGGCATATCGAAGAACCTTTCCGGAGAAGAGCACGACGACGACGAAGAGTTTGAGTTCCTCCGGCGACGATCCACGGCGGCGTCGCTCCAGAACTCGACCCATCTAGGGATTTTGGTTCCTGAACCGAAACCAGTGTCCACGCTCCGCCGCGAGAAATTCGAAGACGACCCGGCCGATTTCTCGCTCACTGATCTTTGCTTCTTAAGGATATACGGGTCGGTCTCCGATTTCCGAAACAGAGACTCGCGCTCGAAGAAATCGGATAGATCCAAGCCGCAACAGAAGATCCGATTCTCGTCGACGTAGAAGATGGGGTTCCCCGCCAAACAGGGGTTGCACGGAATGTAGCAATGGTTGAAAATTGGTATCAGCAGCGGGGCTCTCTTCAAAGCAGTTCTCGCGACCCGCAAGGCCTTTTCCGGGTCGGACGGTCTCGGACCCCAGGACTTGGACCAGAGGGTGTTCCTTGCGATTTGGAACGAAATCGCAGCGATCGGGAGGTCGAGCGAGGCCTTGAGACCGAGGCGGGCACCGGCGGCTCTCCAGTCGGGAAAACCGGGGCCGACAGGCAACCCGGCTGACAGAATCGCTCTGAGGTCTGGAGGGAATACGAAGCCGAACTCCGCTTCAGCCCGGGCGAACTCCGATTCGGATAGACCCGGCTGGACCTGGAAACCGGAGCTTTTGAGGTGGGATATGACGTTGTCAGCTAAAGAGGAGAAGGAGAGAAGGCCGTTCCGTACGGGAAGGGTGGATTTTGCGGCGGTTGTTGGGGTTGGTGGGCCGGCGGCGGCTCGGGCGGAGAGGCGGCGAAGGCCGGCTACGTGACCCGGGTTGAGGCCGGTCATTCTCCGATCGACGTCGACCATTGTGAATCGGAAGTGAGCGGGGAATCGGATGAGATATGGAATGCAGGTGGCGTGTGTTGTGAAATGGTCTGTGTGAAGTGAAAAAATATAGAAGTGTGTGGGAGGGGAGGAGGTGCCGAGTGGGAGCGCTTTTTGGTGGGAGAGAAGATGGAACACTTGGGCTGTGAAAAGCAAGATTGTGTATTTATAGCCGCTCTATAGTGGACCCCATTCAGATTTTGGTCTTGGTTTATATTATTTTTTTTCTTCATTTTCTAGGTTACTATATAACTAAGCCTAGTAGTTACTAAATTTACTAATTTTTTTTTTAATAAGGAGACAACCGGTGACAAGCCACAATTATCCACATTTTTCGGGAATCGGGAAGACTCACAAATGCATTTCAGCTTGGGGAGCATTTTTGCTCATCACCATTTAATGTGGTGTATGCTTACCATCCTATTTATCACCGTTAGATGAGTTTGAATTTCGAGATTCGTGTAGTAGACAAGCACAAATCTCAAAATTCAAACGCAACTAACGGTAATAAATAAGATGGTGAGCATACATCACATAAATGGTGGTGAGCAAAAATGCACTCTTTCAGCCTCCTCCTGCCCACAATTACTAAATTTACTAATTAATTTTCATTGAATTTTGTTTTATAATGACTAACCTTCTAAATTTACCAATTTATTTAACTGACCAAGATCTGCTAGAGCATCAACTATCAAGTTAGGTATGTTTATGGTTCAGTTTTTTCTTTTTCTTTGTACCTGAAGTCTTCGGTTCAATTTTCCTTCATTAATATCACCTGGATTAAAACATAATTTATAAGGTTTAGCATCTCCAAATACTAATCTAAAAATAATAGAGGTAAATCGTTGCGTGATCTGTTAGATGGATTATTCTTTGCTATATGATTCTAAATATTAAATTCAATCAGTAATTGTTTGAGAAAAGAAATTTACAATATTTTAGAAATATAATTTTATCAACTTATTGAGCAACGGTTAAAAGTTAGGAAGTGTGGTATTTGGGGATCTGATTGTGATGTGCTGGGACTGGCAGGTTGTCACTTTTTTCTAACGGGATTATAGTGCAACAAATGCCAATTTCCTTGACCTAATTAATCATTAAACAAGCTTTCTTTGTGCTAATTGCTGTTTTAACTATGAAAAAAAGGATAAAAAGTGGCCCATAAATAATGATGCATTTTGGTTTGATTCTTGGCAGAAGAGATAAAGAGGAAGCAGACCTCATCATATCATACCACCACATTGCTGTACAATAGACGTTAATTTGCTTTCTAAGTATTTTATTTAGGAAAACAAAGCAAGTTTTCACCTTTTTGCTGCGAAAATATTAATCCCTAATCATTGGTCATCAGAATAATAAGACCAACAAGGAGATAGATACATGTTCCTCAAGGTGACAGCATGCTTAATTTGATCATTCATTCCCAGGACAAGTATCCTAGCTAGTCCCCTCCAAATAAAGCTCTCTCCTTATCAATTTTGGTAATGTAACAAGTTAAGTGGCAATTTTGGATTACGTCAGTTGGTTAATTAAGTTAGTGTGTTTATTTTCTATAAAATGAAACAGTTTAAAATAGAGAATTGTATATCATTCAAATCTACTTGTTTAAGAGTATATACCTATGTGCCCAAGAGATTAAGTACTAAATTACATACAAAATAAGTTCGTATAAGAACAAGAACGTCATTAGTTCAATTAATTTGCAGACTTTGATTGGGGTGTTGTGGTATATGACATGCACATATACACTAGATGAATGCATCGTTGAAAAAAGTCCAACAGTTAAAAGATTTAACGGCCACAATTTTATGGTATGGTATAATTATTAGATAATCTCATATTACTATTACTCATGTTTACAGATGTTTCTGAACGAAATCAAATAGAAGCTCACCAAAAAATAGAATCCAAAAGTGGTACCATGCAAAGGATTTACATTACAAAAGTCAACCTAAATTGATCAGAAAGTCAGCAACAGTGGCCATGGGGGCTTCCTGGCAAGCAGGACAAAGCCAGTTGCATATTGAAATTCCAAAGTCTGGTTTTTCTAACATTGGATATCGGATTTAACATATTCTCTCCCAATAATAATTACATATTTGAATATTTCCCATGCCATTAAGGACATGTAAGTCATGTTTGATCCAGTAATTTGGTTGGTATAATAAGATAGTGACAGAAGAACAAATTTTGTACCCTTTTTAAGAAACTACAGAAATAGGACAAATATAAGGATGAATAATTTCGAGTTGCCATCTTATTGTATTATATATGTACTCTCACGTTTATTTATTTTGACCAAAGCATTTTACGTACTCTCACGTTAATAGCAAAGTTTGAATCTTACTTTGTTTTTCCTCTACACTAAACAAACCCTAAAAACGAAATTAAATCCATGCTTAACGCAAAACATAATTTACTTAATCCTGCGAAGTACATTGCTGGGTCGATATAAACGCCTACTTTCTCAAGTTGAGCACGTGATGGAAACACTGGTTTTTGCCCTAGACAACAAAAACAATAATTTAAACGGCTACTTTTCTCAGGAAGGCTAGTTACGGTTATTGTTCTTGCTTTGGGCAGCTTAAATAATTCACCTGACCATCTCAGATTCTCAGGACATGTGAGGGTGGCCTTGAATTTCGTTTATTTCGATAAAAAAAAGTTTAGATTTTTGAATTTGAATTACATAATTTATATATAATCGCTTGGTCTAGGTGAATGTAGTGGGTCAACGGTTCGTGCATTATACTTATATAATTTCACTGTAAAAAACCATGCAGGTACGGAAATGGTAAGCCCGATAAGAGGAAGTTGACACGATGAAGCAAATATCAACTTGCAGCATCTTAGTTTGGAAGTAACTTGGACACCACTCCTACGTGAGACTCTGACTAGTTGGACGTGTAATATAAGCTGCTTTGCATGGGCCACACGCCATGCGAAGCCAAGTTACTAAGCAATAAACGCATTCAAAGCTCATCCACCAAATTAGTATATATGGATATTTGCATGAATATACACACATACATACATTTGTATACGGATATTTGCGTACTTTACAAATTTGCAACCAAAACGTGTTGAGAGTATAAACCTCATGTCAAAAAAGAAGAGACATTGCATGTGTTTATAAATCATTGAGCTACTCCTCTCATAATGACACACCCCGTCCCAAGGAGGGCATGCTGGCCGTCCCATGAGAGTGACGTAACCATGTGCACAGTGCGGAAGCTAATAAGATAAATATAAATACGAATAAATAAAAACCAACTACTAGCCGTACTAGCCAAATAACTTGCTAGTGAGAGTCTAAGTGTATAAATACACATTCAGAGCAATAAAAACGTCTAGTTGCAGTCAAGGACAATTATTAAGATATAACACCCGAAGGTAAATCCTACTTTTGTGAATTTTGTCAGAACACCGTTGGATCCCTCGTGGCCACCAAAGCACTGCTACCTAGAACCTGGAGGGGCGAAAAACAAAACGCGTGAGTGGGCAAAAACAAATCTTTTCAAAACCTTTTCTCTTTTCAAAGGTTCTAACCCCTCACCGTAAAACCTGTATAATTTCCCAGAAAAATATCATATATACATATATACTCATCTCAACTCATAATTCAAATCATGCCAAAAGTAGTGATATGCAAGGTATATGCCATGCCAAATATATCTCATCAAATCACATAAATATATCAGGTGAAATAAACTCATCATAGATAATAACATGTCCACCGAGTGATCAGCTCGACTGAACTATAACTCATAATCAATCTCATCATATCTCATCATCACATATATATATCCTGCACACGAGTCGGAACCACCTCACGTGGTCTGACCGACAAGACTGGGTGTAAATAATACGTTCTAGTGCTACAATCACGTGAACACTGTGCGCTAATCGCGGGTCACCTACGAGTCGAACCCACTGAAAGTGGTCTATTCGACAGGACTGTGCACCTAACCTGGATCCAAGATGAGCGTGTGGTGCGGGAGGTGAACATCCACGTGAAAGACTGTGCCCCTAACTCTGGGCGGGGCACTAACACCGGGGGTGTAGGTTTATGAGCTTTCAACACATCTCACATAATCATAATTTCATATTAATCATTCTCTGTCATCGATATATACTCACCTGATACTTACATGTGCGTCCACAGCACCAATCACCATTATATGCAGCTACTAATGCATGAATAAAATAGATATATACTTTGCATGGCATATCATATCACATTTCACTTAAATTGATTTTCTGGGAAAAATCTCATTTATATAGGTATATACAGAAAACAAAAGCCCACTCACTGATATATCGAAGGTTATGTCAATCGATTGATGGCGCTCGTCCTCAGGATAGGCCTCACCTATATGCGTAATAACCGAATAAACGTTATTTAACGCACTTAACCAACAATAGGTAATAACTTCTCATACAATGCTCAAATTGGGTATATGAATACACCACAGTGGCCTACTCATCCTCAGAAACATCCCCATATTTTTAAAATAATTTTCTGACCCCTCACGCGCCGCCAAGCGCCGGCCAAGGCACGGCCCTACGCGCCCCCACGCGCGGCCACGTGCTTGGCACACTGACGGCGTCAGTTAACGCCGTCAGGAATATTCCGTCAAAAAGTAGCATATTCCGTTAAAACTAACCTGACGCCATTAGAATATTCCGTCAGACTTGACGGAATATTCTCCTTCGTCTTCCTTGGTTCGCCGGAGACCGTCGTCGGCGTCGCTGCAACTTGCCGGTTTCTAGAAAAACTTTAAACCTTAATATCTCTTCCATTTCTCAACCAAAATTCACAAATCTTATACCAAATTGAAGCTTATGACGAGTAGAACATATCCTTACCACTTTTAAGCTCCAAAAAACACGGGATCTCGCCGGAGAATTTCCATGAAAACCAGCCAACCATGAAACTTGCTATCCCGACGTCCAAAACATGTCAACGTTGCTCCCCGAGCTTCGTGGAGACGTCTAGAAGCTCCCTATGATCTTAAAATCTTCTAAAACCTTCACGATCATAAGTGCATGAACAGTACCTTCGACGAAGCCCACGTGTTCTTAGGGTTTTCGAAGGTTTCAATCCCAGAAAATGGTACGGATCGACTTCTGGACTCACAAGGATGATGATGATGGTAACTAAAGGCTCGATCCGTGAAGAAATGTTTCGGTTTGGTGTTGTCTGTACGGTTGTACGGACAATGGCAGAATTCGAGAGGGAGAGAGAGAGAGAGTGGGTCAACGGTTTGGGTGTGTGAATATGTGTGTGGTCCGGATTTGTCCACTCAACCCAAACAAAACAACTTAATTTCCCATTTGGTCCAAACTTTAGGGAATGAAAATAATTGGACCAAATCCTTAACCCACTTACATAATTACACCCAATCGCTCAAGGGTAAATTAGTCATTTCAAGCCATCGATAATTATTTCTGGGGACGGGCTGTCACAATCTACCCACCTTATAAAATTTCATCCTCGAAATTCAAACAACCAAAACAATCAATTAATAATCATAAAACAACTTTGGGTACATCTCTCTCATCCAATCTTCTGTTTCCCAAGTAGCTTCTTCCACTGAATGGTTTATCCACAAAACTTTAACCAATTGCATTGTCTTATTTCTCAAAACCTTTTCTTTCCAATCCAAGATAGTCACTGGTTCCTCATCATAAGTCAAATCCGGGTTAATTTCCAAAGGTTGAGAAGGTATCACATGCGAAGGATCTGAGACATAGTGTCGAAGCATCGAAACATGAAACACATTATGTACTTTAGACAGTTCAGAAGGCAACTCAAGCCTACAAGCAACTTCACCACTTGTTCGATGATCTTGTAAGGTCCGATGTATCTAGGGTTTAGCTTACCTTTCTTCCCAAAACGTACAACACCTCTCCACGGTGACAACTTCGAAGATACCAAATCACCAATCTCATACACTCGATCAGTGGCACGCCTGTCTGATAGGCGCTTTTGACGATCCTGGGCCGCTTTCAGGTTAGACTTAATCACTTGAACATGCTGAGTAGTCTCCTCTACTATCTCAGTACCTTAAATTTCATCATGCCCACAAATCCAAAAATCAACACACATGACACCGTTTTCATGGGCTCTAAAGTATTACTTCCGGAAAACTAAAGTGACCAATATACTCAACAAGCTCAACAGATCCGTAAACCCAAATCTCTTTTCCATAAAACAAATAAATAACTATTGCACTTGTCTGGAAAGGTTGTTACTCCCTAGCTGAAATAACATACTTGCCTTAGTAAGTTGATCAACATTCACCCAAATTCCATCATAACCATTTAGTGTACGAGGAAGCTTGTATACCACATCCATAGTAATATTTTCCCATTTCCACTATGGAACAAGAAGTGGTTGCATCAACCCCTAATTGGTTTATTCCTTTCAGCCTTAACTTGCTGACAATGGCAATCTACTTACATACTCAGCAATTTCTCTTTTTAAACCCGGCCAATAATAAAATGGTTGAAAGGTATGATACATCTTAGTTCTTCCTAGATGCATTGCATAAGCCGAACAATATGCTTCATCCAAAATTTCTTTCTTTAATTCTTCATTATTAGGCACATACGTCTATTCTCTTGCATAAGCATACTATCTGATTCTCTGATTCTGAGGCCTTTCTTCTTACCTCGCTCAACAGCTTGAATTATTTCTTGAGATTCCTCATCATTCACCTGAGCTTCAAGCACACAATCAACCAAAATTGGCCTAACTTGAAAATTAGACAATAAAACTTCTTCTAGATCTTTCACCTTAATTTCCACTCCAGTAGGTCTCAAATCTGCAAAAAGAGGAACATGACAAGCATCCAAAACATTAATTCTCACTGGAGTCTTCCTGCTAAGTGCATCAGCCACAACACTTGTATGGTCATCCAGGTCGTGCAATCATAATCACTAAGCAACTCAATCCACCTTCGTTGCCTAAGATTAAAATCCCTCTGAATAAACAGATATTGGAGACTTTTATGATCCGTAAAAATCTTGCATTTCTCACCATAAAGATAATGTCTCCAAATCTTCAAAGCAAAGATGATAACCGTTAATTCCAAATCATGAGTAGAGTAATTCATCTCATGAGGTTTCAATTACCGTGAAGTATAGGCAACCACCCTACCATGTTGCATTAATACACATCCTAGATCATTCAAAGAAGTATCACTAAAAACCTTATCATTACCGTTATCATCTGGGAGTGCTAAAACAAGTGCATAAGCGAGATAATACTTCAACTGCTGGAACCTTGCTCACAATTAACATCCCACTCGAATTCAACTTCCTTTCTTGCCAACTACCTACTGGGAAGTTGCTCGTGAGTTCCTAGAAACAAAACCGTGAGGGCATGGTCCAGGCCCAAAGCGGACAATATCGTGCTATGGTGGTGGAGCGGGCCCGGGAAGTGATCCGCCTTGGGTGGGGATGTGACAATTGGTATTAGAGCCAATCCCTGGCCGGAAGTGTGCCGATGAGGACGTCGGGCCCCTAAGGGGGGTGGATCGTAACATCCCACATCGCCCAGGGGAGTGATCCTTAAATGTATATTCTCATCCCTACCTAGCACGAGGCCTTTTGGGAGCTCACTGGCTTTGAGTTCCGTAAGAACTCCGAAGTTAAGTAAGAAGGGGGCCAGAGCACTCCCTGGATGGGTGACCCACTGGGAAGTTGCTCGTGAGTTCCCAGAAACAAAACCTGAGGGCGTGGTCCGGGCCCAAAGCAGACAATATCGTGCTACGGTGGTGGAGCGGGCCTGGGAAGTGATCCACCCCAAGCCGGGATGTGACACATAATGTCAATTGATTTTATGATAAAACTTCAACTTCTTCATGGTATATGAGCCATGTTGTCCCATGGGTGAAGCCCAACTACGTCACCTGATTTGTGTGGAAATGAATCCCACATCCAATATAGAAAAAACCTTACATGTATTTAGGAATAGTTGGTCTACTTCTTTGCATGATTTTAAATTCTTTCAATTCTATTTGGCATTAGAATGTATTGCCAAATGTGGATAAGAATTCATATGATTAGCATGTAGAGGGAAAATATGTCTTAGTTTGTTAATCTGGAATTGGCACTTCCTCATCTTGCGCCATTTAACATACATAAACGAAGGATAATTATAACAGATCGTTTGACGTCATGTACTCGTAAGTCAACTAGAATGATAATTATAATAGATCGTTTAATTCTTTTACATGAGGATATATAATGATCAAATAATTGATGATCCTAGGACTTACGGTGAGGCGATGTTTGACATTGATTCGAGTAAATGGCAAGTGACCATGAAACCTAAAAATGATTCATTGTTTTCTAACCAAATTGGACCTTGGTTGATCCTCCTGAGGGTGTAGTTCCCATAGGTAACAAATGGATCTATAAAAGAAAACAAAATTCAAAGGCAAGTCGAAACATAGAAGGCTAGACTTATAGCTAAGGGGTATAGACAAATGAGAAGGCATCGATTTTGATGAGACTTTACCACCCGTTCCCATGATGAAAAAACATTCTAATTTTGCTTACAATAGCCGCTCACTATGACTATGAGATTTGGCAAATGAAAGTGAAAACTAACTTCTTAAACAACTATCTTGAGGAAGAACTATACATGGAACAACCAAAGGATTTATATATTCCTAAAGTTCAAGAGCATAAATTATACAACTTCAACATTCCATCCATGGCCTCAAGCGTGTGGAGCCAAAAATAATCAAGAAAATTATAGAGGCGACACTTGGACTTTTGGGTAAAAAAGACAAAATTACCCTCAAGACACATCGGGATTCTCACGCGCATGCAATGGACCATGACGGCTCAATCAAGGTCAAAGATGATCAAAATGGTATTTATTCAAAACCCTCTCATCACTCCTCATCAAATCCTCACACACAAGGTAACTCCCAATTATTCCACTATTACAATATTAGCTTTAGGTGTCGGATGATGGTGACGGTTTAATAAGCCATTATGTCGGATAAAAGATATCTGACACATCATTTAGTTAGTGTCGGATAACAATGAAATCCTGTCGGTTATATCCGACATAAATTCCTGACGGATATTTAGTGTCGGATGCAACCACCATAAAATTATTATAACCGCCAGTATTTTTGAATTCTTTTAAAAAAAATACATATTCCGACGGTTTTGAAGTTAACGGTGGCGGTTATAACCGACAGAAATTGACTATTTTATTATTTCAGTTTCTGGCAATTATTATTTTAGTATTCTGGCAGTTATAACTGACAGAAATTGACTATTTTATTATTTTAAAATGTTGTATTGATTAAAAATAAATAAATAAACACATGGTTTAAATATTTTTTTTGGGATACTTTGGATGTGGCCCCTAGTCCTTGACATTCTTTGATTAAAACCTTAATGATATTCAAAGTTTGATCAAAGTCCCTTGACTTTGTACACCTCATTATATTACTATTAATATTTTTATTTTTATAGTTTTGACATTAATTGTTTGATATTTTATGAGATTTATAATCCTATAAATTTAAAATCCCTCATTATAATACTATTAGAAACGGTTACAATAAAAAATTCAAACATTTTCATTGAATAAATGGATAAAAACTATGTAAAAATAAGAAATAATAAACGGCAAACGAATGTATCCATAGTGTTAAAAAAAATTGGTACACTTCACATATAACAAAGTGGTACATTAATAAAGAAGAATGAGTACATTATATATAAATCAGGGTACAAATAAAAGATTAAACAATTATGGGTACAAATGAATTTTTAAAAAATATAGGCGCTAAAAGAAATTAATACATGGGTACAAAAGAAAACTAAAAAGAAAATACTACATATTTTAAAAAAAATGTTGCAAATTAAAAGTGGGTACAAACTAAAAATATAAATATATGATACAAAGTTTAGGCATAAAACATAAATAGACCATATGTAATTTGTCTATCATTGATTAAATATACAATGTCACGTGACGGTACACACATGAGTACAAACACAAAATAAAACTTTAAAAAATATGGACACAAAAAGAAACTAATATATGGGTACAAATTAAAAATGAAAAGAAAATTGGTACAAATTAAAAAATATTTGCAAATTAAAAATAGGTACAAACTAAAAATAAAAATATATGACAAAAAATTTAGCCATAAATATAAATATACTAATTGTAACATTTTTAACACTAAAGGAATATATTTAAAAATAAAAATATTTTATTATTCAAATAATTAATGATATTATCAATATCCAAGGACCTTGATCAAAATTGAAAATGAATAGGATTTTAATCAACGGAGTAGCAAAAAAAGGGATGTGAACCTAAGTTCTCCTATATATCACTCATGGCCCTGTCTGTGACAGCCCGTCCTGGATTTACCTGATATTTTATCCTCGACAGTGTGAAATGTCCATTTTTGCCCTTGGACGTTGAGATGTGTTATGTGTGACATGCTTTTTGAAGTGGACCAATATGTTAAGTTCCTAAGTTTTTGGGGCCAATAGGAACTTAAGGTTTTATTAGTTGTGATTGGTTGTTCAATCTTGGACCACACATACACCAACACTCTTTCTCTTTTTCTCTTCCGTGCTCTCTCTCTCAGACCCTCTCTCTCATCCCTCTTGGAATTCTACAAATTCCGTACAACCGTACGGACGAACCCCGAACTCTCCATTTCACGCACGGATCGAAGGTTTGGAGGTTGGTTTTAGACTCCTAGCAAGCTCAGGAACTCGTCACTATCCTTGGTTCGACGTGTGGACGTCGAGAACTCGGGTTATATGAAACCCCGGTTTTGAAGCACAGTAACTTCGAAGTGATTGAGGAGATTTTAAGGTGTTTTAAGGCTCAAAAGCGTAAGCTTTAATCTTTTCTAGCTTATTAAGACAGTTTTGGTTAAGATTGAACGTCGGGATCGTGAGAACCAAAGAACCCGATTTGAGTCACTGTTCATGTGATCGTATTTATGGACGTTTCAATGAATTCTAAGCTTATAGGAAGCTTAAGGACGTCCTGACGAAGCACAGAGAAGAAAAACCAAGTGATTTGGACGTTGGGAAGTCGAGATAGACGAGTTTGAAATTCGGTCGGAATTATCGTGGGTTCTCCGGCGAGATCCCGTGAGTTTTAGGCCCTAAATCTGGTAAGGTTTGGTTCATGAGTTTTGGTGCAAAAATGAGTGAGAAATGAAGGTTTGAACATTTTCTAGAAATCGGCGAGTTACAGCGGCGCCGGCAACGATCTCCGGCAAACCAAGGAAGGCGAAGGAGAATATTCCATCAAGTTTGACGGAATATTCTAACAGCATCAGGTTAGTTTTAACGGAATCTGTTAGCTTTTAACGGAATATTCCCTAACGCCGTTACTGTTACCGTTAGGCATGCCAGGCACGTGGCCGCGCGTGGCCAGCGCGTCTGGCTGTGCCTCGGCCGGCACGTGGCGGCGCATGAGAGGTCAGAAAATAATTCTAAAAATATAGGGATGTTCCTGAGGTTGAGTAGGTCTCAGTGGTATATTCATATACCCAATTTGAGCAATATATGAGAAGTTATTAGCTAGAGTTGGTTATGTGCTATTAATTGACATTTTTATAGTTGTTTCTCATATAGGTGAAACATATCCTCAGGACGAGCGTAGCCAGGCAAGGCACTGGGGTTACGACCCGACTACATATCAGTGAATGGGCTTTTGTTTTTCAGTATATGTATATACTTGATGTTTTTCCCAGAAAACGTATTTAAAAGAAATGTGATTTAAATGCCATGTCATACTGGCCTTATATTTTAGTGTATGCATTATCATATTTATGCATAATGTTGCATGGTGCCACGGAGGCCCAGGTAAGCTACAGGTGAGTATATTATGTTGGTAATGGTTATGAGATATGATGATGATGATGATGAGATATATTAGAGCTTATAATCTGCACCCCGGTGTTAGTGCTCCTGCCCAGAGTTAGGGGCACACCCTTCACGTGATGTTCACCTTCCGTACCACACGCTCATCTTGGATCCAAGTTAGGTGCACAATCTTGTCGTATAGACCACTTTCAGTGGGTTCGACTCGTAGGTGACCAGCGATTATTTGCACAGTCTTCACGTGATCGTAGCACTAGAGGGTATTATTTTACACCCAGTCTTGTCGGACAGACCACATAAGGTGGTTCCGAATCGTGTGCAGATGTATATACATGATGAGATATGAGATTGAGATATGTATATACTTGATGAGATATATGATTGAGATGAGCTTTAGATTTCGTCATGCAGATCACGTTAGGTGACACTGGTTGACAGATGATTTATATTGAATTGCATCACCTGGCTTACAGTAGTTATATTGTGATATTGAACATGGCATACGCATGGCATACATATATGTGGTTTTGGATATATTGAGCATGGTTTTAAGATATATACGTATATATACTATTTTCTGGGAAATTATACAAGTTTTACAGCGAGGGGTTAGAGCTTTTGAAAATGATATGATTTTTGTAAAACCTTGTTTTTGCCCACTCACGCTTTTTGTTTTGCGCCCCTCTAGGTTTTAGGTAAGATTGTTCGCTGGTGGCTTACGAGGGCTTGACGGAAGTTCTGACAGTTCACCTTCCATGTAGGATCATCTTCGAATGCTGTATTATTAGTAATTGTCCTGCTAGACTGCACTAGGTTACTTATGCTCTGAATTATTGGGATTCACTCTTAATCTCGCACTAGCACATTATCTTAGTTAGTATTGCTAGTGGTTTGATTTTAATCTATTCTTATTTCTCTATATCTTTCCGCTTCTGCAATGCGTACATGGCTACGTCACCCTCACGTGACGGCCAACATGCTTCGATTTTGGTCGGCGTGTGTCAGTTTGGTTTCAGAGCCTAGGTTTGGCAGTCCTGTATAGCTTGTGAATATTCTAAGTATCTTAGTGTATTCTGTCAGAACTATGCTGCCTCGTAGAGAGTCACGTCGTTCAGCTGAACCTAATTTCCCTGATATAGCTTAATTAGGGGAAGCTATAACTAATGCTATACACTCTGTGTTTCTATCTGCCCAGAAGACTCTACTTGAGGTTGTATATAATTTGAAGTTGTATAATTTTATGGGAAATGAAGGGCCTCAAGGTGCAGAGAAATGGTTCAATCATGTGGAGAAAACCTTTCATGTAATGCAGAGTCAGGAGAATCTTCTTCCTGATAAATAGGTCGAGACAACTACTTGGTTCTTAGGTAAGGAACCTGCATCCTGGTAAGAACATGAGGCTTCTGAATTAACTCGAGAGGAAGCTGCTGACTAGGAAGTTTTTAAGCAATTATTTCAGAAAAGGTTTATTCCTCCAGCTTATATTGATAGTAAGAAGCAAGAGTTTACTCATTTGAGACAAGGGAAGATCTCAGCAAATGAGTATTACAGGAAATTTACTGATTTGTCACGCTATGATCCGGAAGTTGCTGCTAATCCTTCGTCGCTTTAGTCTGGGTACAAAAAGAAATGGGGTTCTATGGTGACCACTACTCTCTGTGCTACTTACCAGGAATTCTATGAGATTTTGTTGAGGATTGATGACTCCGAGAATATGCCTAGTGAGAGTGAGGAAGAAGAAGAAAAATATGGAAATCAAAAGAATGATAATAAAGGTAAAGGTCATTCATCTCATCGACCTCGCCAGACTCAGAGTTTTAAGAAAAGTAGAGCTAGTTCTAGTTCTTCCAGCGAGGGTTTTTGTGCCACTGGTCAGAGGAGATGTGGTAGATTTACAAGAGGTCCTAGATTCCAGAGACAGGGAGATTTTTGGTAGAGGAAGTACACCCTTATGCCGCAAATGTAATAATCGACATTTTGGGGAGTGTATGAGAGGCAACAATGGATGTTTTACTTATGGTCAAATGGGGCATAGGGCGATAAATTGTCCTCAGAATCAGCAGAGGCCCCAGTAGCCTTCTATGCCACCACCAGCGCCAACCCAGCAAGTTCCTGGATCTAGTAGTTATGGCCATGATGGGTCGTGGTGCTGCTTACCATTATCAGGGACGTATTCACCACATGACATTACAAGATGCTCAGAATAATCCAGACTTGATTATGGGTACGTTAAATATTCTTAGTCACTTTGCTAGAGTTTTAATTGACTGTGGTGTTGATTGATGTTGCTCTCAGTAGCTGGAGAATGTAAAGGTGGTCAGACATTTTCTTGATGTATTCCCTGATGATTTACCTGGATTGCCACCAGATAGAGATGTGGAGTTTACTATTGATTTGCTTCTAGGTACGGATCCTATATCTTTGACTCTAAATAGAACGGCTTCTGCTGAGTTGAGGGAATTGAAAGTTCAGTTGCAGGAATTAGTTGATAAAAGTTTCTTTCAACCTAGTACTTCACCATGGGGAACTCCAGTTTTATTTGTGAGGAAGAAAGACGGGACCTTGAGGTTATGCATTGATTATAGGCAACTTAATCGGGTAACGATTCAAAACCGTTATCCATTACCGCGTATAGATGATCTATTTGAACAACTCAGAGGTGCTTGTGTATTTTCTAAGATTGATTTGAGGTCTGGTTACTATTAGCTGAAGATTAAGAGTGAAGATGTCCCTAAAATGGCTTTTAGAACTCGTTATGGACATTATGAGTTTCTGGTTATGCTGTTCGGATTAACTAATGGACTAGTAGCTTTTATGGGTTTGATAAATAAGGTATTTCAACAATACTTGGATAGATTTGTCATTGTTTTTATTAATGATGTTGCCTGAGGAGTAGTGCAAGAGCGCGATCGAGGCTTTGTTTAGATGGTGTGTATATTTCCCAATGAGGGGCAAGATGGTAATATTGCACCCTCGGGAATTATTTACTTGCTTATCGTGACAACGATGAGTTATCAATATTACGGGCTACAGACCGTAATATTGATAACATATTTGTTGGATTCGTTAAGCAAGTGAATAGGTAGACTCTCAGAAGGTAGCAGCTGTAGAAAATTGGGAATAGCCACGAACCGTCACTGAGGTACAGAGTTTTCTTGGCTTACCAGGCTATTATAGACGGTTTGTTAAGGATTTTTCAGTCATTGCTTTGCCGTCAACAAGATTGACGAGAAAAAAGGTTAAGTTTGAGTGGGATGATAATTGTGAGCAAAGTTTTTAGCAGTTGAAGTATTATCTCACTCATGCACCTGTTTTAGCACTCCCAGATGATAACGGTGATTTTGAAGTCTACAGTGACGCTTATTTGAATGGTTTGGGATGTGTATTGATGCAACATGGTAGGGTGATTGCTTATGCTTCACGACAATTGAAGTCTCATGAGATGAATTACCTTACTCATGATTTGGAATTAGCAGCTATCATCGTTGCTTTGAAGATTTGGAGACATTATCTTTATGGTGAAAAGTGTAAGATCGTTACAGATCACAAGAGTCTTCAGTATTTTTTCACCCAGAAAGAACTTAATCTTAGGCAGCGAAGGTGGATGGAATTGCTAAGTGACTACGATTGCACGATTGAGTATCACCCTGGTTGTGCTAATGTGGTGGCTGATGCTTTGAGTAGAACATCCCAAGGTCAGATTAATGCCTTATATACTTCCCGTGTTCCTCTTCTTACTGACTTGAGATCTACTGGAGTAAAGTTAGGAATGTAAGATCGAGAAGGAGCTTTACTTGCTAGTTTCCAAGTTAGACCAGTTTTGGTTGATCATGTACTCGAGGCATAGATGAATGATGAAGAAATTCAAGAGCTAATTCAATTAAAGAATTAGGGGAAGAAGAAAGACCTCAGAATTCGAGAGATGGATGACATGCTTATGCAAGAGAATAGAATGTATGTGCCGAATAGTATGGAATTAGAGAAAGAAATTTTGGATGAAGTGCATTGTTCAGCATATGCAATGCATCCAGGAGGTACAAAAATGTATCATATCATTCTACCATTTTATTATTGGCCGGGTTTGAAAAGAGAAATTGCTGAGTATGTAAGTAGGTGTGCCATTTGTCAACAAGTTAAAGCTGAAAGGAAGAAGCCATTTGGATTAATGCAGCCACTTCCTGTTCCACAGTAGAAATGGGAAAACATTACTATGGATTTTGTGTACAAGCTTCCTTGTACACTAAATGGTTATGGTGGAATTTGGGTGATAGTTGATCATCTTACTAAATCAGCGCATTTTATTCCAGTGAGGGAGAAGTATTCGTTAAGTCGATTAGCTGAATTATTTATATCGAAGATTGTGAAGTATCATGGAATTCCAGTTAGTATTATCTCGGATCGTGATCCTAGATTTACTTCTAAATTCTGGGTAGCATTCCAAGAAGCTCTTGGAACGAGGTTGCTATAGTACAACTTATCATCCTCAGACAGACGAACAATCAGAGAGGACTATTAAGACGTTTGAGGATATGTTGAGATCTTCGGTATTGCAGTTTGGTGACGCTTGGCATAAACGGTTGGATTTGATGGAGTTTGCCTACAACTGTAGTTTTCATTCAAGTATTGGTATGGCACCATTTGAGGCACTTTAGGGTAGGTCTTGTCCTACACCATTGTGTTGGTAAGAGGTTGGCGAAAAAGTTTTGGTGGGCCCTGAGTTACTGGAGGAGACTACTCAGAATGTTCAGGTAATTAAGTCTAACCTGAAAGCGGCCCAGGATCGACAGAAGAGCCTAGCTAACAAACATGCCATAGACCGAGTATATAATGTTGATGATTGGGTATTTTTGAAATTATCACCATGGAGAGGTGTTGTGCGGTTTGGAAAGAAAGGCAAGTTAAGTCCTAGATACATCGGGCCGTATAAGATCACTGAAAGAGTCAGTGAAGTTGCTTACAGGCTTGAGTTGCCTCCAGAGCTGTCTAAGTGCACGATGTGTTTCATGTTTCGATGCTTCGTCATTACATCTCAGATCCTTCATATGTGATTCATCCTTAACCATTAGAAATTAATCTGGATCTGACTTATGATGAGGAACCAGTGACTATTTTGGATTGGAAAGAAAAGGTTATAAGAAATAAGACAGTGAAATTGGTGAAAGTTTTGTGGAGAAACCACTTAGTGGAAAAGACTACTTGGGAGACAAATGATCGGATGAGAGAGATGTATCCAAGGTTGTTTTATGATTATTAGTGGATGGTATTGATTGTATAAATTTCGGGGACGAAATATTTATAAGGAGGGTAGGTTGTGACAGCCCGTCCCGGATTTACCTGATATTTTATCCTCGACATTGTGAAATGTCCATTTTTGCCCTTGGATGTTGAGATGTGTTATGTGTGACATGCTTTTTGAAGTGGACCAATATGTTAAGTTCCTAAGTTTTTAGGGCCAATAGGAACTTAAGGTTTTATTAGTTGTGATTGGTTGTTCAATCTTGGACCATACACACACCAACACCCTTTCTCTTTCTCTCTTCAGTGCTCTCTCTCTCCTCCCTCTCGAAATTCTGCAAATTCCATACAACCGTATGGACGAACCCCGAACTCTCCATTTCACGCACAGATCAAAGGTTTGGAGGTTGGTTTTAGACTCCTAGCAAGTTCAGGAACTCGTCACTGTCCTTGGTTCGACGTGTGGATGTCGAGAACTCGAGTTATATGAAACCCCGATTTTGGAGCACAGTAACTATTACGTGATCGGGGAGATTTTAAGGTGTTTTAAGGCTCAAAAAGGTAAGCTTTAATCTTTTCTAGCTTATTAAGACAATTTTGGTTAAGATTGAACGTCGGGATCGTGAGAACCAAAGATCCCGATTTGAGTCACTATTCATATGATTGTATTTATGGACGTTTCAATGAATTCTAAGCTTATAAGAAGCTTGAGGACATCCTGACGAAGCACAGAGAAGAAAAACCAAGTGATTTAGACGTCAGGAAGTTGAGATAGACGAGTTTGAAATTTGGTCGGAATTATCGTGGGTTCTCCAGCGAGATCCCGTGAGTTTTAGGCCCTAAATCTAGTAAGGTTTGGTTCTAATAGTTGTAAGCCTCATTTTGAGACAAGTTTCATGAATTTTGGTGCAAAAATGAGTGAGAAATGAAGGTTTGAACATTTTCCAGAAACTGGCGAGTTGCAGCGGCTCCGGCGACAGTCTCCAGCGAACCAAGGAAGACGAAGGAGAATATTCCGCCAAATCTGACGAAATATTCTAACGGCGTCAGGTTAGTTTTAACGGAATCTGTTAGCATTTAATGGAATATTCCCTAACGCCGTTATTGTTACCGTTAGGCGTGCCAGGCACATGGCCGCGCGTGAGAGGTTAGAAAATAATTCTAAAAATATGGGGATGTTCCTGAGGTTGAGTAGGTCTCAGTGGTATATTCATATACCCAATTTGAGCAATATATGAGAAGTTATTAGCTAGAGTTGGTTATGTGCTATTAATTGACGTTTTTATTGTTGTTTCTCATATAGGCCAAACCTATCCTCGGGACAAGAATAGCCAGGCTAGGCACTGGGGTTACGAACCAGCTACATATCAGTGAGTGGGCTTTTGTTTTTAGTATATGTATATACTTGATGTTTTTCCCAGAAAACATATTTAAAAGAAATGTGATTTAAATGCCATGTCATACTTGCCTCATATTTTAGTGTATGCATTATCATATTTATGCATAATGTTGCATGGTGCCGCGGAGGCCCAGGTAAGCTACAGGTGAGTATATTATGTTGGTAATGGTTATGAGATATGATGATGATGATGATGATGACATATATTAGAGCTCATAATCTGCACCCCGATGTTAATGCTCCCGCCCAGAGTTTGGGGCACAGTCCTTCACGTGATGTTCACCTCCCACACCACACGCTCATCTTGTATCCAAGTTAGGTGCACAGTCTTGTTGTATAGACCATTTTCAGTGGGTTCAACTCGTAGGTGACCCGCGATTATTCGCACAGTCTTCACGTGATCGTAGCACTAGAGGGTATTATTTTACACCCAGTCCTGTCGGATAGACCACGTAAGGTGGTTCCGACTCGTGTGCAGATGTACATACATGATGAGATATGAGATTGAGATATGTATAAACTTGATGAGATATATGATTGAGATGTGATTGAGATGAGCTCTAGATTTCGCCATGCAGATCACGTTAGGTGACTCCGGCTAATAGATGATTTATATTGAATTGCATCACCTGGCTTACAGTAGTTATATTGTGATATTGGACATGGCATACGCATGGCATACATATATGTGGTTTTGAGATATATACATATGTATACTATTTTCTGGGAAATTATATAGGTTTTACAGCGAGGGGTTAGAGCTATTGAAAATGATATGATGTTTGTAAAACCTTGTTTTTGCCCACTCACGCTTTTTGTTTTGCGCTCCTCTAGGTTTTAGGTAAGATTGTTTGCTGGTGGCTTACGAGGGCTTGATGGAAGTTATAATAGTTCATCTTCCATGTAGGATCATCTTCAGATGCTGTATTATTAATAATTGTCCTGCTAGACTGCACTAGGTTGCTTATGCTCTGAATTATTGGGATTCACTCTTAATCTCGCACTAGCACATTATCTTAGTTAGTACTGCTAGTGGTTTGGTTTTAATTTATTCCTATTTCTCTATATCTTTCCACTTGCGCAATGCGCACATGGCTACGTCACCCTCACGTGACGGCCAGCATGCTTCGATTTCGGTCGGGGTGTGTCACTGTCGGATATAACCGACACGAGCAAAGCTAAATTTTCTCATACCAATAGCACAAAAAGTAAAAAGTTAAAAAACAAAATTGTAGCACCGAAGGGCCTTTAAGAAGAAGTCACTCATTGTTCATTTAGTCCTATAAAGATGCTATTAACGTATCAAATTTCATGGTTAAGTATGGGATGTTTTCACGCACACCCAATTTGTCATCCTGCATGTCATCTTAGAACATTAATTTCTAGTTATATACGAGCATTATCTCACTGATCTTGATGAAATATATATATATATATATAGAGAGAGAGAGAGAGAGAGAGAGAGAGAGAGAGAGAGAGAGAGAGAGAGAGAGAGATGAGTTATGAGCATAAACAAGAGCTGATTTACACTATTAGACAACTAATTACAAGAGGATTGGTAGTAAATCATTGTTATGTATATTTCGCCATTTCAAATCAGAATGATTGTTGATGAACAAATTATCTTCGCATTTCTGAATTTTTTTTTCACTCATGGTCCTGTTACCTAATCTTTGAATGTTTTTTTTTTTTTCCGATTTTTTACACATGCTATCTCGGACTATATACAAACATATTTGACGGTTGGATCGTTGAAATTAGTTTCATAGAATGCATATCCTATCAAATTGATAGATTTAACAAACACTTAAGAGGTAATCTTATACTTCCATTAAGTATAAAATAAGATTTATCCACTACTGTAAATATTTTAAATTGAAGATCGAATTCATTCATTGCATTCTTATAGGGTCGAGGAGTGTAGCTGTAAAAAATCATCAAAATCGGAGCTAAAATAACCGTTAAATTGTGATTTTTCGTTTATAACGATCGAAAACTTTTGTTTCGTTACCTAATCTTTGAATGTTTGTTTTTTGCAAATTTTTACGTATGAGATACTGAAATGTGTACAAACAAGTTTGGCGGTTGGATCGTTGAAAAACGTTTCGTAGAATGCGTATCGCATCAAAACGGTAGATTAAACAAACATTTAGAGTTAATGCTATACTTCCCCATCAAGTATAAAATAAGATTTTGTGGTATCCACTAGTGTAAATATTTTAAATTGAAAATCGAATTCGTTCAATGCATTCTTATAGGATCGAGGAGTGTAGCTGTAAAAAATCATCATAATCGGAGCTAAAATAACCGTTAAATTGTGATTTTTCGTTTATAACTGTCGAAAACTTTTGTTTTGTTACCTAATCTCTGAATGTTTGTTATTTGTGCTTTTTTACGTATGCAATCTCAGAGTGTGTACAAACAAGTTTGATGGTTCGATCATTGAAAGAAGTTTCGTAGAATGTGTATCGCGCCAAAACGGTAGATTAAATAAACACTTAAGAGTTAATGTTATACTTCCATTAAGTATAAAATAAGATTTTGTGGTATCCACTAGTGTAAATATTTTAAATTGAAGATCAAATATATTCATTGCATTCTTATAGGGTTGAAGAGTGTAGCTGTAAAAAAATCATTAAAATCGGAGCTAAAATAACCGTTAAATTGTGATTTTTCGTTTATAACCGTAAAAAACTTTTGTTCCGTTACGTAATCTTTGAATGTTTGTTTTTTACGATGTTTTATATATGCAATCTCGGAATGTGTACAAATAAGTTTGACAGTTGAATCGTTGAAAAAAGTTTCGTAGAATGCATATCGAGTCAAAATGGTAGATTAAACAAACACTTATAGTTAATATTATACTTCCATTAAGTATAAAATAAGATTTTGTGGTATCCACTAGTGTAAATATTTTAAAATGAAGACCGAATTTGTTCGTTGCATTCTTATAGGGTCGAGGAGTGTAGCTGTAAAAAAATCATCAAAACCGGAGCTAAAATAACCGTTAAATTGTGATTTTTCGTTTATAACTGTCGAAAACTTTTGTTTCGTTACCTAATCTCTTAATGTTATTTTTTTGCGATTTTTTACGTATGCGATCTTGTAGTAACTACAAACAAGTTTGACGGTTACATCATTGAAACAAGTTTTGTAGAATGCATATCTTCGTTAAATTTGCCTAAATTTTGAAGTGGGAAAAGTAATTTGTGCTAAATTTTTACTTATGTTTTTCAAGTATTGATTAGACAATATTTAGTTTGTGTGATGACATTTTCATTGTACAAATATCTTTTTGTTTATTTATTGCATATTTTACATGGGTTATTTTCTATTAAACCAAACAATTATTTATTTAATTTTTAAAAACGTATTCCATTTAAATACATATTATTTATTTATTTATTAAACCAAACAATTATTATTTTATTTTTTAAAATCGTAGCAAAATTTTGGGCGGGGGGGGGGGGGAATTTAAAATTTTGGGAGGGAATTTTGCCGCCATTTTTTTTCTGTCGGTTATAGCCGACAGTAATGAAAATTTTCTATCGGTTTTAACCAACAGTAATGAAAATTTTCCAAAATATAACCCCTCCATCTCTTCCTTGCGCTGGTGTCTTCTCCCTTCCCCCTTCCTTCCCCTTTTTCTCCTCTCCTCATTTCCTTCTTCTTCTCTTCTCTCCTCATTTACTTCCAGTTCAACACTTGCAATTGAGAGCCTTTGGGAAAGGACAAAGTGAAATAATTCATTCACTTATGTATATGCGTGTGCTAGACATGAGTTCAAGCACAGTTGTCACAGCTTTTGCGCTACCTCGATTTATCGACAACTGAAATCAGAAAGCTCCCTGATTCTGTATGCAACCTCTTCAATTTTATTGCTCTTTCCTTAGCAACCTAGCTAACCCCTTTTTGTTTAACTGGAAAATCACTATTATGGTATAAAGAATAGTGCTAGGAGATTCTTTGAGATATTTGGTCATGGCCATGAAGAATAAGAACCCGAGAAGGGGATGGTACTATGGTAGTGCTTTTGGGTAGGCTGGTGAATGCTCCGGTAGCTCAGGAAGAATTGACGCAAAAGTTACTGCATGGAGGTTTCAAGTGCTCCGACGAGGAAATCTATTAGTTTGAATTCTAGTAACCGTGACAGTTTTGGTGTGCCCATACAAATTCTTCCCATGTCATGTTGTCATTAGAGAGGAAGGATTTGAAACACAGGTTGAATATGGAAAATGCAGTGAATGCAGGGGATATGGAAAATGCAGAAAGTGCAGTGAATATGGAAAATGCAGAAAGTGGTTCAAATTTTGTTTTATTAATATATTTTCTGTCGGTTTTATTCGACAAGAATGCTTTTATTTATTCTTATTAATAAATTCTTCGTCGGTTATATCTGACAGAAGTTCTGTCAGTTTTTGCATTTTATATCGGTTTTTGTCGACATAAATGATCTTATTTATTCATTATTAATATATTCTCTGTCAGTTAAATCTAACACAATTTCTGTCGGTTTTAGAGTATTTTCTGTCGGAAAATTCATTTCCCGACGCTGGCAATGCTGTCGCTTATTATATCCGCCACTACATCCATTTTCTGTCGGATTTTGCTTAAAATCCGACAGTAATATACATTTCTTGTCGGTTATCATAGCGACACTAATAAATGGTTTCGTAGTAGTGTTCTTTCCAAATTGGGATTAATTACCAAATTAATAGCAAGATATTATTTGACATAATATCTTGCAATTAGAGCAAGAATTCCACCATAAGTGGCCGGTCCCTATTTCTCCAAATAGGGCCGGCCACACCCCTATATATAGCCCCACATTTCTCCAAAAACCAAAGTTCATTCTCTTCCTAAAATTCTCTAAACTATTTCTCTCTCAAATTCTAACTTTGGCATTAGAGACTCTTCGGCCAAAGCCCCCCCATTCATCGTGGGCGTGTGAGGCTCTTGGCCTTGATCTTAGGTGTTAATTTTTTTATAGGTGCATTTTCGTCCAAGGAGAAGAGGGCGGAAATTTGCATCCACAAATTGGTGCTTTCATTGAAAGTCTTGATGCACACGCTCGAAGAAGACTCTCGCATTCAAGGTTTTCCATTTTTTGTTCATTCGTAGATTTTTCGTACGTTCTTATTCCTAGAATTTTTTATATAAAAATTGTTTGAATAAACGTAAAAGAAAAGTACAACGACAAGAAATTCGAAAACCACGACGAACGGAACTTCCTACGTTCAAGGATTTAGACCACGATGATCCACGAGGCTCAACGCAACAACAAGTGGAACGGCACCACCCTCACGGGGCACCACCATGGCAACCACCGTGGTGGCAGCCACTTTGTAGCAGCGAGCCCAAGCTTGTGCCACTTTGCAGCAGCGAGCCCAGGCCCGCGCCAAATTTGGAGGGATCAGACCAGACCAGCTTAAAACGGAAATGGGCTGGGTCAGGCCGAGTATTGTAAATCTGATCACTGGAACCGCACCTAACCTGGCCCGTTTCAAACGGGCCGGTTCGGGAAGGGGCTCACAGGTCATTCTCATTTTTTTTTTCCGATTTTGATCGCCTCCTAGACTTGGTCATCCTCCAGATCTTCGACTCGGTCTCCGACATCAAAACCTTCATCCACTGCCGCGTCATTTCTAAACAATTCAACTCACTGTCGCGCTGTTTCCAAGCAAAAAACTAGACCAGTAATGCATTATGTTTAATCGGTGACAGAGGCGTCCAAAGATTGAGAGTTAATCAATAAACTTTGAAATTTTAAATAGTATTTTAGAGAAATTACTTGAAATTATCGGCAGCTTAAGCGCGGAATTGGAGGAAAGAGATAAAGGCGTGGACGACGGCATGTGGCACAGCTGGTGATGCTTTGTGAAATATGAGCTGGGTTTACGGTGGGTGAGCTAGGTATATGCCTGGTTATGCTTTGTGAAGGTTGGAAAAGACGAGATGAATAAAGGGGTTAAGTTGGGTTTAGGGGGTGAAATGGGAAATAGATAGAGAGACTGTGGGAGAGAGATTGAGAGGGAGGAGATCGAGAGAGATCGAGATGGATGAGAGATCGAGGAGTCGAGATAGAGAGAGATGGTGATGGTGGTGGGAGAGTTGAGTGAATTAGGTCTGAGAATAAGAAAGAGAGGGTAATAAATGGTATATATTCAATCATCAGTAGGCAATTAACTATCCGGGCCGGGGGCTCATTTTCTCCAATTTTTAGAATCGGCCCGCCTCGTTATTTACAAGGAATCGGCTCGCCCCACCCATTTTGTATTTATAATTTTTGGACCCGTCCCGAACTGCAAGGATCCGCCTAGACTCGCAGGTCCAAGACCCGTTGGCCCACCCCTACCTAGCACAGCCTAAATTGAGCAAACCCAGAATCAGGCATCCACGGCAGGAGCAGTGGCCCAAACCTTGCAGGCCTAAGACCATCGTAAGCCCAATGCACTCCAAGACCGAGCCCAAGACCAGAGGGCCCAAACCGTGCCATTTCAAACCACACGAGCTCAAGCCCAAGGCGAGCTGACCCGAGCCATGACCTAGAAGGAACCCAGCGTGCACCCGAGCTGAGCCCAAACCCAGCATCCACGTGCACTACACACAGGGTAACCCACTCTCGTGGTCTCCCAGGCAGCCCAAACCGGTCCAAGACCGGTTCAACAGTCCAGACTTCAGATTTCTGGGCCGACAATTAAATCGGGGGTATTTTCACCCTATTTCTTCGCAGATGTGACATTCCCCAACTCAAATCTCTCACCCGGAGTCCATTCCACTTCCACTACCCAAGGAAACGCGTACTATCCAAGCTCTTCCAACCCGAATGGTGAACAACATTTGTCTCGACAAGTCATAGAGTTGACAAGCGTCCTCACACATCAAATGACCTTGGTGAATCAGCTCTTGCAGCGCACTGAGATGCAACGTGCCCTAGATGAGGTGTCCCGAAATAGGACAAGGGTTGACGAAGAACCTTTCGACCAGCCACGAACTGAGCGTTCTGGTAGTGTACACCCCCGAATGGGCCCACAGATGAGCATACACTCAATGTTGGGGCCATACTCAGATAATCAACGTAAGTAACTTTCCAGACAAAGTGTTCATTCGCGTCTAGGCCCGTAAGGAGCATCCTCCACCTCACATCAGAGTATGTAGCATAACGGACGGAGAAAAGCAATCACATGCAGCCTGTGAGGAATTCGCTCACCTGCTAGGAACGTACACATAGAAGAGCAGCCTAGACTAGCAGGTCAAGACCGAGGGCAGTCGAGAGCTCTGCTACCATAACAAAGATAAATTCAGGAAGCAGTAGATGGAGATCCAATGCAACGAGGTCACCGATGAGGCATTACGACAGGACATGACCAATATATGAAGGTCACCCTTCACGGACAAGATTAAGCAGGCAGAGCCACCACGCAAGTTTAGCATGCCACATTTCACATCCTTCAAAGGAGATGGAGATCCAAAGAGACACTGATAGGAGCATATTTATGCAACTTAGTTAGCTTGTTTCTTGGCATTTATGTAGTTAATTTCCAGTTATTACAATATTTTGAGCTATTTTCGTGTGTTTGTAGGTTCAAAGGACTAAAGTGGCAAGAAAGTGCAATTTGGAGCATTTTAGAGTAGTTTTGGGCTTAGAATGGATAGCACATGCATGAAGCAAGGTGGATGGACGAATTTGAAGACCAAAAGAGGCTAGGAATGTTAGCCAAGTTACCTTATTTTGTCCTAACCTTATCCTAATCTTACACTACCTAGGTTCCAGTTGCAAGGAGAATCCCTAATTTTATTAGGACACTTAAATAAATGATTCTAGAAGGCCTAATCCCTTTCCTTCCCTTGCCGCACCTTTTTTTCCTTTTCCCTCTTGGATTCTGACATTTACTTACCCTTTTTCTTTGAGGATTTGGTGTACAGATCTGTCTCCAAAATTAATTAGGGCTGTGATTCTTTTGCCCTATTAATTCAAGCATCTGCCGCATAATTAATGGGGATCCATCACCATAATTCACAACCATTCCTCACTACAATTGAGACCACTATTCACCACACACCCTTGTGCCGCAGCTTTGCAAGCAGAAAGAAGAGGAGACCCTTGAGCCATGCCTTGCCATTCAAACTTTGGATTGCTGGAACGATTTTAGGTGTTTTCCATCTTTTGTTTTCAATGTTTAAATTTAATTATCTTTGTTTAATTGCGAACATGAGGAGCTAAACTCGTTTTAGCTAAAGGAGAATTCAAAACCATGAATATTTATGTGATATGAGTGGATTACTTCGAGTTATTGTTTCATAAATCGTGAATGCAATTTGTTGAACTGCTTGATTGATAACTTATTCTTGTATGTTGATTAAGGATGCATACTTAGGTTGCATGCATGAATTTGATGCTAAAATATAAGGGATTTTCACCTAATAGTTATGAATTTATATTTGCAAGTAGTGGAGGTCGCTAATCACGATCGTGTTAAATAAATTCCTGGAAAGAGTATCATGCTGTTCATAGTTACGAATACCTTGTCGATGTTTATGATTTTCATAGAACTTAATGATCTTTGATATGTATCTTTATTATGCTGTTCATGTAGGGAACTTGAGAAGAATAATTTGGTTGCGATGCGATGTCCAATTCAATGAACTTAGGAAAATCTGAGGGTTAATTAGTGTTGTTCACGGTTAATCTGGAGCATTGTCATTCATGGTTTATTGGAAGAATAACTGGAAATCGATTCATATGCATATATGTCATGTGTGGAGAATGACCCTCTAGCTAGCCTTTCACCCTTTTATTCACCCCAATTTCGTACCATTTAAGTTTGTTTGTTTAAGTTTTAAATTCGTCAAAACAAATCCCCCTTTAGTATTTCAAGTCTTCTTTGTTTAATTTTCGTCTAACCTACCCTTTAGTGCTAGTTTTGAGTCATAGGAACTTAGTTTGTGTGTTTTGAGTTAGTCTGGATTATTTTGAGTAGTCTAAGTCTAGTTTTCTGTTCTTGAGTCTAGTTTAGTGTTTTAGAGTTTAATTTGAGTAGATTAGCAATCCCTCATAATCCCCGGCCTAGAACGATCCCTACTTACACATCTACTACAATTGTCAACAAGAGGGTTTAAGTTTGTGTGCTAATTTATACCACATCAAATTTTTGGTGCCATTGCTGGGGATTACCAAATTTGCTAATCCCCCTTTGCTTCTTTTCGTGTCTTTTGTTCTTGGTTTCTGATTTTGTTTTGTTTTGTTGATTTTTTATACTAGTTTATGACTCGAAGTTCTTAACCTGTTCAAGCACATATTTTGGAGTTTGACGACGATTTTGAACGGAACTTTGAGAAGGAAAATGAAGCAGCCAGAACCTAATCCACCTAGTTCTAGCTCTGAATCTGAGTTTGACGAAGAGGAAGAGGAAGAACAAGCCATGGCTGTGGATAATCGAATAATCAAGGAACTTTCAGCCTCAGGATTAGACAATGCCGTACCTCTATGCATTCAATATCCTAGGGCAGCTCAAGGCAAGACCGAGGAGTTCAAATTGAAGTCTAGTTTGCTGCATCATATTCCCAGAAGATCCAAACAAGCACTTGAAGGAATTCAAAGTGGTATGTTCAAGCATGACCCCAATCAACGTCGACGGGGACATTTTGAAGATGAAAGCTTTTCCATTCTCTCTTTTGGAAAATGCTAAGGATTGGCTGTACGAATTGGCAGCTGGAACCATTACTTCTTGGGAAAGCATGAAGAGAGCGTTCTTAGAGAAATTCTTCCCAACTTCGAGAATCATTCTTTTGAGGAAGAGGATTAGTGGAATTCAACAAAACCAAGGAGAATCATTCCCAGCGTATTATGAGCGTTTCAAGACTCTAGTTGCATCGTGCCCTCAACACCAAATGAAATAAGAGCTTCTCATTCAATATTTTTATGAAGGACTTCTTCCAATTGAGAGACAAATGTTAGATGCCTCGGCAGGATGAGCTTTGGTTAACAAAACACCCGTGGATGCCAATACCTTAATTGCAAATTGAGCCTTGAATACACAACAATATGAAGGAGTTGGACAAAGGGATCCCCCACGGCAACAACTACAAGTGAATGAGGTAAGTTCAATTTCAGAATTGCAATCTCAAATGGGTAATCTCACTATTATGTTGTCGCAGTTTGTTGAAGGATCGAAAGTGCAAGGAAATACAACTTATGGCGTGTGCTCTATACAAGGACATCCCTTTGAGAAATGCCCTCAATTGATAGAAAATGGGGGATGGGAAAGTGCCAACGCCATTGGGTTTCAAGGCCAAAATCAGCAAAAATATGATCTATACGCCAACACTTACAATCTGGGCTGGAGAGATCATCTAAACATGAAGTGGAGGGAGCCTCAACAACCTCAACAACAAGGAGGATTTTGACAGCCACCCATTGGGATGTTTCAAAGGCCATTCGTACGAATGCAACCTCAACCACATTCGGCCCAACCCAATTCAGGTATGTCTTTGGATAATAATAAAGTTATTCAATTACTCACCTCTTTGACGCAGGGAGTACAAAATCAAACCAAAGAAATAAAGAGGTGGATGAATTGAAGAAGCAAATGGGGCAAGTGGCGGAGTTCATGGGACAGTTTAGAGAACAAGGCAAACTGCCTAGTTCAACCATTGTGAATCCAATGGGAGGATTTGTATCCGCCAAGGCCATCACATTGAGAAGTGGCAAAGAAGTTGAAACCAACCCATAAACGTCCAAATCAAGCCAACAAGAGGACAATAAGCTACAGTTCATGGAAGAAGAACAAGACAAGGCCACGGCAAGCGTTCCACTAAATGTACCTTTCGCTCCCATATTTATGCAATCTAAGAGATAAGAAAGTGACAAGGACATTCTTGAGACGCTTAGGAAGGTGCAAGTCAATATCCCGCTCCTTGATGCAATCAAACAAGTTCCAAAGTATGCCAAATTCTTGAAAGAACTTTGCACAACAAGGAAGAGGATTTCGAACAAGGAGGTGGTAAGGGTAGGTGAGAATGTTTCAGCAGTTTTACAAAGGAAACTGCCCTTTAAATGCAAGGATCCAGGTAGTATTACAATCCCTTGTGTTATTGGCAATACTAAGTTCGAGCATGCCATGTTAGACTTAGGTGCATCCATTAATGTCATGCCTTACTCTATTTATGCATCTATGAACTTAGGAGAGTTAAAAAATGATGGAGTTATTATTCAATTAGCCGATCGTTCTAATGCATATCCGAAAAGAGTTTTGGAAGATGTTTTGGTGCAGGTTAATCATTTAATCTTCCCGGCCGATTTCTATATGCTTAAGATGGAATATTCGGCCTATGCTCCTCCATTGCCGATCCTACTTAGAAGACCATTCATGAAAACAGCCCGCACCAAGATTGATGTGTTCAAAGGGACATTGACAATGGAATTCGATGGCGACATTATTGATTTCAATATTTCTAAAGCCATGAGGTATCCTAGTGATGATCATTCTTGTTTTTCTATTGATATACTTGATTCATTGGCGCATAAACATCTTGAAGACCTAAGTAAGGATGCCCTTGAAACGACCATTACAAAAGGAATGGGGCTCAAAAATGAAAGAGCAGGAATTAAGCACACTCACGGCATGCATGAGGAGGTCCTTGCCGTGTCTACATTTGAAGAAGTGGCCGAGATGGTTGCTGCCCTTGAATCATTGCCAAAGCATGTTGGTAAGCCTCTAATCCCAATTTCAATTCCCGTTTCTACTAATAAGTTGTTACCCTCAGTGATTCAGGCACCCTCCCTCGAGCTTAAACCGTTACTAAGTCATTTGAAGTACGTTTTCTTGGGAGACCAAGAGACTTTACAGGTGATAGGTGTCTTCCACACTCACGGCAATAGAAGATGAGAAGTTGGTGAGGGTGTTGAATGAGTACAAAACAGCCATTGAGTGGACCTTGGCCGACATCAAGGGGATAAGTCCCACAACGTGCATGCATCGTATACTTTTGGAGGAGAGGGCTAAACCATCTCGAGAGGCTCAACGCCGACTTAACCCACCAATGATGGAAGTTGTGAAGAAGGAAATTATCAAGCTACTTGATTGTGGAGTGATCTACCCAATTTCGGATAGTTGTTGGGTTTCACTGGTTCAAGTTGTTCCAAAGAAATCGGGAGTCACTGTGGTGAAGAATGAAGAGAACGAGCTTGTGCCCACCCGTATCCTAACAGGTTGGCGAGTTTGCATCGATTATAGAAAGCTCAACACCACCACAGGGATGGATCACTTCCCTCTGCCGTTCATTGATCAAATGCTTGAAAGGTTAGCTGGTCATTCATTTTACTGCTTTCTTGATGGTTATTCGGGATATAATCAGATTGTCGTAGCTCTGGACGATCAAGAAAAGACCACTTTCAGTTGCCCATTTGGTACGTTTGCTTATCGTCGAATGCCCTTCGGTTTATGCAATGCACCAACCACGTTTCAAAGATGCATGGTATCTTTTCAGATTATGCTGAAAAAATCATTGAAGTCTTCATGGATGATTTTAGTGCTTTTGGTGATTCGTTTGATGATTGCTCAGCTAATCTCACTTTAATCTTGAAACGATGCATTGAAACTAACCTTGTTTTAAATTGGGAAAAATGTCATTTCATGGTAAAACAAGGCATAGTTTTGGGTCACATCATTTCAGAAAAGGGAATTGAGGTTGATAAATCGAAAATAAATATTGTACGCTACTTACCCTCTCCCACTTCGGTGAGAGAGGTTCATTCTTTTCTTGGACATGCAGGATTTTATAGGCGATTCATCAAAGATTTTTTGAAGATTTCCCAACCTCTCTGCTGTCTCCTCTAAAAGGATGTGCCATTTGAATTCAACGAGGAATGTGAGAAGGCCTTCAATCACCTCAAGGAGATGCTAACTTCGGCCCCCATTATAGTTCCACCAGATTGGAGTCTTCCTTATAAGCTCATGTGCGATGCCTCAGATTATGCAATAGGAGCTATTTTAGGCCAAAGGAAGAACAAACAGCCGCATGTCATCTATTATGCATCCCAGACCTTGAATGACGCTCAATTGAACTACTCCACCACTGAAAAAGAACTCCTTGCTGTTGTGTTTGCTTTAGATAAGTTTCGTTCTTATTTACTTGGAACTAAAGTCATTGTTTATTCTGATCATGTAGTGTTAAAGTACTTACTCACAAAGAAAGAGGCCAAGCCAAGGCTTATTCACTGGATGCTCATTCTCTAAGAGTTCGACATCGAAATTAATGACAAGAAAGGAAGTGAAAACGTGGTGGTTGATCACTTGAGCCGATTGGTGCACAATGAGGAGTCACTACCTATTCCAGAAACGTTCCCAGATGAGCAATTATTGACCATTGAGGTAAGTGAGCCATGGTATGCTGATTTGGTGAATTATTTAATGACTAAACAAGTTCCAAGCACCCTAAATAAGCACCAACGTGATAAACTCCAAAATGATGCACGGTTTTATGTGTGGGATGACCCGTACTTGTGGAAATATTACCCTGATCTGATTCTTCGTAACTGTGTGCATGATTCGAAGTTTAGTTCAATTTTAACTTCTTGTCACACTTAAGCATGTGGAGGACACTTTGGTACACAATGCACATCACTTAAGGTTTTAGAATGTGGATTTTATTGGCCTACTATCTTTAAGGATGCTAGAACTTTTTGCATAACCTGTGATCGTTGTCAAAGAACAGGGAATATAGGTTAATTTTCCTTCATCACATGGTTTCAATTATATTTTACTTACGATTGATTATGTGTCGAAATGGGTGGAAGCAAAAGCCACCCGTACTAATGATTCCAAAGTGGTTGCAGATTTTGTCAAAACTAACATCTTTTCCAGAATTGGGATGCTGTGAGTACTCATAAGTGATGGGGGTTCCCATTTTTGCAATCGAACCATCGAGGCGCTGCTCAAGAAGGGACAAGAATTCCCTCCTTCGTTTGTTTCCCGGTAAGTTGTGTTCTAAATGGCTTGGTCCGTTTGTTATTACTAATGTCTTTTCTTATGGTGCAATCCAAATTCAAAGCTTCAAGACCAGACAAGAATTCAAAGTGAACGGGCACCGTTTGAAGCCTTACTATGAGAATTTTGAGGAGCATGTCGTGGAGGAAATACCCCTCCATGCCATAGGCTCTAATGAAGCTTAAGAGGAGGTATCGTCCGACTGGAAGACATTAAAGCAAGCGCTTCTTGGGAGGCAACCCATGCATTCAAATAAAGAAGACCTAGGAATCTCCGGCTCGAAACCCAGATTTGTGTTCCTCAACCCTATTCTTTATTGCTTTTTTTTTGCCATGATTGTCTTGTTTGTTAGTGGTGTTGTTTGCTTGCTTGTGTGTGAGTCTATGTTTGAAACATTGAAGACAATGTTTGGTTTAAGTATGGGGGGTAAACAAAGTGTTTTTCATTGATTTTTGTGGGATTTTATCACCTATCACTTCTAAATTTGTTTCTCACTATTTTTAAGTGTTTTTATTGTGTTTTGAAGTGTTTTGAAAGAAAAATTTGAAAATTTGAAAAAAAATTCGAAAAAAGTTTTGAAAAAGCCAAAAAGAGTCGTTTTTGTGTTTTTGTTTGTGTCTTAGGGTACTTTCCAACACAATGATAAGGATTTGGTTTTTAATTGCATGACTGTTAAAGAAAGTTACAAACATGTGTGGAAGTTTGATATGCTATTTCGTTTATGCTTGGTTGTAGTTGTCATTTATGAATTCACATGTAATCATAAAAGAAGAAAAAATCAGTTTTTGTAACATGGTTGAAGGAAGGAACTCAAACTAATGATACAACCCTGAAAGACTTGAGCCTATACTTTGTTTGGAGAGTTATTAATCTTGATATTCTTGTTTTCTAAAGTTGTTGCATGATCTCATTATTTCTTTTCTTGGTTGCTACTTAGAATGCTTTTTCATCATTATAGATCCAAATACTAGAATTCATGCCTGTTTCATTCAAAGCATAACATTGAGTGCATAACACATAACAAGATGAAGTTGTTTAGTTAAACCAGAGCCAAAAAGCTTTACCCTTTGCATTTGTATTGTAGGTTTAACCCCTTTTGAGCCTTATTTAGCCTATTTTATTTGTTAGCTTGCATTATCCTTACCTAGCCTAGTATAGGACTATCCATACCCTTGTTCTTAAAGGATAGTGAAGCATGACTTAGAGGGAATTCCTTTTGATCTACGATTTGCAGAAAAACAAGTGTGGGGGAAGAATTTGTCTTTGTGAATTGGTGAAGTAGTACGTTTTGTGTTTCAAAAGAAAGAAAGAAAAGAAAAAGAAAGAAAAAGAGTTGAAAAATAAGTGAGAATGAGCTCACAAGTATTGATTGTTGAAGAAAGGGTCCAAAAGTTTGAATTTGGCCCTAAAAGTTGTATGAATTATCCCCTTTGTGTTCAAAGTTGGTTGCTGCATTCAAAAGTGAATTCTAAGTGTCAAAATTCATTACTTTGCTTACTATCACTTTAAGAACTCTTGTTTATCCTTAACCTTTCTTTGTTAGCTAGTACCCTAGCCCTGTTACAACCCTTAGACTTCAATCTTGAGTGTTGTGTGTTTCAATATGTGGAGGTTGGAATTGGTATGAGCATATGGAATCCCTAGTTCTCGCTTCTAAGTAGTGGCATTCCATTCATGAGATCGTATACATGTTGTATTAATAATTCTAGAAAGTGGTTTCTTTGATATAATATATGTGAGTGCTAGTCTACATGTTTACATCAATCTTCTCATATATACCTAGTGTAGGGAGTGTAGTAAAAAAAATCTGTGAAAATAGAGAGTATCCGGTGAGGAATTAAGTGAATTCTCTAAGGTATGTTACTGCATTCAAAACATTGTTTAAATTGATTAAATGCAAGTTAGTGAGTGGTGACTGCGATTAAGTATGAGTTTGAGGGTAAGGATGACAAAAATCTATGTGAGTAGTGATTTTTAACATGTCACGTTCCATTGGAAATCCCTGAGGCAAATGTTGGAAGGTCTAGGTTGTGTTTTGTTTATTTTGTTTTGCTCGAGGACTAGCAAAAGCTAAGTGTGGGGGAATTTGATAGGAGCATATTTATGTGACTTAGTTAGCTTGTTTCTTGGCATTTATGTAGTTAATTTCTAGTTATTACAATATTTTGAGATATTTTCATGTGTTTGTAGGTTCAAAGGACTAAAGTGGCAAGAAAGTGCAATTTGGAGCATTTTAGAGCAGTTTTGGGCTTGGAATGGATAGCACATGCATGGAGCAAGGTGGATGAACGAATTTGAAGACCAAAAGAGGCTAGGAATGTGCTAAAGAGATGAAGGAATTAATTCAAGAAAAAGAAGATAAGGAGCCCAGCAAGAATGAAGGAATGGTAGCCAAGTTACCTTATTTTGTCCTAACCTTATCCTAATCTTACACTACCTAGGTTTCAGCTGCAAGGAGGATCCCTAATTATATTAGGACACTTAAATAAATGATTCTAGAAGGAATAATCCCTTTCCTTCCCTTGCCACACTTTGATTTCCCTTTCCCTCTTGGATTCTGACATTTATTTACCCTTTTTCTTTGAGGATTTGGTGTACAAATCTGTCTCCAAAATTAATTAGGGCTGTGATTCTCTTGCCCTATTAATTCAAGCATCTGCTGCATAATTAAGGGGGATTCATCACCATAATTCACAACCATTCCTCACTACAATTGAGACCACCATTCACCACACACCCATGTGTCGCAACTTTGCAAGGAGAAAGAAGAGGAGACCCTTGAGCTGTGCCCTGCCATTCAAACTTTGGATTGCTGGAACGATTTTAGGTGTTTTCCATCTTTTGTTTTCAATGTTTAAATTTAATTATCTTTGTTTAATTGCAAACATGAGGAGCTAAACTCGTTTTAGCTAGAGGAGAATTCAAAACCATGAATATTTATGTGATATGAGTTGATTACTTCCAATTATTGTTTCATAAATCGTGAATGCAATTTGCTTAACCGCTTGATTGATAACTTATTCTTATATGTTGATTAAGGATGCATACTTAGTTTGCATGCATGAATTTGATGCTAAAATATAAGGGATTTTCACCTAATAGTTATGAACTTATATTTGCAAGTAGTGGAGGTCGCTAATCACGATCGTGTTAAGTAAATTCCTGGCAGGAGTATCATGCTGTTCATAGTTACGAATGCCTTGTCAATGCTTATGATTTTCATAGAACTTAATGATCTTTGATATGTATATCTATTATGTTGTTCATGTAGGGAACTTGAGAAGAATAATTTGGTTGCGATGCGATGTCCAATTCAATGAACTTAGGAAAATCTGAGGGTTAATTAGTGCTGTTCACAGTTAATATGGGGCATTGTCATTCATGGTTTATAGGAAGAATAACTGGAAATTGATTCATATGCATATATGTCATGTGTGGAGAATGACCCTCTAGCTAGCCCTTCACCCTTTTATTCACCCCAATTTCATACCCTTTAAGTTTGTTTTACAAGTTCATTTGTTTAAGTTTTAAATTCGTCAAAACAAATCCCCCTTTAGTATTTCAAGTCTTCTTTGTTTAATTTTCGTCTAAACCACCCTTTAGTGCTAGTTTTGAGTGATAAGAACTTAGTTTGTGTGTTTTGAGTCAGTTTGGATTATTTTGAGTAGTCTAAGTCTAGTTTTCTATTTTTGAGTCTAGTTTAGTGTTTTAGAGTTTAATTTGAGTAGATTAGCAATCCCTCATAATCCCCGGCCTAGAATGATCCCTACTTACACATCTATTACAATTGTCAACAAGAAGGTTTAAGTTTGTCTGCTATTTTATATCACATCAGACACTTGAAGCACTACCAAAGTACAATGGTCCTTTATCGTAACCACGATGCTCTTATGTGCAAGATATTTGCGCGCAAGATTGGTTCCACACCTTACCGCCACGATCCATCTGAAGTTTCAATGATCTTTCTTTGGTTTTCACTAAAGAATATTCATCCTACCGCTCGATCAAAATGAAGTCCAACCATTTGTTCAACGTCAAGAAGAGCCCAAAAGAATCACTTTGCGACTATGTGAAGAGGTTCAAAGCAGAGAATGCAAAGATAGTCGGATGCGATGACTCGATTGCTAGTGCAGCCTTCCAAAAAAGACTCCCAACAGGCGACCTGCTATTTCGAGAGTTGATCATGAAAGAAGACATAACTCTGGCAGAGAAGCATGCACTTTGGGACGAGGCTCAACGAGCAGACAAGGCATCCGAGCAGCCTCGAAAAGAATCAGCAATAGCTTAAAAGAAGGAGGACGGGAAGTAGTACAACAATAAAAATATGCAGGAGGCCAAGCGTAGGGACCGATCCCCGACTAAAGGTCTATTAGCTGGCTTGTCCAAGTATCTATCGACCTTGCCTTCTTCTTTCACGAGCTTCTCTAGGTAGTTCCAACTTGGAAGTATCTCTCTTTGATTGTTTCGGCAACTTGAACCATGGTTCGCTTTTGATGTCACGAAGGATTTGGTAGATCAGGATTGAAACCGCCAACTAAGACGATTCAGATGAATGTCATCTTCGTCGAATCCGAGCATTTGGGGGCCACCAACAATTCTAAGAAGAGGAAGATCCAACAGGCTCTACTAGTCTCATAATGCTAGACAATCAACACCCAACCTGGACCTTTCGTTGGCTTCACCGAGCAAGATGCCGAAGGCGTCGATTTCCCACACGATAACGCACCCGTGGTATTTGTCCAACTAGCCCATACCATAGTCGACATAAGGATGGTTGACAATAAAAGTACAGTCAACCTACTTCAGCTCTTAGTAATTTAGAAAATGGGCTTCGAAAGCACAATCATACGCTGAGCAGAGATACTCATCGGATTCAACGGACACACCTCGACTACCATCAACAACATCACACTTGAGGTGAGAACACCGCCAGTTGTCTTGAAGCAGACATTCACAATAGTAAGCAGCCTGCTTCCCTACAATGGGATTCTAGGGTAACCTTGACTGATAAAGCTGGACGCTGTAACCTCCGTCAAGTATCAAAAAATTCGATTTCGCATCTCATGAGAAGGAGTCAGAGAAATCAAGTATGACCAGGCCGCAGCTCGACGATGCACTGTGAAAGTAATGAAGGAGTCAAAAAAGAAGAGACGAAGCTACCAAATAGGAATCACAGTAGACAGATCAAGAAGATGGTGTCCAAATCAACACGCCAGCAGACGAGACGGGATGAAAACCCGAAAAGGATGCCGAACACATCATTCTTGATCCCGAGCAGCCAGAGAAGACTACTAGAATCGGCTCCCATCTGAGCCCGAAGGAACATGTGGAACTCACAGTTTTCCTTAGGAAAAATCATAACGTCTTCGTGTGGTCACCTTCTGACATGCCCAGAATCGACCCCAAGATAGCTTGCCATAAGCTGCACGTCGACCTCGCTGCCAAACCGGTAATCCAAAAAAGAAGACATTTCACACCCAAACGAGTGGCGATCATCGAAGTGAAAATCGACAAGCAATTAAAGGTTGGATTTATAGAAGAGATAGCACACTCAGCATGGCTTGCCAATGTCATGCTAGTAATGAAGAAAGAGAAGGGCAAATTGAGGGTTTGCGTAGACTACACCGACCTCAACAAGGCATACCCAAAAGATCCTTATCTACTTCCCCGAATCGATCTATTAGTATATTCAACTTCTGAGAACCAGTTGCTCAGTTTCTTGGACGCATACTCCAACTACAACTAAATATCCATGCACGAGCCCGACAAGGAGAAAACCACGTTCGTGATCGAGCGAGGCACCTACTGCTACAAGGTCATGCCTTTTGGCCTCAAGAACGCGGAAGCCACTTATCAACGACTAGTAAACATGATGTTTAAAAAACAAATTGGAGTAACCATGGAGGTTTACATAGATGACATCATGGTGAAGGGCAAGCAGCGATCAGACCACATTGGCAACTTGGCGGAAACTTTTGACATCCTTAGAAAGTACAAGATGAAGCTCAATCTAGCCAAGTACACATTTGGAGTATCTTTAGGCAGATTCTTAAGGTACTTAGTAACCCAACGAGGAATTGAAGTACATCTTAAGCAGATCCGAGCAATCCTAGAAATGAAATCTTCAACTTCCTTGAAGGAGATCCAAAGCTTGACCATATGAGTAGCCGTGCTCAACCATTTTCTCTCGCGATCTACCGATTGATGCAAGCCTTTTTTCAAGGCTATCAAGAGGGCACAACGAGACAAATGGGATGATGAGTACAAAAGAGCTTTCCAAGACCTGAAAAAGTATCTCACATCACCTCTCTTACTATCCAAGCCGGAAGCAGCGGAGAACTTATACATTTACTTCGCAGTCTCGGAAGTAGCAGTGAGCTCCACCCTCACACGAGAAGAGCTGGGGACCCAACTGCCAGTATTTTACACTTCTAAAGTTTTTCTCGATGTAGAAACTAGATATCCAAAGATCGAGAAATTAATTCTGGTGCTAGTTGTTACGGCTCGGAAGCTCAGACCATATTTTCAAGCTCATACAGTCATCGTCATGACTCAGTATCCTCTGCGATCAATCCTGCATGGTCTGAACACTTCTGAGTATCATCTTCGGTCAATCCTGCATAGTCTAGACGCTTCTCAACGAGTAATGAAATGAGCGTTGGAACTTGGCCAATACGGTTTCGTTTTTTAACCCGTTAGATGATAAAAGCCCAAGCCTTGGCATACTTCATAGCAGAATTCACGCCTAGCCTAGGCGAAGTAATAGAGTGGCCTAACGATGCCCGAGAGGCAGCTAAACATGCCTTAACTGCGCATGTTCCACCCGATGGAGACTTCTGGCATTTGCATGTCGACGACACATCTAACTGCAAGGGCTCAAGAGCAAGCATGGTCCTTGTCACCCCAGACGGTTCGATGCTCGAGTAAGCAATCACTTTAGGCTTGAAACCATCCAACAACAAAATAGAGTACGAAGCCCTACTAACAGGCCTCCGAATGACAAAAGACTTGACAATGAAAAAGCTTGCGATCCATTCTGATTCCCAACTAATCACCAGCTATATTACTGGGGAGTAGACAACAAAAAAAATCTGAAGATGACGCAATATCTAGAGAAGGTACGAAAGTAACTTGAGTCGTTTCAAACTTACACCCTCACCCAAGTTTCACGGGCAGACAACGCCCATGCGGACGCGCTAGTCGGCCTAAGCTCTGCCCTCGACCACCAACTCAAACGCTCTATTACGGTGAAATATCTAAATAAGCCAAGCATAAAAGTGGAACCAGTAGCCAAGGTGTCACAAGTTAGTACAACTCCAAACTGGCAAGATTCCATTATAGACTACCTGGTCAATGGCACGTTCCCCTTGGAAATATTGAAGTCTAGAAAACTCTAAACAAAGCCAGCACGTTACTACATGTAGAACGGCATTCTCGTCCGAAGATCCTACACTAGACTACATCTCCGCTGCCTAGCGCCTCCCGATGACCTAAAAGTTCTAAGTTCAATCCATGAAGATGTCTGTGGAAATCATTCTAGAGGCCGATCCTTAGCACATAAGGCTCTTAACGCGGGCTACAACTTGCCTACTATGCATCGTGACGCTATGGAATTAGTACAAAAGTGCGACAGTTGCTAACACTATTAGCCGTAACCAGCATTGCCCGCCAGCGAACTACACCCGCAGACGAGTCTTTGACCGTTCATACAGTGGGCAATAGACTTGGTAGGGCCAATGCTGCCTGCTACTAAGGGTAGAGGCATGATGATCGTGGCGATTGACTACTTCACCAAGTTGGTGGAAGCATAGCCCAAACAACCACAATACAGACGGACATATAGCACTTCATGTAAAGGAACAACATTTGCCGATTTGGCATCCCTTAATCTATCGTCATGGACAATGGCCCGCAATTTGTAAGCAACGATTTGGCAAAGTTCTTCCAGAAATATGGCATCAAGCAGCATATGTCCACACCGAGGTATCCTTAAGGCAATGGGCAAGCTGAAGCATCCAACAAGATCATTCTCAACTGCCTCAAGAAATCCCTCTTCAACAAGAAGGGAAAATGGCCTGACGAACTCCTCAGATGTCTATGGGCGTATCGTATAACCAAAAGATGAGCAACCGGTGAGACTCATTTCTCTTTGGCATTTGGTTCAGAAGCAATCATTCATCTCAATGTTACATGCCAAGTATCAACACTCTACTGCCAAGCATCGAACAGAATGGAAAAGAGATGGCCACAAATCTAGATCTGGTAGAGGAAGAACGCGAGAATATCATCACCCGCATAGAAGCCTACCAGCAGCAGCTCTTCTCAAGCTATAACAAAATGGCCAAGATTCGGCAATTCCAGCCCGAAGATCTGGTCCTTAGAAAAGCCTTCGTCACTGCCAGCAGAGAAGGCTCCAAAAAGATGGATCCCATCTGGGAAGGTCCGTATAAGATCAGCAGAGTAAACGGGAAAGGAAGTTATACCCTTGCCACCATGAACAACAATGAGATCGAAAAACAGTGGAATATCCAGACACCCACATGGATCTAATTTCCAATGCGGGAGGATAAATTTTATACTCCGAATATCCAGACGTGGATGAGTCGGGCTGCCCTGGTATAACTAAGTGCATGATGGCTTGCGCTAGGATTCCTAGAAATAGCCACAATGGTCTTTTTCAAGGCTTAGCTAACTGAAGGATTTTGGGTCTCTTGTCCTAATCCGTGGAGAACCGGGCCTCAGAGACAGATGAGACACATTACGCAGTACCCCTTATAGACGGCTGCCCTGGAGCCCTAAAGCTGCTACCGAGTGCTCTAAGGTAGCTTACATTTTCTAAAAGACTGCCTACGGCTTGCCCTTCGAGCAGTAAGCTGCACTAAACTTATATAATCGCACATTTTTGTTAAAGGTTAAATAAGTTAGCATGCATATACAAAGCTTTATCCACTGCCAACATGCTACGAAGTCGATAAGCTTCTGCTCTGCCAAAGGGCAGAACGATCATTTAAGATCTACACTAATTCCTAAAGTATTGTAATACTTGTTACTAATTCCTAAAGTATTGTAATACTTGTTACGTAACCCACGGAATTGGTTACATAGAAGTAAGGAGTTCTCTCGAACCTTTGCTTACGAAATTCCATACAACTGCGTACTTTTGATACGAAAAGTTAGTGAATTTCATTAACCCAAAAATCTTTAGTATGTTGTGATGCAGGCCACACATCTTAAAGGATTGAAGAAAGCCAAAGTTAAGATCTAAGTGGTCACGCGGACTCGTCTACTTTTGTAAGTAAGGCATCCGACTGCCAACCCTATGGCTAACAACTTTGCAAAAGTTCTACACCAACACTTACGGCTGCATAGGCTACGTGAGCATGTTTGCTTATAGAAAAGTAGCATGTCTGCCGCTGGTCTAAAGGTCAAAGGTTGGGCGTGAACAAAAGAAGCGAAGATGCAAGCGAAAGAAGCAAGTTTATTAAATTTTCTAGCAAAATTGATAAACAACTAGCAAAGGCCGAATTAGTTCAAGCAAAGCAAAAAACAACAAGGAAAACAAAGGAAATCCTAAAGACTACTTGGAAGACTACTATTCAGCAACTTGGATATCCCAAGACTACTCGGTCGCCACACCTTCAACAGCCGCGACGCTCTCAACAGCAGTACCATCTGGCGCTTCACCCCCGGCTGCCCCAGCCTAGGTACCAACCTCTTTGACTACTTCACCAATGGAAGCCTCAAAAGTAAAGGCAAGCAAGTCTTCCACACAAATAGATAAGGTCTCGAAGTCTTCCCTAGCAAACTCAAAGTCAGACGGCCTACCAAAGAGATGATCTACACAACCTAGCTTGTAGAAATCGACCTGACTATGAATAAGCCAAGCCTCGAGGCCAACCTTCTCAACTTTCAGCTACTCGTTCTCCTCGAACAGACCAACACGGATGCTTTCCAACTCATCCACTTCATTCTTCAAACTTTCGTTGATCTTCAATGCACCTTGGAGTTCCAACACTTGGGGTTCAAGCCTATCAATGACCTTCTTGAAGTGGATCACTTGATTATAAGCAGCAATCAACTCTTCATCTTTTGCATAAGCAGCAAAACGAAACTCTGAGATGGCACACCCAAGATCTTGAATCTGAGGTATGTAACAACCAATCTCATTCTCTGCATTTTCATACTTAACTTGGATCGCGTTAGGCTTAGTCTTTAAATCAACGATTTCTTAGCGAGAGGTCTCAAGCTGCAAAGAAGTGGGGGCAGAGATATTAGACCCCTTCAAAGCGACGAGCTCAGCTTCTAACCTCTTGATCTTTTCAGCCGAGGAATAAGCTTCGGCTGCCATAGTCCTTGCCACTTCCTTGACAGCCTTGGTATCCTCTTAGTCAAGGAACATAGACTCAGCTGCCAGAATCGTCGTTTTCTGCATCATAGCAAGCAGAGCAATCCTCCTATATTCGGTTGCATGCTTCACAAAGGAACTTGGGCAAATAACCCTTTTAACGCCATCAACAAGCTTGGCACACGCATCCATGTCTTCAAGCAGTTCTGGCTTTAAGAACACACAAATCTCAGCAGCCTCCCTAGAAAAAGGTTTGGTGGATTTGTCACAACTGTTCGCACGAGCAGTCCTATCTTTCTCAGCAGGTGAATTAGTCTAAGTAGCGAGGGGAGTCGGTTTTGGCGCCACTATAGCAGCAGAGCCCACCTTATCACTCTTCATAGTAGCAAGTCTCTCCAAATGTGAACCGAACTTAGCCCCCGACAGACGTTTTGGCATAAATTTCGGCACTAGGGGCACGACGGAACCTCTACGTTGAGCAATCATATCAACAATCGTACTAGCCACCTTTAGCATGGCAGGCGTCACTGGCTCAGATCTAGCAGCTGATAGGAGCATATTTATGCGACTTAGTTAGCTTGTTTATTTGCATTTACTTGGTTAGTTCCTAGTTATTCTAGTATTTTAAGCTATTTTCGTGTGTTTGTCGGTCAAAAGGGTTAAAGAGGCAATCAAGTGCAATTTGGAGCATTTTGGAGCATTTTTGGGCCAAGAATAGGTGATGCACGCATGGAGCAAGGTGATGGACGAAATTGAAGACCTAAAGAGGCTAGGAATGTGTTTAAAAGATGGAAGACTTAATTCAAGGAAGATAAGAAGTTAAACAAGGAAGAAGGAAATCAGCCAAGTTACCTTATTTTGGCCTAAACCTTTCCTAATCTTAATTCACCTAAGTTCCAGCTACAAAGGGTGTCCTAAACACTTTGGGTTACCTAATTACATGGTTCTAGAAGGTTTGTCCCAGTCAAAGGAGGATGCCGCACCACCCTAAGCTATTCCCCTTCCTTGCCGCACAAAGGAGGTCACTCCTTTCCTATTTTCTGCACCAAATCACATTCCTTTTTTCTTTCTAAGCATTGCCGCACACTACCTTCCCTTTTTCCTCTTGATTTTTGACACTTATTCACTTTCCTATTTTGTGCCGCACCTTCCTTTCCTATTTCTCATTAATTTTTTACTTTTACTCATCCTAATTAATTGTGGGACAAATTAGTTAAGTTCTAAAACCTTTCCTATAACTCTGTCATGCCCTAGCCTATGAATAAAGCTTTGCCGCACCATTCTACACATCCATTCACTACCATACACACTTCCAGCCATTCCTCCATACAATTCATCCTTCAAAACTTCACCACACCTTGTGCCGCAGCAAAGAAGAAGGAGGAGGATCCTTGGACATGCTTGCCATTCAAGTTTGGATTGCTGGAACGTTTTTAGGTGTAATCCATCTTTTGTTTTCAATGTTTAATTTAAGTTTTCTTTGTTTTGCGAACATGAGAAGCTAAACTCGTTTTAGCTAGGGGGAAATTCAAAGCCATGAACATATTTGTAATATGAATTGATTACTTTCAGTTGTGATTTCATAAATAGTGAATAGAATTTGCTTAACTACTTGATTGATAACTTATTCTTGTATGTCGATTGAGGGTGCACACTTAGTTTGCATGTAGGGATTTGAAGCTAAAATATAAGGGAGTTTCACCTAATAGTTACAAACTTATATTTACAAGTAGTGGAGGTCGCTTATAAACGATCGTGTTAAGTGAATTCCTAGCAGGAGTATCATGCTGTTCATAGTTACGAATGCTTTGTCAATGCTTATGATTTTCACAAAGCTTAATGATCTTTGATTGTATTTCTATTATGTTGTTCATATAGGGAACTATTAAAGAATAATTTGGTTGCCGATGCATTATCCATCCAATTCAATAAATTTAGGAAAATCTGAGGGTTAATGCGTGCTGTTCATGGTTAACTTGGGGCATTGAGGTTCATGATTTATTGAAAAAGCAACTAGAAATCGATTTGTATGCACTAGCTAGCCTTTTACCATTCAAATCATCTCAATTTCGTGCCTTTTCTGTTTAGTTTCATAATCTGTTTGTTTAAGTTCTAATTTCGTCAAAAACCCAATCCTCTTTACTTTGTTGTGTCAATTTAGTTAGAATCTGTCTAAACTTGTGTTTTAAGTGTTTTAAGTCAAGTTGAAATCAATTTTCGTCCAAATCACCCTTAAGTGTCTAATTTGAGTCTATTTCATTATTTTGTGCTGTTTTGAGTCATTCTAGTTTGTTTTGAGTCTCTTTAGTTTGTTTTGAGTTCTTTGAGTCTAATTAAGTGTTTTAAGCCTAATTATGTGTTTTTGAGTCAGTTTTAAGTAGATTAGCAATCCCTTCTAATCCCCGGCCTAGAACGATCCCTACTTACATATACTACAATACTAGGGTTTTAATTTGTGTGTTGATTTAATTCACATCAGCAGCCTTATCTTTCTTCCCTTTGGAAGAAGTCAAGTCAATCACAAGCTTATCAGTAACAGGCGGACCCTCATGAGCAGCGGAGGAAGTTTTCGACTTTTTCTTAGCCGGCATCTCTTGAGCAGGTGGGGAACACCTTTTTTTTCCATCTTCATTCGCAGCAGGCTCCACGACGGCAATTAGACGAGCCAATGCCTCCACCTTGATTCTCTTTATCTCCTCTCTCGAGGGCAACCCACCTTTATCCCGGCGAAGAGGGCTAAGCAGTCGACCCCACTCATAGTACTCAGAAGGGATACCAAGTGCAACATACACCTTATTCATATCTGGAGAAGTCTTGGGAGTTGAGACAAATTCCAAATCTACATTAGCAGAGGATGACAATCAGTAAATCAAAAAGTAGCTAAGCAAAAGTATAAAGCAGCCTAGAGACTAAGCAGTTTACTTATCGATGATGAAAATCATTGGACCATGCAGCTCAGGGGAAGAATCAGACTCTCATTCTCCACTTATCTCCAAAGATCGCAGCTACCCGACTCATTCAATGTGGCCTATGTCAAAGAAGTACCAAAATTCATTGACGGTCAAATCCAAGTCAAAGAATTGGCTTAGATTTAGGAATCCCACCATCACATGGGCCGCATTTGGAGAACATTGAGCGAGGGCACACTTCATGGAGCAAAGCACTTCTTGGAAAAAACGCGGCATGGGGAAAGTAAATCCCAACACGAAGTAGTAGGGGTGAAACTTGATGGCTCTCTAAGCCCCACTACATGGCTCACGGCTGCTACTTTCCTTGGCACGCTTCACACGCACCCCCGACGGAATTGCATGCCTGTACACTTTAAGAAAGTCCCCAAACGAGTCATCGGAGCTAATTTTGAAGTGAGCAGCCTTGAAGTAGCCCACTTTACTCGAAGACCCGCCTTGACAATATAACGGCGGTACACCATCATCACCCTTATGGCTTCAAAGAGACATGCTCGAAGAAATTCTACAAAGACGTGAGGAAAATTCATTAGAAAGTTGCGCAAAAAAAAAAAAAAAAAAAAAAAAAAAAGAGGATGCACCCGGCCCACGGCCTGATCTATCACCCTTTCAGCCCAAGAGGCCCCGTGGCCTAAATTAACAAAAAGGGGGCAGGCACCCCGCACCTCCCATGGTCTCACACGCAGATGGGCCAAGCCCAGCAGGCTCAAAGGCCTTTCTTTCCTCCCTCGCCAGCACGGGCTCGAGCCCAGCAAAAAAAAAGAAAAAAAAGAAAAGAAGAAAGGAGGCCCGTACCTCCTTAGCCCAGTCCAACACACCAGTTAAGCGCCGCTGTACCGAGCTGACAGTAGCAAGCCACCCACGGCAACCATGCCGTGGCTTTCCAAACACCTTTTCACACCTTCTCGACCCCCGTCGAGCCAAATTTCAAGCCCTAAGGCTCCCAAAAATTACGAAGACGAGGAAAAATTAATTTTTTTTCTTACCTTGGTGCGGCGTGAAGACAAAGAAAGCAACGAAAAACAGTCTTTTGCACATGCAAGTGTAGAAAATTGCTAGGGGAGGGGGAACAAATATCCTCTAACTTTCTCTCTCTTGTAGGGTAGAATGAATTGCTCTCTTAAGTTGATTTAATCATCTGCTTAAGATAGACTTAAATAGTCTTTAGAAGTAATTTATTTCCCTCTCCTAGAAGGATCTAATTTCCAATTAAATAGGGAATCTACATCAAAATAGGAAACAATCCTATGTATCCTAAAACAGGAGAAGATCTCTACACCTACTGCCCTTTCCTACGAGCGGCCCAACAGGTGTGGGGGCATTTGTGGAGCCAAAAATAATCAAGAAAATTATGGAGGCGACACGTGGACTTTTGGGTGAAAGAGATAAAATTACCCTTGAGGCACACCGGGATTCCCACGCGCATGCAACGAACAATAATGGCTCAATCGAGGTCAAAGGTGATCAAAATGGTATTTATTCAAAACCCTCTCATCACTCCTAATCAAATCCTCACCCACAAGGTAACTCCCAATTATTCTTTTCAAATTGGGATTAATTACCAAATTAATTGCAAGATATTATTTGACATAATATCTTGCAATTAGAGCAAGAATTCCACCATAAGTGGCCGGTCCCTATTTCTCCAAATAGGGCCAGCCACACCCTTATATATAGCCCCACATTTCTCCAAAAACCTAAGTTTGTTCTCTTCCTAAAATTCTCTTAACACTTTCTCTGTCAAATTCTAACTTTGGCATCGAAGACTCTTCTGCCAAAGCCCCCCCTCCCCCCATTCATCGTGGGCGCGTGAGGCTCTTGGCCTTGATCTTAGGAGTTAATTGTTTTGCAGGTGCATTTTCGTCCCAGGAGAAGGAGGCGGAAATTTGCATCCACAAAGCGAGCATCTCGACAAGAGGTTTACTATTTTCAACACCCAAATTGCCCTTACAAAAGGGTTTCGTTGCCATCGAAAATAGCTATTTTTGGAGAGAAATTTTGGCGCCACATTTATTTACAACGAAACTTGTATTCATGGGTAATAGTTATATTTTTTATGATGGTGTGTTTAAATTGTCAGAAGTAATTTTTTATTTCCAAGGCCAACAAGTGGTCGTCGGTAGTAGTTTCTCTATTTTCAAGGATGATTAGTTGTTGTCAAAAGTGATTGTGTATTTGCGATAGGAATTAGAGGCCGTAAAAAATAACTATCTATTTTCAAGGGCAATCAATGGCTCTTAAAAATGGATATTTATTTATGAGGGCATATAGTTGTTGTCAGAAAAGATCATTGACTAGCTAGGTTATACATTTAGTTCTTCTTCACTAGTTAGGAGACTGTCAATTTTAGAGTTAATTTAAAAAGTTTTTTACGCTCTCTCATACTCATAAATGTTTTATCCTCTCAATCTCATATAAATGAGATTAATAAATTCTACAGCATATTAAAAATATTAAAACAATTTTAAAATACCAAAACACATAAAAAAATTCATAATAATTCATTTATAAGTGTGAAGAGTGTAAAATAATATGCAAACACTCGTGATTGTATCCTCTATGCTTTTTCGATGGGTACTTCATACTTTGAATTTTTAAAACCCTACAAATCCTTGTGAATAATGTTTTTAGGGGAGTTCAAAATAAATAAAAATTCATAATAATTAATGTACTGAGTGTGAAAAAGATATAAACACTCGTGAATGCTTCCTCCACGCTTAGCCGATACTTACATCGTCATTTAGATTTTTAAAACCCTCCAAACCCTCATGAATAGCATTTTTGTTTGAGTGAAAAATTATTAAAAATTCATAATCTTTATTGTAGAAGTGTGAAAAATGTAAATAAAAAAAAATATATATAGAATCACTTGTAATGACAAGTTTTACAACTTTTGCAAAGGGATCAAATCCGAAATCCGACACCATAATCCATAAACCCTAGATTTATATTTAACCGTCGATTGTCGTTTATTCTCTATTCTTCTCACCAGATTTCAATTTTCAGATTTCTTTTTTGAAAACATGATCTTTTAGCGGATGCAAACTAATGAACAGTTCGGATCGTTGATATCACGTTTCGATGTTTATAGTTAACCGAAGTATGAGTCAATGTTATATAGTTTCTAGAGACTTTATAAACTTCAAGCAATATTTTCACTAATTGTAAAAATCTAAATGTGACATCAACAATCCAAACTGTTCATCTTTTTGCATCCACTAAAAGATCATGTTTTCAAAAGAGAAAATCTGGAAAAAAAAAACAAAAAAAACAAAATTTGGTGAGAAGAATAGAGCATAAATAAACGACAATCAACAGTTAAATTTTAATTTATGATTGATGGGACTATAGTGGCGAATTTCGTAGTTCACCTCTTCAAAAAAGTTGTAGAGCTTATCATTACAAGCGTTTGTATATTTTTCACACTTTTACATTAATTAAAAACTTTACCACAATAATAGTCATAGGATTTAATCTCACATAAGTGAGACTAAATTCTTACGGTTGGATTCTTTGATCTCACTTATATAAAAAAAAAAAAATTTGGTCAACTCAAATAAGACGACAAAATCTCACAAGTAGGTTGTGGGATATCTCAATGTATGCTATGTTATGTATAAAATCCGATATCTACTTTTTCATTGGGATGGTGAGTAGGTTCTTAGTGAACCTAGGACGCCAAAACTTTGGGATGTCGTAAGGGCAATCCTTAAGCACTTGAGGGGTCCTAAGGATATGATATTAGTGTGTATGAAAAAAACGTTGAAGGGATGTTGTTTGTGAAAGACTACACTAATTCCGACCACATGGAATCTACAAAGTGTAGGTCCACATAAGAATGTGTCTTCATTTTGAATAAAGGAGCTGTGAGTTATAAAACAATGTGCAGAAGTGCATAACGCTCTCCATGTGATTATTAGGTGATTACAATGGGGTATTACTAAACTTGTAAATGTTAAGCAATATGCAGAACTGCAAAACGCTCTCTATAAATGCTAATTGAGAGATTGTTTTTTATAAATAAGTTCATCACTGAATTGTAAATGTTCCTACCATTAAATTACTAATGTCATTATTAGGTGATTACAATGGGGTATATCTCAAGCCAAGAAATTACGGTTTCGTGAGTCGTCCAAACAAAAATCTAAAAAAATTATCACCAAATTAGAAAATTTATGAAAAAGAAGAAGGCTCAAGTTTAAAGAATTAACGTTGTAGAAAAGTAGTGAACCCAATCACTAATGCAATGACACAAAGCATCTTGATTTCAGCATAATGTATGAGCCATCTTACGATGGTGGATTTCTATTGATTTCAACATAAGATTGATTGATTTCGAGATGATTTTCTCTTGTAAAAACAACTTTCATTTAATTCGATTAGCTTGATATTATTTCTCCATGTTTTTTATTGATGATATTTATACATAATAGTCATAAAAATAGGTGTGAGTGATAGAAACGAAGATATTAGTCCTGATATGAAGTCGTTACAAGTAGAGTTTTAGCCATAGTCGTTAATTGTTACTATATATGTTCTTTTTAGTCCTAATAGTTGTGACTAATAGAGCTTAGTTATAGAAGGCTGTCGTTATTAAGATTTTTATCATAAAGGGTTGTTGTGACTAAATACTTATTAGTCGTTTTAAGGGTGGTTGTTACTAATATTTTTAGTCATGAAGAGTGCTTGTAACTAAAAGGATGTTGTGACTAAAAGTTAGGACTTTGTTTAATTTTCTAATATAACAAGGTTTATTGTGACTAATACATTTCTAGTCAGTCAGTGTGTTTTTTGGTAACTAATCAATAAATCACGGAATTTTCAGTCACAACCCAGTTACAGAACTTTTTCATGACTAAATGTATTAGTCAAACATTTTATACTTTTAGTTATAATCTTTGTTGTAACTAAAAGTCTGTTTTTTTTGGTAGTGTCTGACACTGAAGCTTGAATCTGATTCTGTCCTAGGTCCCTCTTACTAATCATATATGCATGCACAAAAATTAGCTAAATATCATAAATAGTTAAGGTTTCGCCGTAAAATTAATAAGAATATGGTGAGTAGCTCTACTTCTATAAACTCATATGTAAGATCCATTTTGTCTTCAATGTGAGGTTTGTACTCTCAACATAGTAACAAATTTTCGATTCTAACACGTGGGCAACACAAATTGGATGACGTTGGGCACATGTGGCCATTTGACAAAATATGTGCGTCAACTTACCTATGATACATATCCACATGAAGGATGTTGAAGTTCCATAATAAAATAAATTGGCAACATCAAGAGCAGTTCAATTCCTATATCAATACATACAAAATACTCTTAACGTGGGATACTCTCTACAATATATGAAATCATTGAGCTAATTGGTTATCGTCATTTCGAAAGAATATCCTTATCTTTGAATCTTACCACAAAAGATTTCCAATTTAACTTATTATAGGAAAGATCAATCAATAGGAACCTAAAACATGGATGGTCATTCCACTATACATTGTGGGGTGTCCCCAACAACGACGTTCACGAATTTAAACTACAGAGAGAGAGAGAGAGAGAGAGAGAGAGAGAGAGAGAGAGAGAGAGAGAATTTGTTGCATATGTACAAATATATCAAAATCTTTGACCAACAAGGATCTTAAAAAGAAAGGGAGGTCGGTATTGGCTTAAGATTTGGACCATATAGCATGGTCTCTTAACATACATGAAATTAACACAAAAGTTGAATTTAGATTCGTAGGGTTTTTGATAGAGACGTCCTCGATCGATCGCATGGCATGGACCAAATATATAGCCTGGTCACAAAACCATACGAGAAATTACAGAGATGTCTAGGTCTTGTCTTTCAATGGTAAACTGAACGTGGATGTAAGATGCCACTTTGCATGGAAGCCATTGGAGCATGCCACTGTCTTGTACGTAGAATAGAAGACATGGTGAGGGTCCATATACTGATACAGCACTTTCTAATCACCGATATCTACCCAGTCCAGTGGACCTATTGATATAGTGGGCAACTTTGCTTGTTTGTTTTCCTCAATCCCACATTATGTTCCCTTAAACATTGATTAGTCAAGCTATATATCAATTATCTTGCTTTGTCTGTAATCTTTATTTGTTATGAAATGTAAGTTTTCGATAGAAATACATTTGTACAATATTCATAAGACCAAAGATACACTTGCTTGATAGAATTAAAACCGATACTTTGTTTAAAATATTAGCAGAAGCAATAATACTATTATTAATTAAGGCATATTCCTTTCTATCAACAGGGACTAATGGAGACTAGTATGGAATCAAAGCCAACCGTTTGAAATATACTAAATAGTTTGGACATTTGGTAAGATGGTCAAAATATTTTTAGGAGATAATGTTAGTGTGATTAAATTTTGTAAACCAAATAATGTTGTTATTGATAATTGGATTATTACTTAAGTGTTAATTAACGTGCTTATTTTTTATCGATAACACATCATTTAATTTGCAAATTTAGTCTACCTAACATTACCCTTCTTAAGATACGTATTTACATACATATGTTCTTTTTAAACTCGCACACACTCCAATTGATTAATACCTTTTATCTTACAAACTGTGCATGTAAATATGGAAGCTTAATGATAATACACTCTTTTCTTCTTGACACCCATGCTTAATCTTGTACATTATTTTCGTTTGATTTATTCAATTTTATGGCTAAAAATAAAATATATGTAAAATAAATAAATAAATAAAAGCTAAAAAACTATATAGAGTTTAGGCTAATTTTCACACACTATTATCACTCTTTCACGCAACTTTTCAATTGTTATATATATATATAAGTGTGTGAAAATCAGCCTAAACTCTATATATAAAACAAGTAAAAAGGTGTGTGAAAGACTTATAATAGTGCCTGAAAATCAGCACCATGTTTTTAATACGAAAAATAATCCTTGCCAGATCCCCTTTGTGGGGATCCGGGGAATCAAGCAATCACGATATATGATAAACGGTCATGATTGCTTGATCCATGGATCCCCACAAAGAGGATCCGGCGAGGATCCTTTTCCTTTTAATACAAGTATAATAGTGTGTGAGACATAATAAGGGTGGGAGATTAAGCTAAACACACCATGGATCAGTAATAATTTAATATTAAATTTGTTACTTTTATGAAAATCGAATTTAAAATCTTTCACTTATAAGAAGAAGAAAAATTTTCACTAAACCAATACAATTATTTTAATTATATGGGGGTAACTGTCCCTATATGCCTAATTCTAGTTAGATGGTCGTTTTCTAGTTCTTAGTGGATGAACATGCATAGGATTGATGCTTGGTCCCATCTAGGGAATCTTAGCAATTCTCTTTTTCGTATTCTTTAAGTTTTTTTAATACCCTAAGTTTGCAGATAATACTTTATTGCAACGAAGGAAAGTCATTATGTCTATATATGTATTTTGGTGGGATTCGATTCTTACCGATCTTTTTTCCCTTAACAACTAACAATTGAACTCACTAACTCTATTATTTTTTCAAAAAAAATACAGCCTAAACTTTTTAGTAGTGACAAAATTAAGCTAAGTGGAAGTTCATTACATGTCAATATGAATATTTACATAAAATTAACCAATCTATTAAAGTAAACAATTAGTTTTGTCTTCACTCTGCTGGCTGCTTGATCCACTTTCACAATCATCCTCATATTAGTTAAAAAATTTATCTGACACTCAGATGTATCTATATGCAACACTTAATTAAATACGTAATTAATTATTAAATGTGAAGAGATCTGTGATGTCACTATGATGTCGAAGATACATGGAGAGGGGAGAGGAGGGGATGGGAGTTTTAGGTCATATATTTTAATTAAGGTTCAAACGACTGGGACAGAAGGAAATAGAGAAGATTTGCAGTGGTTCGTTGTGGTTAGGATGATAATATAATATGAAGGCGATTAAAAGATGGGACTGCATGCTTAGAAGAATAAAATCATTTTGTAGGGTATGGTCTAGCCTAGGATTAATCTTATTTTATAAACTGTTGGATTGAAGATTCAAAATATAATTTCTACGTTGATCCAAGAGGGATACACTATCTCATGTGCTTCACTTAATTATTAAGTTCAATGATATGTATTTTATAGTTATTAACGACATAACAATAATTGTACCTAATTAAGGTTTATAGGAAGAATGGGGTTGTGGAGCCAAAAATAATCAAGAGACGACACGTGAATTTTTTGGCAGAAAGGATAAAATTACCCTTAGCACCGGAATTCCCACACACGAGTAATGGACAATCATCTTTCAACCAAGTCAAAAGTGCTCAAAATAGGTAACAATCCAAAACCTATTTAATACATCCTCATCAAATCCTTTCTACAAGGTAACTCCCAAAACATTCCTTTCAAATTATGTTGATTGGCTAATTAATATATTTATTACGTAATTTATCTATTAATGGCTAATTAAATTACCAATTACACCCAAAAAAACGCACAAGAGGCCGGTCACCCTCTCTCCCAAGGGAACCGGCCATGCCTTATATTTTCTACCTCAATTTCCCCTTTTATTAGCTAATCAATTAGGCAATTATTCTATTAATTGATTAATTAATTAGTTAATTATTCAATTATTCCCAATTTAACACAAATCAAGAACCTAGCCCACAAAGGGAGCTAGGTGGCCGGTCCTCTCTCACCCAAGGAGTCCGGCCACTCTCCTATTTAAACCTCATCATTCTCCTCAAAGTAGAGGCCGAATTCTCTTGCTAAAATTCTCAAAAATTCTCAAACACTTTCTCTCTAAATTCTAACTTTGGCATTGGAGGTTCTTCAGCCAAAGCCCCCATCCCCCAATTGATCGTGGGCGCGTGAGGCTCTTGGCCTTTGATAGATTAGTGATAGATTAGTAATAATAGGACACGTGTCATTCATCTGTCATGTTATTAATCCAATGGATGTAATGTCTCATGAACTGATAAGGAAGGCTATAAAAGCCTTGGTGGTTGGCTGTTTTGCTTAAGAAGGAAGAAATACATTTTCAGCTCTCTCTCTCTCTTGTTTCTCTCTCTAAATTCCTTCTCTAAATCCTTTTTCAATTGCTCTGTAGATTAGTGAGTTAGATTGAAGAACATTATCATGGTATCCTTCGCTCAGGTGGCTGACGCTGGTGAATCGATCATCTGACTTCCGCTTTCTATCTTTGCAACTCTGTAAGGTTCTCTTTCGTCACTACAATCTGTGATTTTGTTTGCGAATCGATCCCTAGAAATTGGGCAATTCAGCATAATTGATATAATAGATTTGAGGACTCTCACTCTTGAATTTGGGGAGCTAGTGTTGTAAATTTAGTTCAGAATTCAGTGTTTCAAACCCTAGATTTGGGCAATTGATCAGACTTCATCTTTCTTGATTACGCAACCCTAAATATTGGGGATTTGGTTGCTTTTCTCTTAACTTGAGGGGTTATTATCTGCCTTGTTGTGATTTGTTGCTATTTTGCGGTGTTTAGTTGGATATCTCATGATGTTTTCTTCTAGTCAATTGGCACTTACTCAATCGCCAATTTCATCGTTGATTCCAAGTGTTACCAATATCGTCACTGTGAAATTGGATGATTCCAATTATGTTACTTGGCACTTTCAAATGGAGTTACTTTTGGAAGGTAATGGCATTATGGGCTTTATTGATGGTTCGATTACTTGTCCTGCTATGTTTGAGGCCACTTTGTCTACTGATGACTCATCTACTATTACTGAAAATCGTATTGTTTCTAATGCATATAAGATTTGGAAAATCCATGATAAAGCCCTCATGACTCTTATTACTGCTACCTTGTCTCCATCTGCAATATCATGCATCATTGGGTGCCATACATCCAAAGAGATGTGGAATCGTCTTAAGGACAGATTTGCAGAGGTTTCTCAGTCCAGTATTTTTCAGTTAAAGACTGATTTGCAAAATATCAAGAAGGGTACAGAATCTATTGATCAGTATTTGCAAAAAATCAAAGATACCAGGGATTTATTGTCTGCTGCTGGAGTTGAGTTTTCTGATGAGGATATTGTTATCATTGCTTTAAAGGGTTTACCTTCTGATTACAACATTATCAAGGCTGTGATCTGTGGTAGAGAGCAGGTTATCTCTTTAAAAGAACTTCGACCTCAACTCAAAGCTAAGGAGGCTACCATTCATGAGATCAAATCTTCTGCACCCAAAATGGGTGTGGCCTCTCTGTGGCTCCAATGAGTGTCTGACATGTATTCAATATCTTTAAATTTTCTTAATTTTGTTGTCAAGAATTTAATATGTGTCAAATATTCATTGGGGCCACAGAAAAGCCACACCCATTTTAGGTGCAGAAGATTTGATCTCACCATTCAGGAGGTTACTCATCAGATTCCATATTTGTCAACTATGGTTGCTACTTCCTCTATTGAGAGTTCCAACTCATCTTGTGATGGTTCAGCTTCCCATCATATTGGCTCTACTGCGAATTCTACTAGTCCAGTTCCTTTGCTTGGTACTCCTCCTGGTTTTCAGCCTCAACAATGGAGTCTTCCTTCATATCCTTCTGGGACATTCAATAACTTCAGGGCCAACAACTTTAAAAACAAGGGCAAAGGCAAGCAACATTTTTCTGGACAGTCCTCAGGATCTTATGGTCAGTTTCCGTTTCAGGAAGGATATGTGTATCAAGATAACTCAGGAATTCAATTTGTCAGCTTCGCAATAGGAGAGGACATATTGCTGTTACTTGTAATTTCAGAAATAATGAGAGTTCATCAAATTTTGAAGGGTGTTAAATTTGTCATAGAAAGAATCACACTACTCAAACCTGTCATTTCAGAGATTCTGTACCTACTGGATCCTCTCAACTATTTCCTCATGTTATGGATCCCTACATGTCGAGGTCTTCTCAGGGTTCAGTCTCATACATGTCTCTTTCACCTCAGGCACTAATCTCTTACATACCAAGTTATTCTCAAGTCTTTATGCCATATATACAATCTAATGCTTTAATCCCTAATTCAAATCTGCCAAGTATTTATGCTCATAGGCCACAATCATATTCTCATGTTGCTATGTCTGCACTTCACCAACCTACAGCACCACAACAGGAATTTTGGTTGTTTAACTCTGGGGCTTCTAATCACATGACAACCGATTTGTCTTCTCTGACTAATGTAGCTCATTTCACAACTCCTGAGACCATAGTCAATGCTAGTGGTGAAGGTTTGAAGATTGCACATATTGGTCAATCCAAATTAGTTACACCATCTCATTGTTTCAAGCTTAATTATGTGTTGCATGTTCCAAAGCTTTCTCAAGATTTATTATCCATGCATCAGTTGTGTAAAGAAAATAGATGTCGGTGTATAGTTGATGAGGTTTCCACTTGTGTGCAAGACAAGGTCACAGGGAGGAATCTTTACCAAGGACTGAGTAGAGATAGTGTATATCCACTTCCAATCTTCAAGCCTCAACATCAATTCTCTTCTTCCCAGTTTCATTCCAAGTCACATGTTGCTTATCTTGGACAGAAAGTCACCTCTAAAATATGGCACTGCAGATTAGGTCATCCCTCAAACTCTGTTGTTAAAATAGCCCTAAATAAGTCTAAGATTCCATTGTCTTTAGAGACCAATAACCATGTCTGTCAACCATGTTTAAAAGGAAAGTTTACTAAACTTCATTTTCAATTAGTTGAAACCAAATCTGTAATTCCTTTTGAGGTTGTACACTCAAATGTTTGGGGCTCTGCTCATAGTGCTTCTATTGAAGGGTTTAAGTACTATGTAACCTTCATAGATGAGTGTACTCGTTTTATATGGATATTCCCATTAATGAATAAATATGCAGTTTACTCTACCTTTGTTCAATTTCATGCTTTTGTGCACACACAGTTTTCAGCTTCTGTTAAGATATTTTAAAGTGATGGTAGTGGTGAATACATAGGACACAACTTTCAAACCTTCTTACAAGAAAAAGGAATTTTACATCAAAAATCATGTCCCTATACCCCTGAACAGAACGGTCTTGATGAGAGGAAAAATAGACACCTTGTTGAAACTGCCATAACATTGCTTCAAACTGCCTTATTGCCCTCTAAATTTTGGTACAATGCTTGTGCCACAGCCATTTATCTCATCAATAGAATGCCCACACCCACACTGAATATGCAATCTCCTTTTGAAAAATTGTTTGGTAAACCTCCAAATTTACAACATCTTAAAACATTTGGATGTGCTTGTTACCCTTCACTCAAACCTTACATTAAGAACAAGCTTCAGCCAAAAACTATTCAGTGTATTTTTGTAGGGTATTTGTCAAATTACAAGGGCTTCTTATGCTGTGATTTTCATTCAAACAAATTGATGGTTTCAAGACATGTTTTGTTTGATGAATCTGTTTTTCCTGGGGCTTTTTTCCTATCAACTGAGTTAGACTCCCACCCATTAAATCTATCTCTCACTCACTCTCAGCATGTCATTCATCCAAACACTTTTACCCTTTTACCAACCACTATTGTTCCTTTACCACCATTTCCTACACAAGTGGCAGCACAACAATCTACTCAGTCCATTATACACTCCTCTTCTGAGCAAGGTGATCTTGTCCCTTCTTCTCTATCTAGTAGACATATCAGTCCTATTGTAGCAGCACACAATGATGTACATGGTTCATTAACTTCATCTGATATGGAACTTGCACCAGATACTTCCACTTCTCAAGTTGGTGATTTACAAATTGTGGTACCAATTGCTCCTATTAATTCTCACCCTATGCAGACAAGATCTAAGTCTGGTATTGTAAAAAGGAAAGCTTTGTCAGCTATTCTGAATTCTGACACTTCACTTTTTGAGCCTACTACTTTTGCTCAAGCTGCCAAGTTATCTCAGTGGCAAGACGCTATGAAAGAAGAGATTGCAGCCTTACATACTCAACAGACATGGACTTTGGTTCTTCTTCCTCCACACAAGAACTTGGTTGGTTGTAAGTGGATTTACAAAGTGAAAAAGAATGTTGATGGGTCTATTTCTAGATACAAAGCAAGGTTAGTGGTCCAAGGGTTTTCTCAATAGGCAGGCCTTGATTACTCTGAGACATTTAGTCCCGTTGTTAAACCCACAACTGCCCGGCTTATTCTTGCTTTAGCTACTCATTTTGGCTGGAAACTTAAACAAATGAACGTTAAAAATGCTTTTCTTCATGGAACATTACAAGATGAGGTGTACATGACTCAACCAAAGGGTTTTGTTGATTCTACTCACCCAGATTTTGTTTGTAAGTTGAACAAGTCCCTCTATGGTTTAAAACAGGCTCCAAGAGCTTGGAATGATAGATTTACAAAGTTTTTGCCTCATCTGGGTTTCAAATCATCTTATGTTCATCCTTCACTCTTTGTCAAATACGATGTTGATGGGTCAATGGTTGTGCTACTTTTGTATGTTGATGATATCATCTTGACAGGTAATAATGAGATTTTACTTCATGCAATTATGTCCCAACTTTGCACTGAATTTGATATGAAGGATTTGGGTGATTTACATTATTTTTTGGGACTACAAATTGAGTATAAACAATCAGGATTGTTTGTTCATCAGACTAAGTATGCTACTGAGATTTTACACAAGTCAAAAATGTTTGATGCTAAGCCTTGCACCACTCCCTGTCATCCTCACCAGAAATTACTCAAGTCTAGTAGTCTTCCTTTCTCTGATCCCAGTCACTTTAGGAGTATTGTGGGTGCTCTTCAGTATCTTACATTTACCAGGCCTAATATTGCTTTTTCTATGAATCAAGTTTGCCAATTTATGCATCATCCTTTGGAATCTCATTATATGGCAGTCAAAAGAATACTACGGTATCTGAAAGGGACTCTTGGTTATGGTATTACTTTTCAATCAGGTGATTTGGATTTGAGGGCATTTTCAGATGCTGATTGGGCTGGTGACCCAAATGATCGACGATCTACTTCTGGGTTTGTTATTTTGCTTGGTTCTAATCCTATTTCATGGAGTTCTAAGAAACAACATACAATTTCTCGGTCATCCACGGAAGCCGAGTACAGGGCCATGGCTTCCACCACTGCAAAAGTAGTTTGGATTAATCAATTACTGCATGATTTGCATGTTACGACAACTTATTCTCCTGTGTTGCATTGTGATAATATTTCTGCAATGGCCCTAGCAACTAATCCAGTTTTGCATTCAAAGGCCAAGCATATTGAAATAGATTGTCACTTTGTTCGAGAAAGGGTGCAAGAAGGTTTCTTACAACTCCAGTTTGTTTCGTTTGCTGAACAATATGGTGACATATTAACAAAAAGGCTGTGCTATCCTCTCTTTTCTTATCATTGTAACAATCTCATGCTTGGTTTATCCAAGCATGACATTGAGGGAGAATGATAGATTAGTGATAGATTAGTAATATGACACGTGTCATTCATCTGTCATGTTATTAATCCAATGGATGTAATGTCTCATGAACTGATAAGGAAGGCTATAAAAGCCTTGGCGGTTGGCTGTTTTGCTTAAGAAGGAAGAAATACATTTTCAGCTCTCTCTCTCTCTCTCTCTCTCTCTCTCTCTCTCTCTCTCTCTTGTTTCTCTCTCTAAATTCCTTCTCTAAATCCTTTCTCAATTGCTCTGTAGATCAGTGAATTAGATTGAAGAACATTATCAGCCTTGACCTAAGGTGTTATTTGTTTTGTAGATGCAATTTTGTCCAAGAACAAGGAGGAAGAAATTTGCATCCATAGGGGTCATATATTTAGAGTGGAGATCCTTGTTGGATCTCTATATCCAGAATCGACAGACTCAAAAATTCTGACCGTTCAAGAAAGAGTTTCGGGCCATTCAAGGGCTTGGTGTTGTGTGAGTGCGCCAGTGAGATGAGCTAATGAGGACCGCAAGATTTAAATTAAATGATTTGAATTTCTGAATCTGTTGATTCCGAGCACAGAAATTCAAAAAAGATCTCAATTCATATATTTTAAGCCTAGCACAGGTGGGATTAAGAGGGAGACAAACAAATGAATGATTTTGGATTCATTTCTGTAGTTTAGGTAGAAAGTGGGAAAGGGCCATATACTATTTGATAAATGAAGAAACCTAAAAGAGGCCATTGATTGTTGTCGGTTTCCTTTACTAAAAGTTTGAACTAGACTATTGTTGTTCCTGATAAATGAGAGTATGGAAAATGAAGATGATATTTAAAGTAACGTTTTTTGGTTTACAATTTGATCTATTACGTTGTTAATATGTTAATTTCAATCATAGTCAAATAAAATTTACTTTACTAACATTTGGGATTTGATTGGCGAATGAACGACATAACATATTAAATCGTTTTGTAAAAAATATTAATTTCATGCTTACCTAGTTGTCATTTGTTAAATCATCTTTCGGCCAATTAGTATACTAAAATGAGACAAAGGCTACCCTAACACATTCCTAATTGCAATTTTTATATTTCCCAACCATCACCATTAGCCAAATTGCAAACCTATCTACATCGCTAGCTTAGACGTGAGTAGTGGGGTTTTGAATGGAAATTACTTTGACATCAAATTATCATATTCCATCACAAAGTTTAAAGGCAGATTATGATTAGATTAGAGGCTCCCTCGTGTCCGTAAGAATTCTTCAATTTTTATATGACAACTTTCTCTCCAAAAATCAAGTAGCTAGGAAGGGAGGTATTCAAGTAAAGGTAGGGTTTGATGAAAAAATAAAGGGTAAAGTTGATGTGAATATATGATATGCAATTAGGCATCACTTTCACTGAGAGATATATGGGATACGTGCGTGCGTGTGATATGGATGGAATAAAGGGCAAAGGCAGATGGAGGTTTAATTTAAATCTGAGCTTTTTGTGATGGCTACGCTTTAACAGAAACCCAGAACAACTCCCGTGTGGCTCACGGGATGCAAAGAAAGATATAAAGTGGCAATAAAAAGGAAGATGGTGGATGCATCTATGCTCTGCCATGCAACTTGAACTTTGCCTTTATCTTCATCCATCTTTACAATCTTCCTTTGTTCCCATTACAACATTAAAATCTCCAATTGGCAATTTGATTCGGGAGGCCCTCAATGATTTATAAAGTTATGAATGCATGCACGCTCTAACAAAAAAAAAAGCATAAAAAAAAATATGTACAAGGCAAACTGTAAACTTAGACATCTACATTTTAACAAATGGGAACATGATATAATGCACGGTATTTTTTTCCTTCCAAAAAAAGGAAGGGTTTTTCATATAAAAGCTCATGATAATATTGTTATATTTTTACAAACAAACATTTCAAACTCAATCTCTACTAACTTTAATGAAAAGAATTAATCAAAAGAATTTCACAATCACAAATCAATTGGAACATAACAAGAGACTAGCTAAGGGGAATTTTATTTTTTTCCCCAACTAAATTAACTGTTTTTTTTTATAAAACTTATGGTTGTTAGCGTGTTTATTCTAATTTATTAAAAATGTATTTATTATGAAAGAGGCTGTTTTAGCTGAGTTGTTTCCTGTCAATGTGCATTAAGATGGACTGATGGGGAAACTTGACCTAAGCCCCTTGGTTTAAAGTTGGCAATGAATAGAACAATCACCAAACCTGGACAGTGGACTAGTTTGGAAAGCTCACAGTTTTGGTGGAACATAGTTTGATGATTCCATATTCTTTTCAAAAACTAATTACAACATAATTTGTTTACAAGGCTACTTCCATGAAAGGGTTACAGGAAGTACAATTATTGCTTTCACCGGAAACAAAATGCACCTTCAAATTCAATGCATCCCTTTGGTTGTTACCTTAATGAGAAATTCTTTTATGTACTCGGAACATAAGTCAGTACACCACTTGTCATAAAGTGAAGATATGATATATTTTCCAGTGTTCTCTTTTTGTATTATGACACACGTTACACATGGTGTATCGCCTCCTGTTTCAAGTACATTAAAAAATCTTCCCATCGCAACAGATGTTAAATAAATTTCTAACTTATTAGCATTGGAGATATATATTTTTATCTTGTAGCATGACATTTAGGAGTTGAGACCAGTGAACTTCAACATAACTGCTTCATAACTGCTAAAACCCAAGAGCAATAGAAGAATGCACAAACTATCAAACTGAGTTTTTTAACTCCAATATAAAATTGACAAAACCAGGCACAGCTGTGGCTGCAATCCTTGATGAGAACCATATATACCAGCCCTGATGATTAGCCCATTCACTTAGGCCCGTGTAGAAGTATGCATATCGTATATTTTGTATTTGTTTGTATTCCGTATTTCTAAATGTGATTTGTATTCTTATCATTCGAAGGATCATGAGTTGAGTGTTGGAGTTTTGAGACTCCATGTTCCACATCGGGGAACATATGGTTCCCAATGGTCTTTATATATGTTTTGTCCTTTACATTAATGGTTTGGATTTGGACCATTTGGAAAAGGATTTGAGGCTTCGGCCTTATGGTTGTGTGGATTAGACTTGTATAATATAGTCCAATACAATTAATATTAATTAATTAAGGCCTTGGAAGTTAAAATTTATCAGAGTTCATTAATTTTAATTTCCGATAAATTTTTTAATTAATATATTAATTAAAAACCGTTTTGATTTAGTGACACGGCTTTTAGAAAGAGTTGTGTACTTTCAAATACGTTCAACAAGTATTTGAAAGGGTATGAAACAACCTATATATTTGCAATCTCAGTTTCCAATATAATCATCTTTTCTTCCTCTTTCTCTTCCATACAAAATTCCTAAAGAGTAAATACACAAAGCAATTCGCCAGAATTCTATAATTCAGTGCGGGTTGTAGAATTAGATAGTTGTATCTTGATCAAGCAAACGTCGTAGAACCACAAACACAAGAGTGGGACGGAAATACTATTCAAAGGGCATAACTTTTACGCAAGCCTCTATCTATGATTTAATCAAGTTAGTATCATTTAATTCTTGTAATTATTTATGTTATTTCATTCTGTATTGCAAGTAATTTTCATTAATAAAGAATCAGTATTTCCAATTCTGTTATTTATATTTATTTCTGAATTGTTCTCCGAGTATGAATGAAAGTATCATCTTCTCTCTTTACCCATCTCTCTCATCTAGAACAAATTCACGCATGGAAGAAAAGTAGACGATGATATAATTATCAAAGTTATTGCAAAATCAGAAGTAAACCCGGAAAACATCTTTGCCAATTCAAATGAAACGGAAAATCAACAAACAAGCATAGCTAACACCTCGAAGTTTACTTCCTTCCACCGTGGAATAGACAGATCTATAGGTATCAAAACCTAGAAGTTTACTCCTTCCAGGTTTCAAAATCAAGGGTAAACTGCCAATTTAGTCCCTGAATTATCACCTTAGTGAAAATTAGGTCCCTAAACTATTTTTTCAGAAAAATTAGTCCCTGAATTATAAAAATCTGCCAATTACATCCCTAATGTTATATTTGAAGCTACTATATTCAATTTTCCGTCAATTTAAGTCACGTTACTTGTATGTGATACACATTTTATGGTAGATTGGTAGTTTTTCATAAACAAATAGTATATGGAGTTAACTTTGGATGATAAATTGGTAGTTTTTCATAAAGAAATAGTGTAAGTTAACTTTTGAGGGTAAATTAGACATTAAAATCGCTACCTATATGAAATGTTAAGGACTTATAGACGAGAAAATGATCGTATTACACTCTAAAGTGTGTCAAGTGACTTAAGTTGACGAAAAATTAGATAAAATAGCTTTGAAAATAATAGTAGGGATGAAATTAGCAATTTCTAATGAATTTAGGGACTTATTTTACCGAAAAAATAATTCAGGAACCTAATTTTCACTGAGGTGATAATTCAAGGACTAAATCAGCACTTCACCCCAAAATCAAATACTCCATATTATCCTTGTAAACCCAGCGTGATTGGAGTACCTTGCACTTGTAAGCATCGAAATTTTAGTGAAATAAATGTCCGTCAACAATTTAAGTTTTTGACATGTCAAGGCTTACGTGGCATATGTCATATGTCTCACAAATTATAAATGTTGCATGTGACGCATTAAAAAAACCAAATGAGTCATCAAGGGTGTCACGCGTCGATATTTAGCTTAAATCAAATTAAAGTTGAAATGTGAAAGATAACTTAATTAAATATTATTTGATGGGTTCAAGTCATGAACCAAGTCCAAAACAAGGCTCAATCCATTCGTCAATTAATCAAGCCCACATCAAGACTCCGAGATAAAGAAGAGGGTAGAAAACATATTTTTACATTCAGACGCTCAAGCCTCCAAATGCTCTCAAACACTCAGAAGACTCTGAAAGTTCTTTGTATTCTTCGCTACACTCATGACGAACCGTCAAGCATCACTACACGTGCCAGTTCTTCCGCTGCCATAAGCCAAATCCTTGTGACGTTTATCGTCCGAGAACAAGTTGTTACGACCAGTGAGTCACTCACTCTACATCTACCCTTGGCAATTACTGAGATCGAATTAGAGGAATCAAACATTTGTAATAGAGTTTGTAACCCTAATTTTCCATTAATACAAATATCATTTTATACACATTCTTTTTTTATTCGTTTCAGGAAATTTCGTGTTTACCGTACTCATTCCGATAAGGATTGAAGTTGAAACTATAAGCAAAATCAGATTGTGAGCCCAAGACATGTTGGGGAACGCGGGACCTGTTTGTATACGAGTTGAGACTATAGAACTGACTTCACCGGCAAGTGTTAGAGTATCACGGTTGCTATTTTGTCATTATCCATGTTTTTCTTATGCAGTGAGGGAAGAGATACGATAATCGAACCAAAGGGAAGAAGAGAGAAGAGAACAAGCTAAGAACCGGCAAAGAATCCTTAGGCTTTTCTATATACATGAAACTTGCTTTAGGGTATTTTTATGGTCAATTGCTTGAGGTAGAGGTGGCAAATCAACTCATTGAGTTGTTAATAAGTACATATTAAGACCCATTTAGTTTGATTTTACCTTACAACATCATTACTACTACTATTCACACCCTCATCTCATGATGTTATCAATTTAAACGGGTCTTAACGGATACCCATTAACATTCCAATGGATTAATTTGCCATCTCTAGCTTTAGGGTTTTGACGCATAGGTTTACATTCCTTATTTGATGAATCATTTTAATGTATTTAGGTGTTTTTATTTATTTGTATTTTTGAAATTCTTTATAAAATGGTTGGTGTTGAGGGCAATTAACATTTTTTGAGGTCAAAAGTAACTTCATTACCAACAAAACAAGACTACAAAAAAAAGGGTACCGAATACAAAAGTAAGCACAAAACAAAGGAAAGGACTCTCCATACAAACAAACACAAAGTAAGCCTGTGCCTAATAAGAAATTGGAGCCCATAACAGAAGAAAAAGAAAAGAAAAAAAGAAAAAAAAAAAAAACACACATACATGGAAACCCTAGCAACTTTTTTTTTCTTCTTTTTTTTGAGTCAAAGACGATAGATTTTGCACTGATAAGAAAGGGTGAAAGTACAGCAGAAGGAGCAATCATGGCTCCGAGTTACAATCCTCAAATAAACATCTAAAATAATATCTTGAGGCTTTTCGAACCTTAAAAGTAAGGTTGGAGGACGAGACACTGTAGTTAGCAAGTCTATGAGCCACCTCGTTGGCTTGGCGCTTGATATGGGTAAAGCTAACTCCAGTGATCCCCAATAAAATCTTTCTGATATCCTCGACAATAAGACCAAAAGGGGAGAGGTCCGGTGAAGAGGCAGAAAGAGCTTGGATGATCTGGAGCGAATCACTTTCAATGGTAATGTTGTGAAAACCCTAGAAAACGCAAGAGCCAAACCCTCCCGAATTGCAAGAACTTCTGCAAAGAGGGGGGAGGGAACGTGCGTAGATGACTTCGATAAACCTACCACAAATTTTCCAGCAGAGTCACGGATAACCGCTCTCATTCCCCCGATGAAGTGATTAGCATCCCAAGCACCGTCAGTGTTCAGTTTCCACTGTCCCTGTCTAGGCCTAGTCCACAATGATGATGACGAGGTCGGGGGATCGTGGAGAGGCAGAGAAGGGGATGTGACTAGTGGAAAGTTTTGCCACCAGAAGATCGTGCGAGAGACCAAAGCGTTGGGAGGGTCACATTTGCTGGACCAAAACATGGAATTCCGAGAAGACCAGATGGCATGGAAGAGCATCAAAAGTAAATCAAACCTGTATTTATCCAAAGTGGGAATCAGGGACAACATCCATTCATGGACTGAGAGGGAAACATTTCCTTTGGGAGGGCGTCTCAATACTGAGAAGCTCCAAACACAGGCTGCAAAAGGGCAGTCACGGAGAATATGGACACCAGTCTCATTTTCACATCCGCACAACACACAACTAGAATCAGAAATGATATGACGTTTAACCAGATTTGCCCTTGACGGGATGATGTCTATGCAGAAACACCATGCATTCATCCAAACTTTCGGCAGGACATTTGCACCCCAAATTCTTTTCCAGATGAGGGAACTATGGGAATCCCCAGAAGAAGAGGCACGGTGGGATCTATTCGTGACCAAATCAAGTGCAACATGATAGGCACTTTTGACAGAGAATAAACCTTTCTTGTCAAAATGCTAGATAACCTTGTCCTCCAGAAGGCGCAGACTGATAGGGAATGAAAGGATGAGATTGACTTCTAGCTCAGAAAATAGTTCTGTTATAACCTCTTCCTTCCAACATCTATTTTCCACATCAATGAGATCGCTAACCAAACAGAGGTTACAATCTGGGGGCCTAGGAGAAAAGATACGAAAAGACGACGGTAAGGGAAGCCATTTATCCTCCCAAATCCTTTTTTTTTTTTCATCGGACCCAACCCTCCATCTCAAGCCCTTGTTTGCTACCTCCCGACCCTTGCAAATGCTCTTCCATACAAATGAGTCACCAAGTTTCACGATTGCTTGGGAAAATGAGGAGAAATGGTAGTTTTTGGCACGGAAGATCTGAGCAACCAAAGAGTCAGGATCGGTCTAAAGCTTCCAAGCCTGTTTAGCCAACAACCCAAGGTTGAAGGCATAGAGGTTTCTAAATCCAAGACCCCCATCACTTTTGGGAAGGCAAAGTTTGTCCCAGGCTAGCCAGTGGATTCTCTTACCCTCCTCGGAACCGCTCCACCAGAAACGGGCCACAAGGCTGTTCAGGTCATCACAAAAGTATTTAGGTAGTAGGAAGCAATTCATTGTATAAAGAGGAATTACCTATGCAACAACTTTGACCAAGATCTCTCATCCTGCCGAACTGAGGAGCTTCCAGTTCCAACTTTGGAGGGGTTTCCAGAGATGTTCCTTTGTGAAATTGAAACAGTGACCACGGTTCCGTCCCACCAGTGTTGGAAGTCCCAGATATTTATCGTGACGAACCACCCGGGTTACCCCTAAGTGGGACGCCAAAGCGTCTTGGACATTCCGCTTTACGTTTCGGCTAAATGAGACTTCACTTTTTTGCAGGTTAATCATCTGTCCCGAGGCAACCTCATACTTGCGAAGGATGAGCAATATTTGGCATTCCTCCACATTTGCTCTTGCAAATAAGAAACTATTGTCGACGAACAAGACATGGTTAATCCGGGGTACGTTAGAGCAAATCGAGACACCTTGGATGAGACCATCCCGTTCCTTTTTCGCCTTGCCGAAGCCCTCTTAACAGGTAGAGATACCCTCTTGGCACACCATTGATAATAAATGCATAAGAAATCGTCGAGACACAGGTCATTATCAAATCTACCCAGTTCCTGTAGAGACCAAGTCGAAGAAAGACGTTTCTCAAATAGCCCCACTCAATTTGGTCATAGGCCTTGCTCATGTCTAATTTCAAAGATAAGAACCCTTTTTTTCCCCTACGCCTCTTGAACATGAAATGGGAAAGCTCCGAGCATGATGTTATCGAAGATCTGGCGGCCCGGGACAAAAGCACTCTGATGATGAGAGATGACAAGTTGGAGAATGGGCTTGAGGAGGTTGGCAATAGCTTTGGATGGAATTTTGAAGAGCACGTTGCAAAGATTGATGGGTCGGAGTTGGGACATATCTTCCGGTGCCTTGACTTTTGGAATGAGGGTGATGTAGGTGAAATTTACTTTCTTCAGAAGGTTGCCCGAGTTTAGGAAGGAAAGCAAAGCGGTAAAGACATCATCACCCACAATGTTCCAAAATTTTTTAAAGAACAAATAGGGGATTCCATCAGGGCTGGAGGCCGTCGAGGGTTGCATTTGGAACACTGCCATCTTGATTTCCTCAGCTTCGAATTCGCGCATAAGGGAAGCATTCATATCCTCTGTTACCCGGTTGTCGATGGCGTCAAGAATTTCCCCGTCCAAAGAAGAATGATTGGATGAGAAAATTCTTGAAAAGTAGCCAGTTATCACTTATTCAATCCCCGAGTCATCCTCATGCCAAACACCACTGTCATCTTTTAACCCAACAATTCAATTTTTTCCCCGGCGAGTGGATGTTCTTCGATGGAAAAAGTTGGTATTCCTATCACCATCTTTCGTCCAGGCTGTCTTGGACCTTTGCCGCCAATAAGTCTCATATTGGGCCAAAATGGAATCAAGCTGCAGGGCAAGGGCTTGTCTTTCTGCAAGAGATGAGGCTGAGAACGATTAAGAGTCAATAAAGTTGAGTTTTGAGCGAACCTAGCTTAATTCAGTTTAGTGTTTCTTGAAGGTTGCTCAGTGCCAAGACAACAGGGCCAGTCGAGTGTTCTTGATCTTTTCAACCACTTGGAACATGAGATATCCGCTAACATGGTGGGTCCAAGCCGAGAGGATTACGTCAGCACAATCAGGATAATGGGTTCAATACTCCTCTGAGTGGAATGAGGGATGATGAGATTGGCGGGTACTAGCCTGAGGCCTGGTAGTGAGAGCAATTGGGACATGGTCGGAATTGAGAGGGTCAAGGTAACGAACGATCGAACCTGGAAAGAGCTGTTTCCAAGAATCAGTGATGAGGAAAAGATCCAGCCTATCCTTGATGCCTCCATTCCTAGAAGTCATCCATGTAAATGGGTTCCCCTTAAACCCCAGATCCCGAAGGCTACAGTCGCCCACCGCTTCTATGACCTCCAGCAGTTGGTTGAGGGGCCGATTTACGTCTCCCAAATGCTCTCCCAGATAAAGAAGTTCATTGAAATCGCCCCCCACCACCCACGGGATCAAACTTGCAGCAGCAATTTGTCTCAAAAGATTCCAAGAATGGCGTCGGTTTGCCTGGCTTGGGCTTCCGTAGAATCCGGTAAATCTCCAGTGATCCAGGTCTAATACTCCTCCAAATTCAGCATTAATATGGGATCGTGAACTAGAAAGGATATAGATGTTACAATTCTCTTTCCAAAGCAAGCAAAGACCTTTAGACTAGCCCAAGGCATCAACACCAAACAAGTGGTTAAAACCAAGTTGAACTTTGAGAAATTGCAACGAATGAACAGAACTTTTGGTTTCACAGAGAAAAACCAAATTGGGATCTTCCAGCCGCATCAGGGTTTGCAGCGCCTAAACTCGCCGGGGGTTCCTAAGCCCCCGACAGTTCCAAGCTATAAGATTCATGGTTTTCGGCGGGGACGAGCATTGCCCACCGCTGCCGCTTGAAAGAATTATTTGCCCGCCTCGTTCTTTCTGCCCAAGAGCCCCGCCTTAGTTGCATCTTCAAATTCTTTTAAAGGGCTGATGACTACCTCCGAAAGATTACTCTCAATCAGATCGCCAAATCCAGTATGGGAGTTCATCTTCTGGTGTTGCTGACCCCTTCTTTTCCGAGCTTTCAATTTAGGCTTTACTGATCGGCTCATTGATAACCTAAGGGATTGACCATTGTTCACTTTGGGCTTTTTGGGAGTTCAGCCTGAAGAGGTAGTAGTTGATGGCTCATAGGGAGTTCCCTGTTTAGTCCCAGTAGGATATTGAGGGCCAATGTTTTGGGAGGGGACTGCATTTTGGGCTGGATCTGTTACCTCTTCAATCTAAACTCCAGGGGGTAGCAGTCCAGAATGCTAAAGGTGGGCTCAATTTGGCTTAGGTCGTGTAAGGCTTTCAGGAGCCCTTCAGCATTTGCGAAAGCCCAAGGGGGAAGGCTACGTGGATCACACCAATCTTTGCTAAGGGAGAGCCCATTCACAGCTATGGTCAAAGAGCCGTTACGAAATTGGGTCTCATAGCTGTCAGGATGCCACATATGTCCGTAATCTGGTATTCTAAGATTATGCTGCATCAGAAGGGGCAGTGAATCAGAGTTGCCAGATGTGACAGGCGTGGCAGAGGGCCCAGGTACCACCAGTGATTCAGGGTCAGCATTCGTATTATTTGTGGTACTAGGCATTAACATGGAAGTCATGTCCCGTTGCTTTCGCCGAGAAAGAAATTCAGTCGTCGGAGTCTCCCATGGCTCATCTGGAATACTGTAGAAACCGTCTAGCGTCTTCCAAAAGCGCCTCTAATGGTGCTCGTTAGCTCCATAAATTGGAAGTGGTTTCTTCCGTTCCGGGAATAGTAGGGTAGAGGCTCTCGGCGTTGCTTTTGCATGAATGTCCTCTCCGAATGAGTCTTCATGTCCTCAATTAGGGTTTCTCGGCCACGGACAGCCACTGGAATGGCCTAGCCAGTCGCATTGAAGGCAGAAGTCTTGAAGGCCCTCATACTTCAAACGGATAAACTGTGAGCCATTACTCGGGCATGGTATTGACACACGGGTCACGAGGGGTTTTGAAGCATCAAAATCTACCTTGAGTCGGAGGAAACCCCTGAAAACATCCTCCAAATGATCCTCAATTTCCATGACAGCCCCTAATCTTTCCCCCAAGCAGGGGGCGTTCTTCTTGGTGCATAGGTTTTTGGGTATACCATGGGCTTGAACCCAGAAGATCGCTCGGTCTGCTTCGATGTCGTCTAAAGAATGGTACATTGGCCATGGCTTGACCGAGAATGCATAGCCCTTGAAAAACCAGGGGTTCCCGTCTAGGATTCGCCGGGCCACATACTCGTCGCCCACTTGGATGGAATACACATTTGGCTTTGCTCTGAAAACTCAAATTGCCCCAAATTTGTTCCATGTATACCGTAGTACGTCTTTCACCACATTCTGGGACGGTTCCTGGTCAATGATCAGGCGACCAGCCAGTTGGATAGGACTCTCCAGGCGTTCATAGAGGTTGAGGCTATCCTCGAAGCAGACCGAAATACACTCAACTTCTTTATCTCATAGAGGCATTGTGGCTTGAACTGATCTGAAGAAAGCATAGGAAGACCAGGTCTCACACTAGATCTCACAATGGCCCAGGAAAGGCACTAATAAAACCTCGAAGAGCATAGCAACCCAAACGCCAAACGCCAAAGAGGAGACCGAAGCCTCGACAGGAGATGTATAGAAGATGATATTGTAGCATCCTCTCGGAGCTAGCAACAAGCATCATCTTCAAGCGATCAAATGACCGCAAACGTGAAATCCACAATTGTAGGAATGACTAAAAAGGGCACCAGCAGCAAACGGATGCAAGAAGACATTAAAAGCAGTTAGCCTAAAAGTAAAAACAACAGATAAAACCTTAATCCCCATTAAATAGAAGCAGCCCACATCCAAATGAACCCAAATATGCCAAGCATACCCAATGAAAAAATCAGATATGAAAGTGTAGCAATTGAGATTCTAGATTGGGCTCACTTTAAGATCTAATATTTGGTTATGGGAGAGGGAAGATGGTGGAAAAGAAAATTCATTGTTGCAAAGGGCTGATGTGTAGGTTGGTGACGGAAATATGGAAGGGCTTGGGTTGAGAGAAAGGGACTGAAAAAGGGGAGGAAGGTATGAAAAGAACGCAAAAAATAAAATAAAAAATAAAAAAAATAAAAAAGGAAGAAGAGAAATCCCAGGCTGACTCTCAAAACGGCAATCAGGGAGAGAAACTGAAGAAAGGGGAGGAAAAAATGGTAGAAAAGGTGAGAAATGGAAGTTGGTAAAATTCTCTCACAAACGGAGAGAAAAACCCCAAATGAAAGAAAGACTTCTCACAGATAGAGATGAAATTTCCTTCGCTAAAAAAAAAATTATTTGTAGGAGTAAAGTTTATGAGACAAGGAAATGTAAAGTACAGCGCATTAACATTTCTTTCTTTGGTTTCTTCTGGACATCTTTGGCACCAATCATGATATCTTCTTTGACAATTCAATTGCGTGCTCACGCATGTATATTTTGTTCCCTTGTGTTTATGTACCCTTTTACTTCATATTTTGGTTGCCGTGAAGCTTTTATTGGACCATATGCACCAAAATACGGAAAGGTATCGTGTCCATGGTTGAATTAGATAACTCACTATACTAGATTTTCAACGTATGTTGCAAGAAGAAATGAATGTCAATTTTCAAATTTTAACCAAGTTTAATTCTTGACGACTCCATGTTTTACCTTCAACTCGGACAAAATTTGGATGCTGACATCCGTTTCTTCATGCAGCATACAATGAATCCAATCCAATTCGAGAACGAAACATAAAATCATACCAATCCATTTAATATAATATTTCATATACAAACAAGTTTCGGATTTCATAACTCACCACAAACCCAGAAATTCAAGTATGATTGACCGGTTCTACCTTATAGAACTACAAGCAGAGAAAAACTCAAATAAAAGTACATCAAGTACCCTGCTCACCTTCCTGAACTCTTTTTCCATCAATATCTTAAACGGCTCCTAACCCTGTAAGGTGGTCCGCTCTCGGTAACAATCCCCATGAGTACAAATAGGCCCCAGGCAACATAAGGAAAAGGTACGCAGTGGGGTCACCTTGGTGAGCGGGAGTAAGTTCGTGAACGATTACGGGTTCGAGAGCGGGAGCTAGACCGGGAACGAGATCTAGAATGAGACCGGGAATAACGTCTTACGGAACTCTTCCTTCTCGGACTTCTACTACGTTGGTGTCTTCTGCATTTAACACATTTTCATAATCATGGGCAAGGCAATAGAATTGCGGCATAGATTTTGGACCCACCATGAGAGATCATAACATGATTTGATTATCAGCCTTATGTTCATACTTATAGCCAGCACCTTTTATTATGTAAAAAGAAAAAACACCGACCTTGGAGGAGAACGGCTATAGCTCCTACTGCGGCTACGACGCCTAGATCGACTTAATCGGCTTGTTTCTGCAAGTTTTTCCAGCCTCTGGCGTTCCTGCTCTCGCTTTTTAGCTATTTCAGCAGCAGTATCTTTCTTAACTGAAAAAGCAATTAAGTTCAAAATGATATTATATACCATGAGTCAGGCACTGATAACAAAATTGAATAACAATCAGCTGTTTAACATAAGCAATGCAATAAGTTATCGGACATACTTTGTTTGTTCAGTTGCTTGCTCATAATCCTTTTAAGTCGTTCTTGAGGAGTTTCTTTCTTCTCCACTGGTTGCTGCTTCAACGACCCAACAGAAGTACTTCCCTTAGTTAACTTAGCTAATGTTGATGATGTACTGTGAGGTAAGGAAACAAGCAAAGTTTAAAAAATGAGAAAAATATAGTTACAAGGATATAGAAAAACCAGTGATAAAAGCTGAGACGAAAACAATAAGCACAATGATTAATAAAGCCTCCAATGATTACGTTCCCTCAAACTTCAAATGTGAAGAAAAACATAAGATCTTCTGATCCAGGTTCCATGAGATACCTTGCTGGTGGTTTCACCAATTTAGCGCCCTTATCCTTCTCAAGGGATGCACCGGATGCAGGATCAATATGCAGAGCCTCAAGTATGAGACCAGTTGAAGGCCTGCAGGAAAGAAGAAGCATTAGGAATAACAATATCCGGGAACAAAATGAGCTTCAGAAATGAAGCCTCCTTCCCTCTTCCACTTGGCAGTTAGGTTGATACCCCAGCCTGATCTATTCTAAACCAATAAGTTTTGCTCAGGTAACAAAATGGGTGAAAAGATGCAGCAGAGTAAAGAGTGTCCAATGAATCTTTGTAAGAATAAAGGGTCGAGTGCTCCGACCGGTTTAACACATCAGCCTGTGAGGGAGGAGACAATGGTGGAGAGAACCCTTCACGCTTTGATCCATCCTTGTCCCCGGATCCCCCGAATTCAGTAATATATTCGATTTTAGCAGTTGTTGGTTTGCTTCGATGAGCATCATCAGAATGTCGTCCACGAGGATATCTCCGTGAGTATGATGGTGAATACGATCGAGATCTTGATCTACACACAAAAATAACAAGAGGTAACAAGCAAAGGCCTTTCGTGGGAAGATATAGACACGAACACGAATGATATAACGATTTTACCTTCTTGGGCGAGGATAAGCTTCATATGTTGGACTTCGTCTAGTTTCACTGCAGTGCAATCTTTTCATAAGTTATATGGAAGGAAAAATCCTACCACTTGGGCAACAGGAGCAAAACTCAACTAATTTTGGAAAATAAAAATTTTCATTGTTTACCGGTACGGGTCATGGTGGAGCACCCGAGTTCCAGTTACCCGTGCAGCTTCTCTTTCTCTCTCCCTTTCTATCTGAGAAGCCTTCCTTCTTTCCTTACGACTTAGTTTCCTCTACAGATTTTTGCACATTCAAATTATGGATTATGACTACTGGAACAGAAAGCACATGTAACCCACAATTGTGAGAACTTACAATTGCAGGATCGCCTTTGATCACTTCTTTTTGCCGTTTCTCCTCCTCCTTAGCTTTCTTATCCATGTAAACAAGCCAACCATATCTTTTTATTCCAAACTCTTTTGCTATTTTATCCATTCCTTCATCACTGCTGTCATCACTGTTGAAATCATCCTCATCCTCATCTTCGTCATCATCTTCATCATTATCATCAGAGTCCAAAAACTGGGCCTCATCTTTTCCATTCCCTTCATAAGAGAACCCCACCTGCGAATAAGAACCCATAACAGCAGAAGGTTGTTGTGCCTGAGACCTACATATGCATAAAAAACAAGACTTGATGCCACAAGCAAAACTATCATAGTATGCTAAACATACATACCACTAATAATGAGAAGACCTGCACCCGTATAAATGTAAAAGAAAATTCAAACCTGCCAGGAGCAAACGGGGCAGTAAACTTGGCCTCTATCTCTTGTTCCACATGTAGCAAACCCTCATCATCAGTATCTGTTAACGTAAGAAGCTTAAACTGTGACAATCTTAAATTAAAACCGCACATCACTATTAATATTTCGAACACCAAAGGTTTATAATTTTCGTCTTTCAATGCCTTTACGGATAGAGATAATTATTGCATACAGAAAAGCAATGTATAACCTACGAACTTAAGGCCGTTTGATTACATAAACATGGTCTGTAATCTACAATGTCATACACATTTAAATGACTACATATGATTAGAAATCAAAACAAAGTACCGACATCCTCTACGACGATGCTTAATTAAATCCCGATAACGCTCAAAATTAACAAACTCTTCTAATTCCTCCTCTTCTTCGGACTTTTCTTGAGCACGCAAGTGCCGCGTATCTCGAATAAAATCGAGCAGAGCTCGCCCATCAAATCTGCATTTTACATTTACCAATACAAAATTCAAGCTAAAAACCTTCACAAATTTAATATGAAAAATCGACAGTAAAACTAAAACAGAATTGAAATTTATACCTATCAATCAAAACATCCTGCTTCCCATTCCAAGGAATCCTGGTAGAAATTGAATTCGAACAAAACGACGTCGTGATTATACATACACATGCAAATTGAAGCTGAGAGAAGGAGAGTTGAGGGAAAGGAGCATTACAGGCCTTGCTGGTCCTCGGCGGCTTGGTAGAGGCCGTCATCGCGGTACAACCGGCAGCGGGAGCCGACGACCTGGATCGACTGCTGGGGGTCGCCGCGGCGCTTGGCCAGGAAAACGGCACGTCGTTGAGCTCGCTTACGAGCGGCGTCCATCATGTCGTGGACCTTCCGCTCCGACCTCCTGGCTTCGTGCCACATCGTTCCACCGGATTCGATTCGAATTCGAGGGTCGACTGGTCCAGTTACGAACCTGAGAGGTGCCCTAACCCTTTTGGTAGTTACAGTTTGCCTCCTCTATCACCGACTGACGCCATGAGATCGATGAGGCGAATCATGGGACGTACAAGACTTCTGTATATTCGGTTTTTTAGCCCAAATGTTTTGGCATTTTGGGTTTTGGCCCAAATTTACTCAAGCCCAAAACTATCAAATTGAAAATTGATTTTATGTTGGGGTACAAGTTGGATTAGAAATTCTAATTTTATCAAAAAAAAGTTTCATTTGAAATCCAACAATTCCGAATAAATTGTACGGATTACGTGTGCAACATGTTTCGTCCCCTGAAAATTTTAAGCTTTTTTTTTGTGAGCAAGGTCTTAGGTCATACCTTCGACAAGGGCTTCGTATTGGAGCGCTTTAGAGCATCTCCATCCGTTAATGAAAGGTAAGAGTAAGAACTTTTGCTAAGCCTTGAGCCCGCTGACAAAGGCCACGTCATTACGACATGAGCGGCCAGCAAGTGGGTCCCGCAACAGAAATGCTGACCAGCAAGTGGGTTTCAAGGGGTAATCAATGGGACAGGTTTGTGCAAGGTAAATGAAGCACTATGTTTAGGTGCTGAAGGTGGATGTGGGAGATCTAGACAATGCCCAAAGTCGTCTAATCCAAAGTTGCTGTTCCAAACCAAAGTTGACAATTGTTTCCGATCTTCATTGCTAATTCATGCCCAAAGTCTAATTTGTCAACAGTTCATGCTTAGTCCATGGTCAAAATTACTTCTTTTCGAAGTTTGGAAGAAGACGGTGATTGCGGCTTGTGTTTTGCTTATAGTAGATGCTATAGTGGGATTGTTAATTTGGTTTGTAATTCTACTGGATAAGGTCAACAAAGCATAAAAGATTATAAATAAATACATTTGTGAATAGTACTTGTCATTGCTTGCCCTTGCCTATGGCCTTGTCCTTTTTAAACGAGTAGAGTTGCAGAAAAGGCAAGTACTATTCAAAGTACAAGCTACTTACATGCATTTACTCTTATATTCCACTAACATGTGGCGATGCTCTTAATATTACCAAAAAAAAAAAAAAAAACCCCAAATGACACTCTTTTCTTCGTATTTTTGTTTGAGAGAAGGGAATAATGATTTTTCCAAAAGCAAGAAGAACAATTTTTCAATGAAATTTAAAAAATGATTTTATAAATACTCATATTAAGAAGGCCTTTTTAAATTTTCATCTCTTAGGCCTTATGCCTCCTTTTAGTTTTTGTCTATCTTTCTCATGACGTGGTAAGTCATCGCATGAGGATAGAAATAAAGATAAATAATCGTATAATCACATTATAAACAAGGCACCATCTTATTTATTGAAAGTATGATTACTTGGTTTTTGCTGTTAATGTGGCGACTTGAAAAGAGCGGGAACCTACAGTAGGTAACCAAATATTACAATAAAAATCTCACGTTAATTATTCAACTCAAATGTTTTAATTCAAAAACAAATAATAAAAGTACTTGAATTGAGATATCAAAATGGCTTTTGGCTTTAGAAAATTGTAAGTGGAAACCCCACGTTTATTTTAAACAACTCCGCCGACTTGGAACTGCTGCGCTGACTAATTACTACTAATTACAAGTGCTTTTGGATTAAAATTCAAGAGACATGGGACACCTGACATGATGATCCGCGCTCTGCATTATTCACATGCCATCATTCTCTCAGTTTTGTGTGTTTAGGGTTTGGCATGGAAGGGTCGAGATATGGGAATCCAAAGTCACAACTCAAACCAGGGGCGGATCTATATAGGGACCAAGGTGGTCCTAGGACCACCCGAATGTCAGAAAAACGCCTATGAAGATCTTCGGGGACCCTCCAAATATTTCAATAGGGAGGACAAATTCATGCCTAGGACTATATATGGGCTACGCCTAGGAAATTTCTTTTGTTAACATAGTTATGGATGGACCGTGGTACAATCAAAATTCTGGTGCAGTGCATCCATGGAGGAGGTAGAGGAGTTGCAGCTTTCCCGCGAGGAAGAAGGTTGAAACTCCTTTTTTTTCTTTTTTTATCTGCTACATGAGTCTACCATTGCTACAAAAATATTGCTTTTAAAAAGCACTTTCTCATCTACTATTCTATTTCTTATTATTTTATTTTTAATTTTTATAATCTCTATTTGGTTTTTTTTTTGGTTAAATCTCTATTGGGTGAAATGGTCAAAGGCGTAGTTTTTATTGTGAATCCTATTTTATGTGCTAAGAATCCCGTATTTGTAAATGACATCTAAATCATTTTTTTCATAGAAATAAGATTTACTTGAATTGTATACTCTTATCTCTACTAATATAATAATACTATATGATCTTAATAGGAACCATTACCTTTATTTCTATTTAACAAAAGAAAAAAAAAATTTCTTTTTTCATAAAATTATGAAAAGTTATCAAAGTATTTACAATTTTTTTTTTGAACAATCGATATTATCTACATTAAAGGGGAGGAGGTGAGCTTAGCCTCACAATGGACTAGCAATAATGTGGTTCAAATTCGCCTTTAGCGAGAATCGAACCTAAAACCTCTCACTTACAAGTGAAGAGGGATACCACTAGACCGTAGTACTAAGTGGCAAGTATTTACAAATTAGAAGAAGGGATTTTATTCATGATGACCTAGCTTTGTTTTTACCATGATTTATGAATGAAAAATATTATTATTTAGTTTTTGTAAGTTTATTGTTTATTTCATTTTTTGGACGTTTTACATTAGGTGATTAGGACCACCCAATATGAGAATCCTGGATCCGCCACTGACTCAGACACACAGTCAAATTTCCAATTAAAATAAAAGGTCATTATTCATGCAATGATGTAATATAATGCTAGCATATGAGGTAGCGGAAACGAAGAATAACTTATATGATGCAGGTACACTGTTATATATCAAGACGTCTTGTATTCAAGTAGATCTTATTATATTATGTCAACAAAAAGTTACACGTATCTTTATATTATTAGCATAAGACGCTGTAATGAGGATGTAAAATAAAGGTAATAGTTGTGACTTTGGCACTAGCAAATCGGCATCCACCTTCTCTTCGTCGTCAAAGAATGAAAGAAAGTTGCATGGATTCACCCCTCTACTATATATTTGTCCAAACTTTCTGGAACTTATACGACTAATTGGGTCAATATACAAATCTATGAAGCATCTCTATTATATTCTAATGGAAATTAAGCCGCCAGAGACCCGTCCTTCCTCTTGCAGGCTGCTGATACACGAAGGAAATTGACATGTAAATTGTAATATAGCTTAACTTTGATTAGTTGGTAATTTATACAGAGGTTTGCGTATTGTGAATTCATTTAATTAAATTATGAGTAATACTAGGAAGACTAAATATGTAGATAAAATTTTGTAAACTAAATAACTGAGAAGTTGATGATTGGATGATTACTTTAGCATTGATAAACGTGCTCATTTCTTATTGGTGACACATCATTTAGTTTACATATTTTGTTTACAAATTTAGTCTTCCTAGCTAGCATTACTCTTAAAATATTATGGCGTGTTCAACCAACTATATAATACAAAGCCTGCTCATGTATTTAATTGTTCTCATTAATTATGTATTCTCACAATCAGGATTAACCATAGTTTCCTAACCAAAATAAAATAATAATTAATTACGTACTATTTTAATTTCTTTACATGCAAATGTAGCTAAAATTTGAGCAACCCTTGTTACCCACTCCATCAACATGAAAATGATATAAAACTAAATTGCAAGATGAACTACATTGAAAATGAAACAAAACTAAACTGATTAGCAAGTTACTTAATTAATGTCATAAATGAATGTACCAATTGAGGCATGTTCCATCATGTATCGTGTGTGTCAAGTTATCTTCATTGTGAATCCAACCCCACCTCAAGCTCAATCTACCCTGCAGCTTTGCAACAATTTCAGCTTCACCAGTTATGAGGCTTTCAGTGTGGTTACCTAAACTTCCATCCCAAGCCAACGAACTTTGTGTAGGTAGATTTATCATGCATATATATGCGTAACTTCATCTTAAGTATTATTAATTAGTTTTTACAACATTAATCATTTGAACCTAATCATGATATTTTTGAGTCTACTCTAACTAGCACAGGACTTTAAGATTTTCTATAAAACCATAAACCCTAATTATAATAGCAATTTCCACACTCTAATTTTCTCCTCGTGTACTTCTTTAATTATCCCTTGATTTAGGAAATTAGAGTCTAATCCTTGAATAAGATCAACTTTTGATTAATACCTGGTATAAGATTAAGAATTGAATTTAATCCTTTGATCCGCTTTACATGTCATCATGCAAATTCTACGTCACATCTACCTATTTTACATTGATTTTATGGTCTTCTTTCTTCCAATTCTATCCCCGTGAACAATAATTATTTTTAAGAGAGATGTTGCAAAATTTATTACTCATTTGAAATTCAAATATTTGCATTTAATTTATTACTCATTTGAGAATTTTTGTAGAATTTATTACTCATTTGATATAAGGTGATGATCCTCTCTCTCCCCCTCTCGCTCTCGATCTCTCTCTCACTCTCTCCCTCCCTCCCTCCTACAAGCCAGCCACCCATACTGCTCCACAGTGAGTCGGTGACCACAACTTCATGAATTTTGATTTTGCATCTTCTAGTTTGAATTGCCTTAAAAAATTCTATTAATATGAATGAAACTTTCCATTTAGTGATTGTTATACCTAAATATATGAAGCGTTTTTTTCCATTTTTCATAACAATAGTGATCTCAACAAGAAGCCTTTTTTCGTATAGCTACATTATACTTTTGAGAACTATACATGTACATACATTTTGGTACATATACTTCGTACAATATTTCGATACATATACTTCAGTGCACATACTTTGGTGCACACATACTTTGGTACACATAATTAGGTACAATCATTTTACCATTGTTTGGTATATACTCTTTACTTTGCAACTTGCGTAACGACAAACTTTATGTATTTTGCATTTTTTTTTCTTAATGTTTCATTAATATTTTTTTGTTATGGTTTTCCATTTAGGTGCATTTATTAATAAAGGAAGTCAAGGATGATGGTAAAAAATATGGATAAAATAAATCAAAAATTTAGTTTGACAAAAAAAAAATCAAATGCTTAATATGGCCATTTTGGGAATGAAAAAAACGAATTTAAGTATCTAATAACAATTAATTATGAATTTAAATATAAATGCTTATGTGGATATCTAGTCAAAGGACTATAATTAATATTTGACCTTACCTTAGGTTTTAATTGAATTTCAATCTTATCAAATGATTAATATTCAATTGCCCCTTTATTCTACTGTACGAATATAAAATTGGAAATAGAGTCTGAAAATCGCTTTCTCCTTAGAGCATATATAATCACACTCATTAATCTCTCATGCATATTGTAATTACCCTAAAACTAAAAATACAAAGTGGTGGGTATAACCACAAAACAAATTTTCACTCATGTGAAGCATCAATGACGAACACAACCCCACCCTAACACACAAACCCCTTCCCCGCCGAACATTTTTCCGCGAATCAAACAGAAAATACATACCAAAACAGTCGAACAAAGAAAAAAAAAATGATAAGTTTCCAAAAACTAGTGAAAAATCAGCAAAGGGAACAGGTCATGATGACGAGGACCAACCTAAGCAAAGTCTCCACTGGGCCCTACTATCTACCATCCCTCCTATTAAACCCTCCTCCTTCGTAACAAACCAAAAAACGCCAACCAAGGCATAAGCGCTCTCAAAGAGCCCCCAGCGCGCGAGGTCCTCCGACCTCCGCCGCAAATCCCCCCACCCACCACGCCAGGGGCGGTGGATGCGCCCATGTCTGAACCCCACGCACCGCCTCCTCCACCGCTCTACAAGCAGCGGTCTTGGTCCCCGGACGCATACCGCGACGAGGCATGGCACCGCCGCAAGAAAATCAACGGCAGATCGAACCTCCAGAGGAGCAAGAGCGTCACCGACGAAGATCTCGAGGAGTTGAAAGCCTGCATCGAGCTAGGGTTCGGGTTTGACTCGCCCGAGTCCGATCAGCGACTCGCTAACACTTTTCCCGCGTTGGGACTTTACTACGCGGTTAACAAGAGTTACTGTGACTCGGTTTCTAATAAGTCTACTGCGACTCCAACGTCGCTGTTTTCGCCGACGCCGTCTGAGTGCGACTCGGTGCCCTCCCCCATCGGCAGCCCCCATACCATTTTCGGACCCGGTATGTATATTTCATTTTTCACGTGATTTAAAAAACTTGGTTTTGTTTCTTCTTCAACTATTCATCATGTTTATGAATCAAGTTCCTGACTTTCTGTTTGTTTCTCGGGAAAATTGGAATGTTGGGTGAAGGAGATACGCCGCAGACGGTGAAGACGAGGCTGAGGCAGTGGGCACAGGTGGTTGCTTGCGCGGTGAGGCAGAGTTCGTGAGGTGATTAATGTACCAAACCAGAGTTAAGAAAGTAACCAAAACGTCAACGTCAAACTTGTCAATGATTGTTGTTTATGATTCCAAATTCCCCACCCCCACCGACTTTGCTTGCATGGATTAAAAATTAATAACCAGAGGGATTAAAATTCTAAAAAGTAGTTGTTAATGTGAACCAACTTGTACTGGGAATGGATTGACTTTTTGCTTTTGGTTTTTCTTTAGTTTGTAATCTGGCAATGTTCTCATTCTATTTGTCTGCTCTCTTTTTTTCTCATTTAGTTGAATTAGTGTCTGAAGGCAAATAAAAGTCACAATTCGATGTTTGTTTGAATGTTTATGTCCGACACTTTGATTCTGTTTGATTGTAATAACAAATTATAATACACAAAACACTCCTACAACATGTCTTCTTTTACTTTATTTTTGTTTTGTTTTTCAACTAATGCACGCCAACTCTAGCACAAATAGCACTTCCAGAATCTGGTTTAGATTTCTAAAACTTCTTCTTCTTCTTTTTCAGAGAGCTTTCATGTTTTAGACAATAAATAAATAAATTTTAGGTTAACTACATTTCACATCCTTTAATTTAGAATCATTCTCAAAATGAGCCACAAATTTCTAAAATTTTCATATTGCATCGTAAGTTATTGTAATTGAATCAATTCACGTTGACCCTTCAACAAATTAATGACATGATGAGCATGAGACCTACATATAGGATAACGTGTAAATCACATTGACAAAACAAAATTCATTAATTTATTGGAGGATCAAATGTTCAAACAAATAGAAAGTATATATTGATACAATTTCAAAACCTCATAGTGTAATGTGAAAAAATCGGACCTCGTGATCCATTTTAAAAATCATCTCTAAATTAGAGGGTATAAAATTTAGTTAGCCTTAAAATATATGTAAATTGCATGGACACTTTTAACCGCAAGGGATATTAAATTTGTCTTTTACTTTTGAATGGTATATAGGGAAACTGAACAAGAAAGCTCTACCTCTCATACTTTTTATTAATGGATACAGCTTTACTCATATTCTTTCCTGAAGAGGAAGGCAATGGAAGTAGAACTGTAGAAGATTAATTATGTTCATATATACTTTCATCTTAATCCTTAAAGTTTAAGATACCTTCAACAAATCATTTTAATTGGGATGATATAGCGTCTACTGTATGGATATTTTAGGTTACTTGTCGTGGATTTTACATTAATTTACTCAACAATGCTTAAAAAGCCATTCACTTCAACAATGTCATCAAAATTGCAAGTGGTTTTTAACTTACTTGATTAAAAATTGCATTTTTGCACTTGAGGTTTTATTGAAATCCTTTCTTTTATAATATAATTAAACTTAATGTAACTTATCTTATCGTTCGTAAATAAAAAAGAAATTAGAAAGAAAAAAAAACCAATGTCAATGAACTGAGTTTGAAGTGTTTGATTTGAATTTCAATCTAAATGGTAACAAGTGCATGCTGCATTGGCCTTTTATTATAACTAATGAATTTAGGGGTGGATTGAAATCAAAGTGCAAAAAACAAGCTGGCTCCAACAAGCACAACTAAAAGCACTAAGCGTGGCCTTGATACTTGCCAGTAGTATGAGAATGTAAAAATATGCATCATGCCACTTAGTACTACAATTTATTGATATTTTTTTATTTATAAATGAAAGATTTTAGGTTCAATTCTTGCCAACGGCAAATTCGAACAAAATTATTATAACTAGCTCATTGTGAGGTTTAGCCTACTTCCTCATTCATTAGTGTTGATAATATTGTATGCATTAAAAAAAACATCAACCATGCAAATTACTTTTTGGGTAAATTACATAGAAACCCCTCAGGTTTGAGGTCTATTACAACCCCATACAACATTTCACTTTCATACCTCACGTACTATTTTATTTCAAAATAATACATCCGTTACATTTTTCATCCCTTAATCTATTAAGCACTGACGTGGCTCCAAATGTGAGCCACATGGCAAAAATAATAATTTTTTATTTTTATTTTTTTTAAAAAAAACCTAAATCTTCTAAATAAAAAATAAAATAAATAATAATAATAAAATATAAAATAAAATAAAATAAAAACTGAAACCTTATCCCCCTCATCCTCCTCTTTTCTCCCCACAACCCCCAAACCCATCTCCCCCATCTTCATCTTCTTCCTTGCAACCCAGGAAAAAAAAAAAAAAAAAACCCTTCAGTTCGTCTTCCCCCCCCCCTCCCCTCTCTTCCCCTCTCTTCTCCCCCATCTTCATCTTCTTCCCCCGTCCCCCCTACCTGCAACCCAAAAAAAAAAAAAAAAAAAAGAAAAGAAAAACCTAGATCCCGTCTCGCCATTGCCGGGTTCGTGAAGTTGGAGGAATGGGTGTGGATTTAAGGAGTGGGGGGTGTGTAGAGGAGGGAAGAGGGTGGGTGCGAAGGTGGGTTTCCGGGTGAGGTGGGTCGTGGGGGAGGGAGGGTCGCCGGAGGGGGGGGGTGGGGAGGGGAGGGAGTGTCGCGGGTGGGGGATTGTTCTTCTGGGTTTGTGGTTTGGGGGGGTACGAGGTGGGTTTTGTTTTAGTTTTATTATTAGTATTATTATTATTATTATTTAGAAGATTTAGGTTTTTTTTAAAATTAAAAAATTATTATTTTTGCCACGTGGCACACATTTGGCAGCCACGTCAGCGCTTAACAGATCAATTGATGGAAAATCTAACGGATGTATTATTTTGAAATAAAATAGTACGTGAGGTATGAAAGTGAAATGTTTTAAAGATGTTGTATGAGTTTGTAATAGATCTCAAACCTAAAGGGTTTCTATTTAATTTACCCTTTACTTTTTTTGTGTATGATGTATGCACTCTGATTTAACACATCCTACTATAACTGAAAATGGGGAAGCCTCCCTTTCTCTCTCCAAAAGCAAATCCTAAATTTGCAACCAAGCCCAGCCGCGGGCCCCTTGTTCTTAGCTCCGCCCTTGCTGGCGTCCCACCCTTTTTGTCCTTTTTCTCTCGCCCCATGGGTGCTGCCCAACACTTATATTCTCCCCTACCACTTTGGCAGCCATTTTTTCTTGTTGGAGCCTTCACTCCAATTTGGTGATTTGCCCACCCAAGGACTATCCCTTGATTTGGCGCTGGATTTGTGAACTTGGGCTGGTTTTTTGGTTATCGGTGGGTAAGAATCCCCTCATATGGTTTGATTTTTCAGGTTGGAAATATTCTTCTTGATCAAATTGTGGCGACACTGCTTTACCTGGCTAGATCGTGGCGGCTCCGCTTTGCTTGGCTTGCGGTTCCGGCCAATCTCAAAGAAGCAATAAAGTCACAAGTTAAGATGAACCAACCGGTGGAGATGAGCCGATGGGTGGATTCCATTTTCGGATTACTGTAGGTTTTGGTTGTATTCTAGCGGGTGATGTCTTGCCTAACAAGTGATATGGCCTCGTTTGTCAGCTATGATTTGATGGGGTCTCACTTGTTGCCAATGATATTGTGTGTGCTTGCTTGGTTTGCGTTCGTTGAGTCTCTCGTATTTGTGGTGGATCTAAACCAGTGGCTTGTGCTAATACAGGTAGTGCTTGTGGTAGCAATTAGAGATTAGGAAAAATTAGTATCCGATCATTAGTTACTAATGTTCTTTGATTGAAACCTTATTAGTTTTCAGATTTTGATGAAGGTTCCTAACATTAATGCAATAATGAATTTACATATCAGTTACTTAATTTTTAAAATAAAAATTAATAATTAATTTAGGATTTTAATACTCACACCTTTATTAAACTCCTAATTAATTTTCAATTCAAAACATTTCCAAAATAAAAAAAATAATTAGAATAAGTTTGTACCCCCTTAATTTTTTATAAAAAGGTTTCCAATTTTTTAATCTTATATGTACCCATTCATGTAATTTTTCAATTTTTTTAATCTTAAAATGTACCAATTCTTAAATATACCAATTTGTTGTAGTAAAATGTACCCTTTTTTAATATAAAATCTATTCAATTTTTTTCTAATCCATTTTTAAACTTATATGGGTATATTCTTTTTCTTGATTTGAGAATGTATCCATGTCAAGTTTAATCAAAGAAATTTACTAATGTTATTAAGCCTAATATCTATTATTTTTTGTGTGGTTTTGAAGAATGTACCCATATTTTGGTACAATAATTTTTTTGTTAATTTTGATGAATGTACCCATGTTTATATATACTTATATATATATATATATATTTATATGTTACATCCCGACCCAGGCTCCACCATATCCCGGGCTCGACTCTGCCGTAATACGATATTGTCCACTTTGGGCCCCAACTACGCCATCACGGTTTTGTTTCTAGGAACTCACACGAGAACTTCCCAGTGGGTCACCCATCCTGGGATTGCTCTCGCGCGAACTCGCTTAACTTCAGAGTTCCGATGGAATCCGAAGCTAGTGAGCTCCCAAAAGGCTTCGTGCTATATGGAGGTGGGCATGTATATATAAGGCATAAAGGATCCACTCTCCTGGGCGATGTGGGATCTAACAATCCACCTCCCTTAGGGGCCTGACGTCTTCGTCGGCACACTTCCGGCCAGGGATTGGCTCTGATACCAAATTGTTACATCCCGACCCGGGCTTCACCACATCCCGGGCTCGACTCCGTCGTAGCACGATATTGTCCGTTTTGGGCCTGACTACACCATCATAGTTTTGTTTCTAGGAACTCACACGAGAACTTACCAATGGGTCACCCATCCTGGGATTGCTCTCACGCGAACTCGCTTAACTTTGGAGTTTCGATGGAATCCGAAGCCAGTGAGCTCCCTAAAGGCCTCGTGCTATATGGAGGTGGGCATGTACATATAAGGCATAGAGGATCCACTCCCTTGGGCGATGTGGGATCTAACATATATACACACACACACACACAAAATATATTGGAGAGTATAATTTATATTTTAATAATTTTAAATCCACAAATTATAGGTTTTTATTTATTTAAAATCTCATTAATACAAACAACTATAAATTTCAATTTTAAATTTAAAAAAATATAGTAACCTACATATAAATACATTATCACATTAATTTCATGGACTTCGATCAAAAATTGAAAACCAATAAGGTTTCAGTTAAAGAATGTTGATAGTTAGGGACTCCATCCAAAATGTCCCTAGAGATTACTTTGTATACTTATTTGTGCTAATTCTCTCCGGATCACTGAATTGGTCGCTAAAAAATATAGCCATGTGGTAACTTATGTAATTTGTTTATTTATTAATGAAACTATTATCACTTCTAGTCAAGAAAATGGGATCTCCAATTCTAAATGCATGATGACTATTGAGTAAAATTTGGAAAATTTACCATTCTATTAATAAGTTACTAGTATATGCCCACACACAGTGTGTGTGAAGTTTTTTTATTTTTGTTTTTAAAATTGAAGGAGAGATGAATGGGGAGAGAGTGTGAGAGGTTTAATTTTTTATTATTGTTTTTAATTAGAAATGTTAAAATCACCTATAGGTGAGGTTTAAGCAAAAAACAGCAAAATTTTGTTTTGTGAAATTACGTTACTGCCCTTAGCATTTTTGTTGTGATAGGAGACTAAATAGTTTTTTTTACCATCTTTTAGTTGATAAAGAAGGTTATATTAATATGTAGTTGAGATAAGACGCAACTTCCTTGGAGAATTAAGTATCTCATGTTGAAGACATCATCCACCTCAAGGGTAAATTTTGCAAGTTTCATTCAGACATATCTTCCGAGAATCAAACATGATGGCAGATGTGGTTGCTGATCTTGGATATTAATATCATAATTATATTTGGGTTTTTCGATTTTATAGTTCTATTGCAAGATACATGTACTATGATTATGTCTATAAAGATCACTCGAGGATCCTTACTATAATTACAGTTTGTTTAAAAAAAAGGGCCTAATTGGATTATTAGTCCTCGTGGTGACAAGGTAGTTGAAAGATAGCCCATGTGGTAAAAAAAAAAAAAATTAGATTTAAGCCCTTGTGGTGAAGTTTGTTAGGATTTATGCCCAAAATTGAAAATTCCGTCAACTTTCTGTTAATTATTAACACGCAAGCCACACATATTAGGCTAAAACGGAACTCTCTGTTAATTGTTAGCACATGGGGCTGGCTCACATGCTAATAATTAACAGAAAATTTACGAAATTTTTAATTTTGGGCATAAATCCTAACAAACTTCATCATATGAGTTTAAATCTTAGTTTTTTTTTACCACATAGACTATCTTCCAACTATCGTGTCACCACGGAGACTATTAATCCAATTAAGCCACACAAAAAAAGATAGTAACTAATTGCCTCTTAACCCTCTTGAAACTCTTCAAGTTGCTCTAGAACCCATTCAAGTTTGGATAATACTTTCATCCCTTCTTAAGGAAATGCACATATTTCACTTTTTACGAATAGAATAACTTAATTATCCTTATATGAAAGTGATACATTATCTTAGTGAATATAAGATTTCTTTACAACCAACTGCATCTCGAATTTAAACCATCTCTTGTTCTGTTAGTATAAAAATTCTCGCATAATATTACCCTACAAAATAAGATCGCATCTAAATGTAATTATCATCAGTGGCCCATTCATTAAAATTTCCAACCAATTTGCTATTGTGCGTAGGCCGACCTGGGCCCAGAGTTGTGACCTGTTACAAGATGTTTATCACCTAATATTAATCATAAAACCCAGATCCATGTATATAGTTGGTCGTCATGATTTTGCCTACTTCTCAAGTCTCCGCAGCACAATCACGTTGTACACTAAATAAAACTTGGAACAGCATGTTGAGTTCCTGCTGTGGCGGTTGCAGACTTGCAGTGATCATTTTGAACACATGCGACATGCGTTTGATTATAAGATCATATACATGAATGCCGACGGCCATCTGTGTTCTGGCTCAGGTGACAAGAAAGAAATCTAGGGTTTGGTTCTTAATTAGCGATCGATGGTACTAATTAAGTTCTATCCTCTGCGAAACAAATATCATTCCCACCTTTTTTATGTGTCTTATTACTGTGTTCATAATATTTTTTCAAGTAATAGATTTACCCTATTGAATTTGATCTTCCACTTGCGCCCCCAACTTATATTTTCTTTTTTGATATAATTAATGGGAAGGGGCATAAAAAATTGAGCAAAAGTGTAAGTGCAACTGAGAAGCACACATAGTTTTAGGTCAGTGAAGGCCAGACCTAATTAAGCAGAACAACTCAACTCAAAGACGGCAAGCGTGTGCGGGTCGTGTATAACTGTATATAGCAGCTCATCTTTCTGCCCTTTAAGATTCATGCTTCATTAATCATAGTTGACAAAAATTATACATACATTTACAAATATAGAGTTCCATTTCGTTGAGAGATCCCTCAACACATTACGGTGCTCATTTTTTAGTATTTTTCAATGATCTAAATTGTTTATATTTTAGCGCATCATTTATATATAATTCTTGCGAAAAAAATTAGATAAATCTAAAACCACTAAGCCATCTAACTGTAGTTAAGAATATAAATGAATACGATTTTTCAAAGTTGACAATTTGACAATAATATAATTGATAATTTAACAATACATACGTAACTCTCTACATTGAACTTTGCTTTCACACTTGTATTGTTTTATTTACAAATCAACGGATAGATTCAAACTTGTGCAAGAAAGTTTTCTTTTCCTCGTATAAAATTGCTCAAGTTGTAATAAAAATAACCCTTACTGCTAATTTTAGAGGCTTAAATCATTTTCCAAAACTTTCAAAGTTGGTGCGAGTTGACATTCTCTCCTTAATTTCTTAATTTATTCCTTTGGTTGGAACCAATACATGGTACCAAAATTTACTTCAACAAAGTTTCAAATAGTTGATCAGGACATCCTCGACAATTATGCTATTACTAAATCACACACTCATCCTCAAACACAAATTTTTCCCAAAATATTTGAGAAACTACTATTGTCTACAAAGTTGAACTTCTTGTCGATCCTAATAATAACATCCCCCCTCAATCTCAACTGGGATTTCCAGTTTGAGATTGTATGAGTGCTTGAGAAATGCAGAACAATGAACTCCTTCTTGTTGATGTACTCGTAGCCCTGCTCCCATCATCAATTAATCCCCTGTTCTTGATGATTAAAGGTGTCTTCATCAACTCGACTAGAGTTTTATCCCTGCTTTCAACCCCAGCAGCAAGATTCTGCAGCAATTCATCTCGAGTCTGGTCTCGAGCCACCAAAACATCAAGATCAACACCAACCGATCCTTGTGAATAAACAGCAGCAGCAGCTGCTTCCCAAACATATTGCTTGTCTGACCTTGGGCATTTTTTTTAATTTTTTTTATTTTTATTTTTCCCAAAATATTTGAGAAACTACTATTGTCAATAATAGCTTAGGCTGCAAGCTAGTCATGATGGCTATATAAATTGTATTCTCATAGCTGTAAAGATCAATTGAGTATCAATGTAATCCATTACTTTCTCTCTCTCTCTTTTATTCCCTTTTCTCTTTTCTTCTTCGATGCATGCTCTGTCTGCAACTCTTCATTTCTGTTAACATGGTATAAGAGCCGGAGGTCTTTCCTTGGTGATCTCTCGTTTTTCCGCTGCAACGTTGTGTCGTCGGAGGTGTTCTTTACAGTTTGGGTTTTCTGCAACGTTGCTCTGTTTGTGTGGGACGATTTGCTGTTCTTGGTTCTCGAATCTGGGTATTTCAACAGGGAAAAGATCTGTGCCCTTCAGCTGTTTGATGGGTTTTCTCCAGATGAACATTTGCTACGTTGGTTGAAGTTTTCTGTTCGAGTTCATGGGTGTTTCTGGAGCAATCAACTTGGTGCACTCCAAGTGTTTGACGAATTGTATCAGCCAATTGCCGGAGTGTTGAATCTTGAAGTCTTTTTGTTGTATCATCTTTGTTAAAGGCCAATTGCCACAGAAGGTTTGGACAATTCGAAGGGACGATTTTTTGCTGGTGGTTCTTGGCGAGATTTTTCGCTAAGTTTTTGTACATTCTCCCTTCGGTTCGGCCGGAAGGATGCGCTTGAGATCCAACACGCAGTCACCACAGCCACTCATTTCTTTCGGAGCACAACTAACAGTAACATCACCGTTTGCCTTCCACTCAGTCAAAGGCTTAATAGTCATCTGAATCTTTCAAGGGACAACAATCAGGTATTTCTTGCGAGATGTTCTCTGGAGTCAAAATTGTACAATGCTATCTGGGTTCTCTGGTTCAAGTTTCATGGTGTTTTCTGTGTATGGTTGCAGTTCTTGCACTCTATGTGTTTGTGTAAATGTCAGTTTCATGTGTATATGATCAATACAAGGCCGAAGCCGTTATTGATAAATTGATAGAATTGTGAAGTTGTTTGTGATATCCACTTGTTAAAGGTCGATGCCAAAGTGTGATTGAATTGATAGTAGTTCTTGGTTGTTTGAGATTTGTGCACTCGAAAAAGGCCGATTGCCAAGAGTGTGCTGAATGTAATGTGTTTCCTCCATAAGGTCGATAGCCGGAGTGAAAAGTTGTGTTACTCCTTAAAGGCCGATAGCCGGAGTAATGTTCTTGAATAGTCTTGTTTGTTGTTATTGTGTGCAACTCCATTAAGGCCGATTGCCGGAGTGCATCTCTCAGTGAAGATTTTTTTTTTCTGTGTATCTTGTAAGTATCAAGGCCGATAGCCGTATACTTACTTTTTTTTTCAAGGCCGATAGCCAGAAAGTGTTTGAAGGGTTCTTGCAAAGATTTTTTAGTGTGACTGAGCCCCATCTGCTTGAAGATTCTGGTGAGCTACAGATACGCCTCAAACATGATCCAGATAATGGGACTATCACTATCTCGGATACTGGTATTGGAATGACAAAAGAGGTACTCATTGACTGCCTTGGAACCATTGCTCAGAGTGGTACTTCAAAGTTTCTAAAGGCTTTGAAGGAAAACAAGGATCTTGGTGCAGACAATGGCTTGATTGGTTAATTTGGTGTTAGGTTCTATTATGCTTTTCTTGTTGCTGACAAGGTGGTTGTCTCTACAAAATAAAAAATAAAATAAAAAATAAAAAAATGCCCAAGGTCAGACAAGCAATATGTTTGGGAAGCAGCTGCTGCTCACAAGGATCAGTTGGTGTTGATCTTGATGTTTTGGTGGCTCGAGACCAGACTCGAGATGAATTGCTGCAGAATCTTGCTGCTGGGGTTGAAAGCAGGGATAAAACTCTAGTCGAGTTGATGAAGACACCTTTAATCATCAAGAACAGAGGATTAATTGATGATGGGAGCAGGGCTACGAGTACATCAACAAGAAGGAGTTCATTGTTCTGCATTTCTCAAGCACTCATACAATCTCAAACTGGAAATCCCAGTTGAGATTGAGGGGGGATGTTGAATATATCATTCCAGCTCAGCAATAGTTAGTTAGGTTGTTATCAAATTAGTTAGTTAAATAGCTTAGGCTGCAAGCTAGTCATGATGGCTATATAAATTGTATTCTCATAGCTGTAAAGATCAATTGAGTATCAATGTAATCCATTACTTTCTCTCTCTCTTTTATTCCCTTTTCTCTTTTCTTCTTCGATGCATGCTCTGTCTGCAACTCTTCATTTCTGTTAACACTTTCATCCCAATTTTTGGCTCTCTTATAAACTGATTCAGATTGCCTCTGTTTTCTCCTGTTTATCACACAGGGTACTAAAAAGATGATCAAATTTTTTAAAAGTATTTTGATCATGGAAAATAATGGTACAATTTAAACTGGTCGTTTTTGTTCTTAATGAAGGCTAATAATTTGTTGTTCAAAGACGCGTCTAACTATGTGTTTTTGGAATTTCGTTACATATCTAACAGTTTGCAGCTAGCTACTAGAATTCATTCAACTAATTACTAATTAAATATAAAAAATCTGTCTATACTATGGCCTAAAAGCATATTTTGTTTATACACTTAATTAAGAAGTGATTTTTGTTATCTCAAGGCACGTCGATCGGTCTCCACAAGGCCGTTTCAGTAATCATAGGTCTGTTCTTGATTTTTGACCTTTTCGTTAAAGTGAACAGTACCGAACGCTTTTCGTTAAACTTCTCTTCTTTAATTTATTAGGATTCTTTAATTGTCTCTTATTCTTTAAGTTATGTGTAGCCTGTTATATATTGCCTCCGACAAAGAGAAGTATACAACAACAAATTAAACACTAAAAATTATCTTGACATCAAAGCAGTTTCGGCCAATCCCTTTCTCCAAACTTTAGCCGACGACTTGAAACTCTTGTTGACACCAAACCTAAAACCAAATCCTAGTTAGTCTTGAGACAAGAGACTCATACCAAACACCAAACCCTAGATCTTTGTTAGTTTTATTTGACTTAGTAAAACAATATAAACCACCTATAATCCACCCAAATAGGAGGTGGATTCTGATTTGGTCAAATCTTTTTTTTTTTAACAAACGATATTATCTACACTAACGGGAAGGGGTGTGCCTAACCTCACAATGGGCTAACAATAATGTGGTTCAAATTCGCCTTTGGCAAGAATCGAACCTAAGACTTTTCACTTACAAATGAGGAGGAATATCACTAGACCGTAGTACTAAGTAACAGTAAAATCTTTAATTATTTATCCATCAAAGGATAGGGAATATGCGTGGTATAGTGGCTTTGGCCTAGCCTCCAAAGCCTCCAACCTAACTGTAACTAGACCACTATAAATAGAGGTCTTAAGGAGAAGATTAAAGCAATCCGCAACATCCAATTCCAGAGCCATAGCCGAAATTCCTCTAGGAAATTTCCTCCTCACTCACTAAACCCTCCTAAATACTCGGTACACCAAGGTGGAGGTAGAGACTCAAAAGGAAACTCTTATAGAAGCAATTCTAAGTAGCCAACCCACAACCTATGCCCAAAACTTGTACACGAAAGCCTCAATCCGGCTGTGTACGTGGTTCCTCACTTGAGACGGTTGTAAGAACAAGATGGTCGTTCGACTCAAGGTTTCTCTGCTAGGTATAATTCTTAAATCCTGAGTATTTATATATGTTGCTGTTTGGGCCCAAAATAACTATTTGGGCCGAGAGTAGCGAAATGGGTTGAGACTCTTGGTCCAGCGGTCTTCTGGGGGCATCGTGGGCCGGCTAGGCACTATGAGTTGTTTAGTCGGTTTCGGTCGAGTCCTAGTATAAGGAGGATTGATTTGGATAAAGGTGAATGGGTTGAATCCTGATACAACGAGGGGTCTCGAAGCTAGAAGTAGGAATGAATCTAGTTCACTATAGGGCTTAGTTCAGAAACCTGTTAGAACTAACATTGGCCGAGACCTAATCGGATCGGATTGAGGAGTCCTGATTCGAGTACATCTTTGGTTCGGCCAGGAATAGGTTCACTGCTATAAATAGAGGAAGAAGTGCATCATTCAACCTCCTCCAATTCAACACATAAACTGCACTGCGCAAACCTTCGCTCTACGTGAAACCTCTCAATAACCTTGAGATTTTTATTTTCTTTTTCCGCCAACACATCTTCAGTTTAGATAAACAGCACTGTGAAGGCAACCGGCGACATCTTCAGTTTGGATAAACAGCACTGGAGCCGTAGAATCAGCCGACCGCGGAGCACCTTCAGTTTGGATAAATAACACTGCTTCGAGGCCGACTGGTTATCTATCCAAGTCTTGGTCGAGAAGGATTTTCAAATCCTTATTGGCAGAGGTCATCTCATTAGCCTTCTCGACGAAGTGAGGTGTTACAGATTACTGGGCTCGGCACATTGAACACCGAGTTGTTTTATGATTGGATATTCATAAGTTAGTTTTAGAGTTCGACATTCTGATGGCCGAACCACATTTACCATCAAGACATACATCTTTTTTGAGTACTTGTGTCCGTATAGTTTGGTGCTAGTTCGGCGTGTTTATACTCTTACGAATATAATCTCCGTGACCGAACCCGGCGCCGACGATTCGTGAACTTCGCAAGACTAACATCCTTGTCTTCAAGCTCTAAAACCTGAAGGCCGAGGTGTGTTCCTTCCTCGGCCTCAATCATAAGATTCCGAAGTCAGCAGCGCGCTTAACGCCACAACAACACATTTTACTCCCCGACCAAGCTCGGCCGACGAGTTGGCACGTTCCGTACTTAACTGAAAGACGTAGTTAGCTTATTAATTACTTGACCTGCGCACCACGTAGGCTTGGTAGTTTTTAGGATCAACATTTTGGCACGCCCAATGGGACACCGTGTTAAAACTACAAAGTTCATGACCATTGAGACATGATCGGTTAAGAAGAAAATAGTCATGGGAAAGTCCACGACCAACCCAGGACAAGATGACTCATCACAGGCACATAAGCCTCCTCTTGCCGTGACGTCTGAGGCCACAGATGCGACACATCGAGAAATGGAAGTCTGTCTCGGTGGTTAGCCTCACAATGCAGACACCCCTAACAAAACTAAGGGCGTTTTAATTGAATAGATAGTAGATGATTGCGATGAAGATGGTGATGATGAGTCTGATCCACCAACTAGATCGTTTCTCCGAATAAGACTAGACGAGCAGTCTCGGCAACTTGATTAGATGTGTAGCCGACTACTTGACGAAATACGTAATAAGGGTGACACACACACCAGATTGCTCGAGTTATTGGTTAGTAAAGCCTACGAAGGTGGACTTGCTGATCATTCCTGACCATTTCCACCTAAGAATAACTAGTTACCAATAGTACAGGCTGAGGCAGAATCTGCTCGACTCAAAACAATCGACTTGGAGAAAAATGGAAGATCAAGCAGTAAATCAGATGTATCTAACTAGAGCACATAAACAGCATCTGTCGATATGATTGAAGTCCAAAGCATGATCGATTCGGCCTTAAAAAAGGGGCCGAAGTTTCCAAAATTCATTCATCTATACCCGGCGTTCGTAGAAAAGATCGAGTATCCCAAGAGTTTCAAAATCCCAGATTTCATTCTTTTCGTCGGAGAATTATCCCTGTCATCATTAGAACATGTAGCTCGATTCACTGCTTAATACGGAGACGTTAACAGCGATTTCCATAAGTTGCGACTGTTCGACTTCTCGTTAACTGGCTCAGCCTTCGCGTGGTATATTAATCTAACACCCAACTCCATCCAAAGTTAAGAGGAATTGGTTGAGAAATTTCATAAGCAATTCTATCGGCCAGGGATGGACGTATCAGTATCCTCTTTGGCCAAGCTGGCTAAGGCTTCTGACGAGTCGCCGATGCAATACAGTGCAAGGTTTAAATTAGCCAAAAATTGGTGCCGAGTACCTTTTCCTGAGGTCGAGTTCGTTAGAATCGCTCTAAATGGCCTGGATGTACAATACAAAAAGAAATTCTTGGGGACAAATTTTCGTGACATGTATGAATTGGCTCAGCATGTCCAGCAATACGACTATGTACTCCGAGAAGAGAACGTTTCAAAATCCCCATCCCGAGGAACAATTTACAAAAACCCCACGGTTAGTTATGCATCCGCCGAAGGTGAAGAATATCCCAGTATAGACACGACTGAGATAGTAATCGATAAACCATACATATGCAAGGCGTTGGCTCATGCCAATCCCAAATATGCCAAAACCCGCTTGACCCCTGAAGAGTCGACCGTCAAAACATCAAAAGTTTATACTTTCGACATTACTAAGGTTGACGCCATCTTTGATCAATTGCTACTTGCCAAAATTATCAAACTTCGGCCAGGGCATAATATCCCCAGGGCCGAAGAATTGAAAGACAAAATGTATTGCAAGTATCATAGCTCGAAAAGGCACATGACAAACAACTGTATCGTGTTTCGAGATGCCATTCAAAGCTGGATTGACAACGGTAAACTCAAGTTTCCAGAAAAGAAAATAGGTGTCGACACTGATCCATTTCCTACGGCGACAGTAAGCATGGTGGATGCTCGTATTCCCAGACAAACGGAAAGAAAATACCAATTTCGTTCCAATGGGATTCATCCCAATACAGAACTCTTGGCCACGATTAAAAATTGATTTATTCTCAAACGAGCCACCCCAAGATGTAATTCGACCGGCTGTTGTTGAATCGTTATCAAGCTCTAGCACCGAGGAAACAAACGAACCAACAATTCTATGTAGTCAGTGCAAATTGGACGTCGTTTTAGCCGAGAAAGAAGAGAAGCCACGTTGGGAAACAATACTACAAGTACCTACAGCCGCGGTAACACCCCCACAAAGGTTTGGAATAGATCGACATCATAAGGTTTTTAATAGGCTTGGTCCTCAAACACAAAATACCAAGCCGTCTTCGGTTAAACGATGCTTAGATTTCGACGCACCTTTCTATAACGAAGATTATTATGCACGCAGCTCTGGTAGCTCAAGTTCACCTGTGAACCAGCGCACCTTTAGACTTTCTAAGCGACGAGATCAACGATGGTATACCTATCATTCCCCTAGCGGTATATACACCTCGTTGTCCAAATCACAGAAATAACGGCGACAACGAATAGACTGTATAGCCCGCCGACGAGCAGCCCATGAGACTTCGGCCTCCAAGTGGCAGCCGAAAGGAAATGCCACCAATGACGAGGAATGACAACCTCCGAAAATTATGACTGAATTACTCCAAGGAAAACAGGTAGTTGAGCGTGATTTTGAAACCACGATTGAGGATTCCAAAAAGCGGATCAAACTCTTTCTTCGGCCCGGGGAAATGAAGGCTCGCCTTGAGTATTTCAGAAAGGAAGCCGAGAGCAAACTTTCTCCGTTACCCACACAGGAACCATTGATCAGAGTCAGATGAAATCTACATCCACCGTTCCTCAGGAAGGCTTTAGAGTACATGCGAGAATTTCACAGAAAACATTCAGCTAATGACTTATACGGTATGCCGAAAACATGTCAAGATACTATCGATCTTATTCTCACTGGTCTAGATGCTGAACGACTCATCCAAAAAAACTCGCACCCCGGATTGAAAGCTAAGTTCCAGCATATACGCGAGGCTCGAGTCTTCGGCTTTGATGTAGATCCATATATTGATATTGGCGCAGCCGAGCTTCCTTTCTCTCTCGAGGACCTTCAATATTTACGACACCATTTCGAAGTCTTTTCAACTTTTTTCCTATTCAGCTTTACTGCTGACGAGACAGAACGTGTCACACGAATTGATGTTTACCTTGACACCAAGAATGCCCGTATCATGTATCAGGAGCAAGCTCGTGTCACGACATAACCCTCCCGAGGTCAATGCACAAAACAAGAAGGCTCTTGTAGACATATCGCAAAAACGTACTCGTGTGACAGTCGAAGAAGACAAAGCAAATACTCTCCACGTGAATCCAAAAGAGAAAGATCTAAAAGAAGACGAGGATTGCAATTCAGTAAATCTAGAAGAAGATTGCGACCCGATGGGCCTTCGGTCCTTGACAACATGGAGATTAGTATGGTTCATGTCCTATCCGTCGATTTTCAGCCAACCGCGTCCCAACCAAATTTCCTGGACGGCGACGTATCCGTCGAGGAAACCACGCAAATCGATTTTGTGGCTATTGAGGAAATCGAGCTAGCAGCGAAAGAAGACAAGCTCAAAACATCTCTCATCGAATTATTTCCTCGCTTGTCGTCAGTTAATCTCCATTATCTAAAGCCGTTGTATGTTACAACTCATATTGAAGGATATCTAGTCTCCAAGATTTTTGTCGACTGTGGAGCGACATTCAATATCATGCCCATGACTATCATGAAGGCGTTACGTCGCTCTAATGACAAACTTATCCCATTAGGGATCACTATGAGCAGCTTCGTTGGTGACAAATCCCAAACCAAGGGAGTGCTTCTGCTAGAAGTAAATATCACAGGCCGAAATCATATGACTGCATTTTTCATAGTTGATTCGAATACCAAGTATAATGCATTACTTGGCCGAGACTGGATCCATCAAACAAGTTGCATTCCCTCGTCATTATATCAAGTCTTCATCTTTTGGGACGACAAGTCGATCATAGTTCATCCGGTCGATAATCAACCATTGAAGGCCAACATGATCCAGGCCCGTTACTACAACGACCACGTTGGTTACATCACCTTACAAGGCTTCAACAAAGATGGTCGACCGACTAGGATCTTAGTCCAGAAGCCATCGAGGTTGGCGCCGAGATTGTTCATCAGGATTCGACGAGACTCGGGTTGGCTGAGCTCATTACCGACCCCGATGTTTGACACCAAACAGGCCGAATGCCGAGCCATGATTTCATCTACCATGGAATGACTGCTGGCCTACTGGTTTACGATTTCCAAACAACCGAATTCAGGCGTAAACCTTGTAGAGTTTCTCGTCGAATGAGATAATGGTCCCGTCTTATCCCTAAATAAAGTCTGAGCTGCCCCGGCCTAGCTCGAAGATAGTCGACCTCAAGTGAAAGACCCACTAGAGGAAATAAATATCGGAATGGCCGATGACCCTCGACCGTTATTTATCAGTACTTTGTTTTCCCACCCATGAAAACTGAACTGTGTAAATTACTAAACGAATTTTAAGATTGTTTTGCTTGGAGTAACCATGAGATGCCTGGTCTGGATCGAACCCTAGTCGAGCACGAGTTATGCATTAAAGTCAGTTGTAAACCCTTTCGCCAACCCTCTCGACGATTCTCGACTAAAGTACAACTCGGCATAAAAGATGAGCTGGTTCGACTTTTAAAAGCTGGGTTTATTCGAACCGCTCGATACGTCAAATGGTTGGCGAATATTGTACTAGTACTAAAGAAAAACGATGCTCTACGTATTTGCATCGATTTCTATAATTTGAATTTGGCAACTCCTAAAGATGAATACCCGATGCCAATTTCAGATTTGTTAATTGACGCCGCGTCTAATCAAGAAATATTGTCCTTCATAGATGGCCATGCTGGATATAACCAAATCTTTATCGCCGAAGCCGATGTTAACAAAACTGCCTTTCGTTGCCCGGGGGCACTCGGGACCTATGAATGGGTAGTCGACCTTAAAAACGCTGGAGCCACATACCAACGTGCTATGAATACTATATTTCATGATCTAATTGGTACGATTATAGAAGAGTATATCGACGATCTGGTAGTTAAATCGAAGGGTCACCGAACGTATCTAGATGATCTTCGGTAAGTTTTCCTATGCGCCATCATAACCTTAAAATGAACCTGGCCAAGTGCGCCTTCGGTGTATCGGCTAGCAACTTTTTGGGTTTTCTTGTACACCATCGTGGTATCAAGGTGGACACAAATAAGGCTCGTGCAATCATCGACGTTCTACCCCCGACAACCAAAAAGTAGCTTCAGTCATTACTCGACAAGATAAACTTTCTCTGCCGTTTCATAGTTAATTCGGCGGGAAAAATGAAGGCATTCTTTACAGTTTTGAAACTCAAAGATTCAGACAGGTTCAAGTAGCCTGATGAACATGAAGCGGCTTTCACACAAATCAAGGTTTCCCTTACGACCCCATATATCCTTGTATCGCCTCGGCGTGGTAAACCTCTTAAGTTATACATCTCAGCGGTCGAGGAGTCTATCGGCTGCCTCTTTGCAGAAGACAACGACATCGGACGTGAACAAGCCATCTTTTATCTGAGTCGGCATCTTAACTCACCTGAAATCAATTATTCCGCCGTAGAAAAACTTTGCTTGGCTTTGTTTTTTGCTGCGTCTAAACTTCGGCATTACATGCTTCATTCCATTACTCAGGTTATCGCCCAGACCGACATTATTTGGTATATGCTCACTCGGCCAATGGTCAAAGGTCGAATTGGGAAATGGATAATGGCATTGTCCAAATTTAGTTTGCAATACGTACCACAGAAAGCCATCAAAGGACAAGTACTAGCTGATTTCCTAACTCAACATCATTCTTCATATGGTTTCGGGGTCAACGAAGTCGAAATCGGCATGGTGGAAACACGTGAAAATCATTGGACGATGTATTTCGATGGCTCTAGTACTTCAACCTCGGTTGGGGTTGGGTTCGTTATTCAATCCCCTGATCAACACCGCTGGTATTTTTCTCTCAAGCTTGATTTTGATTGTACAAATAATCAGGCCTAATACGAAGCCCTTATCATCGACCTCAGTGTTCTTCACGACTTAAGAGCAACCCGAGTACTCGTCCTCGGTGATTCAGAACTTGTGATTAACCAACTCAATGGAATTTTCCGTTGCATGAGTTGTACTCTGGCGCCCTATCATATGGTTGCTAGCTATTTTGCCAAGTCGTTCGACGGTATCACATTCAAACGCATCTTTCACGTTCAAAACACTGACGTAGGCGAACTGGCTCAAATAACCTCCGGAGCACAACTCATGAAGGGCAAGTTAGGCCAGGCGATACCTGTAGTACAATGATCACACCCAGCCTTGGTTAATCAACAAGTTCTCCGACACGATCGCATGATCCGTACTCAAGTAATATCCTTACCTTTGTTGTTAGAGCGAGGAGATCATGTAGACGTATGTGTAGTCGAGACATTACCAGACGACTGGTAAAGGTCAATCATCTGATATCTCGATAACCCCGGCCACAAACACGACCGCAGGACCAAGGTCCATGCCATAAGTTTCGTGTTGTACCAGAATGAGTTGTATCAGAAAGGCAATGATGGGTTATTGTTACCATGCCTCGGCTCGTAGGAGGCTGCCTAAGCAATGATAGAAGTGCACGAAGGAATCTATGGAGCTTATCAATATGAGCGAAAGATGCGTTGGTTGCTTCGCCGATACGGCTATTTCTGGCCGAGTATATTAAAAAATTGTATCGAGTACGCACGGGGATGTGTACAATGTCAAATTCATGGGCCTATACAAAGAGTTCCAACCGAATTACTCCACTCGGTCACCAAGCCATGGCCATTCAGAGGATAGGCTATGGATGTAATCGGTAAAATTACACCGTCTTCTGGAGCAGCAAAGCATGCATGGATACTTGTGGCAACTGACTACTTCACTAAGTGGGTCAAAGCAAAATCATACGTCGAATTAACATCAAAGGAAGTTTGCAATTTTGTAGAAGAAAACATCGTGATCAGGTTCGGCGTACCAGAAACGATCATAACTGACAATGGTACAATCTTTACAACCGAAAGATTCAAAGAATATACGGCAAACTTGAAGATCCGACTTGAACAATCTATGCTGTATTACCCACAAGCAAATGGGCAGGCCGAGGCAAGTAATAAAGTTTTGATCGGCATCCTTGGAAAAATGATAAAAGAAAAGCCCGGTATGTGGCATTTGAAGTTAAACAAGGCTTTATGGGCATATCGGACTTCACTCCGATCAGCAACCGGGACAACCCCATATGCGATGACTCATGGGCACGACGCATTGTTACCAGTCGAGCTGAGTATAAACTCGTTACGAATAATCGAGCAAAGCAGTTTGTTTAGTGCCGAGTACAATCAGGCCATGAGGCAAGAGTTAGAGGATTAGAGGAAGCTCGGTTTGATGCCTATAATTTGTTAGTGGCACAAAAAAAGATCGTCGAACGAGCCTATAATCAACGAGTTAGACAAAAGACGTTCGGTGAAGGTGAACTAGTTTGGCAAACTATATTACCAGAAGGAATTAAAGACCCTAGATTTGAAAAATGGTCGCTGAGTTGGGAAGAACCGTTCATCATCCACAAAGTTCTCGGCAAAGGGGCATACCACCTTAAAGATAAGACCGGCTCAATTCACAAACTACCAATCAATGGGAAATTTTTAAAGAAATACTATCTGGTCACATGGGAGATGCGGGAATAAACGTTCATTTCATTAATTTCGCAAAAAGTGTACAAACAAAGCTGGTCGACCAGTTTATAACAAAACAAAGTTTTAAGGGGTCGAAGGAATGAAGGCTTCAAATGCGGCTTTCAACTCTAACCACTTCACCTCACCCATTGTGATTTTAGCTTGCCGAGTTCTCTTGTCCATCTTCAGTTGCTCAATTCGTTTTGTGCCAACCTCGTATTCCTCCAAACGAGGTTTGCTCAACTCAAAAGTCGTCACGAGATCAGAGGCAATGGTCGTCCTCTGACGTTGAAGTTCGGCAATTTGACGGTTGAGGTCAACAATTTGTCGATCGAGGTCGGCCAATTATTCTTTCTTCGCCTTTATCACCTTGACCTCCGGATGAAGAACTTCTTGAGCGGCCGTTACAGCTTTGAACTCATCTTATGCCTAAAAAGCTCTCTCGAAGATACCAAAATATTATTGGGTTCGTTCCATGACAGAAGATAGACGAGTGACAGTTTCATTGCTTAGTAGGTCATCGGCTGCAAGGTCGTTCAAACATTCTCCTACCAAGTCGAGGCCGTTACGCCCGAGGATTTAAGAAGCTGAAAGAGAAGAGCTCCTGCAGCTTGACAAGGGCATTTGGTTCAACCGTTGATGCTGAAGGTCCAGTTGCAGTGGCAGAATGACTGGTCACCCCGAAGAACTGGAAAGAAGGGCATCGAGTTCAACTTCCCACAAAGGCTACATGTAAAAACATATGTTTAGAAAGGCCAAGTCAGATGAGTGAAAAAAGGGGAAAGTTTGCTCTAGGACCTGCGGAGAGGAGACTTCGGCCGTGTCTGCTGGTTCATTGCTCAAACCTAGAGAAATTAGTGGCCGAGCCCAGTGTTTAAGGGAGCCTTTTAATTTGTGCGGCCGATGGAGGCTATCCACATTTGATGGCCACTGAGGTGGCCAAGAAATATAGATAACACCCTTCAAAGTATAGAATTTTTGGTGAAATGAATAATCGGGCACCTGACATTTAATATTTTTCTTGGTTTAGACTTGTTAAAGTAAAATTAACGAGAGAGAGTGATCGAGCCTTACAAAAGCTGAAGTAACTTCTTGAGGAGGAATGCTAAGATTTTGATCTTGAGGATGGATCGAAGTCTCTGCTGTTGCTTCCGTTTCAACCAACGGTACCTTTACAGGATCGGGACTGGCTTCGACCAAAGGAGGTTCGACTCGACCGGTCACTTCGACCACCGGTTGGGGATTTGGAGTCGTTCTCACCAACTGGGGGCCTTCCCTCTCATCCTCATGGAAAAAAAAAGGGTCGGTCATTAGACAAGGAGTTTTAGATAGAAGAACATTACAAATTTGTATACCTCTTTTTCCAGGATGACCGCCGCATTTTTCTTTAGGTTATGGAGGGGATTCGTCTCGGCTGAGGGAGTCGCCTTCTCTGGGGTAGCAGCCACTAGGCCGGCTCCAGCTTGAGCAGCTACTGGTGCTGAAGTTGCAAGCCACTCGACAACTGGATTGATGGCCGGCTCAATCTCTGGGTCTAGCTGCACCGTGGCTGAAACCTTGACGACAGAAGGAGGGAGAGAAGCGCTAGGAACAGTTGTTCCCGTAGTTTGATTGGAGATAACGTGAATCTCCCGCTCTCATTTCTTAGTAAAACAATATAAACCACCTATAATCCACCCAAATAGAAGGTGGATTATGATTTGGTAAAATCTTCTTTTTTTTTTTTTTTTTTTGAACAAACGATATTATCTACACTAACGGGAGGGGGTGGGCCTAACCTCACAATGGGCTAGCAATAATGTGGTTCAAATTTGCCTTTGGCAAGAATCGAACCTAAGACTTCTCACTTACAAGTGAAAAGGAATACCACTATACCATAGTACTAAGTAACGGTAAAATCTTTAATTATTTATCCATCAAAGGATAAGGAATATGCTTGGTATAGTGGCTTTGGCCTAGCCTCCAAAGCCTCTAACCTAACCGTAACTAGACCACAATAAATAGAGGTTTTAAAGAGAGGATTAGAGCAATCCGCAACATCCAATTCCAGAGTCATAGCCGAAATTGCTCTAGGAAATTTCCTCCTCACTCACTAAACCCTTCTAAATACTTGGTACACCAAGGTGGAGGTAGAGACTCAAAAGGAAACTCTTATAGAAGCAATTCTAAGTAGCCAACCCACAACCCATGCCCAAAACTTGTACACGAAAGCCCTAATCTGGTTGTGTACGTGGTTCCTCAGTCGAGACGGTTGTAAGAACAAGATGGTCGTTCAACTCAAGGTTTCTCCGCTAGGTATAATTCTTAAATCCTGAGTATTTATATATGTTGCTGTTTGGGCCCAAAATGACGATTTGGGTCAAGAATAGCAAAATGGGTCGAGACTCTTGGTCCAGCAGTCTTTTGGGGGTATCGTGGGCCGGCTAGGCACCAGGAGTTGTTTAGTCGGTTTCGGTCGAGTCCTAGTATAAGAAGGATTGATTTGGATAAAGGCGAATGGGTCGAATCCTGAAATAACGAGGGGTCTCAAAGCTGGAAGTAGGAATGAATCTAGTTCATTATAGGGCTTGGTTCACAAACCTATTGGAACTAGGATTGGCCGAGACCTAATCGCATCGGATTGAGGAGTCCTGATTCGAGTACATCTTGGGTTCAGCCAAGAGTAGGTTCACTGTTGTAAATAGAGGAAGAAGTGCATCATTCAACCCTCTCCAATTCAACACATAAACTGCCCTGCGCAAACCCTCGCTCTACATGAAACCTCTCAATAACCTTGAGATTTTTATTTTCTTTTTCCGCCAACATATCTTCAGTTTGGATAAACAGCATTGTGAAGGCAACCGGTGACATCTTCAGTTTGGATAAACAACACTGGAGCCGTAGAATCAGCCGACTGCTAAGCACCTTCAGTTTGGATAAATAGCATTGCGTCGAGGCCGACGGGTTATCTATCCAAGTCTCATTCGAGAAGGATTTTTGAATCCTTATTGGCAGAGGTCATCTCAATAGCCTTCTCGGCGAAGTGAGGTGTTACAGATTACTGAGCTCGGTACATTGAACGCCGAGTTGTTTTATGATTGGATATTCACAAGTTAGTTTTAAAGTTCGGCATTCTGACGGCCGAACCACATTTACCATCAAGACATATATCTCTTTTGAGTATTTGTGTCTGTATAGTTTGGTGCCAGTTCGGCGTGCTTATACTTTTACGAATATAATCACCGTGACCGAACTCGGCGCCGGCAATTCGTGAACTTCGCAAGATTAGCAGCCTTGTCTTCAGGCTCGAAAACCCGAAGGCTGAGGCGTGTTCCTTTCTCACTCGCAATCGCAAGATTAAGAAGTCAGAAGAACGCTCAACACCACAACAACACATTTTACTCCCTGGCCGAGCTCGGTCGACGAGTTGGCACGCCCCGCACATAACCGAATGACGTAGTTAGCTTATTAATTACTCAGCCTTCGCGCCACATAGGCTTGATAGTTTTTAGGGTCAACAGTTGCACAATCAGATTTCTCGCAACCTTAATTTTCAAAACCCCAAATTTGTTGCTGCAATGGCTAAGGACAAGGTTGTTATCCCGATCTTGGGTTAGACCTCTACTTTAAACGAGTTGACATGCCTCGATCCCATTGTCCGAAAGACAACGGGATGGCCATGTGCTGGCCGACACCCGGGGGTGACGCAAGCCATTTTATGAATGCATATGCTGAGAACATGTAAAACATGCATAATAAATTTCGTGCTTAACAAAGCAATATAGTAATCAATTACAAACCTTAATAAAATATAATATTCAACTGCCAACAATTAAAGAGTGATAACGCATGAGATGTTCAAAGCATACAACTAATTAGGAGTACAAGTGAAAGGAATAATAGAAAGTGCTATTACAAGAGATGTCCTACGCAGAGAAGAGGACACAAATTCACTGATATGGGAATGCCTCGTAGCTCGGGTCGTATGCCTCATTCCTAGGTCCTGAGGAGGCACAAAACAAAACATGAGTAGACCAAATTTATATATATGTAAAACTAAAACAGTTATTTTTTAACGTACTAACCCCCAGTTTAGAAAACTCATATAGCATAATAAGTAATAGATTTTCCAAAAACCCTAGCATGCCATAAAACCTTTTATAAAGCATATATCATCTAAAGTGTGCTTAGTAGTGGTATCACAATCACCCGAAGGCCCTACATCGCACGACCGAAGCCATATATAAATATCTTCCGACCGAAGCCACTACATCACCCGACCGAAGCCATATATAAATATCATTCGCCCGTAGGCACATAGTATGAATAACCACTAAGTAAGCACATAAAATCTTGAACATAATCTTTCCAAAATATATCTCATCGGTGCTCAATAGCTCAAACATCATATCATAAATCCATGTTCATAAATATCTCAGTAAATGTAAAATCAATAAAGCATGACGTTTCATAAAGCGTAAATCCGATTTACTCATAAACATTTCATAGAACCTAGTCATAAAATCATATTTTTCATGTATGCATTTCTAGTAATAAAATCATGCATTTTGGAAGGGGTCCACTCACAGATACTTCATCGTTGAAGAGTCGTTTGAACTAAAGAGGACGGAAATGCCGCTAACAAACGCACATAAGCATATAAAGGGACCAATTAATTAAACTCTACTAACGATTGAATTTGAGAAAAAGAACGTCATAAATGGATTCAGGACGTTGAAAAACCTAAGGGGAGACCTCGGATTCCCCCACGCGTCGCCATGAGGCAGCGGCCTAGGAGGCCACGCACCGCCACACGCATCGCCACGCACTGAGATTAATCGCCAAAAAATTTGCTGGCACGGTGACAGAGCACAGTACCTCCTGCAGAGGAGTGTGTGCTCCACGCACCGACCATGGTAGGTGCCCATGCGCAAACCATAGAATCTGGGAATTGGTCAGAGTCGGATCTGGGTTTTAAGTTGCTACGTTGAACTGGGTTATTGGGTTGGGCCTAGTTTGTTGGGTTAGGCCCGGTTCTGGGTTGGATTCGATTTTAGGGTTGTGGGTTGGGTCGACCCAGTTTCAGGCCGTGGGTCGGCCAGAATTTAGGCAGGAGTTTTAGAGCTCTGTTCGAGCTCATTTCTTCACCATTTTTAACATTCTAGCTGTGGAAATGAAGCTTAGGATGAGAGGAAGAGATTCGTACCAATTTGGAGACGTGTTATGGCTGGAGTTGGCCGGAAAATGGCCTGGAATACTCAAGTTCTTGTCGGAAACTAAGGAAAGCTTCATTCGAGTTATTTCTGCGTCCAACAAGCATATACAACTTAAAACATACCTTGATTTAACCTTAAAACACAACCCAAAGGTTTCAAGGAACTTACTCACGTCAGAAAAGTCACAAAATCTGTCGGAGTTCGTCGGGGGAGGGAATGAACAATGGCTCTGTCACTGTTAGAGTACCAAGGCCTTGGCCCGAGGGTTTCAAGATCGTGATGTCCAGGTGGTAGACGTTGTTGTTGTGTAAGTGAAGCTCAGAGAGAGAGAAAAAGATATATATAGCAGATAAGAGGGAGTCGGGAGAGCTAAACAGAATGAGAGAAAAGTGAGGGTGAGAGATGAGAGAAAGAGAGCTAAGAGATTTTCAGAATAAAAGAGGATGGGGTGACTCACAGATAAGGAAAGGGATAAGGGGACAAGAATCCCAAATGGGTCCTATTGGCTCGCAAATTAAGGTCGCTAAAAATGAAACACAAAATATCCGAAAAACGTTCGACGTTTCGAAACGTAAAAACTTCGTTATAACTCCAATTTCAAATCCGTTCGCACCTACGCGTTCATGGTGATGAGTACGATAAGAATAAACTAAGAAAGGTAATCATACGCGTTTCGATGAGACGGTCAACCAAAGTCAACGTTCATGCCTCAAGGGCAATTTTGTAATTTCATACGTTCGATACAATAGAATACTACAAATTTAGGATGAGGTATCACAATATACCCCCTTAAGAGAATTTCGTCCCTGAAATTTACTACCTCAAGTAAACAGGTACGGATACTGACTCATCATCAGTTCTTCTATTTCCCACATCGCATCCTCGACTGTGTGGTTCCTCCACAACACATTCACCAACGGAATGACCTTGTTTCTCAGCATTTTATCATGTCGGCCCATAATCGCCACTAGTTCCTCAACATAACCCATGTTCTGACTCACTTCCAACGGTTGCGGCTGCAAAACGTGAGATGGATTCGGTACATACTTTCGAAGCATGGAAACATGAAATACATCGTGTATCTGCGACAACTCTGGTGGTAACTCCAATCTATAAGCAATCGCACCAATTCTCTCTGTGTTTCTGTAAGGGCCAACATATCGAGGACTCAACTTCCCTCGCTTACCAAAACGAACCACATCCTTCTAGGGCGACAACTTCAGAAAGACAAAATCACCATGTTTCGTAAAATCCGATACGAGTCGTTGCACGAGTCTTCCAACATCTATGGCTTGTCGTTCGGGTTCAAGTTGAACGATATGAACTACGAACTACAAGGTATGGTCGAGGATGATGGAGATTCATGTTGCGGACTTAAACAAGCTTGGATACTTGATTAATGGACAAATCGCGATGGTTGATGAGACGGAACATGGTTACTTGAAGTGGCTTACCAAGGCCACAATTGTACAAGCTTGGTTGCTGAAAACCATAGATCTGCATCTACTTGGGATGTTAATCGAATTGCGGACAACCAATAACATTTAGGATAGTGTCACCCAAATGTTTTATGACGGGGTTGATCAATCTCAATATTACAAGTTCTGATGCAAGGCAACGAGGACAAAGCAAAATAGGCGTCCAGTAAATCATTATTTAGTGGAGTTGAAAAACGTGTGGTAGGAGATGGATAAATGGCGTCCAAATAAGATGGCGTATGCTGCTGATTTAAAGACCCCGAAAGACGATCTTAAAAAAGATCGGGTGTATATATGATTTTCTCGTAGAACTTGATGACGTGTTCGATCCAATTCAGAGCAACCTTCTCCCTATGAAGCTGGTCCTAGTAATATAATAGTGCTTTAACACCGTTTAGCGTGAAGCACAACGACAAACTACTATGCTTGGCGGTAAAAATGTTGACAGTAGTTCTTCTATGACCGTGGTCAGTAAGTCTCCCTCAACGGGACCTCTGCATTCTCTGCGGGATTTGGATGAAGTTGAAAATGATAAGCTATGGTGCAGGCACTGCAATGGAATTCGTCACACGAAAGAAACATGTTTCGAAATCCATGGTTCTCTAGATTAGTTCATGGAGAGAAGAAAGCAGAACAAGGGAAAGGCTCACAAACATCTCGCATAAGCCAAACTTGCAAAAATTAGGCCAAGAGTTGTTGCCGTAGCTGCTAGCCATGTTGGGCCCGATGTTGACCTAACTCACCAAGCTAGAGTGCTGTCCGAACTCCATTAGCGGGACATGAGCAAGAAGTGTATCGAGATGATTTAACTGCACAACTTTCACTTCTCAACATGATCTCTTCAAATAATTCTTTTGGAAGATACAGGTAATATGAGCACTTCTTTAATTGCATATGCAAATCGAGATATGGGCTGGATCATTGATTCGGGTGCTAGAAACCTTATGACCTATGACCTATGACCTATGACCAAATCCTCATTAAATCTATAACATCCTCACCATGGGACAGTGTTGTCACGACTAATTAGGGTGTTGTTCCAGTTACTTGATTGGGTTCTAAAGCACTCACGCCTACTCTTTCTTTACACAACTATATACTTGTTCCCGCACTCTTGAATAATTTATTGTCAGTGGTCAAGTCATCGAGTAGGTAGATTGTGTTGTGCTAATGTTCCCTTTTTTATTGCTTTAGGATATTCAAACTCAGGTGACCATTAGGCGTGGTACTAAAAGGACGGGGTTTTACTATGTAGATAATGTAGCGCCCGACCGTGTTAATCAAGTTCGAAGTAGTAATAATAGCAAGGTGAAGGCTATTCAGTTATGGCATCGTCGACTAGGTCATGCATCTTTTGGTTATTTGAGAAAGTTACTTCCCTCTTATTTCATAATATTTTAGATTCTTTCCTAAAGCATAATATTTGCACATTAGCTAAAACCCATATAGCTTTATATTCCTTGAGTTTTAATATAAAAAAATTATTCCTTTCGAGCTGATTCATTATGATGTGTGGGGATCATCTCATATTACTACTCAGTATGGAATCCATTGGTATATAACGTTTGTGGATGATTGCACTACGATGACTTCGTTGTATACCATGAAAAATAAAAGTGATATGAGTGCAATTTCAAAAGATTTTATTGCATGATCTGCAATCAATATTCGCTTCTAGATAATGTCTTCAGATCCAAAAAGGTTGGCGAAAATCGTAATTCTGAACGTTCCTAATTTTTCAAAAAAAAAAAAAATTGCATCCTTCATGGGACTACTGTCCCCAAACTCTGCAACAAAATGGAGTGACCAAAAGAAAGAACATGCCGATTCTAGAGATTACTCGTCTTCTTCTTATTGGGGTTTGTGCAAAACATAATGGGTTGATGCGGTAACTTATGTCGTTCACCTTCTGAACTGCATGACATCGCTAGTTCTTTCTTTTCGAACTTCTTTGGCAGCACTTGCAGATCATGTCACACTATCTTCATCCCTACACTTAGAACCCAAATTTTTTTGCTGCATAGCCTTTATCTACCTCCATAAATTTAACAAAGAAAACTTGACCTATGTGCAACGCAGTGTGTTTTTCTTGGCATTAGTCCCCAACAAAAAAGGTATCAGTGTTACCATCCACCAACACGACATATGTATGTTACCATGGACGTAACTTTATCTGATGAACTATTTTTCGTCTATAATCAACCCAACCATATTCCTCAAATAGAGATGACTATGGCTGGTTTGATTTACCAGCTCTGGGTGTAACCGCAGTGATGTGACAGAAGTAGGCCAGGAGCGTCGATAGTGTGACGTGGGCTTAGAGACGTCGCCAAGCCTAACTGGGCTTATCGAACAGGTGGGAGACACCGGCCCAAAATAACTTGATGCAAGTGAATCGTGTACCACTGAAGCTCATCCCCCTCACGCCTCACGCTCATTTAATACTCGCCCATTGTCCAACGCATATTCTTGATGTAAGTGCATTGGAAAGAAGTGTTGGTATCAACTCTAAAATTGCTAAACAAACTTATGCGTTACCTCCTAGGCAGACCATGGAAAACGGGAAAGGATCCTCGGCGGATCTTTTCCTAGAGATCCTATGATCTCACCCGTTCATCGTATATCGTGCGGTCAGAAATTATTTTAAAATTAAAAATTAAAAATTAAATATGAATAGTACCCAATAAAAACTGACCGTATGATATACGATGAACGGATGAGATCACGAGATCTCTAGAATCCCTAGGAAAGGGATCCGGCCAGGATCCTTTTCCATGGAAAACCACCTGATAGGTACTCTCTAGAAGGAAATATACCATATTAAAAAATAGACGATGACTCGGCTGGACGCAGTTGAGATTTCATACAAGAAAACTGACTCAATTTTTTTTTTTAAACAACAAAACCCTAACTACTACAAGACAGCCAAACCAAGAAAACAGGCTACGACTAACAGATATGCAAGGACAAACGAACAAATAAATTGATATCCACCCAGAGCAGATTAAATTCAAAATGATATGCTCTGATATACCAAGTTGAAAATCAAAGTACGCATAACAAACGAACAATTACTGCGAAACTATGAAATATTGTTTATAACAAAGAATGCTGAAACGACTACAAATTGAGGTCTACATCTTTACTAACTTAACCTGACACACCCCGACCCGAGAATCAGGGCGTGCTGGCCGTCACAAACGTGACGTAACCATTACGCAATGCGGAAGCAATAATATAAGAGTATGAATAATTAGAAACTGAAATACACATAATCAGAGCATAAGGTTCAAATGCAGTCAAGTAGGACAACTACTAAGTTACAACACCCGAAGGTGAATCCTACATGAGTGAAGTCCGTCAGAACAGCCGTGGGAATCCTCGAGAGCCACCAAACACTCCTAACTACAACCTGGAGGGGCGCAAAACAAGGTGAGTGGGTCAGTAAAACAAAGCTTTCAAAATCTTTCCTTAGAAACGTATATATCCCCTCTCTGTAAAAACCTATATACTTTCCCAGAAAAATAGAATATATATAATTATATATAGCTTCGGGATCTCAAACACCCTCATTCATCATTTTCAGAGAAATATGTCATGCCATAAGCCAAAAGCATAATATGGATGCATCAACAATAATCAGGTGAAATAATAAATCAACCGGAGACCCAGCAGTGGTCCTGTACGGCTGATTCTAAAGCTCATTATCCAATCCAGCCGGAGTCACCAACTGTGACCTGTACGGCCCTGCCGGAGTCGCCAACTGCGACCTGTACGGCCCCGCCGGAGTCGCCAACTGCGACCTGTACGGCACTACGCTGCACATGAGTCGGAACTACCTATAGTAGTCTGTACGACTCGGATAGTGTAATAATACGCTCTAGTGCTTCTCTCATCAATCATCTGTGCACATAATCTAAGGTCACCTACTAGTCGGAACCGTCTCTAATGGTCTGTACGACTAGCATGTCGGAACCACCTCCAGTGGTCTGTACGACTAGCATCTACTTGGATCCAAGGTGAGCGTGTGATGCGGGTGAATAACATAAGCACTAACACCAGGGGTGCAGGTTATGAGCTATCAACATAAATCTCATCCAACAATTCAATTCATCAAATGTAACCCACCTGATACTCACATGTGCGTCCGCAGCACCAAATCAAATATATGCATCATATAATATCCATTCACATATTTCATGCAATTTCTATGCATGGCACTTCAATCACATAATTCATATAAATCTATGCATGGCATTTCAAAACATATTTTCATTTTAATTCAATTTCTGGGAAAAGTCATTAAGTATAGGCATATAATGAAAACAAAACTGCCCACTCACTGGTATGTCGCAGGATCGTAACCCCCGTGACGCCTCTGACTGCGCTCGTCCTCGGGGTAGATCTCACCTATATGCGAAACAACTATAAAAACGTTATTTTAAACACATAACCCACAATTCGAAATAACTTCTCATAAAATGCTCAATTTTGGCATATGAATATACCAACGCGATCTACACAACCTCACGAACATCGCGATATTTTTAAATAAATTTTTCTATGGCCCACGCGCCCTCACGCGCCGGGGAGGCCACGGCCTCACGCGCCCCCCACGCGCATCATCTTCAACCTCCCGACGCCGGAACAGTGCCACCGGCGCCGGATTCTGGGCTAACCTGCAACTGCCCTTTTCTCACTCGTTTTTGCACCATTTTTCATGAAATTTTCACCAAAATGTCACAAATCATGAGAGGAAGAAGGCTATACCTCTTTGGAGCCTCAAAACCTTCCAAATCGCGTCGGGAAAATTTCACCAAAACCGGCCACCTTCGAACCTTATGATCCCGACGTCCCAAACCTTCAAACGAAGCACTCCGAGCTTCGTGGGGACTTCCTTAAGCTCGTGGTAAGCTTGGATTGTCCTGAAATGGGTACCAATGGGTTCGTATGGTCTCTATGAGTATGATGGTGGTCTCAACCACGTCGATCCGTGAAGGTTTGACAATCCCTGGATTGTCCGTACCGTTCGAATGAAAAGAGAGAGAGACTGCGTGCGGGAGGGAGAGAGAGAGAGTGTGAAAAAAATGAAAGTGTACGTGTGTGGTCAACAAGTACCCCAACCACACAAAATAATTCCAAAACAAACTTAGGATAAAACAATAAAACCCAAATGAAATGTCACATACCGTAGTAGATTCAAGGGCAATCCCGTCATTTCACATCCTCGATTAATTAATTCCGGGACGGGCTGTGACATAACCTCTCAAACTAAATTACAAGCTATATTTATAAAAACCAAAACCTAAGAAACCCTAACGTGCAAAATACCAGCTATATCCTAATACAAAATCAAATCAAACCTCTAATTAAATATCTAAATAAATTAATAAACTCCAACCAAAAATGAAACAGGAAAAAACTAGTGGTCCACGGAAGCTATGACAGTTAGTTGCTCGAAAAAGTTTGGACGTTTAACATAGAGAAAAATTTAGAAACATAATATGTGAAGGACTCCCACTGTAATTTCACAATTTAAATCCTATTAATTCTTGCTTATTCTTTGTGCTTTTGATAAATCTTCGAAAGTACTTAAGGGGTCGATATTGTTTGACTGGAACCCAAAATAATTAGCTTTACCAATTAGGTGTAAACGCACCAAGAGATAATAAAGTGTCAACACAAGGAAAGGCACAGCATGCTTTTCCCACAACATGTCATTGTTAAGAAAAAAAGAGAGAGAAGAAAAGATGGAGGATGGAAGAAATTTGAGAGAGGTAGATGAACAATAAGAGACGTGAAATTGAAAAGAAGTCGAGCACATTTCTTCACATCTATGCACACGCTTCTTGACGCATTTCGAGCAATATACATGGACAACATATTGAGTGACATGAAACACATGTAACATTTACATTTCATACACAAATTAACTTGTAATACCATTAAAAAATTGTTATTTCATCGTAAAATCAATTGACAATATATTTTTTATCCTATTTTCCTCCAAAAGTAATCTCATTTGTGATTTGTATTAAGCTCTTATTTAAAGTAGATACAGAAATGTTCAGATATGTCCTTCCTTTATCCCTTGTCATTTGTCATTTGTCATTTGGTCGAAGAGAAGATAGATGCAAATTAATGAACAAGGATCCTCGCCGGATCCCTTTTCTAGGGATCCTGCAATCGTGTCCGTTCATCGTACATCGTGCGGTCAGTTTTCGTTAGGTACTATTTATATTTGAATTTTAAATTTTAAATTTGAAATAATTTATTACCACACTATGTACGATGAACAGATATAATTGCGGGATCCCTAGGATCCCTAAGAAAGGGATCCGGCGAGGATCCTTGTTCCAAATTAATATTATCTGATTAAATTCCAATGGTATAAGCACGAAAATATGAATATGGGACGCTTCGTCCACATCACGTTAGCCTACCTTGGATTCAATAAAAAAATTTCAGCTCCTGGAAAACGAAAGCTGGGCTGCTTCTTCGTTTCTAATTAAGTTGTGACAGCTACATAACTTTGTTGTGATTCACAGAGCAACATGACTGTCACTTTTATCAACCTTCTCCATGACAAAATTCTAATTTTGCTACTTATACTTTTCATTGAAGAAAACTTCTTCAAATGATGATTTTTTTTGTTCGTGATTGATACCGGAAATAAATTGAAATGTTGAAAATTTGTTCTTAATTAGAATTCAAATGTTTACACCAATTTTAAATTTTGGACTTATCCTAACAATTTTGGTTCTAGCAATCATGTAACTTAACTTGTGTAGCATACTATCTATTCCTTCAAACGGAGAAGAGAAATACAATACAGAACATTTCCCCATAGTGGATATGTACCTTCGGCAAGATTATAGTTTTTTTTTTTTTTTTTTTGAAAATTAGCGGCAGAGTTTCATTGAGAGACCAAAAGTTGGAAGAGATAAACACGTAAAAGAGACCAGTTACACAAAAGAGAGACCCTCCTCTCAAGCAAATGATCTGCTAAGAGATCAGAAGGTTCTTCAAACCAAGAAACCATTACAAAGAAGTGATGTGTGGGCAAAGACTGTGAAACTTCATTCTTTTGGCGGCGGATATGATTGCATCCTAGTTATTAGAAAGAGAACGAGAGAAAGAAAAGATACATTGAAGTACAAAAATACATTTTTAGCGGAACACAACAAAGTTACGCTATTACAATTAGGTACTGAAATTATACAATATATCATCCTTGAATTTATGTAAATCAAACATTGGAGACAACTGTCAGTTGACCGAAGATTAGTTAGTATATGTATAGTTACTTTAAATTTCAATTCCACAAATCCATTTCTATTATTTCGTACTAGTTTAAGATTAAAAAAAAGATATATCCATTGCATTCTAACTTGGTAATGAAGTTACTTAGGCTATTGATAAGGTTGTTTGCACCCAGAAAACACTCAAATCAATTTGAGACGGATGAACCTGATAAAGATCAGTATCTATCTATCTAATCATGATAAAATTCCTTACTTATAGTGACATGTCGGCATTTATCTGACTTAAGAAAGAAGATGTCTCACTAATACTCCAATAATTAATTATCAAATTGCATGGTTCAAGAGGTCAAAGGTATTTGGTAATCTATTTGATATAAAGGTAATACTAGGTAGAACAAACTTTGTAAACCGAATGACGTAGTTATTGATAATTAAATTATTACTTAAATGTTGATTAACGTGCTTATTTTTTATTGATGACACATCATGGAATTTACAAATTTGATTTGAAAATTTTGTGTGCCTAACATTATTTTTAACATAATTTTATATGCTAGCTAGTGAATTAACTATCTCAAATATTCAAATTAACTATTAAGTCTCTCGTCCTTGGAGTTTGGGATTGTTATAAAATCCATTTCTCAACATTGCGTGGCAACACTGTAACTGTGTAATATGTATTTGTTTTCTGATAAAAAAACAAAGGAAAGAAGAAAGAGAATATAGGTAGCCGATATATTAGTCTAAGACTATAAATTTGTAATTGATAGGGAGAATTAGGAACTAACAAATTAAGGGAAGCGATTATGACCACTGTTTCAAATGAATAGGTAGAGAACTTATATGAGGCAATAATAATTTAAGACAATAATTTATAAAAACATTAGCAATGATGAGGCAATAAGAATGGATCAACTACTTGGGCAAGAGGAAAAGTATTGGAGGCAAAGGTCTCGGGCTCTCTAGATCAAGGCAGGAGACCGAAACACGCGGTTCTTCCACCAAAGGGCGAGGAATAGAAATCCAAAAAACTCAATTAAGAAGATTAAAAATGCGAATGGGGATTGGATCTGTAATGAGGAAGGGATAGAAGGGACGGTGACCAACTACTTCCACAATATTTTTACCTCCACGCACTACTACAATATTAGCTTTAGGTAGCAGATGATGGTGGCAGATATTAGAAAAATATTGTCGGATAAATTATATCCGACACATCATTTAATTAGTGGCGGATATTATAAAAATATTGTCGGTTATATCCGACATTAATTCCTGGCGGATATTTACTGGCGGATATCAACAAAATATTGTCGGTTTTATCCGATAGTATTTTTAAAAAAATATTTTTGACATATTCTGGTGGTTTTTAAGTTAATTGTGGCGGTTATAACCGACAGAAATTGACTATTTTATTATTTTACTTTCTGGTGGTTATTATTTTAGTATTCTGGCGGTTATAACCGACAGAAATGAAAATTTTATTATTTTAAAATGTTATATTGATTAAAAATAAATAAATAAACACATATTTCAATTTTTTTTTTTTTCACTCATGACCCTAAAGTCTAATGAACCCAATTCCCACGAGCCATAAATTTTATGAGAGAATAATAACAACAAACTACAATATGAAGCTCTATCATTTTTTGTAATAAGGATTGTGCTCCCTCACAGGCAAGCAACAAGATACAAAGAAATTCAAACAATTTTTTTCAATGTGTCACAATGCACATTGTCACAACCTTTCTAAGCTTCCTTGTTATACGTTTTGCTGAAAGAGGTTTTGAATTGTTGTTATGAATTCTTTATTGGTTTGGGTTTGGCCTCATGTCCCCCCTGACATATTGTATTTTTCTTGTTTATCAATAAATTCTCCTCAAAGTCTCTTCCCATGATAGCAATGCTGGAGTGGGACGGACTTTGCGGCCAAATTTTTTATTTTAAAAAAAAAAAATATATATATATATATATATATATATATATATATCATGTCTGATTTTATTATTTTAAAATGTTATATTGATGAAAAATAAATAAATAAATAAACACATGTTTTAAATATTATTTTTTTTACGATTTTTTACACATGCTGTCTCGAAGTATATACAAACATATTTGACGGTTGGATCGTTGAAACTAGGTTCGTAGAATGCATATCCTATCAAATTGATAGATTTAACAAACACTTAAGAGTTAATGTTATACTTCCATTAAGTATAAAATAAGACTTATCCACTAGTGTAAATATTTTAAATTGAAGATCGAATTCATTCATTGCATTCTTATAGGATCGAGGAGTGTTGCTGCAAAAAATAATCAAAATCGAAGCTAAAATAGCCGTTAAATTGTGATTTTTCGTTTATAACCATCGAAAACTTTTGTTCCGTTACCTAATCTCTGAATGTTTGTTTTTTGCAATTTTTTACGTATGCGATCTTGGAGTGTGTACAAACAAGTTTGACAGTTGGATCCTTGAAAAATGTTTCGTAGAATGCGTATCGCATCAAAACGGTAGATTAAACCAACACTTAGAGTTAATATTATACTTCTCCATCAAGTATAAAATAAGATTTTGTGATATCCACTAGTGTAAATATTTTAAATTGAAGATCGTATTTGTTCAATGCATTCTTACAGGGTCGAGGAGTGTAGCTGTAAAAAATCATCAAAATCAGAGCTAAAATAACCGCTAAATTGTGATTTTTCGTTTATAACCGTTGAAAACTTTTGTTTTGTTACCTAATCTCTGAACGTTTGTTTTTTGTGATTTTTTACGTATGTGATCTCGGAGTGTGTACAAACAAGTTTGATGGTTAGATCATTGAAAAAAGTTTCGTAAAATGTGTATCACGTCAAAACGGTAGATTGAATAAACACTTAAGAGTTAATGTTATACTTCCATTAAGTATAAAATAAGATTTTGTGGTATCCACTAGTGTAAATATTTTAAATTGAAGATCAAATTTATTCATTGCATTCTTATAGGGTCGAGGAGTGTAGCAATAAAAAATCATTAAAATCAGAGCTAAAATAACCATTAAATTGTGAATTTTCGTTTATAATTGTCGAAAACTTTTGTTCCGTTACGTAATCTCTGAATGTTTGTTTTTTGCAATTTTTTACGTATGCAATCTTGGAGTCTGTACAAATAAGTTTGACGGTTGGATCGTTGAAAAACGATTCGTAGAATGCGTATCGCATCAAAATGGTAGATTAAACAAACACTTAGTTAATGTTATATTTCCATTAAGTATAAAATAAGATTTTGTGGATCCACTAGTGTAAATATTTTAAATTGAAGATCGAATTCATTCAATGCATTCTTATAGGGTCGAGGAGTGTAGCTATGAAAAATCATCAAAATCAGAGCTAAAGTAACCGTTAAATTGTGATTTTTCGTTTATAACCGTTGAAAACTTTTGTTTTGTTACCTAATCTCTTAATGTTTGTTTTTTGTGATTTTTTATGTATGCGATCTCGGAGTGTGTACAAACAAGTTTGACGGTTGGATCGTTGAAAAACGCTTCGTAGAATGCGTATCGCATCAAAACGGTAGATTAAACAAACACTTAGAGTTAATGTTATACTTCCATTAAGTATAAAATAAGAATTTGTGGTATCCACTAGTGTAAATATTTAAATTGAAGATCAAATTTATTCATTACATTCTTATAGGGTTGAGGAGTGTAGCTGTAAAAAAATCATTAAAATCGGAGCTAAAATAACCGTTAAATTGTGAATTTTCGTTTATAACCGTCGAAAACTTTTGTTCTGTTACGTAATCTCTGAATGTTTCTTATTTACGATTTTTTACGTATGCGATCTTGTAGTATCTACAAACAAGCTTGACGGTTAGATCATGGAAACTAGTTTCGTAGAATGCATATCTCTGTTAAATTTGCCTAAATTTTGAAGTGGGAAAAGTAATTTGTGCTAAATTTTTATTTATGTTTTTCAAGTATTGATTAGACAATATTTAGTTTGCGTGATGACATTTTCATTGTACAATTCTTTTTTTGTTTCTTTATTGCATATTTTACATCGATTATTATCTATTAAACCAAAAGTGTAAAAGTTATCTATTAAACCGAAAGTGTAAAAATTATCTATTAAACCAAACAATTATTTATTTAATTTTTAAAAACATATTCTATTTAAATACATATTATTTATTTATTTATTAAACCAAACAATTATTATTTTATGTTTTAAAATCGTAACAAAATTTTGGGGGAAAATTTAAAATTTTCAGAGGGAATTTGGGGGGAGTGTTGCCGCCATTTTTTTCTGTCGGTTATAACCGACAGTAATGAAGATTTTCTGTCGGTTTTTTTTAAAAAAAAATGTTTCTGTCGGTTTTAACCGACATGAATGAAAATTTTCCAAAATAAAACCCCTACATCCTCCTTGCGCCGGTGCTTCTCTCTTCCCTTTTCTCATGTCCTCATGTTCTTCTCCTTCTCTTCTCTTCTCTTCTCTCCTCAGTTCAAACACTTGCAACCAAAGTTCATAAACCCTAGCTTTAGTTATCTCGAAGATGTTGCAGGATATGTGGAATGCTCCGCCTGGTTTCAGACCCACTGAGTCTGCTCCTTCCTCTCCGGCCAAGCCTCTCGGAGTTTGGAGGACTCGCTCTGTCGGGATGGAGTTGTTTCACGTGATTCACAAAGTCCCGGTAGGCGACAGTCCTTATGTCAAAGCCAAGAATGTTCAGGTAAATAAATCTTCTGGGTCTTTTCAAAATTTGGTTCTCAGAACTTGAATTTTTCTGGTTTTGATTTATGGTTTTTTTTAATTCATTATTTGATTGATGGGTTTTGAAATTTGAATAGCTGGTGGATAAAGATCCTGAGAAAGCAATCCCGCTGTTTTGGGCAACCATTAATTCTGGGGACGGAGTGGATAGTGCTTTGAAGGACATGGCGATTGTGATCTCTCTCTCTCTCTGTCTCTCATATGAGGAACTATGGAAAACGGTGCCCATTGCTCCGGCGTGATCGAGCTCCGGCGAGGTTTCAGATGGTGAATGCAGGATATGGAAAATGCAGAAAGTGATTTTTTTTTATTAATATATTTACTGTCAGTTTTATCCGACAGGAAATGCTTTTATTTATTCATTATTAATTCATTCTTGTCGGTTTTATCAGACAGAAATGCGCTTATTTATTTATTATTAATATATTTTCTGTCGGTTATATCCGACACAATTTCTGTTGGTTTTGTTACTATTTTCTAGCTGAAATTCATTTCCTGACGCAGGCGATTCTGTCGCTTATTATATCTATCACTACAACTATTTTATGTCAGATTTTGCTTAAAATCCGACAGTAAAACATGTTTTTTGTTGATTTTCAAAACGCCACTAATAACTGGTTTCTTAGTAATGATAGGGAGTACTCAGAGATCATTGGGGCGGTGGAGCCAAGGTTAACCCCGGAGATGAACAAATGTCTGGAGATGAGAATTTCCGAAGAAGAAGTAAGGAAAGCGGTATTCTAGATGCAACTAGCGAAAGCACCAGGGCCGGACGGAATGAATTTGTTCTTGTATCAACGGTACTGGCATATTGTGGGAGCGGATGTCACTAATGTAATCAGGAACTTTTTTGCTTCGAGAAGATTGTTGAAACAGGTAAACTTTACCCATGTAACACTTATCCCCAAATCAAAATGCCCCGAGGAGATGAGTCAGATAAAGCCGATTAGCCTCTGTAACGTACTTTTCATAATAATCTTTAAAGAAATGGCGAATCGGCTCAAGCTTCTTCTCCCTGCAGTCGTATCCCAGAACCAAAGTGCATTTGTGCCAGGGAGGAACATATCTGATAACACCATCCTAGCTTTAGAGATATCCAATTATTTGTTCCGTAGACGACGCGGGAAGAAAGATTTTGTTTCTCTAAAGCTTGATATTAGCATGGTATATGACCGCATCAAATGGAGTTTTCTACAACGGATTTTATCCAAGATGGGATTTTCATCCAAATGGATAAACCTGGTCATGCTTTGCATCTCAACGGTCTCATACTCTATCATTATTAATGGCTGGCCGAGGGGGTACATCATTCCATCACGAGGGTTGCGACAGGGAGACCCCATATCACCGTATTTGTTCATCTTATATGCTAAGGGACTATCAGCCATACTCTCACAGAATGAGCGTACATGACAACTATCTGGAATAGCCATCTCGGCGGCGGCACCTATGGTGAACCACCTCTTGTTCGCGAATGATAGCTTACTGTTTTGCCGGGCCTCTGATACAGAATGTAGACAGGTCCTAGGGGTGCTCAACTTGTATGAACGAGCATCGGGGTAGATGATCAATCTACAAAATAGCGAAATCTATTTTAGCAGGAATGTCAAGCGACACGTGCGGGGGCGCTTAGCCAGAATCCTAGGCGTACAACGAGTAGATAGACATGAGAAATAATTGGGGCAGCCCACGTTTGTTGGTAGAAACAAAACTCTATGTTTCAGTTACCTAAAGGAACGATTATGGAAACGCCTACAAGGATGGAAGGGCAAACTTCTAAGTGTCGCGGGGAATGAGGTGTTGATTAAAGCCATTGCCCAAACAATCCCAACTTACATAATGAGTTGTTTTCTACTGCCAAAGCATATCAGTGAGGATCTAAATAAGTTGATTGCAGCGTTTTGGTGGAATGGGGATGAGGGTGAAAGAAAGATACACTGGTGTTCGTGGGACCGATTATGTAGCCCCAAGAGTGAAGGTGGACTTGGGTTTCGTAACTTGTATGCATTCAATCTGGGGATGCTAGCCAAGTAAGGATGGAGGATGCTTAGCGATCCTCAGTTTCTGGTAGCAAGGGTGTTAAAGGCCAAGTATTTTCCAAATTATACTCTTATGGAGGTAGAGGTTAAACCAGAAGCATCTTACTGTTAGAAGAGCTTATGCACGGCTCGAAAGGTGATCAGCCTGGGATCACATGGATGGTGGGTGCGGGAGATTCAGTACGTATTTGGGAAGACCCGTAGATCCCTATCCTATCCCTATTTAAACCTTTCTCTCACAAGTCGTCGGGGTGCTCACTGCAAACTGTGGATGAATTGATTGACCTAACCACAAACCGATGGAATACGGGATTAATGCAGTGTTTATTCACTGAGGAGGAAATTAAAGTTGTCCGTTTCATCCCATTTAGCATCCAATCCCCACCAGACCGCTTGATATGGCACAATGAGAAAAATGGGAAATTCTCAGTCAAGAGTGCTTACCACATGGCAGGGGTGTGGCTGCAGCCCTCAAATGGTGGGGCCTTATCATCCAACTCTAACTCACATTCCTTGTGGCTAAAGGTGTGGAACGCAAAAATCCCACCAAATGTCAAAGTCTGTGTGTGGAAGTTGGCAAATGACTTTGTTCCTACTCGGGTCAATTTGACAAAGCACCACCTGGGGGGCGATGTGGAATGTGTAATGTGTTGTTCGCAAGGAGAATCGACCATCCACCTAATGGCAGATTGTGCGTACGCAAAATGTGCATGGATGTCCTCAATGGTAGGGGTCCTAATGAGAAATAGGTACCACTTATCTTTTGCTTTGTGGTTGGATGAAATGGGTGAACTAATCCCGAGATCCAGCTTTGATATGGTCCTCATGATTTGCTGGGCACTGTGGGGAGCGAGAAATACAAAGCTATGGCAAGAGAAGTGTGACCACCCTGATGTTTGTGTTCCAAGAGCAGTCCAGTGGTGGCTCGAGTACAACAAATGTGGTAACTCTGACCTATGTCGTCCAAAAGGCCAGATTGTGGATCGTTGGCTCACTCCACCTATTAGGTACCTGAAGATGAACACCGACGGCTCATGGAGTGATGATAAAAAGAAAGCAGGATTTGGGGCGGTTATCAGAGATGATCGGGGCGTCTTCGTGGCTGCGAAATATAGGATGCTGGAATATGTTTTCTCTCTTATCCAAACAGAGGCTATGGCCATCAGAGAGAGTATGCTTTGGGCAATGCAAAAGGGTATTTAAAAACTAGTTCTTGAGACCGATTCACTTCAGATTGTGGAGGCACTACGTGACTCTTCCCTCAATATGTCAGCAGTTGGCCAAATTATGGAAGACATCAGGGTGTTGCTCCAGTCAATCACTGAAGTTATTGTGACCCATACTCGACGCAAAGCAAACTCTATAGCCCACCGACTTGCACGGATTGGACTAACTCTGACCCAAAGTTGAGAATGAGATACCTCCCCACCGAGTGTTATTATTGATGAGCTTGTAGCCTTTGAGAACTACCATGTAACACTTGGGTATTACCATTTGGATGAAATGAAACAAACTATCGTACCTTTCAAAAAAAAAAAAAACAAAAATGCTTACGAGACAAAAACAAATAGGATAGTGCATCAAGAGATAGGATTTGTGAAATCATTTTCCTAGTCGAGATGATTAAATGTACATATTTTTTTTATACAAATAGTTTTAGACCTAATAAACAGGTTGTGTTTGTCGTGATCATGTATCAAACTCGTTATCTTAATGAGTCATATCGTGTTAAAACCGTTATCTTAACAGGTTAACCTGATAACGACCCAACCCGCTAACAGGTGACTAGGAACCCATTATTTTAATGTTGTTTCATGTGGGTTAACATGTCGTGCAAAAAATCTTCAGGCCTAATGGGTAAACCTGAGAAACGGGCCTTTTATGTTATGTTAGTGTCGCTTTAGTGCCAACCCCGTTATTTTAACCGATCATGTCAAACCTATTATCTTAACTGGTTGACTCGATAATGTCGCAATCCAATAACGACCCGATCTGTTAATGGGTTGACCGTATACATATTATATTTGTCTCGTTCTCACGTTAATGGCTTTGCAAGAAATTTCTAGGCCTAAATTTATGTGTATTATTAAAGTCAAAGTAATAAGTCGCTGTAGTTAACATTTGGTGCATGTATGATTGACCAAATATTTTCCTAATTTTATAGATTATTACCGAGTATAATTTTTCTTGAGAAAATCAAGGTTAATGAAAAAAGGAAAAAGAAATAAGTATTGAAGAATAGAAGCAATTAATCAAGTTTTGCTTATCAAAAAAATAAATACAAAATTAATCAAAGTCTTAAAGTAGTAGGTGAGGAAAGATAAGGCTCTTGAGGTGGCCAATAATTAGTCTAATGTTTGAACATGTTCTTCGTGTCCGTCCTTCTCAGCAAAATGCTTCTTTCTTCTTCCACAGCTTACACACAAAAAGAGGAAGACCCACACTTTAAGAAATGTGGTAGAAGCTTCCCACAAAGAACCGATCAAAGAAGAACTCCCACCCATTTCCCATTAGAAAAAATATTAATATCAAACTCCCTCAAACTCTCTTTTCATCATTTTCTTCAAGAAAGAAAAAGCGTGTTGTTTGTCCCAATGTCGATCTCATCTTTGAACACGACTAAAGTGGGGTTCATGTGTGGGTTTTTTTTTAAGAGTAAATTATAGTAATGGTTCTTCAACTTTAATCAAATTGAAGCAATGGTCCCTTAACTAAAAATCCATTACCATTGGTCCCTCAACTTATCAAAATATGTAGCTATAGTTATTTTCATCAATTTCATCAAAATTTTGTCAAAATAAGTTATGTTGGAATGACCATTTATAAAATTAGGGTCTCTCAACTCATCAAAGTGTGTAATTATGGTCATTTTCGTCAATTACGTCAAAATTTTTGTCAAAACGAGTTATGTTGGAAGGACCATTGCTACAATTGGGTTAAAGTTAAGGGACCATTTCTCCAGTTGAATTAAAGTAGAGGGACCAATGGTAATGGATTTTTAGTTGAAGGACCATTGCTCCAATTGAATTAAAGTTAAAGGACCATAGCTACAATTTACTTTTTCTTTAATGTTTGGACCTCTTTGCACAATGCTACGTTATAGGACTTTTTAAATAACAAACCAAAAAATTATATAAGTTAACAAAAATACCACCCGTTTTAAGCTGATTAACAATGAATTCACTCGGTTGTGAATAACCTTATATTTTTTATTTCTCGATTTGAATAAGATAACTAAGACTCATTCGGACATTAAGTTTTTAAGCTTGTAGTGTCATCTTATTCAAATTGCAATCTGGCACACTGAATTTGGTGTAAACAAGACAGGTAAAATGCAATCCAACACTAAATATTTCATTCTTGTTGTACATGTAACCACGTAACAATTGAGTCAGTTTTTTTGTAGTTTGTATTGTGTAATAATTAGTTCATCGAACACGACTCTCTAATTGAACAAAGTGGAAAGAAAATAAACACAAAAACTATTCACAAAACCATTACATTAGAACATTCAAAGAACGTAGAACATTCTCCTCTATGACTTTCCTATTAGTTAAAGAATAGACATTACTTTCGAGAAAATCTCGTTTATAAAATTTACATTTAGATTTGTTCTTATTTTGGATAAAGTTCATGGAATAGTCCTTTAGATCTTTGACGTTTTAAGTATCGCATATCAAATTGGACACATCAAACTATTTTTAGAAAAGAAGTACCATACTTCATTTATTGAATAAGGGACATTACATAAACATTTTCATGAACAATTCAACCCTACCACAGTACTTGCAAATTAGATTCAAAAGTATGACAATAATCATGACTAATTAATTGCAAACCGATAAGCCGACTTCAAGCACTTCGTTGAAAGCCGAGCTCACCGGACACTGCAGGATTACAAGGACCAATGGAATTGTTAATTCTCACATTACATAGATATTATGTGACAAAAAAAAACTTTGAAATGTGTTGGGATAAGATTACAATACCCATAGGTCTAGCCGTATCACCTAATCTCTGTCATGACTCCATAACACCAAGTGAAGTAGATCCAATAAATCAAACAACTTCACTTCTATTATACATAAATCTAACCTGAAAATAAAAAGAAACACCTCTCCTAAAGAGAGAAATCAAAACCAGCAAACTCCTAGTGAGAATCTAGGAATTATTAAACATAATCAAAATTAAAAGAACAAAATAGTGTCACAGAATCTACATCCTCCCGGTAGCGCAAAGAGAATGTGCCAAACTGGCTAAACTCTAACTCGGCGCAATCTGACTGATTCCACGCCCTGTGGCTCCAAACTTATATCAAAAGTGCAAATGGGAGTAAAAAAAACTTGTTTTAGGTGTGTACGTGGGCTAAAAGATGACAACTATTTGGCAACTACAACATTTCACGGAAGCAATTCGACACAAAACAAAAGTAAGCGGAAGGTATGAGAAGGAAGAGACCAAGAAAGATTTTTAAGAAGGGTTGTCGCCAACTCCAAGCCTGAAAGAAGGGGACGGCAGCGAAGGATGAGCTCCTTTTTGCTGTTCTCTATAGACGGATTGGGTTTCTAGTTATTCCAACTGATCTTTAAGTAGGTTTAAGAGAATTAACATAATTTTTCCTTATATGAGTGACACATAACTTAAAATTGAAGCGACTTAGCAATACGAAACTAGAACTCAAAAATTTAAACACAAGATGTTGATTCTACCTAAACCAATAAATCATATCAATGAATCAAATCATAAAAAGCTGAGTACAATTGAAGTTATTTCGGAACGTCTATTCTTTAAATTTAGAGTAAATGTTTTGTAAATAAGAAAAATAAAACTAATTCGTTTTTTAACGAGTCAATAACATATTTAACCGGTTAACAAAAACATGACTCATGTTTTAACTTGAATCTCATGGGTTAGTAAAAACACGACATGTTTTAGACTAGTTAACTCTATTTGAGCAAGACAACTAACGCTCATCAGGATATTAAATTTTCCAAGCATAGAGCGTGATAGATTCACGGTCCGACACATACTGTTCCTAATACAAATAAAAAGACAGCTAAAATGCAATTCAAAAATTAATTTTTTGTTAATATTGAGCATGTACCCCGAATTGGCGGTCTGGCAAGATAAGTTCGTAACGCTGACAAAAGCCAAAAAAGAAAAATAATTAATTACCATATATATTTTGGATTTTATAATGAGAAAGAAAGAGTTTTGTTTCTACGAATTTCTAGATCCCACGTCACTTTCAATTTTTCTGTGGGTTCTTCTCCTTTATAAAGCCACGCCCACGAACGCGCTAGAAAGAAGTTGCACTTCTGTTTGTTTTGAGTCTTGAGGAAGGGATTGAAAGAAGAGAGTTATGATCTTGGTTTTTCTTCCACCTCCAAACAACCACAACCACCGCCATGGAAGCTGGTAGAGGCAAAGCTCGAACCAACACTGTTCTCTCTCGCTTCTTTCTTTTTGGTTTTTACTGCTGGGGTTGGGAGTTCCTCACTGCCCTTCTCCTTTTTAGTTGCCCTCCTAATACCTCCTCCTAAATCCTAATAAACTAACCCATAATTTAGTTAAATCCCAAAACCAAAAAAAGGGGGTGGGGTTTGTAGATCAGTTACGTAGTGTTATAGCCAAAGTTTTTTTTGTTTCTTTTTTCTGGTTTTTTCCGATCGGAAAAAAATGGCGCAAAGGTCCGTTCCGGCGCCTTTTCTGATGAAAACGTATCAACTTGTGGATGATCCGAGCTCGGATGACGTGATATCGTGGAATGAAAGTGGGACGACGTTTGTGGTTTGGAAGACAGTGGATTTTGCGACGGACATGTTGCCTAAATATTTCAAGCACAACAATTTCTCAAGCTTCGTCCGCCAGCTTAATACCTATGTAAGTTTTTTCGAAATTATATTTTCTTTTGCTTGTATTTTTACTTATATTTATTTTCAAATTATATCACTTGCATGTTTACTTGTATTTATTTTCAAATTATATTAGCATAAAAAATGTCTTATTAATTAGTTCATAAATTACTTGAAACCCTTGGAGGGCAGAAGATAATCCCAAAGTGTAGGAAAAATTATTTTTATGATTTCGAAAGACAAAGTATAGGACAAAACTGAATATCATTGGAAATATGGAATCATTTTCATAGAGATTCTCGTTTTCTTTTCCTTTTTTATTTTTTTTTTCCTTCAATAGTTGGTGAAGTTTGCTTGAAAATTAATAGAAAGAGGCTTCCATGTCAACCCGTAGAAAAAAAGAGAGTTTGATTTTATGGGTTTATAAAATCAAATTCTCGTCACTTAATACTAAGTGATTATGGTTTATTGATATTTCTTTTTATTTGTAAGTAAAAGATTTTAGGTTTGATTTTTACCAAAGCGTTTAAATCATATTATTATTAGTTCATTTTAAGACTAAGTTGATCATTCATTTTTTAACGTAGATAATATTATTTGTTAGTTTTTTTTTTTTCAAAAAAGGGAAATCGTTGAAATGTTCCAATGGTAAATAAATTAGGTTTTTCTTCAACAAAAGAAAGGTTGATGGGTGTCAAAGAAATATATATTAATCAAAGATAAAGTCACAATGGAAGCATCGAAACATCACACCCCATTTTAGAACTCTAAATTGTCGCTTGTGGCCGCAACCCAATGGCAAAGTTTTGCAGTCCTGTCCTCCTCTCTCCTATTTTCCAAATCAGACGGCGGAAAATTAAACTTTCTAAACCTACTCAATTATTTCATCCAAAAATATATTTAGTTAATAATTACCAAATTTTTTCCTTTTGCTTTAATTTCAGGGATTTCGAAAGACCGTGCCGGACAGATGGGAGTTCGCGAACGACAACTTCCAGCGAGGGCAGAAGGAGCTCCTGTCCGAGATCCGCCGCCGGAAATCTGTGACGTCAACGGCGGCGCACGCACCCCCCGGCGAAAAATCCCGAGTACCATCGACACCGTCGAACTCGGGGGAGGAGATGGCGTCGACGTCGACGTCGTCGCCGGACTCGAAGAACCCGGGGTCGGTGGAGACGGCGGCGCCGAGCCAGGTGGCGGATTTATCGGACGAGAACCAGAAGCTGAAGCGGGAGAACGAGAATCTTAACTCGGAGCTGGCGCAGACGAAGAAGCAGTGCGACGAGCTGGTGGGGTTTCTGGTGGAGCACATGAAGATGAAGCCCGATCAGATCAACCGCATCATTGGGCAGGGAATCTGTGGGCCCACCGGCGATGATTTTGAAGTGGACGATCATGGTCTTGATCTGGTTATGGAGGGTGGTGATGATGAGGAAGACGAGGAGGAGGGATTGAAGCTGTTTGGGGTTTGGGTGAAAGGGGAGGAGAAAATGAAGGGGAAGAAAACGGGGCGATATGAGAAATTGGGGGTTGGTGGTGGCGGCGCCGGCGGGCCCCGCGCGAAGAGAATGAAAGGAGGGGTGGAGTTTCACGCGCCGATGATGAGGACCGGGAAGGTGTGCAACTAGGCTAGCTGAGCTAAGCGGAGCTAGCTGGACGGTTGGGGAGGTGTGCATGGTAACTACTGTGCACATACCCGCATGCAGTTTGAGAAATTTGTAGAAAATGCTTTTAATTTTCCATAAAATATGGAGCAATACCAAAGTGCGTAGGTAGTTTCGTGGAAGGATTGCAAATTTGCAGTAGATAGGCAAAGAATATGGTGGTGTTATTATGTAGCTATAATAAGGAATGGGGTTTTTGAACCTTGTTAGGTATGGGAGGATCCGAATTCGATGCTCTGAGCTGGTGAGTCTGCTTGACTGTGGTCATGGGTAGGATGAAATTCTCTGGGTTCGGAAGAGGTAGATAACTATGGCTTGCCACTAATTGTCCTCCTTTTTTTTTTTTTTTTTGAAAAAATTAAAAAAAAAAACCTTGTTATGTATGTACAATGCTAGAAAATGAGACTTGAAATGGTCTCCATTTTTTTTCCATCGTTTAGGAAAATTTAATATTTGCAATTTTACAATTTGTGTACAATCATTATTAACTTGCTTGATCTTAAACTATGGTAATTTTGGGGAAGGATTCTGTCTCATTCTCTCAATTCTTTAAATTATGAATACCTGTTGTCCCAAACTTTTGATCTTCTAATTTTTCAGCAAGTAATCTTATAGTCGTGTTGAAAAGTTAGACATTGTTTATGCTTACAACGGAAGGAGGTGGGGTGTCATTGTAAAAGGTAATTTTATTAGGTCCAAGTGTTGATAAGTACTATCGTGAGAATTTATCCGGTGCTCATGATGCAATTTGCCGAGTACTGTCGAGATATGTTTAAGAAGCATTTCATTAAACACTTTGTGAGTATAAAAGGGACCATACCAAATATTCGAAGAATTCTTAGAACACTTTTACATGTATATTTCCCAAACTTTGGGTGGTCCTATGACCACCTTGGTCCCAATGTACATCCATCAAGTATTTTCTTCAAGTTTCTTTAGCTTGAGTTGTGCTATCTGTAGACATTGAAATTTTGGTGAAATAAACGTTGACCATTGCATTGAAATTACAACTGTAGACATTGAAATTTCGGTGAAATAAATGTTGACCATTGTATTAAAATTATATCATTCACTCACTTCACCTACAACCTCCATTCATTTCACCAACAACATCCACACTCACTTCACCTACAACATCCACTTATTTCACCTACAACATCCACTTACCTCACCAAGAAAATTGGTGGTGGTGATTCATTCTCCAAGATCAAGCCCTGACGGCCCTTGGATCAACAATCATCCACCTTCGAGATCAAGCCCCGACGGCCCTTGAAGAAACTTCGTTCAACCTTCCAAGATCAAGCCCCGACGGCCCTTGGATCAACACACCTGTTCCTCCAAGATCAAGCCCCAACAGCCTTTGGATCAACAACATCCGTTCTTCAAGAATCAAGCCAAAAAGCCCTTGAAGTTCGTTCATCATTCGTCGTTCATCCGTTCTTCAAGAACAAGCCCAAAAGCCCTTGAAGATCATTCATTGTTCGTCGTCCATCCAACCTTCAAGATCAAGCCCAACGGCCCTTGAAGAAACGTTCATCTGCCTTCAAGATCAAGCCACCAACGGCCCATGAAGAAACTTCCCGTTCATCCAAGATCAAGCCTTGACGGCCCTTGGATCAACAACATCCACAAACCAACATCTTACGGAAATCGAATTAGAGGAACAAATTATAAAAGAGATTGTAACCCCAAAAATCAATACAAAATATTATTTTGTACACGTGTTTCTTGTCTCGTTCGTTTCAGGAATTTTCGTGTTTACAAATTTGGCACGCCCGGTGGGACCATCTCTACCTCTTATCTTTTTCTCCGTTCAAGAAACCTAAACACATCTCAAAATCAATGGCATCAAAGAAGGCTCAAGTTGTTCTCGCAACCAATGCAAGGAACAAGATCGTCATCACCGCAGGTGGTGTCACTTCAGGCATCATAACCCGAAGCAAGGCAAGAGCTCTTTCTGCCACCTCTTCCACCCCTGCATCAACTCCACTGAAGGCACAAGAGCACCCGAGGCACGAACCGGTGATCACCCTGGCCTCGCTAAGGGCGCCAAGGGAGGAAAGCCAGAGGAAGTACTCCGAGTCCTTGTTTTCTGATGCCGACTCGAGCGACAACACAGCCATGCAAGTCATGACTACCGGAGCAACTTCAATTGAGAAGCAGCTAGCTCAAATGAACGAAGCGATCGTAAAACTCACATGAACTGTGGAGGAAAAAGACTTGCAAATCGCCACGATTGTCAACCAACAAGATGCAAAGCCCGACGTGAAAGTCGACCCAATGGTTAATCCATTAAAGAAAGAAGCCGCTGAAGAAGATAAGCCTTTGGTGGAGAAAGTCGAAGAGAAGCGGGAGCCAGATAAAGCAGTGGCGCTTATGGGATTTCTCTCTATCCAGCAGCTGCAAGAGATGATCGCCAGCACCATCAAGGCACAGTACGAAGGAAGCTCGCACGACTCCATACTATACTCAAAGCCATACTCCAAGAAGATCGACACTTTGAAGATGCCGAGGGGTTATCAACCGCCAAAGTTCATGCAGTTCGATGGAAAGGGAAACCCAAAGCAACATGTCGCCCATTTCATTGAAACCTGCTACAATGCTGGAACTGAGGGAGACTACCTCGTCAAGCAGTTCGTGCACTCGCTAAAAGGCAACGCTTTTGACTGGTACACCAACCTCGAGCCCGAGTTTATCAACAGTTGGGATCAGCTAGAAAGGGAATTCCTCAACCGTTTCTACAGCACTCGCCGCACCGTAAACATGCTGGAGCTGACCAGTATGAAACAGTGGAAGGATGAACCTATCATCGACTACATCAATAGATGGCGTTCCTTAAGTCTGGATTGCAAAGATCGACTTTCTAAAACCTCCGCCATTGAGATGTGCGTTCAAGGCATGCACTGAGGGTTACATTACATCATCCAAGGCATAAAATCGAGAACATTTGAGGAGCTGGCGACTCGTTCTCACGACATGGAGCTGAGTATTGCTAATCACAAGAAGAATGAGCCGATCACCGACTTCAAGAAGGATAAGGTGTTCTCCCCAAATGTAGACAAGACTGGGAAGAAACCCCTCAAGGAAGCTTTTACCATCAACACCGCGCTCGTCAAGACCTTCTTCGCGCCTATCAAGATCTCCATCAAGACCAAGGCAAAGGAGATAAGGAGAAGTGAGCCTTCTGGTACCCAAGACAGGTATAAAAACACCTTTAGGGAACTGGAGCAAAAGACGTACCCTTTTCCTGACTCTAACATGGCTGCAATGTTAGATGACTTATTAGAAAAGAAGGTGATTGAGCTACCTGAATGCAAGCGGTTTGAAGAGATGAATCGCGTAAACGATCCTAGGTACTGCAAGTACCACTGTATCGTGAGCCATCATGTTGGTAAGTGCTTCGTTCTTAAAGAACTCATCATGAAGCTCGCACAGCAAGGGTAAATCGAGCTTGACCTTGAAGACATGGCCGCAACGCATACTACTATGATTGCGTTTGGATCCTTCGATCCCGTGCCTCTCCAAGTGACACATGACCATTCCCATCAATGCTCAAGCTGCATGGCACCTTCTGCACAACCATCACCTAGGGCAAACGACCAGGATGCACTTACCGATGATGATGAAGGGTGGACGTTAGTGACCTATAAGAAGACGAGGAAGCCAAGACAGCAAGCTATATGGCCAAAGGGGGGGTAAGGAAAAAAGCACCGTCGCCGCAACAATATGAAGCCTGACAGAAATATAAAAGCTGCTAAGCCAACATATGTTGAGGAACCTATGGAGCAAGAGCCACGCATTCCCATCTCCTTGCACGGGTACTTCCCGGATGACTTCTTCCAACAGTGCACTACCGCTGCATGTCACATGGGCGATGTGGAAATGGAAGAACCTTCAAAAGGCAAAGCCACCGCTATCGAGGGAAAAAAGACTCTCACGCTCGAAGAAGGTCTGCCAACACACTTTAGCATCGAGGAAACGTTACGATTGCCAAAGAAGATGCGAAGAGCACTGGCAGCGGTTTTGGCAAGTTCCGACGACCACGAAGTGCAAGAAAGCAAGAACGAAGGCTTGAAGCTTCGGCCACATGAATGTGCCATATGCTGTGCCGCCGAGGACGCAATCCACTTCACCGACGAAGACTTGCTGCTAGGATCCAAGCCTCACAACCATCATCTCTTCGTCTCTGGGTACATAAGGGAGCACAATGTCAACCACATGCTTGTGGATGGTGGATCAGCCATAAACATCATGCCAAAGTCAACAATGACCACAATAGGCATCAAGGTGGATGAACTATCCCTAAGTCGTCTACTAATCCAAGGTTTTAACCAAGGAGGACAAAGAGCGATGGGCATGATCCGAGTAGAGATGACCATTGGCGAACTCAAGTCTAGCACGATATTCCACGTGATTGATGCAAGAACTTCCTATAGCTTGCTCTTAGGAAGACCTTGGATCCACGTGAATGGAGTAGTACTGTCTACCCTTCACCAATGCTTAAAGTTTTACAGAGAATGAGTGAAGGTGATCTATGGCGACACCAAGCCATTCACCGAAGCCAAATCACATTTCGCAGACGCCAAGTTCTACATGGATGAAGACATGGTACCCGAAGCTCTTCCAAAAGAAATCAAATCCACGGGCAAAGCAACACCTAAAAAACAGGAGTGGCAAGCCATGCCCAAGAAGTAAGAAGGAGAAGCTATGTCGTTTTCAAGCAAAAATGATGATGAGCTTGCTAAACCTACAACAACCAAAATGAGTAGGACGTCCCCAAATGGACCAAACACACCTGTCTTTCGATACATCCCGATGTCGAGAAAAAAGAATGGTCAATGCCCGTTTGAAACTGGAGCAAGCAAATTCGATGCACAGCGGCGCAAGGATAATATAAAGTTACTCAAGACAAATGCAGTTTTACCTCCGACACAGCTAGGTAACGCTAAGGTTGCAAGACTACCACAAGGCTTCATAAAAGCTCTGCCAAAGGGAGTGGAACCAAGCTTTCTTCCAACCAATAGGACCGAAGAAGGTTTTGATCCAAATGCCTACAAACTTATGTCGAAGGCTGGGTATGACTTCGCTTCTTCTTCGTATCCTGGAAAGAAGGCTTCAAACACAATCAACGACAAAGAACCTGACCTCATCAAGACTCAAAAGAAGTTGAAGAAGCATGGTTACGGAGTTGACAACAACAAAGCTGGACTTGGCTTCACACCCAATGCACCCGTGAAGATTTCAAGCAAAGCGAAAAACACTAGCACTCAACACATCAGCATGAACATTGAGCAAGATCAAGAGGAGCTTAAACTCGCCCCCCAGCCATCAGTCTTCGATAGGATGAATCGTTCAAAACCCAGAATGTCAGCACTTAATCGCATTGGTGGTCAAAACTGAACCTCCGTCTTCAAGAGGCTTACCATGCCAACATCCCAAAGCTCTGTATTTGAAAGGTTGTCAAAACCTAAGAAGCGAAGTAACACAGTTAGCTCTCCTCCTCGTCGGTCAGCTTTGGAAAGACTTGAAGACAACAAGAAGCTTTCTAGAAATAAAGAGAAAACGTCAAAAGAAGAAAAGCTCGATGGGCTAGCAGAAAAAGACGATATTTGAAGCTCAATTTATTCAAGGATGAAGCGCCAAGCAATCTTGGAGGTTGCCACAAATGGACCGTTGAAAGTAAGAAGGCGCACCATCATCCATACTGGACAATCTTCATGCCAATAAGCCCAAGAGGACGGCACTGAAGGGGAGGTCCAAGATATCTTCCCCATCACAATCCAAGAAGACAAAGAAGATGAAATCTCTAGGGAAGACGTCACTTCTGGCTTTTTCGACTCAAAGTCTTCACCTCGACTATTGGGGGCATATTCCAAGTCAAGTGAAGATGAAGGATGGACTCATGTCACCCCAAAGAAATTACACATGAAGCCTACGTTGCATCCACAAATTCACCAGTCAGAAAGGGGACAAGAAACCATTATTAATACACTTTTAAGCCTAGATGAAGCTGAGATTGTCAACATGATCGAAGCTAATTTAATTCAAAAGGTCATGGACTCGGAACGAAACTTAAATGTTACCCTAAAAAAAATCAAGGCAACTCCGTGCTTGCATAGAGTTTTGTGACTCAAAACAATACAAAGCTCGAGAAAACATCACTAAAGAAGAGGTCTAAGATGTCTTCCACATCACAATCCATAAAGGCAAATAAGACGCTTGACCATGGGGGGCAAGCCACGATTGATGATCTCAGGGAACTCAACTTAGGCACAAGCGAAGAACCAAAACCTATCTTCGTAAGTGCACTACTAAGTGCGGATGAGATAGAGGAATATTACCAGTTGTTATTAGAGTACAAAGACGTATTTGCTTGGACCTACAAAGAAATGCCCTGCATTGACCCTATCATCGCTGTGCATTATCTTGCTGTCAAGCCTGGAACGCGACCGATAAAGCAAACTTAAAGACGCTATCAATCCGAGCTTATCCCACAAATTGAGACTGAGATTTCGAGAGGTGCAATACCCTAAGTGGATCTCCAACATCGTCATTGTCCTTAAGAAATCTGGACAAATAAGTGTTTGGGTAGACTTCCGAGACCTCAACGATGCTTGCCCGAAGGACGACTTCCCCTTGCAAATCATTGAAATCTTGGTGGACGCAACCACTGGCCACGAGGCACTGTTATTCATGGACGGCTCTTCTGGGTACAATCAAATCGCATGGCTCTCAAAGACGAGGAACTAACAGCCTTTCGCACTTTAAAAGGTATCTACTGCTACAAGGTGATGCCCTTTGGTCTAAAGAACGCTGGAGCTACATATCAACGCCCAATGTAGAAAATCTTCAATGATATGCTACACAAAAACGTAGAATGTTATGTAGACGATGTGGTGGTCAAGACAAAGAATAGATCTGATCACTTAAAAGATTTACGATTAGTGTTCGAAAGGTTGCAAAAATACAACCTCAAGATGAACCCGTTGAAATGTGCATTTGGTGTCACCTCTGGAAAGTTCCTCGGCTTCATTATCAAGCACCGCGGCATTGAAGTGGACCAATTAAAGATCAAGGCCATTCAAAGCATGCTTGAGCCAAGAAACCTGCATGAGCTGAAAAGTCTACAAGGACGACTAGCCTTCATCAGACGCTTCATCTCTAACCTTGCAGGGCGTTGTCAACCGTTCAGTCGACTCATGAAGAAGGATGTTCCATTCATATGGGACGAAGCATGCCACAATGCTTTTGAAAGCATAAAAAAGTATTTGTCAAGTCCACTTGTCGTAGGGGTGCCTGTGCCTGGAAAGCCGCTCATATTGTACATCGCCGCTCAGGAAAGTTCAGTTGGAGCACTCTTGGCACAAGAAAATGAATCCCATAAAGAATGAGCACTCTACTACCTCAGTCGAACCCTCACTGGCGCTGAGTTGAACTACTCCCCAATAGAAAAGATGTGCCTTGCCTTGGTGTTCGCCATCCAAAAGCTCAGGCATTACACGCAGGCTTACACTATCCACCTGGTTACTAAAGCTGACCCGGTCAAATACGTCATGTCCAAACCAGTCTTGACGAGGTAACTTTGCTAAATGGGTGTTGCTTCTTAACCAGTATGAGATCATCTACGTCCCAGCTAAAGCCATCAAGGGACAAGCGTTAGCAGACTTCCTTGCTGATTACCCAATCCCAGCTGATTGGAAAATCTCAGACAACTTGCATGACGCGGAAGTGTTCTACATTGACATCTTCCCGACATGGACGATGTTCTTCAACGGATCTGCACGAGCAGACAGAGCGGGGGCAGGAGTAGTATTCATGTCGCCACAAAGGCAATTACTACCTTATTCCTTCCAACTAAGCGAATTATGCTCCAACAACGTCGCTGAGTACCAAGCACTGATCATCGGGCTCCAAATGGCGATCAACATGGAAATCACAGCCCTTGAGGTGTATGGTGACTCCAAGCTCATAATCAATCAACTCTTAACTGAATATGAAATGAGGAAAGATGATCTCGTCTCATACTTCCGGCAGGCAACTCAACTGCTACAAAAGTTCAAGGCCGTGACACTAGAACATGTGCTAAGAAAAGAAAATCAAATGGCAGACGCTCTCGCCAACCTAGCCTCAAGCATAACACTAGGAGAAGACGAAGCTGTAGACGTACCAGTTTGCCAAAGATGGGTGATCCCGCTTATCATTGAAATGCCACTAGATGATATAAATGCTATCTCAGTACTTCCAATCGACGCTGAAGAGTGGAGACAGCCACTGATTGACTAATTGGAGCATGGAAAACTTCCAGACGATCCTAGACATCGCTCTGAAATACGTCGACGAGCACCTCGCTTCCTCTACTACAAAGGAACACTCTACCGACGCTTTTTTGAAGGAGTACTTCTGAGATGCCTAAGTAAGGAAGAAGCCAATCAAGCCATGGAAGAAGCACATTCAGGTGTATGCGGGGCGCATCAGTCTGGACCGAAGCTACATTTCCAGCTCAAAAGGATGGGTTACTATTGGCCAAGCATGGTGAAGGATTGTCTGGAACACGCCAAAATGTGCCAAGCCTGCCAATTCCATGCCAACTTCATACATTGACCACCTGAACCATTACACCCTACAGTTGCTTCATGGCCATTCAATGCATAGGGATTGGACGTCATAGGGCCGATTGCACCAAAGTTATCTGCAGGAGAAGCTTACATACTAGCTGCAACAAATTACTTCTCTAAGTGGGCTGAAGCCATACCTCTAAGGGAAGTCAAGAAGGAAACTATCGTCCGTTTCATCAAGGAATATATCATCCACCGATATGGTGTACCTCGCTACATCATCACTGACAATGGAAAACAGTTATCCAACCGACTCGTGGACGAGCTCTGCGAGAAATACAAGTTCAAACAGCACAAGTCTTCCATGTATCATACTCCGGCCAACGATTTTGCAGAGGCATTCAATAAGACATTGTGTAACTTCCTAAAGAAGGTGATCAACCGAACAAAGAAAGACTGGCACGAAAGAATAAGCGAAGCACTTTGGGCATATAGGACGACACATATGACTCCTACCCAAGCTACGTCATATTCTCTTGTATATGGTGTAGAAGTTGTTCTACCACTCAAAAGTCAAATCCCCTCACTAAGAATGGCTATACAAGAAGGCTTGACTGATGAAGAGAATGCAAAGTTGCGTCTTCTTCCTAGTCAAGAAGGTATCTGCAACCAAGCCTCTCAGCATACTCAGTTGTCTTCCTCTTCGAGAACACCTCTTCGATCAAGTCACTCAAAATGATCAGTTTATTTCCTCAACCAGAAACCCCTCTCGATCGAAAAGTTTACACCCGCATCAAAATCTTATAACCTCTCGATCGAAAAGTTTACACCCGCATCAAAATCTTATACTCTTTCCTCCAAGAGCAAAAGTACCTTATATCATCAGGGTTGCGAGCAAGAATATCTCATAGCATGCTTTCTCCCTATCATTTTCTTTGTCATCCCTCTTCACTGTAAGACAAGGAGAAATAGAGCAATCAACCAGCGCTTGGAATCAACCTTTCGAGTTGAAACCGACTGCCTGGAACCCCTTCCCTGATTGCTTACCTAGCCTTGCTCTCGAGTATTCATCTTCAACATCTTGTGCTTCCAAAGAAGATACCACATCCGCTTGAAGAACGGATAAGGGAAATTGATACATCGAAGCATGTGGAGACAAGCGCAACCAATACATGTGCTGATCCATCCGATGCTTCTTCATATCTCATATCATCAGGGTCGAAAGCAAAGGTATCTCATATCATGCTTTTTCCCTGTCTTTTCCTTTGCCATTGCTCTTACTTGCAAGACAAGGAGAAAGAAAGCAACCAGTCAGAACCTGAAATCAAACGTCCAATCTGAAACTGATTGCTCGGAACCTTTGCCTGATTGCTTTCCTCGCATTGCTCTCGAGCACTCATCCTCAACTGTTGTCAAGGTCACGAATTCCTCCGGCAAATACCTCATGACAGTGGATCAGATATTGGCCTTTTACACTGAAGTTACCAAGCAGGGATGAGTCGCTAAGAAATAGTGCTGTGAATGACCATTCAAATGCAAAGGTTGCACACCACTTCTGCTATGCCACAAATTGAAGCAGAAGATTCAATGATGAGCTGGAACAGGCCACTACAACACAACGCCTTTCCTGCAGAACCGCATAATCCAGATAGAAAAGTCTAAGTCAGATCCAAGCTTGGCATCGCTGCCTTATCTAAATGACTCAAGAAGCTTCAACAACCTTTCACTGGCACCGTCGTCGAAGAGCAAAGCCTTGCCGTGCAACGCTGTCAAATCACTATTACTTATTTGAAAGCAAAAGTATCTCATATCATGCTCCCTGTCATTTTCATTGTCTTTGTTCTTACCTGCAGGACAAGGAGAAAGAGAGTACTCAGTCGGCACTTGGAATCAACCTTTCGGTCTGGAACCGACTGCCTGGAACCCCTTCCCTGATTGCTTACCTAGCATCGCTCTCGAGTACTCATCTTCAGTTGTTGATGTACTTCCAGAGAAGATACCACATTTGCCTGGAGAACAGATAAGACAAGTGACAATGAAACATCAATCTTGTGGATCATCAGCAAACACAACAAATGTACGTGCTGATTCATCCCCTAACCTTCTTCAATATGAATTAGAAAGAATGAACAAAGAAACAGGCCGTCACCTCCACCTCGTGCCTGCCTGCCAGGTGTTCAAATCCTGAAACCGCTCATGGTCCTGTCTAAGTTCAAGATCAAGCCTCGACGGCCTTTCAAGAGATCACAAAATCGATTCAAGATCAAGTGTCCACCACCCTTGAATCAAACCCAGTTCAAGATCGAGTCTATGGAAAGTAAGTTCAGACCCTTTGAGGAAACCAGAAAACCCTCCAGCCCAGTTCAAGATTAAGCCTGTGGAAAATCAACAATTGGAGGAAACTAGAAAACCTTCCAGCCAAATTCAAGATCAAGCCTCAACGGCCCTTGGATCGACATCTACGTTAAGGGACTTCAAAACACATCTTCTACACGTGACAATCACATGTATATGACGCGCCTTGAAGTGGGGGCATTTGTAGACATTGAAATTTTGGTGAAATAAACGTTGACCATTGTATTGAAATTACAATTGTAGACATTGAAATTTCTGTGAAATAAATGTTGACCATTGTATTAAAATTACATCATTCGCTCACTTCACCTACAACTTCCACTCAATTCACCTACAACCTTCCACTCAATTCACCTATAACCTCCATTCATTTCACTTACAACCTCTATTCATTTCACCAACAACATACACTCACTTCACCTACAACCTCCATGCATTTCACCAACAACATCCATACTCACTTCACCTACAACATCCACTTACCTCACCAAGAAAATTGGTGGTGGTGATTCATTCTCAAAGTCTATAAATAGGCTTCTCCATCACAAGACAAAGACACCAATTCACATCACACCAAAACCTTGAAGCTTTGAAACTCTAAAAGCTCTCAAGCAAATCCCGAATGATCAAGAAAACTCTCTTCGTTCTTCGTTCTTCGTTCTTCGTTCATCGTTCTTCCAATATCAAGCCCCGACGGCCTTTGAAGAAACTTCATTCAACCTTCCAAGATCAAGCCCCGATGGCCCTTGGATCAACACACATGTTCCTCCAAGATCAAGCCCCGACGGCCATTGGATCAACAACATCCGTTCTTTAAGAATCACGCCCAAAAGCCCTTGAAGTTCGTTCATCGTTCGTCGTTCATCCGTTCTTCAAGAACAAGCCCAAAAGCCCTTGAAGATCATTCATCGTTCGTCGTCCATCCAACCTTCAAGATCAAGCCCAACGGCCCTTGAAGAAACGTTCATCTACCTTCAAGATCAAGCCACTAACGGCCCTTGAAGAAACTTCCCGTTCATCCAAGATCAAGCCTTGACAGCCCTTGGATCAACAACATCCACAAACCAACATCTTACGGAGATTGAATCAGAGGAACAAATTGTAAAAGAGATTGTAACCCCAAAAATCAATACAAAATATTATTTTGTACACGTGTTTCTTGTCTCGTTCGTTTCAGGAATTTTCGTGTTTACACTATCTTCCAAACTCACTCACACAACATGGGGGTTCAATCGAGATGACAATTCTAATCGTTAAACCCGATAACCGTAGATATCCGTCCAAATGGAATGGATTTGGGTATGGAAGTTTGGGTATATGTTGGATATGGGAAAAAACCGTGAATATTATTTGGTTATAATTTTGGATACGGTTATAGGAGTCCCAAATCCGTATCCGTACCAAAATCCGACCCTGAATATTAAATAATATAATTTATATATAATGTAGTAGTAGTATTTTATATATATATATATATATATATATTCATTATTTACCCAACTCATTACCTTGAGAACACAAAAGTTGCACTTTGTAGGAAGGTTGAAAAGTTTTGAATCAAAATATATGAGAATTCAATGGTGGTTATTGGAGATATCAAAGACCAACCAACATCATCAATGTTTTAAATTCAATGCTTTAATTTTTATACTCAACAAGATCCATTAATTGAATCACCGTATACATCAAATGTTTAATGACGAAATTAATATATTTTTATGGATAATCCCATATGGTTAATTTGCAGTTATGGATATGGTTAATTTTCGTGGTTATGGGAATGAATATAGCATTTCCGTCCTCAAACTGAGCTGTTGCCATCCCTAGGGCTCAACACCAATTGCTTTGGGTTGTGTCGCTTGTGCGAGTTGCACGTGTTGCATTCTTTACGGTAGCTGCACGAGTTCCATGAGTGACGCAATAACATAGTTTGCGCCAAACTAATCTAACTTAGCGCCTGAAACTAATCTAGTATGAGACAATGTCATTGTAATAAGCTTCACGGGATTGAAATTTATTTCAGCCCACAAGAATCCGTTTTCATTTATGTGTACGTGCATTTGGATCAACGATTCTTTGGTGGTGAAGGCCGTATGAAAATACAAACTGGGTTTTAAGTACGTGAGCCCACTATGCCCAATGGCTGTCAGAAATATCACAAGAGAAGACGATGGCGTCGGTTAGTGACTGTTGTGCTGCCCAGTGAATGAATGGCTGTTATCTTCCCCCACGTCTTACACTCCTCCGCTTTCCCTCGCCCTCCTCCTCTTCCTCCCTCGTCTTCTCCACTTCTCCCCCCGTCCTGCATCCGCGCCTCCTCCGCATCAGCATCATCTCCCATGGACCCGCACAGCCAAGGGAGCAAAACAAAGTTCATAGACTTCCCCTACGTGTCGGCCCCACATAAGAACCTCATGGTCGATCTTGTATCGACGTTAGAGACGCGCCTTAGCTCGCAGCTCCTGCCTTGTACTCTCCCTCCCGACGTGCAGTACTACCAGAACGAGAGTGGCACCAACCATGCATCCCTTCACATCCGATCGGGCCTCTCCTCCTCCCCTGTAATTTTCTCCAACCCCTGTTTCTTCTTTATAATTTTCACTTGATTTAAGTAAAAGTGTGGATATTAATGGTTTGATGCCAATTGGGATTTTAGCTTTTGATTTCAAACTCCCAATGGATTGCTGGTTGGAGGTAGAAATTTATAGTAGTAAACTGGCTTCATTTCTTTTATTATTTGGTACATTTTTAATTGGGGAAGAAAGTGGACTTGCTCTAAATATAATTAAATTCTAAATGTAACAAGTGGTAAAAGAATCGTACCTATTTACTCGCTCTAGAAAATTTTTTATGAGTGTTAGAAGGACATGATTTACCAACTTACAGTATCTGATAAATTATTCATACAATATCGTATTAATATTGACTTAGTGGGATTATAGCATCAACAAAATATCAATCAAATGTTGACATGTATTGCATATTGGTGTGATGTCAACAAAATATCGATCAATCTGAAACTCGTTTGATAATTATTTTGTTTTTGTTTTTCGTGTTCTAGATGGGAAGGTTTGTGGGAGAAAGGGTATTGAAAAAAGAAGGGAGGAGGATGGAAGATGGAAGGATATTGAAGAAATATATATGGAATGATACACAAAATGAAAACGAAAAACAAAAAATACGAAAGCAATTTTCACTTTCGTGTTTTTGTTTTCGTATATTATCCTTCATTTCTATCTCCATCATCATTGTCCATTCATGTTTCTCCCCTATACTTTCCCTCTATTTCTAACATAATAAATGAAAACCAAAATTTTAAAAACGAAATAGTTATCAAACGGGTTCTTACTCTTCATTGACATTTGTATATTTCAGGTTGATTTCATATTAGGAAGTTGGCTGCACTGTGAGCTACCAACAGGTGGAGCACTGAACATTACAAGTCTGTCATCCTATCTCAATCCAACCACAGATGCACCAAACTTCCTACTTGAGCTCATCCAGAGCAGCCCAACATCCCTAGTCATCATCCTTGACCTTCCTCCAAGAAAAGACCTAGTTCTCCATCCTGACTACCTCCAAACATTTTATCAAGACACCCAATTGGACACACCCAGGCAAAAGCTTGAGAAACTTGCTGAGGTTAAGCCCTACTTCTCTTCATCGTTGTACATCCGAAGCGTAGTGTCTCCAACTGCAATTTTGGTTCGGATCGAAGCAGGGAGTGGCAGGGAGGGAAAAGGCTTGGAGGACATTATAGAAAATGATGTGAGTCCCATTGCAAAGGAGGTGCTGGGAATCTGGTTGGATCAATGTGCTTGTGGGGAGAGAGAAGTGGGAGAGGATGAGAGGGAATATTTGAAGAGGAGGGATGATTTGATCAAGAGGAAGACTATTGAGATTGATTTGGGGTCTAATTTTCCAAGATTATTTGGGGCTGATGCTGCAGATAGAATATTGGGTGTCATTAGACAAGTTTATAAGGTATGATTAGTGATGGAATGTGTGCTAATTTGATCACTGTAAAAGATGATTAATAAAATAATTGTACAAAATTTGTATAAATTTAAGCTTCAAAATTTCATATGACCTTTATTTGATCACTGTAACTAGTAATGTTTGATGGAATAAAAGAATCTAATTCAAAACTAATACTGTGTGGAGAGACAATATTAGTTGTCAAAAATTTTTTATTGTAAAATTAATATGACTCCAAGCGGGCCAAAGTTGACGAGGATCCTCTCTGGATCCTCTTTGTGGAGATCCAGAGATTAATCAATTATGTCTGTTCATCGTATATCGTACGATTAGTTGTCGTTAGGTACTATTTATATTTAATTTTAAATTAAAATTTTAAAATGATTTTTAAACACATGAACGAACACGATTGATTGATCCTCCGGATCCCCACAAAGAGGATCCTATTCTGGCCACAATATAGGACAATTGAGTGTTACATCGTATAAAGAAAGTTAAATCGACATGTAGACCAATAGATGAGTCAGTATATGGGAGCGCTCACTACGCGGATGGCTTGCCACCCCCATTTTCCGTTAATTCATTTAGGGGTGGGCATAAAAACCGTCAAACTGCGAAACCGCATCGAACCGTATGAAAAAAAAACCGTGTTGACCAGAAAATTCAACTTTGAGTCAAAAACTGAACCGAACCGTTCAAACCGGTTCCCGTTCCAGTTTTGGTTTTGAATGAACAAGAACTGGCCGGAACCGAACCGAATCGTTTAATTAATTAATTATATATATACACACACACACATGTCATGATATAATAGGTTGATAAATTAGTTTCACCAAGTTGCAAAGCATTGGATCTCATCCCAATTAGGTTTTACTCACTCATTGACTCACTCACCTCACTCACCCTCCCTCACCTCACTCACACAGCCTCACCTAGACCCGGCAGTTTCTGACACGACACGGTGACATGACACGAAAACGACACGAAAATAACGGGTTTCGGGTCAACACGACAACTTATCGGGTCATTATCGGGTGACCCGTTAAGGACCCATTAATAACGGGTTCTTAAAGGGTATACACGTGGGTAACCCGTTTCGACCCGTTAAGAAAAAAAACTATTTTGATAATTTTAAAATTTAATTACTAAAAGATTTATTATAAAATACAATAGCCATATTAATATATACAATATATTCTATATTAAATATATAGTTTTGTAATATTATTCTATATAAGTTTAAAAAAAAAGTTTTTGTCATTATTTATTTTTATTATGAGAGTTCCTTATTATCATTATTAGGATAAATTTTACTTAACATGTTGTTGCCCAAAATTAAAATAAACTAGTATAGTATTTGCATAGGCAAGAACTAAGAAGACATACATACAACTATGAAAAATGTGAAAGAATATATAAACACTCGTGAATCATCATTATTCCTCCACGAGTAGATAATGGTTACACTTACATTATCGTTTAGATTTTTAAAATCCTCCAAACCCTCATGAATAATGTTTTTTATTTGAGGGCAAAATTAATAAAATTAATAATAATTATTGTAGAACTGTAAAAAATGTAAAAAAAAATATACAATCACTCATAGTGACAAGCTTTACAACTTTCATGAAGGGGTCAGCTTCGAAATCCAACACTATAATCCATAAACCTTAAATTTATATTTAACCGTCAATTGTCATTTACGCTGTATTCTTCTTACTGAATTTCATTTTTTATATTTTCTTTTTAGAAAACATGATCATCTGGCGGATGTAAGAAGATGAACGGTTCAGATCTTTGATATCACATTTCAATATTTACGATTAACTGAAATATGAGTCGATGTCATATAGTTTGTAGAAACTTTATAAACATCAAGCAATATTTTCACTAACCGTAAAACTCTGAATATAATATCAACGATCCAAACCATTCATCTTCCTGCATCTTCTAATAGATCATGTTTTCAAAAAAGAAAATTTGAAAAAACAAATTTTGATGAGAACAATGAAACGTAAATGTAAACAACAATCAACGGTTAAATTTTGATTTATGATTTATATGATTATAGTGGCGAATTTCGAAGTTAAGCTCTTCATGAAAGTTGTAAAGCTTGTCATTATGAGCGTTTATAAATTTTTTTCTATATTTTTTTACACTTCTACATTAATTAAAAAACTATTAAAGATTTTAGGTAAGTGAAAATATACTTAAAAGGAAAATGCGTTTTTATGTTTTGGATGTGACAATATAGTATGTATATACTTATTTAGTATTATGTTTTTCATTTGATTATTTATTGGTTTAAAATATATTTTCCTTAACGGGTAACGGGTCGGGTCATATTACCTGTTAATATTATCGGGTCAATTTTGGGTTGGGTCATTTTACCCGTTTATTTTATCGGGTGTTACACGACACGACCCGTTAAGATATCGGGTATGACAGGAAAACGACACGAATACGAAAAAACACGACACGAATGCCAGGTCTAGCCTCACCCCTCTCACATCCCCATTCCCCCATTTCGCACATCCGAGATCCGACCTTCACCACATCCTCTCATCCAAAAATATCAACGATTCCTCAGGCAGCCCACAACCTCAGCTTCTGTGACGGCCCTCATCATCCCTCCTCCGCGACAGACTCCTCGTCCTACGACCTCCCTCCTTGGTATTTTCTCTATCTTTTCTCATATTTAAGATTAGGAATATGGTTGAGTTCCACTGGCTTTCCATTCTCTTTTACCTGCACTATATATGTGTGATTAACACTGTCTAATTGAGTCATGTGACTCTTGTCTTGCATTTAGGGCCATTTGTATAGAGATGGTCTGTGGGGTTCAATAAGGGTCTTTTAAGTTCGTAGATTCTATAGAAATGTCATTGGCATTAACCTGCCCCCTTAATTTAGGGCCATTTGTTGAGCTGGAGTACCGCCAAAATTGCTAGGAATCAGTTGACCATTTTCTGCTATACTCGGGTTTAGAGTTGTGTACTTTCCTCTTCTTCTATGTGGTTCAGTTGGTTATGTGGTTCGGTTTGTGCGAAAGCTTCAGTTGCAGTAGAATTCAAAATTCTAGGAATAAAAACAATTTACTTTTACGTCAAAAAAATCCCACAAGGAAGCAGCACGCACTATCACACTATAGGAATAAAAACAGTTTACTTTATAAGGTCATGAGCTACGGCATTGTACGATGAGGATCTGAATCAGCTTCTTTTACTTTCTATTTTTTATGTTTAGCATGGGGCATGGTTTGATTTTGACCTCTTACATTAGCCGTTGTTCGATTTCTAAAAGCGATAGCAAGTTGAGGATTGATGTGTTTGGTTCACACATAAGATTGGTGTGATTTGGGTGTGAATATACGGTCACATGTCACGCGAATGCGTGTTTTTGCATAAGTAGTTGTGTTCAGCCTTTGGGAAGTGCTTTCTATTTCGGTTCAAGGCACATTGTCAGCTTTATGTATTGCCTAGCTTAAGGGACTGCCATAGTGCAGGAGTGCGTGTTTTTGCTTAAGTAGTTATGATCAGCCTTTCTGAAGTGCTTTCAATTTCAGTTCAAGACGCATTGATAGCTTTATGTATTGTGTAGCTTAAGGGACTGGCAACAAGCTGCTACCTTCTCCTCTGGTGTCTGAACTGATTGATATTGCAGCAGAGATACTGTCATTGCGTGTTAGCCTGTTAGGTAATTGCGATAGTAAAATGAATGGTTGGTATAGAAACTGGTAGGAGGCTGGGTTGATGAAATCACGGGTTAGGTAGGGGAGAGGAGGAGGAGATGGAAGAAAAGATTAAGTGCTCACAATTTTGCAGTTATGGTACAGATTTTATCAGCATTTTAGAAGTCTCCGACATTCGTGTTTATTTAAGTAATCATGTTTTGTTTTTTTGTTTTTTTTTAAATTGTGTTTCTCATACATAAAGATGAATTTTCAGTGGTGTCTTCATGTTCAGTGAGTATTACACTCTAACCTAAATTACTTCTTGATGGTGTAGATGTTAGTTATTCCTGTTTGATGTCAGGTTATTGTGATTTGCAGATGTCCTCACTCTAAAATATCTTGACATTCTTCTATTTTTGTATGCAGCTGCGCTGAAGACCTTTTAGTGTATGTAAAAGCATTGGAAGATTATTTTCATCGGATTCCTCCTAATTTGAGTTGTAAGATATATAATTTTGAATTCAACGAATAAGATATATGCTTAACTGATACATGAAGGAGATCAATGGGATAGTATAGTTAAATTGTTCGAGTGAGAGGTTTTCGGGCATCCAGCTCATAGCTTTGGAGAATAGGTTTAACATTGGAGCTCATGCTGTTTAATTGATATGATTATACAGAAATGATTATACATGATATGATTATACAGAAAGAGTGGGTATATTTGTCAGTAGATTCTGTTTAATTGTTGTGTAATTAAATTTAAACCTGCAGTTTGCTTCTTCAAACTTTTAAAACTGGGGAAGCCCATGCTTCCTCTCTAAAATAAGTTGTTTGATTCTGCTTGCTCTCTGAAATAAGTTGTTTGATTTGATTATATGTTGTTTGATTTTGTACAGGAGCTGAGCTGCTGCTTGCTCTCTGAGTCTGAAGTCTGAAATAAACATGCAGTTTGCTTCTTCATTTTTTTGTTTGTTGACTGATTGAACAATGCATATTTATTTTAGTTGTCTCTTTTTGTTGACTTGGTGCTACTACCAAAGACATTTGCAATTTTGCATTAAAAAAGATGTGTTGTATGCAACTTTATATAATCAGTTTTAGAAGATGTATTTGAATGCATGATGATTTGGTGTTCAAATAATTTAGTACTCGGAACCGTGAACCGGCAAGAACCGAATCGAAACCGGTGTAGACCAAACCGTAAGGTTCTAGTAATAAATTTAAGCGGAACCGCACCGAATCGAACCGTTGATATTTTCCGATTCCGGTTTAGGGGTGGAACCGTACCGAACCGCACCATGCCCACCCCTAAATTCATTTGTTCCGTTGGTTCGTTCTCTTGGTGGGGTGGTGGTGGTGGCCTTGCGATTGAGGCGCATCTAGTGGTAGCTGGTTCGTTCTAGTCTTAGGGGTTTTTTGTTGTTGTTCAGCTGGCCACTTTTGAGTATACTTACTGTATTTTTTTTTTATTGTTGGGCTTGTATGTAGGTAGTGGGCTGCCCTTTGAACTCTTTTTTTTCTTGTACTTGCTTTTTTATTTAATGAAAGTAAATTAGTTTGACCAAAACAAAAAAGTGAAGTATCAATTTTAAAAACCAAGGATCAAAATATCAATTACCATAAACTAGAGAAGTGCAAAGTACAATTAACTTAACTCTTCAAAAGGCTCATAAGTTCATAACTCATAAAATTTTTATCCATCTCAAAAGTGATAAATTGACATGCGGTCCAAAAGCTCTCGGCTAGAGGACCATAATTCGAGTTTTCTAGCACTACAATGAAGGGGTATAAAATCAGACCGTGACGGGCACCTGATGTACCTAAACCCTAGAGATTGATATCTCGAGCTTATCAGGGACCGTCCAGCTGGAGTGGGCCCACATTCTGGTACTTTCCTTGTCTGCACCACCGACTAAATGCCCTCCGATGAGACTTGTCGGATAAAGCTAGATTATGTCTAATCTGCTGCCGTCGGCGCCCAACGTATAATGTATGGAACTGTTTTTTTTATTTTTAAAAACATAAGTCAATTAAACTTTATAATAGGCTAATCGTAATAGTTTTGTTCAAATTTGTTTTTAACGAAAGTTAAATTTAGTATTTTATACTTACAAGTGAAGAGAGATACTATTAAATCGTAGTACTAAGCGGCATAAATTTTTTTAAATACTGCTAAACCTACCTCATCGTATTATTTTCACTCACTTATCAAAAAAAACTTTTTAATGACATTTTTATCTTGAAAGAAAAAAACTTTTAACCCTTATTTATAAATTTATTCACTATGACTATAGCAACTTTTCTCTTGCCCTCCACCCTGTCTCTCTCCCTCTACGGCCGTTTTGCTCTCTTCCTCCTCATTTTTCTTTCTCTTCCTCCATTTTCCTCTCTAATTGAGTTAAAGTTTACGTTTTGACTAAAAAAAATTGAGTTAAAGTTGAAGAACTATTGCTAACGTTTCTTCAAAGAATTTAGATATATATAAGAAGTTACTTAGGAATAACAGTGGTTGGGGAAATAGCATTTTAGTTTTTTAACTTTTTATGGTAAGTAAGATTATAAGGTTAGAAGAAAAATAAGACATAAGGACAGGTTTAGCAGAAATTTTTTTTCAAGATAAAAAAACTCAACATTTTAAACCAAATAAAAAACACACTTACAGCATATTGGCCAAAAAAAGGAGAAAAAGATAATCAAGAACATAGTAATTCTCAATTAAAAAGAGAAGACTATAAATTGTCAATAAATAGGTATTTCATCACGCGTTGCCGAACTTTCTCAGTACTGAAAAAACGCCCACACTTGTTGTGGATGGAAATGAGCCTTTTCCGTATGTATTTCGACGTCTGTTGTTTTCATGGAACTGTACAGACTCCTTTTGTTCGTAACAAGCTTTGATGTAACTTATGTATGCAACTAGTGTAGTAGTGATTAATTCTTAAACAAGTTGGATAAAAATATAAACCAAACCGCACATCAATCTTAATTTCTGGCTGGAACAAAGAGTTTTAGTACTTTGATTCAATCCATCTAATGTTGACCTGACCTTTTGTAGTATTTGAATTGTAAAAAGGAAAATGCTAATTCTAAATTAAGTTATTAAATTTGTTTGCTAAATGATGATGTGTATATATATGAGAACTGTTTTCATGATCACTTTGCGACTAAAATTTGTACTCGTGCTTTGTGGTGTGAGTTTATCATTTTCCAAAAACTTTGTCAAGTAGCCTAGCTTTATCATTTACCGGATGAAGAGATGATGCATTTTCTCTACTCCCCGTTCTTGAAGACTAGGATATAAAGCCATCTCTAACCGAATGTTGGCCAGATGGCTCATTTTAGCCTTCTGTTCCTCCAAGAAATTAATATTTTAATGAACAGTGCAGGGCTATATTTCTTACCATCTCCAACTGAAGGGCCAGAGGGCCATAGGCCACACATAGCCATGTGAAAAAAAAAAACCATCTCCAACCGAGGGCCAAAGGGCCATAGGGCCAAACATAATTTATTATTTTAATTGAACTAATATGGTTACTTAAATTAATTATCTCAATAATTTTATGTTATGGATTGCCAATAGTTTTCATGTTGTTAAATGTTTTTAAAAATGTTGTTTAAGTTTCATGTTGTTAAATTTTTTTTTGTGTTGTTTAGTGTTACTTAATGTCATTTAATGTTGTTTAATATTGTTTAATGTTGTTTCATGTTACTTAATGTTATTTAATGTTGTTTAATAACTTAGGAAGTTATAGGAAAAAAAAATAGAATTTTTAAATTTTGTAAAAAAAAAAAAAGAGTAATCAAATATGACGTTAGCATGTGGCCTGGCCCGAGGCCGGCTGGCTGGCTGCTTTGGGCCAGCCGGTTGGCCCTTTGACCCTTTTTTGTCTAGTGGGGCCCACGAGCCCTTTGGCCTGGTCCTCGGTTGGAAACGGTTTTGAGGCTATTTTCGACCCTCTGGCCCTTAGGACCATTCGGTTGGAGATGGCCTAAGTGGCTTGAGAAAATGTCCAAAATATATCTAAATCACATATTAATGAAACTCCCTTTATCAACCAAAAGAGAGGGAAAATGCATTTTTGTCTTCTTACACAATAAAAAAGTTGAGGACAGTAATGTAATTTCATAAAACAAAATTTTGTGTTTTTTATTTAAGCCTCACTCATAGGTGATTGTATCATGTCTAATTTAAAAAAAAAATAAAAATAAACCTCTCTCCCCCTCTCTCCACTCCCACGTTCCCTCTCACTATCTTCCTCTCTCCAATTATAAAAACAAAAGTAAAATATTTCACACACACTTTGTGTGCGCGCATGTGCTAGTATACAATTAAGAGCCTAAGAAATGAGGAAAGAAAACTACTTTGCTCTTTAATGGGTCACTAACAAATTTCGTGGGTTAACAAATAAAGAAAGTTTAGGTTTCACCGTAAAACTAATTGGTAAAATAGGAAGTAGCCCAACTTACATGTAAATCCATGTAAGATCATTCCTCCCATCAATATGGGATTCCTTCTCAACAACAAAAATTCAACCCATATTTTAACTAGTCAATAGTAAATTTATTCAGTGTAAACAACATAACTTAGTACGGAAGTGAAATTTTTTTTTATTCATGTCATGTCATCTCATCTAGATATGATAAAATAATTGTGTGGTTAGACATTCACAGGTTAACCAAAACACGACTCATTTTTTACTAGTTAACAACGAGTGATCATTTGGCGTGAACAAGACAATTAAGGCTCGCCCGAACATTAAATTTTTAAAGCTTGGATCGTCATGTTTGTTAGATTCGCAATATGACATACTGAACCCCATGTGAAATAGACATGTAACCAAGGCTTGCGATCTGACAAGATAAGTACATGACATGGACATAAATCTAGCAAAAAAAGATGTAAAATTTCTTACCCTAAATATTTAACAGTTTGTTATAAGAAAGAAAGTATTTTGTTTCTCAAAATTTCAAGAATCTACGTACGTTGTTCTCTCCAATATTCTGTGGCTTCTTCATTTTTCTTTTTCTACTTTTATGGCTCATCTCACTAGAATTTTTGTGGCTAGGTCTGTGCCTGATGGTAAATCTAGTACCATCGGCAATCCTTGTGAAAGGTTAAATAGTGGATTGGATTGGACGACGAAAAGTTGTGCAACTAGCTAGCTAGGGCAATCAGTCATTGGCCTGGCAGGCTAGCCACTGTCCACTGAAATCGGGTGGCAGAGAATAGTCGAACTAATCACACGTTGTCACTACCTGCCTGCAACTCCTATATAAACAAGCAGAACTATGTTCACAGGCCATAATGTCCTTAATAACTTACTGAATTTAATTTCCTAAGCTATATCGATCAAGAGAGCGATATGTATATTGTTTTACCTCTCTACTATTTTCTTCTGATTGCTCTTTTTTCATTCATCTTATTACTTGCAAAACAAATGAGAGCATGGAATCCTAGAGCAACTCTACCTCCAGGTTCAATGGGTTGGCCCTATGTAGGTGAAACCATGCAACTATACTCTCAAAACCCTAATGTCTTTTTTTCCACTAGGCACAACAGGTAATGAAGTGATTAAATCCACTACATGCATGCTTATCAAGACTGGATAATTTTAATTTAATGTCTTAATTATTGTTAGGTATGGAGAAGTTTTCAAGACTCACATACTTGGCAGTCCTTGTGTGATGCTGTCTAGCCCAGAGGCTGTGCGGTTTGTGCTGGTGACTCAGGCACGCTTGTTTAAACCTACATACCCCCAAAGCAAAGAGAGATTAATTGGTCCCTCAGCACTTTTCTTCCACCAAGATGACTACCATGGACAGATTAGAAGATTAGTCCAAGGATCATTGTCCTTGGATGTTATGAGAAACTTGGTCCCAGATATTGAAGCCATTGCCATTTCTACCTTAGACTCATGGTCTGGCAATGTCGTTAACACCTTTTATGAGTTAAAGAAGGTTGGCTAGTTCAAGTTTTTTTTAATAATTATTTTTATCAGTTAACAAAACTTAATTGTTTGGATTATATATGTTGTTGATGCACAAATTCGGTGAGACTTGGAACAACATAAAATGTCAAGTTTGTGACCTTCGCTAGGTTGCTCCGGTCACCTAGTGATGATAATATGTAAACATACAGAGATAGGGAAGCAAACACAAGATGTACGTGGTTCTCCCTAAGTATGGCTAGCTACGTCCACAGGATAGATGAGCTCTCATTAATAGTGAAGAGTTTACACAATACATAGGTTCAAGCATAATCATCATTAGTGGTTCCAATGACGAGTTTAAGTATAATAATTACATTAGGGATTAACTGTAGGAGGATGATCTCCTTTTATAGTTGAGGAGAGTCTCCGGCTTCCGCTCGCGGTCGATGTGGGATTCTAGGAGGTTTATTATGATGTTGATACGTGTCGTGTTATGATTGGTCTCCTGGTTGGAGAAAAACTCTTGTGCTTCGACAGGTGTGCCTTAGCACAACTTCTTCAGTAGGTCCTCGAATGTATAAAGTTGACCAATGCTTAACAATTTCGGGATTGGTGAAGTATGGTACAAACATATGTATACTTCTGTGTTGATATTGTATGCGTATTTGGTCTGTAACATAGAACTTTAAAATGACATATGTTCACATAAGTATAAATCAATAATGGATCCATAAGTTTCATTTATGCATGTGCAATAAAATATCTTCTCGTACAGTCAAAGTTTTATTTATAAAAGATCTGGTTTTTCCCATGTATAAAAGTTTTTAAATGATTTTTTTTATTAACATAAGTTTTAGTTTACGTACTACCAGTGATTTTTTTTGGGTAACGGTCACATTGCGACGTGGTATTACTAATCCACTCATGTTGTAGCATTTCACTTTTTTTATGTTTAATTATTACTTATGTTTATGAAATTTTAGGCTAGCCTTACTAATTAATGGGTAATAAGTATTGATGATGCTTGAACTAATAACCGCTTCAATATCTCTAGGTATTTAATTACTGATCATCTTCATAATAATGGCATGCGTATGCAGTTCACATTCGATGTTGCTGTCTTGTTTATCTTTGGTCACTTAAACAATCACTACAAAGAAATGCTCAAGGAAAACTACTACACTCTAGACAAAGGTTACAATTCTTTCCCCGCAATACTCCCCGGCTCCTTGTACAATAAATCGGTTTTGGTAAGCATAATAATTTGCCACGATCAACAATTATCTGTTTAATTATCGTAATCTGTTCGAGAAGGTACTAATCAAACTAAGTTACTCTCTTTTCTTTTAATGTTCAATATTCTTGTACAATATATTTGTGGGAAATGGGAATTTAAATTCATTTGTGAAGGCAAGGAGAAGAATAAGCTTAATTCTTGGTGAGATAATAAAAGAGAGAAAGAAAAAGAGTTTGGTGCATGAAGATCTATTGGGCAGTTTATTGGACTTCAAGGATGAGAAGGGAGAAACCCTAACACACAATCAAATCGTCGACAACATCATTGGGGTAATGTTTGCTGCTCAGGACACCACAGCCAGTCTCCTAACTTGGATGATCAAATACATTCACGATGACTCAAAGCTTCGAGAAGCTATTGAGGTCAGAATTTATAACATCAATAATGCTATTTAAACACACAAAACTGTCACATTTGCTGATAATGTCTCTAATTGAGGTGGACTTCACCATTATAAGTGACACCGACATATTAGATGAAGGAAGAAGGAAGTTTAGGTTCCACCATAAACCAATTGACAATATGAGGAATATCCCAACTTACATATAAACTCATGCAAGGTCTCTCATTCCATCAATGTGAGATTCATTTTCAACATTAGAAAGTGTTAGCAAGTGCGTCATTTTTGTCTGTCTAAATAGTATTACGTACTGTTATTAAAATGTTTGTCTAAATAGTATTACATACTCTTATTAACATGCATGGCCTCCTGCATAACCTCATGTGTTAATCAGAAGTTACCATATATAGATAGAACAGAAGACAATCTTTGAATCAAATGGAGGAGGAAACCATTCGCTGAGTTGGTCACAGACTAGAAATATGCCCCTTACCAGCAGGGTAAGTACATATATATACTTTTCGAGAGATTATTAGGTATATATAACATTTTTACCGCATGGTGTTTTGTGTTCTACATGTTATGTATATGTAATATTATTGTACAACGAGTATTTAATTAAGGTTACACGTAGTATAATATAAGAGAATTGATAACAACGAGTTTTTAATTTGGGTTACATGTAGTATAATATAAGAGAATTGATAACACCACATGACAATGCTATGGTCACAACAAGAAAATCATCATTATTATGCTATAGCTGATGTAGTACCATACAAACCAACAATAATTGATAATAGGTCGCAGGTCATCGTTTGTGGGTTCCATATTTGTCACTGATTTTCACTTGATACATTTTTACATTATTGATTAAACATAAAACATTAGTATACAACCGTAGTTCCTATAAGACTTTCTAAAATAAATTCTTCTTCTAAAATGTATCAAAGTGACTGAGAAACTAAACTGGAAGTTCTATCGCAGGCTATGAAGGAGAGCTTGAGGATGGCAAGCATCATCTCTTTTACCTTTAGGGAAGCTGTCGAAGATGTTGAATACAAAGGTAGGCTTAATGATCATCTGTTTAATTCTTTTACCAAAGGAACTACAAGCAATATAAATACCGCTCTATTGTATCTAAATCTCTCATCATCAAAGATGTAGCAATATAGAGGGGTGGTATCCCCACTACGAGTAAGTTCTTCTCGGAGCCGTGACAAAGGACAATAGAAGGGCTAGCTTTACTGTTGGAGATTGATAGCACAAACATAAATGACATCGCCTGGAAAGGGAGAGATCCACCTCAATTATTAAGGAAAAGTACATAATTAACAAGGCTTTCCCTTTGTATGGTACTGGTAGTGTACACTGACTAGCTGGTGACCCATATTTCACAGAACCCCACTCTAATAAAAGGCCACACAAACTCAGTCCTTTTCAAACCCTAGCTATGAAAATGTTAGTTCCGAAGGGAAACTTAAGTGAACAAGTTCACCTTGCAGGAAAAAACAATGAAAATTAAGAAATAAAAGCTAGCTATATATATGAAAATGTTAATTTAACTGAGTTGCCTTTGTCATGTCCAACAGGATACTTGATCCCAAAGGGATGGAAAGTACTGCCTTTGTTTCGGAACATTCATCATAATCCAGAATATTTTGTTGATCCGCACAAATTCGATCCATCAAGATTTGAGGTAATATATGGAAGGGTTCACGTAACCCTAATTGCAATTTATCTTTATTAATATACTTCCGGTTCTTCATTGTTTAAACATGTAAATTTTGAAAATCTAATGAGCATCTAATTAATTAATTGGGTTTGATTTATTGCACAGCTTGGAGTAAAGCCCAACACGTTCATGCCATTTGGAAATGGACTTCATACCTGTCCAGGAAATGAAGTTGCCAAGCTAGAAGTGCTTATTTTTATCCACCATCTTGTTAACAAGTTCAGGTACGACCGTATGTATATTCTTCTCTTTAGTCGGGTTCAATCCCCATTGATCCTCCTACCCTTCATCCTAACAACTAACAATTTAAGTTATTTAACTCAATAACGTTATCATTTAAAAAAAAAAAATTCAATTCTTGAAATTGATAGGGCTTAATCTGCTGCAGGTGGGAAGTGGTAAGGTCCAGTGGGGGGGTTCATTACGACCCATTTCCAATACCTCAGCAAGGACTTCCAGCCAAGTTTTGGAAAGATTCAATCCGGTTAAGGACCACAAGGCCAGGCTAGCAGGGAGGAAATGAAAAGCTGATGTAGTTTATAAAAGACATTATAATGTAGTTTCTCTCGAGAAGTTAGATTTTGATTTTGACTCCTTATTATCCACACTTGAGAGATCTTCCAGTATTAGATATAAATACCACTTATTAGACTAAGACGTATTTAGTAGCCTTTTGTTATTTGAAAACATATTTTGGCATTCGGCATCAATATTGAGATTCCTTTTCTTTTCTCCTTTGAAAAATAGAAATACTATTTTTTAGATTAAATACCTAGGACCCTCAACCTTTTAGTGTCATTTCAAATTGGTCTCAACTTTTTTAAACATTCCATATAAGTGCTTAATTTATTGAAAATGTCATATCCGTTAAGCCCTAGTTCATTTTTTATAAATGTATATGTGGCAACAGTAAGTCACACTTTTTAACTTACATGGACACTAAAATAATAAAAATAACTTCAGAAAATATATGAAGATGAAAAATAAAAATAAAAAAAATTTACAAATAAAATGGAAAACAAAAATGAAGATTGGGAAATATCAAGCCCCTGCCATGCACGTCCAAGCTCAACCTACGACCACCAAAACCCCATCCCAATATTTATATTCCAAACTCACCAACTGGGTATATTATGATCAACATTAATACTAGTTGCCTCAAAATCTAAATTTCAAACATATATGATATAATATTGAACCCAATGATCAAACGGTAATGAATTGAATAAAAAATGGACCCAAATTGAAATTACTTCAGCAGGGCAATCTCTTAACAAATAAAAGGGTTAAGAATTCAGATAGGGTTTCAAGGAGCTTGTTATGCTCATGTGACTTCCTCATTTGCCGATTTTTGGCTCGTAAAGCTTTCAATTCTTCTTTGTGGGCGTGAAGATGGTGATGACTGCATCATGGCAGTCCATACCATTTCAGAAACCTCCATGACCTTCTTCTCGATGTTGGCAGCTTGAGTTTGAGGGTGGAATTGGTGCTTGTGCGTTGGGTTTGGAGTTGATGGTGTGATGGGGGTGGTGGTGACCATTAATTGGTGGAGGCCATGCTTCCATGACCTTCTATTAATTTTGTGGACAAAGCCCTAGTTAATTTAAAAGGAATTTTTAAATGGGGCTTAACGAATGTGATATTTTCATTAGGTTAGGTACTTGTTTGGAATGTTTAAAAAGGTTGAGCGACTTAGTGCTATAGTCTGGTGATATTCCTCTTCACTTGTAAGTGATGGGTCTTAGGTTCGATTCTTGCCAAAGACGAATTTGAAATCACATTATTATGATTAGTCCAATGCGAGGCTTAGCCCACTCCGCCACCACTATACTATCGTTTGTTCAAAAAAAAAATTGAGACTAATTTAGAATGACACTAAATTTAAGTACTTAATTTTATTATATGATTGGGATTTCGATGGTGGACGCAGATAAAAGAGCACACCGTAAAAGAAGAGGAAACATAAAATAATAATGATATTGAGCCCATTAAAACGGGAGTAAAACCTGGCCCGACCCATCAACTCCAAAATGTCAGTCGACCTTACTAGTTTACAACTGGGCGCGTTAAAAATAAATTTCCTGGCCCAATCTGTCTGGGTATCAAAACACCCAAATTCCTTTCCCAAATTTGATTTGCAAACAGAGACCTCCTCAGAGAGCTTCTGGGCGAAGAAACATCAAATTCCTCCAGAGAAAGACACTTTCTTCGACTTTCATACTTCACGCGTCGCTAAATGGTATACTTCTCAATGCAATTTCCTGCTCAATTTTCACTCTTTTAACATCTTTAGCTCATTATTTGGCTAATCTTATTTGGTAAAATTGCATACTTTGAACGATTTAATTTGATCGATTGATGGAATTTGAAAAATATGGATAAATGGGTTTTTGAATTTGATAGATTTTGGGTGGTGGGTAGGGTTTTGATTGACTTGGTTTGTCTGAATTTGGTAATGGGTTGATAGGCAAGCCTTTACAGAGGGGCATCTAGGAAGGAGAAACCCAGAGGGAGACATCATGGGTTAACTCAACAAAAGAGGCAAGAGATTAAGGAGGCATTCGAGTTATTCGACACCGATGGCTCAGGTACTTCAAAGTTAGGATTTTGATTAAGATTTTTTGAAGGGTTTGATGTCGTTGGCTTATATTGTTTGTATAAGAATGTTTGATTAAATTCATGGTTTTTTATGTTGACCATTTTGTGTTGTTTAGGCACCATTGATGCCAAGGAGCTGAATGTTGCCATGAGGTATGAGTTCTTAACTCATGCTTTGTGATGAATTATTTGTTTAGTCATCTAAATGTTTACAGCTGATTGTTTATTTTTTCGTGACAGGGCTCTCGGTTTTGAGATGACCGAAGAGGTAACGTGCCTCCTACATACATTTACTTGTTAAGCTTGTGTTTGTGAGTTTGAATATGGTTTTCCTAAAATTATATTGCGTATGTTTTTATCTCTAATTTGTCCCTGTACAGTTTAAAACTTCAAATTAAAACCTGGTGGTGAGACTGAGTAATATTTTCTGATGGGGAATTAAGTTTTTCCGTATGTTTGCTTGGCTCTAAATGCTTAAAGGCGCTTCTCTATTTTCTGGCCCTCTAGATTATCTGTTGATTTCTACACGTTTAGCTTTTGCTGTCTCATTTTTGCCATGTTCTCTGGAACCTCACTACAAACTAATAGTATGTTATGAGGTGAACATATTTATCATTTGAGTTTCTTGAGAATCCTAGTAATTTTCTTTCTACTTGTTATTCTATATTTGGTACGTTGACTGAATGGCTAACATGTTGCTCTGTTGTTTCTTTGCAGCAAATTAATCAAATGATTGCAGATGTTGACAAGGATGGCAGTGGTGCTATCGACTTTGATGAGTTTGCACACATGATGACAGCCAAAATTGGAGAACGGGACACAAAGGAGGAACTCATGAAAGCATTCCAGCTCATCGACCTAGATCGCAATGTATTTTTTAGCTTATTCAATATTAGTTCTGTTTCAGTTTGGAATACTTAAATTCAAATACTTGTGTTGTTTCAATCTGTCAATACTTAACCCCATTCTTTCCGGATTTGAATCCAGGGAAAGATGTCTGCTGCAGACATTAAAAACATTGCAAGGGATCTGGGTGAGAACTTCACTGACAGAGAGATCCAAGAGATGATTGAGGAAGCAGACCGAGATCATAAGTACATAAATATATATAAACCATCCCCCTTTTGATGCCATCAACCTTTTTCTCCTGTGTGCCACTGCTTTGTAATCGTTGAGTATAATTTCACTGATCCTAGAGGTTATGGCTGGAAATATACAGGTGATGGAGAAGTTAATGCTGATGAGTTTATCAGGATGATGAAGAGAACAACATACGGGTATTAGAACTTGTAAGCTTTTAGCCTTCTGCGTGATGTCGAGGTCGTGATCCATGCAAAATTATTGTGTGATGTATTTATAACTTTAAACAAAAGCCTTTTCGTTTTGCTTTGAGAATGTTTTGTAGAATGGTAAATCTTAGACATAACTATGGTGCCTAGTGTTGAGTGTGGTGGTGGTACTCTGTAAAATTTTAAATATTTGTTCATGAAAAATGCAAATTATGATTGATGGTATTCTATTGTTTTGGTTACAATGGAAGGAATCGAAGTTTTGACTCACCGTAATCGTAACTCATTTCCGCTTTCTCACTCGTTGCTTGTGCTAACCTCGAGTCTCAAATATATAATGAAGCTGATATTTGTACTCATAAAATATCTTGTCTCGACTTCCGTGCAAAAAAGGAAGAGAACGGTGTTGCATGGCATTTTTGGAGCGTTAATAAAAATTCTCTTAACTTTTTAGCTTACAAAATATTCGGAGATCATTTTCTGTTGACAATTGTCGGATTTGTTCTAGGGCTCATGTTATATCTTGTTTCCTTCGCATATATTGGTTGAGCCAGTTGAGCTAGGCCGTATGCATTCCTTGTTGCATCCGAGTTCGAATCCTTATTTCGATATACAAAGTAGGTTAACCCAGATGACCAAATATATACCTTAACGGCTAGCTTTGGGCTCCAATCTCAGAGCTTTAATGGAGTAATGAGTTTCTTCCTCCGCCTATCCAATGCTCTTTCTTCTTCTCCGTTAATTCTCTCTCTTGTTAGACACAAACATTATTCAATCAACTCCAAAACCACCCGCTTCCTCCGTCTGCTAAAACTCTGCAAAACGTGCGTGGACACGAAGCCTCTCACCTCCTCCTCATCGTACAAGGACTTGTTAAGGATGTTTTTCTGGTAGACCAATTCGTTAGGTCCTGTTTTTCATCTGGGTTCTTCACATTTAGCTCTCTCTATTCCAACAAATCCAAAGGCCAAGTCTTGGCCTGCAGAACCTGGTAATCAGGTACAAACGCAAGACAATACTTTCAAGGCTCTCGCTGCGATTACGTCTGGCAAAGAGGTTCATTGTGTTGTGATCGCAACTAGGTTTGAGCAAAACCTTGTCATACAGACTGCCTTGATTGATTTGTATGCAAAAACCGGTTGTTTAGGGTTGGCACATGAATTGACTGATGAATTTGTGTTAACTATAAAGTTTAGGGGAGATTTGTTACTCTCACCACCAGTGTTGGGGCATACCCACAACCTCGAGCCGGAAAGACTTACATGTGGCACCTAACTGTCAACTGCCACCGGTATGAATTTATAAAGGATTTTACAGATCGCACACTAACGAGAACTGCTGACAACAAAACTTAAATTTTAGTGAAGCGACACACAAGGTAGGAACCTTACCTCGTCATCATTTGTTCAAAAGTAAAAGTCCTCTAGTTTTCATTGGTCGGTTAATTAGTTTAGGTTGGTCACCAATGTGGCAAATCCGAATAGCTGGCTGTACAGTTTAGATTCATGTCAAATTCTAAGCTGGATGTTGAACCGTTGGTTAATCTTTTGACACGAGCTACAATTGTCATTTGTCATTAACTTGGGAAAGGCGGCTGTTTGGATTTTATTTTTATTTTTATTTTTTGAACAGAGACGATATTGTATTCCATTCAACTTCTCAAAACAAGTACAAAGGTTACCAATTGGGTACATATTTTTCAATGATTAAGAAATTAATCTGAAGAAAATTTGCGCAGTAGAGTAACAATAGTAAACTCCTAGACCAGCTATCACAAATTTGGATTTTAGACATTGGAGACCAACCGACCAAGACATGTCATTTGACCAGACTCTGACTATTGACATTCCTCTAAAACGAAACTCGTACTAAACATGGAAAGGAAAAAGAAAGCCTGTCTTTAGTCTATTCAAATGAAAAGTCATGTATTTGCACTTTTGATACATACTTACAATTGGAAAGTTCTCCATTCATATCTAACTATATATATCAAACGAGCATTTAAAGTATTGTCTTGTGTTTGTACAATATAATGATTAAACTCATGTCTAATTCACACTTCAACACTATTTTTGTCTACTTCCTCATATCTTTCTTCATCTTTGGTTGTGGTCACTCTTTCTCTTAAACGAGGAGAGTGTACATAGTTGTTCGGTCATTCTCTTACGCTGAGAAGATTCTTTGTAGAGTACATGGCTCACGGCTAAAACTCATCTTTGAGAGGCAATTATTTTTTTAAAAAAAAGAGGCAAAATCATATTTTTAGCTTGTGAGTGTCTGAATCCAAAAGTAAAAAACAAAACTAGAAAACGAACATTGTAGTACAGTGTTTGAATTCAAATGTAAAAATGGGTCGTAGGAGGCGTGTAAGTGATGGAAAAGCAAAAACAGAAAATGGACACTGTAACGCAGTGTCTGAATCCAAAAATAAAAAAATAGATTAGGAAGAGGACACTGCGTTGAAGTGTCTGAATCCAAATATAAAAACAAGCATGTAGTAGGCGTGTGAATGATGAAAAAAAAAACGAAATTAGGAAATGGACACTGCAATGCAGCATTTGAATCCAAATGTAAAAAACAGAATAAGAAAGCAGACATTGCCCAAGAATCAAACTCAAAATGTGGTATGTGAAATACGAGTATGAAATTTATCCCCAAGTCTGATTCACCCCATGATAGCATGAACATCAATCTAACGGCGAACCCGTGCCAGTTTGGACACGGTGACAACCAACATTTCATGCTATCCAAAGGTGTGATTCGAGGTAAGGAGGACGGAGGAAAACTCCAAAAAAGACTTTTGCTTCCGTTGAGTGCACGTGACAAGCTCGCATTGAAGCGAAAGCGGAAACCCGTATGGGAAAGGCTGCGCAGTCAACCACCTGTTGTGCCACACCAACACCATTTTAGTGACGTCAGCGATAAATCAGCGTATCTAAACTCGAACTGGACAACCAGTGGGCCCCTCCCAGAAACCCCCGTAGCGTGTTGAAACGGTGTGAACCGACCGCTCACACGTGGGTCCCGACACTCTATCTTGTCGCGCCCTCTCTTCGATCCGCCTATAAAACCGAGTCTCTCTCCCCCCGCTGTCCTTGGTGTTCTTCTCGCACTGGTTTTTCTCAACTCCTCATTTTTTCCGAAGAAATTGAAAGATTTTTCTCTCGATTTTTTGTGTGTGGTTTTTTAACATCCGTGGACCGAAGAGTTCTCGGACCAAAATGTCCTCCCATGCGAATCGGATACAGCAGGAGCAGGAGCACTGCATCATGGTCTCCGCCCTCAAGCACGTAATCTCCGGTAGAAGCATCAGTGGGCCCACCCCTGGGCCAATGCCGGCCGTCTACAATGCCACGTCATCCGTCTCGACGAGCGGCACCCAGTTGGCAGCGGGCCAACCAGCACAACAGGACAAGGACAGGCTGGCCTTCTCACTCGACGGGGACACGTGTCGGGTGTGCGGGATACCAGGTGTCTGGGGTGCAACTACTTCCCGCCATCGTTGCCGAATCAAAACAGGAACCAGCAACTGAGTTTGGGAACCGGGTTTGTCGGGATGAATGTGCCAACTACGAGGAAGAGCAAGAACAAGTACAGGGGCGTCAGGCAGAGGCCGTGGGGGAAATGGGCGGCGGAGATTCGAGACCCACGACGGGCCACGAGGGTGTGGCTAGGGACGTTCGAGACGGCGGAGGACGCGGCCAGGGCTTACGACAAGGCCGCCGTCGAGTTCCGCGGAAATAAGGCAAAGCTCAATTTCCCATCGGACCCGGGCGGTCACATTGTCACGAGTAACGACAGTTCTAGTAGTGGAACTAGTGCTAATGCCAGTTTTAATCCAGGATTAATTAATAAGCAAAAGCAAAAGAATATTAGCGAAATTGAGGTCATGGAGGAGGAGGAGGAGGAGAAGGTTGATCAGGTCAAACTCAACCAGGCGACGCAGCCGAAGAATATGGAACTGGGGGCGATGGCGACGGCGGAGAGCAGCGTTGGTCATGAGGAGGATGACCAGTTCTTGTTGTGGGACAATGGCTTGCTCCAAGGTGGTGAAGATGATGACTTAATGGCATGGTTGTCCACGAACTAGTGTTTGTGCCTTTTTGGCTTGGCGTGACAGTTTTGGTGTCAAGCCTCTTGAAATTGATTTTTATAAATAAATAAAAATTGAGAGTCAAATTAATGGTCAAAGTCCGAAATGGTACGGGAATATTATGTTACTGTACGGCATTACCTCGTACTGAACTACTAACGATGCGGATGCGGTGACGAGTTTGAACAGAGACAACAACTTGATTGTGAGCGAAAAGAGACCCTACCAAACTAGGGCTAGAGCTACTCATGACACACGTCTACAACACTCATCACGTAATTGAACTATAAGCTCCACTATTACATGCATTTATTATTATATGCGCGCGTGCGACTAATGATGGACAGAGTCGTTTCAACGACAGTTCTCCGTCATTTGATTTTCACGACTAAACTCGTCACTAAGTGCGAAATTTAGTGAATGCCTACTCCAAACCCAACCGCAGAAGCAGGAATCGTTGATCACAATCTAAATTACATATATGGATAAAGTGAATTCATCTATCATTTACCAGAATTGCAAAAAGAATTTTACCTGGATTATAAGTGTTTGTTTTTTAGTACATCAAATGCTCCAATAAATTGACAGTCCGGTTTGCGGCCAACAAAGATTTCAAACAAGGAAACCTGACGGACGGACCACAACTGAAAATAGTATCACAGAGTTGCCTTGTCAACAAGAACTAGTACTTCAAAATCATCCCCTTTTGTCTCTAAAGCAGCACCGGGCAGGCCCAAAATTTCCTATCATATCACCTGCGTGCTGCCAGTTTTTGCAAACCTTCGTTGGGAAAACCAGCAGACCCTAGCACCTACATCTCTCTCAACAAAATCTCAACCTAAATACTAGACACCGCACCTACCGGTGCAACAGATGCTGCGAAAAAAGAAACCAAAAATCTTTTATTCCTGAACAACTGTTTCAACCTGCACTCATTTTCTTGAACCCAGCAAGCGGCAACTAATCTTATGTGGTTCCTCACGAGGCTGTTGAACTCCCACTTGAGGTCTGTTTAGCCACGTATATTTGCTTCATCTTAGCAGCTAGGAAGTTCTTTTCAGCACCCAGAGACTGATTCCCTCCTTGGTACCCCATTCTTCGGTGGGACCAGTCACCGCCTGAACTATTTTTCTGCGAAGCACCACCTCTCTGATAATATGATGAATGGCCACAATGCTGGTTAGGAATATTACTCTTGTTCATAGAAGACACTGACTTGGCGTTAGACCTTGCGTTATGTCCACTAGAACTGGTACTGAGATTCTGGTCAACATCAGTCTTGGCATTATCTACGGTGCTACTCACAGATGAGCTCTTAGTGACAACAGTCTGTGTTGAAGCCCCAGTGCTGCCGGAGCTTGTAGGGTCTACTAAACCCAGTTCATCTGGAAATCGGGAGGAAGTGGCTTCAGTCGCTACAGGAAAACTACGACTGCTGTCAAAGGATGTAGAAGTCCGGGACTCGGAGAACCTGTTGGCTGGCAATGATTGGTCGGTAGGACCATGGCTAAATTTAGAAGGAAGTATACCATCTACCTGTTGCTGCATTGGCATTGATAGAGGAACAGACTGAAGAGATGATGCAGGAACATGGGGCCACCGTGCTTGAACTGACATATCAGAAGGCTGGGGACAACAATTTTTACAAACTCGTTAGTTGGGTTATTCCAGAAAGAAAGAGTATGGTAACTGCTTGCAACCAAATAGAAATACATTGAAAATTTAACATATTTATCTCTTGCACCAGCTGTAGATTCTTGTACCCGTAACAAATTCTAAAAGGAATAAAATCTACCACTCAAAGCATTCCCCTTCCCACTCTCTTTAGAGAGAACTCTCCCAAAAGCCCACTATGTTGCAAAACCTAAAAACCACTAAGCAGAAGGGGGTATAATATTAGGTCAACATATTGAAATTTTACCTGGAAAGGAGAAACATCGAACAATGCCAATGGTGAAGCCATGGGAAGGAGTGGTGACCCAGGGGCCAAATGCTGGATCGGAGCAGGCATGTTGGTAGGGTTGCGCTGTGCAGAAACCATATTTATACTGTTCATCTCCCCCTCGCCAACACCCATGGAGGAAGATGCAGGGTTGTGCTTCCAATCAGGCTGCTTTCCTGATGGAATATAAGCAGTACCCATGAAACTCAAGCCAACTTGTCCAAATTGTCCTACAGGCGCAAAATGGTTATAGACAACCATGTGTGGAGGGCCTTGAACACCTGGTATGCCTCCAGCTGGACTGATAAAAGGACCAGTAAAACCCGCAGGAGGACCATAGAATGAATCTACCCCGGAATGGCATTGCTGCCAAGTTCCAAGTGGCGCTGAAACTGGTGCACTAGTCTTTTGCGATTGTGCTTGGGTAGTAGATGCAGATTCATCATGTGGTCCAAAAGCAAAAACAGGACCCCCCATCATGGGATTCATCTCATAAAAGGGAAAATGGGAAGGTGGGCCAATAGGAAAATGTGGAAGCATTTGGCCTGAAGAATTCTGAGGACTCGGTAAGGGTGGCCATAACGAAATTGGTGGGGACTCAACAGATAGATCTGCTGGAAGGGAAACACTGAGGGACTCTTCAGCCCTCGATTGACTGGCTAATTGTTGATCACCAGCTCCACCTACTAAAGATTAAAAACTCTAGTATGAGAAGAATCATTAAATATAAGGCAACACTCAATACTAAAACAAAAAATCCACTCACACCTGCTGTAATCCCATCTATATCAGCACCTTGAACATTCTTAGGAAGGGCGGTCAAAACAAAATTGGTTTTAATGAAATTATTCTGACCTGGTAAGGGTGGCCTTAATGAGATTGGTGGGGTCTCCAAAGATAAATCTGCTGGAAGGGACACACTTAGAGACTGTTTGGCCCTTGATTGACTGGCAAATTTCTGATCACCGGCTCCAGCTACCAGAGATTAAAAATAATTCTAATAAGATAATAAACATTATAAGGAGAAAAGGAATGTGTGTCACTACACCAGAAAAATAAGTATTCACCTGCTGTTATCCCATCAATATCAGCAGATCCAAAACTCTTGGTATCTGCAGCCGAACCAGAGCAAGCACCCAAACTATTCCCAGCAATTTCATCACCGCTGATGGCTGCAACAGCAACAGCTGAAGCAGCTGCTTCAGCTTCTGATTCACAATCTTCCAAATGAACACAAGACTCAGCCGTGTGTTTCTCTTTCTCAAAGAGAAGACCACAATCATTTTCAGCTGTAGAAAGACTGTGGGATAGTTGCATGTCACACCGAGATGGTCCCGGTGGACCAATTCCATGTGAAATAGAGCGGCTGCTAGGAGGAAGTATTGTTGGAGACGTGACAGCACCTGAATATAGAAGGATAAAATGATCAGAAAATTGACGACTGCAACTTTTAGCAAACTCTTGAGATTTTTAGCATGCTCACCAAATTGGATTTTCTCGCCAGCAAGCAGGGAATTGATTGGATTTGCAGCAGAAGAAAATGGCTTCTCCTTTCTCAAGATTGATGAAGATGGCATGCTGGATTCACAAACTGAACTAGTAATTTCTCCAACAGAACCATGAGAGCCAAATTGCCCAGGCTTCATAGCCTCATCAAGTTGGGTCTGTGTCAAGGATATAACCTGCTAGATGAAGTCAATCAATTGCACTCTAGGCAGTATACAGAAGGGGAAAAAGAAAAAAAGGGAAACACACTGCAGTAATATGTTGCTTCATAAGTACAACCAAGAGATATATGTGCGTGTGTCAAAAAAGGAGCAATAATGGAACACAAATGAAGTAAATTAAACCATAAGTAACGAAAACAGTGAACAACTCATTTGTATAACACAAAAAATTATGCTTGGGTGCAAATAAAAGCACCCAATGCATGTCATGGAAGCAACACAGTGAAGAAACCAACAAAAAAGAACACAGTAACCTTACAGAATCTATTCAGAACAAAAATGAAAAACCTATGGTAAAACAAAAGGCCAAGATTTACAACATAATTGTTTTGCACACCTGTTGATTGATCCGTGAATTACCCCATGCGTCCAAAGATGCTTGAACATTGTCCAGAACCTTACTCTTGTTGTCAACAATTGAGCCGCGCCCAAGATTTTTCTCACTACCTGATACTACAGGAAGGGAGCTTGTGTTCAGTGACCTGTTGATAAAAAGAATGATTAGAAATCTATGTATTAAGTTATTTGGTTTAAATGTTTTTTCAAAGCGAGCAAATACCTGATTGTGTGGGATCTAATATCAGCCTGGGCATCACTTTTTACAGCAGGAGTGCCAATTGGAGCCAATGGTTGAGACACTACATTAGTGTTAAAACCAGCTGATACTTCCATATTTACCAATCCACGTCCCTCAGAGGCAACGAAATCAGAGCGACTGCTGTTTCCTGCTTCTCCATTTGCCACTGCATAATTTTTACCTGAGTTGGCAGAGGCAGTACTACTTTTTGAAGTAGAACGAGGTTTTCGTGGAACCTGATAAAATGAGCACATAAAAGAAATTAAGCAACACTATTTAAATCAACGAAAGGCAAAATACAAAATGAAATACATGCATTCCAACCTTTGAGGCCCGATACTTTGCCTTGATTTCTTTTTCTCTCTGTTCACGGCGCCGATCATTCAGCATTTGCCTCTTTGATCTCACTTCAATGAAATCATCTTCATCACTAGGAGCCTCTATGCCAGGTTGCTCAAAGACACGCACAAAGCCACTTTGCAGAGGAGCATACACATCTTCTTCAGAATGAATATTTCTTTTAAGATTTCCCTCTCCAGATTGCAGGACATTCTGACTCCTTGTCAAAGCATCTTTTCCAGCTCCCTTTTCAGCCTTGCTCCCAGAATCTATTTCTAGTGAATTAAGTGGACCTGGGCTCAAGCCCTCTGAATCTAACATCTGTTTTGATGGTTCCCTCCTAGGCCCACTTCTTACAGAAGGCCCAAAACCCCTTCCAGAGACAAATTTCTCGTCCAGTCCAACGTGGTTGGAAGATACACACCATGTATGTTGCCTCTTATCAGCACTTCCTCGAACTCGAAACTCAGTTCGCTGCATATTGCGTCGAGGTCTCCTCTGAAACCCACTAGATTCTAAATGGGTAGGCTCAGCAACTGGAAATGATCTAGAGCCAGAATTTTTAACCGTAACTACATATTTTCTTCCTTTGCCACCAGATGTTGGGCCATGGGCCTTTGGCCCACTAAAATCTTTGTCTTTGATAACTAATTGAGATGGCGCTGCTCCAGTTTGAGCCTGACCTTGAGATTCCCGAGTACCAAGAAAACCACTGAAGTTTTTCCCAACCGAGTTATTGTTTCTCTGGTCTTCCCCCTGAAAAGACTCAGATCTTGAACTGCTATCGCCAATACGGGATACTGCTGGTCCCCGCTGCACCATGACAGAGGTTTCAGCAGTTCCTCCAGCAGGTATTGAATTTATCTTTTCTGATACATTCTCTTGAGATGCACCCAAAAGCCTCGAAGTAACTCCAGGTTGATTATTATTCACTGAACTCAACGTAGCATCATTTTTAATGATTTGGTAAGTTCCTGGGCCAGTTTGAATAGGCAGAGGGCCTCCTGGGCTCTGATTCAATGAAAAACCAGATGGGAGATTGGGCTGAACAAAAGACACTGATTGAGGACCCATTGGCAGTACCCCCTGGGAGATAGGAGATGTATACCTTAGCTGACCAAACTGGAAGAGTGGCTGTGACGGGTGCATGTGGGCGAGAGACGGACCAACCTGAGGATGCAGAGGAAGAGGCATCTGTATAGAACCAATTTGTATAGCCGGGACTGGAGATGGTATCAGAGATGGCCCGGAAAACAGCCCAAACTGAAGCTTAACAGGTCCCTCTGTCTGACTTGGAACAGAAGATACTGTAGGCATGGCAGCTTGACTGGACATCAAATGGGAGGTAAAGCTAACCAAAGATGTAACTGGATGCTGAGAAGATGGCCCAGAAGTACTAGAAGCATCCACATGTTCACGTTCAGTTGCAGCTGACATATGAGAGACATTACTAGGCTGGATAACTAAATTCTGCACTGCCTTCTCAGTTTCTTGGACCAATCTGGAAGAACTACCTACATTCACTTGGTTGGACCCATCCATAGGTTGAAGGGTCAGTTCATCAGCACAAATTCCATCAAATGACCCCTGTTCTTCAACAGTTCCAGATGAAATCTTAGGTACCACAAATATACCTTCGTCATTCCTTGAACTTCTCTCAAACTCATCATTTGGCATTCCAACTTCAACACCTTCGTTGAAGCCTAGGACCAAATTGTCCATGTCAGGGGATCCTTTCTCCTCTAAATGCATGTCGTCGAACTCCTGGGTTAGATCAATATTCTCATCATCTACTTCATGCACTTCATCTTCCTCCTCGTATCCATCTTCATCTTCATCATATTCTTCTTGCTCCTGAAGATGCTCATTGTTCTCAACGGCCCATTCTTCATCATCACCAGTTGAGATAGAACTAGAAGCACTCATCACATTCTCCTGTCCAGGATTGGTAGGTAATATGAGAGGTTCACTCTCCAGCCCAGATAAGGGGACCTCTTTGCTGTCTCCCGGGGCAGATAACACTGAAGAATCTCGAGACTCATCCAAGTCATCATGAGAAAGATGAGTTGGAGAACTAGGGGGGCTAGACACAGAAAGAGATGATTGTGAGTCACACCTGGGACTGGTGATACTGTCCAGTTTACGATTCTCACTCCCCGTGTTTTCTTGTTTGACATTAATTATTTCAGGTTGTCCGATATTCTCAGGATGATTAGTATCATGCCTTGTCTGCATGGTAGGTTCACCTCTACCTGCTTGATTGTACTGTATCTCATTGTCTAGAAAAGATGAGGGGCCAGGACACTCAACTTCATCCCTGTAGGAGAATTTGTGCATGGAAGCTAGTGATGGCGGTGGAAGAACACGAGGCTGCCTCATGGAATACCGTGACCTACCAAAGGAATAAGGCCCATCTGCATCAGAATTTGGATACAACTGTTCAGGGTAAGGAGAATAAGGATTGCCATGGACACGCCCCTGCCCCCATCCAGCATCACTAAACTTTTCAACAAGGTTATCAAGGAATTCAGACTCAATCTCCATGTTTCTGCTATAATGATCCCCATCGCCAGAAAGGTTCCACCTCTGCCCCCTTAAATGAGTGATATCATCCATGTGAGGTTCAGCAATCCCCCCTTTGTGGTAAGTCCTAGAAGACATGAATCCACTGCCTCCGTAGAACTCTTTCCTTAATGGAGCTCTCCCACCAACAGATGAATCTCGTCTGGGACTATGATGGCCAAAATCCTGGTCTTGCAGAAGTAAGCTTGAGCTGTTCCCATTCTCATATACATCTCTTCTCCAGGAATTAACGGTTTTTCCCCTGTCCACGAAAGGAGAACTATCTCTAGAATAATGAGACCTAGAACCCATCTCAAAGGACCTGTTCAAACTTGAATCAGAAGATGCCGAGGCTGTGATACTCTCCACCATTCTTTCACCATCCTCCCAGTCACCCATGTCTGCTGCCCTGGAGACATCTTTTTCTTTCTCCATCCTAGACATTTTCTCATCTGCATCAGCCACAGAATTACCACCAGTCTTTCCTGTTTCAGCCCTCCTCTTCGCAATCCTTTCCTCCAATTCTAAAAGCTTCTGCTTAGCAGCATGCTTCCTCCTTTCTTCCTCCAAAAACAACCTCTGTTTCTCCTCTTCCCTAGCTAATCTCTGGTCTTCAGCACTTTGCATGGCATCAAGTTGTTCTTGTTTTGCTCTCCATGCTGCTTCCCTAGCTTCTTCTTCCATCCTTCTCTGCCTTTCTTCTTGTTCCCTAGCCATCCGCATTCTCTCCTCTTCTTCTCTTCGAGCTAGCTCCAAAGCTCTTTCTTGTTCCTCAATGATCCTCTGTCGCTCCTGTTCTTGCATTTTCTGAACTCTCTCAAGTTCAGCCTCAAAAGATTCCCTAACAGGGTCATGGAAATCAGTTTGTTTAACCACATCTTTCTTCTTCTTAACCACTCCAAAAAGACCGGCAGAGAAGGGATCCCGGCTGTCAAAACCAGTACCTCCAAAGTCTTTCATGTAAGGATCCTCTACATAAGGTTTTTCACTCTTTGAAAATGGGTGCTTCTCCCTTCCAAAATTAAGCAGCGGATCATTGACGGGAAGCCCTTTACCACCTGCAAAGTAGGGTTTGGACACTGCGCTATTCTGTAAAGCATCACCTCTGTATCTATTTTGTTGTTCACTGCCATACCGGTCACGTTTATTCCATTCAGGCCCTCTGCTTGTATATGAGTCTGTAGAATTGTTCCAAGGCTGTCTCCCTCCTTGTCTATACCCATCCCTCCTTACAAAATTATCTTGAGCATTTTCTTTAACAGATGTCAGACTATACTTACTATCCTTGCTTGTTTCTCTGTATAAACTCGACGCCCTTGCATCAAAAACATTTCGGTCATTTCCAACTTGACCACTATTTCCATCTTTTGGAAATGTGGTATTTCTCCATGAGTTCCCTTCCCTTCCTTCTCTACTAGGTGTTCTTGCATCTCTGCTGCATGAGTCCACCTTTGGGACTTCGCTGGTAGAAACCTTTCCAGCTTCATTGTCATGAAGACCCCATCTCTCCGAAGGGTTGTGAACTGGCTTGAGTGGTAGAACACTTATTCTGGGCATATCAAAATCTCTATCCCAACAAGCTTCAGTTTTTGAGAACCCATGATCTCTGCCCCGATCTGTGAAACCATGACTTGTATCACGCTCATCATCCGCCCAATCTGATCTTGGGTTCAACCAAAATAGTGGTAGTGGACCTGGAAAATACTCATCCTGCTTCCTTACTTGCTCTGATGCTCGATCACCACCCAAACCCTTACTTTCACTGCCATTCTCATTCTGTACACCACAACAAGACGTCTGCAATTGAGGCCGCATGTCAACAAGCAAACTAGAATGAGTACTATCCCTCTGCTCATTCAACAATTCATCATGGACAGCTTGCATCTGTTTCTGATTCAAACCCTCCTTTTGCTTTTGTGAAGGCCTTAACGAAGAAGGCAAAGCAGCCTGCAAAGAAGGGAAATCTTCACCCCTCAACAGCAGTGCTTTCTCTGCCGGTTGATATGTTGGAGCAGGAATAGGGAGAGGTCCCACCGAGCCAGGCCGAGCTGAAGGTGGCATATAAACACTGCTCCCCACACTCTTCCCTCTACTCACCCCATCAACACCATGCAAAGTCTGGTCATTTGCCTCAGCTCCTCCATGATCACCATCCACTTCTTTCTCTTGCAAAGCAACAGCAGTAGGCTTCGTCCACCCCACACCAGACGAAGTAGGCCTCGCCCCACTACCTGCAGCCCCTCCACCAGCAGGACCACCACCTGAGCCCAACGAATCAAATCTCTCATGCTCTTTGCGCAATGAAGGCAGATTCAAGGGGGGTGGAACAGAAAGCTTCGACCCAGCAGCTTTGTTCGCACTGCAAGGCCTCGAAAGGACCACCATTCCTCCGCTGCCATGACTAGCTGGCCTCCCCCTGTTCGACCCATAAGGGCCATGATGTGGTGGATGGTGATGATGGTGAGAAGGCTGCCCATATGATTTGTTCAGATTCACAGATACAAACTTGGCCCCGACTCCGGGATTAGCCATCTCACGCGTCCGACCCACACTAGGATCAAATTAGCCGGCTCTGATTTCTGCCAACGCATCAAAAACCCTAACCCTAGCTTTCTGCTCCCGCCCGCCCAAAATATCGAATCAGAGTCTGTTCCCCTTCCACGGATCTCACAGAAAAATGATGAATTTTAATCGGAACCCAAACCCTAGAGCGTCTCTCCCTAACCCTGATCGATCAAAACATTAATCGTCACATAATTGCTCGATTAATTAAACTAATTAACTCGTAATGCATGTAAACAACACCAATTAAAGTGCGATTATTGGCCGATTAGGTTTTCTCAGTGACGGAATTTAAGGAGATCAAATGGAAAGACAAAGGGGGAGTAGGATAAGGAGCTTACCTCCGGGAGCGCAAGATAGAGAACGGCGTGGTTAACGTGCGCCGCGGAGAAAACACGAGTGCTAAAGCGTAAGATAGAAGAAGCCCTACTGTCACCGGAAAGAGAGAAACAAGGAGAGGGAAGAGAGAGAGAGAGAGAGAGAGTAGAGAGAGAAAATAAACGAAAAATGAGGCTAAGCACGAGAGCAGAGGAGAGGAGAGGAAAGTCAGGAATGCTTTTTTTGTCTTCTTCTTCCCTACCCTTTACTTTCTATTATTTATACTTACACCCCATAGACTTCTGTCATTTTGTTTTTGGTTTTCTTCTGGGATCTGGACCAAAAACAAGAACAATTGTTTGACTTTGTGATTCCTTCTTTTGCCATTGTGATCAACTGGTTTGTTGTTTTGAAAGACTGCCACTTTCTCCAACTGAACTGTTTTTCGTGTAGGATAAGGATAACGCAACGTATCATATCAATTGAGGGATTTGAGTACTCCTACTCTGATTAAAAGTAACTTAGTTGCTTGTTCAAAATGTGTTTAATGAAGTTAGCATAATGACTGTCTTTGTTTATTGTTCCATGTCGATCATGTTTGAAACATAATCAAACTAAGCGCCCCAATGGGTAGCTTCAAGCCAATGCAAGGTACCAACGAGCAGCTCCATCCCAATCTCACGTTAATCACTATCCAACATATGATTGTAACTCACCATGACACCTGTAGTTTATAAGCAAAACAAGACACGTAATACACATGTGAAATCTCAATCAAAAAAAAAAAAAAGTTTTAAACTACATAAACATGTTATGAAATAAGAGCATCTCCAATGGAAGACTCCCACCACCTTTAAGGACTCATTTAGGAACTTACAGGAAATTTTTGTGTCCCCAAAAGAATATTGTTTCCAATAGTAGAGTCCTTATAGTATAATCCCTAATTACAGGAACTAAAATGTTATTGTTCATTTTGTTGAAGTATTGTAGCCGTTGATAAAAACCAGAAACCTATGAAAAAGAAAAGGAGAAGTTGCAAAAAAACTGAAAGAGAAACAACATGCCCACACGACAGGAGTAGGATTCTCTCTCCTCTCTTTTTCCCTCCCCTCCTGTTTGAACAATCACGGTTAAGCCACGTCAACATCTTATATTAATTTTTTATAGAAAGAGAAAGACAAAATAGAGAATGTGAGAGGAGGGGATGAAAGGGAATGGAAAGAAAATGAAAGAGAATCCTAGTCCCACACGACATGGGTGGGTTCAAAAAGCAAAAAAAAACAAGGGAGTTTTAACGAAACACTTCTGGTACTGTTCACTTTTAATGAAAACCCACATTTTTACATTTTCTTGATGCTATTTACTACAGCTTTATTGGTTATTTTTTATTAAAACTAAAGTTTTTTTAGACTTTTCGTTAGTTTTCCTAAAAAACAAAAGGTATGCAATATTCTCACGTGAGTGCAGTGGCGAATTCAGGATTTTAGACTCGGGGGGTCCCAATAATAAAGATAAAAAAAAATTATTGTGAAAAATGTCCTCTCCACAGAACTATTGATCTCCCATTTTGTTGCGGAGTAAACCCTAAATGATATTCATAGTGAAAAATGTCATCTCCATTGAAGCAGATGCAATCGGTAAAACCAAAGCCCATTGAATAAGCAAATATGCTACAACCCTTTCTTCCACCATTTTTTTTAGAAAGATTGCTAATCCTTCTTAATTGAGAAAAATTATTATCAGAATGCACAAAATGAATATAAATATCTGTTGCAGTCCTATTAGATTAGGAATGTGATTGTGTAAATCCTAGTAGATATGAGAATGTATCTTATATTCCTATTAGGAGTAGATTATCTATTAAATGTTGTAATCCTAAAGGGTAAGGAATTAACCTTCCCTACTACTATAAATAAAGGCACAATGGGGTAGAATAACACACACACACAATTACACATCTCTCTCTTCTCTCTCTATGCCGCACCCTCTCTCTCTTTCTGGCCTCCATAATTGTTCAGTAAATTATGCCTACAATATTTTATCAGCACGCTCTTGACGCTGCGCTAAAGAGAGTTTGATCTTCAATCAGGAGAGTATTACGTTTTAATCATTCTTTTTATGATTAATTTATTATTTCATTAAATTGATCTACATGCTATTGATTCAATTTAATTTTTCTGGGTTGAACGTGATACAACGCATTGGAGATGCAATTTCGGCTTTCCGAGAAAGTTCTTCTACAAATTCAAAGGCTTTTGTTATTTTCTGCCAATCAGGTACGCTTAAAATAAAGTAAGATATTTGAAACGACCATGAAGCATGAAAACATTCCCCATGATGCATGAACCCTCCTATGTTTATATTTTCCTTACGATATATATATATATATATATATATATATATATTGTATATGTTTATATTTTTGTCAATATATGTATTTGTTTCATGCATCGCACAATTAAATTTTTATGTGGAATATGTGAGTCAAAGTATCAAATTAAATTAGAAACAAATTTAGGGTTTCCTAAACCCTAGGGGATTTCGAAAAAAAAAAAAAGGAAGGGGAAATTGGACATGGTGCATCACACCCACCACACCACCACTATGCATATCACAACCAGGCCTCGGCCTGGGACAAATTTTGATAGGCTTGAAGCCCTGTGCCTGTCTACACCATTGACCCACAGCCATTCAATCAACCCAGTTGGCTGGGTTCCCTTCCTAACACGCACGTCGCAGCCTTTTATGGTTGCTGGGCTTGTGCCACAGCCATGGGCCTGCATCCCTGGTTCTCGGCCCACGCCAGCAAGCTGCTATGCTTGCTGGGCCTTGCAGCAGCCCCGACTTGCCACACATGCAGCCAGCCCATTGCGGTTGGGCTCTCGTGCCTTAACCCACATGCCAGCAAACCTACTAGGCCTTGTTCCCGTGCCTAACCCCTCATCCCCCTGCCTAGCACGCCAGCCTTCATGGATGGGTTTACACCCCCTGACCTGTGGCCTGCAGCCTACAGTCACAGCACTCAACCCTATCCTTAGAGCTATGCTATTTTCGACCCCATAATATTATTCTAATATTATTTTGCTTCTACAATCGACCCTGTTTGGTCCCGATTTATTGAATTAATTAAAAGTGACCTGTAGTCCATTAATCCGATAATGAATCCAAAATTATTGACCTGAAGATTACTTTTGGACATTAATGATTTAATAATTTATTTTTATACTTTGAACCGTTGACATACTTTCGTAGTAACAAAGCTCTCACACTTGAGTTCCCGAAGAAACTCAAATCCACTACACTTAGTTGTATATTGCATTCTGTGTTCTTGTAGGAACCTCTCTTTTATGAACTAAACGTTCATAAACTAAATTGAACCTGTAGTTTCAAATTTAGTGCCTTTGAAACCCGAAGTTTTCATAAAACAATACACCCATGAAAACCATCGGTTTTTCATGAAAACCATGTCTTAGAACTCGAATGCTCTAACTTTGATGCTTATGGATGATTCATTCCCATAACACCAATCACAATCTTGTTCACTCCAATTCAGTGGATTGTCGAACCGTCACAAGTTCGATTTCCCTTATTTGGACGTTTCTAATAGAAACCACTTTATGTGGGGTACAAGACGTGAATCTCCACTTGACTATCAAGAAGCTAAGAAACCATTGTAGCCAACAATGGCATGGAATAGCTGAATAAGCCTTCGCCATGATCTTTATTCGAAGACTTATGCCCAAAGCATTACAAATGGAAGTACCTCCCGAACGAGGATTTCATGGCTCTTTAGCTCGTTCCTACGGACTGTCTAATCATAAAACACATTGCCTGAAGCACACCATGATTACGTCCATGAATGAGTACAATTCTAAAGTTTATAAATCTGATTGAGTTTTGACTGGAGAATATTTTTTGTCCTTCCATGTTTCTAACTCGCCCTTGAAGCGGCAGTGTAGAAAGCGGAAGTTTACCAAATTCTTGGATCTGACTACTACCACAAACATATGGTAGAATCAAGGCATGCCAAGGTGTGGCATCATGCCCGAATTGTGATCTTTGGCACCTAAGACCTAAAACTTCAAGAATAAGGGATAATATTCCCAAACCTCAACCCTGTAGAATCTACTTCCGTCTCGATGGAATATATCATTGGTTATGCACCTATTCGTGCCCCTACCAATGTTGTTGAGGAGTACCATTCTAGTAGTCAATATATGAGACTAATTTTGCTCCACCGAACACCGTTGGAAGAGCAGAATTTTGACATGAATGGCCTTGTTGGATGAATCCCCCCATTAACTTTGATTTGCTTTGTGAACATTTTTCCATGTTCTTGGATTCATGTTTGGTGATTGTTTTACTTATGGATAATCTTATTAATATTGTCCTCGAATATGAGTTAATTGAATCATGTTTCTTAATACATGTGACCGATTCAATTAAACACGTGATTAGGTAGAAATGTGGGGAAGTTAGTTGTCTGGATGAATGAGTACTACGCACACTAACTTTACACCTAAATCACATCTCTAACAATGACTTCAGGTCTATCCAACTTGATTAAGAGCATTTGGCACCCTCCTCGTTGTATGAATGGTAACGAATTACCATTTAAGGGACCTTAAATTCTCCTCGTCGTTGAGTTTTTAAGGGTATTCGAGAGAACAATAATCATACATGAAACCACTGAAGAAAATAGAGTGAAATATCTTTGCACCACCTCAAAAAATGAACCTAAAGCTTTGATTTGGAGCTAATGGGCTGTCTCCCAACTGGGGAACACGCCACATTTGGCCGGCCTGGAGCCGGGTGATTCGAGTAGTTTACTTGTTTTAGCACGACCTTTTGGGACATTTAGGTCAAACAATGATGCTATGACGCATCTCCTTGCCCGAAGTACGGATCTTGTGCCTACAAGCACACTTTACCAAAGCCTAGTCGTTTGGGAAATTTGATTTTTATATCATCCCTCGCAAAGATACGAAATCACCATTTTTCATAAGTGGATTCAAGGGAATATATGTGGACTAATCCAACCAAAATGCGGACCATATAAATACTTATGGTTTTGGTTGATGAATCGACAAACTGGTCACATGTTTGTCCACACACATTGTTGCTAAACCTCCTGGCTGATTAAAGGCTCACCACCCTACTTATCCCTTAAGGTTCGGGAGACTGGATAATGCCGGAGAGTTTACATCGACGATTTTTGATAAAGTATTGCATGTATTTTGGGTTTATAATTGAACATCAAATTCCCATGTTCACCCTAAATAGCCTCGCCTAGCGATCATAAAGCATAATTTAAATGATTGCCCGAATTTCGGTAAACGTACCAAGTTTTCAGTTTTTGCCTAGGGCTATGCAATCTTGTTCGCAACTATGTTGGTCTGTCTTAAGGCCCATTGCTACCCAACCTATATGACGTTACAGTTGGTTACTGGGTACGAACTTGACGATTTTCGTATTTACGCATTTGGATGTGCATTCCATGTGCCAAATTGCGCCGCCGCAACGTACCATTATAGGTCCTCAAAGAAGGATGTGAATCTTTGTCGATCATGATTCTCCTTCACACTAGCTCGCTTAGAGCCCTTTCATGCGATCTCTTTACCACTCATTTGCGAGTTGTCACTTTAATGAGACAGTCTTCCCGTCGTTAGAGGAGATAAGAACGTCAACGTTCCTGGTGAACGGCGCGAATTTGCGTGGACATTGCCCACTATGTCTCATCTCAATCCCCGTACTGTACAAGTATTATAAGTAATTGCGATGAATTCTATCTAGATTTCAGAATGTTGCTTCAGATGCATTCCTCTGATTTAGCTAAAGTGACGAGATCATATACCAGTTACAAACATGCCTGCAAGGATAGACGTATTTAACAGAAGTCGAGTCAATATCCTTGGAGGGTGTGTTGCCCTTGTTGGACGGTTTGGACGCTTCTGTTGGACAATCTGGTACCCGGCGGATAGCCAATCAATCTGTCTTGGCTTGGAGCACAATAGATTATTCGGTTCGTAGGATTCACTTCCATAGAAGAGGAAGTCACGACATAACAATGAATCTATGCTCGATCGCTATCTCAAATCATTTCCATCTCATGAGATTAATCCGGATTACTCCCGAGTCTTGAAGTTCTTGGTCTAGTATACTAGTTTGGATTAGCTAAATGGAATTGAAATAAGATTACCATCGATGATGTTTTCACTTATATGGTAACTACCGACATAAATGAAAAGCGACGATATTGAACTGTGGTCCTTTGAGTAAGTGATAACATAGAACTAATTGGACAATCAAAATTACAATCCAGGTCAAATTCCTTACCAAAGTGTGTATTGGACCTGTCGTTCCTACACTACCCAAGGTAACCCCGTTGTGTTACAAGTGGGAAATGAAGCGTTATGAGATGAATGAAATAGTGCAATATGATGCACGCCTTACGGCACAAGATTTCTCTCAAACGTCATGTGATTGATAGCAGCATTATGAAATGTTGTTAGTGTTTTCTCTATGGGGATATAGATACGGAGATTTACATGTAAGTTGTCGAAGAATTACATGGATTGGTTCAAACAGTTCCAAAACCACATAACACCCTCTTAACTTGTTTGAGGCGTTCACATACAATCCGACGGATGTGGTATACCCATCTAAGTGATTATTTGATCAGGCATGGATGAATTATGCCCTTGCATGTTAAAATATGAAGTCTTATTCCGAATTGCTAGAGTTACAGTTTATGTCGTTGACACGAATCTCATTAAGACTCCGGAAAAGCTTGAGAAAACTGCCTCACACCTGAAGATGGAATTTAAGATGAAGGATCTTAGGATTATGCCTTGACCCGAAGTTTAAGCGTTGTTCTGACAATACCTTGGTCTACCAGTCGAACTATATCCCGAAGGTGTTACTTTTGAGTATACCTTTGATCGTCCATACATTATATGCAAATGAGACCCTTGAAGAGGTTATGGAATTTGAAATTCCATATCTAAGTTCAACTTTGCGCTTCGTTGTACTTAGCTCATTGTATTTAGACAGGACATCTCATTCGTTGTTGATCTTGGTCAAGATGCAACACCGCCCCTACACGCATCCACTGAATTGGTATTAAAGATGTACCCTGAAGGTATTACGAATTTGGGCAAATCAAATCCCAACACATCTCGAGCGAATCCAACCCCCCTAATCCTCGGAATGATGCTTGCCTTGTTTGTTATGCTGACGCGGGTTACTTATCAAACCTGCACAAGGCAAAATCCTCGAATGGTTATGTCTTTACCGTTAGGGATATTGCAATATATTGGTGGTCCACGATATGACCTTAGTTGGGAAATCTTTGAATCGTTCCAAGATTCACCTCACTTCACTACGCCACACGTGAGACACAATTAGGAGTTCTTGTTAAGCATATTCGAAGTACTTGTTGTGTTTTCATCCATCGTTGAGTCACAATGACAATCCATGAAGATTATGCTGTATGTATCCACCCGACCAAGCCATGATACATCAACAAAGTCAACGCCAAGACATATTACGTCTGCATCTACATCAGCAAAACATTAGGAGATTGAAGTCATGCAAACCGATCCCAGACAACCTTGCCAACCTCTACACGATGTCACGCTGAAGTCAACCTTCAAGAAGCTTGTTCGAGGAATTGGTATGCCTAACTATCATATGCAATGCTTGTAGTTCTCATTTGGAAGTTATGTCAAACTCAAGGGGAGTATCCAGAAGTATACTCACTTGATCTTAATGTACTATTTTTCCCTACGATTAGGAGCATTTTTCCCACTGGGTTTTTGCTACCTAACTAGGTTTTAATGAGGCACCCATCATGGGATAATCATACCTTTGTGAGCTCTTTTACTTGCGTCCAAATGATGTATAGTTTTGACTTAATGCAAGTTCTCACTTTTCTCCTTAGTTTATGGGTTTTTCTCCCACCTTGGGTTTTACCATAGCGAGGTTTTGTGAGTTTTACCTTTTTATGCATTCTTCCATTGATTTGAGACTCGCATTCGCTCATTGTGCCAATGACTTCATCAACTGTACTTACTTCATCGTTGAAGACCTGATGCGACATTTACTTGAGTATTTACACACTCAAGGGGGAGTGTTGCAGTCCTATTAGATTAGGAATGTGATTGTGTAAATCCTAATAGATATGGGAATGTATCTTATATTCCTATTAGGAGTAGATTACCTATTAAATGTTGTAATCTTGAAGGGTAAGGAATTAACTTTCCCTACTACTATAAATAAAGGCACTATGGGGTAGAATAACACACACCCACAATTACACATCTATCTCTTCTCTCTCTATGCCGCACCCTCTCTCTCTCTTTCTAGCCTCCATAATTGTTTAGTAAATTATGCCTACAACAATATCAAGTTTTTTTTTTTTTAAGGGAGAATATAATATCAAGTTGAGGAAGGGATTTTTTTTGGTTTTGGGGGGGAGGGGGGGTGGAGGACGTGTTGGGGGTTTGGTTTTTTTATTTATACAAAGGTAAAATTCATTAGTTACCAAGAAACGTTACAAAATAAAGACCCAAAAAAGTAACACAAAGAAAAAGTGGGCCTTGAAAACAAGAAAACAAGCAACACGCTAACCATCTCACCAAAAGCCTAGGCAAAATATTAGGCCCACAAACAAACAGCAAAAATCGAACAAAACCAAACAATTGTCCTAAACGAGTTTTATGGGCCGAGTCTTAAAACATAAAAAAAAAAAAAAAAAAAAAAAAAATCCTTTCTTCGCGCAGTCTTTTTCTCTAGAAAGATGATGCAGCTGCAACCTGCACTGGCCATCGTATTCAAGTATGAGGGTCCCTAGAAAATTTAAAAGCACGATTTAGGGTCTCCGAGGGTTCCTGGGACCTCTCAGGTCCGTCTTTAGATCCGGCACTGCGTGAGTGAGTTTATTTCCCGCTCAAAATCAACATGGGACCACTCTTTGAGTCCCTATAATGTAGTCCTCATATTTGAGGATTTCTTTAAGGTATCTGGTGAATCTCTATATCTTGAGATACGTTAAAGACTTCTATTCCGAATTATTAAAAGCCATTTGTCCCTTTGTTTTGGGACTATACGATTGTAAGACTCTATTTAGGGTCTCCATTGAAGATGCATAGTGGGTTTAATTTTTGTAGTGCTAGAGCCTAGAGAGTTGGTTATATGCTAGAAGCCAATTTATGCATGTATATATAGTCCCCTTGTGTTGAGGGATTTTTCAAATAAGCTTGTTTGAGGATACTTTGTTGTGTGCATTTCGTAACATCTTTCAACGATTTATTCATGTATCATCCTTACAAAAGTTTAAAAAAATCCAAAATCATTAGAATATCCAATTGTGATGAAAATAAATAAATAAATAAATACAATTCTTGAAAAAAACACTCAAATGATTGCCTTCTAATTAAGTGGTAAAATGATTTTGAATTTTGATTCATTTTTGCAATGGTAATATGAATAGTAAATGATCGGATCTGTTGGATATATGCCTTAAAAGCAATCAATGTTAGTGAATTGGTTCAGGTGATAGAGTGATTAGTCCACTAATTAATTGCAAGGGCAAGATCACTATAGTAGAATTACTAAAATTATATATATACTTAAACTCAAACTTACAAGTTAATTCCTATTATGTCCTTGCAGACTCAAAACACTGTTACTTGTACAGTGTTTTTCTGTTTTTTTCTTCTCTTATTTAGTTATTTCATGTGTGCCCGTGTTATCCACGCGTTGATGGTGGATGCTTCTCCAACTCTCCAGTCCTGCGTGCTTTCAAATATATCTCCTCTAAAATTGCTACCACGTTTTAAGAGAGATGGCGTGGTGCTGCCACTTTCTAAAAGAGATTGATATCTGAAAGGGATGAATCTCTTCTTTTTCCATTGCTCTCAACCTCCAACTGTAGAAAGAGCTCAAGCTTATCCTTACTGACCCTCAACCCCTTCATTCATGCACCATTTCGATTCGAATCACCCGCTTTCTTTCTTCGACTCATCCCATTCTAATTCCCCTCAATCCCATTCCCAACGGCATCCAAGTCCAAAATCCTCTTCATCGGCCGCACCAGAAAGTTCATCGTCGAGACCAGCGCTAAGGCCGGCCACCCACCTACTTTCTGGTATGAGAAACTACCCTTTCCAACCCTGCAAAGTCCAAAGTCCTCGAGAACTTCAAGGATCTAGGCGACAAATTTGTCCTGGTTTGTAAAATTCTCAGCATTTTGTAGCTTTTTAATCCGATTAGCAAATTGGGTTTTGCTTGATTTGTATTTTTTTTATAATTTACAGGGTGATGGTATGATCACGAGAGCTTGGTGAAGGCAATCAAGCAATATATTTAACACTAGGAGCTAAAATCTTTGCACTGCTTTATAATGTTACTTTTCTATGAGTTATCCTTACTTTAAGTTTTTCATATTTCATAAGGCTTTTTTTATTAGCACCCTTGTAATGTTGAATGCACCCCACATTAAAATTTAATATTAAGTGACTTATGTAACCTACTATGCAATGACAATTTCGACCTTATGAGGTATAAAGAAAATAAGAAATTTCTAAATACACCCCAAATTACTTTTAACGTACTATTTATCTTCTTCAACTATCAAAACCCTTATCACCCTCCACTCCATTGTTGAATAAAATTCTAACTATTCTAACTATTGAAACTATAAACTTGTTGATTGAGAAAAAATTTAACGAATGGAACACGATATCAATATTTCGGAAACTTCACATTAGGTAAATTTCATATTTGTTACTGTTTTAATTATTCAACGACATCGGTAATTATTTAAGCCTGCTTTTGCTTTCCATACTACCCAATTTCATAGGAGGCCAACCCAGCAACACCTTTTCCATTCTTATTCATCTTCTGAGGTTTACTTTTGCTCTGTTAGGTTCCTCCCAGTTGTCATTTTTAGCAGAAATCCTCTTTTTTGTTAGCAAAAGACTTAAGAGACTTAGAAAAGGAGATTGGCTGTGATGACCCAATGAAATTCAAGCTCAACAGACTAGATCGTAGACTTCTCTTTTTAGAGAATGTTAGAGTTTTAATCCTAAGTCAATTTAATTTATAAAAATTGAAATGAGTATTATAAGATTTAAAGAATGTGGGGGTGTATAGAAAATGTGGGGTGTATGTGGAAAATATTAGGTGTATGAGAATGTGGGGTGTAAGTAGACCTGGCATTTTGGACCCGACCCGTTAACTCGACTCGACCCGACCCATTAATATTAGTATTTGGGTGGGTGCCCATTAAACAACGGGTCACTTTGGGTCAACCCGTTAGCACCCGTTAGTTAAGGATATTTTAGTAATTTTAGTAAAGTCTTAATAACAAAAAATAAACTCTATGCAAAATAATAATAATAATAATAATTGTTAACGAGTGTTAACGGGTGAAACGGATGACCCGTTAGCTTAACGGGTCGGGTTCGGGTGACCCGTTAGCTTAACGGGTTGGGTTCGGGTGACCAGTTAACTTAACGGGTCGGGTTGAACCCGAACCAAACCCAAGAAACCCGACCCGTTTACCGGTCTAGGTGTGAGGGTATTATGAGAAAGCATGTGGGGTGTATTAAGATAAATTTTAATTGAAAAAGCAAATGTGAGGTGTATTAAGTATGTGGGATTTAATCAACAATATGTGGGGTGTTAATAGAATAAGCCTTTCATAATCTTCTTTGCAATAAATCACTGGTTAATTCCTAATTTCATGCATATATATATGTTACCATTTCTATAATCATTTAATATTTCCTGTTAGATAGAACCTCATTACATATTTCTCGAAGTTTTACTCAACACCAACTCTCATAAATATGTCATGTTTCACTAATTTAGCCATTTGGTCAATCCTACTCTAATCTTTTTTGATGAATCACTAAATTTCATTTTTTGGGTACATTTTAAACTTGACTTGAAAAAGTGTCTACCAACAAAACAATGCTAATACTTTTTAGGGTAAATTACACAAAATTACCTCAACTATGGATCAAACTACAATCTCATACATCATGTTTTAAACATTGCAATGTCATACCTCAACTTATGAATTTGTTGCAATGTCAGACATCCGTTAAATTTTTTGTCAATTTTGACTGTTAAATGATGAGGTGGCAGGTGCGGAGCCCACTCATTTGACAATTGGAATAAAAAATTATTAATTTTTTATTTACAATTAAAATCAATTAAAAAAACAACTATCTCAGCCCCAACCCTCCCTCCCCCTTCATCCCCAATCCTTCGTTACCCCCTCCCACATTTTCCAAGCAACCAAACAAATCAAAGCATATAATTTTTTTTCAAAAAAAAAAAAATTCAAAACCCAAGTTGAAAAATCACAAGAAAGTGCAGACCTGATTTTTGATCCCAAAACCGTGCATCGAATGTGGATCCGGCAATTACAAGCAGGCCGCGATTCCCAAATCTCATAAATCAAAATTTACAAACCCTTAAAATCCTAATAGATTTACGAGTTCCCAGAGTGGGATTCAATCCCACGAAACTTTCATCGTCATTGGACCAAAACACTAGACTATTTCTCTATCGGAGAAAATTAAGATTTAATTTTTAATTTAAACCCATGATGTTATGGGTAAAATGATTTCTGGGCATCGGTGGAGAATACGCACAAACGAAGGAGAGAAGGAAATAGAGAAGACGCGCAGAGTACCTCATCGAAAAGATCTCATCCCCCGACTCCATCAAGTTCCTCCTCCCTCCCCAGAACGACGCCTTCCACTACTCCAAAATCCCTAGTGCCCTCGAATCCACCAGCAACGACAACCACATCAGCAACGACAATGGCAATTACGCCGCTTCAGATTCTCACGACGCACTCGAGAGCTCTCTTGCCTATCTTTAGAACCTTGACGATGGATAAAAGAGGATTAGGAAAGTCTCGATCATCGCCAGGTCCAGAAATCACTGGCAGGAAGCTCATATGGTAGCCGGATCTCGAGTTCAGGTGGTTTTCATGTTAGAAGACTCGCCATAGACGGCCATCAAGAAGCGACGGGATAGACATGGGGAGAGATAGGGTTTTTAATAATTTTAATTTTTTCAGATAAAAAATTCTTCACTTATTTAATTTTTAAATTATGAGTGGGTCCCATTATTGCCAAGTCATCATTTAACAGTTAAACTGATAGAAAATTTAATAGAGGTCTGACATTGCAACGAATTCATAAGTTGAGGTATGACATTGCAATATTTAAAACATGAGGTATGAGATTGTGGTTCAACCCATAGTTGAGGTAGTTTTATGTAATATACCCTACTTGTTATACAATTTCATGATTAAATGTAGGAAAATACAATCAAGGTTTTACAGCGATTTCACCATGAGAAGCAAATACTTCTTCATTTTATGCTTGCCACAGGGTTGACAAACAAGGTCAAAAATTTAACCTCAGTTTGTTTCTTAAATTTCATTTTTGTTATTAACAACATAACCTTATTTTAGATATTCCCATCTTTTATGTATGTACTGTTCATTTAAGGCAAATTTATCAGATGGTTTAGTAGAGATATAAAAGTTTTATTAAAAAAATCATTAGCTTTTATCTTCTTTTTTTTAAATTTAAGACAATAATTTTGAATCACACATGATAATTAGCCTGCAAACATGCATCTCTTTGTGACAAAATGTCAATCTACAACATCTTCCATGCTTTAGGTAAGCAAGTACCTAAGAGTTGACAATTTTATTCTCATTAGTTTTGTTTTGGGTTCGTTATTATTCAATTCTAATAAATGCGTTTTTGTTGTTTGTGGATTGTGTGTTCAATCAATATTTTGCAAATTCTACAATTTTATACCTTCTCACTAAAGACATTATTCACGCTAAAACTAAACGATTCAATGGTATCAGGAAAAATTAGGACTTTATCATCATTGTTTTTTTTCACATCATATGTTGGAAATTCTGTCACCAGGGGATTGAAAAAAAATAGTATGTGCCCTTAATCAAACAATTCATTCCATGTTCTAATTCAGAATTATAGATCATGGTATTGTCTGCCAATATAAAGAGTAAGATTGTGAATTCATGGGATATTATGAAAAGCATGATGTTTTCAAAATTATTTGGTTGACAGTCTTACTTAGTGATTCGAATTGAAGGACTCCAATTGCTATTTATGTGTAGAAAGGTTAATAACGAAAGTTTAAGAAATAAGTATTATTTGTCTTAATAGTAGTTATATGCATGGTGTGTGGTGTTGTAAAATAAATATTATGTGTGTTGATTTTTTAAAGAGATAAGTACACTTATATACAATAGCTTTTTATTAAAACAAATTTATATGCATGATATCTTTTTTACTGTAAATGACTATATTCTTTGTCACACATTACTGTACAACAATGTGTGACAGATAGGTCAACTAATCTTTCTACCCATTATCATTTTTTTTACTTACTAATTTTTATAGCCATTATTCACATGCAGCATATGAAAAAATTATAACTATTTTTACATGATTCTTTATTTGGTTGATCTAATTTGTTGCAGAGAACCCAAAAAAAAGGGTTATTCTCAAGTTGAAGATCATTTGATACAAGAATGTATTCCATGCTTGGTAAGAAAGATGAATATATAGCTTTTATGTTCATAAAATAAACACATGTCATTGATTTTGTTATTTGAATAATGATTGTGACATGTTATATCATTATCTTCATTTCCCCAACATTAGTATAGATTCATTTCGGATCCTATATCTGGGTGTTTAACTTGGTTTTGTTTTCAGACTCAGGAGACTACTTTTTTCCAGATTTCCCCATCTGCAACACATCTAGGAATTGTGAGTTAACATTGGATGGAATGTTAATCACTTTTTCTTTTCTTTATTGGATATTGTTTTGTAGCTTGATGCCTTGGATATAATTGAAAAGAGGATATCAGGTGCTCATAAGTCTATACATATGATGGAGTTCAAAACTTTCCACATCTTCTGAAAGTTTAGGTCCAACCAAGAGAACTTTCATGATTTCCATTATGAGTATTTTCCATTGTATGACAATTATAAATTGGTTCGAAAATCTAACATAGATTTCTTTTTACGTCAGGGTATTTAGGAATTCAATGTGCTTTGTATGTGTTCTTCTTCATTTTGCTGCCATTGTTGAATTTTCATTTTATATTTTTCAAAATTATCATGATGTGAAAATATGAGTTGTAATAAAACTCTGTTGTATAAAGTTTGCTAGATATTTGGATAATAACCCGTTCATAATGTGGATGGGAAAATTTGGATGATATTGAACCTAGCTTGCATTATTTTGTTCAAATGGTATGTGTGCCCAAATGCATTTAAGATTTCCTACATTTCCTCAGGCAGTTATATTTAGTAAACCCCTAATACACTTTGGATGAATTTTAGATTTTGATATTGATGTAAATAGATTTTAATATATTTCACATGTTTAATACAGTTTTAAAACCTGCAGCATCAGGCGGGTTCAATTGTTAGTGTAATCTAGATAGTAAGTGCATGGATGATTTTTACATACATGTGACTGGAGGTAACTTTAGGATGGTAGTCTTCTCAAGAATATAGGTTAAAGAGACCCTCATATGTGTGATCTTAACACTAATCCTGGTCATTGGATTATTTGAACGGATATCTTATAATTCAGTAAGACTGGTACGCATTATGTAAAGACAAGGTTAAGAAAACAAGGTGTATAGCCAATCTCATACCATTAGCAGGGCTGGGTTAGGACAAGTGTGTGAGTGCTTAAATGGATATTTAAGTTCACTAAACGGGACCGGTCCAAAGTTGTTGCATGGAGTCTTAAATGTCAAGCAAGTAATTCTGAATTGCAATTATGCAGAATAATCCTTAAACTTGGGCCATCATAGTTATAACATGGTTAGGCTGGTGATTTTGTTAATGTATCACCCAATGGTTAGAAAGATGTTACGTCCATGCCATTTCCTTATCCATTTCACTAAATGAAAGTTGAATACTCTACAACATGATCAAATAATTCTCGACCAAGGTACTACACATATCGAGAAAAGATTCTTCATAGCCTAGAAGTAGTATCATGTATGTATAAAAGGATCACATTTGGGTTTGACATACACTATCCAAACCCTAAGGATGTGATTGAGAGTATTGTATAGAGAGAGATCGTACTACATTGTAAGGTGAAATTGAATAGGTTCTCCTCATACATAAGGTATCGACTTGGTGACTATGATGTATGACTAGGTGTCACTCATAGTCAATGAAGCCTTGAAGAGTTGAATAAGCTCTTCATAATAAGGTGGATTAAAAGGTTGGTTTTTCAATTTGTCAAAACGATTTAAAGAATTTGCATTGTCTCACTGTCTTGTCAATTAGAACCTAATGATCGTACACCCTATTCTTTGTATGAGATGACTAACAAAGTGTTGGAATGATTAATGTGATTACTCGTTATGAAAAAAAATGAAATGGTAAAATAACTAATTAAACCATTTAATTAATTATCATAGTGATTTCAAGTCTAGTTTGGGTTTCGATATAATCTCGGGTTAATCTGGGCCCATTGGGCACTAGCCCACTTGGACTCCATTAAGCCATTTGGTGACTTAAGTTAAGAGAAGGCACAAAAAGTCCAAAGAAACTCTATGGCTGATTTTGCCTAAGGTGAGTGGGAGTTATATTTTTGTTATTTTTATTTTCAAAATTCAAATGGAAATGCATGTCCACTTGCCTATGTGGAAAGGTAATAATGGTGGCATTGAGAAGAGAAAGGTGAGAACTTTTTTAAGAAGCCAACTTTCACCTCTCAACAAGTCATTCAAAACACTCAAGGTTGACTCATCCATTGCATGTAATGCTCTCTAGTGCGCTCTTTCTCTCTCTCTCTTGCATGAGTTTCTCTAGTTGTTGAGGAAGAAGAAAGAAAAAAGAGAGGTATGTAAAGTATAAGAAAGATTACTCATCATTTCGTACTCTTCATAGAGAGCAAAAGTAACGTAGTATAGTTACCTTAGAGAGAAACCAAACATTCATCCACCACCTCCAAAATCGTGCACCATCACCACCATTTTTGGCGTATGCAAGCCCTTCCTCATTATAGAATAAGTGTGTACTAACCTCTCACACTTATTCTAGACCAAAAACTCATTGTTTCAAAGAAGATGTTGAAAGTTAGAAGACTCTAGCTTTTGAGTCTAAGAAGAGATACAAAGTAGATCAATTTGAGAAGGCTTGGCGAAGAAGCATCTTCAGATTCAAAGCTTGCTCTGTATGTATGAACACCAAACCTTATCTTTATTCTTGAAAGCAAATGAGTAGATCAACCACTTAGGTCAAAGGTTTTGAAGGGAATTTGTATCACAACTAGTTTTGTCGTTTTCACTCTTTATTTATGCATGTACATCTATTATCTTTCTTATTAAATACATGTATGGTTAATTAGTTTACAAAATTTAACTCATACAAACCCTTTTATGATCATCAAAATTCATTGTAGATTGGGCCCACAAGGTGTCCCTTAGATAAGCTTATTTGAGGGATCCCTCAATAGAAGGGGGCTATATATTATATACCCCGAGCTACCCATTTCCAAATTAACAAATAGAACAAAACTGACATTCATCTCCTAGGAAAATGAGCTCATCCCCCCGCTTGCAAATAACATATTTTCACTACAATTTTTTTTTAATCAAAACCCTTCAATCTCTTAATATTCATTTGAAGATCATCTTTACTAAAAAAAATAAAAAAATAAAAAATAAAACCATTCAAATCAAATATCATTTAGTCATTCAAATGTATCCAAATAAATTAACAGTGTAGGTACCAATTAACATATTCATGATAAACAGTTGTTTTATATGATGCATTTCGATGATTAAATGATATTCTATTTGAATGTTTTTTTGTAAGAATGATCTTCAAATGAAGATTAAGAAATTGAACATTTCTGATTATAAAATTCTCATAGTGAAAATAAGTCATTTGTAAGTGGAGGAATGAGCTCATCCCCCAAGAAAGGAATGTAAGCATAGTTATAGGAGTTATAAAAAAATGAAAAACCAAGGGATTTCGTGTTAAATTCTCATAACAAGAAATAATGAAACAAATTTGTAATATTTCTTATAAAATAAAATATTTGGGTTCAAATTTGCAAGCGATAAAATCGTGTTAGACTACAGATCTATGAGTTTGTTATTCGTAGTGTTATACGCTTAAAATCGATATCATATACATACAATCCTCTCCTGGGCTGACCAAAGCTCAAAGTTTTGTTTGTTTTTTTCAATAATGGTGGAGGCTACAATAGTAATTATCATCGAAAACATAGTGAAATGATGCGTTAGTCACTTTCAAGAAAATACCCTTCCACTTTAGTCGGGCTACAACATCTGCCATTTGAAGCCTACCTACCTTTATAAAAAAAAATCACTAACTTTGGACTAAACTTCTTTCCCACTTATTCAAAAGTTACACAATATTAAACAAGCAAGGCTATAAACATCATAAACAACAGTTTGGGGGTGATGAAACAACCTTTTATGAGTTCATCATTAGTAGCTTCCATCGAGCACTCGCCCATTGACCTAGATAAGATATGTTTCATTGCAAGGTTTAAACGTAAAATAATTAGTTTATTACTAAAGTCAAATGTGTAACCTCTGTCATAGTTAACCTTTCATCCTCCAACACTTGCAATAAAGTGTTAACAATTGACTTATATGCTTTCACCACTTCATGAAATAACATTATGCTATATGACCTCCGTCACAACCTTAGTTAGTTGGTCACCTTTCCATGACCAACACACCCTAGGAGAACCAATCAAAGAGCTGCTTAACATGACCCTTTGCAAGCTCTGTTTTACCAACACCCAACAGACTTAAGAAGAAGAATGAAATAGCCTATTTTTCTCATTCTTAAGCCCAAATTCTTGACCTAAAAAAGGAATTTACAACATCAATTGATTTGTCTTGCCCTACCACTGGTACAACATCAATTATTTTACAACACCGTTGGAGACACTATTCTTCTCAATATAGTACAACAATTTGCTTCTTTGGCTTAGACATCTGACTTTTCATCTATTTCTTGTTTCGCGAGCATTAATGCTAACTCTACTTAATCCATCTTCCAACATTTCTAGCCCCAAAATTCTAGAAACCAATAAGTATTATTTTATGCATAAGTAGAGTAAGACGTACAAAATAAAACAAGGATTTTGTTTTGGTACTACTCGCTTAATTGTAACTCTTCTTGAACACATAATCATATGCGGCATCAGTCACTTCTAAGGAAATACCTTCATGCTCTAGACAACCTGCAACAATCTCCATTTGCAGCCTATCAATCTTCTTTAGTTCTTCAATTGAAAAAGCATGGAACACAATGACATTATCTAACTTATTCCAAACTAAAGTGTTCTTTCACATCTTCCATCACTTTTTCATCAACAAAATTGCCCCCTAAACCATATAGGAGATGCTCCGCTTCCAATTTTAAACTCAAAATAATTATCGTATTATTAAAGTCAATTGTCTAAACTAGAAAGGTATTGGACCATTATCACTTTTACAGGTGCAAAACACTTCTTTTATGAGTGATATTTCCACGTGCACAACATTTACTAAGCATAATGTTGACTAGGTCTCATTCTATCATACAAGATTCATTCTTTTTAGCACATTCCTACAATTATAATGAGACTCATGTTTTAATAAACTATTTTTTCGTGATTGTTGCTCTTTGAACCCATCATGGCTAAAAAAAAAACTAATTGTATTAATAACACTCCAGATGACTTTTTATCACAAAACAACACAATCACTCGTGACCACTTAAAAACGAATCTTTAAAAATGACATCTTATATATTCAAATAATACTTTTCAAATTTAAATGGAAAAAATCATACATTTTTTGTTTGAGAGAACAATGATAAAATATTAAGTAATGAGACCTACTATAGTCACCCTACAACCTTATTTTCCAAGCGACATTTTAATAAAAAAAAATTAATGACACATTTGTCCTTTTGTAAAATGACTTCTCAAGCCCAAGTAAAAATTAATCTTAACCTATTTTTTATATCTTTCTTAGGGTTTAGTGTTGACAGATCTGGTGAACTTGACATTGTTTCATAATCAAGCGCACAATCAAGTGCACAATTCATTATAGTATAGTGCTTACAAATTTAGTTAACTTGATATAGTTTCATAAATTTGTTAGTTGTCGAAAAGCCAACTAACATGGGAGTTAAATTACATCAGACAAAACGCATATGATAATTCGAAAACCATGATGACGTTGAGTAAAAGTTTTCCTACATTCAAATCATAGATGAACATTACTAATAATTTATGTTCTTGAGAATTTACTCTAGTTAAAGTGGTTTTCGTCTTCTTATTTAGTAAATGCGAACGTATATGTCATCCAAAGTCAAGCAACTGTTACAATTCTTGCGTTCTGATCATGTCTTCCGATGAGTTTATATTTATTCAAGCACAAGAAGGATGATTGCGTCGTATAGTAGTTGCAATTAGTTTATAAGATTAATTATAGATTTTTTTGTAGCTTGCCTTGTTATATGCAAATATGTGAGTTGCTCGTTCCCTCTAATAAGATATGTCTAACTATTTCTCGTTTTTGGCAGAGTAGACCAACTTCAGGGTGTCCACACGAGGCACAGTGTGGCGTCAATGCTGTCAGCAACATAATGTGTTCAGGGGTGAGTTCACAATTCATGATAGAAATGGGGTTGTTGTCGAGTTTTGTTAAGATCGTGTGGACGTTGCGTGGAGTGATTTTCTTAATTTTCTGTTCTTATTTTTAATTTTTAAAGAATAGTTAAATTGATGCAAGGACATTTTAGGAATATTGGTGGATGGAAAATAGTGTTTTTATTTTTATTTTTTATGAGGGGTGAGAATACAAGATAGGGTTGAGAAATAGGGTTGTGAGATGGGTCTAACAACTCTCTAAGTTATTTGATTTCATCATTTGAATTTACATACATGAATATGAAATATTATGTAACCAAATTATGTCAAACAAGAAAGGATTTTCAAATTTGATATTAGATAATGATTTAGAAAATTCTATATCTCTCATAATATCATTATATAATACTATGGATTCAAATATATGATACTTATTGGCAAACAAAAAAAATCTCCAAATACAGAAAAGTCAAAATATCAAAGTTTTTTCTTATTTCTTATTTTATTTAGCTCGACCCTATGAGTTAACTCAACTTATAATACGTTTTGTCTAATTAAAAAGGTGTGAATTTGTCCTAGTTTTCTAATCTTCATCTTTATGTCACTCTCAAAGTTATGTGAATTCATGAATTTTTGGCATTTGAAGGGATTGCCAGTTTGCCACCAACGTTAGAGTGTCAATTCAGATGTAAAGTTGGATTGGCTTTCAATATTGTGAGAAATTCAAAGACAGACCCCCTAATAGTAAATGACAAACCACCAGCATGGCCACCTCTTCGCCTTTTTTTATCTTCCTCACACTCGTCAATTCCTCACTAGCAAACCCTAACTCCTCAAGATAGACAAAACTTATAGTAATCTATAGTAGAAAAAAATTACTGTTCAATTATAGTGAAAAGCCTTGCATATATGTTTATCCAATCCATTTGCTATTGTCATTGCAATGAGATATATGTATAAAGAATTACAAGTAGGGACATTAACTATTTTTTCCTCCTCCATTTGAGTCTTCCTCAATTTTATCAACTTATTCATTGGATCTACCCAAAATTTCAATCCTGTTTCTCTAAGAAGAGGTATAACAAAATTGGTGAAGCCACCTCACATGTATATTTTCTTTTTGTCCAAACTATTCAACCATCCCATCAAGGATGGTGAAGAAGATGAACAAGATTCTCAGGCATCGGCCATCCACCATTTCTTTAATGGTAAGTTTTATGACGCCAACCTTTTTGTTCTTTTTCATACCATTTGTAGGTAGTTTTGTTTTGTGCATCTGAATTCAATTCCTTAATTTTTTTTTGAATTGATTTGAACAGGTTCTTTAAGAGATCAAGTAGCTATACAACATAACTCTGCCAATGATCTTGACATGCCTCATGGTATATGCAAAAACGGCTATTTCAATGTTATTATTGGAAATACAAGGAAAATTGGAATTAGCAGGCGGGAGCCTAGCCAATAGTGTGGCCAACATTAGTGGTTACTGGGTTTTTGTTGGCCTCATTTTAAGCATAGAAAGGATCTCATCACAAGCCTTTGAAGCCTAACAATAGCCCCCCATGTGTCACGTCATCCAACGCAATATCACCTTACCCATCCTCACCTTTATCCCCATCTCCATTATGTGGTTTAATTGTAAGCCTTTACTTATGTTTTCGGGCCACAATCCAACAATTTCATCCATAGCCACAACTTACCTCACCTTCTTTATCTATATTCTATATTTCCAATCTATCATAAATCCTCTCAAAATCTAACTTAGAACCAAACACATCACATTCCTTTTTATGCTTAGTATTGTAGTGGCCCTTGTGATCCACGTCTTTACCTACTATATCCTAGCATGGCATTTTGGCTTAGGCATTCAGGTGTTTCCCTTGCTGGAACCTTAACCGACACGAACATTCTCATACCTGTTATTCTTTACTTGTGTGTTTCAAACATCAACACAAACACATGGCAATGGTGGTCCATCTGATGTTATTTCAAATATTGGAACCAAATTATATGCCAAGTGGTCCCAAGTTGTGTTTCTGTGTGCTCAGAGTGGTGGTGGTAAGATAGTATGATTATCATACCAGGACTTCTCAGTAATTTAGTTGAAGCTGTGTTTACCACGAGAATTGTAATTCAAGCCACCGCATTGGTCTACCAATTCCCCCTACGCGTAGAGTCAAGCCGTGTCAACACATGTGGGGAATGAGATAGGCACCAACTATCCAAAACAAGCTAAGCAATCATCATTTATTGCATTGTATTGTTCCATTCTCATAGGGCTTATAACAACCACTTTCTTGGTCAAAATGTAGAATGTTTGGGGGCAAATCTTCAAAGACCAATTAAGCGGTTATATAATTAACTGCTTCGGTGTTGCCTATGGTAAGGTTATGTGAGCTTGGAAATTGCCCTCAAACCATTATTTGTGGTATGTTGAGAACAATGTTTAAAATATGGACGTAGGTGGAAATATAGATATGGAAATTGACAGAAATACGATATCGGTTGTCTTCAATAAAAGTTTACAATAGGGTAGGTATATCAACTCATTCAGATTTAGTTGAAATTAAAGAAAAATATCTCAAAAAAACTTCAAAAGTTCGAAATCTGCAATGGATTCCAGCAAAATTTCTGTAGTGAATCGGTAAATATCTTCAATATTCATTGATTTCCTATATCTTACTGATATAGGATGAAGTTCACATTTCACCCCCTTTACATATTAATCCTTGATTTTTCGGATATTTCAACAAAAAAATATCGACAATTTCATGGATATTTTAAACACTGGTTGAGAGGTAGTGCAAGGCCAATTTTGGGTAATACTATCAACTTTGGTTGTGTTGCCTATGGCACTTTTGATGGCGTTCGTGATGCATTTCAGCTTGTTGGGCCCATGGCTGGGACTTCTTGCAGCCTATATGGTACAACAATTTGCTTCCTTATTGGGCTATACATTTAAGCTTATTGGGCCTATTGTTTTACCAACACCCATTCGGAGAAATTATTCTTCTTAACTTGGTATAACAATTCGCTTCCTTCTTGCTCGACATATATAAAAGCATCCGACTTCTAACTATCTTTCGTTTCACGAGATTAGTGCTAACTTGGTGACCATGTGTTTCTCAATTCATATTCCAATAGATCTAGCCCCAAAATTCTGGAAAACAATAAGTATTATTTTATGCATGAGTAAAGTACACAATAAAACAAAGATTTTGTTGTGGTACTACTCGCTTGATTATCTGCTTCAGCACATAATTATATGCGGCATCAGTTACCCCTAAGGAAATACCGTTCTCTAAGGAAATACAAACTCCACACTGAAAATGCTCTCTCACATCTTCCATCATTTTCATCAACATTGCCCTTTAAACCAGAAATGAGATGTTTCGCTCCGAAGTTTGAAGTCAAAATAATCATTGTATTCTTAAGGTCAATTGTGTAACCCTCGTTGTCGAAGAAGAGAATGCTTTTAATGATATGTTTATTCTTCTCAGGAAGAGGTATAATATTACAAAGAGATTTCTCCCAGATTACGCGGGATCCATCCTAAACTAGGAAATCCTAAATTATAGGAACCTTTACAAGTCAACACTCCCCCTCAAGTTGGTGCATATATGTTACACATGCCTAACTTGTCTAGAAACTTAGAGAACTTTTCACTAGAAATTGCTTTGGTGAGAATGTCAGCTATTTGATCTTCCGTTTTGATCGAAGGCACTTTAATTACTTTACCTTCTAGTTTTTCTTTAATAAAGAACCTGTCAACCTCTACATGTTTAGTTCTATCATGTTGCACCGGATTATGAGCAATATCGCGAGCTGCATTATTATCACAAAACAACTTCATCGGTTGACTATGTTTGACACCCAGATTTTTAAGTGTATCCCTTTGTTACCAGTCTTTCCTTAAAGCGATACACCGTCCCATCAGCTTTGTACTTTACCATATAGACTCATTTGCATCCTACAGGTTTCTTGCCAGCTGGCAAGTTTGTGATCTCCCAGGTAGCATTCTTCTTCAAAGACTTCAACTCTTCATTCATTGCTGTTTGCCAACGTGGATCAGCTAAAGTCTCATACACACTGTTAGGAATAGATAAGTAGATAATTAATGCACAAATGACTTATTTGATTCTGATAGGTGACTGGTAAACATATAATTACTTAACGAGTATAACACATTAGACTCAGGGTTGGGCTTACTCATCTAATACTTAGTTTTGCATTTAGGGTCGGCTTCATAAGTAAGTTTAGGAATACCTCGGCTAACGCAATCAGGGAGACGACGTGGTGGTGGTGCATCCGAGATCGAAGACGATTGATTATGGTTATTGAGACTCAAGATCGACTGTGAGGTAGCTGGCGACATAAGACTATCTGGTGGTGAGGAAACTGGTAGAGAGCTATCAGGCAGTGAGTTATTTGACGATGTCAACACTTCATTTTCAAGGTTTTCAACCTTGTCTTCATGTAAATGATCACCACCTGTCACCAAGACACCACATGTCGCCAAGACATTACCACTTAGTTCCAATTCATTCACATCATTGTTTTCGTGTGAATTATCACCACTTATTTCCAAGACTTCACCACTTAAATCAAAATAATTCACACTATCTATATTTGGAATAGTATAATCAAGAGTTTGAACTTTTGTCTGATTCTCCGCCTGAAGTGAAGACTCGGGATTAGCAAAGTACATATCATTCTCATGAAACGCAACATCCACAGTGACAAACAATTTTTTTTGTTAGATGGTGATAACAACAATACCCTTTTTGATTTGAGGCATACCCCACAAACACACACTGTAAGGCCAGAGGTTCAAGCTTACTTCTTTGTTGTTTATGAAAAATAATGAAGGCCATACTGCCAAACACGTACGGTGGAAGATTAGGAACTATAGGAGCATTAACATATGAAAAGAGAGTCTGGAGCGGTGTCTGAAAGTTGACTGATCGGGATGGAACACGATTCATGAGATATGTAGCTAAGGTGAGAGATTCTCCCCAAAAGGATAACGGGAGACGCGCCTTAAGCAAAGAAGCACGAACAACTTCTAGAAGCTGACGATTCTTGCATTCGGCAACACCATTTTGTTGTGGAGTATAGGGACAGGTAGTTTGATGAACAATACCATGATGATCAAGAAAGGCACGAAGTTTAGAGTTTACATATTCGCCGCCATTGTCGCTCCTGAGAACCTGTATTTGGGACTTATATTGTACTTGTACCATTTTGTAAAACTGCTGAAACAAAGAAGTAACTTCACTTTTGGACTTCATTAAACAAACCTAGGTCATACGTGTGCAGTCATCAATAAAAGTAACAAACTGATGCGATGTAAAACAGCACACAAATTAAACCCTCTTGTTGACAGTTGTAGTAAAGATGCAAGTAGGGATCGTTCTAGGCTGGGGATTAGGAGGGATTGCTAATCTACTTAAAACTGACTCAAAAAACACAAAAACAAACTTAAAAACACTTAACAAGACTCACAAGACTCAAAACAAACTTAAAAGACTCAAAATAGCTTAAAATAACCAAAAAGACTCAGAACAGACTCTAAAGAGTTATTTAGACGAATTTAAGACTGGTAAGAGCCAAAACACTAAAAACACAAGTTTGGATAGATTCTAACTAATTTAACACAACAAAGTAAAGGGGATTGGGTTTTTGGACGAATTTGAGTAAAATAAAACAGAAACTAGAACTAGACAGATTTGCACGAAATTGGGTTAAATTGGATGGATGTTGGGCTAGCTAGAGGGTTCTTCTCCACACATGACACACATGCATACAAATCGATCTCTAGTTGCTTTTCCAATAAACCATGAATGACAATGCCCCATATTAACCGTGCCATCACTAATTAACCCTCAGATTTTCCTTAAGTCATTGAATTGGATGAGATACGCCTTATCAACCCAAATTATTCTTCAATAGTCCCCTACATGCACATCATAATAGAGATACAATCAAAGATCATTAAGCTCTATGAAAATCATAAGCATTGACAAAGCATTCGTAACTATGACATCATGATACTCATGCCAGGAATTTAACTTAACGCGATCGTGACCAGCAACCTTCACTACTTGTGAATATAAGTTTGTAACGATTATGTGAAACTCCCTTATATTATAGCATCAAATTCAAGCATGCAAACTAAGTAGGCCTCCTTAATCAACATACAAGAATAAGTTTTGAATAAAACAGTTAAGCAAATTGCATTCACACTTTATGAAATCACAACTAGAATTAATCAATTCATATTGCAAATATGTTCATGGCTTCGAAATTCCCCCTAGCCAAAAGGAATTTAGCTCTTCATGTTCACAGCAAAACAAAGATACATAAACTTATACATTGAAAACAAAAGAAAGAAAACATCTAGAATGCTCCAGCAATCCAAACTTGAATGGCAAGCACGTCCAAGGCCTTCCTTCTTCTTCTTTGCTGCGACATAAGGTGATGGGTGATGATTGGTGGTGAATGGATGTAGGTGAGTTATGGTGAAGGATGGAGGGTGGGTGGTTGCGGCAGAGAGTGCAGAGAAATTGAGGCTGTGGAACTTATGTATTTATAGTCCAAGGCCATGGCAAAAATGATTTATTTAGGGTTTTTGGAAATCAAACTTAGCTATTTTATCCCACAAGAATTAAAAGTCAGAAATCAATTGGAAATAGGCAAGTAAGGTCAGAATAAAGAGAAATATGAATGTAAGATGCGGCAAGGGAAGGGAAAGTGATCCCTTGCGCGGCAAGGCTTAGAAAGAAAAGAGGAATGTGTTTTGGGGCAGAAAATAGGAAAGAACAAGGTCCCCTTGCATGGCAAGGAAGGGGAAAAAGGGAAAGTGTGATGTGTTTGTGCAGATTTGGTGCGGCAAGGAAGAAGCAAGTCCTAGGGTGGTGCGGCATGGAATTTAGGGCAAGTTTAGGACTTCTAGAACAAGTAATTAAGTGTCCTAAATTAATTTGAGATCCTCATTGGAGATGGAAATTAGGTAAATTCGGATTAGGACCAAATCAGGAAACTTGGCTAACATGCCTTCTTTCTTGCTGATTCTTTAACTTCCTTTTTCTTGAATTAATTTCTCTAGATTTGTAGCACATTCCTAGCCTCTTTTGACTTCAATTTCGTCCATCCCCTTGCTCTAAGCATGTGTTATCCATTCCAAGCGCAAAACTGCTCCAAAATGCACTAAAATGCCCTTTCTTGCCTCTTCAACCCTTTGGACCTACAAACACACGAAAATAGCTTAAAATACTAAAATAACTAAGAACTAACAACCTAAATGCAAGGAAACAAGTTAACCAAGTAGCATAAATATGCTCCTATCACAAACCAATGAGCACCACCAAGTGTAGCAATTTTAGATGGTCCCCAAACATCATAATGAATTGTCATAAACAGGATTGAACTTTTATTCAGACTAGGCGGAAACGAAGTACGATGACTTTGAGCTATTTCACAAACACCACATTTAAAGTTAGAGATATCTGTAGACATTGAAATTCGATGAAATAAATGTTGGCCATTGCATTAAAATTACATTTGTAAACATTGAAATTTCGGTGAAATAAATGTTGACCATTGCATTAAAATTACAACAACCCACCCAATTCACCTACAACCTCCACCCAATTCACCTACAACATCCACCAAAAAACAAAAGGATGGTGGTAATTCATTCTCAAAGCCTATAAATAGGCTTCTCAATCAAAGGATGAAAGGAGGATTTACATACATTTTCTCTACTCCCAAATTGGAAGAGAATTCAAATCACACCAAAACTTTGAAGCTTTGAAACTCTAAAAGCTTTCAAGAAAATCTCGAAGGATCAAGAAAACTCTCTTCGTTCTTCGTGCATCGTTCTTCCAAGATCAAGCCCCAACGGCCCTCGGATCAACGATCATCGTTCTTCAAGAATCAAGCCCAAAAGCCCTTGAAGAAACGTTCATCCACCTTCAAGATCAAGCCACCAACGACCCTTGAAGAAACGTTCATCCACCTTCAAGATCAAGCCACCAACGGCCCCTTGAAGAAACTTTTTGTTCATCCAAGATCAAGCCCCGACGGCCCTTAGATTAACAACATCCACAAACCAACATCTTACGGAGATCGAATCAGAGGATCAAGTTAAAAGAGATTGTAACCCCAAAATCATTAATACAAAAAAAAAAATTATTTTGTACACGTGTTCTTGTCTCTTTCATCGCAGGAATTTCCGTGTTTACAAATTTGGCACGCCCGGTGGGACAATCTCTACCTCTCATCTCTTTCTCCGTTCAAGAAAACCAAAGCACATCTCCAAAATCAATGGCGTCAAGAAAGGATCAAGCTGTTCCCGCAACCAAAGTGAAGAATAAGAACATCTTTGCCGTAAGTGGTGACATTTCAGGCATCATAACCCAAAGCAAGGCAAGAGCCCTCTTTGCCGCGGCTTCCACCCATGTATTAACTCTGGTGAATGAGCAAGAGCACCTGAGGCACGAGCCCGTGATCACCCTGGCCTCGCTAAAGGCGCCAAGGGAGGAAAACCAGAGGAAATAGTCCGAGTCCTTGCTTTCCGATGCCGACTCGAGCGACAGCACAGCCATGCAAGTCATGACTACCGGAGCAACTTCAATTGAGGAGTAGCTAGCTCAAATGAACAAAGCGATCGCAAAACTCACACGAACTGTGGAGGAAAAAGACTTGCAAATCGTCGCACTTGTCAACCAACTAGATGCAAAGCCCGACGTGAAAGTTGACCCAATGGTTAATCCATTAAAGAAAGAAGCCGCTGAAGAAGAAGAGCCTCCGATGAAGAAAGTCGAAGAGAAGCGGGAGCCAGACCAAGCAGCGGCACTCATGAGATCTCTCTATATCCAGCAGCTGCAGGAGATGATCGCCAGCACCATCAAGGCGTAGTACGAAGGAAGCTCGCATGACTCTGTACTATACACAAAGCCCTACTCAAAGAAGATTGACGCTTTGAAGATTCTGAGGAGTTGTCAACCGCCAAAGTTTATGCAGTTCGATGGAAAAGGAAACCCGAAGCAACATGTCGCCCATTTCATTGAAACCTGCAATAATGCTAGAACAGTGAGACTACCTCGTCAAGCAATTCGTGCGCTCGCTGAAAGGCAACGCCTTTGACTGGTACACCGACCTCGAGCCAGAGTCTATCAACAGTTGGGATCAGCTAGAAAAGGAATTTCTCAACCGCTTCTACAGTACCCGCCGCACCGTAAGCATGCTGGAGCTGACTAGTACGAAACAGTGGAAGGATGAACCTGTTGTCGACTACATCAATAGATGGTGTTCATTAAGTCTGGATTGCAAAGATCGACTTTCTGAAACCTCCGTCATTGAGATGTGCGTTCAGGGCATGCACTGGGGGTTACATTACATCATCCAAGGCATAAAACCAAGAACATTTGAGGAGCTGGCAACTCGTTCCCACGACATAGAGCTAAGTATCGCCAATCACGGGAAAAATAAGCCGATCGCTGACTTCAAGAAGGATAAGGTGTTATCCCCAAATGTAAACAAGACTGGGAAGAAGCCCGCCAAGGAAACTTTTACCGTCAACACTACCCCCATCAAAACTTCCTCCACACCCATCAAGATCTCCTCCAAAAACAAAGCAAATGAGATAAAGAAAGGTGAGCCTTATCCTACCCAAGACAGGTATAAAAACACCTTGAGGGAACTGGAGCAGAAGACGTACCCTTTTCCTGACTCTGACATGGCTGCAATGTTAGATGACTTACTAGAAAACAAGGTCATTGAGCTACCTGAATGCAAGCATCCTGAAGAGATGAATCACATAAACGATCTTAGGTACTGCAAGTACCATCGTATCGTGAGTCATCATGTTGGCAAGTGCTTCGTCCTTAAAGAGCTCATCATTAAGCTAGCTTAACAAGGGAAAATCGAGCTCGACCTTGAAGACATGGCCGCAACACATACTACCACGATTGCGTTTGGGTCATTCAATCCCGTGCCTCTCCAAGTGACACTTGACCTTTCCCGCCAATGCTCAAGCCACATGGTACCTTCTACACCACCATCACTGGGGGCAAGCAACCAAGACGCACTTACCGATGATGAAAAATGGTGGACATTGGTGACCTATAAAAAGATAAAGAAGCTAAGACCGTAAGCCACAAGGCTAAAGGGGGAGCAAAGGAGAAAGCATCGCCGCCGCAACAATAGGAAGCCTAAAAGAAATATAAGAGCTGCTAAGCCAAACATATGCTGAGGAACCTATGGAGCAAGAGCCACGCATTCCGGTCTCCTTGCACGAGTACTTCCAGGATGACTTCTTCCAACAATGCACTACCGCTGCATGTCACATGGTCGAGGTGGAAATGGAAGAACCTTCAAAAGGCACAGCCACCGCTATCGAGGAAGAAAATACCCTCACGCCCAAAGAAGGTCTACCAACGCACTTTAGCATCGAGGAAGCGCTACGATTGCCAAAGAAGATGCGAAGGGCACTAGCAGCGGCCTTGGCAAGTCCTGACGACCATGAGGTACAAGAAAGCAAGAACGAAGGCTTGAAGCTTCAGCCACATGAATGTGCCACATGTTATGCCGCCCAGGATGCGATCAGCTTCACAAATGAAGACTTACTGCTGGGATCAAAGCCTCATAATCGTCCTCTCTTCGTCTCGGGATACATAAGGGAGCACAAAGTCAACCGTATACTTGTGGATGGTGGATCAGCCATAAAAATCATGCCAAAGTCAACAATGACCACAATCGGCATCAAGGTGGATGAACTATTCCTAAGCCGTTTACTAATCCAAGGTTTTAACCAAGGAGGACAAAGAGCGATGGGCATGATCCGAGTTAAGATGACCATTGGCGAACTCAAGTCAAGCATGATATTCTACGTGATTGATGCAAGAACTTCCTACAGCTTGCTCTTAGGAAGGCCTTGGATCTACGCGAATGGAGTAGTACCGTCCACCCTTCACCAATGCTTAAAGTTTTACAGAGAATGAGTGAAGGTGATCTATGGTGACACCAAGCCATTCACCGAAGCCGAATCACATTCCCAGACGCCAAGTTCTACATGGATGAAGACATGGTACCCGAAGCTCTTCCAAAAGAGATCAAATCCACGAGCAAAGCAACACCTAAAAAATAGGAGTGGCAAGCCATGCCCAAGAAGCAAGAAAGAGAAGCTATGCCGTCTTCAAGCAAAAATGATGATGAGCTTGCTAAACCTGCAACAACCAAAGGGAGTAGGACGTCCTCAAATGGACCAAACACACCCATCTTCCGATACATCCCGATGTCGAGAAGAAAGAATGATCAATCCCTGTTTGAAACTGAAGCAAGCAAAGCCGGTGCACAGTGGCATAAGGAAAATGTAAAGTTGCTCAAGACAAATGCAGTTTTACCTCTGACACAGCTAGGCAACGCTAAGGTTGCAAGACCACCACAAGGCTTCATAAAAGCTCTGCCAAAGGGGGTGGAACCAAGCTTTCTTCCAACCAAGAGGACCGAAGAAGGTTTTGATCCAAATGCCTACAAACTCATGTCAAAAGCTGGGTACGACTTCGCTTCTTCTTCGAATCCTGGAAAGAAGGCTTCAAACACAATCAACAACAAAGAACGTGACCGTACCGAGACTCAAAAGAAGTTGAAGAAGCATGGTTACGGAGTGGACAACAACAAAGTTGGACTTGGCTTTACACCCAATGCACCCGTGAAAATTTCAAGCAAAGTGAAAAACGCTAGTACTCAACACATCAGCGTGAGCATTAAGCAAGATCAAGAGGAGCTTAAACCCACCCCCCGGCCGTCAGTATTCGATAGGATGAATCGCTCAAGACCCAGAATGTCAGCACTTAATCACATTGGTGGTCAAAACCGAACCTCCGTCTTCAATAGGCTTACCATGCCAACATCCCAAAGCTCTGTTTTTGAAAGGTTGTCAAAACCTAATAAGCGAAGCAACACGGCTAGCTCTCCTCCTCGTCGATCAGCTTTGGAAAGACTTGAAGACAACAAGAAGCTTTCTAGAAATAGGAAGACAACATCAAAGGAGGAAAAGCTCGACGGGCTAGCAGAAAAAGGCGATATTCGAAGCTCAATTCCTTCAAGGATGAAGCGCCAAGCAATCTTGAAGGTTGACACAAATGGACCGCTGAAAGTAAGAAAGTGCACCATCATCCATACTGGACAATCTTCATGCCAACAAACCCAAGAAGACGGTATTGAAGGGGAGACATCTTCCCCATCACTATCCAAGAAGACAAAGAAGATGAAATCCCTAAGGAATACGTCACTTCTGGCTCTTTCGAATCAACGTCTTCACCTCAATCGTTGGGGGCATGTTCCAAGTCAAGCGAAGATGAAGGACGGACTCATGTTACTCCAAATAAATTACACATGAAGCCTATGTTGCATCCACAAATTCACCCGTCTGAAAGGGGGCAAGAAACCATTGTTAATACACTTTTAAGCCTAGATAAAGCTAAGATTGTCAACATGATCGAAGCTGATTTAATTTAAGAGGTCATGGACTCGGGACGGAACTTAAATGTTGCCCTAAAAAAATCAGGGCAACTCCGTGCTTGCATAGAGTTTCGTGACTCAAAACAATACAAAGCTCGAGAAAACAGCGCTGAAGAAAAGGTCCAAGATGTCTTCCACATCACGATCTATGAAGGTAAATAAGACGAAATCCTCGAGGAAGATGTCACTGCTGCGCCACCACAGCTTGAAGATGGGGGGCAAGCCACGGTTGATGATCTCAAGGAACTTAACTTAGGCACAAGCGAAGAACCAAAGCCTATCTTTGTAAGTGCACTACTAAGTGTGGTTGAGATAGAGGAATATTACCAGCTGTTATTAGAGTAAAAAGACGTATTCGCTTGGACCTACAAAGAAATGCCCGACCTTGACCCTATCATCGATGTGCATCATCTTGCAGTCAAGCCTGGAACACGACCGATAAAGCAAACTCAAAGACGCTATCAATCCGAGCTCATCCTACAAATTGAGACTGAGATTGACAAGTTAATCGAGGCATGCTTCATTCGAGAGGTGCAATACCCCAAGTGGATCTCCAGCATCATCATTGTCCTTAAGAAATCCGGATAAATACGTGTTTGCGTAGACTTCCGAGACCTCAACGATGCTTGCCCGAACGACGACTTCCCCTTGCCAATCATTGAAATCATGGTGGACGCAACCACTAGCCACGAGGCATTGTTATTCATGGACGACTCTTTTGGGTACAATCAAATTCGCATGGCTCTCGAAGACGAAGAACTAACAGCCTTCCACACTCCAAAAGGTATCTACTGCTACAAGGTGAGGCCCTTTGGTCTAAAGAACGCTGAAGCTACATATCAACGCGCAATGCAGAAAATCTTCAATGACATACTACACAAAAACGTAGAATGTGATGTAGATGATGTGGTGGTCAAGACAAAGAAAAGATTTGATCACTTAAAAGATTTACAAATAGTGTTCGAAAGGTTGCGAAAATACAACCTCAAGATGAACCCGTTGAAATGTGCATTTGCCGTCACCTCCGGAAAGTTCCTCAGCTTCATTGTCAAGCACCGCGGCATTGAAGTAGACCAATCAAAGATCAAGGCTATTCAAAGCATGCCTGAGCCAAGAAACCTGCACGAGCTGAAAAGTCTACAAGAACGACTAGCCTTCATCAGGCGCTTCATCTCTAACCTTGCAGGGCGTTGTCAGCCATTCAGTCGACTCATGAAGAATGATGTTCCGTTCGTATGAGACGAAGCATGCCACAACGCTTTTGAAAGCATAAAAAAGTATTTATCAAGTCCACCTGTCCTGGGGGCACCTATGCCCGGGAAGCCGCTCATATTGTACATCGCCGCTCAGGAAAGTTCAGTTGGACCACTTTTGGCACAAGAAAATAAATCCCAGAAAGAATGAGCGCTCTACTACCTCAGTCGAACTCTCACCGGCACTGAGTTGAACTACTCCCCGATGGAAAAGATGTGCCTCGCCTTGGTATTCACCATCCAGAAGCTCAGGCATTACATGCAGGCTTATACTATCCACTTGGTTGCTAAGGCTGACCCGGTTAGATACGTCATGTCTAAACCAGTCTTGTAGAACGACTAGCTAAATGGGCGTTGTTTCTCAATCAATACGAGATTGTCTACATCCCAGCTAAAGCCGTCAAGGGACAAGCGCTAGCAGATTTCCTTGCCGATCATCCAATCCCAGCCGATTGGAAAATCTCAGACGACTTGCCTGACGAAGAGGTGTTTTACACCGATATCTTCCCGACATAGACGATGTTCTTCGACGGATCCGCACGAGCAGACGGAGCGGGGGCAGAAGTAGTATTCATGTCACCATAAAGGAAAATACTACCTTACTCCTTCCAACTAAGCGAACTATGCTCCAACAACGTCGCTGAGTACCAAGCACTGATCATTGGGCTCCAAATGGCGATCAACATGGAAATCACAGCCATTGAGGTATATGGCGACTCCAAGCTCATAATCAATCAACTCTTAACTGAATATAAGGTGAGGAAAGATGATCTCGTCCCGTACTTTCAGCGGGCAACTCAACTGCTACAAAAGTTTGAGGCCGTGACACTAGAACATGTGCCAAGAAAAGAAAATCAAATGGCAAACGCTCTTGCCAACCTAGCCTCAAGCATGACACTAGGAGAAGATGAAGCTGCAGACGTGCCAGTTTGCCAAAGAAGGGTGATCCCGCTCATCACTGAAATGCCACTGGATGATACAAACGTCATCTCAGTACTTCCAGTCGACACTAAAGAGTGGAGACAGCCACTGATTGACTACTTGGAGCATGGAAAGCTTCCAGATGATCCTAGACACCGTTTTGAAATACGTCGACGAGCACCTCGCTTTCTCTACTACAAAGAAACACTCTACCGATGCTCTTTTGAAAGAGTACTTCTGAGATGCCTAGGTGAGGAAAAAGCCAATCAAGCCATGGAAAAAGCACACTCAGGTGTATGCGGGGCGCATCAGTCTGGACCAAAGCTACATTTCCAGCTCAAAAGGATGGGTTACTACTGGCCAAGCATGGTGAAAGATTGCCTGGAATATGCCAAAAGGTGCCAAGCCTGCCAATTCCACGCCAACTTCATACATCAACCGCTTGAACCATTACACCCTACATCTGCTTCATGGTCATTCGATGCATGAAGATTGGATGTTGTAAGACCAATGACACCAAAGTCATCTGTAGGAGAAGCTTACATCCTAGCTGCAATAGATTACTTCTCCAAGTGGGCTGAAGTCATACCCCTAAGGGAAGTCAAGAAGGAAACTGTTGTCCGTTTCATCAAGGAGCATATTATCCACCGATATGGTGTGCCTCGCTACATTATCACTTACAATGGAAAACAGTTCTCCAACCGACTTGTGGACGAGCTCTGTGAGAAATACAAGTTCAAGCAGCACAAGTCTTCCATGTATCCTGCTCCGGCCAACGGTCTTGCAGAAGCATTCAACAAAACATTGTGCAACCTCCTGAAGAAGGTGATAGGCCGAACAAAGAAAGACTGGCACGAAAGAATAAGCGAAGCACTTTGGGCATATAGGACGACACATAGGACTCCTACCCAAGCTACACCCTATTCTCTTGTATATGGTGTAGAAGTTGTTCTACCACTCGAAAGTCAAATCCCCTCACTAAGAATGGCTATACAAGAAGGCTTGACTGATGAAGAGAATGCAAAGTTGCGCCTTCAAGAGTTGGAAGCACTCGACAAAAGAAGGCTCGAAGCTCAACAACATTTGGAATGCTACCAAGCACGGCTATCCAAGGCATTCAACAAGAAGTTCTACCCAAGGTCTTTCCAAATTGGAGATCTCGTCCTCGCATTGTGTAGGCCTATCATCACAACTCACAAGACAAAAAGCAAGTTGACATCAAAGTGGGATGTACCATACGTAATACAAGAGGTCTACACCAACGGCGCCTACTTAATCATGGCAGAAGACGGCTTGAAAATCGGCCCTATCAATAGCAGATTCCTGAAGCGCTACTACCCCTAAAACAAATGCTCCACGTTCCTGGCCCGCAAGAGCATAAACTGTGTACGGCAAAACAAAACAAAACAAAACAAAACAAAACAAAACAAAAAAAAAAACCAATCACCTATTTTGAACTACATCATGACTTGATCCCTCCTCAACTGAGGGTACGTAGGCAACTTGAAACTTCAAAACTTCAAGTACAGTCACATCATCAACAAAAACACAAACACTTTGAAGAATAAAGAGCAAATTCAAAATATGGATACTTTATTTCTTTAAATGAAGGATTTGGTCACAAAGCATTATTAAAAAAAAAATTTAAAAAAAAAAAAGAAAAAAAAAGAGCAACAAGAACAGTTGACAATGGAACAAGGACAGCGGACAGTGCAGCGACGGCGATGCAGCAGGCATGGCAAAGAGGGCAGCTACAAGACGTTCCTTCAAAGCATGCTACAGTGGTAAAGAAACCAAAATGCCACGCAATCGCACTACGCAACCCCGCAGCGATTACGCAAGCAGTTTCTTGCACCGTACGGCGACGTCACCACCAAGGAAAGTTGTGACCAAAAGGCACTACACAGCATAAACTCGCTGTAGTCTTTTGCACAACCTCACACGGTAAAAGTGACGCATTGCAACAAGCTCCAAGCAGCGGCAAGAGGCACGGCGACGTTACCACCAAGGAAAGTTGTGACCAAAAGGCACTACACAGCATAAACTCGCTGCAGTATTTGCACAACCCCACACGATAAAAGTGACACACTGCAACAAACTCCAAGCAGCGGTAAGAGGCACGACGGCGTCACCACCAAGGGAAAATTGTGACCAAAAGGCATTACACAACGAAGCCCCGCTGCAATCTCTTGCATAGCTCCACACGGCAGCGCACCACTGAGGGAAAACTCTGATCAAAAGGCACTACACAACGAAACCTCATTGTAGTCTCTAGCACAAGTACACCCACGTCTTGCTACCACGGCTCTAAAAGCTTCGTGAATATTCCAGCATCATGCTCTGCCTTTTCCAAAATTAAAGATTCCTGGCATCACAACAAAGAAATCCATCAGTGGGGTACACACATCACATATTTTATATACACGATGATGAGATAATCAACATATGTGTGTGTATATATATATATGCACGTACATGGAGTGACGGGACAACAACCTACCACAATCAAAATATGTATATGTGTATATATATAATATATATATATATATATATATATATATATATATTATATATGCAATTGGGACAACCACCTGCTACAATCAATATATATATATATATATATATATATATATGCAAACGACCTGCCACAATCAAAAAAAAAATATATATATATATATATATATATATATATATATATATATATATATATGAATGCATGCAATCCCAGAAATCAAAGTCGTCCTCAGCTTAAAGCAAATAAGCCTTACTGCGTAAAGGCTTCACAAATGCCTTTGCTGCGCAACTGCCTTCTCTCTTCCCGACTGCAGTAACGTCTCTCTCTCTCCTCTATATATAATATATGTACACGAACAAGACAATCACTTTCCATATAATATATGGCATATAATATATATATATATATATATATATGTGTACAAGGTGATGGGAGATACATACATAAAGGATTGGAGTCGTGCTCTGCTGAAAGAAACTGCACGGAGGAATTTGCTATGCCCTGCCTTCGTTTTCTCCCTTCACCCCAACCTTCAAACTAGCAGCCACTCCTTCTTTTTGTCTAGCATCGAGTTCAAGAAGCAGCAGATGTAGACTGCAGTGCAGCAAAGAAGCAATGAACGCAGTCACGGTTGCAATCAGCAGCAGCACGGGATGGCAGGACGGGGCAGTCAGGGTGCAAGACAGTAAGCTGGTGTCGTGGTTGTGTAGTGGCCATGTGATGCCCTACATATGTATGTATATATAATGGTCTCAACAGTTGCAAATGAAACTGGTCTGCATGTAGTGCAGTAACTGTGTAAACAGTCATCCACATACAGAGAAGAATACAGAGATGAATGCAGTACAGTAACTGTCCAAACAGTAACCCGAGGAATGCAGTGCGGTGACTGTGCAAGTCCGTATGCGGAAAATGATGCAGAGGAAGAATCCCATCGACGAACCCAGAAAAGCAGATGAAGTGCCACAATTATGCAAGTAATGATGCGATGACTGTGCGAATAATGGCGCAGTGGTCGTGCAAGCAGTGATCCGCGTGCGGAGAAGAACGCAGAGAAGAATGGTACGGTGATTGTGCAAATAAAAAATGGTGCAGAGAAGAATGCGGTGCAGCAAAGAAGATCCATACTCTCCACTTTGCTTTTCTGTCAAAGAATCACGTTCCTGGTTTCTCAGGAATTATTAAAAAAAAAAATATATATATATATATATATATAATAAAAAATGACAAAGGACATTTGGTGCGTCAGGCACCATCCATCAAAAAAAAAAAAAAAAAAAAAAAGAAAAGAAAGAGAAGAAAACAAGGAAGTAACACATCTTAATGAGATATGTGTTGTAGCACAATACACTAAATAAAATAAAGCCTGTCTATTGATATCTCCAAAAAAAAAAATTACAAATGAGTACAAAAAATAAAACATAAAAAATTGAGGGAGCCTTCACAAAGGTTACTCACGTGAAGCCCTACTGCTCGGCGAAACCCTAGAAGCAGGAGGCATTGGAGATAGATTATTTGGAGCCTCGATACTTGGTCGAACTCCAGATGTCGAAGGCAAAAGGTGCATCTGGAAGAAAGCCACAAACCTCTGATGGTCACTTTGAATCCGACCTTCGAATTCCTGCAGCTGATCAAGCTTTCTCTTTATACTCGTTGAATAATTATTTGCAAGCTTGAGCAACCCTCTATTCTCACGCTTGAGCCGTCCAAGACTTACCACCTCGGCCGTCAATGATTCAACTTGGCGAGTTCAAGCAAGTAGGCGTTGGCCCATATTGGACACAGAGCCCGCACACTGGACACTGAGAGCCCGGGACTCTTGAACAACCAACTCATCGGACCATCTTGAAAGCAACTTATTGTCTCTAGGAGTGAGGAGGTTCTTAGCTACTACTGTAGCTGTTGTTGCATCCCCCATCACAGAGTCTTCAACTGTAAGAGGGCCATTAGAAGATAAGAAGGATGGGTGCCATATATTACCCTGACGCGGCGCACCTGTATCACTCTGGAGACTCCAATCTAGGCAAATGTTAGACGGGTAAGCCATTTTCAGAAATGGTAAAAGAAAAGGTTTGAATGGAGTAAAATCTCAGAAATACACCAGAGATAATTTCCATAAGCAAGTAATCTTCAAAGTGTGCATGCTAGATGTGATCGACACCTCTATAAAAAGAGAGGTAACATAACCACTAATTCAAAAAAATCGAAGCGACACCACTCTCTGACTTTCAAAAGCTGGATTTTTCTGCATAAAGTCCGTCAACACTTTTCAAGCCCAATCTCAACTTGTCGGATAACACGTGCAACTTTGTCAAAAAATCTCTGACAAAGTTGAAAACGCGTTTCACTATTCCAACTACCACACTCTTGCCGACAAGCGTGGGCGACAAGGCCACATCCGCATCACTACTTGCTATTTCGCTCTTCTCTATATAGGTCGACTTTCATCCTCCACAGCAAGGCACACATCCAAAATGCTTGGCTCTTTTCCCTTGCCAAGAATGCATCTGCAACCAAGCCTCTCAGCATACTCAGTTGTCTTCCTCTTCGAGAACACATCTTCAATCAAGTCACTCAAAATGATCAGCTCATTTCCCCAACCAGAAACCCCTCTCGATCGAAAAGTTTACACCCGCACCAAAATCTTATACTCTTTCCTCCAAGAGTAAAAGTACCTCATATCATCAGGGTTGAGAGCAAGAGTATCTCATAGCATGCTTTCTCCTGAACATTTTCTTTGTCCTCCCTCTTTACTGCAGGATAAGGAGAAAGAGAGCAATCAGCCGGCGCTTGGAATCAACCTTCCGAGTTGGACCGATTGCCTGGAACCCCTTCCCTGATTGCTTACCTAGCCTTGCTCTCGAGTACTCATCTTCAACATCTTGTGCTTCCAGAGAAGATACCACATCCGCCTGGAGAACAGATAAAGGAAATTGATACATCGAAGCATGTGGAGACAAGCGCAACCAATACATACGCTGATCCATCCGCTACTTCTTCAAAAGCAAACGTGTCTCATATCATCAAGGTCGAAAGCAAAGGTATCTCATATCATGTTTTTTCCCTATCTTTTCCTTTGCCCTTGCTCTTGCTTCCAGGACGAGGACAAAGAAAGCAGTCAATCGGAACCTGCAATCAAACTTTCGATCTAGAACTGACTGCCTAGAAACTTTGCCTGATTGCTTACCTAGCATTGCTCTCGAGCATTCATCCTCAACTGTTGTCAAGGTCACGAATTCCTCCGGCAAATACCTCATGACAGTTGATCAGATATTGGCTCTTTGCACTGAAGCTGCCAAGCATGGATGAGTCGCTAAGAAGTGATGCTCTGAATGACCATTCAAACGCAAAAGGTTGCGCACTACTTCTGCTACGCAAAAGAAACAAGCAGAGAAGAATGTAGCATGATGAGTTGTAACAAATCACTGTAGCACGACACCCTTCCCTGCAGAACTGCATAATCCAGACGAAGGAGTCTGAGTCAAATCCAAGTCCAGCGTCGTTACTCTAATGGAAGAGTTTGAGAAGCTTCAACAACCTTTCGCTGGTACCATCACCGAAGAGCAAAGCCTCGCCGTCCAAAGCCATCAAATCACCACTGCTTCTACAAAAGCAAAAGTATCTCATATCATTAGGGTCTAAAGCGAAAGTATCTCATATCATGCTTTTTCCCTGTCCTTTTCTTTGTCATCGTTCTTACCTGCAGGACAATAAGAAGAATAGCAATCGGGCGACACTTGGGATCAAGCTTCCAGTCAAAAATCGATTGCCTAGAACCCCTTCCCTGATTGCTTACCTAGCATTGCTCTCGAGTACTCATCTGCATCTGCCTAGAAAACAGACAAGACGAGTGATAATGAAGCATCAATCTTGTGGATTATCAGTAAACGCGACAACTGCACATGCTGATTCATCCCCTAACCCTCTTCAATATGAATTGGAAAGATTGAACAAAGAAACAGGTCATCACCTCCACCTCGTGCTTGCCTGCCAAGTGTTCAAATCCTAAAACCGCTCGTGGTCCAATCTAAATTCAAGATCAAGCCCCAACGGCACTTGAAGAGATCACAAAACCGATTCAAGATCAAGTGTCCACCACCCTTGAATCAAACCCAGTTCAAGATCGAGTCTGTGGAAAGTAAGTTCAAACCTTTGGAGGAAACCCGAAAACCCTCCAGCCCAGTTCAAGATTAAGCCTGTGGAAAATTAACCTTTGGAGAAATCCAAAAAACCCTCTAGCCTTGTTCAAGATTAAGCTTGTGGAAAATCAACAATTGGAGGAAACCAGAAAATCTTCCAAGCCAAATTCAAGATCAAGCCCCGACGGCCCTTGAAGAAATTTTAAACAAAATTCAAGAGCAAGCCTCAACGGCCCTTGGATCGACATCTACACTAAGGGACTTCAAAACGCATCTTCTACACGTTACAAGCACATGTATACAACGCGCCTTGAAGTATGGGCATTTGTAGACATTGAAATTTCAGAGAAATAAATGTTGACCATTGCATTAAAGTTACAACAACCCACCCAATTCACCTACAACAACCCACCCAATTCACCTACAACATCCACCAAAAACCAAAAAGATGGTGGTAACTCATTCTCAAAGCCTATAAATAGGCTTCTCAATCAAATGATGAAAGGAGGATTTTTACATACATTTTCTCTACTCCCAAATTGGAAGAGAATTCAAATCACACCAAAACTTTGAAGCTTTGAAACTCTAAAAGCTCTCAAGAAAATCCCGAAGGATCGAGAAAACTCTCTTCGTTCTTCGTTCATCGTTCTTCCAAGATCAAGCCCCGACGGCCCTCGGATCAACGATCATCGTTCTTCAAGAATCAAGCTCAAAAGCCCTTGAAGAAATGTTCATCCACCTTCAAGATCAAGCCACCAACGGCCCTTGAAGAAACATTCATCCACCTTCAAGATCAAGCCACCAACGGCCCCTTGAAGAAACTTCTTGTTCATCCAAGATCAAGCCCCAACGGCCCTTGGATCAACATCCACAAACCAACATCTTACGGAGATCGAATCAGATGATCAAGTTAAAAGAGATTGTAACCCCAAGATCATTAATACAAAAAAAATATTATTTTGTACACGTGTTCTTGTCTCTTTCATCGCAGGAATTTCCGTGTTTACAATATCATGCTTAACAAATAGGCTAGGAAACAACCTCTGCAGATAGCCAAACGAAGCATGTCCAAGTCGACGATGCCACAACCAAATCTTTGAAGCTTTATTCCTATCCCCCTAATTTCCTTCCACTGCAAGAGCTTGAGTCAACATTCAGGAACTGTTCGGCGTCAACTCCAAGTAGTAGAGCTTCCCATGCCTAATACCATAACCAATCGTTTTGCGAGTCCGAATGTCCTTAAAAACACAAAAAGAAGGCCAAAAAATCATAAGACAATGTAGGGTGACAGTTATTTGAGCAACAGATAATAAATTATAGTCAAGAGAAAAAACAACGAGGACAAAATCAAGATTCAGGGTATCAGAGAATAATACATCGCCTTCCCCGATAAAGGGGCCAACATTACCATTGGCAACACTCACGACAGTTTTGGGGGATGGTTTTAGGGTTTATACCTGTCTAGAATCACAAGTCATATGTTCAGTAGCATCAGAATCAATTATCCATGTATTATTCGGAACAGATACAGAAACCTTTAAAGCCTTACCAGTATTAACGGTATGTTCAGAATGTACCTTAGTTTCAACAATCAATGCACAGGACTTATTACACTGGGAATCACAAGTCTTATCCCAATTATCAAGAACAATTCGATGTTCGGAGGGGTAAGAACTCGCATTGCCATTGCTCTGGATGGAAATAGACAATTCCTAAAATTCAAAACAAGTCAAGCCCAACAAAAAAAAAAAAGAACAAGTCAAGCCCAACAAAACCTATGTTGACCTTAAAACAATCGCCCAAAAAACAAACCGAGTTACTTTTCTTCTTTTTCTTCTTTTTTTTTCTTTTTCTTTATTCTTTTTTCTTTCTTTTCTTCTTTGTCTTCTCTGAAGCCCCATTTTTCTGGAATCAACTTTCAATATGTTTCTCTCTGTGTGAACGATGCAGAGGAAATAAAAAATTGCAGCGGGTGCAAGTTCAAGTGGCAGACAGCGGGTTCGATCTTGTGACGATTTCAACCAATCTGGGCAGCAGCGGTTCAACTACAGTGGTGGGTTGGTGCAGGTGCGTCCCTGGGTTCTGGTGGTCTCTTCAGGTTGTCAGGCGTAGCGGGATGGCGAAAGAACAGGTTGCGAAAACGGATTAGGCTACAGGTTCAGTGGTGCGGACCTTGGGGTTAAGCAGTGGCAGGCAACAGGTTCTGAGTTTCTAATGGAGACTGGCCTCACAAAAAACTAGCAGCAACGACAGACTCGCTCGCTGTTTGTTTTGAATTCAAAGAGGGTAGCAATGACAGCAGTCGCTCGCTGATCGAGGGATAGCAACGACCATAGTCGCTCGCTGATCAAGAGACAGCAACAACAATAGTCGCTCCCTGATCAAGGACGGCGTATCAACCAAGTCTGAGCCTCGGCAGAGCTATGCAGCTAGGGTTTCTTTTCTTCGACATGGCTCTGATGAAAATGCTTTGAATGATATGTTTATTCTTATCGAGAAGGGGTATAATATACAATTTTAATTCTAACCAAATAGGAAAGAATAATTACAGGATATTACAAATAGATTTCGCCTAGATTACAGGGATCCATCATAAACTAAGAAATCCTAAATTATAAGAGCCTATATAAGTCATCAGTCGATTAACCTTCCGTCCTCCAACACTTGCAACAAATTGTTAGAACCCACCTGTGTGCTTTCTGCACTTCATCAAATAACAATATGCTACATGGCCTCCTCACCTCACAACCTTTTTTTCTTCTTCATTTTAATCATTTATGCGATAGCTTATGAGTTCGATTATCGCAAAATCCCTTTATTTTGCATATGTTCAGTATCCTAGTAGGTAGGATTTTGAGTTTCTACCCAAATGTTTCAGGTTTGAAACTCGTCATCTTTTAAATTATTATAATAATTTCAAATTCTGTCTCCTCTCCATAATAGTAATAATTTAAAAAAAAAAAATATATATATATATATATATATATTGTGTACAATATATATTGTGTGAGTGTACACACACACAAAACCAAGTGTTGCTTCATTAAAAAAACAAATAGAGGGTAGATGAGCCACTATCGACATAAACTGTTGTTGTATACATAAGTCCTACTTGGGCTGGCCCAAGCCCAAAGTAATCAAGTCTGGCCATCGGCCACATTTGGAGCAAATATATCATTTAAAAGCTCATCTTTTGTGTATTTTCTATTTAATAATTTTTTTAAAGACAAGCATAAATTTAGATTGGGATAGGAGAATGAGGATGCTCTCTGGATTTTTTTTGTGAGGATTCTGGAGATCCTTCAATCGTGTTCGTTTATCGTACATCGTGCGGTCAGTTTTCATCACGTACTGTTTATATTCAATTTTAAATAAAAAAAAATTAAAATGATTTCTGACTGCACGATGTACAATGAACGGACACGATTGGAGGATCCCTGGGATCCTCATAAAGAGGATCAGGAGAAGATCCTCATTCGGGATAGGTCTTTAGCCATTGTAGATATAAACTGTTATTTGATATAAACATTGCTTTTAAGTGTGATTGTATAAATCCTAGATCCAATTTGATACTAGTTATTCTTCCCTGTGGAGCCAAAAATATTTGAGAAAAATATGGAGGCGACATGTGGATTCTAGGGTAAAACAAAAACAAAATTACCCTCGAGGCACACCAAAGTTTCTACGCGCAAGCAGTGGGAAATCATCCCTCAATCAAGTCAAAAGTGCCCAAAATAGGTATTTATTTATAAGCTATTTCATCCATCCCTCATCATATCTTCTCCACAAGGTAACCCCTAAATCATTCATTTTTTATTATATTAATTAGCTAATTAATTGATTAATTATTCAATTAATTTGCTAATTAAACACAAATCGTGAACTTCACCCACAAAACCATCCAAGTGGCCGGTCCATTTCCTCCCAAGGTGGCCGGCCACATCCCTATATAAACACCCTCATTCTTTCCAAAACTCAATTCCAATTTTCTTGCTAAATTTTCAAAATTCTCCAAACACTTTTATTTCAAAATTCTAAATTTGGCATCGGAGGTTCTTCGGCCAAAGCCCCCCCAATTCATCGTGGGTGCATGAGGCTCTTGGCCTTGACCTAAGGTGTTATTTGTTTTGTAGGTGCAATTTTGTCCAAGAACAAGGAGGAATAAATTTGCATCCACAAATTGGTGCTTTCATTACGAGTTGAGTCACACACTCATAGAAGACTCTCGCATCTAAGGTTTTTCTTTCCTTGCTTATTTGTAGATTTTTCGTACGTTCTTATTCTAGGAATTTTAATTTCTAAAAATTCTTTGATAAAACGTAAAAGAAAAGTACAATGGCAAGAGATTCAGAAACCTCGACGAACGGAAATTCCAAAGTTCAAGGATTAGGACTGCAGTGATCTACAAGGCTCATCACAATGATGAGTAGAGCGGCACCACCGTCATGGGGCACCACTATGGCCACCGCCACGATGGCCACCACGGTGGCCACCCTCGGCAAAGCCCACGGCACTACAACCACGGCCCAAGCCGTACCATTCAAGCCCACACGGGCCTAAGCCCAAGGTGAGACACCTCGAGCCACTCAAGCCCGACGCGAACCCACCGCGTTGCCAAGCCGAGCCCTAGCCTCGCACCCACGTGCACCATATGCCGAGCAGCCCACTTCCGTGACCCAGCCTGCTCCCATGGCCTTCCAAGCAGTCCAGATCAATCCAAGATTAATTCAACCGTCCTGGCTTGAAATTTCTAGGCCAACGATTGAACCAAGGGCATTTTCACCCCATTTCTCCACGGATTTGACATTTCCCAACTCAAATCTCTCACCAGAAGCCCTCTACACTTCCACTACTCAAGGAGACGCATTCTGTCCAAGCTCTTCTAACCCAAATAGAGAACAACACTTGTCTCGACAAGTTATAGAGTTAACAAGCACCCTTGCACAGCAGACAACCTTGGTAAATCAGCTATTGCAGCGCACCAAGATGCAATGTGCCCCTGATGAAGTGTCCTGAAATAGGACAATGGTAGATAAAGAACTTATCCAGCAGCATCCCGGCAAGCAGCCTCTCAACTAGCCACAATCTGAGCGTTCTAGCAGCTTACGCTCCCGTCTGGGTCCTTGGGATAACGTATACTCTTGTCTTAGCGCGCGAAGGAGGGTGCACTCCCGATCAAGCCCACGGACGAGCATACATTCACGGTTGAAGCCACACTCCGATTATCAACATGAACAACCTTCCAAGCGAAGTGTTCATTCATAATTAGGCTCGCAAAGAGCATTCTCCACCTCATATCGGAGTAGGCAACACGGCGGATGGAGGGAAGCAGTTACTCAATCCGACTCAAGTTCAACCAGCCGTTTGTTTGCCAGAAACATGCCATATGCACCGCAGCCACGATATAAACGAGTCGAGCATAGGGAAGAGTGGCCTAGACCAATAGGTCACGACCGGGGGTAGTCGAAAGTTTCACTGCCCCAGTATATGCAAATTCAAGAAGAAGTTGACAGGCTCTTGACTGAACGATTACGTAATTTCTAGCGCAACGAGGCTGCTGATGATGCGTTTCAACGAGACATGACCAACATAAGCATGTCACCATTCATGGATGAGATCTAGCGGACAAATCCACCTCGCGGGTTCACTATGCCTCACTTCACTTCGTACAAGGGAGACGAAGATCCAGATCGACATCTCAAGCACTACCATAGTACCATAATCCTTTTCAGGAACGACGAAGCGCTTATGTGCAAAATTTTTGCCACAACTCTACAAGACGAGGCGCAATACTGGTTTCACACCCTACCGCCACAGTCGATCCGGAGTTTTAACGAACTTTCCTTAGTTTTCACTAAGGAGTATTCGTCTAACCGCTCAATCAAAATGACATCCGACCATCTCTTCAACATCGTAAAAGACCCTTGAGAGACAATTCGTGACTACCTCAAGAGGTTCAAAACGGAGAAGGCCAAGATTGTTGGCTGCAACAAGGATATAGCAACGGCAGCATTCAGAAATGGGTTTCCCACCGAACACCCTTTATTCGGAAAGTTAATCATGGGAAAAGAACTGACCTTAGCAGCTTCAAATGCTTTGGCGGAAAAGCATGCACTATGGAACGAGGCCAAGCAGTCTAACAAAAACGAGTCGAAAAAGAAGCGCATAGAACATTCCCCGACCAAAGAAGACTCAGCACTCAACATATTCACCAAGTTCACAGTTTCAATCGGCCAAATTCTCCGCAAGCTCAAGAACGAACCTTAGTTCAAACTGCCGCCACCTATGAAAGACGATCTTACCAGGCTGGATCACACAAAGTATTACGCATTCCATCAAGGACCGGGCCACACTACCAATGGCTGCCTAAAGTAGAAGTAGTACCTTGAGAAGCTGACAAACGAGGGCCGGTGCGACTAATATCTTGACAAGTCAACAATACGGCCTACACAAGCAGATGAAGTCTCCATCACCCCCTGAACCCTATTAAGACTTCTCCAAATAAGTTTGAAGTCTTAGGCAGCTCGACAAACAAGGCCTCGTAAGCCGATGATTATCCAGTTTGTTATGCAGTTTCTATCTTCCAGCACAATTGATTCATTTCTTTATTCTCAATGACGATTCAAGAAGTTATTCATAAGCCTGGCTTAACTGCTATCTACAACAACTGCTCAAACCCCTATCTGGGTCTGCTCTCTAGTGCGAGAGGATAAACTAATTGCTCTCCAGTGCGAGAGGGTAAACCAATTCCCCGATACCCAAAATGGTTTGCTCTCCAGTACGAGATGATAAATTAATTGCTTTCCAGTGCAAAAGGGTAAACTAATATCTCTCCAGTGCGAGAGGGTAAACCAATCCCCCGACACCTATTTGGGTAAGCTCTCAAGTGCGAGAGGATAAACTAATTGCTCTCCAGTGTGATAGGGTAAACCAATTTCCCGACACCCATATGGGTCTACTCTTCAGTACAAAAGGTTAAACTAATTGTTCTCCAGTGCGAGAGGGTAAACCAATTCCCCGACATCCATATGGGTAAGCTCTCCAGTGCTAGAGGGTAAACTAATTTCCCGACACTCATCTAGGTAAACTCTCCAGTGCGAGAAGGCCACATAGCTCAAAAGATCGAATGCTTAAAGATCAACTAGGCAGCGAAAGGTCAGGGGGCAGTAGCCACTTTGCACTCAACAGTGCACTCATCTGACACTTCATCTTCAACAGCTCCAATCTTGGCAGCTCCATCATTGACTGCTCTATTTACAGTAGTTGAGAAATCAAACTCAAGCAATTTCCTTATTTTTGGCAACTAGCCCAGACGAGGCAACCCAAACCGTGGCCCATGCCATGCCACCTCATTGGCCCATGCCAAGCCGACTCCTAGCCCCTGCCAGTCAACGTTCCGTACCATCCCGACGGCTGCCTCGCAGCAGCATCACCCAAGAAAAAGACAAGAAGAATTAAGTTTTTCTTACATCGATGCTGCACAGAGAAGACAAAGAAATCAACGGAAGACAGTTCTTTGCATGGACAAGCAAAGAAGAGTGTAAGGGAGAGGGAACAAATATCCTCTAGTTTTCTCTATTTCTTGTAGGGACAAATAATTGCCCTCTGAAGTTGATTTAATCCTCTACTTAAGGTAGGCTTAAATAGGCTTTGGAGGCAATTTATTTCCCTTTCCTAGAAGAATCCAATTCCAAGTCCAAGTGAGAATCTGCATCAAAGCTGGAGTACTGTTCTAAAAATCCCCGCCTAGGCGCTAGGCGGCTGGCCACCGCCCCGATTAATGCTAAGAGCGCCTAGACCTACTGAGGCACCGCCTAGACCGTCTAGGCACCCGCTTAGACCGCCTAGACCCGCCTAAACACTCGCCTAGGTCGCAACTCACTTAGACAGAAAATATATAACTTTCATTTTGCATTTTGTTTTTTTCTAATAAATTGTAATGTACTTGTTGCATACTTAAATGAACACACATTATATCCTTATTTCACATGTTTTCATTATGTTCCAATACTTCATAATATATATGCATTCTAATTTGTAGTTATGACGAAATTATATATATTTCAAGTATAAGCAAACACTTATTTACACGAAATATGATTGATTTACTTAAATCCGCCTAGTCCGCCTAGGCGCCTGCGTAGGCCCTGCCTAGCCGCCTAGGCGCTAGGCCCCAGCCCACCGCCCGACTAGCGCCTAGTGACTTTTAGAACCTTGAGCTGGAGATCTCTACACTTGCTGCCCTTTCCTATGAGTAGCCCAACAGGTGTGAGGGCATTTGTGGAGCAAAAAATAGTCAAGAAAAATATGGAGGCGACAAGTGGATTCTAGGGTTAAAAAAAGACAAAATTACCCTCGAGGCACACCGAAGCTTCTGCGTGCAAGCAGTGGGAAATCATCCCTCAATCAAGTTAAAAAGTGCCCAAAATAGATATTTATTTATAACCTACTTCATCCATCCCTCATCATATATTCTCCACAAGGTAACCCCTAAATCATTCCTTTTTTATTATATAAATTTGCTAATTAATTGATTAATTATTCAATTAATTTGCTAATTAAACACAAATCATGAACTTCACCTACAAAACCATCCAAGTGGTTGGTCCATCTCCTCCCAAGGTGGCCGGCCACATCCCTATATAAACACCCTCATTCTCTCCAAAACTCAATTCCAATTCTCTTGCTAAATTCTCAAAATTCTCCAACCACTTTTCACTCAAAATTCTAACTTTGGCATCGGAGGTTCTTCGGCCAAAGCCCCTTATTCATCGTGGGCGTGTGAGACTCTTGGCCTTGACCTAAGGTGTTATTTGTTTTCTAGATGCAATTTTGTCCAAGAATAAGGAGGAAGAAATTTGCATCTACATTCCCTATTAGGACTTGTATTCCTTGGAGGAGGAGAATTCTTTTCTCCTTTATTGCTATAAATAAACTTGTATTCATTGTAGGAGGAGGATTCTTTTCTCCCTTATTACTATAAATAAAGGTAGTGCGTAGAATGAATAACACATCATCTACATAACTCTACAAACATATCTCTCTCCCTACTCTCTCTCTCTCTACCGTGCACCCCATTTCTCTCTTGTCAGATTAAATTAGCCATAACATTATTATATATATAACGCCTACCTGGGTTGGCCCAAGCCCATTGCAATTAAGTCTGGCCTTTGACCACATTTTGCGCAAACCATGTACTTGCATTTGTAAGTTATTTGTTTATGACGAGTATAACTTTAGATTGAAAAAGGTCTTTATTTGAACAACTAATTTTTGGCCAGCACAACATTCTTCTCCAGCCATGGAGGAGATGAGCAGTCGCAGTACTTGGTTTGCTCCTCTTCTTCTTCCATGCTGCTAATAAGAAGTGTTTCCGAGACGACAAGTTTTGAATTATGACGACTCAAGAATGTTACAGATATTGGGTTCAACTTCAACTAGATGCTAACACAACAAACTCATGAATTAGGAGAGGGGAGGGGGTGGGGGGAGCCTTGAATTCCACTATGGCACTAGCCCTTCTCTCTTGTGACTAGGAATTAGGGTTTGGGACTAATAGTACTACGTGGCTAAGGATTTGAATTATTTTTCTAATGAGTTTGTAATTGTGGAGTTATGGTACTCTTTTATTTTATTTTTTCGTGTGTGTCTTCTTGATTTATTTTAAGGACCACATTTGGCATGTCTTTTTTATGTACAGTTTTTTTTACTATATTCTTAAGAAAAAAAGTAAATATTAAAAATATGAGTAATTCTCACGTTACTGTTATGAAGTGTCGTGGTTTTCAGACTTTCATACATTAAGTTTTTTTTCATCGTAGTCTTATACCTAAAGTCACATTTTTCTTTCAAATCCATACTCCGTTAGATTGTCCATTAGTACTCCGTTAAAACGTAACGTGGCCCATATATGAACAATGACTGTATATTCATGAGTCATTGTGCCTTCACGTGGATAATTAAAAATAAAATAAAAAAGCTTTGCAAATTAAAAATTAAAAAAATTCAAAACGTTTTTTTTTTTCCTGTCATCTTCCTCCCAAAAGAAGAAGTTCGATCCCAAGAACCCCAAAACTCAGAACCCTAAAACCAAAATTTCATGATGTGGATCTTGGCACCAACATCACCCAAGACCCTGACCTCGACTCGGTCATTGAGGGCAGCGTCTCGAACTAAATCGACGGTGTCGGCTTGGAGCAAATTGACTCGATAAACGGCGAGGGTGGCAACGACTTGGCAGACAATGTGGGCATCCTGGTAGAAGTCGGGGATGAAGGCCTTGCCCAATGGGATCCTGCGGTACATGACAGTGAACCTGGACTCGCTGTACTTGATCCCGACTTTGTTTGGGTTATCAACGGAGAAGAGCATGGGAATGTTAAAGAAGAGGAAGGCGGAGGTAGGGTATTGGATCCGGTCGGCGGTCGGCGGTCGGGGTGGGATTGGGTGAGTTGATGCCCATGTACTGGATGCCAACTTGCTGGAGACGAACTACGACTTCTTTGGCTTGACGGCGAGGACAAGGAGGGCTAGGAAGGAGAAGAGTAAGAAGAGGCGGCAGCAGCAGCAACCCATGAAGGAATTGCTTAATTTATTTTTTATTTTTTTAATTGTTTATCTTTTATTTTTTTAATTAATTTTTAAAATTTTAAATTGTTTAATTGTCTACGTGGAGCCACAGTTATCATTCACATGGGAGGCACGCCATGTTTCAACGGAGTTACTAACGGTTAACGTAACAGAAGTATGAATTTAGAAAAAAAAACATAACTTTAAGCGTGAGACTTGCATGAAAAAAAACTTGGTGTATAAAAGTTTGAAAACCATAATATTTTAGGGTAGTAAAATGATAATCACCCGAAAATATATATAACAAAAAAATAAGTATTCGAACATTATCACTTATACAGATGCAAACACTTCTTTTTAAGAATGATATTTCCACATGCATAACATTTATTAAGTGTAGTGTTGACTACGGCTCTTTTTGTCATACAAGATTAATCGTTTCCAAACCATTTCTATAATCAGAATGAGACTTGCTCATTGTTTTAATTAACCATGTATCATGGTTGTTGCTCTTTTAAATTGGCGTGACTCGAATAAAATAATTGTATTGAGAAAACTCATTATGGCTCTTTATCACAAAACAAACAAGAACTCGTGACCATTTAAAAACGAATCTTTTAAAATATGAAAACCTACAATTTTAAATAATACATTTATAATTTAAACGAAAAACTCATACATTTTCTGTTTAAGAGAACAATGATAAAGTATTAAGTCATTGATTTCATCATTTGAATTTACATACATGAATATGAATTTTTAAGTAATCAAATTATGTCAAATAAGAAAGGATTTTCAAATTTGATATTAGGTATTGATTTGGAAACATTCTGTCTACAATTTAATGGTTTCAAATATGGAGGAGGATTGTCTGCCCTCCCAGTTTTGGTGCCCTCCCATACCCTTCTGTTTGTGTGGTCACGGTTAAGCTACATCAATATTTTATATTACTATTCATTTTTGTCTTATTATCTCTATAAAAATATATATATATATATATAATGCTGACGTGGCTTAACCGTGACTACACAAAACAGGAGAGCATAGAAGGGCACCGGAACTGGGAGGGTAGACAATCCTCCTCCTTCAAATATATGACATTTATTGGCCAATGGAAAAAAAAAAAAAAATCTCTAGACAACAAAATTTATTTAGTTTGACCCAATGGTAAAAACATCAAAGTTTTTCCTTACTTTATAATTTATTTAGTTTAATCCAATGAGTTAACAACTTTTAATGCATTTGGTCTAAATTAAAGAGGTGTTAATTTGTCCTAGTATTATAATCCTCACTTTTATCTCAGAGTTATGTGGATTCATGAATTTTTGGCATTCGGAAAGACTGTCAGTTTGTCACGAACGTTAAAGTGTCAAATCTGATGTAAAGTAAGATTGGCTTTCAGCCTTGTGAGAATCCAGAGACAAAACCCTCATATAAAATGACAAACCACTCGCATGGCCACCTCTTCCCCTTTTCTTATCTTCCTCACACTCGTCAATCCCTCACTAGCAAACCCTAACTAACTCTTCAAGACAAAGACAAAACCGATCACTTACGATGAAAAGCCATGCCTATATGTTTGTCCAATCTATTTGTTATTGCCATTGTAGTGAGATAATTGTACAAACATTTCTGAGTGCTAGGAAAATTAACCATCTTTCTCTCCTTAGTTTGAGTCCCGCTCCATTTCATCAATTTAGTCATTTGAGATCTACACAAAAATTTCAATCTTGTTTAGCCAATTTGAGATGAGGTATAACAAGATTGGTGAAGCTACCTCACATATATATTTTATGCTTTTGTCCAAGCTATTCGACCACCCCATCAAGGACGATGAAGAAGATGGACAAGATTCTCAGCATCGGCCATCCACCATTTCTTCAATGGTAAGTTTTATGAAACGTTTTTGTTTTTTTCATACCATATTTGCATGTATGTTCTTTTTCTTTTTTCTTTTTTTTTGTGCATCTGAATTATATTCATTATTTTTTGTTTAATTGATTTGAATAGGTTCTTGAAGAGATCAAGCAGCTATACAACATAGCTCTGCCAATGATTTTGACAGGCCTCATGGTGTATGCAAAATCAGCTATTTCAATGTTCTTTTTGGGAAAATCGGGAAATGGGGAATTAGCAGGAGGGAGCTTAGCCATTAGTGTGGCCAACATTAGCGGTTACTCGGTTCTTGCCGGCCTCGCTTCAGGCATGGAAGGGATCTCATCACAGGCCTTTGGAGCCCAACAATGGCCTCTCATGTCTCAGATCCTCCAACGCACCATCACCATCCTCATCCTCACCTCTATCCCCATTTCCATCTTGTGGTTCAATTGTGAGCCATTACTTATCTTTTCGGGCCAAAACCCAACAATCTCATCCACAGCCACAACCTACCTCACCTTCTCTATCCCAACTTTGTTTTTCCAATCTATCATAAATCCCCTCAGAATCCACCTTAGAACCCAAAGCATCACATTCCCTTTAATGCTTAGTGCTGCAGTGGCCGTTGTGATTCACGCCCCTGCCAGCTATATCCTTGCATGGAATTTTGGCTTAGGCATTCGGGGTGTTGCCCTTGCTGGAACCTTAACCGACATGAGCTGTCTCATAACTCTTATTCTCTACTTGTGTGTTTCAAACATCAGCACAAACACATGGCAATGGTGGTCCATCCAATGTTGCTTCAATGGCTGGAGCCAAATTATATGTCAAGCGGTCCTAAGTTGTGTTTCTGTGTGCTTAGAGTGGTGGTGGTATGAGATTATGATTATCCTATCAGGGCTTCTCAGTAATGCAGCTGAAGCTATGTCTACCATGGGAATTATAATTCAGGCCACCGCGTTAGTCTACCAATTCCCCTATGCGTTAAGTCAAGCTGTGTCGACTCGGGTGGGGAATGAGATAGGCGCCAACTATCCAAAACAAGCTAAGCAATCATCGTTTATTGCATTGTATTTTTCCATTCTCACAGGGCTTCTAACATCCACTTTCTTGCTCACAATGCAAAATGTTTGGGGGGAAATCTTCACGGCCGATCGAGTGGTTATATCACTGACTGCTTCTGTGTTGCCTGTGGTAGGGTTGTGTGAGCTTGGGAACTGCCCTCAAACCACTGTTTGTGGTGTGTTGAAAGGTAGTGCGAGGCCAATGTTGGGTGTGATTATCAATTTTGGTGCCTTTTATGTTGTTGGGTTACCAATGGCACTTTTAATGGCGTTTGTGATGCATTTAGGCTTGTTGGGCCTATGGTTGGGCCTTCTAGCAGCCCAAATGGTTTGCTTCATTGTGATGGTGATTGTGTTGATCAGGACTGACTGGGTGGCACTAGTGGAGAGATCTAGAGAGCTGACTAGTGCTGGTGTGGAGGAGATTTTAGCGAACGAATTCTATGAGGACTTGGTATATGTTATTATGCTAGTTAATTAGGAAATCAAGATATCTATCCATGGACTTGTCTTTGTCTCTTGTTTTCTTTCTTAATAAAGCTTAACCTTTCTAAGGTTATGTTTATGTTTAAATAAAATAAAATTTTCTCTATTATATTTTTATATCGTGTGCAAGCAAGCAACAAAAACGAATTGTACAACCTCTCTTGGACCCCATTAAGTTGAAGCTTTTCCGGTCTTCATTTTGCTCTATTCAAAACCTTAACAACTAAAAAGAAAAAATACATGAAGAATTTTCTCCTGTTAGACAATCAGAAAAATTATATCACAACCAAATAGTAATAACAGGTATACCAACTTTTTAGATCATATTTGTAAATTATGTGATATTTTACCAATAAAAAAAATGCATGTTAATCAACACTTAAGTAATAATTCAATTATCAACAACCACGTCATACGATTTACAAAATATAGTTTAAATAAATGGCCTTCCTAATATTACACTATGCAAAATCAAGGTTCTAAAAAACGTTAGGGGCTAGTCGGCCGGCGGGCTAGTGCCTAGCGCCTAGGCGCCTAGGCGGGGGTCTAGGCCGATTTAGGTAAATTTCTTGTATATCTTGTAAATAAGTGCAAATTAACACTTACAAAAAATTATACTTATATGAAATACATAAATAAGATAATAAAATAATGATAAAATGCAAACAAAATATCTAGCAAGTCCATAATTTAAAAACATATTAAGCATATATACCATATAACTTAAGACATTTTAAATTACTATATCTAAATTTTAAAGATTAAAAGTCAAAATCCGGTTAGGTAGGTGGTTCTTAATAAAAAAAAATCTGAAAAGGTGCATCCTTTCCCATTCCATAAAGCACCATGTGTGTGGTGTGTGTGTCCCCTTCCCTCCATTAGCCAAGACCCATGCCTCACATCAACCAAGACAGTTAGAGACTACTCCCAAACCAAGGAGTCCATTTTGACGCCTTGAAAACCAAAATCTGCTATTCTTTTTTATTCTTTCTTCCTTTTCCTCATCCTCTTCGTCTTCTTTCCGTTCCCTCTTCTTCTTCTTCTTCTTTTTTTTTTCCATTTTCCCTCTGTAAAATCTCCCTTTTTTCTTCGATTGCTCCGCCTGATTCCCCATCCCACCACTTAATTTCCATCTTCTTGCTTTATAATTTTCCAAAACCTAATCATGAGTCCAATCAATTTCCTCAAGCACAACGAAGAAATCCTTTCCGGCGAAGAAATCTGGGCTTCCAGGTCAAAGTTATCGTTTTTTTTCCTTGCAAATGCACTGTTATTCTAATTCCTTCTACATATCTCTCTCACGTTTACTCTTCCCTCACGCTCTCTTGATTTCTCTTTCGTCACCATGCGGTGTAGTGAGACGGAAAATTTTAACAGAACCGCCGCAGGGGCCTCTTAGCCCGGCGCCTAGCCCGCCTAGTCGGCCGCCTAGGCACCGCCTAATACCCATGCTGATTTCTTGAACGTTTTTTAAATAATCACAGCGGCGGCCTGACGCCTAGCGCCTAGGCGGCTGTCCAGACCGCGTTTTAGAACACTGTGCAAAATATCTAGTTAAAGAATATTATCAAAGATATATGGTTTTTTATCTATAATTTATAAGTCAAAGTACTAGTGTTAATATAACTGCTAAACAATAATTTAATATTGGTCTTATTTCTCAAAAATAAAAGACTTTCACTTTGTCAAAGAGAGAGAGAAATGTTTTGGTAGATAAAAGTTATTGTAAAACGTGTAAGGTTCGGTTTGCTTCTCTTTAGAAACTTACTAGATGATAGTCGTCATGGGTCAAAATATTGTCTATTAATGTGGGTCCTACTACATGTGAGACATAAGCGGCATCTTATCCTATAATGGGTCCCATAAAACTCATCATGCAACCGACAACATAATTTGTTCTACCCTAAATCTCGCTAAAGCTTTTTCAAAACTTGAGTTGCAACAAAGGCAAGCTATTAGTAGAATTAAAAATAGGGTAAACAGCCAATTTAATTCCTAAATTATCACCTTAGTGAAAATTAGGTCCCTAAATTATTTTTTCAGAAAAATTAGTCCCTGAATTATAAAAATCTGCCAATTACATCCCTAATGTCATATTCGAAGCTACTACATTCAATTTTTCGTCAATTTAAGTCGCGTTACTTGCATGTGATATATATTGAAGGGTAGATTGGTAGTTTTTTCATAAAGAAATCATGTATGGAGTTAACTTTGGAGGATAAATTGATAGTTTTTCATAAAGAAATAGTGTAAGTTAACCTTTGAGGGTAAATTAGACATTAAATTTGCAACCTATATGAAATGTTAAGGGCTTATAGACGAGAAAATTATGATATTACACTATAAAGTGTGTCAAGTGACTTAAGTTGACGAAAAATTGGATAAAATAGCTTTGAATATAATAGTAAGGATGAAATTAGCAATTTGTAATGAATATAGGGACTTATTTTACCAAAAAAATAATTCAGGGACCTAATTTTCACTGAGGTGATAGTTCAGGGACTAAATCGGCACTTCATCCTTAAAAATATAACAAAGTGGATACAAATCTTTACCATATTCTATCATGAGTAGTGTTATTTATACACCTATTTTTACTTTCTACACATCTTTGTTAATTTTTGTCAATTGATCTTCTTCAATTCATTTGATCTGACGGCCGAAAATTGATAGGAGTGTGTGAGAGGTAAAAATGAGTCTCTTTTAGATAGTTTTCTAATTGTATTGTAATACTTAAAGGGGAATATTTACCTTACTTAAATAAAGACACAATGAGATGAGAAATCACACTAGAATTCACTCAATTCTTTCTACTTCTCGCCACACCCTCTCTTTCAATCTCTCTATAGTTCTTCAATTAAATAGGCTTATAACACATATCAGCACGCTCTTGACGCTGCGCTAAATAGAGTTTGTTCATCTTTATTCAGAGGAGTATTGCGTTTCAATCATTGTTATTATGATTAACTTTTTATTTATTATATTAGTATGCTTATATTGATTATGTTTGGTTTTTCCTATACTGAACGTGATACAACACATCGGAGTTGAAATTTCAAATTTTCAAGAAGGATCTCCTATAAATTCAAAGGTTTTATTTCGTTTTCAACCAATTAGGTTCTTCCAATACACATACTAGATATTTTATAAACCCTTATTTGTATGGAGACATTCCTCATGATGCATGAACCCTAGTCTATTATTTCATAGTTTTACTATTATATATATATATATATATATATATTGCATATTCCAATAGGGAATTGTTATTAGTATTCAAAAAATCTTATTTGGCACTCCAAACTTTCTCTAATTAGAAAGAAAAAAATACATTTGTGAAGAGTGTCAAATGAGATTTTTAAAGTGCTAATAACAATTCCCATTTCAATATATATATATATATATATATAAGTATGTTAATGCACACGCAATTAATATTTCATATATTTGATTCTGCAATATATGTTATATTTTTATGAAATTGTTATGTGGAATTATGTGAGTCAAAGAAACCAAAAGAAAATAGAAGCACAAATTAGGGTTCTAAAAACTGAGGAAAAACGAGAAAAACAAAAAAGAGAAATTGTGGTGGAGCCGCGGCCTGAAGTCGCACCGCCACGCCGCCTCTGAGTCCACATCGAGTTGAAAGCTCTGGCTCATGCACAAAACAACGCCATTGGCGTCTGGACCCAAACATCAACCCTTTAACTTGCTGCGTGCAAGACTAGTCCATTTTGGGCCTCCCTTCTCTGCTGGACAGGCCTGTACAACTGATCCACTCGCTGGGCCCGTGCTTTGATGCAGCCTGCAGACGCACATTGGGCTTGCTTGTCTCGGCCCATGACAATTCAACAAGGCTACAGCAGCCTGCCCGAGCCCAATAGCATGAAGCTTTTGCTGCAGAGCCTTGTTTAGCAGGCAACACATACTTGATGGGCTGCTACGTTTTCTCAACCTAATATTAATTTTTGGCTTCATACGCACCAAATTATGTTGGGGTGTCATCGGCTCAACCCTAATTAGGCTATATTTTCTTAATCATTTAGCCTGAAATCATCCAAAGTGCATATGACTCGAATATCATTAATTTGTTTCCACGATCGACCCCGTATGGTCCCAATTTATAAAATTAATTTAAGGGATCAATAGTCCATTAATTTGAAAAAAATCCAAAATGGCTTGCATTCCACTTTTTGGAACTAATTATGCAGTATTATGTCTTTTCTGTGAATCGTTGACATCCTTTCATAGCTTCGAAGCTACTCACACTTGGGTTCCTAAAGTAATATCAAATTCACTACACTTAGATGTATATTGTATTCTGTATTCTTGCAGCTACCCCTTTTATGAACTAGAAGTTCATCTAAGCTTGAACCTGTAGTTTCGTATTTAGTGCCTTTGAAATCCAAAGTTTACATAAAACAATACACCCAGGGAAAACCCAAAGTTTTTCATGCAAACTAAACCAAACCATGTTTTAGAACCCCAAATGTTCTAACTTTGATGCTTATGGAGGTTTTATTTCCAATAGCACCAACCACAATCTTGTTCCTTCTAGCGAATTGTCGAATGATCACAAGTTCGATTTCTTTAATTAGGAAGCTTTTGACAAACCACTTTATGTGGGTACAAGACGTGAAGCTCCACTTGACTATGCAAAAGTTGAGAATACATTCGTCAATGAATATGTATAATTCTAAAGCTTAGTACACATGCCATAAGAGGAAAAGGTGAGAGATTAGTTTGCATGTGGTCCAATATCTTGACGGTTTAAGATGTTGGATTTCTATCAATGCATCTCGCGTTCGAAACTCCCTTCCCTACATTATTGTAGTAGTTTCAAACCCTCCCCTTCCTTTAATAATAATAATAATTTTAAAAAAAAATTTCATAAGAGGTGGGAGATTAAGCTAAGCTGCACAATGTGCAAACTATAACTAGGAATTGAACTCGACATAAATATTATACATTGGATATTACTTGCATCCCCATGGGCGGAATGCACATATCTTGCCCTTTAAAATAACGTATTTTCACAACATAAATTTTATAATCAAAACAGTTTAATTTCTTAATTTTCATTTGAAGATCATCTTTAAAAAAAAAAAAGTATTCGAACCAGAGATTGTTTATGCATCCAAATGTATGAATGGATGGTGTGAGTACCAAATAACATATTCATTATGAACCGTCCATCAATGTGATATATTTGGATCACTATCGATCTCTAATTCGAATGATTTTTCTGTAGGGATGATCTTCAAATGAAGATTAAAAAACTAAACTGTTTTGATTATGAAATTTATTGGGTGACATTATTCGTAAATAGTGATAAATGTGCATTCTCTATGTGGGATGTAAAGTATTATCCATATATATATATATATTTATATATCTTCGTCATCTGTGTGGGTCAAACCTTATGTGAAGCCTAGATTTATTGTTTGGCTTCCATTGTCAAATGTTGTAAATTGTACCACCATGCTCTAGTTAGATTTAGGGTTAAAATGCTACTATGGGATCTTGCTGCTAGAAATATCATTTCAAGGGCTTAACTTCTTACATCAAAGGTTTGTTCATACATATACATATGCATTTCACACCATGTCTAGTGGTTCTGTCTAGCCAAAACTTATTGTTGCTTTCTCGCGAGCTGGGCACACACTTTAAGACAACCCACATTGGCCATCTGATAGAACCCTAGATTTTTCTAGATTGATTTTGCACATGACACGTGGCTTTCCTGGTCCCCTTTCTGTCTAAACATCAAGTCTTCTTTAAAAGCTAATCTAAGGTTCATTTGTTATTGGGGTTTTGAGATTGGAAATTTTTTGAAAGCTTTATTTTCCATCTCCATCTCAGATCTCCTAGGAATATCAAGCATATTTTATGGGTAATGTTCTTCATTAAATATTTCTAAACCTATCTTTGAAATTGCTTGCTTAAATTCGTTTTATATGCTCATTTGTTTTGGCTGGGAGTTTCACATTTGCAGAGAAGAGTTGTTTTAGCTTTGAGCTGTCTCTTTGAGTTCCTCATCAGAAACCCTAGCAACAAAATCACACTCATGCATTAAACACCCAAATAGTTGCATATTATGGTAGCTTTGTCATTGTGATTTTGTTTCAAGTTTGTGGTCAAGTTTTTTCAAGATCTTTAAACTGACATATTTTTTTATTCGCGTCAGTTTCATTTTTCAAGTATTTGACTAGTGAAACTAACTAAACATCCAAAATCATTTGACCATTATATAATGTGAATATTTCTCAGAATATTTAAGTATTAAATTTTGGTGTTGAAATTAATTCAAGTACAGTTAACAATAGGGTATCACTACAAAGAAAATGAAGGGTGGTTTTATTGCTAGTGCTACTCCCCTTATTGAAGGCACCCCCTCATCACTCATATAACACTATGGGTGGGTATGGTTCCAACCAAAATTTCGGTTCGGTTCGATTTTCTTTCGATTTTTTGCGGTTTGGTTTTTTTTCGGTTTTGTTTTGTTCGGTTTGGTTTGACACACCCCGACCCGGAATGTCCACTAGGACTCCGAATTCAAGCTGTGCTGGCCAACACCTGGAAGGTGAAGAAGCCATAAAGTGTAGTGATGTGAAAAATGTGAATAAATTTAAACCTAGAAGTGCCTAAATACCAGAGTGCGCTAGTGAGCGGGAGTGAACCCATCTCACTCGTGACGTTAGAGCATAAGTAAGGTGCAGTAGAGCGAGTAAGAATCATACCCTCAGAAATAGCCACCAATCCTGAGATTTGCCAAGTATCCTCGTCGAGACGAACGTTCAGTAACTAAAACATGGAGGGGCACAAAACAGAAACATGAGTGGGCAAAAACAAAGCTTTTCAAAATCATTTCAATATCAAAAGTAATAACCCTTCACTGTAAAACCTGTACACTTTCCCATAAAATATCATACGTAACCACATCTCAAAACATGCTAGAAAATGGTAAACCTCGAATATGCCATGTCAGAGTATGCCATATCAAAGTATCTTAGCAACAACCATATAAGCAAGATGAAATAAATCAATATAAAATGAATGTCAGTCGGAGTCACCTATAGTGACCTGTACGACTTATCTACATCTCATCAATCAATACCTCATCAATCAGGTGCTAGCACGTGAGTTGGAGTCACCTATAGTGACCTGTACGACTCATCCACATCTCATCAATCAATATCTCATCAATCAGGTGCTAGCACGTGAGTCGGAGTCACCTATAGTGACCTGAGTCGGAGTCACCTATAGTGACCTGTACGACTCATCTACATCTCATCAATCAATACCTCATCAATCAGGTGCTATCACGTGAGTCGGAGTCACCTATAGTGACCTGTACGACTCATCCATATCTCATCAATCAATACCTCATCAATCAGGTGCTAGCAAGTAAGTCGAAGTCACATATAGTGACCTGTACGACTCATCCACATCTCATTAATCAGGTGCTAGCACGTGAGTCGGAGTCATCTATAGTGACCTATACGACTCATCCACATCTCATCAATCAATATCTCATCAATTAGGTGCTAGCACGTAAATCGGACTCACCTATAGTGACATGTACGACTCATCCACATCTCATCAATCAATATCTCATCAATTAGGTCCTGCACATGAGTCGGAACCACCTAAAATGGTTTGTACGACAGACTGGGTGTATATATATAAATACGCTCAGTGCTACGTTCATGTGAAGGCTGTGCGAAGTATCGCAAGTCACCTACGAGTCGGAACCACCTATAGTGGTCTGTACGACAGGCTGGCACCTACCTTGGAATCCAAGGTGAGCGTAAGGTGCGGGAGGTGAATGATCACGTGAAGGCTGGCCCTAACCTCAGGCGGAGCACTAACACCGGGGTGCAGGACAATGAATTCTACTCGAATCCATTCATCACCAATTACCATTTGATCGTACCAACAATATATACTCACCTGAACTTACCTTGGCCTCCGCATTGGTGTGCAACACTGTGTAAAGCCGTACTAAATCACATATTAAAATGTAAACTAATTATGGCAGGGAATTTATAAAACATAAAACCACAATTTCCCATTTCCTCACACAATGATTTATCATCAACATTAAGTTACCGAATCATAAGATTAATCTCACATTTTTCACCAAATTCCTTTACACCGCTCAATTTTCCAAACAAAGCTTTTGTCCAGATTATTTAATCTCACTTATAATATGGCTGCATCTAACGTCTCGTTAAACTGCCTACGTACCCTAAACAGGGATCAAGCCAATCGTAGTTCACAATAATTGTTTATAGGTTATACGCATATGGATATATCATGATATAATCTAAACTCAACCATCTCATAGTACTTTATAACATACAAATATATATAACCTGGCATAAACTTCTTAGTTCAATATAAAAGTATTTGTGAAATTAACAATCACATATAAATATGATAAGAAGGAAAAGATCCACTCACCTGGAGTTCGCACTACAACTTCCTAGCATAAACATCGAGGCGTCACGAACGATCGGCGCCTAAAACAATTATCAAATCACATCTCAGAATTCTTGTCGGTAAAATACATAACTTACATAGAACCAATGTCTATGTAATTCGATCTGGAAGATCTACATATCAGATTTCTGATCCGTAACTTCCAAGGATCCACATTACGCTTCTAGAATAACATACTAAAGTTTCGGAACGATCCAACGGTCGGATCTCCGCCAATTGTTAAAACCAAGTGGCGATTAACATTTTATTTTACGGTCTTACAAATCCAATTCGGGAAGATCCGTACGTTGGATTTCCAATCCATAAGTCCTACATTCTTCAAATATTACAATTAATAACCTATTAAAGTTTGATGACGATTCAACAGTCGGATCGTCGATTCATACAATGACCTATTAACGTAACGTAGCAAATCTAGGTTCTAATGATCAATCTACGTCAATCCATTCTCAAAGCTGAACTCAAGGCATTTAATAACGCCTAAAAATAGCATTGACGGCCCTTTGGCCACGCGCCCCCGTGAGTGGCGGACGGCCGCCCCAACTCGCCGAAAAATCCAACTATCTCCAAAAATTCTCAAAATTTACAGAATTGAAGATCTCAATGAGTAGAGAAACTTTCATACCTGTAACCAAGGCCAATTTGGCCTAGAAAGGCTCCAATTTTGCCAAAACCCGTCGGAACTCTAGAATTGGGCGTGTTCCAATTCGACCTCCATACATGCCCCGACGCCTCCAAGCTTGTTTGGGCTTTTTTTCCAGACCTCAAGGAAAGTCTAAAGGTGGTGGAGATGGAGGTGGTTAGCTTCAGATTTAGGAGATTCGAACCCAAACACCCCGCACCCTCCCGTGCAGTTTTCTCTATTTTGGAAGCCAAATCTCCCCAAATTTGGGATGGAATGGATAGAGGGAAGGTCCTAGAGTGTTTTCCAGGTGGTTAGAGGGTTTGATTCGTCGGGAAATCAACGGAAAAGCACCAGCAAAAGGGCTAAACGGGTCGGGTCCGAGATAGGTTGCGGGTTGGCTCCCCCTTCCTTCTTTCTTTTGTTTCTGATTGGTCTTCCTAGTTCTCTCCCCTCTTCCCATTAGTCACACCTCCCTCATTGCTCTTCCTTTTAATCTGGGCCATACATGTAGCACTCCATATTTTCTGGAGTTTTCCTCAAGTAATTAATTTACCATTTAGTCCTTAACTTTAAACGTTAATATCTCCTTCGTTATAACTCCAAATTGCGCTCCGTCTGCGCCCACGCGTCCGTAGCGACGAGTACTACAAGGATATTCCCAAGAAAATGAACCTTACATGACATGACATGGCAGTCAACAAAAGTCAACACTTTGCCTCAAAGGGCATTTTCGTAAACTCACCTACTAAAATTATAAAAATCATAATTTTTAGGGACAGGCTGTCACACGGTTTTTGTTCGGCTCCTTTTTTTTTTATTTTATAAAACCTAATCTTTTTTTTTAATATGGAATTTAGAAAAGGGGCTTGCATGGTACATATACAAAGCAAACCCAAGCACATCATTTACATACTCAATATAAATTGGCTTCTTAGAAGTCACCTTCCAAAACTTTCCTCTATAACCAATGGAATAACCTCCCTAATTGAACCAAGTATGTTTCTTGAGAAGCCCTAGACTTAGTTTCAAACTTGGCAACAATGTTTCACAAAAGAAACATCATGGGCATACATTCATAAAGTGTAAAGAAATTCGGTTTAGTTCGGTTCGGTTCGATTTTTTTTTTTTTGGTTTTCGATTTTTTGAACCCAGCATCTCCAAAAGAGTCTATTTTACATTAAACCTCACCAAATACGGCTTTTCTAAAAACCTGAATAACATCTCTTGTGAGTCACGACTACAAGAGGAATCAGAAGGGTGTGATACTGATATAGACTAAGAGTAATAGAGTTATGGGTAATGCTAGGTAAATTAAATTTTTAAATCAAATTTTGTAAGTTAAATGATGTGATTGTTGATGATTGGATTATTAATAAGAGTTTATTAACATACTTACTTCCTAGAGTTAAACATTACTACTTGCCCTTTCACAAAAATCCTTAACATAAATTATATGCATATTCCATATAATATGCATGTTTTCCTTTCCTTTTTTTTTTTTTTTTTTTTTTACTTTTCTGAGATATAATCAATTAATCATCGATATTAGATAAGCAATCCTTTACCAATATGGTGTTTATTTCTTGTTCATTTTATAGAATATTCCACTCAACTAACACAAGAACGTGCAATTTTATTTGGTGGCGTCATGACATATACCAAAATTGAGGTTTGGAATAGAAATCACCAAGATTGTAATTTTCTTACAATTTGCAAAAATAGGGACGTTGTGGGTATGAATATCAATGATTTGAACCGTTTATTTTCAAGTTTCACTTCATAGATCTAATTGAGGTCAAAGAAAATAACGAACAATATATTCTAAGAAACATTAAAATTTCATCATGACAATCAAATGAGCAAATGTTTCTAATTGAATTGATTTTTTGCATGAATGATCTAAGAGGTGCAACTTGGAAATAGACGGTTCGGATTATTGAAGTTCAACATGGTGCAAATCTAAGAGCATGAGTATGATTCTTACAAGTCTTGGGATAATTGATATTATAAACAAGTCTAAATCATGTTGACAAGAGTTAATCCAATCATATTGGTATATTGAGGACTCTTGTGTTTGCTCGTTTATAGGACTCATACTGATACAAGGAATGCAGTCTTGTGTTCCTTGTAGGATTGTTATAGGGCAATCCAGGTCTTGTAGTATAAAACCACAAGCCCCTGGTCTCACAAAAATATGCTCTTATTATTCCAATTACCTATAACTTGGAGAACATTGAGTTTTGCAGAGAGGAGAAGGTTGTGTGTAGATTCGTCAATGGCTTCTTCATCCATGAACATGTTTGTGTTAAACTTAGAAACACAGCAGCTTTTCAAATCAATTTCATATCTTAGGCCTTACGGGAAGGCTTTGTTATATACACTACAACATACAAACTTTACAATTTAAAATACAAGTGACAGCACGCCACACATGCAGCAGCACCATCTGCTGTCTTCTGACAGCACACATGGGAAAGACTTCGTCAAACAGTCTGCAGGTATGTGTTGCAGATATTACTTCAGTGTTTGCATATGTAGAACATATTTGATGCGTTGGTTGTGATTTAGTAGGTAAATTCTTGTGTTCTTGGCTTAGTATATTATAAAGGCTGTGCTTACTCTTACAGCAGACCCCAAAGCTAATCCCATTTCTTAAAGGTTAAGTAATGCAAATTCCTTTCCTTAAAGACCGTGTGTGTTTGTGTATAATTCCTTCAGTTGTTTCTTTCTTCAATGAATTTAATCGGAAAGTGAGTGTGGAATAAGAATACATCGACCAATTTCATGTTGTGCTTTTTTTTTTAACTTTGAATCCGAATTTGTTTTGACAATGCGCGTGAATCTCTCTCTCTTTATATTATTCCTCAACAGATAAGACCCCAACACATTATATAAGATGGTAGTTTCATGCATGCAGTAGTATTCGTCGCATTTGTCATATATATTACAATTTAATTTCATCTGAAGAAAACAAAAATGTCAAATTTCAGCTTTTTCAGGTTTCAATATGGCACTCCAAGAAAGCCTCCAAACAAACCAGGTCCCCAAATGAGTAAAATCTCCAAAGAAACAACCCAAGTGAGCTTCTCCAAAGAAAGGTCTAAAAGGTCTAGTTTTTCAAGTCCTTCATCCCAACCAAAAGTAAAGTGGAGGAAGTAAGATATGTGTTCGATAAATTCGACACGAACAAAGATGGTAGAATCAGCAGGGAGGAGTACAAGTCGGCTCTGAAGACCCTAGACAAAGACATTGCAGAGGGTGAGATTGCCAAGACATTCAAGGCCCTTGACTCTGATGGGGATGGCTTCGTTGGGTTCACCGAGTTTGTGGAAACGTTCAACATGGGAAATGATGAGGCGAGAAAGGCGGACATCGAAAGCGCGTTTCGAGTGTTCGATTTGGATGGGAATGGGAAAATAAGTGCAGAGGAGTTGTCTCTGGTGTTGAAGAAGTTGGGAGAGAATTGCAGCCTTGGGGCTTGTAGGAATATGGTGAAAGCTGTGGACTCTGATGGTGATGGTTTAATTGACATGAATGAGTTTACCAAAATGATGGGAAGCTTCAAAACACCAACTGTTTAAAGAGATATATGCATATATAATTTGGTTTTCCTATACCATGTTATATATGGTCAAGTAATTTGCTTCTAATATTTGTAAGGGATGTTTGCTTCTGTTCTTAAATAAGCTATATAAGCTGGATACGTCTTTGCTTCTAACATTACCATTTGCAAAGAGTAAAATAGATACATCTCCTCTTTTGGAGCATGTATGACGAATATAACTAATCAATTTTAGTGACCTCCTCACAATATGCATGGAAAACGAAAATTTTTCCTTGTATGTAGGCCAAACTAAAAGCTTCGGTGCTCTTAATTTGTAGGGCCATGTGCGGTCACACTGCTAATCCAGATCAGTAGCTAATATGATATCAAAGCTTTGATAAGTGCTCATGTTTGCTTTGCTAGTTTTCAGGTCCAAAGTCTGATTAATCAGCTTATGAATAAATAAATCTAAAAGGAGAAACTTGGATGCTGTAAGATAGCTTAGCTCTATGGCATATCTTGGAAGTTTTTTTTTGTACAAGTATGGCATATTATGGAAGTTAAAATGATAAAAATGATCAGATTTGCTAGAATGAATGCCCACAAAATTTACTTTGTCATTACGGCCCAGTCCATGATTAAAGAAGTCCACGGGCTAAAATGAATGCACAAAAAGCATATCTCCGTACTGGAGAAAATTGTACCGTGGATGATAGACAATCAATAGCCTCAAAAGTTTTACGTTTCTACGGAATGAATCAACAATGTATATCAAATTCACTTATCTTCAAACAACAAATTCCGCACGTGATGAGGTAGATTGATAGGGGTGGGAGGAACTAAATCGAACTCAAACTCAAAACCACTTGAAAGCCAACTAGTAAAGAAGTAGGGACTGAAACTCAAACTCAAACCCACTTATAAAAAATGGTTATGCTACCATGTTAGACAACTAATAGTCTTATATTAGCTTAAGCTATAAGAAATTGTGTCAAAAACGTATACCAAATCATATTTCCAACCCTCTTCACTAGTACATGAGCATTCATATGAAACAAAGGAAAGAAACATGATCAAGTGTACATGCTCTAGTCACGATTTAATGTTCACGATTTTTCTTAATTAATACACTAATTGAAGTCGTATATTGTGAGACAAATGCCAATGTCCATACTTTGAGTGGTAGTGTGTGTGAGATTGAAGTGATAACGTGTGCTTGAAATGGTAATGTATCACTCAAGTTGAGTGATAGAGTTGTGTTTGAAGTCGCATGCACCACTCCGACACGTGTTAAAAGTGTTTGCACTTGGAGTGAACACGTACCGAAGACAACCCACCAAGGTAATTTTGAAAGATGATAAATTGACGAAATGACCATTTAGTACTACGGTTTGGTAGTATTCCTCTTCACTTGAAAGTGAGAGGTCTTAGGTTCGAATCTCGTGGATAGTGAATTCGATACCAAATTAGGCTACCCATTGTGTGGCTTAACCGAACTCCTCATCCCCTTAATGTAAAAATATCAATGTACTAAAAAAACAATTGAAGAAATGAAATAGACAAGGGCATTGATGTTCATCAAGATCAAACGTTGATGACATTTTTCAATGCAACCATCATGCTCGCAACTGCCCAATCACTATGGGCTCATTTGGAATTACATCTTTAAAAAACACTTCTGCTCAGAAGTATTTTCCGTGAAAAGTATTTTTATTAAACACATATTAACTTTTTTTAATTAAAAATCCAAGTATTCTCTGGAAAAAAAAACACTTGAAGTGCTTACTGAAAGAAGTACACGTCAGGTGTTTTTTCTAGAAAACACTCAAAAGCTTTTTTTAACCGGGAAGCACTGTAAAAAATTTCTATCAAATATAGTCAGATGAGCTTTTCGTAATCTATAAACGCTTTTAGTCATTTTAAAAGTATTTCCAAACAAACTCTATGTATTTCCTCATATTGTTAATATTTTAGGTGCACAAAAATCTCCGGACAAGCACGGATGGCTATTGAATGAAAATTCATTTCTGTGGAAAAATCAAATAATGTTCAAATGTCAAATATACCAAAATTTACAGATGGCACTTACGCAATAGGTCATAGAGCTTTATAAACTCGCTGCATTACTCAATATATTAGTAAGTATATAACAACTTTGTCACATATGCCTTGAAGCAATAACCAATTTTATTCTGTACTTTTTGTTCTTCTACTTTATTATATAATTGTATCCACCGCAATAATATTCTCTCCATAAACTTTTTAGGTCTTGAGTGGATCCACTTTCATTTTGAGAATGATTGTCAAACACTTGTTTGCTTTCTCTACACGTCTTTGTTATTTTATGTTTGATTCTCTTTGATTTATTCATCTCTTTCATAAATAATTAAACATGTGAAAGTGGGAGAAGAAGGTTTTGTGGATATCAATTTCCTGTATGATTGCTTATCATTTCATATAATTACACTTAGTTAACTGTGTTGATCCCATGCGTACTCGCAAGAATAAAGTTAGCACACGGCCTTAAAGAAATAACTAGCGATGTGGAAAAAGATGCCAATAAAAAGTGTCAATCCATACATGCCTAAATTCGATTCTCCACTACTAAAAATCCACTTTAAATCCACTCTAACTAGAGAACCAAACCAAACCAAAACAAACCAAGCTTGGCTGCCCATCTAGCTACATTTCCATAGTTTCAATCTTCTCCGGACAGTACATTTTTTTCTACTTAGAAAGTAGAGAAAACTTCAATCCATTATGGCCATAATGTGTTGTGTGCAGGTGCAGCCTGACCGGGAGATGACGGTGGAAGAGTTCAAAGCGTGGATTTACCGATTTGACAATGATCACAACGGCCAGATTAGCCGTGAGGAACTGAAGGAGGCTCTTCGCAGCCTGAGGGTTTGGTTCGGGTGGTGGAGAGCTCGCCAAGCAATGAAGTCATCGGATTTCAACGGTAGTGGCCAAATCGACAACCCCAAAGAGTTTGAGAAGCTTGTGAACTATGCACAGCAACGTTTAAGCATGAAAATTCATGAAAATAATGATTGGTGATCTTTTATAACGCATGGTAGAACCAAAAACGAATGTCTCTATGCTTGTAGGATTTGATTATGCGAAATAAAAATAAAATAATTTGGTGTTGTTATGTTGCTATTAATTTCTTGTTTTTTAACAATTCTTTTTTATTTTTTATGCTATAGTCTGATTCAGATGGTTTTGTTTTACATGAGACAAAATCCTTACATATCTATATATTGATTGGAAGATGTTTTTTTTTTTTTTTTTCTCCTGATGATTTAATTTGTTTGTTTATGAATAAACAGTATAGGTTCTGTTTTGTGGTATTGTATATCTTTTATTTATTTATTTCAAAGGATATGGTATTAATTCGTAGGTCAAAAATGGACCAAAACTAGAGACAAAGAGGACACGAGGAATTCATGAGGAAAAACATGAAACATGAACAAATTTGGCCGCTATGTGCATGGTTCAATAATCTAGGCAGAGAACCAAACAAAAAGCTTGGATGCGAACAAATGAGATATATACAAAAATGTTGAAAAAAAATGAACGTGACTAGTTTTATAGCTTTGTAAACAATTGTTTAAAAAAATTAAGTTGTTTCATATTGTTCTCCAACCACTTTGTCTTGATAGTTCTTCTCAACTTTTTTAGCAATTTTACTTCCTAGCATATGCATATCATGTGTAGCATATGTGTGTGTCCATATACATGTTATGATATAGATGGCCATGTCATGTGATCCATCCGATCGATATAGAAAATTGTTTAACATTTAGTTGTGCATGTGGCTAAATTGAAAGCAATAAACGTCTAAGGATATATGATCAAACTTATCAACCATTTTGTGCACAATAAAAGACCCAAAGACTAAAGTACCTGTTCGGGCAAAGATTTCTCTGGAGAAGGCTCCTCGGACCTCAGCACAGCTCCTCAAGGGATTGGCGCTTTGGATGTGTAGTCGGGCTCTTGCTTGTTGATATGCTACAAGAAGAGAATAAAGTTAGTTCTGAAAGGTGCCTTTGTGGGGCCTTAGGTGTAGGCCTTGAGACTCACAATCAAAACTAACTAAGTGCTAGGCGTGCCACTGCTATCTCAGTATAGCAGATGTAGAACAAGTGTGTTTTAAGTCGATCACTTACGCCCTAAGTTACTCAAACTTCTTGTTATCAAAGGATTGTCGTGGATGGGTTAAGTTCACATTAAGTTCTTTTTCTTACCTTGTAAACAAGGACTTTTAGTTCATAGTCTTGTATGTTTGAATGAAGGGAGTCCAGAGCCCCTTAAGTTACTTGTTTGGTTCCAGATTACATTTAATGAAAACATATCTATCAAGCTAACCAGATCCAGATGCAAATGAGACTCTTAAAATAGAGAAACATGTGGGAATAACTTGAATACATGCTGGAGAATTCATTAAGTAATAGATCCACTATTTTAGAAAACAAACAAAGAGCTTCGGGCAAGATTTCACCTTGTCTGGCAAGGTTGAACTTCTTGCGGTCACTTCTCTTGGTACTTACAAGGTTTATATGCTATAAAGGGATGGGTGGTAAACAAGTTTGCACGAGGGAATCGATACTACAACACTAAGGGAGGTAGCAGAGCTTTAATACTAGACAAGAGATAGCTTTTTTCAGAGAACTATCGCTAAAAATGACTAAATCTGGGTTGATTTCAGCTTTTGAATGGAAATCTGGCTTGAGAGTAGAGTTTGTATGTTTGTTTGTTTGATTGGTTGAGTGTCCTTGTTTCTGGGGTCTATCTTTCCTTTTATAGACAACTTGGCTCGACTGCTGTAGCTTTTGCTCTTGCCCGAAAGCACTTTAAGGGTAGTGAGTCATCAACTTTTTACTTGCAATGCCACTAGAAAATGTTCTTTGGTTGGTAGTAGGTGAGTCACCATCACTTGTTATTTCAATCCTAGACACGTGGCTTGTAGCTTGGCTAAAAAGGTTTTAATTTGCTTCTGGACTTGATGCTGGGCTTCGGGCAAATCTCCATTTTAGTTGGCATCCTTGGGCTTTCCTTTACTCAAGCTCAATATTCAAATATTATCCCAAATAGTGCCATCTTCAATCATTGTTGAGTCTACGAATCGAGGCGTTAATAAGGATTAAACAGCGGTCGCATGCATTTACTCGGGACTTGCGTCATTCCAAACAGCCATTTGTTTAACAAAACCTTTGCACTAACCCATGAATTCCAACGTTAAGTAACTGTCTACTATATAATCCTCACTTAAACCCTTCAGCCAAGTACTTAAGCAATCTCAAACGTTCGAATTTCCAAAACCCCAGATTTCTCAGAATCTCCAGAATTTCCTTGCTCTTTTTTGCTTTCTGCCTTCGAATTTCTTCTGCTTTCTTTCTAAAATCAATCAATGGCACCCAAAACTATTCAAACTCGATCTTCCTGCGAATCAGGCAAGGGCATCGCCATTATGTGTCGCTTGCTTAATAGCCTTCATCGTTCTAGGGCAGGCATGCAGACTTCTCTTTTCTTCGAAGAGGGATGAGTACACTCCTTGGGGCCGGCATGGACCTTTCAGATCCCCATTACCGTGGAAAGCAATATGCCGAAAGAGAATTGGTTCACCCCAAACCCATTTTTGGCCGAGTCTGGTATTTCTGCATCCAAGTGGTCGAACCACCGTCGCGGCTTTCCTCTAATGAAGGATGAGGCCTGGACACAATGGCTCAACGAGCTCGAACCCACCTTCAAGCAGAAATGGATGAGTAATGGCATCTACGAGCTCATTATGCTCTCGAAAGTCACGGTAGTTGCTAAACCTGAGCTGCTCACCACAACCATTCTCTTCTGGAATTCAGGGACAAACATTTTTTACTTCAGGATCGGTCCCATGTCCTCGACCATCTTAGACATGGAGCAGGTCTTCGGGCTGAGGCCCTCGGGCAGAATCGTGGATGTCATCCACAACTGGGCTCTAACTTCTCGCCCGATTGCTGAGAGCTCGGGCACCTCTAATCCCCTAACTCAATTGGAGTATAATTCTGCTACTTTCAAGAGTTATGAGACCTCTTTGACAGGTTTTATCCTGTTTGTCAAGAAGACTTTTGGCCCAACGTCCTTCAATGCTAACAGAGATCAGGAGCATATGTATTTTCTACTATACTGATTCAACAAGCATGTCTTCCCCAACAAATCCAAAAGAGTAAAAGTCGAGTGGATCCCTCTGGTGGAAGCTCTGCACAATTTTGATGATGTTACTACAGGCATCTTCCTCCTCATTCATCTTTATCACTTTCTTGATGAGATAACCCGAGGCATTCCCTTGAAGACCAATCTTAATGGGTCCACTTGGATGATCCAATTATGGCTACAATGGTATTTCCCTGAGCTTTGGGCTCCCAATCTAGAATTTCTTGAGGGTGTTGCTCATGCCCGAATCCTAGCTGAGGCCTCTTCCACTAATCATTCTACATTCGCCTGCCTCTACTTCTTCGGAGTCTGCAGAACTCAGGCAGACTTGGAGTGGGGAGCTTCAGTGCTTAGGAGATATCCTTGGTTCTCTGACCAAGCTTTTCAAGATGCTTTCGGAGAATACGCCAGCTCCTTCTGCAGAGAGAAATTTATCAGCTGCATTCAACCAATCGACATCGAATGATATTGATGATCAACTGAAGAACTGTATCTAAGGGTTTCTTGCAATTGTTGAGATGCGATTATTCTACTCACACCATATACAGATATAATGGCTACTAGAGAGAGTTTTTTTTAACCACCATGGGAAAGGATTTCCCCCACCATTGGGCCGCCATATACTCCACAAAAGAAGACCAATGAGGGTGGAGCTAGAGAACCCCACACCTCATCAACACATGCTTCCAAAGACCTCACTATAAGGGGCACTCAAAGAAAATGTGAGTCATATTCCAACTTAGATATTCACAAAACACACAGTCAAGATTAGTACGAGGAGCAAATTGACTAATGTGATCAAGCTTAGTCAAGTTATTCTTCATGGTTAACCACAACACAAAACTTATGTCGAATAGGCACACTATGTCACGCCAAATGGTCCCAAGAAATTTTAGGAGCCACCAGATTGATGCAATCCAACATAGAAGCCGAAGACAAAATACCGTCGTTGCTAGGAACCCAAAAGGAGGAATCCAAACTTTGAGAAGAAGGCACAATGTTGTAGGAATTTGATTAAATGAAAAGGAAAGTTGAGTTGGAGTAAACGGCCAACACCACTCTGAGGCCCTGTTCACATAAGAAAGCAAAGCTTAGAGTTTATATGAAGACCAGAGACCAACACTACCCCGATGCTCGAAATGTCTAAGAGAAGGCCATAAGAGTGCCAGTTATCATACCACAGAAAAGTAGACGACCCATCGCCCACTGAAACATGAATAAGAGGTTTAATAAGCTCACGAAGCTTTAAAAGTTTCCTCCAATTCCATGAGCAAGTAGTCATCACTGTTAGGCTCCAAAAATACTTGTCTTGAAAGAAATAGGTTTGATCCATTTAGACCACACATTACCACCCCATCACTGAACAAAAACCAAATATGGCGAGCCATAAGAGCTAATTAAATTCCAATAGTACATATCTTTAATACCCAATCCTCCTTCATCTTTGGTGTTGAATATATGGCCAAATTGTAGTGGGCCTTTATTTGTAAGCCCAGCAGCCCATTTAAAGAGCCTTTTCTTTTTTGGCCCATGTGAAAAGCAACGGGTGTGGCTAGGGTTTTAATTGGCAGCAACTGCTGCCTTTGTTTTGAGCCGCAGAGAAAAAGAAAATAGGGTGCCGCATCCCCCATTTGAAGAGAAGAAAGAAAGGTGATTTTCTTTCTTTGTTAGTACTCACTCAATCAAAGTTGTATTTGTGTATTAGCTTTGTGCTTTGTATAGAGAGGAAATGATTCACTATATTTCCTTATCTATTTGTTTCTTTGGTGAGTGAGAGTTATTGGGTGTATTGGGGTTTTGGGTTGTGAGATTGCCAACACTTTGTAAACTTCCATTTGGTTGATAGTGGATTATTGGGTGAGCTCCTACTGCTCCAAGGACTTACTCCAGTTACACTGTCTGTTGAGGAACCTCGTTAAAATCTTGGTGTCTTTTATATTTTGTTTTTGCATTTCATTTGATATATTTCATGTGGGTTAGCTTGAGTTGGTTCCAATTGGTTTGGTGCTATCCTAACAACATTTGGGACAATAGACCTCCCTCCAAGACATTTGGGACAATAGACCTCCCTCCAAGACATTTATCAAAAGACACACAAAGATACTTGAGGGGACAATGCCCCTCCTGAAGCCCAAGAAATATGAGTTTCTTTCTTAATGGCTTGGATAATGACTATGTAAATTCCTTATTAACAGACCTAAATTAAGTTTGGTTAGTGTCATACAAGCCCATATCATATGACCCAAGTTCTTGGTAGGTTGCTAAAGAAGTCTGGCCCTAATGGCTCATGTCCTCGAGGGGACCCCAAACTGATATGGACAGTTAAATCAGGCTCAGGCTCAGACCCAGCAGGATATGGGGCCTTGCACGACCATTCGGTTTATGTTTGGGTTTTTTGTCCACATCCAAACATTCTGTGCTTATAGGAATCCACCACGTGTCCATTCCCCATTACGGTGACCCATTAGAAGGAAGAAAAGTGTGTTGTTTGTTGTCATGACACCACAAGAAAAGGTTAAACCATGTGATTGACAGCCATGTCCTTTGTTTGCAAGTTGAGTTTCAAAGCTTCCAATTCTCTCTCTTGGTCCCCCCTTTCTTCTTTCTTCCAATAATTATCCCAAAATAATTGTATGGACACAAATTCTATTCACAGATATTGTGAAGATTCATGAAAAATAAGACACATGTTTTGTTGTGCTAGTATATTTACAGTTAATTTTGTATTTCGGTGTGTAAATTTTCTTCAGCAATGATTTTTAAGTAATTATTTAACTTGTATGGTAATAAGATCCGTCAGTAGTTATTTTTAATTTTAATTTTTCTTTCATGCATTATTTATTCATTTATAATATAATGTCATTTTTTAAGTGAAATGAAAATAATTAAATTATATACATGTAAGTATTGCATTATTTATTCATTTATAATATAATGTTGTTTTTAAGTGAAACGAAAATAATTGGATTAAATACATGTAAGTATTATAGCCACAGTCATATATATATATATATATATATATATATATATATATATATATATATTAGTGAAATTATTTTTGTGCACATGTGTGATCGGTCTAAATATTTAAGATTCCTATGTGATCAAGAAGATCTTAGGCTTTCTTACTTGTAAAGCAATTTAGCCCGTTAAACACTATGTTTACTATAAATAAAGTCATACACACACACAATTTCCTTATACCTTTTCTTTTCTCTCTCTTTGCTGCCGCACCCTTTCTCTCATTTAGTTAAATTTAACCCAAAACATCTTGTTTCCATTTGTACTAATATATGTTTTCTTTTGAAAGAAATACATCATTGTTTTCTTTCCGTCCTCAGTCCTCTCAATTTGAGACAAAGTAGAAGATTTGATCCTATTTATAAACCTAGAATTAAATAAACTACTTATCATGCATAGAATAATAATATATTTATTTTTTATATATTGGAATGGATTCTACGTGAAACCCATGCTCATGTTAGACCTACCAAGTGGCAGTAAAATCAGTGACGTGTACTATATCCAAAATGAGAAGATCCCTTGTATTAAAAGCCAAATCTGAAGAAAACAGGATAATAAAATCCCTTAATTTCTTAAAAAACCAAATAAAATAAGATCATCATAATTTATTTAATTAAATATTTAAATGAGATTATCTATACTCAATCGAGTTATCTATAGTTCTTATTGAATATTTGGGTTCACTTTCCGTTTGGATTGCGTAAAGTTTGAAGACACTCTAGTCTCCACGTCCAACTATCTATCTATGAAATGTTACGTGCCCGACATATATCGGTTGAATAAAGAGTTGAGTGAGCGGTCAAAATTCCAACAGTAAAAATATCGCAATGTATGATGTATACCGGTGCAGAAAACTCTCTCTCTCCCGAACCCAAAGAAAGAAATGGTGTGACTGTGTCAGTGGCGAACAGCAAACTAGCTCGGCCACCACCATGGCACTATCTCAGTAAGGACCTTAGCTTCTGCACGTGCTCACGTGATCTCTTCCATTCCAGTATATAGAAGTAACAATGAATCATAACATAAATACGGCACTGGGGTTTTGCATGAGGCGTACAGTTAATAGGAGCAGCCCAATTTTCAATGTAAACAATAATATATTCTTTAATTTTCCTCCTTTAATTAATTCACCAGTCCTTGTAATTAGCTAAACTAATCAAATTAATCTCTTCCAGCCACTTAGGGTTGGTTTGGTATTGATATACTTTGAAAAAAAAAACTGATTTTGCTGTGTTGTGAGAATAAGCTTATTTTTGCTGCTTCACGTTTTCAGCTTTTTTTCACCCAAAACTGTGAAAATAAGTTGTTTTTAAGTGTTTACCAAACATATTTTTGAGCGCAGCTTTTTTTATATCCACTTTTTATAAAAGCACCCCAATACCAAACAAGTGCTTAGTACTACAGTTTAGTGGTATTTCTCTTCACTTGTAAGTGAAAGATCTTAGTTCGATTCTCGCCAAATGCCAATTTGAACCACATTATTATGGCTCGCCCATTGTGAGGTTTAGCCCACTCTCCCATCTCTTGATGTAGATAATATTGTTTGTTAAAAAAAAAAAATCTATTCCATCTCTAGGGGTGCCCGAATTAGCAAATCCTCCTATTCCTATGCAGTTTTCTAATTTTAATTTTAATTATGAATATTATTTTATGGAATGCAAGGCAACCCTGATCACGTGGTTCCTTTGACCAGTCGATGTCGCCAGCTCATTCACTGCATCTGCATATCCACTAAGCAGTCAAACCTCGGTCAACGATGACAATGCATGCCAACCCCCTCTGGATTCTGCCCTTCACTGCGCCTCTCTGTGTCACTGTGACTGTGTCCCAAAATTTGCATTGCCATTGCATTTATATTTCAACATTCAAAACATATTTTTTTTCTTCCACCTCTTTAATTCACCAAAATAAAAAGACTTCTTTTTTGTTTTTGTTTTTTATACCAATGATATATTCTAATTCAGACGGATCGAAATTGCAAAGAATAAAATTCGAACTTAGATACATAAAAATTATATATTGTCATATATTTTCTAATTAAAGTAGTTATGTCCACATTTGATTGTTTATGTTTTATAAACTTAAATGAGTGTTTTCTACACTCTCCTCTTCACCTCTTGTAGGAGGTCAAGAAGAAGTGAGATACCTATTCTACATTGAACTAATATAAACTGTATGAAGACTAATGATAACTTGGTTGCATTGGAAGGATTACATTTGGTCTAGCGAGCCAATGTGATTACGTTCATGTCTGTTTTTTTTTTTTTTGTTTTTCAAATTTAAAGGAGAAAAAAGAACATTGATAGTGTTGCTTTCTTCCAGCAATGGATTCAAACTGAAAACATCCCCACAAACCGTGGCTGGCCCCAAGTTTGTGAGTACTCAATTTGGCCATTTATGCACTGTCCTCCCTCTCCCATGCATTCTGATTTCTGAGGCTCGCATCTTTCTTGGCCCCAGCTTTCATCACCTTTTTCACAATTTTGCCATCTCAGCAAAACCTGCATCCATGCTTTGCATTATCATTGCTGCATACCCTTCTTGTGAAATCCCTGATCCTGCCAGCCTTTGCTTCCAAGATCATCACATCCAAATCAAGAAAAAAGATATATTGATTAATTAATTTTTCTAATTAATTAACAAGGCTCATACAGTTAACCTACACCAGACTGCAGCATATCATTATCCTTCTTTTTTTACTGTTTAAAATCTTCTACCCTTCAAAATTTTGATCACCTTCTGGTCAGCCTGTACAATTTGTACATGTACTTTGTACATTTGATGTGGTCCATCACATAAACTAATCTATTTAATTGTTTAACCCAAAGGAAATTTTCTTAGAATCTTCATGAGATATAATATTTTAGTAATATTCATATATTATATATACATAAGCATGAACACATCCAATATTATAAGATTACATAGTGTAGTAAATTTTGATTAGCACTGTGTTAACATACTAATTGAATCTTCGTGAAACTAGGGTTTGATATGAATCATATGATTCTTTTTACCCAAGCCCAAGGTACTGGAATAAAAAGGAAAAAGGAGTACATGGTGTGCTTCTTGGCAGCTTCACCCAAATCCAAGGAAAGCAGTGAAAATATTGGAGACTGTACTCCCCCTGAAGATTTAATTGGTCACCATTCAATGCCCCCAGTCTATCGTGTCATGACAAAACCCATCACATCAGGCATGCATGCATCAAAATGTGCACATATATTTTCTGAAAATAATAATAATTCTGAATTCATAAAAAATCACCACATATATTAGATATAAATACACACATATACATGTTGGGTTTTTTAATTGTATTTACTAAGGGTTGTTTTGAAATCTGATGGCAGCCTGCTTAGACATGTACAACCCATCAGAGCATAAGTTTGCTCCTCCTCTTCCTCCTCCTCCAATGAGCCCAAGAATCTCCTTCTCCAATGACTTTGCAGATGCCATCCACCATGAAATCCGGAGGGAGGTGGCGGCTGCTCCGCCTGCTGTCTCCTCGGATTTTGAGTTCTCTGTTTCCAACTACTCCATGATGAGCGCTGACGAGCTCTTCTTCAAGGGCAGGCTGCTGCCCTTCAAGGACGGCTGCAGCAGCCAGACGCGGAGGAGCACCACCACTCTCAGAGATGAGCTGCTCCACGGGGAGGATCATGACGATGACGTTTCGTCATCCAGGCCGCCGAAGGGTTCGTCGTCAACAAGGTGGAAGGGGCTCCTGGGAAGGAAGAGTAGGTCCCACATTGTTTCCAAGAAAGCTGAGAAGAGTGATGGAGATGGCAGAAGGTCTGAACTTGCGGTGGTTCATGAGGAAGCTCAGCATCATGTTAATAATAAGACTTCACAGGTGAGAAAATATTAAACTAGATTAAATTAATTACACCCAATTCGTTTTTAATTTTGAGTTTAATATAGCAGACGTGGGTTAGGTTAGTTGGCCGATGGCATATTGGGTTAGGTCAATGAGCTGATGCAGTATGTCCGGTGCCTACCTCTTTTCCCCTGAGTTTGAATCCGCTCCCCTTTAGCTCCAGTCCAATAGTTTAGAATATCTTTTTGTCGAAGAAAAAAGACTTGAGCTTTATATGACATGGTGGTGGTATTATTTTTTGTTGCAGGAGGTGTTGAATGAAGGAGGGTCAAGTTGGAGAGATGTGGGGATTGGAATATAGAGGGTGTGGTGATGAATTTGTAGAGGTGTGGGGAGTACTTTTTTAATTTTTTTTTTTTTACCATTTGGAGGCTTGGAGAAATTAAGGAGGATGAATATTGTTACTCTTGTATTTTGACCGCTAGTTTTTTGGTTAAAGTTAGAGAGATGGTGGTTTCTGTTAGTGATTGGTCGGTTTTAATTAGGGCTCTCCAATATTTATGGTGTATTTTAATTTCGAAGTTTATCTGTTTAGTTTATCTGGATTGGGGTTTGGTATTTTTGGCTGTTCATTGTACAAAAATGTTTGCAGTGGAAGAATCTTTATGCAATCAAATGTCACCCCGACACCTAAATTTGTTTGAGCATTTTGAATTATTATTGTTACTAAACCATCGTAATTGTCTTCCAAGTAATTAAACTGTACTCAGGGTTTTTTTATTTATTTTTATTTTTTAAATTTGATGTCAAGCGATAAATTTGTTAGATTAAAGAGCTGATGTTCGAATCCACACTGTGGCGCAATAGCAACACCCACCACACTTGGTAGATGACCACTTGCAATTAAGCTGTACTCTTGGATCAACCCTCCATCTTTCCAGAACTTAGGCAACAAAGTATAATTATGGAGAAATGAATTTTGCACGTTCTATTTTCTCAAACCGTACTTCGTCCCTTAATTATGACAGCGTCCTTGAATTTGTACTCGAGTTTCAATTTAGTTTTCAAAATCTATGGTACTTGGTGTCCCACTTTAGCTCGTGTGTCAAATCTTTCATTAGTTTCGACAATTTTATCACATGGCAATTGACTAAGAGCATTTCCAACAATTTTGTTAAATTTTTGCTAGTTTAGCAGATGAACAATGGCGAAAAATTACTTCATCTAGTCTTCTTAACTTTTCATCTCCAACAACATTATGTTTTAACAAACTTTGAATATTTTATTTATTAACAATCATTTCAAAAAGAAAATATCTAACTCATGTACTCATCTAAAATTGAATTGAATGACCAAAATATAATAAGGGTACAAATTCAAGGACCATTGTTGTACTTAATCGTGGCAATGGAATTATAACGAAGTTAAGCATCGTTTTCAGTTTTATTTAAAAAATATAATTGAAAACTGAAACAAAATAGTTATCAAACATCTTTTAACTTAATAAAGTTAGTCAACAAAAGTTGAAGGTTTGGATGAATGGAGAGGTTTTGGCGCAGATTGGATTGGTGCAACACAGTAACAGGCAGAGTGCTATAGATGTGACAGCCAAGCCACGGCTATCGAACCTTACATATAATCTCGTATCGACAGATCTGGAGAGTGTCAATTGCAAAGCACTAAAGGAGTGGCCAAACCAGAAAGGGTTACAAGATTCATGGTCAAAATCTCAAAGATCCTCCACTGCAGGACTAGACTGAAGCGGAGGCATTAAAGCTTGCACCTATCCCTACTCATAAGGACTTACATGAAAAGTGTTTATTATCATCGCAGCAGCGTCCTGAGCCACTAATACAAGGTCATGTGTAAGACTATCTAGGTGAAATGAAAATAGACTTTCTACTCCGACTTCTTTTGGTTGATAAATACTTCCTAAAGAAACATACCGGAAATACCAAAATCAGTCGCTCATCCATACACAAGCTGATTTTGGCGTGCTTGTGAGATCCACAAAGCATGAACGATCAAAATCAGCTACGCACCACATGGAGTCTAATCCTAGTACTCCTCTAAACACAATTATATCCCAAATCCCAAGTCAAAAATGCATATTGTGATGAATCTCTTTCTCCTCATTGAGGATATGTACCTATCTTATATGATATAGCTAAATTTGCTAGTTGCTAGTCGTTTACCACCACCATACAAAGCAGCATCAGCCATCGTTTGGGTCACAGATATAAACTAAAAATAAGCACATTGAAATGAACACAAAAAAGGATGTGGAATTTATATTCACAATAGCATATTTACCAAGGAGCAGTAACCTCTTCCTGGAACCTGAGCTTGTTGATTTCAGCTTTCGACCTCAGGCTCTCAATTGCAGCACCAAATTCATCGCACGCCTCCATCAGTTCCTCCAGCTTCATCTCGATATTTCTTATTCCTATTCCTGCCTGAGATCGCTCAATTCTAGCTTCTTTATACATCTTTGCCTCCACGGCAGCTTCCGAGTCGTCGGCAAGGTTTGCAAGCCGACATACCCGTTCACGTAAAAATCCAACATTCATGCCCAACAACTCAAAGGCCGTTAAATACTTGTCCCAAGACACAAAATCATCTCGAAGCGCAGTGACCTTGCAAGCTTTAATGGAATCAGCAATATTTACGGTTTCAGATATAGCTCCTATAATCAAATTATGATTCATGCCCTTGATAACATTTTCATGAAGAAATGCTTTCTGGCTGCGACAGAGCTTGTAGTACTTTCTTCTTACATCTTCGGGGAACTCAGGATCTAGAAACAACCCATCTACTAGAATGTTGAAATTCTCATAACTTCGGATGTCCTCAAATTGAAGAGTTGCGGCAGGTGACTTGAGATCTTCTGAAACTTCAGAACCAACCTCCTCACTATCGGTTTCAGATTGTTTGGCTCGCTGCAAACCAATCGTTTTCTTCTTTGGAACTACTAATTGAGGAGAATGTGCGCGTTTCCTATTAGAGTCATTCCAAGGCGTAGTGCTTATTTCTGCACGTTTCTTGGAAGAGTCATTACAAGGCATAGTGCTCATTTCTGCATTATCTTTATCTGAGTGCAACATCCAAGAGAAATGGTATGCACATGTAAATATAGCATGATTTCCTAAAAAAGTAATATCATAAATGCATGATGCTTGGAAGAAACAAACAGAGAGATTGATGAACTTGCCTGCATCCTTTTGTTTTGTATTATTATCCAAATTTGGAAGGCCAAGATCCCCATCAACTTCAGCCAAACCATTTGACCTTATTATGTAAACCTACAATATGTGGGGAAGATACGATTATACATAGGAAACTTCCTTCATGACACAACAAGCTGGAAGTTCAAATAAAGCACCAGTGTTGGTCCCAAGGGATAGGTTTAAGGCAATTGAATCAAGAGATAGACCAACTTAGTCGTGCACTAAATGTAGCAGCCTATAATGCTCTTGTGACTTTGGGTATAAAAGATTCGAAACATTACCTTAAATTTTGTAGGTTCAACTAATTGGAAGGCCAGAACATCTCCCTCGAGCAAATTGTGCGAAGCAGCAAACTGCCTCCAACCAGTACTTAGTCCGGTCTTGCATGCAATGTATTTCGACTGATACTGTCTACCACTTTCATCTTCCAAAGTCATTGTAATATCTTTATCTGGTAAGTGTGATTTGCAGAACAGCGAAGGAAGCCCCTATTACACAGAATACATAAACAAAATATAGGGCAGAAAAAGACAAGGACTTTAACATGTATATACAACTTCTGTTATAACTAATGTTTTCGCTTTCATCTACTGTAACAGAATTTACCATCCAAAAACAACTAGCCACGTGTGATCTGACCAGTGATTTCACAAAGCTGGGGAATTGAGGTTCTAGTTTTGATCGAACTTCCTGCGCTCGAATGACAGCAGATGACTTTGCTTGACCTCGTGAGGGTGATCCATCAACTGGAAAATCATACTGCGTATTGCTTTTAAAAAAATCAGAAAGAGAGCATTGTCATGAATCAAATATAAAAATACAAACAAAGAGGGAAAAAAATACACAAAAACTGTACAAGATGTTTCACTGACCTAATGGCCGGGGACTTCCCTGCATGACACAACATCTGCTGTTCAAGAATTTTAAAAGATTTCATAAAAACCCACATCCCATTCATGAGGAACAATGCCATTTCAGCCATACAACAAATTTATTCATAATAGAATAGGTTACAAATCAAGACAGTCAATAAGAAGAAACATATGAACTAAATGCATTGCACCAATTCTGCTAATCCATAACAACGTTGCCTTCTCACCCACTACTCCTATTAACTTTCTGATCAATCAAAGCCTCTATATGCTCGAAAAACAGGTGAGGCACGAAAAAGAAACGATTTTTCAATGAATTTGTGTAATTTAAATGGCTAATCCATAACAAAAATGGCTTCTCACCCACTACTCCTATCAACTTTCTGATCAATCAAAGCCTCTATATGTTAGTGTGGAAAGTACATTGTATCGAAAAACAGGTGAAGCACGAAAAAGAAACGATTTTTCAAAGTTCTAGTGTAATTTAAAGCCTACCCCATGATGCCAAATCACAAACTAATCCACAAATTTTGTGAACAGAGGTATCAAAATTAAGAAATCCAAAGGTTTAATTTAAGTTTCGAAAAAAATAAAAAGGGGGGAGTCATACCTTTGTAATTTGGGTATTAGAAAGCTCCTTCATAGGCATGGAATACTCCACTTCTTGCTCTTTTGGCTTCCCTGGCTTCTTCAACTTGCCCTATTCCACAATGCACCAAACACCCACATCAATTTCAATGGAAAAAAAAACACACACATAGAGAGAGAGAGAGAGAGAGAGAGAGAGAGAGAGAGAGAGACCGTGGGGAGAGAAGAATGTTTAGGGTTGGTGGCGGGCTTGGGGCGGAGCCTGGGTTTGGGCAATGGAGGCGGAGTCAGGTGGCCGTCCTCCTTGGACAGCGGCATTTGGGGCTTGGCGTTCTTAACATTACGAGCCATGGTGAAATAACACCGGGTAGGTGTTTGTGTTTATACCTGAATCATTTTCTGGTTCGAACAAAGCCAAACCAGCCAGATACCATGACGCTGACTTCCTGCCTCCTCCCCTCCTCCCTCCCTCCTCCTTTCCTTTTCCTTCTCCTTTTTTTCAAAAAATAAAATCATAAAAAATCGTTTTTTCTTTTTTTGTTAATTTAACTTTTAGGGTTTTTCATTTTTGTTTTGATATGTTTGTGAGAGAGAGTGAGCTTTAACCGTTAATTTTTGTTCAGAAATACAAAGTTTATCATATATTTGTTTTTTAAAGATAATTTTAGGAAGATTAAATTTTTAAATTTAATGGTATGATTGATGATTATTGAATTATTAGTTAAGTGTTTATTAACATATTTATTTCATACTGATGACACATCATTTGATTTGCAAATTTGACCTCCTAGCATTATACAGACGAGACTAACATATGTTAGATAGTTCTACCTGTATTAAAAAAAATGAGTTTAATTACACATACACCTCTTAAAGTTTTTTGTATTTTTACAAAACCCCTCAGATTTTGAACATATCACAAACACCACATGACCTTTTAAAATCATTTCACAAAACTTATTCCATTAGAGTTCCGTTAATTTTATGCCGTTATCAGCATACAATAATTTTGAAATGACAAAATTAACCTTTTATGGCTATTTCAGTTAAGAATATGATATTCCACTTGTAACCAAACACTCCAATTTATCAATCTCCTGTGTCTTCTTTGCTCTCTTCTTGTATTTGTCTCTGAATCTCTCCTAAACTTCCGCACAAATCCCACACTCGGACTTGGGCTCTACAGAGTCCGTAATAGAACCCCAACTCAGATCCTTAGTTCTCAGCCAGTACAACTAGGCAAATTCACAAACCTCCTGCCAAAACCTCACTACCCAAAATACCTAGAACGGAAACGGCCTCAGTTTCTCCCTTCTCATTTCGATTTCGAAACAGTTCTCAATCCAGTAAATGGTTCAGCAACTCTGCAAGAATCGGTTCTGTTCGGCCTGGAATGCGCACCTCACACAACTCCCCCTGCGTGCATGGTGAATTAGATGTTAGCTTTGAAAGGTGCCTTTGTGGTTACTTGGTTGTGGATGATTTGATTTCTTGCGCCATAAGTTACTTAGATTTCTTTGATCAAGGGATTGTTTATGGAAGGGTTAAGTCCATAAAATGTTCTTTTCTTTGCCTTGGAGCCAAGGAATTTTGATTTATGTCAAATGCCAATTTTAAGATAGATTAAAAGCAATGGAGGAAACTGATTCATCACAATTTCTTAAACAACAGGAAAAGTAAACATGAAAGATATTAAGTGATAACTTGGAATGGAAACTCACAGCAAAACATTAGAAATGAATTGAAAATGACAGTACGAAGTAAGTAAAAGCAATAATTGATATAGTAAAGCACAAATATAAAAGTTCGGATATAGTTTCAACCTCGTTAGGCAAAGTTAGTTGCCTATTGGGCTGAATGCAGCAGAGCTAAAACTACAAAGGTGGTGACTTTGGCTGTAAAGGGAATGCGAAGAAAGTGACAGAGCTTTTAAGAGTTTTTTTTTGGAGTTGAGTTGAGTGTCGTTTTCTTTTTGTTCTTATGTAGCTTTTATAAAGCTTCTTTTCTTGCGAATTAAGCCTTCCGTCTCTGATACATCTCTCCTCATATCAAGTGGTTGAAGTGACTTGCTCGGTAAGGGGTGAGTTCACACTTGATCTTCTTGAATTTACGGGGTTTTGCCATTGAAAAGTGTTTTTCCCCTGCAAAACCCTTCTGCAAAATTCCCCCTAGTCTGTAGGTTTGACACTCAGAGCTGCCACGTCACAATCATATTTAAATGTTGGTTTGGTTATTGTTCGCAAGCTTCAAATTACACACCCATTAAGCATTCAACGGTTTCGAGAGGGTATTAGGCCGCGAGGCAAGACCAGTGTTTAATTTTGGTCCAAACAGTGCCCTCTTTAAACATGATTAAACCGTTAGCACGCCGGCTTTAATTGTGTTTAAACCTTTTGATTCCCCCCATCAGAACTATGCTTTAGCACCATTAACGACTGTTGTAACTTTAAACTGTTCCAATAACCCACAAAACTCCAACGACACGATGATATAAAAGGAAAAACCAGTGGGTTTTAACTTTGCCTTCGCTTCTGAGTACTTCTGAACTTTAAGAATTTTCCAGACTTCAGGTTTCTTAATTCCTCAGACATTTCATCCTTTTCAATGGCTTTTTCCTCTCAACCTCGTCATGTATTTGGCGAAGGAATCACCAACCTTCGTTATCGCACTGGTCTCTTATTCCAAACGCACCCAAACCTTCACCAAGAAGTGTTCTTCCAACAAGGTCAAGTCTATCGATATTTCCTCGAATTTGCTTATCAATATTTCAACCGATACCCATATTTTAAACATTAATTACCTCTAAGCGTAAGAGCTCGTCTACGTATTGCTCCATACAATCTTGGCTTGTTTCAACTTTCAAGGATAATCATCAAGCTATGCACTTTATGTTAAGTTGAATTGTTGTTTTTCTTTATTTTCAAAATTATGAGTATTTAACATCTCAAGTCTAACGAATTTGCTCAATATCATCTTTTATGATCAAATGGATTCAATATGTCACTTAGTACTACGGTCTAGTGTTATTATTTTTCATTTGTAAGTAAGAGGTCTTAGGTTTGATTCTCGCCAAAGGCGAATTTTAACCACATTATTGCTAGTCTATTGTGAGTCTTGGCCCACCCCAGCACTCCCTTAGTGTAGAAAATATCATTTGTTCAGAATCAAGTCAATTTGGACTAACTCATTGTACTTTCCTTTATACACTCAAGTTTGAATATTTATTTTCAAATTTTAAATAAACGGTATTTTAGTCAAAAATCAATAAGAACTCTACTATTAAGCCATATATCACTAATATATATATATATATATATATATTTACTTAATCAGTGATATATTTTTATTAATTAGGCGTAGGTCAATGATGAATGTGAAATTGGTACTAGGTGAAATATCATGTAAGTAAAAATTATAATCTACTGGACTAACTAGTCAAGCCTGCTAGTAAACTAAGATAGATTTGTTAGTCAATAAATTGAAGATTCAATTACCAATTTCTAATCCCACAAACTATCCCAGTCAGCAAGGCTGCAATTCGTTGCAAGTTATTAATGTGTCAAGTGGGCAGGATTGTGAGCACATACCATTTAAATGTTCAACATATATATGTATCATGTATGTGTATGTGAGATGTGTGACATAATAACAATAACTTGAACATAAGATATTTTTGGTTGGAAAAAAAAACCCACCTCTGGGAAACCAGGGACTCTCTACTGAGTCCAATCCACTAGTGTAAACAAAGGTTCATACAAAAATCACACAAGCTTAATTCCTAGAACCCTATCTATGAAGTAATTTTACCTTCGTGCAACCTTACCTTACACGAGATGGACTCATTCGATCTTCACGAAGTAGCAGTTCCTCCTGAGCTCATCACCTTGTGGCATCGAGGTTAATACGATCAATGATGTGATATGATTTTATGATATGCACAGAAATCTGGATTCAATTGACCAGTCAGATTCTCTAGTCAAACAGTTGAAGGAAAAATCTAACTTGAATCCAAGGCTTAGTCTAAAACAGAATTTAAAGCTTAAAACCAGACCAAGACTTTAATGCAAAACCTTAAAGCAATGCAATCCTAATAAACAATGATTGGGTGTTTAATGCATGGGGAAAGTTTGGCAGTTAGGGTTTCATAAATGGAGAAGATGCAAGCTCAAAGCCTTTAAGGCAACTTTCTTTCTCTAAAACTAAGTTCTAAACCCCCAAGAACAAAATAAAACTCTAGGGAACAAATATACCCAAGGAAATCTAATTTTCCATCAGCCAACTTGTCCCAATGACACTTGTCGACTGCAAAAGAAATCTAGGCATATCAATGGCCAGAAACTGACTACCATTAGAAAGGTCTCAGTCAGCTCATGTAGGCTGTCTTAATCTGTGTGCCTACACAGCTGGAAGTCAGGGCGCAAAACTAACTAGACAATTAACCTAGACATAATGCAACACAAATAAAGATATGAGATGCACATGCATGAACAAACCTTTGACGTGAGGTGAGCCACGTACTTGAATGTTTAATCCCAATAGCAGCATCCCATAATCAGATAATGTAGTTTAGAACTAAATTGAGCATGTGGTACACAAATACAATATTTGACAAGGAAAGCCAAACACTTAAGACTACACTTTACAAAATGCCACATAGGCTTTAAGTCATTATAAATAGTTAGAATTTGACTCTTCTTCATTCTCTCTTTCTATGAATGTTATATAGGCTATAAGCTATTATGAATAGGGATTTAGATCCTCTCTGGATCAATTTTGCAGGATCCTCCGGACCGATGAATCTCATTCATTAATACAAATCCAACAACCAAAATCTCTTATGCTTCCTCTCTTCCCCTTAACTATTTTCTTTCTCACTCATTTCAAAGCTCTCAACCTCGAACCATCAGCCCCCCAAATTCCAGATCAAATTAAACCCACCTTAAAAACCAGCACTGTCACAATCCACCCAACCCATAATCCCCAATTGTAGGCCCCTCACCTTACCTTCGCCAAAATCAGCCACATCACCACCACATCCCTAAATTGCAAATCCTTCGACCTTAAAATCTCAGCCGATGTTAAGGAAACAACAAAAAGAGGGGTCTTGCGAACCAGTGTCTTTTGGTTGCAGAGATCTTTTTCACAACTATGGAAGAATTATAGAGAAACAAAGTTACAATAGAGAGATAAATCTCAAAGATGAAGAAGAAAGAAATGACAAATAAAAAACTAAAACAGTAAAAGAGAGCAAAATAATCACTAGTACATAACAACATATTTACCACATCAATTCCATCATGGGCATCAACAGCTCGTGGTAGAAACTGTTCAATTACCACGGTCAAGTGTAGCTCATGGTAGATAACATTAATCCACCACGGTTAGATTTTGGCCCGTTGTTAAAAGTGAATAATCTACAACGGTTTTTAATCCCATGATGGAATATCAAAACCACCACGAGATATGCTCGTAGTGGTTACTTCAAACGACCACACCGCCTTTTGAAAATTCACCACGCCATCGGTCCATGGTGGATTTTTTATTTTTTTTAATATTTTGGAGGATATTAAAATCTAAAATCCCAATTATTCCCTCGGGTGAAACTGGACGAAAACCCTAAAAAGAAAACGTCAATCCTTTTGTTTCTCCATTTCTTCCGTCTCCGATCTCGGTTTGGTCGCCTTTCTGGCTATCTCTCCCTCAAGTGGCAACCTCTCTCCATCACTCAGGTTTCTTTTATCCTATATCTTTTGATTTTGTTTTCTTGTTCTGAATAAAAATTTAAATTATCATTGATCATTGAACTTGGAGATGTGTATGCATTCTTGTGGCTTACAGCTCGCAAATTTCTCTTCCGGCATTTCGCTTTCTCACAGATCCATCCAAAGGCACACACTTTTCACATCATCATCATAAATATATAATTTTGAGTTGAGAAGTATGTTTTTACTGTTTTGTTCTTCCAATTCAATAAAAAGATTGTATTTCACGCCCCAAAATCAACCCCAGGTTACGAGGATTATGTCATGGAGCATCACTTGCTGTTGAAAGTGATAATTACAATTCAAGAACTATGTAAAATAAAAATAGAACTATATATGTAAAATTAACATAAAAACTGATATATATAATTTTATTTAAATTTATTAACCTATTAATGGGTGCTGGGCCATATCAGAGTCCCAATAAACTTTTAGTTTTATGGCTATAAGAGAGTCCCAATGATGAGATAATTGTAAAACGACTATCATAATAAAAGTTAATATATTTTTTATTGGAAAGAAAACTTAATTAAAAACCCACGAAGCGAAGAAAATGTCATTCAAGTTCCCACCACAGTCGCTTGCAGTTATATTTGGTTATCCCCTCAATCTTTCTCTTCACATCGTTCTTTTTTTTCTAGGAAGCAAAAGATTATTCACTAATCTCTCTCTATAAATTTGGTATGAATTGAGTGGTCTTGTAGTTGCATTTCCGCTAAATTTTTCTCTCTAAATTCTTTTTTTCTTTGAGGACACAAATCATTCCTTTGTTAATCTCTCTACGAATTTGGTTTCAATTTGTAGGTGTATACGGATTTTGATGGTTTGCCAGACAGTGACGAGATGCACTTGGACCTAAACATCGAGGTCGACTTCGAGGAGGTGGTTATGGGGTTACACTTTCTAGATATGATGACCAAACATATGCCAGCATGAATAATCGAGAGCTTAGAGACCAACTACGAAATGTCGAACGAAAATTGTGGGAAGTGTTTGATCTTGTGTTGGCTGAACAACAAAATGAGGTAATTATATATGCAACTTTGTATATACTTATAAAAATAATAAAAGATTTACGGCATGATCAATTTGTATATAGTTAGACCTTCTAACAATACCGCTACAGGGAAATGGTAAAGAAACTAATACCAATGATGCAATTCAAGTCTCCATAAATAGGCCTCAGGTAAAAATGTGTCATTAGTAAATATTGGTATTTTGTTGAATATGAAACTGATCAACTTCTATTTCCTACGTATTCACTAGTCGCAGGGAGGCATTATAGATCTCCAAAGAACTAAGAATGGTGTAAAATAGGTTCCTAATTCCAGTTACCAGGTTTTCCAAATCATCTCCCTAGGTATGAAACTGATTTTGTTTACCTTGTCTTGATGTCTTCATTATTAGATAGAAAGAAAATAGTGAACATGTTCACTTTCAAGCTTAGTTAGTCTATGCAGCTAATAGTTTGTATTAGTTGTAGCGATTTGGAATATATTGTATGTGTTTGTTGGCATTCAGTTTTTCTCCTCCAAGTAGGATACTACTTGGCCTGCCATGGCTACAAGTATGGAAGCAAAATCCATTTTCTTGTTGTATTTGTATCTGACAAACGAATGTTAAAATTTTTAGTCTTATTTACATACACAAGGAACACCAGAAGAACATTGGTGATTTTATAATGTATCCAAACTTATAAAGTTCCCTTTGCACTAACCTTCCAGTGCAATCCATTTGAGTATTATAAAGTTCCCTTTGCATAACCTTCCAGTACAATCCATTTGAGCATTATAAAGTTCCCTTTTGCACTTATAACACTTAACACTAGAAAGCAGTTGTTTCACTTGATTTTCATTATTTGCATTTATCTTGTTATCAGTTACAATGTAATAAGAAAAGTGCTCTAGAGGCTAACGATGGTTCTAGACAATCTTCAAAAGCTTGTTCTCAGGTACATATCTGAGCCCAAGTATAGCACGATGGAATTTATAAATTTTTTATACAAGTAAACCAAATTTAGCTTCTTCTATGTTTGATCGTCTCAAAGAGTTAGTACAAATATACTAAGACATAGCAGATGTTGATAATTAGATTGTTTTTGTTTTGTTACTAGATACAATGTGATAGAAGAAGTGAACGAGAAACTGTCGATGCTTCTAGACAAGCTTCCAAAGCTAGTTCCCAGGTATACGAGAACAAGTACTAAATAGTTAGCTTATGAAACTTATGAGATTTTGATATAAACTGATCGAATTTTATGTCTTCCATGTTTGGTTGTCACAGAGAAGTAGTCCAAACATAGAAAGAGACAACATTAAGAGAAAAGAAGGTTCTAAAGCCACTTCTCAGGTAGTAACACACGCTTGATAATAATTGTTAACTTAAATAGTTTGATAACTTAATCATTTAAAATTGAAGTTCTTATTTGATTTCTTTATGCTAGTTACAACCTGTTGGTAATTTACAAGGGTCTTCATGCAAGTTACTAAATTGGCTAGGAAATGGACAAGTTGTTGCAACTGGAGAAATAGAATCAACAAATCCTGAGGCGAAAGTTCATCACATGGTGCTTGGTCTTGATTGCTCGAAAGTTTGGGTAACTGTTGTCAGAGTGGAGAATATATCTTTGTACTGCCCTACAAGTGAATTTCGTACCCTGGAGGATGCTATATCTAGTACAATTGCTTGGCCATCAAACTACATTCAAGTTGGAGAGTAATTTTAGTTCGTACTTAGACTAGAAAATGGTACCTTGGCACTACATGGATAGTACTTTATGACTTTGTTGCTTATGTATTCATTTGGAAACTCAAGTATTTTTAAATTATGTTATAATATTATCGATCTTTTATTTAATTTTGGTGTATTTGAACTGCTTAGATATATAATTAATACAAATTATGGGTCAACAAATTAAATAATAACACAAAATGAAAAAAATAATGACAACAAAGAATGCTCGTGGTTATCTTTCAATTCTACAATGGACATCACTCGTGCTATCCGCAAGTTTACAGCAGCACCACTTATTTCAAATCTACAACGGTAAACACACATGGTCGTAAATTCAATCCGCAACGAACAATGGCCGTGGTTATAAGATACTTTACAACGGGCTTCACATGTGGTCACGCGAATCCACAATAGCGCGCATTTCATTTCTATCACAACATAAGCCCGTGGTAGAAAATATGCATTTTTTATCACATCCAGAATACTAACGGGCAGACTGTCCGTGGTGGATTTCGATCTACAATGGGCATCCACCGTGGTAGATGACCTTTTTTCTTCTAGTGAATAAATCAAACTTATAGCACAGATGATCTGCAATTTTGAGGTTTGTTAACAGCGGTGAAGTGTGGCGGTGCGAGGGAGAAAGATGAGTTAAAGGGGAAGAGATTTTGGCCGTTGGATTTCTATCCTCATGAAATTGATTCGGAGAAGATATGAACTCCATAAATAGTTAGAACATGAATATTCTATCACACACACACACTCTCTCTCTCACTTTTCGTTTACATGGAGGAGTCTGCTCAACTTCACAAAAAAAAAAAAAAAAAACCAGGAAAGGGATATTGCATTGCAGTGTTCGAATCCAAAAGTAAAAAATTGAACCAAAAAACGGACACTGCCTTACAGTGTTTGAATCCAAATGTAAAAACCAAGAGCAGCACGAGGTGTGAAGCGTAGGAGACGTGTGAGTGATGGAATAAACAGAACCAGAAAACAGACACTGCAACGCAGCGCCTAAATCCAAAAGAAACAAAACTGAACCAGGAAACGCACACAGCATTGCAGTGTTTGAATCCAAATGTAAAAAGGAACATGTAGGAGGTGTGTGAGTGATGAAAAAAAAAAAAACAGTAAATGGACACTGCAACTTAGTATATGAATCCAAATGTAAAAAACAAAATCAGGAAACATATACTCCACATTGACTTATTCCAAAATATAAAACTATGAGGGAAAGGAATGTCAATTAAAGTGGGTGCCAGCTGCAGTGACAAATTTTGTAATTTTTGTTTATTTTAAATGTATTTAACTATTACAATATATGATTGACCTATTTATAATTGACATAAATATTATTGATATATTGTTAATATTGTAACTTTTTAGTGACTTTACAAAATGACCATTAAATAGAAAGAAAACTAACGAAAAGTAAAAAAAAAAACTTTAGTTTTAATGAAAAATGATAAATAAAGGTGTAGTGAATAGTACCAGGAAAATGTAAAATGTGGTTTTTCGTTAAAAGTGAACAATACTGGGAGTGTTTCGTTAAAATTCCTTTAAATAAATTTAGTAAAGATTATGTTATTGTTTGTGAAAAGAAAAATAGTTACATGAAGTGTTATAGTTAGGATAGGAATCTTCCACCAAATCAATCAATCCAGGCCCTTGAAATTTGATGCAATGGCTACAAACATGGGGCTCCTTTAAAAGTTATAATAACTTTAGCCGTTGGATTAAATTTCAAGGGCCCGGATTAGGTGATTGGGTGGATTTGATAGAAGGAATTCGGAGAGAATCCCTTTCCTTCTAGTTAACACCAATAGTCATATTCAATCACAATCAAATAGTACTCGCTTTGTTTTTTGTACTTCCATTGGTAGCATGTAACTTTGTAAGGATGATCTCACAAAAGGACTAAGATTCTCTCCCCTCCTCTTTCCATCCCCTCCTCTCACATTCTCTTATTTTGTCTTTCTCTTACTATAAAAAATTAATATAAGATGTTGATGTAGTTTAACCATGACCGTTCAATTAGGAGGGGAGGGAAAAAAAGAGGGGAGATAATCCTACACTCTCACAAAAAACAATTGATTTAGGTCGTTGGACCTTATTCCATATTGTAAAACATGTCATAACAACATTGTTTTATTTTCTTATAAAAAGATTCCCTTTTTAAAATTTCACCATAACATATATTATAGTATAAAGTGCAATGACGACATCATCAAATTTATGTTGAATTTTTATTTTTCTAAGAGTAAATTGTAGTAATGGTCTCTCAACTAAAAATTCATTACCATTGGTCACTCAACTCATCAAAATATGTAGCTATGGTCATTTTCTTCAACTTCGTTAGAATTTTGTCAAAATAAGTTATGTTGGAATGACCATTGCTATAATTGGGGTCCCTCAACTCATCAAAATGTGTAGCTATGGTCATTTTCTTCAACTTTGTCAGAATTTTGTCAAAATGAGTTATGTTGGAATGACCATTACTACAATTGGGTTAAAGTTGAGGGACCATTGCTCCAATTGGGTTAAAGTTGAGGGACTATTTCTCTAGTTGGATTAAAGTTGAGGGACCAATGGTAATGAATTTTTAGTTGAGGGACCATAGCTGCACGTTTTGATGAATTGAAGGATCAACGGTAATGAATTTTTAGTTGAGGAATCATTGCTCTAATTGAGTTAAAGTTAAGGGACCATTACTATAATTTACTCTTTTTCTAAATACATATTGAGAAATTTTATTTGAACCCATATAACCTCTTTCTACACCCAACTTAAACTTTAAATGTGAATTGTCTTTTTTACCCTATAACATAATTACTATTAAGTACAAGGTAAAGTTAACAATAAACTAAAATTTATTAATAAACTCACACCCAATAATCAAACACTCCACAATGTTTATCCTACATTCACCCTCCATCAAACTGGTTGCGCGGCAAATGCAACCCCTAAATGCTTGGAAGATGTTGGCATATATTCTCTGGTAAACTACCACTTAAGTTGTTTAGGGTTAGAGCCAAAACTATCAAATGAGGACATGTTGAAGACAGCAGGAAGATGACATGTTAAAAGAGCATTAGCCTGCACAAACAACCACTCAACTTGATCTTTACTGCCAATCAAGTTTGGAATTCCTGAAAAATCAAAACATACGTATATGAATTGGAATGGTTCCTTAAAGATTCAAGTCGTTGAACTAAAGCTAATCAACTTTAACCTGTGTAGATGAGACAATTCCGGTGGCAAGGTACCACCAAAATTGTTGTTTTTGAATTCCAGCTCAACAAGAATTGACAGGTAGCCTAGGTGGGGATTTGAGAGCAAGAAGAGCAGCCTGGTTTGTGCTGAAGTTGGCTTGTGCTGCTACTGAACCTATTTTTAAGATAGGTATGTATATACAAAAGTATTGGACTAGTAGCAACAACATTGTCAACGAGGGGAAACGAGTTGTTGCCAATGTTCTGCTCTGTGAACCAAGAAATCAGAAGAAATAGGAACTCAAATGTAGTCTTTTAATCTATTGGGCAAATGTATCTTTGGCGGCAATTACACATTGTCAACCCAGTAAGTTTAAAAGTGTATTGAATTTTACGTGGTTTTTAATGTTTTGAATGGGTGTAAAGATAAATTTACATATTGAATTGAATTGTGAGGGTGATTTAGGTAGTAAATTTGGGTTTAAAGAGATATCAATAGTTTAATTAAAAATAGTATGGGTGTAGAGAGTAAGTTTGGTGTAAAAAGAGGTTGTATGGGTTCAAATAAAATTTCTCCTACATATTATATCAAAAACCCAAAATATTGAAAAACAAAATCAAATGGATTTTTGCTTTGTGCTTGTTCATGCATAAAATATGGAATAAAGTACAACATAATTATGTTAAAGGGTTGAATTAAAAAAATAAAAATTTCAACACGCCATATTAAATCCAAATAATATATACAGTCAACCAAAAAAAATAAAACTCGATTATTTATCTTCGGCGTGACATAAAGAATGATGTATTCTTTGTAATGCAACTTGGTGCACCATAACATCATGCAACCTGAAAAAACAACCGTTGGATTCAAAATCATATTCTAAAGTACCAAACAAATAGCATGAGACTATGGTGTCAGTTGTCCATGTCACGTCAAATACTTGCATATCAGAAAATCTACGAAAATCTACGTACATCCAGGGACATATTAAGTTTGCATGATTGCTTTCGTTTTTACACTTTATACTTAGAAACGTTGGGAGAGGGAATCGAACTCAGAATCTTGAGTACAATATGTATGGTCATTCGTCACAAGAAAGAGTTTACTGGTAAACCAACAAAACCAAAAACTAGTTGGTTCCACAACTCTACGTCTCTAATGAATATTCATCTTTTAGTTTGAATATATAGTTCCCTTTTGGTTCCAAACATCCTGAGTTGAATGGATTTGGTTGGCTATCGGCTTTTATTGTACTCTTTGTTCTCATTCTCTGTCGTCTTTGCAGCACAAGTCCCTTCCCCCCCCCCCCCTCCCTCTCTGTGGACACGTAAACTGTTCATATAATACAATATTTTCTGACGAATATCTGATAATAAATGTGCCTTTTTTTCTTCATGGAAAGCTAAAGCTTCAAATTCAAAAGCTTTCATCTGGGGCATAAATTCATAACAAAACCTCAAAAGGGTTGTCCGAATTTCGGTTGACAATCTCTCCAAGGGCGATGTTCCTGAATCTATGGACGTTTTTTGGCGCGGATTCCCCACAATCTTTCAGACGCTGCGTCAAAATTTTCTCTGGTTTTTGCATTCGGCTCTGCTCTCTGCCTTGGTGCTCTTAAAGGTACCACCTTTCGCTTTTGAGGATATTTGTGTGTGTGTATATATATATATATACAGATTTTGCATGTTTTCTGCTGAATTTACTGGAAATTTTGATGGTTGGTTTTTGGGATTTTGATCATATGTGTTGCAGGTCTTCTGGTCGGACCCATTTCTGCACTAATACTGATTTTGGGGAATGTGGGAATAATTTTAGGTTTGTTTCCTGCACATGTTGTCTGGACAATCTACACTCTCATAAAGTTAGTATATTTGAAACTACCTCTTTTCAAAATTTTCAGTAAAACTCCTAATTTTTGAGAGATTTAATACTCTCTTTTTTTTTCCCATAAATGTTGGGAATTTGCAGGATTCACAGATTTGATGTACCACTTAAAATTGCAATTTTGTTTGCCTTGCCTGGCCTGCTGGGTATATGGCTGGGTTTGAGCATAGCTGGGAGTGTTCTGTTGGGTGTGGGATATGGATTCCTCACTCCCTGGGTTTCTACTTTTGAGACCCTTAGGCATGACAACCAGTACAAGAAATGCAAACATTGTATTCTGGTAAAACTTTTGAATTCGGTCTTTTTTTTCTTCTTCAATTTTTCTGTTTGGTTTAGTGTCAAATTTAGCTGTGCTCGTTGTGTTTCACTAATGCAACTTCGTTACTTGTTAGGATGGAACTTGGGGGACTGTTAAAGGAAGCTGTACTGTAGTTAGAGACTCTGCAGACCCGTGTTACCACTCGTACCCTCTTTACTTGAAGGAGTTGCGCGAATCACCCGCTGCAGAGGAAGTTCGCACTCTTAGGTAATCATGTTGTAATTAGTTACTCAGAATTATGTTGCTTTCGTCATCAAATTATGTATCAAAAGCCAAGTATAAACATTTTAATCAAACCATAAGGTAATCGTGTTGTAGTTAGTGACTTGAATTGTTTTGCTTCTGTCATCAAATTATGTAGCAAAAACTAAATATAAACATTTGAATCGAACTATAAGGTAATCGTGTTGTAATTAGTGACTCGAATTGTTTTGCTTCTGTGATCAAATTATGCAGCAATAGCTAAATACAAACATTTGAAATATCATTGCGTAAAACAGCTGTTTTAATCTGAACTCAGTTCTTTTTCGGGGACATATTGTAGGGTGATTCACGTTCCGGCATGTATTATAGTTGGCGTGTTGGGGCTAATTGTGGAGATTCCTGTTTACACTGCAATTGCTGTTGTAAAGAGTCCCTATATGCTGCTTAAGGGCTGGTATCGACTGATTCATGATCTGATTTCTCGAGAAGGTCCATTTCTTGAAATTGCATGCATCCCTATTGCTGGTTTGACAATCCTTCTGTGGCCAATTGTGGTTGTTGCAAGTATTGTATTGGCAGTTTTCTCAAGCATTTTAATTGGATTGTATGCATCAGTTGTAGTATATCAGGTTTCCTTACACCCGACTATAATCATATTAATCTCCTTGGCCTTTCATGATAAGTAAAATTATACATCTTTTAACCATTTGTGAATGCAGGAAAGATCTTTCAGGAAAGGTGTGGCGTACGTGATTGCAATGGTGGCTGAATTTGATGAATACATGAATGACTGGCTGTATCTTTTCCAAAGTTGATGACTGTCCTGCTTATGAAATATTGTTCTTTGAGCTCATTAAGTATTACTGCAGCTAGATTTTGTCATTTTTCTCTTGTAATTCTTTACTAGTAGTGGTCTCATTATGCGCAGCCAGGCCCAAATATCGAAAAAGAGCTGTCGCTCAATCACCCGAGTTCTCTGTTCGAGGAAATCAGCTGGCTGAAGGTACACTCAGTCCTGCTCCTATGGAAGATTTCGGTGATATACTGAACCGAAGGGCATACCTGAACCATTTTCACTTCTTGTATAACGTCTCTAACTGATCTCTAGTTGGCTATACTTGGCATAAGCGGTATCTTTTGCAAATGAATTTGTTTTGCTTTAATTTCCTTTTCACGAAAAGTATATCACCGAACTAGCTATGCAACCTTAGGATGAATTTTCTGTGCCATGTACTACAACTTTATGGGAGATACGAAGTAGTAATGTTGTAGTTAATGACAAGGCAATGAGTGCTTAGTGCTTCTGCTAGTTCCGGAAACTTACTCTTCAATTATCCCCTCCTAAGGATGTAGCAAAATGTCCAAGGGGGTGGCGGGGGAAGGGGAAAGGGAGAACGGGCAGAGAGGGTGGAGGAAGGCGCAAGGGAAGGAGGTTTTTTTCCCTCAGTTTCAGCTTTTGAAAGCACGAACATTTGTTCTCCTTTGCTATGATGATTAAATTTCTTACGAAATTTCTGTTAATTAGCCCTCTCGCTTGTTTTGTTTTGTTTTGTGACGAGAGTTTATTGTACTTGAAATGCAACAGATATGGGAAAACATGATGAGGTCCTGCGAACTGAGGGGCAAGGAGTTGTTGGATGATAATGTAATAGCCACAACTGACCTCGATGAATGGTTGAAAGCAAAGAACAGCAACAAAGCATCCATTATCGGTGTTGGTCTGCCTTGTTATTCATGCTTGCAGACTCTTCTCTGCTCCATCAGATCGAATTCAGATGGTTTACTGCTGCTTGATGACGTTGAAATTAACTACTTAAATAGACCGCATGAAAAATTGTGGGACGGGTTCTTTAATCCGATAATGATCTTGAAGGAACAGATTAAGGTCATAAAATTGTCAGAGGGTGAGGTTAGATATTTGGAGAAAGTGGTTCTTTTCGGAACCAATAATCCACAACGCGTAGTGGCTTGGGATAACGGAAGTTTACTACCTCAAGACGCTCTAAGAGCTGCTCAAATCGAAGGCGTTAGCAGAAGGTACGAAATTTCTTCTATCCCATTTTGAACCAACTAAAATAACCAAACTATTCACATTCCATGGAGGAAAAAAAATGACCAAATTCAAATGTCGCCAATCTTTAACAAATAGAGAGCGTAAAACTTATGTGCGTGTAGGGTAATACTCTATTTCGTACAGTCCAGAATGTCATGTTGCCATGTTATCAATCAGATCGTATCAACTTAGTCGATGATTTAAACTGACAGGATGAAACCTGCTTTTAGTAAGTGGCAGTGACAATTTTTGGAACTGTGGAATAAGTACCATTGCTTACACTGCATCTGAATATCGTAGAAAATTAGAATCGGTCATTTTTCTTGTTCGGAAGCATATCATCTATTGTCTGGCCGATGGAAGCAACTGAACTTAGCATTAAGTTACTGCAAGTAGTTTCTGTATGTTCATGTTCTGATGTGGTGATTGTATTTGTAGGATGATTGGAATGATGAGAAGTGTCTCAAAATTTCCCACTTACAGAAGGAAATTCCGGCGCGTTGTCAAGGCTTTAGTCGCATATTCCCTGCCGAAGGAGGCTTCAATTGCATCCGGTTCTGTTAAATCTACCATCTCCAGTGAAGATGCTGTGCTGGATGAACCTTAATTTATCTTCGTTTTATTTACATTTTCCCCCCTCACATTGGACTGTGATTATAATTTCTCAAGGGCATGTATTTTAGATCATTGGTCAGATCACTAGTCCGACATGCTATGTTATTAATGTCTCGCGACGATTTAAACCAAGTTTACATTTTTATTGGCATATAAACAATCTAACACCGGAGCAGTTTTGCTTCATAATTGATTGGAAGGGTCGACATCTACAATATAAATATAAATCATTGTTACAATAGATTGTTGTCTTTGAATTTATGGTCTACATTGTGAATCCAACACATAATATGTCATGTTATACGAAAATTCTGCAATGCACGGATATATGGAATGCATCAGCGTGGTATACAGTTGGATTTGCATGGTTGTGTTTTTGACAATCTGAATCTTTCTAGCTACTCAAGTATCGATACATGTACATTGGTGTATGATGTTAAACTATTGTATACATCATGTACACCATGATTAGAAGCTATATCATATAGCTGGGATATGACCAACAAGGTGAAGCAACAAGGACATGAAAGCATAGTGCATGGTAAATTTAGTGTAGGACCACAATTTTAGAAAATAGTAAAATGTTATGCATTGTGTGCTATCTATTTATGCAAAAGCTCACATTTTAGCAACAACATATGGAGATCGGGATATGAAATGCTAACATAATTTACATAAAAGTGATTAAAAATAACCTCTCCTTTTTACACAAAATCAACTTAATAAAGTGTATTGTTTCTTCCTTAGCTGTATATCAGACCGTCGGACCGACATATATACTAAAGTGACTTACAAGAATAATAAAAGGAGAACTGTCTGCATATATGTTAAACAAAGTTTTGTTTTTAAAGAGAGGAATGACTCCTTAACCTTAATTTGAATATTGTTTTAACACTAAGGACATGTTTGATAACCATTTCATTTTTTTGTTTTTAACTTTTACTTTTTAAGTTAAGGATAGAAGGAAATACATAGGAAAAATGAGGGGTGAAAAAGAGTGGATAAAGAATGGTGGGAGAAGTGCAGAAGAAAAGTACAAGAAAAGAACATAAAATGAAAATCAAAACCAAAAACTATTTTAAGTTATTTTCACTTTTAAAATTTTGTTTTCGTTTATTCTTTCTTATTTCTCTCCCTGTCTCCAACCACTCTTCTTCATCCCTCCTTATTTTTCTTTTTGTCAAACTTATTCATCCCTCTTTTAGTGCATATAAGGTCTCGTTTGGCATACCGTATAAGACACCGAATAGTACTAATAATATGAAGTACGGTGTTTGGTGTCCGTTTGTATTAAATAGCCATCGGATTAAACAATCTGGGCCCATCTACTTTGTACGGTAAAGACCCGCTTGCTTATCCTCTCCAAAACCACGGTCCAATTTAGTCGGGCGCTCTCTCCATCCTCTCCAGATGCAGCCGCTCTCTCTGCTTCATTTGAATCCTAGTTCATTTTCTCATTTTTCTTCTTTTTCCCAGGTTCCCCTCCCTCTGTTCCTCTTCTTCGTTTCCCCTCCCTCTATTCTTCCCCTCCTTCCCACAAATCCCAAAACCCAATTCCTCTGCCGGCCACCATGAACCACCACCACCACCAGGTTCCATCCAACCACCCAAAACAAGACTCTTCTCTCCCTGCATCTTCTTCTGGCTACTGCAGGATCTCCCTCTCTCTTCTCTGCCGCTGCATCTCCGACCCCTACAACCCTCCGTCTGTGACCACCCCCAACGACTCATTTGAGCATTCTCTCTTTGCTTCTCGCTGTGGCGATTCTTTGTGCAACATGACTCTGTCCTACTCTCCTGACCGACTCCACTTCCCCAAGACTCCATCCCATTCCTCGGCAGCGGTCCTGCCTCCTTTTCCTCCACCGCAGACTCTCTGGCGCTTCGTCTTGGATCTCAATCCCTCTTCAGCCAAGACCTCATCCCGCTCCTCCACCTCCTCCCAAGATTTCCACTTCTCCACCGACATTGCACGTAGTCAGCTGCTAGAATTTAGCCTTTTTAGCAGCTCAGTTTAATGGCTAGAATTTGGCCCTTTTTGCAACTCAGTTTATTGGAAAATATTTTGAATTTAATGTGTGGAATTTACTATTTTTCTTTGTTATTTGAAAATTTATGTGGTTTTCAAATTTTCAATAGGTATAAATATGAGAAAAGTTCAACAAACAAACAAAGATTTGTCAAAAAAAATTTCTTCCATTTTCTTATCCGGTTCAGTACCAAAGACAATATGAATAATACAGTCATTAGTTCGACATTGCATCAAATGCCCGACTAATTTAGTCAGTACTATCCGATGACTATTTATCATATCAAACATAAATAGTCAGTACAGTCCGAATTGCCAAACGAGGCCTAACTTCTTTATATCTAACGATAAAAAAATAACAAAAAAGAAACGAAATTGTTATCAAACCAATCATAATGTATTTCAACAATTGATAGGTATTACATTTTCACAAAAGCCCTAAAATCTTAAGCCCATTAATGGAAAACTAGGCCCATAGTCAAATTCATTTTCTTTTGGTCGCCCAGGATCCATCACAACCAACTCATCGAAAGCTCTTATGAGAACTGAGAAGAATCACGACAAACAAGGCCCATCTAGAAAAAGAACTATCCTACAGATTAAGGGTTTTTCTCGATTTCTTCTTTTCTTTTCTTTTTTTTTGGTTAACTAGAAAGGAAAATTCTACCTTGTATTTTTGTGATCTACACTGGTGTGGCAAGTAGAATTGGCTTCTTTTCAAAAAAATTCTAGAATTTTATTCGGTTACAAATATTATTTTATTAGTATAGTGGTCTAGTGGTAGTGCTCTTTACTTGTAAGTGAAAGTTTTATGTCTGGTACCACATTTTTATGGCGTGCTTATTACGATTAAATCTCCAACCATGTAAAATATGTATGTATCACAAAAAAATATTTGTTTGAAATGGAGTGTGTTGAAGCACATACAAGCATGCCCTAGGTTCTTCCGTGGGCGTTGGGCAGGGCAGTTCACTCGCTTTATAACATTTTAATTGATAATGACGTTGATCAGATGAAATAATGGATCAAAGATCAAATTGATGCGCAAATATGATAGCAAAATATGAGTTGTGCAAATGGGCTTCGGTGTCTATTTAGGCCCATGACCCGTTATTTCGAAGAGAACAGTGACTCGAGACCATTTCAATGCTTCGTTGGGATGCCGGTCTTTTTATGCCAAAATTTTCGACCTTTTTTTTCTTCATAAATTGTTTCTTATTTTTACTTTCATAAACCAAGGGCTAAGAGGCTAGTTGCTTATGCAATGAGGTTATCGTTTGGTACTCTCTCTCGCTGCGTCATATATTCGAATCCATAATCAGTCTGCACATTTCTATCCGCACGTTTCACACTTTTAATTTTAAGTAAGATCTCTATAACTTTCAAAAGTTTACTCCTCTCTGTCTCTGTTTTGACAATCTACCTCTATAACCCCCAAACCTTTTTATTTAATAACTAAACAAATATAAACATTGCTAATCGATCCTTGAAGTAGCTAGGAACTTCATTAACAGTTAAAAGGTTGTAGATGCTTGAGGTATCAAGAAATATTAACGGTTGATGAAAATAATTTCTTGTATTATCGTGTAAACTTATAACAGTCAAGAGAATCAGAATCTTCTTAACACCCACCTCTTTTGTCTTTTTATTTTCTTGTTCACTCTACCGTGCAACAAATTTCCAAAATATCATAAATGATCAAGACAAATGCAGTAAAAAAATGTTGAACAATTTTAATCCCATGTTGGAATCTTGACATAATAATGATAGATATAACTTGAATGGTTCACTTTTAATTACACAAAAGGTTTTTCGTGATAAAATTCATCAGATGTTGAACTGTGCAAGTAGTTAAGTTGAGACAATATCAGCGTAATTAAGCAGATTCTAAAATCATGACATAGTATCAGATGAGTGCTTTTTGCTCGTCACTCTCAAGTGGTGGTAATGTTCAGCACCCTACTTATTATCGTTGGATGAGTTTAAGTTTTAAAATTTGTGACTATACACTACACAAATTTCAAAATTTAAACTCATCTAACGGTGATAAATAAGAACACAATGAGCATCACCAACTTGAGGGTGGTTTGAAAAATATCCTCCTATCACATCGCATTCTCCTTAACAACTTATATTAAATAGTTAAGCTTCTAATTACCTATGCAGTACAATCCAACATCTGTCAAACCGTAAGTGTGATTGAATTGAAACAATATGGACATGAATGTCTTTCAAAAAAAAAAAAAAAAACAATATGGACATGAATAGACTGCTCACTGGACTACGACCTTACCTTTGAAAGTACAGATGAAGCATGAGTTAAATTAAAAGCCTCTGATCACCTCGCTCTACAAACCTTTCATATTTTGCCTTCTCTGTCTCTTTAACTGTTTTGTAGTACACGTACAAACAAGTAGAGAGTAGCAGAAGAAACTCAAGTGAATTTGTCTTATTTTTTAGTTGCCTTTTTTTGACTTTTACCCAAATCAGTTTGCGATCTCCGTACAACAGTGGAGCTATAATAATAGTTAGTAATAGTAAATATCCCCTCTTTCCGATTCCATGCATTTTCATTTGTTTTTCTTTTTTTTCACTCGGGATTTGTAAAAGGAAGATTTGGCCACGCATATGGGACAATGGTTGGTGATGATTGATGGAGGGGATAAGATAACCTTCCAGACTTCGAACACGTGGCCGGATATTACAGGCTACACTAATCATCATCAACTATGATAGCAACTCGACCAAGAGGGGACTTCCAAATTACCAGAAAATTAGGTAAACATAAAAACAAATTATTTTTAGGTCGGTTTGGGATTCTGATGTTTAAAAAACAACAAAGTTTATTAAAAAATTTAGAACAAAAAAAAGTGATTTTTTAAAAAATTGTTGTCAATGACTGTAGAAAAGCAGAAGTATAATCCAAAAAAAGTGCTTTTATTTTCAAATCATAATAATCAGTGTTCATATAATGAAATTTATAAGTAACAAGTATATCTCCACATATTTTACAAAATTACAATTGTTGTCTTCTATGTATTGTCTCTAATAATTATTATATTATATTAAAAACCATATCTTTTTAATCATTTAACATATTCATATTAATTTATATAAAAGTTTATCAAGCACTCCGATTCTATTTTTTTGTTTTTGTTAAAAGCACTTTTACAAAAAAAAAAAAAAAAAAAAAAATTGTCAAACACTCAACAACTTTATTTTACAGCTATTTATTCTCACAACACAGCAGAAGCATTTTTTTTTAAAGCACAACAATACCAAACTAACCCTTAATTTAGAGAATTTTTATTTCCTTTACAATAAGAAAAATGCTAGGAAGTTTACATTTTTGTACCACAATTGTCTACCATATGATGTGGCAAGTGATATGTACATGTTATGTCAATTAATGAATTTATTTGATTAGATGTTGACTATATGCATTACTTGCCGCTAGGGGTGCAACTTGAGTTGGGCCAACCCGAACCTGTCCATGTCCAACCCGACTTTAAACCCGAACAAGCAGGTTTTTTTTTAGTTATAACCCTTACGAATCCAACCCAATTTCAACCCGTTCATTGATTGGTTTGAGTTGGGTTGATCATTTGCCCAACCCAACTCAACCCAACCTAACCCGATTAACCAAACCCGATTAGGTTGAGCTGTGCTGTATGCTTCTCATGACCTTTGCACCTTCGTGGAGGATTCACTAGTGACTTTTGATGGATTATGATAGAAAAGTGCATGGAGTTGCAGAAAGCAATTGTTTTTTTGGCAGCCACACTTTGATTTTTGCCCGAAGGAGGCTTGTAATCTATGTTCGGTTGGGTACTAGCTTTGTTTTCTATAGGAGCTTCGAAGGACAAGACTTGAGTTGGGTACTAGCTTTGGACAATGAAGTGTTCCTCTTTTTTTTTTTTTTTTTTTTTTTTTTTTTTTTTTTTCTTTTGGTACTAGCTTTGGTATTTCTTGTATTTTAATTCAAACTTTGCATGAACCCGATTAAAACTTGAAAAAGTTGGGCAACCCAAACCCAACTCAAGTAAACCCGAACCCGATTAAAACCCAACCCGAACCCAATCCCGAATTGTAAAAGTTGGGTTAGGATTGGGTTGACCTTCCAACCTACCCAACCCATCCGGGTTGCACTTCTACTTGCCACATATGATGGTATACCAATATGGTATAAATATGTGGTCTACCTAACATTACTCAAATAGTAATAAAAAACGCTAAAATGCACGAAAATTATTGACTGCATTTGCATGTATTGTTGGAACACTACAGGTCCGGAAAGTTAGTATTATTATCCTGGAACACATATTCGTGATATAACAAATACTGTTGTAGTATTGAGTTAGTATGATCGTACTAAAACATAATTAATTACGGGATATAACAATATTAGCTACTATTGTAATACTAGACAATATAGGGACTATTTTTTTACTTACCACGTGACTATGATTCAGTATCACACAATAATTTTTCTATACAACATAATTACGAGATATAACCAATGCTAACTAATATCATATTACGGTACTACATCACAATTGTTTATACATACAACATAACCGTGATTCAGTATTACACAATAATTTCTCAGGGTACGAGAGAGAAGAGTACTGCAAAAGAATGAAGAGTAGGAGTCTAGATAGGAAGAGAGAACGAGACACCAGAAAATGAAGGGAGATCAGAATTCTAGAAGCTTTTGTTATTCCATCAGTCGTTTGTTCTCTTCTATACTTGAGATCGTACACAAAAACAAAACAAACTGCTTCTTCTTCTAAACTATCTTACAGTGCTAAGCTTAGCTGTACATGATTAAAAGAAGAAAAACAATAAAACTAGCGAAGAACTGAACGTAATTAGTAGAACCTAATTAAAAATAATAATAATAGCAACAGATTATGCATGAGAATTATCGATCTTTTTCGATTCCTTTCGACCGCTCGCTTGTGTTTCATGGCTTTAATCGAACCCACTCGTAACATCCTTCGAGCGGCTCGTCCGTAGAAACATCAAAATTGTACCTGAAAATTTATCACCAATTTAGAATTTCATGCTCGGACAATGAGAACGTAAAACCTAAATTCGAACGAGCTATAAATTTAATTTATTTTTTAAAAATGAGTTGACTTACTTGTCCTTAAATTTTTGCTGGCTTTCCTTTTCCACGGCAGCGAAGAATTCTTCGAGCTCCGACGCTTTCACTACCGTCGGTGATCGTCGTTGAGACTCCTCTTTAAGCCTCGCCGTCGATTCTGCTTCTGCTCCAACTTCGCTCGTCGGCGCCGTCATCTCTCTCCTGCCGCGAAAGCAAAAAAACGCACGCAAAAGCGAGAGAAGTGAATTGAGAGACAAAGGATTTTGACACAGTGTGCAAATTTAAATACGTGAGTGAAGCAAATTCGAATTTTGAAACAAAATTAAACTTTTGAATTTCGAAATTTAAGATAGGATGCAAAAAATACAGTAATAAATGTTCGACGAATTGTAATATTATATGCATATTTATATATGTGTGAGTGTGAATAAAACCTTTCGTCTCTGCTGGAATTATACGTCCACGATTCGACCAGGTCACTCTCATCCTCCTGCAAAAAATAATTAATTCAAATTCCAGTTAATTAAAGCGCGACGAAACTGAAAAATTCAAAGAGTTACAAGAGAATTGAATTTATTGCCGAATTTATTGGACTAATTAATTTTGAATTTACCAGCTCGCTCGAGCCGTTACTCGAGCAGCAGGAGCTCTCCGCGTGATCCGACGTCCAAACGTCGTCGTTGGAAGTCCGTACGCTCTCCGCCTCCGTCTTGATTTTCGGCGCGCTGCTAACCACGACGACGCGTCTTCTCGGCCTCTTGTGCTGAGCCACGTCATACGACGACGGCAATTCGACTGATTCTCCGTCCGCGCTGCCGGCCTTCCTCTTCCTCGCCGCCTTCGCTGACGTGGCAGCTCGAGTCACCTCCATCGTCGTAAATTCCTCTTCTGCAAGCTCTTCGTACTGTTGCTTCACTTCCTCATCGCCGTCTCTCTCTGGACCTCGTTTCCTTCCTTCCAGACAGAGAGAGAGGAGAGAGAGGAGAGAGAGAGAGCGCGATGACGATGATAATGATACGGGTCCGTTGGACGGCTGTGATTGATTTGGTTTAATAGTGCGGGTTGGCCAAACGTGGTCCAGACTCCGTTAACAGTGACGGGGAATCTGAAAACGGGCGTTTTGACGGCGCCGTTACGTAGATCTGGGCCGCACCGAACATTCCTCGAATTGCTTGCCGCCACGTGGATGGGATGCACGATGAAGATAACAGGAACGATGAAATGATAAGAGATTTTGCAGTGTGTCGGTAACAGGACTCAGTACATTAAATGTTATAATGCAAGTAGTTAAAATTGTTTTTTTAAGTATTTAAACATTTTTATTATAAAAAATGTATCGAACTGTGTTTTCAACACATTAAAAAGTTTATCTTAAATGATTGCCTGCACGAGGGTTCAGGTTTGGAGGCTGTACGGTTGTGGAAGTAGAACGGGATTCAATGAATTATGGGCAGTTGGAACAGAGCTGAATTACTTATGCATCGTGTTTATTTGGAAGCATCTGTGCCACCATCAACTAGTTTGTTTTACCTGTTCCGTAATTACTAATGAGTTAATGATGGTTTGTGCATGTTAATCTGCACGTTTGGGCCGATTAATCACTGTAAGAGCAAGTCTACCCCTAAGACTTTGCGCTAGCACCCAGCGCATTTATTCACTCAAATGAACAGTAATAGACCATAGTGAACAGTAATAGACCAAAGCATCTCCACTCCTAAAAAAATGCGCTGGCACCCAGTCTAAAAATGCGCTGGCACAAACGATCTCCACCCCTACAAAATACGCTGGCACCCAGCCCATTTAAAATATTTTTAAATTTTTTCTAAAAGAATAAAAAAATAAAATAGTTTTAATTTCGGATAAGATTTTTAACCAATCTCGTCAAGCCACGTGTCATTATCCTAACGTACTTTTTTGTGAATAGATTTCCGTTAAGATTTTCCACAAAGACATTTTTCTCTCTTAAAGTGTAGAAAATATTGAAATGTAGATAGTATAGAAAGTGTAGAAAATATTGAAATGTGGTGTAAGATGGAAGATGAGGGTTACGTATTTATAGAAAAAAAAATAACTTTTTAAAATTTTTTCTGTATTTTTAAAAAAAAATTCTATATTTTTTAATAATTTTTAATTAATTTTAATGTATTTAATTAATTTGGACCGTTGGATTTGAAAATTTTTCAAATCCAAGAGCCAAAGAGCTGCCACGTGGCCAACGGTAATAAATCTTACCGTTGGGCCTTTTTTTTTTAATTTTTTTTTAATTTTTGGGGAAAAAACGTGGACCGTTGATCTGTGATCGGACGGTCCAATTTAAAAGTAAAATTTCAAATTTTTTTACCGTTGGAAATCCAACGGTCTAGAAAAACTAGCCGTTGGAAATCCAACGGCTAGGACAATGCCACGTCACTGATGATCCGGAGCACAAGTGGGCTGACAGTGTCATTGCCGCATTGTCGCCTACTCACGCCCACATGCGATTGTCGTGCACGCGCCAGCCAAATAGGCCGGCTCTTAGGTCTGTCAAAATTGGGCTGGGCTGTTGCCTGGCTTGGGCTGGGTGCCAGGCAACTTTGTGGGCTGGAGCAAATAGACTGAGGGCCAACTTGTTTTTTGGACTGAGGGCTGGGACATTGCTCTCCCGGTGGACTTGCTCTAAATGAAGCATGGTCAGTTTTCGAAACTTTATGGCCAATGATATGGTAATTGCATAGGGGAAGTTTTAGACATTGTAAATTAAATAAGTGTAAAAAATCAACGGTGTTATTTTCTACAGTCAAAATAAAAGTTCGACTCTTGACTTTTTAACTTTTAAATAAAATTAAACAATAAATTTGATTTTTGGTGCAGTCCATAACTACCAATGTTCTTTGATTGAAATCTTAATGGTTTTTAGTTTTTGAATGAAGTTATTGACGTTAATATAATAATGTATTTCTATGTAGATTATTATATTTTTAAATTAAAATTTGAAATTTCTAGTTGTTTATATTAATAAGATTTTAAATAAAACCCATAATTTGTGGGATTAAAAATATTAAATATACTCTCCTTTATATTTTGTGTGTGTATATATATAAACATGGGTACGTTCATCAAAAGTAACCAAAAAATTATTATACTAGAACATGTGTACATTTTTCAAAAACACAAAAAAAAAAGAATTATAGATATTAGGCTTAATAACATTATTAATTTTTTTTCCATTAAACTTGACATGGATTCATTCTCAAATCAATGAAATATAATGTACCCATATAAGTTTAAAAAATGGATTAGAAAAAAATTAAGTGGATTTTATATATAAAAAAATGGGTACTGATAGATATTTTCACCACCTGCAAAAGTAGGGATAAAAACACTTAAAAATACTTGCAAGAGTACAAGGTTGTCGTAGTATAGCAGCTCAAGCAAGGTCGCTTTCCGCAGGGATTGAATGAATAATTTATGTAAATACCAAATCTTAATTAATTATTTGAAAACAAAGTTTGGAAGAGGTTGATTTAATGACCTAAAATATTAAAAACGAATTTAACTAAAAACAATTAAATAAATTGAGAAGATAAAGAAAACAAAAGAAAATAGTTTTGAAAATAAATTTGAGCCCTAGGGTTCCGCCGTCACCTTAACAATCCTACGTAGTTCTTCCAACTACTTATGACTTACACATGCATATTTTGAAGGTTAGGTTTTCCTAATATATATCCTACTTGGAACCTCCAACATAGAACGTATATCTAACATGCAACCCGTCCGTGGCGTCCAGATCGAATGTGAACATGCAAGACTCATTAAGTTTTGTGAAATCCTTTTGAAAAACCATATAACCCTTAAGACGTGTCGTCCATCCTAAGAAGTTACACATATTAACCACAAGAAGCCAGCGCCAATTCCAGGGACATCCCTTCGCCAAAATTGCATCAAATTACTTTTCTAAATATCCTAATGGTGGCCAATCACTAAGACAAATAAATAGTTTAAAGCACGGTGATTAATAATTCAAAACTTGCATGCATAATATCATAAGCAAATTGAAAAGAAACTATATATTCTTGCTAAGGCTCGTGGCCTCGCCCTAGCAAACGAAACTAGTTATGAAAAATCATAAAATAAAATAATATTAAGAACATGAATAGAAAACACCTTGAAAATAAACTTGAATCGTCAAAACTCCAAAGTAGTGCGTTCTCCCTTCTTTCTCTTATGCGTTCCCCCTTAATCTAATAGCTAAATAGCCTTATTTATACTAGGTCTTAAAATAAGAATAGGAAACCTAATACAATAATAAAACAGAAAATAAAAGGTTTCCTATTCTAATTAGAATTCAGACTTCTCAGAAAATCAGTATTTTGACTGACCAAATCAACTCCGATTTGGTCCCAAAATATCTCTTTTTAAAGCTTGAGACGTCTCCAACAAATCCTTAGAAGGAATCTTCCTCAAAATATACCATCTTGACCTTCAAAATACCCAAAACGTCCAGAAACGTCAATCTGGGAAAGCTGCGCGCTGGGTCTTTATTTTATCACCACGGTCAAACGGTTTGGTAGAAAAATCTGAAACTTTGATACAATCATCTTGAAAGGCTCACGAACATCCTTCAATTGAAATCACTCCAAAATTCATCCGTTTGATTGCTTTTTTCTCCAAAGGAAATCGAATGTCCTACATTGAAAATACATAACAAAGTATCAAAATTCTACCAAAATAACTAATAAATTAATATTAAGATTAGGGTAAAATATATAGTATAATATCGTCTCATCAGGTACATTTTATATTAAAAAAAAGTTACATTTTACATATAACAAATTGGTATATTTAAGAATGGACACATTTAGCCACTTAGTACTATGGTCTAGTGGTATTCCTCTTCACTTATAAGTGAGAGGTCTTAGGTTTGATTCTTGCCATAGGCGAATTTGAACCACATTATTGCTAGCTCATTGTGAGGCTACCCCCTCCCCATTAGTGTAGATAATATCATTTGTTCAAAAAAAAGAAAGAAACAATAGGTACATTTAAGATTAGAAAAAATTGAAAAGTTATATGAATTTTGTTTTTGGGGGGGGGATATATTTATGATAAAAAAAAAGTTGAAAATCTTTTTATAGAAAAATTAATGGGTACAAACCTATTCTAATTTTTTTTTTCTTTTTATTTTAGAAATGTTTTGAATTGAAAATTAAATAGGAGTTTAATAACTTTAAATTAATTGCTAATTTTTATTTTAAAAAATTATGAAACTGACATGTAAATTCATTAATACATTAAATACTAGGGACTTCGATCAAAATCTGAAAGATGATAAGATCGCAGTCAATGAACATTAGTAACTAGAGACCGGATACTAATTTTTCCTTTATTAGTCCATTAGGTAGGATTGTGTGAAATTTGTGACAAGAAAGGGTAAAAAAATGTCTCGTCACAACTATTCAGGAAACAATCGAGGCAATTATACTCGTGGCAACTATCAAGGTTCTCGTGGCAACTTTCAGTCTTCATCTTTTCACACATGCTCTAAAGTTCCCTGTCAGATTTGTGGTTCCACCAGCCATGAAGCCATTGGTTGTTTTTGATAGGATGAATACTGAAATCTTTGGAAGAGTACCACCAACAAAATCGGCTACTTTCAGTGCTCACTACTCTTCAAAATCCAATCCTTCTTGGCTGATTGACTCTGGCGCCACATCTCATATTACAAATGATATTGCTAATATCTCAACTCCTTCTCCCTATACCGGTGAAGACAAAGTTTATATTGGCGATGGTAAAGGTTTGTCCATCTCTCATGTTGGTCATTCATCTTTGAATACTCCTCATGGTTCCTTTAAACTCAGCAATGTCTTACATGTTCTTCACATGACTCATAATCTGTTATCTGCGTATCAATTTTTAAAAGACAATAATTCTGCTTTAACACTTGATCCTGATGGATCCACTATAAAGGATCGTCTTTCGGGGAAGATGCTTTTGCGGGGACCTGTTAAGGATGGATTTTATCCTATTCAAGCATCGAGCTCAACGTCTCCATTTCCCTCGGCTTTCATGAGTGTCAAAGCTCATGTCAAAGTTTGGCATCAGTGATTAGGACATCCCTCTTCATCAATCTTTAGATGGATCTTGTCTAATAAAAAAGTAGCATTGCAAGGAAAATCTGTTATAGATTTCTTTTGCACCAATTATGCTCTTGCTAAGAATCACAAACTTCCCTTTTGTGTTTCTAGTTCTTCATCAACTCACTGTTTAAAGTTGCTTCATTGTGATTTGTGGGGTCCTGCCTCCAGTGTTTCACCTAGTGGTTTTCAGTATTACATGCTACTAGTTGATGATTACAGCACGTATAGCTGGTTCTTTCCTTTAAAAGCTAAGTCTGAAGCTTTTCATACAGTTGTTGTATTCAAGTCATATGTTGAAAACTCTCTGGGAAATAAAATAAAGACTTTGCGTACAGATTCAGGGGGTGAGTTCACTTCTAATGTTTTTAATTTGTTTCTCATAACTCATGGTATTCTTCACCAGTTAAGTTGTCCACAAACCCCTGAACAAAATTGCTGTGATGAGAGGAAGCACATACATCTTGTTGAAACTGCAAGAACTCGACTTGTTGCTTCCAAGGTTCCTCATCTCTATTGGGTGGAAGCATTCTCCACAGCTTTATACTTGATTAACAGATTGCCAATTTCTGGGTTATCACAGTCTCCATGGCTATTCTAGACTTAAGGTTTTTGGCAGCAGCTGTTTTCCCTGGCTCAAACCTTATGTTCAATCTAAATTGGCTCCCCAAAGTGAACCTTGTGTATTTCTTGGGTATAGTTTACAACATAAGGGCTACAGATGTCTTAATCCAACCACTAGCAGGATTTATATATCTGGACATGTTCTTTTTGATGAAGGCACCTATCCATTTCACAAGAACACCAAGTTATCATCTGTTTCCAATACTTCTATTAGCTCACCACCAGTTGATTTGCAATTTTGTTTGCCTACTTCTACTAATCCAGATAGGCCTGCACCTAATATGTCATCAGGTTCCCACATTGGATCTTCCAGTGTCTCTCCTATATCTAATAACCAGCATGCTCAAAATGATTCAGCTACTAGTTCATCTCATCTTTTTATAGAAAAATTAATGGGTACAAACCTATTCTAATTTTATTTTTTCTTTTTATTTTAGAAATGTTTTGAATTGAAAATTAAATAGGAGTTTAATAACTTTAAATTAATTGCTAATTTTTATTTTAAAAAATTATGAAACTGACATGTAAATTCATTAATACATTAAATACTAGGGACTTCGATCAAAATCTGAAAGATGATAAGATCCCAGTCAATGAACATTAGTAACTAAAGACCGGATACTAATTTTTCCTTTATTAGTCCATTAGGTAGGATAATGTGAAATTTGTGACAAGAAAGGGTAAAAAAATGTCTCGTCACAACTATTCAGGAAACAATCGAGGCAATTATACTCATGGCAACTATCAAGGTTCTCGTGGCAACTTTCAGTCTTCATCTTCTCACACAGGCTCTAAAGTTCCCTGTTAGATTTATGGTTCCACCAGCCATGAAGCCATTGGTTGTTTTGATAGGATGAATACTGAAATCTTTGGAAGAGTACCACCAGCAAAATTGGCTACTTTCAGTGCTCACTACTCTTCAAAATCCAATCCTTCTTGGTTGATTGACTCTGGCGCCACATCTCACATTAAAAATGATATTGCTAATATCTCAACTCCTTCTCCCTATACCGGTGAAGACAAAGTTTATATTGGCGATGGTAAAGGTTTGTCCATCTCTCATGTTGGTCATTCATCTTTGAATACTCCTCATGGTTCCTTTAAACTCAGCAATGTCTTACATGTTCAAATAATTAAATGATATCTAATTCGAATGATTTTATGTTGGGATAATCTTCAATTGAAGATTAGAAGATTAAACGATTCGATTATGAAAGTTTTACGTGAAGATACGTTATAAGTAAGTGGGAGAATGAGCTCATTCCCCTAGGAAAAATGCAAACATTATCACAATGCAAAGCAAAATAAAATCTAAGTCCCAAGCATAACCCCAAGGCATATTCAGCAACAAAACATCCACTTCCCATTGATCTTGAATATGTTCCTAATACATACTTGTAGGCATCCAAATATGCTCATTGGAGATCTGCAATGCAAGAAGAATTCAATGCATTGCAATCTAATGGTACCTGGTCTTTAGTCCTTGCCTCTAGTTTTCTGAATATTGTTGGATGCAAATGGGTTTTGAGAATTAAAAAGAAACTTGATGACACTATAGACCGATATAAAGCTCGCCTTGTAGCTAAAGGGTTTCATCAACATGCTGGTATTGACTATCAAGATACATTTAGCCCTGTAGCTAAACCAATTACCATAAGGGTTCTTCTGTCTCTTGCAGTTCAATTCAATTGGTTCTTAAATCAATTGGATATCAGCAATGCTTTTCTTCATGGTGATTTAAAAGAAGATGTGTATATGGAGCAACCTGCAGGATTTATTGATCCCTCAAGAAAGTCCATTTATGGCCTAAAACAGGCACCAAGGGCTTGGTTTGACAAATTATTTCAGGTCCTACATACATTTGGCTTTGTTCAATCCTCTTCAGATGCATCTTTATTTGTTTTCAAATGACCTGCCTTGGTAATAATGTTGGTATATGTAGATGATATACTAGTTACAGGTCCCAACATTACTCTCTGTCAATCTTTCATTCAGAAATTAAGTGCTATCTTTCCAGTCAAAGATTTAGGGCCATTCCACTATTTTCTGGGACTGGAAGTTCAACGAACACCTGAGGGTATCTTTCTTCACCAAAGTAGGTATCTTCTTGACCTTCTCAAAAAGACAAACATGGAAGGTTCTAAACCTTGCTGCACTCCTCTCAGTTCTATCAAACTTGATCATAGTGGTCATTTTCTATCTAATCCAACTGATTACAGGTCCATTGTTGGTGGTTTTCAGTATTTGACTTGGACCAAACCTGATCTCTCTTTTATAGTGAATCAAATTTGTTAATTCATGCATGCTCCAAGAGAACAACATATGCAAGCTACTAAAAGAGTTCTTCGATAGTTGAAAGGAATAGTCTCTCAAGGTATTTGGTTTAAGCAGAGTCATTTGCATCTCACTGCATACTCTGATGCTGATTGGGCAGGCTGCATATTTGATCGCAGATCCACTAATGGTTAGTGTTTTTCTTGATTCAAACCTAATTAGCTGGAGTGCAAAGAAACAAGCTACTGTAGCTTGATCCTCCACACAAGCTGAGTATCGATCCTTGGCACACACAGCTGCTGAGCTTACCTAGATATGCAAAATATTCCATGATATTGGCTTCCCTTTCCGTTCTATTCCTACTTTGTGGTGTGACAATATCTCAGCTGTCTCCCTTGCTTCAAATCCTGTTTTTCATGCTAGAACTAAACATGTCGAAATCGATTATCACTATATTCGAGAGTTAGTTCTTGCAAATCTTATCAAAGTTCAGTTTGTTTGTAGTGAAGACCAGTTGGCTGATATTTACACTAAGTCTCTGTCCAAAAACAGGTTTTGTTACTTAAAATCCAAGCTTCCAATTGGCACTCTTGCCGAGTCCAATGTTAGCTAGAGGGGGTGTATTGAGGCAAATGCCTTAGCATCTAAAACTGTTAGTTTGTTATAACAGTAAAGGATTGGTTGAGATGAGTAGTGGTATAGCATGTAATTAGTTATAGTTAGATAAGGATATTGTTGTACAAAAGCCAATGGCTATATATACTCTCAAATGTAATAACATTATCAAGTAATGAGAATCAGTTTATTACAATCCTTTCTCTCTCTACATTTTTCCTCTTCTCTCTAACTTCTTTCTTGCTCGAGAAGTTCTTAGTTTCTACACTGTAAAGAGCCGCACTGAAGTTGCTGTTCAGTTTGGCGAGGAAGAAGAAACCATTCCTCCTATGTTTAAACTTCTATAAACCGCAGCCGTTTCATTCACTTCTCTAATCCCACAGTTTCAATTTTTCATGTGCTTTGATGTTTTTGGACCCTTCAATGACAGTTGCAACCTTTATTTCTCTCTCTTTCTTTCCCCTTTTATCACATAATTTATTTTTAGAATAAAATGCAAGGATAATACTTGCATTCCCCTTTAGGGGATAAATTCATTTCCCCATTTGTAAATAATGTATCTTCACCGTTTAAGTTTTGTAATCAGAACCATTCGATCTCTTAATTTTCATTTGAAGACCACTTTACAAAAAATCATTCAAATCAAATATCGTTTAGTCATCTAAATTTAACAAATAAATCAACGATGTAGATACCAAATAGCAGGATGAACTATTGATTTATTTCAGACATTCAGATAATTAAGTGATATCTAATTCGAATGATTTATGTTGGGATAATCTTCAATTGAAGATTAGAAGATTAAACGATTCGATTATGAAAGTTTTACGTGAAGATATGTTATAGTAAGTGGGAGAATGAGCTCATTCCCTAACCCCAACCCCCACCACCACCTTCAATTTGAAACTCTTATATCGCCCCCCACCACCCCCAACACCCCCCACCCTCCTCCCGAGGTTAGAATCCTGGCGAGCTCTCATTGTTTAAACTATAAAAGTGGTATCCATGCATGTATGCTTATTATAATTCTTCTAATCAACATAATCTTGTGTCGAATATACAATTTTGTCAAGGAACTATGAGTCTCTTCTCAGCAGAAATCCCGATTTTATTGTAATAAAGGTTTCTGTAGGAATTCTATATTTACCATAGAGAACCTCTGTATTCTAGAGAAAAAAAATGAAAAAAAAATTGAAATACATAAGAGGTCTGATATGGTATAAATACACGTCTCTACGACAATTCTATACCTACATAGTTTTGTTACAATTACGGTTAGAAAGTTGTTCATTCTTATATAGATCCGTGATCATTTACCCAATCCCCGAAAGAGGAAAAGAAATTAAACGTGCACTACTCAACGACCAAATAGTTGCATTAGTGAAAGGGGGGTGTTATAATTTGTTGTAATTTGGGAAGGTAGGCAGGACAAAGGGGTAGCTGTAATGAATTCTACTTGAGAAAACCCTTTTATGACTTGCATGGTGGTCCATCGTATAGGTCATATTATAACCAATACTCCACTATTCCAAATTAATCTGTGCACTTACCTAACCGTTATGCCGTTATGGCCCAAACTTAAATGATCTTGTCTGCCAATATATGCCTCTAAAACCAAATGCCTCAAAATTAATATATATTTATCTTCACAAAAGTTTATTTTATAATTCTAAGATGCACACTTTTTTCTAGTGTACAATAGTATTGGAAAATTTGGACTACACTAGGTCATTCGCAATTTAATAGCAAACTTGCTATTTAAGAGAGTCAAAACTAGAACTTTTCACTTATAAATGAAAAGAAATAACATTAAAGTGTAGTATTTGTGACTGAGACACTTCTTTTAGATGACTAAAAATCATTATCACATTACCGAAACTTGTAACACTGCTTTAAGATTTTGTTATGAAAAGTTCGAGGTTCGCTACGAGCTCTATTTGTAATATCTATAATTTTCTACCACTTAGTACTACGGTTATACTCTCATTTGTAAGTGATCTGTCTTAGATTTGAATCTTCTGAATATTAAGTTCGATACCAACTTTTAACCTACCCATAGTGGGTGGTGTCGTTCTAACCTCCCAGGCTTAGGTCTTGTCATTATCTTTCATCATCTATTTAATCATCTAATGTCGTACTTAGTTCGTATTGCAACATTCATTAGCTTTTAGCAAAAAATTTGTTAAAATTTCTTTTGAGTTATAATTTCGTTGACTACTTCAAGATAATCACATAACATGTGTTTTTTTTAAGTGGTTTGGAAACCACTTATAGGAAACATCAAAGTTAACCGAACCCTAGTCTTCTAGGCTTGGTTGCATTAGAAACCAACGGTGAATCGATCACATTTGTAGAGAGGGGACCTTGCAACTCCCTAGTTATTGTAATGGGGTGTATTAAGTGAGGTAGAGCTCGTATAGTTTGGTTCTAGTGTTTTTGGTGAATCACATAATAAATGTGAAAGCAATATATGTGAAAATAACCTCACTACTACAGTAAATAGCTTGCATGAGGAAAAGAAGTTCATCGTGCAAAGCAAATTTTGGTCGCATCAAAGCTGACATGACGAAACTTCGTCGCTTAGATGTTGTCGCACAAGGGTCGTGAAGAAAACAATTGCGCGATGAAGACAAAGGATAAAAATATACATATGGTATATAGTTTTGTACTTGTTACCCCCATCCCCATGCATATGTGTTATATTAGGTTACGTGACTAGTATAAGACACAATAGTCTTGTACTTATTGTACAACATACTCTTACACCTAATATTGTAGGCGTATAAATTAATTTACCCTTTGTAGAACTCTGGTTGGGGTGACTGTACCCAAGGACAGCCAAGTGGAACCTAAAAATGTGCTCTCTCAAGCTCAAAGTATTACAATGATGACTTTAATTACTGTCGGGTTGTGTCATCCATAAAGTTTCATCCAATAGTGATTATTCGTCAGTAATGCACAAAGTTGATTGATGATTAAAGAGCGGAGTTTGACAAATATCGGTTGAGATATCGTAGGAGATGAGTACTTCTACCCTTTAAAGTGAAGTGGATAACAAATCAATACAACAAATTGAGAAAAAGGATGTGATTAAAGTACGTAAATCTTTCACGCCTTGGACCCGGGATCGGCCTAAAAAATAACCCTGTGCCGGGCGGAAACCTTGTACAAGGAGACCTAACTGTTAGTTAGTACCGTGTAAATTACTTTTGTTTAAATAAAAGTTTCTTTCTGGATTTTTCTCGTCTAGTTTTATTTGAGCTTTGGTTTATATTTTATTTTTTTTCTTCACGACCTTAAACAAAGAAAAAAAAAAATCGGGGCGTGACAAAATCGGTTAACAAAACAAAAACCTAGCTAGACGTACAGCGAATAAAAACAAAGCAACATTAATTGGTGGTGGAGATCCGGAGGATACAAGCGGATCTCTTCTGTTCGACAGATTTTCATGGTTAAATCCCTGGCATCTGTTTTGTCTCGGTGAAATCTTCATTCAATTGTGTTTGTTTGTCTTGATTCTTTGTGTTCCCGATGGACAAACGACTTTTTAACTTCGAATCCCACAAGCTATTGAGGCTTTCGAGTCATGACTAGCTAGTTTCTATCTTAGTCGCATAACATATTGATCTCCTCACCTAGTGCTCTATGGAACCATGTTTGATTATATTTGGCAATGACGCCAATCCGGTAAGTGCTTGATAGGAGTTGATATGGGTAGATCTTGCTAAGCAAAATTGTGTGTTATTTTTTTGTCTGTTGTTTAATTTGAGTCGTGTGCTGGCGTTCTTGGAATCGAGTTAAGGTTGTGAGTGCCATAGTTCTCTTTCCGGTCTATGTCTTTGTTGCTTATAATAACTTAAAAAAATCGGAAGTCTTGCTCTAGGCGAGTTTTGCAGTCTCATTTTACACAACTTTGATATTCTTGTTATATGTGAGTTTGTTTACATTTCTACCTAAAATAAGGGCGTCATATATGCCTATTATCAACATATTTTATCCATAAATAGGGCGAATACAAGATTCACACTTATGAAGAAGGGTAATGCTAGCATTATCCTTTGAAAAATTTGACTTCTAGTGCTTGCAAAAATATATATGAAGATAAAAAAAATTACAAATGTTGCATCTGTTTTACTTCTCGCTGAAACCAGAACCAGCTTCTGATGAAGAATCATCAAGCTTGACCTACTGGCTCGCACGCCGCGCCTGAAGAGCACGCGGTAGCATTTAGTAGCCACAACCGACGGAGATCCCGTCGTGGCCGTGGGAGAGGGCGGCAAGGCCCACCACGGGCCTAAGGTTCACCAAATGGAGGCCCATCCAAGGGAGGAAACTTGACCCAGAAGCACCAATCCCTTGCCCGCGAAGGCTCCAAACTTCAAGAACAAGGGAAAAGCTACCATTCAATCGGATTCCATTGAAATGGACATGTGCTACTGCTGTGGATCAAAGGATCATTGGTTATGCGTATGCTGAGCTAACCTTGAGGCCATTCCTAAGTATCATTCCCATCATGAGTCTAACTTTGCGCATGTAGAACTTCCCGAAGATGCTACTACATCGATGGAGGTTTTAGATTTTTAGGAGGCATCCGCTCATATGGAAGAATAAATTTTAGACATGTTTTTAGGGCGTTTAACCCCTAGTGGCCGAACCCACTAGGAGTGGCCGAACCCCCCTATTTTCTAGGTTTATGGTTTAATTTTCAGACAATTTTTCTAAGTCTTTGGAATTATTTGTTTGGTTTGGTTTGTTTTGAACTTATGGACAATTATTTTATGGATATTATTTCTCGAATTGATTAATTGAATGAACAGAATTATATTTATGCCTGTGACCAATTCAATTAATTTATTTCTAGGCATGACTAGAGGGGAAGTTAGTTGTATGGCTGATAGTGCAACTATGCACACCATATTGCGTGAGAAACACTATTTTACTAACTTCGTACCTAAGAATGCACCTCTGACAACCCTCTAAGGCCCATCCAACCTGATAGAAGGATACGGAAAAACCCGTATAATGTTGTCAAATGGTACTGCATTAACCATTAAAGAGGCACTCTATTCTCCCCGTTCCAGAAGAACACTGCTGAGTTTTAGAGACATTCAAGATAATCAATATCATGTACAAACCACTAAAGAGAATGGTTCTAAATTTCTTTGTATCATTTCTTATGAATATGGCCGGAAGTGTATTCACGAGAAGCTGGAACGTCTCCTGAGTGGGTTGTACATAACAACCATTCGAGCCCTTGAAACACACCATGTGGCCAGCCCTGGTACTGGGTTCCACGACACTTTGCTACTTTGGCATGATCGAATAGGACACCCCGGACAAAATATGATGCGTTGTATCATCAAAGTATCTCATGGCATCACTTGAAATCTTATCTCGGCCATCCGTTTTGCAAAGCATGTTCCCTGGAGAAGTTGAACATTCAACCCTCAATTACAAAGATTATTCACGAACCCCCCTAAATTTCTTCAAAGGATTCAAAGGGATATTTGTGGACCTATCCAACCAACATGCGAACCATTTAAATACTTCATGGTGTTGGTTGATGCATCGACGCGATTGTCACATGTCTGCTTATTCTCCACATGCAATGTTGCATTTGCGAAACTCCTAGCACAAATTATTAAGCTTAGGGCTAACCACCCTGATTATCTGATCAAGTCGATTTGACTGGATAATGCTGGAGAGTTTACGTCACAGACCTTTAACGATTATTGCATGTATGTTGTGATTGAAGTTGAACATCCTGTACCCTATGTTCATACCCAAAATGGCCTAGCATAAGCTTTCATAGCTCGGACTTTGGTTATGCGAATCAATTTGCCAGTATCTACTTGGGGCCATGCAATATTGCACACAACTATGTTGGTTCGCCTGAGACCCACCGCTACCCAACCTCATTCACCTTTACAGTTGGTTACTAGATACAAGCCTGACGTTTAGCATTTACATGTGTTTGGGTGCGCAGTCTATGTGCCAATAGAGCTGCCACTATGTACCAAAATGGGTCCTTAGAGAAAAATGGGAATCTATGTTGGTTATGATTCGCCATCCATCATTCGATACTTAGAACCCTTGATAGAAGATCTCTTTACCGCACGTTTTACGGATTGTCACTTAGATGAGATAATCTTCCCTTCATTAGGGGGAGATAAGATCACTAATGTTCCTGTAGAACGCCACGAATTGTCGTGGATTACTCCCACTTTGTCTTTTTTAGATCCCCGCACACCTCAGTCTGAAATTGAAGTGCGACGCATTCTAGATCTTCAGAGCATTGCTCAAAGCATGCCAAATGCTTTTATTGATCTAGAAAATGTGACGAGATCACATATACCCATTGCAAACGCACCTGCAAGGATGAATGTACTTAACATACGCCGAACAACTGCCGTGGACGGCCAGATCGACCCCGAAGGTGGGGTGGCCGCACCTCCCACACGGCATGGTACACTGGCAGCTAACTAATCACCTGCTCCTACCCTGAAGTGTGGCAGGCCTCCTGGTTCAAAGGATTCACAACCCCAGAAGAGGAAAACGGCACAAACTAGTGAACTTAGTCTGAATCCTACCATTGCTTACTCATCCATTCCAACGCATGAGGTTATTCTAGATTATGATGATGCTTCATATGAAACGTGCCGGCCTCCCGAGAATCGTGAGATTTTGGTCCATTACTCAGTTTTGGAAGAGGTTTGAAATCAGAATGAGATAATAGTCGATGATGCATTGGCATATACCGTTGCTTCCGACATCATGCTTAGCGATGACAATGAACCACGCTCCGTTGATGAATGTTGACCTAGAACATATTGGTAATTGAAAACAAGCAATCCAAGTCGAACTCGACTCGCTCACGAAACGAATGTTGTTTGGGCCTGTAGCTCCTACTCTACCACATGTGAAGCCTGTGGGCTACAAGTAAGTTTTCGTGAGGAAGCGTAATGAGAAGAATGAAATAGTGAGATACAAAGCATGCCTCGTAGTGCAAGGCTTTTCTCAACGTCCTGAGATTGATTACGAGGAAATGTATTCCCCCGTAATGGACATCATAACGTTCTGCTACCTTATCAGTTTAGTAGTTTCTGAAAAATTGAATATGCAGCTTATGGACGTGGTAACCGCGTATCTTTATGGGGATCTAGATACGGAAATGTACATGAAAGTTCCAGAAGGACTTCCATTGACCGGTTCAAATAGTTTTAAACCACGGAACACTCTCTCGATTCGATTGAGGAGGTCACTCTATGGATTGAAACGATCCGCGCGTATGTGGTATAACCGTCTGAGTGAATATTTGACAAGTCAAGGTTATGTGAACAACGAACTATGCCCATGCGTGTTCATAAAGAAGTCACATTCCGGATTTGCAATCGTTGCAATTTATGTCGACGACATGAACCTCATCGGAACTTCCGCAGAGCTTGAGGAAATTGCCGCGCAGTTAAAATCGAAATTTGAGATGAAAGATCTTGGGAAAACTCGATATTGCATCAGCCTGGAAATCAAGCATTGTTCGGATGGAATCCTAGTACATCAATCGAACTACACCAAGAAGGTGTTGCGACGTTTTAATGAGGATAAAGCGAAGCGTTTGAGTACTCCTATGGTCGTTCGGACCCTAGATGCTAAATGAGATCCATTTCATCCTAAGGACAATGAAGAAGAGATTTTGGAGTCTGAAGTTCCATACCTAAGTGCAATTGGTGCTTTATTGTACTTGGCTCAATGCACTAGACCCGATATCTCCTTCGCTGTCAATCTTTTGGCTAGATACAGCAACGTGCCTACACGTAGACATTAGAATGGTGTTAAAGACATTTTCCACTACCTCAAGGGTATGACGGATTTGGGTTTGTTCTACACCCATGAATCTTCGAGAGGAGCCGCCGCCCCCTTGGTCCTCGGGTTGATTCTCGCCTTGTTGGTTATGCAGATGTTGGTTATTTGTCTGACCCTCATAGGGCACGTTCTCAAACGGGTTATGTCTTTACCGTTGGAAACACCGCTATATCTTAGAGGTCTACTAAGCAAACGCTAGTTGCGACTTCTTCGAACCATGCTGAGATTCTCACCCTGCATGAAGCCTCGTGAGAGTGCTTTTGGTTGAGAGTAGTTATGGAACATATTCGATGCACTAGTGGTCTTTCTTTCATTGTTAACCTTCCTACGACGATCTTTGAAGACAATGCAACATGTATCGAGCAGTTAAAGAAGGGATACATTAAGGGAGACAACACCAAGCGTATAGCGTCAAAGTTCTTTTACTCTCACCAGCAACAACAACATCAGAACATTGAAGTCAAGCAAATCCGTTCCCAGGACAACTTGGCTGACCTCTTCACGAAGTCACTGCCTAAGTCTACTTTTTAGAAGCTTGTCCAAGGAATCGATATGCGTAAGTTATCTAAATTGAATCCCTTGTAGTCTTATTTGTAGGTTATGTCTAACTCAGGGGGAGTATCTTGAAGTATACTCACTTGATCTTGATGTACTCTTTTTCCTACAATTAGGAGCATTTTTCCCACTGGGTTTTTGCTACCTAACGAGGTTTTGATGAGGCACCCATCCTGGGATGATCATACTCCGTTGAGTTCATTACTTTCGTCTTGTTTTGACGTTTGTTTTAGACATTATGCATACTTCTCACTTTTCTCCTTAATCTATGGGTTTTCCCCATACCTTGGGTTTTACCATAGCAAGGTTTTGTGAGTTTTACTACCAATGCATACTTACGTTTCTTGTATCTGAGACTCACGTTCACCCTTTATGTCGACTACTTCATCAACTATTCTACCTCATCTACAAGATACTATATCAAGTTCTACGACATGAGTTGGGATTTCAGCAAATCAAGTTTTCAATTCTCTCTCATATTAGTTCATGTGCTTGGCACCGTGACTTGATCTAACGATAATATGGATGGTAACTGACTTAGGTGATAAATTTGCACTAAATATAAAGTTTAGGTGGTATATTGCCAAAATAAAAAGTCTGGGTATAATTGCGCATACACCTACTAATTCAGGTGGTATTTGTTCAAAATCTACTTATTATAAGAGTGTACCTTCTTACCTTTAGGTGACTCATCTTTAAGATATATTCCGACTTCCGAGTAATTAATTTATAAATAGTTAGAAGGGGTCCATTCTGTTCAAAACTTCCTAAAACTGCAATGGTGTGAGATGCTGGTATTTGATGATTGCAATATGTAATGGAGCCAAGGAGGTGTAACATCCAATCTTTGGTAAAATTTCAGTTCATCCAATCTTTGAACTAATTAAGGTCATTCCCAGTAAGTTGCATCAAAAGTTGAGGGGTTGTTTTAATAATCATTTAGTTTTTATTTAGTTTTTGGTTTTCATTTTTCATTTTTTTTAAATGTTTGAAATCTTGTTTAACTACTTTCAGTTTCCAATTATAAAAAAATGAAAATTGAAAACTAAAAAGTGAAAACACAAGGCTAAAGTTTGTAAACTCAAGAAAGTAGTTTTTAGTTCTTGGTTTTAAGTTTTCACTTTTTGAAAGCTAAAAACTGAAAATAGGTACCAAACAAGATTTCAGTTCTAATAAAAGTGAAAAATGAAAACGAAATGGTTATCAAATTGCCCCTTAGTTAGTTGTGGTTCGTGACATTCAATTAATTCATTATTAGTAAATTTAATGACATCAAATGTCTTTAGGTCATGTTTCCTTACAAGGAATAGATTTGTAAGGAATGAGCATCATTCATATTCATGTGTTTACTAACAACCAATGATTTGAAAGGAGTGAGTATGATTTTCATTCGTGTGTTTACTAGCAACCAAGGAATGAAAAAATAATAATTGAAAATCCATGTATCCTATATCTTCTCATACCTGAAAATTCAAGGTACGAGTTTACTAATTGGAGTTGTTTATCTTATACCGAATCCTTCATATCCTCATTCCTTCGTTCATGCCCTTAATTATGTATTTAGATTTGTGAGAACATATTGCGTTTTAAGTACCTAATCCTTCGTATCCTTATTCCTTCTCATAGTAAGTAAAATATTATTATTAAAGTAAACTTGGGCTAATGATATGAAATTTTGAGCATCACTCTATATGAAAGTAATTAAGTGCCTAGCTAAACTTACATGTAGCACTTGAATAAAAGAGAACTAATTAAAGAGAACTAATTATCTATTCGATGTTGACATGTTGTTACCGTCGCAAACACAACAAATGGATAAAATGGAAAAGTGAAAGAACACACATAATTGAAAATGACATCTAATTATCTTTTTCTTTTGGATGTTGATGCCATTTAATCGATATTTAATTTAATCCCAACATTGACAAGGACCAACTTTCATAGTACAATTTTATAAGATTAAGAACCAGGAAGGCAAGTATAGTTTACACTTGACTGGGCGCTCCCACTCCTTGCTTGCATCGATCATTATATTAAATTTGATTACTGTATGAGAATTATTATTAGTACTTTAAAAATCTCATTTGGCATTCCAAACTTTCAATAATTAGAAAGAAAAATACATTTGTGAGAAGTGTAGAATGAAATTTTTACCGTGCTAATAATAGTTCCCTCACTGTATATGAATCAAAGCACAACTGTGGAAATCCATTGAATTTATGGAATGAAGGAATTTTCAATGTTGTCGTAGATAGAGATAGAGGGGTGATGGAATGGATATTGGTAAGTAGGAGAAATGCTAAGAAGACTTCAAAAGTGAGGTTTTTTTATGGACTCTTTAACACTTGATATTTTTAGTACAATATTTCATAATATTGTCACGATAATTAACGTTAAACTGTAAATGACAGAGAGTTTTTAGAAAGTTTCATTTTGAGAGAATCTTCTTAGCGTTTTTCAGGTAAGTAGATAGGTAGGGCAAAAGACTTGTTTACTGAATGTTTGAGGTTGGTTTGTTTAAATTAAGGGTAATGCTAGGGAGACTAAATTTGGAGATAAAATTTACAAATTAAATGATGTGTCACCAATAAGAATAAGTATGTGTATCAACGTGTAAGTAATAAACAAATCATCAACTTCCATATCCTTTAATTTTCAAAATTTTATTTACAAATGTAATCTCCCTAAGATTACTCTTAAATTAAAGAGGAAGTAAGTACTTAACCTCGAGACCATTAAATCAAACAAGGGAAAAACATAAAGTAAGATTCCCTATGAAGTAAGAGAATAAAAAAAGGGAAAAAATAATATAGACATTATAGACAAGGTCACATGGATCATGGTGAACGGTGGGCACTCAAAACTAGGACATATTTTGCCCTTCTACGCTTCTACTACCAAAATAAGGGCGCCCAATCATATACAGTGGCTCAGTGGCTCAGCTCAGCCCCTCTATCCCTAAAGCTAAGATTAATTGAACAAAATCAAACCCTAATTAAACGTAATTAAAGCTCTTTTTATAAAAGGTAAATGAATGATTCATTAGGCTCACCTCACCATTGTTAATTTCCCTAGCTAATTAAACTCTTTTTTTATTAATGTTCTTTTGTTGACAAAAGGTCTTTTGATTACTTGAGATTATGAGTCTATGACAAAAGTTTCTCAATGCAAATTAATTCACATCATTAGGGCTCTCGTTAATCTTTCTTATTATAATCAGTCTAGTGTTTTATCTGTACAAAACTCCAACAACTTCCTCATTAAGTACATTTTCTTAGATTTGAATGCATGCAATTACATGGGTTAAGTAAATTCCGGTATTTTTTATCTCTTACTGTTTGAACCAAGGGTATCCTAGTTTACGGATCACGCCATACTCATATGTAACCATGCAATAATTAATTTTTCATTTACTACTAATATTGGCATATATATAACTTGTAAGGTAATCACTTAAAATTATAATATAGTTAGGTTTAAATTTCGACTCCCTCTAATCAAATTAAACATTAACGAGTATTCAAGGATCACGACTCATCACACGTTGTGGATGGTTTTCCACATACTCCTAATTATTTGGCCCCCAAAATCATTACCAACATATGAATCATTGATGATAGTGAGGTTTAGGTTAAAACTTAAAACTAATTATATGGTTTGGTGGATCCAAGGAATAATTTTTAATTCTGCTGGGGCAGAAAATTTTTCAAAAGAAAAAGCTGGAAAAGTGAGATATACTGTACTTCAAAATTCAAATTGCGACAGTGTGTGCATAGATCACGGTTACAAGCCAAAAGCCAAAAGCGATGAATAAAGAAGTTTAAGCAGTGTAAAGAGGTAATGACCAGTTTTGCTAAAAGAAATGGAAAAGAAAGAGAAATAAAGAGAGCGAGAAAAAGAAGGAAAACATAAAAGCAAATAATTACGATGAGGAATCTGAAGGTGTGTACAATGGATGTTAAATGCAGAAATGAAATGAGACATGCGAGCTTTCCAAGGGAAATCCATTCATGTCCGCAACATGTCGTCGCTGAGCTGATGGTGCTCAAATGCATGGTCCTTTCGTTTTCTAAGAGCACTATCAGGGTTACGGTACAAATTCTGCCAACAGGATCCTCTTAGTGAGAATTATGAGAATTCGTAAATAGTGTACGTTTATCGTATATGATTTCTAACTACACGATATACGATGAATAAATATAATTCAAGAATTTCTGGGATCCTCTCAAATAGGATCCGACAATAATCTTGCGAGGATCCGGATTCCAAATTCTGGACCCTCCCTCTCTGATCAGTCTGCTTTTAAAAGTGATGACGATGATAAACTTTTGCGGCTTATGTCTTTTGTGTCTTGTTTTCAAAGTGACTTCGTGGCCAACATATAATGGTGCTGCATGTTTACGTTCGTGTATGTGTTATAATTTGAGTGAATTGGAGTAATAAATCAAACGTTAGTATGTCATGTGATGTTAGACATGATATTGTCACACTGAGTAATTTTTGTTAGTGTCATGGAGTTGAGGGGCAAGTGCTTGGATTTACACTTAATTGGATTGGGTATGTGCTAGGACTAGACAAAGTATACCAAACAATTTTTTTTAACAACTGAAATAAATTACAAAGAAGATCTTGAACGGATCTTAAAACCACACATGTCAAAAATTAATCTAGGCATGACAAAACTAGGGAAACTGTCCGACCAGATACAAGACTAAGGATAATAATGACGAAGAGTAGCAAATTCGTCAGCGGCCATATTTGCTTCCCTATATGTATATATATGTGTGTGTATGTGTGTAATAATCACAAAAGGAATTTTCTTGAGAAGATGTCAAATATCTTGTATTGTGGAAGAAATTCTCAAAGGAATTGAAATTTCTCGTCTAATAATGGTGTGAATGAGAACTTTTGAATCTGCTTTAGTGTTGATCTCCTGAAGCCGCATTCGGACTGTCCACAAAAGCACTTGTACATCTAATATTTATATGTCTCACTAGTAACAATCGTATAAAAAAAAAAAGACTAGAGGCTATGAAGCATCCTTTAAAAAAAAATTAAGTAAAGTTCTATTGAGTTATGATATGAAAAATATTAGTTTCTATCATATTGTCATCTATTAAAAGGAAGAACTTTAGTGTATATATATTTGGTAACCCAAGGTCAAGGGTTTTTGAAGATAATGTTAGAAAAGTTTTCCCTCTCAAATTCAAACCTTACCAAATTCTGGCCAAAAAAACACATCATTAAACTTAGGCAATTTTAGATGCATAAAAAACTATGGGAATAAAAATTGGGAATAAAATGATTCAAATTATCTTTTTAGTAAAAAGAAACACACACTTTCATCATCCGTTTGGGAGGCTCTATAAAACCTTAAGCATACAAACAAAATAGGATTTTGTGTCCTAGTGGTACCCATAAAAAGATCCCAGAGCTCAGTGCATATATGAAAAAGCTGAATGTAACTAAGTATATATAGTGGCATTTTATTATTATGTTGTGCATGCAAAACGCCTTAGATCATCTCCAAGAGAAAATTTTATATTTTTGTTAAACTAACAAGTAAACAGTGTTAAAAAATTAATTTAACTATTCAGAATTTTTCATCTTGACAACACTTTCTATTTTAACAAATTTTGAATATTTCATTATTAACATTCAAACCCAACTCACTCATTTTTTAAGAGCTAGTTTGAGATTGTTGTGCTTTTTCAAAACTACTTCTACTATGTTGTGAGAAAAGACAGCTGTGAAAAAAAAGGTAACTGTTTGGTAAATTATAATGCTAAAAGTGCATTTAGCAAAAAAAGATGGGAGTATGATTGGCAATATGAAAGTTCCAGCCCATAATTTTTTTTTTTCATTTATCAAACATAATTAAGGTCCCCAACTTTTTCAAAAAGCTGCTTTTATAAAAATTTAAGCAACCCCAAACCAGCCTTAAAACAGTCTTATCTCTCTTCCATTTCTCCTTGATCAAGGGTCCATCATTGAGTTTTATTTTTCTTTAATATTTAATTGATGTACAATTGCTATATAAATTTAGAGAGTGATTGCTCATTTTGCTATAGTAGAGACTTTTTTTTTTTACGAAAATGACATACATAGAACAGTCTATCGCCACGTGGTGTCTCGTATCTAACAATACATTGTCATGTGCAAATTTTTCTCTACATGACAATGTATTATTAGGTTTGGATGCCACGTGGCGGTCACTCCATTCCAAGTAAATTGCTCTCATTTTATAGAGTTTGTTAGAGATGTGCTTTTTTAAATTTGGCCCTTTAAAATAGAGTATTTGTGAGATCCCACATCGCCCAGGGGAGTGAATCATGTGAGCCTTACATGTATATTCCTATCTCTACCTAGCGCGAGGCCTTTTGGGAGCTCACTGCTTCGGGTTCCATTGGAACTTCGAAGTTAAGCGAGTAGCAGGCGAGAGCAATCCCATGATGGGTGACTCACTGGGAAGTTCTCGTGTGAGTTCCCAGAAACAAAACCATGAGGGCATGGTTGGAGCCCAAAACGGACAATATCGTGCTACGGCAGAGTCGAGCACGGGTTGTGGTGGGGGCCTGGGTCAGGATGTGACAATTTGGTTTGGAACTCCGAAGTTAAGCGAGTAGTGTGCGAGAGCAATCCTATGATGGGTGACCCACTGGGAAGTTCTTGTGTGAGTTCCTAGAAACAAAACCGTGAGGGCGTGGTCGAGGCCCAAAGCGGACAATATCGTGCTACGGCGGAAGCATGCCCGGAATGTGGTGGGGGTCCGGACCGGGATGTGACATTATTGGTTGTTCACAGCATCTCTTAGAGATGGATGCTCTTAAGTTGCAACTAGTTAACTTTTACGATTGTTGTAAATGAGATGCTAGTTTAATCAAGGTTAATTTCTATGCCTCAAGTGCCGAGAACTTTACATCTTTATTTGTTGTATGCTCAAACTAAAGAGAATAGAATTAAATATAATTTCATTGATATGGGGTAGGCGTACAAATCTTAAAATAAAAGATAAAAGACTGAAATCTAATACAAATTCTAATGAAAATAAGAAACGTACGTAAAATTGAAAGGAAAGGGTTAATTAAAAGAAAAAAAAGGCAAGATCAAGCCACATGAGGCTAACTCCACGAATTCTTTCGCCAATTGAGCGATGGTACAAGAACGCGTCGCACAAAGTACTCTTTTGGGGAGATCGAAGCACTTGTCTTTGCTTTGGCCGGGGCTAAAAGTTTATATGTTTATTAACCTCTCTATCACCTACCATAGCCAGTTTTTGTGCCATTTTTAAATCAGCCAAATTGCTCATTCAAATTCGACTTCAAGATCTTTTGTGTCGCATTATTTATTAACATTTTGCCTATCATTTTGATAATGTTGGTAGTGTGTTATAGCTTAATCGTGAGTGATGATTTTGAAACATTCAATTTAATTAGTGTGAGTTTTTTGTCGATCGAGCAGTTACTTCACTATGAGATGAATTTTAAATCCGCTTCTCTGTACTAAAATCTCAAGTCACACTTTCCCTACACTCTCCGATGTCGATTTGTACTCAGAATATAGCTTTCATGAATTGGTGAACTATGCGAATCATTAGAGCTAGCTAATGTTCTACGCAGAAAGTTAATAAATCAAGGTGGTGGATGTTGCTGCATATATTTTTCAAGTTTGTGGTTTGGTTTCACTTACAGATTGAGTTAAATCTTGTGACAATAAAAGAACAAAAATTCATAATAATTCTTTACCTTTTTAGGGTTAAGTAACATGAGCTTATATACTTACACTTTTCTTTAATTAGAAAACCAAAAAAAAACACCAAGAGTAGGATAAATTTTTCATTGTGATATGGGTGGTACACCACGTGTTTTTATATAAATGGTGAAAATTTTTAATACATAAGTAATTAACTTTTTAACACACATATCCCATCATTTGTATAGTGACACGTGATGTACCACACCGTATTCCGGCCACACTGAAAAATCTCTCAAAGAGTAGATGCTTGTGATCGTGTGATATTAATATAAAACTCGATCCCATGCAGTTCGGGCCCTATAATATTTACTGCGGCAAGGAACCTTCTATATACGACTATGAAACCTTGCTGGTTTATACAGAGACTGAGATGGCTAACTGATCAGTACTATCAGTTCGATCTGCTAAAAAACTAAAAACTAAAAACCAAAAACCGAAGAAAAAGAAGAAGCTGAATTACAAGAGGCTGCGACCACCATGGCCTATAAATATGTATACGATCGATAAGACGAGGAAACACGCAAACTCTAGGCCAGAAAAAATCCACAATATTGCAGCGTACGTGGGTTTGAGTGTTACAACTGCATGCATGCAATCCGAGCCCTTGATGCATACGAGGTTCCTGCCTCTACTCTAACATTATCTTCAACCATTTTCTTTAACTTTCACTTCCGACGAATCGAGTTTTTATCCTTTTTATGAAATAATTAGTTACAGCCAAAATTCATATTATATGTAGAGATAAATATTGCCTTATAAGTATAGAAACTTATAATTCTCTCTGTGACAAAATGATTTTCATTGAATTAATAATTATGACAGTACATAGGGATATATATAACTACAGACTCATTACATCATTGCCCTTAACTTCTACAACTTATTACACAATTACCACAACTAACTATTTACTGTTGTAACCAAGGTATTAAATATCGGTAATATCGGAAATATCGGTAGTCCGAAAACACGGAAATATCGATGGAAATATCGGGATAATATCGATATCGATAAAAATTATATGGAAACCACGGAAATTGTAAGAAAAACTTGGAAATTTTTATTGAAACTTTGCAGAATGTTTATTTAGTCAATTATCTATTAGTTTTTCACAAAAAATTGGAAGGAAATGCATTGCATGATGGATTTAACATTATCAAGTTGATTATATAGCGAGCTGACAAATATTGTGAGTGTAGAAAATATGTAGTAATTAATGAAAGAAGTCTAAACACACCATAATCATTTATATATAATGAATTAGTACAATATTTTACACTTTATACATTGCATGGTAAGATACACAGTGACTTAGTACCACATAGAGTTCCTATGAGGTTCAAATTTTTCACTATCTTCATCATCTCTATGTGTAGAGTGAGTGTATTGTGAAGAGTAGTTATCAAATGATAAATCCCCAAAATAGTTTTGCATGTAATTGTTAACATGCCACCCATATGGATCCGAGATTGGTTGACGTTGTCCATAAGCAAAATCATTTGAAGATTGAGTCTCGGATTCTTTCCATGAGTCACTCGATTCCAACCCAACAGGAATGGGATATGAAGGGTAGGGAAATGGTTGGTTATGAGTATAACCATAATTACTACCTCCCACTCCAACAGAGTCTGAAGTTCTAGATAACGAGTCATCTTCTTGACTTGACAAAATCCCCTTGCCTCTTTCTCTACTAGTATAGTCCTTCCCTATGACACCAATTCCTGGTCCTGCCCGCCTACTGCCATGGTTATCATCCTGTGTTGCATGCGTGAAGTTTGCCTCACCAGTGAAGGGGCTCATAAATCCGGGAGGTGGTCCATAATAGTTTCCATATCCACCAGCTCCACTATATCCTTCATCATTCCCACCTCCAGTGGTAGGTGAGTCTCCTGATCTTGTACTAGAGCTATCATTAGTATCAGCACGATGTTGTGGTTGTGTAGGATTAGAAGAAGGTGGAATTCCAATGTTTCTTGGTCTAGGGCGCAAAAGTTCTTCCAAAGAGTCAGCGCTGCTAGATCCCACCTCCTCCTCTAATACTCTTTCTACATTTATCCCTTCATTACGTGCTTCTTCAGCAACTCTGGGAGCTGGGTTGCCTTCATCATCATCTAAATGAAGAGGTCTAATCCACTGATAAAGTTGGTTACCCTCTGTATCATCATCTTCAGCAACAATATCAAACACATCTAGTGGGTCACCACGGTCGACATGATCTATTTCTGCTTCCTTATCTCGAACTTGAAGCTTCATGTTGTAGTAGCAATAAACTAATTTTTCCAACCTACTATGAGCCAACCTATTTCTTTGCTTTGTGTGTATGAGTGCAAATGTGCTCCAATTTCTTTCACAAGCAGATGAGGAAGCTGTTTGTGATAATACTTTGATTGCTAACTTTCTCACAGTTGGTGCATCGGTCTCATACATGATCCACCATTCAGCTACAATGAAAAACAATGTTGACAAGCCTAATAACTCCAACAAATTCTATTATAAACTTATAGTGAAATATGTTTACACTCACTAGGAGACATTTTTGTTCGAGCAACAACTGATGTTGGTTCTCCAAAAGTTCTTCTTGCATCTTTAAACCATGTTAGCTGAATTCAATAAATCGTGTTAGTTTAATCCAATAAAGTAATTATTATAATTTAAGTAATTGTGTACCTCATTTCCAAATTGGCTAATTGTTGGTGATGCAGGGTCTAATTTAGAGTATACATTATGTACAACACGTATAAGGGTACCATCATCTCCAACACCGGGTCTGTATTGGTATCGAGGATTCAAATAATATGCTGTTCAAAGAAACACATACTCTAATAAGAGAAATAATACTTATGCAACTAAAGAAATGAATTGCAAATTATGACATAATTTATACCTGCTGCATGCAAATCGTGGTATAATGTTTTATACCATCGATCTTCAATTATCTTTATGACCCACCTTGCACCATGTTTTCTTTCCAATTCATCCTTCACTACACGCATCAACTCATATATTGCCCCCATAGTAGGATACACTTCTGTGTCAACGATCCGTAAAACTTTGTAAAAAGGTTCAAACACTTGGCACACATGTTCTGATTGAGTCCAAAAAGCATGATCAAGCACTATACTTTCCACCATACGACCTGCATTTGAGCGGCTCAAATTATGGTTGGCCCAATTGTCACTAGTGAATAGATGCTTCAACCCTGCTTTCTTCTTAAGTAGGCTGTCTAATGCAATATAGTTGGTGGCGAATCGAGTGGTAGCTGGACGAATAATTTCTCCTTTGCAAAATTCACGCATCTTTGCCAACAACCAACCGTGATTGTAAATATAATTTGTGATCGTTCTAGCTCTTTTTACCACAGTAGCAACATTCTCTCTCTTCCCCATTGCCTCAAACATGAGATCAATACAATGTGCTGCACATGATGTCCAAAACACATTATGATGCTTCATTAACTTTTTTCCAGCTTTGACAAATGCAGAACCGTTGTCGGTCACGACTTAGACAACATTATGCTCTCCAACCTCCATGATTACATCCTTCAATAATTTGTAAATATACTTGTAGTTCTTTATATGGTCTGAAGCATCAACAGACTTCAAAAAAATTGTCTTTCCCTTAGAGTATACCATGAAGTTTATGATAGACAATCTGGTCGGGCCAGTCCATCCGTCACACATGATTGTGCAACCATTAGTTTCCCACTTTGACTTCAACTTGTTAACATACTCGCCAATGTCTTTATACTCCATCTCCAAATATTTGTTTCTTATCTCATAGGGAGTGGGAGGTTGTACTCCAACACCGGCTTGTTGACATCCCACTACCATATTTTTGAAATGATGTGATGATGCTTTCTCAGCAGGGACATTTTCATAGATAAAGAACTTGCTAATTAGACGCCCCATTCCCTCCTTCACATTACCTCCAGTGAAATAACTCCAAACACTCTTTTGACGTGCTTTGGATGATTTATATAAACTTGGGGCTATTGGTGGTGTTGGTTGTGATTCTCTAAGACTGCCTCCCCGTCTCATTTGTGCACCACCACTTGTCCCGGAACCTTGTGCTCTATTAGGAATTTTATGAAGGTGTTCTCTTTCCCATGCTGACTGTTTGGAGGCACGTAATGCTTGTTTCAAACTGCGTCGTTCTTCAGGTCCCATGTCATCATCACATTCGTCCTCATCGTCATCATCATCACTGTCAACCGCTTCGCTAATGACTTCTCCTCGTAGCCCAGCTCGAATATTTTCCATTCCATGTGTTATCTTTTCCTTCTGTTATTTTTTATTTTTTAATAATGTGCTGATGAATGCCTTCACTTCTGGGGGGACATTATCGCATCGTTGGACATTTTTTGCTGGATCTAATCCACTAAGATGGTACTTAAGTCGTGTCACTCCGCCACTCTTCATTACTCGATGACAATATTTGCAAATTGTGCCATGTTTGTTTCCGTCTATTGGGTCTCCATGTTCCCAAGCTGGATCACGTTTAGTAACTCCACTTGACATCTTAAACGTACCTATATTTATTTTTCATGAAAATTAGACAATTTTTATTTGGCCAAAAAATATAGTAGTGATGACGGTTGTATAAGAGAACCTAAATAATAAAGTTATTCTACAGAAGAATTAAATACGAAGTAAAGAAAATGATTGTAAAAATTTAAGTAATTATAAAAATAATATGGAATAATAAAACCTAATATTAATCAATAATAATCCAATTTGATAAAAAAAAATAATCCTAATATAAAACATAGTGATGAATAATAATCCAATTTGATAATAATCCAATTTAATAATAATCCAATTTAATGAATAATCCAATTTGATAATAATCCAATTTAATGAATAATAATCCAATTTGATAATAAAAAAAACCTAATATTAATGAATAATAATCTAATTTGATAATAAAAACTAATATTAATAAAATAATAAATAACATTAAATATATTAAAATTATCCTAGGGAATAATTATACAACATTACTTAATTACTTACAAAAATTAACATGTAATTGTTAACATTACTTAATTAGTTACAAAAATTAACATGCAAGTATTAATTACTTAATATTTGCAATAATATTTTTGTTATTGTATAAATTAACATACAAAAATTAACATTACTTAATTAGTTACAAAAATTAACATGCAAGTATTAATTACTTAGTACTTGCAATAATATTTTTGTTGTTGTATAAATTAACATACAAAAATTAACATTACTTAATTAGTTACAAAAATTAACATGCAAGTATTAACAAAAATTAACATACAAAAATTAACATTACTTAATTAATTACAAAAATTAACATGCAAGTATTAACAAAAATTAACATACAAAATTTATTTTTGTTGTTGTGTAAATTACAATAATATAAATATAAGTTTTTAAACTTACCTTAAATATGGAATCCTTTGTGTTCAAGCTCTGAAATATATCTGGAATGGCTTTGAAAGAGGTAAGGGAAGAAGTAGAAACGAAAATACTCTTAATGGTTTTGATACAAATGTGAAATAATATACGTTTGGAATGGCTCTGCCAGACATAGAAATAAGGTATTTGAAAACTGAAACTGGTGATGCAAACTTGCTGATGGCTGCCAATCAGATCAGTCAGATAAAATCGTACGCACACATGCACAAAATTGTACACAAAACCATGTGCCAAAACCATGGTTTCCTACAAAACCTTGTCCCAAAACCGTATGTGGCTGTGTGCCACAGTCAGGCGCAGGACCCCATCTTGTCCTGTCCGCTCCCCCCATTACCCACCCCTTCTCCCCGACTCAGATTCTTCTTCCCCCAGACAAAAAAAATCTTCAGGAAAATCTTCAGAGCTCCAGAATGAAAAGCTCCAGAAGGCCCCCCCATCCCCCCCCAATTTCCCTCATCTTCAGAGCTCCAGAAGGCCCCCCCATCCCCCCCCAATTCCCCCCATCTTCAGAGCTCCAGAAGACCCCCCCCGGCGGCGTCCCACCCCTCCCCCCCTCTCCCTCCCGCGTCCTCAGAAAAAGCAGATCCCTCCCGCGTCCCCTGCCTTCCCTCCCCCAACACCCCCCTCCTCTTCAACGAACAAGAAGTAGAGACCCAGAAGAAGGAGCAGAAGCAGATCCCTCCCCGCACAAAACAGACCCTTACTTCCTGGGATGCGGCGGATCCTCCCCCCCAGATTCTTCATTCCCTTCCCTTTCCTCTCCCCAGAACGCCTTCATCCAGTGGGACATTTTCAGGGCCCCTTTTCGCACCCCCCAAACGCACAGATGGGGTCTCCTCTGGGGTGCCTTCCCTGCTCTTCCCCCCACTTCTCTGTGTCCTTCCTAGAATATCGCGATAATTTCGAAAATATTGCGATATTATCGATATCGATAATATCGCGATATTTTGACGAAAACCAGTTGGGTAGTAATTAAAATATCGGTACCGTGAAAAATCGATAATATCGACGATATTTCACCGATATTATCGGCATTTTGTTCCTTGGTTGTAACAAACTAGCGACTGGTTTAGAAGTCTCAATACACCCCCTCAAGCTGAGCTTGGGATCAACTGAGGAACCAAGAGGAAGCTTGGATTTGAGATAGCTAAATCTTCTTTTGGAAAGAGATTTGGTGTGAAGGTTAGCTAACTGATCTTGACTGCAAACAAAATTAACCTTGATGAGATGCCAATTCTTGAATATAATGATAGTCGATCTACACATGCTTAGTTCGAGCATGAAACACCGGATTAGAAGCAAGGGAGATTGCTGAAATGTTATCACACCATAGAGCTTACCTGAGAGAGTGGGAAACCAATGTCACGAAAGATTTTACATATCCAAGTCAGTTCAGCTACAGTGTGTGCAAGAGATTGGTATTCTGCTTCAGTAGATGACCGTGCCACAGTGGATTGCTACTTAGCACTCCAGCTGATAAGGTTGGATCCTAAAATGACATTGTAACCACTAGTAGAACAGTGATCAAAAGGACAGCTAGCCCAATTAGCATTCGAGAAGGCTGTGAGAATAGCATAACCCTTTTTGAACCATAGGCCTTTAGATACAGTGCCTTTGAGATATCGAAGAACCCGTTTTGCAGCTTGCATGTGTTGATCTCGAGGAGCATGCATGAACTGACAGATTTGATTCACGGCAAAAGAAATATCTAGGTGTGTCTATGTCAAGTACTGTAGACCACCAATAATAGATCGGTACTCAGTTGGATTAGACAAAAGAGGACATGTGTGATCGAGTTTATTAGAGCCAAGTGGAGTGCAACAAGGCTTAGCACCATCCATATTAGTTTTTCTAAGAGATCCAACAAATACTTGGTTTGATGAAGGAAGATGCCCGTGGAAGATCTTTGAACCTCTAATCCCAGGAAGTAGTGCAAAGGACCCAAATCTTTGATAGGAAAAACATTACTAAGCTTCTGGATGAATAGAGCACAGAGAGAAGGATTAGGGCCAGTAACTAATATATCATCAACATACACAAGCACCATTACTGGAGTATGACCTTTGAGAACAAATAATGAAGCATCTGAGGAAGATTGCACAAAACCAAATTGTAGGAGAGCTTGAAAAAGTTTGTCAAACCAAGCTCGAGGTGCCTGTTTAAGGCCATAAAGAGATTTCCTTAATTTGCAAACATGATTTGGCAAACTGGGATCAATGAAACCTGGGGGCTGCTGCATTTACACATCTTCCTTCAAATCACCATGAAGAAATGCATTACTTATATCTAATTGATGTAAAAACCAATTAAATTGCACAACAAGTGATAAAAGAACTCTAATAGTGACTGGTTTAGCAACGAGATTGAAGGTCTCTTGAAAGCTAATACCTTCTTGCTGGTGATAGCCCTTTGCAACCAAACGGGCTTTAAACCTCTCGACAATACCATTTGGCTTTTTCTTTATTCTGAAAACCCACTTGCAACCAACAACATTGTGGGAGGAAGATGGAGGAACAAAGGTCCAAATTCTTGTTGATTGTAATGCATTGAACTCATCTTGCATGGCAGATCTCCAGTGAGCATGTTTAGATGCTTGCAGAAATGTTGTTGGAACAAACTCAATATCTGATGGAAGAGGATGCTTGGTAGCTGCATATACTTTGGGCTTATGAATACCAGCTTTGGAGCGAGTGACTATGGGATAAGTATTGCTAGGAGGCAGTGGTATATTTGTGGCATTGAAAGAACCAGAATGTGGGGCAGCAGTTGGAGAACCTGAATGTGATGTAGAACTTGCATTGGGTGCAGCAGGTGGAGAAGTAGAACCGGGAGGATTGCCAAGGTTGGAACTTGTAGAGGGAAAAGTAGAATTGGATCGCAAAACTGGAATTGAAAATTAAAGATCCATAGGAGCTAAAACAGGTTCTGAAGAAACAACAATGCTATTAGGGAGAAATTTAAAAGGATAGGTGACTTCATCAAACTGCACATGTCTGGAAATATAGATACGGCTAGTGAGAGGGTCAAGACATCTATAACCTTTGTGTTGTAAACTATAGCCCAGAAACACACAGCTTTTGCTATCATCCCTGTGACTCAGCCCGCGGATCTAGATTTGACCCCAAAATGGGAGCAATCTGACAGGGGGAGCAGCAAAGGAGTTTTGCAGTGCGAAATTAAAGGGGGGATGAGGGGAAGGTGAATGAATTGATTACCCAGATGGGTATTGAAAGGTAGAAATAAATCAGTGAGATGGATTAAATGAGGAATGTGAGCGACTCCCTGTAGGAAATGTAAATGCAAATGATATAAATTGGAGAGAGAAAATGGATCTGGTGGTTGGGAGAGATATGTTTATGGTCTGAGGATCAAATCCGATGAACAGCAATGATCACTGACAAAACCCACATGAAGGAGGGGCTCTCACGGAGGAGAGAAACTTTCAAGAGAATTGGCTATAAATAAATTCTCTTTTCCGTATGGGCTTTAGATGACATTTTATGTGGGCAGGGCCGTCAAGACTTTCGGTTACGTACGTCAAAGGCCTGCATAGTACTGAAGAGGGCCCGCTATCACTTCCACTTGAATGATTTACCTCTGGAAAGGATCCTCGCCGGATCTTTTCCTAGGAATCCTAGGGATCCCATGATCTCATCAGTTCATCGTATATCGTACGGTCAAAAATCATTTCAAAATTTAAAATTAAATATGAATAGTACCTAACGAAAACTGACTACATGATATACGATGAACATGTGAGATCACGAGATCCCTAGGAAAGGGATCCAGCGAGGATCCTTTTCCATTTACCTCCTAAACTTCTATTATTTAGGTATCTTTTTTGTTTGTTCAAAATTTAGGTATCTTTTAGATGAGAAGAGATCATCTCCTGATCTCTTCCACCAAGGCCACTGGATTAAGTGATTCAGGTTTTTGAAATTTCATCCAACGGTCCTCCTGTTTTGACTCCTTAAAAGCTATAATAATTTTTGGCCGTTGGATGAAATTTCAAAGACCTGGATCACTTGATCTGGTGGCCTTGGTGGAAGAGATTTGGAAATGATCTCTTCTCCTTTTAGACTCCACATGGAGAGCAATTCAAACGGTTTACGTGAGACTGGATGTCACGTGGCCGTAAACTCGTTTCATGTAAATTATTCTCCTTTACATATAGTGGTTCAGTTCGTTTTTGGTTTTATTTATACAATGATAGAGGAATAGTTGTACACTATCATTAAAGTAGAGGAAGCCCTTACTCAAACTAGAAGGAGAAGAAGTTGAGTCACATGTTGATGTTGGCATGTACTGGTGAGCCTTTGATTTGAAGTGATGCTTTGGCAAGTACCTTATCATATTTTTAGGTTTTTGTCTTATAGAATTGCACAAGAAAGAGGTCCACCAAACTCATTTGCTTGTGGCAGTTTTTTTAATTATTCCATTTTGGAGTTTCTATCAATTAAGAATTTTAGGGTTTCTCTATTCAATTAACTACAAAGATCTTTGTCCATTTTGCAGGGTTAGTTTTTAATAAACTTCATCGATTTCTATCAATTAGGGATTTTAGATTTCACGTGTGTGTGTGTATATATATTCTATACTTATCTTGTTTGGTAGTTGTTAGAGTTTTGTTCTACAATGGATGATAGGAGTGAGTTTGAGAGCTTGAAGAAAAAAATATGAAAACAAATTGGGGTGTATTCAGAAAATAATTTTATTTTTTAAATTCAAATGTGGCCTAAATAGTCATTTCATAATAGGATATATTAATAATAAATTTTTATGTGGGGTGTATTAAAAAATATGTGGGGTGTTAATAAAAAAAACCATAGTCAAATACAATTGTGCTTACGAGACTCTCTTATGCGCTTTCGCTAGAAATGATATTTTGAAAGAATGTCAAAACTTTTAGTTAAGATTCAAACTTTATTGCCACTTAGTACTATGGTCTAGTGGTATTCCTGTTCATTTGTAAGTGAGAGGTCTTGGGTTTGATTCTTGCTAAAGGTGAATTTGAACCACATTATTGCTAGTATATTGTGAGGCTAAGCCCACCCCCTCCCCTTTAGTGTAGATAATAACGTTTTGGCTTTTTATATTAGCACCCCACAAAATGTTGAATGCACCCCACATTAAAATTTAATATTAAACAAGGTTCTGAAAAACGCTAGGCACTAGTCAGGCGGCGGACTGGTGCCTAGCGCTTAGGTGGCTAGGTGGGGTCTAGGCGGCCTAGGCCGATTTAGGTAAATTTCTTGTATATCTTGTAAATAAGTGTATACTAATACTTACAAAAAATTATACTTGTATGAAATCCCTAAATAAGATAGTAAAAGAATAATAAAATGCGTATCTAACAAGTCCAAAAAATCCATAGCACTTGATGCTATGAATTGATAGCCTGACAATCAATGTTTTTTTAATGAGAAAAAAATTAATAGCATTTGATGTTATGGATGGACTGACAGCCTTTTTTCTTTAAGAAAAGTCATGACTAGCTGTCCAAACTTGAATGGGCAGAAACAAAAAAATAAAAAAATAAAAAAATAAAAAAATAAATTAAATAGTTTAAAAGTGATCACGTGGGTGTGGAAAGAAGAGAGAGAAACTAATTCTCTCATCTTTTTCCTCTTCGCGAACACAGACCAGAAGCATGAAGTCTAGAAAAACGTGAAGCATTCATCCTTTCTCAAGTTCGAACACAAAATAAATTGAAATTCCCAGACCGTTTAGGCCACCCAATCGCCGGCCTAGGCCGCCTCGGCGCCCGCCTAATCCCTGTCCCGATTTTGCTTTCGATTTTGCATGAATCCCGGCGGTTAGTCACCGTCCAGCGCCTAGGCGGCCGCCTAGGCCGATTTTTAGAACACTGATATTAAATGACTTATTTACCCCATTATGCAATGACAATTTTGACCTTATTAGGTTTTAAATAAATAAAAAATTCTGCATACACCCCAAATCACTTTTAGCGTATTATTTATCTTCTCAACTATCAAAACCCTCTCATCCTCCATTGTTGAACAAAACCCTAACCAATGAAACTACAAACATGTTGATTGAGACAAATTGTTTTGAATGAATGGAACACGAAATCGATGTTTCGGAAGCTTCACATGAGATAAGACTTCATATTTTTCATTGTTTTAGTGATTTCGATGACATCGATAATTATTTAATCTTGCATTTGTTGCGTTAAACTTCTATATTCATATTCATCTTTTAGGGTTCATATTAATCTTGCGTACCCAGTAACATGAGTCATATTAGTGCTAGTCATATACTACTTTTGCAAATTGAGGATATCCATTCTCCACAAGAACTCCTACTCTCAATCTTTTGCCGTTTGTTGGGATCTCCCATCCCTTATGAATTGAGGCAAAATCCCCGGTCCATATAATAGGTCCAACATTGGATTTAGAAGTTGAATAAGGATCACTTGTGTTTTTCGATTTCAATTTTCTCACAAGTCCACTATGTGGTGTCCAAAACCCAATTCTTCTTGTTGCATCACTGAACACATTTACCATTTCAAAGACGGATGTTTTTAATTGCCCATCAACAAAACTGAATTCCCACCAAAGCCTTTAAATTTAGTACCTGACAAGGATTTGCAAAGCTCTGGACCATTTTGGGAGATTCCAATTGTTTCAAGATCATTTGATGAGTTGGTGAAAGCATTAGCCTTTTCATAGCCAATTAAAGTATAAGACTAATATTGATATTGAGTTGTATGGTTCAACAAATAATTGAGGTGTATGATTTTTAGTAAATAAACGAGGACTTGATACTAATTTTTGGTGTATTTAAGCAGGATAGCATACAAGGCAATACCTCTATAGGGGACACTGAGGTTGCAACAACGAGCATCGTTGATTACACAAACGCATTTAAAACTGACGAGGTAACTATGGGCCATCTTATAGCTTCATGTTATTGTGTAGTGGTGATTTTTTTTATCCCGTTTGGAATGCCTCTCAATCCTACCTTGATATGTATTAGGAGATGATGAGGCCACTAATCTTCCTGAGATTGCAATTGGTTTAGTCAATGACAATCACTTTATACAGGTACTAAGAGTTGACTTACTTTTTTTGCAATGTTGAACGTTGTTTTTGAAAGCTAATTGACTCCTTTTGTTTTGTACAACTACGTTTGGCACTAGGACATCCCATGCCACCAGTTGCACAAAATTATCGTACTCTTGCAGTAAATAATGCTCGACACTTTTACACCAACTACCAAGATCGTGTGGAACAATTTAGGCTATTTCCAGGTCTAAATAATGTAGTCACCACTGAAACGATATGTCCTGATTGTGACTGATTTATGTTTTACAAAGTGAACTGAAATATATTGATTGCCAGTCAAGAGTACGTTTGTAAAAACAAGGTTTATTTTTTAATGGTGATTTTCAACTAGGCAGTGGTGATTTTTAATGGTGCTTTCTTGCACTATACTAAGATGCTTGTGCCGCATATCGGAACATCTAAAATGGAGATTCTACCTTCTAAAACAACTTTTTGTATTCTTCAGCTTCTTGTGTCCTTTCCTCGAGGCTTCTGTCCTTCTTTTCCTGGTCTAAATCAATTTTTTGCTTTAATTCCTTCTCCTTTTCATCTAGCTATATCATTGGACACAAAATAAGTAAATACGTGAGGCTAAAACATACGGATTAGCATGCGTACGATAAAACCTGAGATAAATGTTCTAAATCTTACTGCATCATAAATCTCATCATTCTTCTCAAAGTCGCCATATTTCTGTGGGAGGATATGGATATGAACATGGGGTACAGTCTGTCTGGCTTGGGGTCCATCCTAAGGTTCAAACAATGAGGACAGAGTTAACTTCCGGGGACATAAAACTATTACAATGTGCAACAACAAAAATTTCAGAGCCTAAGATATGAAATTGAGAATTAAGGACCGTCTCCCAACACATATGGTGTATATTGAGAACTAAAAAAGAGTGTTATAAGATTTGAGAAATGTGGGGTGTATGTACAAAATATAAGGTGTATATTGAGAATGTGGGGTATGAATGTATTATGGGAAAGTATGTAGGGTGTATTAAGATAATTTTTAAGTGAAAAGGCAAATGTGGGGTGTATTAAGTATGTGAGGTTTATTCAACAATTTGTGGGGTGTTAATATAATAAGCCTAACGTTTTTTTTTTTTTTTTTTTTTTAATCCAAACTTTACTGTTTCAAAAAAAAAATTATCCAAACTTTACACTATTTTTCTTCTTCTACAAAACGTTGTGAGAAGCACCTTTGATGATATAAAAGTGCTTACCGTCATCCTAAAAACAATCCTCCGCTTATTATGCATACATACATATATATTGTTGTAAACATTCCTAGTTTAAGTGTGACTATGTAAATCCTAGATTAGATTTGATTAGGGTTTATTCTCTCCTATTGTATCTCATATTCCTTGGAGAACAAGGAATATCCTTATCTTATTATTATTATAAATAAAGGTGCAATGTAGGAGGGAAACACACACAATTCCCCTACAATTCTACAAACACACATCTCTCTTTTCTCTTTTCTTTGCCGCCGGCCTCTCTCCCTTTGTCAGATAAAAATAGACCACAACACGTTATCAGCATGCTCCTACCGCTACGCTTAGGAATCTGACGTTGGAGAAAATTTTTCTGCATCAAACCAGTTCATCCATATCATCACGGAATCAGGTTCTTTCAAAACAACGGTTTTTAACTTGATATTTTGTAGCCCTGATAGCATGAACATTCACCATGATGCATGACCCAACTTTACGTTTAACGTATTTTAGATTCTACATAAATTGTGTATGCCTCATAACCATAATTGCTGAAATTATATGAAATTGATATTTGCCATGAATTGAATCTTACATATGTACATGCATTGAAAATATTATTTTGCATATGCATCAAAGTAAATATGTGATTCATTGAATTATATATGCATCTTATTCAATTAATGAAAAAAAAAAGAAATTTTTTTTTGCGATTGGGACCTCATGTTCTTTCGAACCCGTGACCACCATCCTGCAGATGGGGTCTCCACGCCAAGCCGAAAGCTTGCAGCTCTCCCCTTCCAAGAACACCCACAGAGCTAAAAGCTCCAATTCCCAGAAAACCAACAAAACCCGACACCTTTCATGGTGCCCATTGACCACGGCATGGCCTGCAGCCATTGCCTTGAACCTCTGGTTCATGTCACCGACGACCAGAAGTCGTCCCACATCTAAAATTGCAATGAGATTCACCGGAATCTCGTCGGAATTTTTTTTGAAAATTCGATTTCAAATTTTAGGGTTTTATAGTTGTTGAAACGATTGAGATTTTCTTATCTCCGCGGTTGTCCATGACAACCGTGACTCACTCCAAGCCCCAACAACCCCGACACGACCCCTGCAGTGGCGCCGTCCAATTTTTTCGGTTTTCTTCCCCGGCCTTCTTCCTCGGCCAAGCACACCCAACGCCGATGGGTTGTTCTGTTTCTATCAACCCGAGCCCTAGTGGGCTCCAGCTCCTAGGCCCGTGCGAAAAAAAAACAAACAAAACAATTTTTTTTTGTGTTTTCTGGGCTCGCATACAGCGGCCCAGCCCGGAAAAAAAAGGATTTTTTTTGGGCTGCACACAACAACCCATTCCCCTTGCCCATATCTCCCCGTGAACCTGCCTGAGACACATGGCACATTTCTTCAAGCCACCCCGTGGCTTAATTTTTTTATTTGGGCCCCGAATTTTATTCGTCTAATTATTTTTAGGCCCAACGGGTTTTTATAATTTTTCATCCACACTTTAATTTGGCTCACGGTCCAAATAAATTAAAATTCAATTATAATTATACACCTAAAAGATATATTTTTTGCATATTTGTTTGCATATATATTTGTGTTTGCCTGCAGGAATATATGAACCTGAAGTTCATAATTACTTTGAAACCTGAAGTTTCTTATAAACATGCCTTGTTTGAAAACCTGAAGTTTTCACTTAAACATATCACCCATGAAAACCTGAAGTTTTTCATGCAAAATTAAACCAGTACATGTCTATTAGAACCTGTATGTTCTACTCCTACTTGAATGGATTGATTCTTTCTCCATTACACTAACCACATCTTGTCCATCCATTTTGTGATATGAACATGTCAAATTTGAACAAACTTGACTTCACCGCTTTGGAGGTATCTGGAAGGAACCACCTTAAGTGGCTTCAAGATGTGAAGCTCCACCTCACTGCAAAGAACTTGCGTCCTGCCATTGAAGAAGCAACATATGAACCTGTTGGCGAAGCTGAAAAAAGCCACTGCTATGATCTTCATCCGAAGACATATCCATGACGCTCTGCAAACTGAATATCTTGCTAAAGAGGATCCACGTGCATTATGGGTCCCTTTGGTTGATCGCTTTGATCACCAAAAGGACATATTCTTGCCTGAAGCAAGACACGACTAGCAGCACTTGCGCTTTCAAGACTTTAAGTCTGTGAATGAATATAATTCTAAAGTTTGTCGAATCCGATCACTTCTCAAGTTTTGCAATGAAACTTTGACCGAAGAGGATCTCTTGGAGAAGACCTATTCGACCTTATCTGCTTTTAATATTGTCCTGCAGCAACAATATAGAGCTAAGAAGTTCACCAAGTTCTCGGATTTGATCTCTGTTTTACTTCTTACTAAAAAGCAGAACCAGCTGTTGATGAAGAATCATCAAGCTCGACCTACTAGGGTTACTGATGTGCCTGGAGCACATTATAGTAATAACCAGCACCCAAAACGCCAAAAGAGGCATGTGAGGGGTGGCCAGAAGCCATCCCACCAAGGTCAACAAAGCCAAGGCCCATCCAAGGGAGGAAACAAAGCCCAGAAGCCCCCAAACCTCGCTCCCAAGGCTTCGAACTTCAAGAATAAGGGCAAAGCACCTAAAACCATGGATGACGATATGTGCTATCGCTGTGGTTCAAAAGACCATTGGTCCCGTGTTTGCCGAGCTCCCAAGAAGGTTGTAGATGAATATCATTCTCGTCGTAGGAAGTTTGAATCAAACTTCGTGCAAGTGGACGAACCGGAGACTACAAAGATGGAGGTTTCTGACTTTCAGGAAGATACCACTCTTATAGAAGATTAGAATCTTAGACATAAACTTATTTTTTAGTTGAAATAAGACATATGGGGCCGAATTCCACTTAGTGGCCGAACCCCCCTTGTTTTTGGTTGATTTTTGAACAATTTTCCTTTATGTTTTGGATTATTAGTTGGTGATTTGTTTTGGATATTAAGTTTTAATCCTTGAATAAATGAAATTATTTTGAATTGATAATTGTTTTTATAAACTTTTATGTATGTGACCGATTCAAATTAATTTTTCATTCTAGGTATGACCAGTGGGAAAGTTAGTTGTCTAGCAGATAGTGCAACCACGCACACTGTTTTGCATGAACACATCTATTTCACTAACTTCATACCTAAGAATGCATCTCTGACAACCCTCTCAGGCCCATCTAACCTGATAGAAGGATACGGTAAGGCACGTATAATGTTACCCAATGGTACAATCTTGACCATTGCTGAGACACTCTATTCTCCATGTTCCGGCAGAACGTTACTAAGTTTCAAGGACATTAGAGATAACAATTACCACGCTGAAACCCACGTAGAAAACGGAGTTGAATTTCTGTGCATAACTTCCTACGAATATGGCCAGAAGTGTATTTTAGAGAAGATGGAGCGTATCCCGAGTGGTCTGTATACTACGACCATATGCCCCATAGAATGCCACTATGTGGCAGGCCCTACTACTGGGACTGCGCACAAAATTACACTTTGGCATTACTGTTTAGGACATTCTGGATGAATAGCGATGCGTGGTATCCTCAAATCTTCACACGGGCATCCACTAACCAGAAGTTTAGGTTCGATCCAAGGAATCGCATGTCAAACATGTTCAATGGGAAAGCTTATTACTAAGCCTTCTTATGACAAGATTCGTTCGAATCCTCCTATTTTTTTACAACGGATTCAGGGGGATATTTGTGGACCGATTCAACCTTCCTGTGGACCATTTAGATATTTTATGGTTTTGGTTGACGCTTCCACACGTTGGTCACATGTGTGCTTGTTGTCCACAAGGAACCCTGCATTCTCCAAACTGTTGGCTCAGGTTATCAAGCTCAGGGCTCACCACCCTGATTACCCGATCAAATCTATTCAATTGGATAATGGTAGAGAATTCACATATAAAACTTTTGATGACTATTGCATGTCGGTTGGGGTTAAAGTTGAACATCATGTACCCCATTTTACACCCAGAACTGCCTGGCAGAGGCTTTCATTAAGCGCTTACAAATGATTGCTCGATCGTTGGTCATACGTACCAAGTTCCCGATCGCTACTTGGGGTAATGCAATATTGCACGCAGCAAAGTTGGTCCGCTTGAGGCCTGTTGCGACACAACCATTTAGTGCCCTTCAGTTGGTTACCGGATGCGAACTCGACATATCGTATCTGTGTGTTTTCGATTATGCGGTATATGTGCTGATCTCGCCGCCCGTACGTACAAAAATGGGGCCTCAGCGAATGATGGGAATCTATGTCGGATATGATTCTCCTTCGATTATTCGTTACTTAGAACCTTTAACAGGCGATCTGTTTACTGCTTGTTTTGCGGATTGTCACTTCTATGAGATAGTCTTCCCGTCGTTAGGGGGAGATAAGAACTTCAATGTTCCTGAAGAACGACGTGAATTATCGTGGATGACTCCCACTTTGTCTCATTTAGATCCCCACACCGCTTAGTTTGAAACTGAAGTGCAGCGCATATTAGATCTTCAGAGCATAGCTCAGAGCATGCCAGATGCTTTCACCAATCTAGCGTGCGTGACAAGATCACACATTCCAGCTGCGAATATGCCTGCAAAGATAGATGTACCAAATGTACGAAGGACTGCCCTCCTGGAAGCCCGGGACGCCAATTCTGGTGATCCACGTACATTAGCGGCTAGCCAATCATCTACCCCTACGCAAAAGCGTGGCAGACCCCTTGGTTCAAATGATTCACACCCTCGGAAGAGGAAAACCACGGCACAAGGTCCTGAAGAGCCTACCGTGAATCCGACTATCGTTTACTCATTCTACCCAACTCATGAGGAAATTCTAGATTATGGAAACGTCCTTGAAGAGACGAATCCTCCTCCCTAGAATTGTGATATTTCGATCTATTATGCTAGCTTAGATGATGTGTGGTGTAGAAATGAGATGATTGTTGACGATGCATTAGCATTTGCAGTAGCTACTGAGATCATGTTGAGCGATGACATTGAACCGCGTTCCGTTGATGAATGTTAACGTAGAGCTGATTGGTCAAACTGGAAACAAGCAATCCAAGTCGAACTCGATTCGCTTGCGAACATAAGGTGTTTGGACTTGTAGTTCCTACTCTTCCACATGTGAAGCCCGTTGGCTACAAGTGGGTTTTCGTTCGGAAGCGTAATGAGAAGAACGAAATTGTGCGTTACAAAGCTCGTCTTGTTGCACAAGGCTTCTCACAACGCCTCGGGATTGACTATGATGAAACTTATTCACCCGTTATGGATGTGATTACTTTTCGCTACCTTATCAGTTTGGTAGTTTCCGAAAAACTAGATATGCAGCTGATGGACGTAGTAACCGCGTATCTCTATGGGGATCTTGATACGGAAATTTATATGAAAGTTCCCGAAGGACTTATATTGACTGGTTCAAATATTTCCAAACCCCGAAACACGCTCTCAATTCGGCTGAGGCGTTCACTCTACGGTTTGAAACAATCCGAAGAATGTGGTATAACCGTCTAAGTGAGTATTTGACTAGTCAGGGATATATGAACAACGAATTATGCCCTTGTGTGTTCATTAAGAAGTCACATTCCGGATTTGCGATTGTTGTAGTATATGTCGATGACATGAATCTCATTGGAACTCCTGAAGAGCTTGCGAGAACTGCTTCGCACCTGAAGTCAGAATTTGAGATGAAAGATCTAGGTAAGACTCGATACTGTCTTGGTCTCGAGATAGAGCATTGTTCGGATGGAATCCTAGTACATCAATCGTACTACACCCAGAAGGTGTTACGCCGCTTTAACGAGGATAAAGCGAAGTCTTCGAGTACTCCTATGGTCTTTCGTACGTTACATGCAAAACGAGATCCCTTCCGTCCGAAGGAGGATGATGAAGAGATTTTGGAGCCTGAAGTTCCTTATCTAAGTGCGATAGGCGCTTTATTGTACTTAGCTCAATGCATTAGACCCGACATCTCATTCGCTGTTAATCTTTTGGCAAGATATAGCAATGCACCAACACGCAGACATTGGACTGGCGTGAAAGACATCTTCCGTTACCTTAAGGGTACTACGGATTTGGGCTTGTTCTATCCTTACGAATCCTCGAGTAGTGCCTCACCATATGCTCCTCAAGTTGATTCTTGCCTTGTTGGCTGGATACTTATCTGATCCACACAAGGCGCGTTCTCAAACGGGTTATGTCTTTACCGTTGGAGGCACCGCAATATCTTGGAGGTCAACTAAATAGACCTTAGTTGCCACTTCGTCTAACCATGCTGAAATTCTCACCTTACATGAAGCAACTCTGGAATGCTTTTGGTTGAGAGCAGTAGTGGGCCATATTCGAAGCTCCTACAATCTTAATCCCGTCGTTAATGCCCCGACGACGATCTTTGAGGACAATACAGCTTGCATCGAACAGCCCAAGAAGAGTTACATCAAATGAGACAACACCAAGCACATTGCACCGAAGTTTTTCTTTTCACATCAACAACAAGAGCATCAGAAGATTGAAGTCATGCAAATCCGTTCACAAGACAATTTGGCCGACCTCTTCACCAAATCACTACCGAAGACGACGTTTCAGAAGCTTGTTCATGGAATTGGTATGCGTAAACTTTCTGAGTTATAACTTTGCTATTTCTCTTTGGAATTATGTCAAACGCAGGGGGAGTATCCTGTAGATACTTGCTTGATCTTAATGTACTCTTTTTCCCTACGATTAGGAGCATTTTTCCCACTGGGTTTTTGCTACCTAACTAGGTTTTAACGAGGCACCCACCTTGGGCTGGTCATATCCCTAATGACGTCCTGTAGACGTTTCTTTTGACTTTGCATTTCTCACGCATTTTTCCTTAGACTATGGATTTTTTCCCTACTCGGGTTTTTGCCATAGCCTTAGGGTTTTTTAGTGAGACTTACTACTTATGCAAGTTCCTACCTTATTGAGAATAAGCGTTGTTCCTTGGAATCAGCACTAACAAGTCGACTTCATCAACTTCTGCATTATGCTAAATCTACCTTGAGTATTTACACACTCAAGGGGGAATGTTGTAAACATTCCTAGTTCAAGTGTGACTGTGTAAATCCTAGATTGGATTTGATTAGGGTTTATTCTCTCCTATTGTATCTCATATTCCTTGGAGAACAAGGAATATCCTTATCTTATTATTATTATAAATAAAGGTGCAATGTAGGAGAGAAACACACACAATTCCCCTACAATTCTACAAACACACATCTCTCTTTTCTCTCTTACTCTGCCGCCGGCCTCTCTCCCTTTGTCAGATAAAAATAGACCACAACATACATACATACATACATATATATATATATATATATATATATATAACTGGGCTTTCATCTGAAAACGTAAAAGCCCAAAACCTTAGCATGTACACAGGTCCAAGCCAATACCTTGTGGCCCTAACAAGCAGCCAAGCAAGAAGCCGCGAACGCTGTATAGAAAAATGGTGACAGGCGCGGCACAATGCGTGCTGTGCAAGCCACAGTTCTGTCCTCCTTTTGGGGCGACCGCTTCCTGCAGTCGGTGCAGGCTCTCCACCAACTCTTCGGCTTCAATCCAGGTTCTTACTCCTTTCCTTTTCTTCTTTTTCTTGCTTTTGAATTTTTAAGCTAAAAGTTCAAACATTTCCGATTCAGCTTCAGTTTCAATCGAGTCTGCTCTTTTGGGTTTGTTTGAGTCCGATAGTGATTGCATTTGTATGAAAAATGAACGTTTAGCTTGCGAAATCGAGGTTTTGTGGTTTTCAGTGAGCTTGGGTTACTGGGTGTTTGGGGACTGGTTTTTTTTTATTGCTATACGAACTGTTGTATTCTGCATAGGATTACCGTAGTGCAGTGGTGTTTCTGATGGTGTGAGTTGAACTAAAAAAGAAAAGAAAATTTGGGGTTTTTGGTATCAAATGAATGAACCTTGATGCCTAATCTTTCTTTGTCTTTTTTTTTTTGGTGGGGAGGTCTTAAAGCATGTGAATTTTGTTACGGTCTTTGTTATTTTTCGCGTTTGTATATCTCAACGATCTTAAAGCATGTGAATTGTGTGATTGTCATTGTTATCTTTTCGTGTTTTTAATTCTGTGTCGACGCACTTACCACGAAAATTTTATGGCTTGACCAACTTCTTGTTCAAGCAATCATAACATATGAACTAAGCTTTAGTGTGCTAAATTCCCATTTGGCCAAATTGGAGTTCACACCAAGTTCTATTTTCTCTGTCCCAGTTGGCTCTGACTTTACTGCACTAAGATACCAGCACCACCGGAGATGAGTGTGGCGTTCTCAGTGAGCAATCTCAATCTTGTCCGCTATCAATAGCAAATCCCCCTCCTTCTCAACTCAATCTTTTCCTACAACTTTGCATCTTTAAATAAAGGAAAACAAGTCCATCAAACGATAGTTGAATGTGGGTTAGATCAAAACCCCTTTCTAGTCACCAAAAAACAGTCCAAATGTATGCAGATTGTGATGTGTTGATGTCTGCCTGGGTGTTGTTTGACAAATTGTTAGAACCAATGTCTTTGCTTGGACTGTGATCCTCGGGTTCTATTTGAGGCATGGAATGTATCAAGAATGTGTGAGAATGTATGGTGACATGAATTTCAAAGGTGTTCTGCCTGACGGTTATGTGTTTCCCAGGGTCTTAAGGGTATGTGCACAGCTTTCAAACTTAAAAGTGGGAATTGTGGTTCACAGAGATGTGATCATACGCGGGTTTGAGCTTAATGTGCAAGTTTGCAGTTCATTTGTTGATATGTATTCACTATTCAAAATGCGAAGATGTTAGGAGTGCTAAACAAGTTTTTGATGAGATGGTAGGAAGAGATTTATTGTCACGGAATTCTATGATCTCAGGGTATGTGTGCAATGGGTTGTTTGGGTTGGCTCTAGGACTATTTGATTGTATGTTGGATGGTTGTGAACCTGATGTTGTCACTTTGAATACGGTAATGTATGCTTATTGCTGAATGGGGCACTGTACGGAGGCTAAGAGAGTCTTTGAACAGATTAAGGAGCCTAACATCATTTGATGAACCACTTTGACATCAGGATATTCAAGGATTGGGAGTCATGAATCATCCTTGAAGGGATATGATGAATAGCAGCAGAGTCTACCCCAATTTGGACTCTCTTTCTTCTGTCCTTGTGTACTGTCGGCACCTGGGGTTTTTTCTAAATGGAAAAGAAATCCATGGTTATGGTATATAAATGGAATCTGGCATTACATTTTACAGCTCAGCTGGCCCTGCGCTGTTAATATTATAATTTATATGCCAACTGCAGTAGAATTCGGGATGCTAGAAATGTATTTAGGTTAATGAACCCAGCTCAAGTTGTTTCTTCGAATGCCATGATTCTTGGTTTTATTAATTTAGGACTGGAGGATCCGGTACTTGAATGCTTTAGAAAATGCAAAGTGCATGGGTCAACGCTGACAAAAAGACAATATCTACTGTCGTGCAATTTGAAATTCGGAATACAAATTCATGCCTCCATTAGCAAAAGTAGTTTGATTTGGTTGCTCCTGTATGGAATGCACTGATCCATATGTACGCCAAATGTGGACACATTGAATCTGCATACTCTGTATTTACTAACATGGTCAATAGGGATTTAGTGTCATGGAACTCAAGGATTGGAGGCTTTTGAATGTATGGAGATGGAAGAGCTGCTCTTGAGAGATGAATCATTCAGGAATTTGCCTGAGTTCTGTAACTTTTACTTCTGTTTTGTCAGCTTGTAGTCATTCAGGTTTTATGGATGAGGGTCTTCAAGTCTTCTACGGTATGACAAAGGAGTATAGCGTCATCCCCAGCATGGAACATTATGCATGTGTTGTTGACATGCTAGTACGTGATGGTCAATTTTAAGATGTTAATTTCATTCATAGGATGGCGTTGGAGCCTGATAAGTGTATTTGGAGAGCTCTGTTTGCTGCCTGCCGAGCCAATCAAAATGTTAATGTTGCAAAGCTTGCTGCTGAACAGTTAGTTCTGTTGGAACCGGAAATATTTGGGCACTGTGTCACCCTTTCTATATATACAAGAGCTGGAAGTGGGAAGACGCTGTGCAGGTGAGAAAGTAAATGGAAGCCTGAGGATCACTGAAACCATCAGGAAATAGTTGGTTTGAATGTGGAAACTAGAGAAATGAAAGATCCAACGAATCGACGTATTGGTGCTTTGGGTTTAAAAGTTGAGCTTAGTTCAATTACGGAAGCCCATGTGGTCTGGTCTTCATTTTGTAAAACTTATTAATTAGGCAGGGTTTTGCGAAATACTAGCAAGCATAATGGTGAGTGAGGCTTTGAGCGTACGAGAGTGCACAAGGTCAGAAGACAAACTGTGTAAGAGTGAGATAGTGGTAAGAGCAGCTTCTGTTTCAGTTGTTATGTGCACGTCTTTGTTTTAATCTGATTTTGGTTATTTCCTCAAGTTTATTAATCAGCTTACGATGTCAAATGACGCATACGTATCATTGTGAGTTATTCATATTTGCAGGAAATGTTATGTGAAAAACAGATGTAATTTGTAGTGATGATCATTGTTTTTCCTTTGTTCTTAATTCCCATACACAGGAAGCAAGCTTGTGTCTGGCTTGACCAACCTCTTGTTCAATGGAAGGTATGGCAGGCAACATTCTGTAAACTCACATGTATCATATACACAAGCACACACAACTTAGGCATACGTTTTTTATGCACTTTTACTCTTAAGCTTCATTTAAAATGATTGATGTTGATTCTCCCATTTTTGTACATTTGTTGTCTTTAGAAGTTCAAATGAGTGCATGTTATATGGTATTATCATGTGTTAGCCTTAGCCTTGCTTTCTGACATCCTCATGGCACTTTTTCTGAGTTTTTATTTGATGAATGATGATTGGAATTATGAACCCCTGCATGATTTTCAATTTCACAGTTTATTCTTGGAGAACATACATATGCAGACACTTTTTTGTAAACTCTTAAGTGACAACTATTGTATTGAAATTAGAAATGTAGATACAGTGCTAAACAAGTGCAAACGTCTAAGACCTGGAAAAATTTCACCTAAGCGCCATGTTGCAGATCATATACCAAGGCCTCCTTATGTAAAATCTAAAGTGCATGATGAGAAGGGGATAGAGTGCATGAGAGCCTCCGGAAGGCTTGCAGCACAGGTTCTTGAATCTGCTGGAACTTTGGTCAAGGTGACTTCTGCTTCTGGCCAGTTAATCATCTATTCTTGCACTTGCTTTGTAAAATAAATTTATGGCCCTCTGTTTTCCTTTTGGTCCTCTGTTTGGTATCCTTCTTGGATCAAGTTTTTTGTTTTTGAAACTAATGAGTATTAAGTGATTTAGCTACATTTATCATTTTGTAAAACAAAAAATGGGATCCGGGAAGGATACCAAACAGGCCCTTAAATTCTTGAAAGCCCAAGGTTGTGATTAGGTGGCTTTACAGTAGTGCAGACTCAGCCTGTTTATTTCCCAGAATTCCCAGCTCAACCCAACCCAAGGTTTCTTCAATTTGAGATTACAGATTTAGATTTGGAAAAAGTTGGAGTGTTCAATCTCTATAATAGTTTCTGAGCTGGTCTTTTCGTTTTTCTTTTAGTCATTGTTATTAACTTTTACAGTTGTTAAGCTCAGGCTACTTACATGATGCACTTAAGATTTTGCTATATCTATATGTTAATTCTCATTTTTATTTAGTATGATTGGGGATGGATTCTTGACTGTTATTGCATGATGCTAGAGAGGTGGGTGTCTTGCTTTGTGTGAAAGTTTTAATTGTAGCTTCTGATGGCAGCCAGGCATAAAGACAGAGACCAAGCTGTTCATCAAATAATAGTTGATAATGGTGCCTACCCTTCACCGCTTGGCTATGGTGGGTTCAATGTTTTAAAAAACTAGCCTCAAGGCGCGCCTAGGGCGCCCTTGAGGTTGGGCACCATGGATAACGCCTCAGTTTTGTTGGAGTGGGCGAAAGGCTTCGCCCGAGCCGCCTAGGGGCGCCTCAGTGGCTTTTTTTTTTTTTTTTTTTTTTTTTTCTTTACTCCCAAACCCAAATTTTGGGTAGGATTTTAACTACCTCATACCTCTTCCTTGCACTTTTGTCTCTATGCCTTTTTTCTGATTTTTATTTTTTATATAATGGATGTGTGTTGTTTGTGTGCATTGTTATATGTGTGCTCATTGTGCTTTTCATCCTCTATTTTATACATATATAATATAATATAATATATGTATATATATGTGTGTGCTCAGAGTGATTATTGATTAATAATCTTCTTCTTTTTAATATAATATATATGTATGCTCAGTGTATATATTAAAAAATTTAGGTCCCGTGAGGCTTCGCCTCACGCCTCACGCCTAGGCCGGGCTTCCCCTCGGACGCCTCGCCCACGCCTCACGCTTTTAATACATTGGGTGGGTTTCCAAAGAGTGTATGCACATCAGTGAATGAATGTATTTGCCATAGAATACCAGATTCCCGAGCACTTGAGGTCCCTTTGATTTAAGTTCTTAGCTACAAAATCATATCCTTCTAAGTGATCAATAATTTCTGATGACTTTCACATATTTTTGTTTTTTGGCAGGATGGTGATATAGTTAACGTTGATGTTACCATCTATTTAAATGTGAGTATGATTAATCCAAAGCAATTTGAATGAAATCACATGAGATATACATTTCTAGACTTGAGTTTTGACATTGTTATCTACATTAAATGGTTGGCACAGCTCAACTTTTTTTTGTATAATAAATTATGCTTATATTACTTGCTACGAACCTACGTTTCTTATAGTATGCGTGTTTTATGTGAACTAGTAAAGCTAGAAAAAGAATGCCAAACATGAGCGAAGATCAATATTGCATAATTGGTGGCACTGTCTCTTGGTGGCTGTGACCTTTTCTTGTATTTCAATAATGATTGGTTTCAGTTTATTAGCTATACGCCTATTACAAGGTTCATCACCTTTTTGGTTTGTATACAATATTCAAAACAGATTTGTTATGAGAATTGCCAAAGCAAATCAAATAATCAAATTATGCATTAGTTATGTCTTAGAGGAATATTGTTTTGTTTGGTTTGTTAACCTTTTAATGCTCTAGGGTTGTAATGGGTTCATATTACAGTATTCTGTTTCCGATTGCAATATTTGTGGATTATCTGTGTACCTTGCGCAACCAACCTCTTGCTCCTTTATAGGCTGGGTTCCAAACTTATGATATATTCTTGCTGGAATTGTTTGCATGATTGTCATTCTTTGATCTGGATAAGTACATTTTTTTACCTGTTTGACCATGCCCAATTGTTCGATCTCATGCATCTTCAACAACTTTCCAAGTTCAAGCTTTAATATCTATATCCATTGATGGGTTTGTATTTTACAGGGGTATCATGGTGATACATCAACAACTTTCTTTTGAGGAGATGTTGATAATGGGGCCAGAAAGTTAGTTCAGGTGGCAATACCTTTCTTTTAAATTTGGGGACTTCTATTGTTTTTCTACATATTTGTTACAGTGAGCAATAAATGTTATAAAAATATTTCACTTAATTAGTTGCAAAATGTAATTCTCCTTACAAATTAGTAGCCCATGTATGAAACTTTGCTTACCTTGTGTTTCCAATATCTTCTTGAATGCCATCTCTTAAAATCTGTTGCTCGTTTAAAAATGTTATTCACTGACTGGTCACAGACGACAAACTTAAAAAAGATGTTTCAGCTACCCCTGTTTCGTGCTTTTGGATTTCCTTTGTTTGTTCTTGTACGTATGATTTGAACTTATTCATTGTTACTTATTGTTGGCGTGAAAGTTTATGAATCTTGGTAATTCTATCTCTCATTGCTAAAGCTATAAATCTGTAGTGAGACATCTTGTATAAGAACCTTTTCAGGCAAATTGTCGGTTGTATGACTTTGAGACTGTTAAGTTAGAGTGAAGAATAACTTTTTAAACTTCTTGAGATGTTCTTCTTTTAGTGCTACACTTACAAGATTTATTTTTGAAGTATTGCTTTAGGTAACTAAAGAATGTCTTGACAAGGCCATCTCAGTATGTGCGCCGGGATTAGAGTATAAGAAAATTGGCAACACAATCCAGTAAGGCATTTTTTTCCCCACCTCCTTCTCCGTATGCTGTAATTCTCTGTTTCTTATATTTAGGATTCAGCAGTAGCATTGGTGCAGTAAATTTTAAATGTCTCTTGTCTGGAGGCTCTAACTTGCCGCTTTCATGCATAAGTCACATATGGATTGCTAATTAACTTTTTTTCTCATGGTCACCGGTTTTCTCCCTCAATTAGGGACCATGCAGATAAAAATCGCTATGGTGTTGTTCGACAGTTCGTTGATCATGGGGTTGGACGCGTCTTTCACGCTGATCCAGTTATTCTACACTTCAGTAATCATTCTGAACTTTCTGCTGCTCTTTAAGCAAGTCATGCAAATTATTTATTGAGAACTTACGGTCTAGCAATATTCTTTAGACTAATTATAGTGACAATTGAAATTACTGTGCCCTTAGACCTACAAGTAATTAGCTGTACTGTCATAGAATTATCTACAATCTATACTTATCTACTAGGTCATGAAAGGACCCCCTGGATTTGTAAAAAGTTCTTGCTTATTTATCATGTACTTGGTGCACGGAAGCGATGCTGACAATGGGTAGCTATAATGCTGTAATGTGGGACGATAACTGGACGGTAGTCACAGAAGATGGAAGCTTGTCAGCGCAGTTCGAACATACAATTATAATAACCGAGAATGGGGCTGAGATACTAACTAGGTTTTAGCGGTGGTGCTAGACCTCATACAAGAAACCTATAGATTCCCAGTTCTGGGAATTATACTCGATTGGATCTGCATCTTCCAAGTAAGTTTTTCTATTTTGGACGTGCAAATATATTTTGCTTTTACCACCATACCAAATATATTAACATTATTTCTCACAGCTGTAGTATATTATACGAGAAGGATCTTTACATGCTGTTTATGCATTTGATTGTTTCTTTCATATAGTAACATGACAATTTATCGAAATAGTTTTACTCAGCGTATTAAACTTCTGTTAGGGATAATTTTTCAATGTCTTGACTCGTGAAAGCGATACTTCACCAATTTTTGCCTACAAAGCCATTACTGTTATGATCCCACATCGGCTACACCAGAAATGGTGTAGTCCTTGGGGTCCTCTCACCTATCAGGCTAGTCTTTTGGGTTGGGCTCTTCCCCTGGGCTTGAGTACCTAACATTGGTATCAGAGCCCAAGTTCCTGACCTTGCGGAGGGGGCGACCTTGGAAAGGGCTACCTTAACGGGACGACCAGAGGGTGCGCCGCCGTTAAGAGTGAAAGCCACTAGAGTAAGGGCCGTCGTGGGCGTCGAGTCCCGATGCTGCGGATGGGGCGACCTGGAAAGGGCTACCTTAACGGGACGATATTAGAACTCAAGCCCAAGGGAAGAGCCCAACCCAAAAGACTAGCCTGATAGGTGGGAGGACCCCAGAGACTTAAGTATCACTACACAATTGCTTGGGTAGCTGATGTGGGATCGTAACATTGCCCACCCCTTCGGAAGCTGACATCTACGGTGGCCCTTACTCTGGTGGCTTTCACTCTTAACGGTGGTGCCCTCTGGTCGTCCCATTAAGGTAGCCCTTTCTAGGTTGCCCCCTCCGCAGCGTCGGTTCGTCTGTCTGATACCAATGTTAGGTACTCAAGCCCAAGGGAAGAGCCCAACCCAAAAGACTAGCCTGATAGGTGGGAGAACCCCAAGGACTTAAGTATCACTACACAATTGCTTGGGTAGCCGATGTGGGATCGTAACAATTACTGTACAGCTATTTTAGTGGTTAGATGGTATTTCTTTTCCAACAGATTAAGATGTATCTGCAACTTCAGGGCATGTCCAAACGGACACTTTAATGTCTGTTCGAGTTTTCTCTTCTGCGTGTGATGGTGGACAGAAGTTAGTTCAACCGCAGCAACAAACATTCCATCCAAAAAGACCTGCTGGAATTCACATTGAATAGTAAGTTTTCCAAACGTACATTGTGAGGATCATCTTGAAAGTTTGGAAGTTCTTCCTGGCATATAACGTGCGGCCCAAGTAACTTTCTATTTCTCGTAAAGATTGTATACTCAACGCAATCACAATGTTGAACCAATGATCTACAACATCTTAATTACAAGGGCATTGGCTAGACAATTGGCATGCCCTTTATACCATGATGCTTGTAGTGTGAGGGTAAATACTCCCATAGGTCTCGTTTGGTGGCCAGATTAGATCAGACTTCAAGCTGGCGGCCACCAAACGGAAACATACTTACTATCATACGATCACAAGAGAATTTTAGAGTGAAAAGAAGTCAATGAAGTAGAGAGGAGTGCCGTTTATTACAAGAAACTCTGTAGGACTATTTTTGTTGGCCTAGGTTGGCTCATATTAACATCAATCTCTTCTCTCTCTCTCTCTCTCTCGGACTGTTATACTGTTCTTAACGTGTAAGTAATTGGACCTACTGAAATGGGAAATTAGTTGGTCTTTGATTTGCCGATTTGGGCAATCAGTATAATATGGATAATTTACTTGTAGTTTTGGAGAAAAACTTGTGTGTTGCTTGGTTTGTCGTTGGATTTGCTGAAGGGCACTACAATTCATTCAAAACACGCCACATCGAAAATCTTCAATATCATTTATTATTTTTTATATTTGAAATTCTCATAATTACTTTTCCAACTAATTAATATACACCATGAGATCAATCTAATGGTTGTTCATTTTTTTTCTTCTTCTCCTCTTTCTCATTTTTCTTTTCAAAAGCACGAAAGAAGTTCTGATTAGCATCTCCACTCACTCAAGTCTATTTAGTCACACATGATTTCAATTTTTATTTTTCGAAAATTGTTTTCTGTTTAATTGGTAGTACTTCCTGTGTGCTCATTTGTTTTTTTGGTGCCCACTTCATAGTACTTCCTCTGTGCTCATTTGTTTTTTTAGATTGTTTGTTTGTATCACTGGGATAAGACTTTGTTGTTATTATTTGTTCACATCAATGTAGTCGAATTGATATCAGTTGGAAATTTAAAATAAAAAAAATTATTAATAGTAACGAAGTGGAAGAGTTCGAAACTATTACAATAATTTAGGAAGGGGAAGCTTGAACCATGGTGCATGAGTAGAAACCCAACACCCTATCCGCTAGCCTAGGATACTGGACCACATGCAGATATTGTGGAGCCAAAAATAATCAAGAAAAATATGGAGGCGACACGTGGATTTTTGGGTGAAAAAGACAAGATTACCCTTGAGGCACACTGAGATTCTACGCTCAAGCAGTGGGCAATCATCCCTCAATCAAGTCAAAAGTGCCCAAAATAGGTATTTATTCAAAACTTATTTCATCCATCCTCATCAAATCTTCTCCACAAGGTAACCCCAAATCATTCCTTTCTAAATTATATTAATTAGCTAATTAATTGATTAATTACCCAATTAATCTATTAATTAGCTAACAAATCATGAATCTCACCCAAAAAACCATCCAAATGGCCTGTTCATCTCCTCCCAAATGGGCAGGCCACACCCCTATATAAACATCCTCATTCTCTCCAAAACCTAAGTTTTGCACTCTTGCTAAATTCTCCCAAACACTTTTCCCTCAAAATTCTAACTTTGGCATTGGCATTGGAGGTTCTTCGGCCAAAGTCCCCCCCCCCCCCCCAATTCATCTTGAGTGTGTGAGGCTCTTGGCCTTAACCTAAGGTGTTGTTTGTTTTGTAGGTGCAATTTTGTCCAAGAACAAGGAGGAAGAAATTTGCATCCATAAATTGGTGCTTTCATTGAGAGTTTGATTTACACGCTCGAAGAAGACTCCCGCATTCAACGGTTCTAATTTCTCATTCATTTGTAGATTTTTCGTACATTCTACTTCCTAGAATTTTTTATAAAATTCTTTGAATAAATGTAAAAGAAAAATACAATGACAAGAAATTTGGAAACCACAACGAACGAAACTTCCTACGTTCAAAGATCCAGATCAAGTGATGGAGATTGCGATGTAGCCCCACCATGACGATCCACAAGGCTCAACGAGGCAGCAAGAGGAACAACTTTGCCACCACGGAGCACCACGGCAGCAGACCGTGGCAGTGGGGAGTGGGCTAGCTCCATGGTAGCAGACCATGGCCTTATGCGCTGCCACTACAGCAGCCTAAACCCAGGACCAAGCCCAGGCCCAGGAGCTGGCAGCAGCTTCGTAGGAAGCCCAGCAGGAGGCCTAGTCTACAGCACACGCCGTAGGGCAGTTAAGCCAAGCCCAGCGCGAGCAGGCTCAAACCGCTGCCCAAGCTGCGCTGACCATTCCCTCGGCCTAGATCCAATCTGCTCCTAGCGCTGCACCAGGCCCATGCGCCCCTCACGTGGCACGACCTACTCCCGTGGTGTCCCAAGTAGCCCAAGCTGGTCCAAGATCGGTTCAACCGTCCCGGCTCTAAATTTCTAGGCCGACGATTAAACCGGGGGTATTTTCACCTCATTTCTTCGCGGATTTGACATTTCCTAACTCAAATCTCACACCCGGAGTCCACTACACTTCCGCTACTTAAGAAGACGCATTTCGTCCAAGCTCTTCCAACCCAAATGGAGAACAACATTTGTCTCAACAAGTCATAGAGTTGACAAGCGCCCTCGCACAACAGACAACCTTGGTGAATCAACTCTTGCAGCATACCGAGATGTAACGTGCCCCAAACAAGGTGTCCCAAAGTAGGACAAGGCCAAACGATGACCCTCTCCAATAGCATCCCGACAAGCAGCCACTTGACCAGTCACGAACCGAGCGTTATAGCGGAGTACATTCCCGACTGGACCCCCGAGATAGCGTATACCTTTGTCTTAGCGCGAGGAGGAACGTGCACTCTTAGTTAGGCCCACGGACGAACATACACTCATGGTTGGGACCACACTCCTATAATCAACCTTCCAAGCAAAGTGTTCATTCGTGGCAAGGCTCGTAAGGAGCATCCTCCACCTCACGTTGGAGTAGGCAACACAGCGGACGGAGAGAAGCAGTTACTCAATCCGGCTCAAGTGCAACCAGCAGCCTGCAAGTTACCCGCTCGCCTGCTAGGAACATACCACATGCACTGCAGTCGCGGCATAGACGAGTCGAACACATGGAATAACAACCTAGACCAGCAGGTCACGACCAGGGGCAGCCGAGAGCTCCGCTACCCCAACAAAGGCAAATTCAGGAAAAAGTAGACAGGCTCTTGATCGAGCGATCGCGCGATTTCAAGCGCAATGAAGCTACTAACGGGGCACTCCGATGAGACATAACCAACATAAGCGGGTCACTTTTCAATGACAAGGTCGAGCAGGCAGGACTATCCCACACAGATTGTTGAATACAAAGATTACTTCTGTTTCAACAAAGGTAGCAGCTTAGCCTAATGGCGCGCAGGGGGCAAACGAGTACTAGAAAGACACACCAATAATGAAGCAACACATCACCAATAGCCGAGCGTCACAGACCTAGTGGTCTAATGGCTATGCACAACCTAGCCTAAGCCAGCCCCAACTCTGCGCTCACAGCCGTGCCTACCTGCTCAACAGCTCCCAGTAGCCCTTGATCTATCACCATGGTTCTTAACCGTGCCGATCTTGCACCACGGCTCCCAGCCCTGCCGATCTCGCCTTGTGGCTCCTAATCGTGTCGACCAAGCCTATGGCACTCCAAACTTCAAAGCATCCAAAGATGGAGCAAAAGACAAGGCTTTATTAGCAGCCTCTACTACTGAAAGACTTAGCGGTGAAGAAGCTTGCAATCCATTCAGATTCTCAGTTGATCATCAACCAAGCCTCAAAAGGGCACATGAAGAAACATCTAATGATGGCGCAATAATTTTGGGAGCAGCTGAATGAGCTTGCACCCTTAAGCGGGTTCCATAAGCAGTTCGAAGTCTTAAGCAGATTGCCAAACAAGACCTCGCAGGCTGATGATTATTTCAGTTGTCTAGCAGTCCAGCTTTCCTCAGCTACACTCACGACAACGACTTCCATGCTCTCCAGTGCAAGATGGTAAACTAATTCCCCGACACCCATATAGGTTTGCTCTCCAGTGCAAGAGGATAAACTAATTGCTCTCTAATGCGAGAGGGTAAACCAATTCCCCGACACCAAAAATAATCTGCTCTCCAGTGCGAGAGGTTAAACTAATTGCTCTCCAGTGCGAGAAGGTAAACCAAGTCCCCGACACCCATATGGGTCTGCTCTCTAGTGCGAGAGGATAAACTAATTGCTCTCCAGTGCGAGAGGATAAACCAATTCCCCGACACCCATATGGGTATGCTCTCCAGTATGAGAGGATAAACTAATTGCTTTCAAGTGCAAGAGGGTAAATTAATTGTTCTCCAGTGCGAGAGGGTAAACCAATTGCTCTCCAGTGAAAGAGGGTAAACTAATTCCCCGACACCCATATGGGTAAGCTCTCCAGTGCGAAAAGGCCATATAGCTCAAAAGATCGAATGCTTGAAGACCAACTAGGCAACGAATGGTCAGGGGCAGCAGCTATTTTGCACTCAACAAGTTCGCTCATCCGACACTTCATCTTTAGCAGCTCCGATCTTGGCAACTCCATCCTTGACTGCTCCATCTATGGCAGCTGAGAAATCAAACTCAAGCAGTTTCCTCATTTTTGGCAAATAGGCCAAACGAGGAAGCCCAAACTGTGGCCCATGCCACGCCACTTCCTCGGCCCATGCCGAGCCAGTCTTTGGCTTCAGTCAAGCCGAGCAGCACAAGCAATGGCCCTTGCCACACCACCTCCTTGGCCCATGCCAAGCCGACTCTTGGCCCCTGCCAGTCGACGTGCCGCACCACCCTGATGGCTGCCCTGTGGCAGCACCACCCAAGAAGAAGACAAGGAGAATTAAGTTTTTCTTACATTGGTGTGGCGCGGAGAAGACAAAGAAATCAACGGAAGACGGTTCTTTGTATGGGCAAGCAAAGAAGAGTGCTAGGGGAAGATGAACAAATATCCTTTAGTTTTCTCTCTTTCTTGTAGGGACAAATAATTACCCTTCGAAGTTGATTTAATCCCCTACTTAAGGTAGGCTTAAATAGGCTTTGGAGGCGATTTATTTCTCTTTCCTAAAAGAATCTAATTCCAAGTCCAAGCGAGAATCTGCATCAAAGTTGGAGATATCTACACCTGCTGCCCTTTCCTGCGAGCAGCCCAACAAGTGTGGGGGCATTTGTGGGGCCAAAAATAATCAAGAAAAATATGGAGGCGACACGTGGATTTTTGGGTAAAAAGACAAGATTACCCTCAAGGCACACCGAGATTTCTACGCGCAAGCAGTGGGCAATCATCCCTCAATTAAGTCAAAAGTGCCCAAAATAGGTATTTATTCAAAACCTATTTCATCCATCCTCATCAAATCTTCTCCACAAGGTAACCCCCAAATCATTCATTTCTAAATTATATTAATTGGCTAATTAATTGATTAATTACCCAATTAATCTATTAATTAGCTAACAAATCATGAATCTCACCCAAAAAACCATCCAAGTGGCCGGTTCATCTCCTCCCAAAGGGGCCGGCCACACCCCTATATAACACCCTCATTCTCTCCAAAACCTAAGTTCTACACTCTTGCTAAATTCTCTAAATTCCCCCAAACACTTTTCCCTCAAAATTCTAACTTTGGCATCGGAGGTTCTTCGGCCAAAGTCCCCCTCCCCCCATTCATCGTGGGTGCGTGAGGCTCTTGGCCTTAACCTAAGGTGTTGTTTGTTTTGTAGGTGCAATTTTGTCCAAAAATAAGGAGGAAGAAATTTGCATCCACATATATCAATTGGAAAACTCTTTTACACAAATTCTAATTTTCTAAAGCATTGAATTTGACACGATGATGTTGAAGCAGTGACCATTATCCCATTGAGCTAAGGATATTCAGAGTGTCCTATTTTTGAAGGGTGATGCATAGGTGTTGTCGGAGAGGTTGTACATGATATTTATCAAGATGCTCAATGAAAGCATGCCAAACTTAGATTGTTTTGAGATAAAAGAAGCAAATTCGGCAGCAACCTATCTATGAAAAAAAAATAGACTAACATATTAATTGTTGAGTAAAAAATAGACTAACATATTAATTAAAGACTCATAATAAAGAACGAAAAAAAACTATTGCATAAATATGTCGGTTATTCGTATTAACATATTACCCCTAATATTAGACTATTGTATTAACGAACAAAAAATCAAATAGTAGACTAACATGTTAACCCTAATACGCCTATATATATGTGGGTTATTCATGTCAAATTACATGATCAAATCAATTATTGCATAAATAACGGAAAAAAAAAACTTACCTTGATTGTATCCTATGATAAAAGCTGGAGAAGGTTTTAATGTACAAACTTTTTTTTTTTTTTTTTTTTTTTTTTGAAGAAAGGCAAGAGAAGGAAGTAAGAGAGAGAAGAAAGAGTCCGGCAAAACATACACTGTAGGGAGTATTTGGGAAGAAAAAAGAGTGGCAAAAGAAGTAAAAAAATGAGCTATTACATTGATCTCATAGTAGTGTATGATAATTAGTAGGAAAAATAATTATGAGATTTTTTTTTTTTTTTGAAAAATGATAGTATTTATACTAAAAATGTGGGGGAGTGGGCTAAGCCTCATAATAGACTAGCAATAATGTGGTTCAAATGAATGATTGTTTAAGATTTGCCATGTGGCAAATTTGAATGGATTTGTAGTGCTATTTAACAAAGTCTAGTGGCATGCAAAGTCACACACAAGTTTTTCTTGTAGTCTTGGGAATGAGACCTTTAATTGGATTCCAATAATTATTTATGTTTATGGATATAAAGTTATAACACACCCTTAAGCCTTGGAGAAATTTTTTAGTGTGTTAAAGTATCATAATGCAAGTAGTTGGATACTTGAAAAAAAAAAAAATTCCAACCACTTGTATTATGATACTTAGTGTATCGAGTCGTGTTCCCAGCACATTGAAAAATCCCTCTAAGCCTTGACCATAAAACTTTAGATTTTGACCAGAATCTCTATGTTTATCGTGACGCTGAATTTAAGTAGAATTCGATTTGGTTCTTTTTCTTTAAGGATTTACTGTGCAAAACTGCAAATCATACTTAGACAAATATATACAAAAATAATTCATTAGAAGCACAAAGAAAAAGAGTATATGCACATGTAACAAGATGTGATTTGCCTGTGTAAGGAGAAATGCCTTCCTCCTCCGAGTAAGTAACCAAGTATTTTTCATTAACTTTTACTATATATTTCTTGATACAAACGATATCTAAGAAAGGATATTCGAACACAAAACCTCAAGTGCACATATAAGGTTCAATTCAATACACTTGTTTTGTGTGTACAATTGTCCAAGCAGATTGTAGACCATATACGCATATACTTTAAAGACATGTTATGTATTACTCAACGTATGAGGAAATGTACATTTATGATTGTTTGGCAAGTCCAAACCTCTTGACCTAACTTCTAATCCTCTTTAAAAGTATAAAGCATGGGGGTTTGGGTTGAAAGTTTGAAACTTAACCTATTTGTATCGTCCTCCATAATCCATTGTTGGGTTTAAAATTCAACAAATAATGATGAGGCAAGAACATTCTCTCCGTGATGAAATAAACCCATCAAGCTATGGTGATAGGATCACTGTTCTAAGCATTGATGGTGGAGGAATTAGAGGCATTCTCCCTGTAACTGTATTAACTTTCCTTGAATCCAAACTACAAGTACGTATACAAGTACTTCATGCCATGCATGACTCTCAGTCTTTATGTTGCTCTCCATGCATAACTCCGAGTAGTAGTGGTAGTAGTAGTAAAATTTTATTGTTCATTTTAGGAGGTGGACGGAGAAGAAGTCCGAATTGCGGATTACTTCTACGTGATTGCAGGAACTAGCACATGAGGCCTTATAACAGCTATGATGACAGCACCTAATCAAAACAAGCGACCTCTTTTTGAGGCCAAAGATATTGTTCCATTCTATCTCAAACATTGTCCCAAAATATTCCCTCAATCCAGGTTATTTATATATAGAGTTGATATTAATGCATACTTGACAGTTTTTATTCTGGCTAATTTACTGTCTCGCAAAAGAGCATTTAACATAGATGGGCACTAATACTTTTTCTTTGTGACAATATAGAGGAATAATCATAAGAATGAATGCCTTAGGGGACCAAAATATGATGGCAAGTATCTCAGAAAGTTACTTAGACATATACTTGGATATCAAATACTGCATGAAACTGTGACACAAATTGTTGTGCCAACATTTGACATCAAATTGCTACAACCCCATGTCTTCTCAACCTTTGAGGTACATAGTTCATTTGATAATTAAGTATATATGTATGATCGAAAATGTTCAATTTTTAATATAACATTATGATCTTCTATATATGCAGGCAGAGATTAATACTTCTGAGGATGCATTGCTATCAGATGTTTGCATCGGTACTTCCTCAGCTCCAACTTATCTTCCAGCTCATTATTTCAAAACTAAAGATTCAGGAGGAAATGATAGGGAATTTCACCTTGTTGATGGTGGGGTGGCAGCAAACAATCCTGTAAGAAATAAATTAATATTAATCTTACCCTCTTTGTTGCCCACATACTGCCTTTGGCTTCTAAAACAAATTTTATAGGAGTAACTTACATCATCTCTCATCGTACATGTGAGAATCTCTCATCATAGACATGTGATGCTCGAGATATATACATGGTCAACAATAGGATAGTAAATGTGGTACAAATAGTTTAATGCTGAAGTTGTACCGATGAGTGATTGCATGCATACGATATTATATATATAGCTTACAAAATGCAAAAAGTATTATAATCATTTGGAATATTGAAGTGTAGGCATTGCTAGCAATGAAGCCAACAGGGACAGTGTTCCCGGGGAGTCCAGATGCTCTTGCAGCACCACAAAGTCTAGATTATCAGAAAGACATCATGCTTTCACTACGCAGTGGGACTTCAAAGATAGATAAGAAGTACGATGCTAAAGTGGCCTCAAAGTGGGGGATTTTGGGCTGGCTTTACAAGGATGGTCATTCCCCTTTGGTTGATGATTTTACATTTGCTAGTGGAGACATGGTAGATCTCCATATGTCCATGATTTTCAGGTCCATTAAATGTGAGCAGAACTACCTTCGTATTCAGGTATATATTTATTTGCTTAAACCCTAGCTAGAGATATCTTTACTATACGTCACTTATTTACTCACATCTCTAATCAAAACCTATATTCATCAACTTTAATAAGAAAGATGCAGGTGTCTCAATAGGACATGTGATCAATAATGCAATACAAATAAAATCAGGAAACAAAAGCTACGAACCCCATTTTTTTATTTTCCAACTATTTTGTACTTTATGCAAATTAACGAGTTGGACCAAAATTGGAAAAAAAAATTGGGTTCCTATGTAGGACGACACATTAAGTGGGCACACATCATCGACAGACAAGGCAACAAAGAAAAACATGAAAGAGCTTGTGAGGATTGGTGAGAGGCTCTTGCATAAACCTATTCCAAGGATGAATCTTGATACATGGATTTTTGAACCAGCGCAGCATCAAGGCACCAATGAGCAAGCCCTCACTAGGTATACTAGTATTATTTAATTTCTTATAATCTTTAGCAATTAGACCTTAATTTTTCCAAGGCAACATTCCCTACTTGGCATGGAAGATTTGCAAACTTACTATCAGAGGAGCGAAGACTGCGCAAGGAAAGATTACAACAGTGGTCCTCCAATTGATTAAAACATATATTAATTATATGTGTTTATGTCAAACAACTTGTTATATTAGAACTCAACTGCTCAATATTTAAAGCCCAAATCCAAGCAGAATCATATATATTGTGACTTTATACTTCTGGTGCAAGTTTATTAACCTAATTCATATATCCTCCATTTGTTCTTACTCATCAAATCTCCATTTTATTTGAAAATGTTATGAGTTCACGTTCAACTACCCTTCTTTCACTAGCTCATAAAGATCAACAAATCTCCATTTTATTTGAGGATGCATGTGATACAGAGGAAGATATTTGAAAGGGAGCTATTACTTTTAGTAAAAAAAAGTCATTATGCATTGATCTTTAGTTAATAAAATAAAAGAGAAATGAGCGTCGAACGACTATTTTAGAGTGTTACTAATAGTTCTCTTTTGTAGAAGATATTGAGAATAATAGAATTTAATGTTTAGGGTGTCGTTTTTATTGAAATATATTGAAAACATGTTGGTATGTTTTGTTGGCAACAATAATATCAACACATTATCAATAATATATTAATAACCAATGTTGTATAAAGAATGAACGTCTCTCTTATAGCCGGACTAATAGATTAATCTATGTAAGTTTATAGATATGACTCTTTTAATTACTCTTAAATGTTGTAAAACTAACTTTGAGAGAAGTGAGAGAGAGAGAGGGGGTCGACACATAGAGAGAGAAAGCTTCAAGTGTATGAGAATTGTGTCTTTGCCCCTGGCCTTGTACCTTTATTTATACTATTCATGATGTGCTTTCTGGCCTTGTACCTTTATTTTTACTTTAAGTTTACACAATCACATCCCTAACTAAACACACGGTTTACAAAACTCCCCCTTAAGTGTGTACAACTTAAGAAGTAGTTGCATCAAGTCTTTATGATTAGGAGATGACGGTTGTTGTCGTCAGTTTTCGGTGGGTACAATAATTGCTTATCACGAGTCTCTTTGTGGGGTGCATATCAAAAGAATCTCACTAAAACCTGGCTATGGTAAACCCAATAGAACAAACTCATAGTCTAAGGAGAAAATGTGAGTTAATGTAGTATGTCGATGTTTCACATCTTCATGATGATCATTAACACACACAAGGGTACGACCAGCCCAACATATGTGCCTCGTTAAAACCTCACCAAGTTAGAAAAAAACCCAGTAGGAAAAATTGCTCATGATCGTAGGAAAAATTGCTCATTAAGGCCATGCAAACATGCTTCAATATACTTCCCCTAAGTTCGACAAAACTCCCCATGAGAACTATCAATGATGCAAATCTAAAATTTTACGCATTTCAAATTTTTGAACAAGTTTCTGAAAGGTAAACTTTGATAATAACTTCATGAAGAGGTCGGCAAGAGTGTCTTGAGATCAGATATGCTTGACTTCGATGTTCTAATGCTTTTGTTGCTGATATTGGATGTATGCCTAAAAGCAATAAAGATTAATGGATTGCTTAAGGTAATACAAGGATTAGTCTATGATCTAATCATGGGGCAAGATCACTATAGGTAAATTACCAATTTAATCTCATTAATGAGTCCATAGATAACGGTTATATACATATGTAAGAGGTACCTTATAAGGTAAAGTTAAACAGACCCTATTTGAATGTGTGTATCTTAAATATTGTTCATGGTCATTCGATTATGCGAGCACTTGCTCAATTGGATTGTTGATGGACTCGAACTGAGTTGCATGTAGACTTCAGGTGAGAGGTTTACGAGTCGAACCTTGCGAGGTGGCGTTGGTCCATGTGGAGCCAAACATGTCTTTGTTTTCTAGCTTGAAGCTCTTTGTGAACTAGGTCCAGGTTTGGTGAATTCACTTGGATACACTTTTCCATGAGTCCTAGGATTATCTCGTTGTCGGAGTTACTGGCTTCACCAGAGATGCTCTTGTCATGTAAACCTTGGTCAGTCATGTTGTCTCTCGGAGCTCTACGAACATGTCGGAACTTTTTGGCAAATAACTCCCACTGTCTAGATGGGATGATTCATGTCTTCCCTTTTTGCAATCCCACATATGATTAATGGGCATGTTGTCCATGTGAATCTTTATTGTAACTTTTCTTTTCCTTAAGTATTCTCACTAGTCTTGCTAACTTCGACCATGAAGAATTAAAAAAGAAGGAAGAAAACAACTTTCTTCTTTCCATTCATTGCCAGCTTTCCATTTACTCCACATTCTTTTTGTTTTTGCTACTGTTGTAAATCTTATCTTCTAATGGATATAGAGGGCATCTCCTTCAAATTCACAGCTCTATTTGAAGGAACAATATTCATTGGTCACTCATATTTTATTATAATTCAGGCATGCAGTGTTGTGATAGCTCAAAATGAATTGAAGAGACGGATTAAATTGGAATCGTGGGTTGAATAAATAGTGTAGGTCAAACGAGTTTGTTGCAAGGATGTACCCAGATACTTTGAGTCACAACAAATGGATGAAGGAATGAGTTATATTGGTTCAAAATCTATGGATTAAGAAGTGGGATTGCTTCGATGCGAGTCGGGTTCATCGTCTCAGCTTGCGCAACACTTATTGCTCAAAGTTGCTGGGTCCGAATTATAGCTGCTTCCTATTTTGTACAAATAGCGGCCTTCCTATGGGTTTTCTCAGCTTTGACTTTATAAGTGTCCTAGTTGCCGCTAAGAGACCCCGGCTGTCTCTTGAATCAAATTCATGTACAATTTTCCGCAACGGACACGATTAAATTGCTAGAAAAGAACAAATCGACTCATATGAGTGTAATAATTAATATCATGCGTATTTGCAGTGTATTAATCATGAGATAGTCGTCGTGCAGAGGGAATGCTTCAGTTTAACATAGACGTCTGTTTCAATTCCCTTCGTTTGTACATGGTAGAGTGATTTGGTTGGGGGAATATGAGTTCTCTCAATGAAAGCACCAATTGTTGGAACCAAATTCGTCCACATCCACCAATTGGCAAAATTTAGTCGGACTAGCCCATGACGATAAGGGGAGAATGGGGTTGATTGGAGGGGTGTGGTTGAATCTGAATAAGACTGCTTACATATCTCCGGGAAGGAGAACCAAACCATGTGTGTAGTTCTATGAAAGAATGGAAGGAACTATCCTGATAAATAGCTTATGGCAGGGCATTAAGGAGATGAGTTCTCCATTGATGTGTCTACACGTACACGGCGACGTAAGAGCCTCTGCTAGGCATTGAGAGAATATGTGTGTTGTAGAGAATATCAGACTTAAGGAGAAGTAGATTTCCCCTGATAAATACCCATCCTAGTGTCTTAATAGGGATCTTGAGAGTTCTTGCAGAGAAAGTAATCTTCATCAAATTTGCAGACTATCTAGGAGGAAATCTAGGATAAGATACCCAATCTTCTTAGAATCATGATCATGTAACCTAATCCTCAAGATATCATAATTTGACCATAATTAGGATTGTCCTTACTTGAGGGACAAATAATATTTTTAATAGGTTTTAACCCTAACTTGCCGGACTACGCTTAATGGCCTTCGTGTATTCTCCGATCCTTTTTGCCATCAATCATGGGTCCAGAAAATCATGGTCCCACAACAGCTCTCAGCCAAATTGCCATTTCATCATCAGCTTTAACAACGAGGACTGATACGGATGGAAATTGAGAAGGCACTCAAATGGGTACGCATCACTTATGTTGGCCACAGTGATTGTTGGTTTGCCTCCAGCAACGACAACAGTGTGCTACTAAGCTATTTGTGATGATGATGGTGGGTGCCTTGTGATTAGCAACTGCTGGTGCTACTGGTGATGATGATGGTGATTGGGTCCGAATTTAGAGGGAGTGCGGGTTGCATAAAGATTGGGAGAAAATGAAAGACAAAAGGAGGGGGAGAAGCTTCGATGACAAGGAAAAAGAAAAAAAGAAGAAAGCAAGAAAAAGATAAAAAGTAATATCAAACTAATATTACAGTTTTATTAATTTTTTAATTACAATTATATGAACAATTTATTTTAGGGTTTGTAAATGCATTTGATCAAGGATGGTAATAATTACCTATTACCTGATTGTCTGGGCAATTATCGGGTAAAGGGTGGACTTGCTCTCATGGGTAACACTAGCATTTCCGAACCCTCTGTCCTCTAATTAGCATCCACGTGGCAAAACCATAAAGAAAGACCTCCAGTTCATCCACATTTTTTCTACCTCGTGTCCTCCAAGGTCTAAAATATCGATGATATCGGAAATATCGGTAGTCCAAAAACACAGAAATTTTGATGGAAATATCGGGATATTATCCATATCGATAAAAATTGAATAAAAACCACGGAAATTCTAAGAAAAACTTGAAAATTTTTATTGAAACTTTGCAGGATGTTTATTTAGTCAATTATCAATTAGTTTATCATAAAAAATTGGAAGGAAATGCATTGCATGATGGATTTAACTGATTTAAGTTGATTATATAGCGAGCTGGCAAACATTGTGAGTGTAGAAAATATATAAATATTTTAGCATATTTTTACAAAAATATAAGTGATGTGGTGGTCAAGGTGTTGAAGAAGTAAAATGGGAGGGGTTCGAATCCCCTTGGTGTTTTCGATGGAAATATCGATAACATCGGAAATATCGGTAGTCCAAAAACACGGAAATTTCGATGAAAATAACGGGATATTATAGATATTTTAGACCTTGTCCTCCCTAATTTCAGAGAATATTTTCCCCTCCGCGCCTCCACCACCTCTCTCTCTCTCTCTCTCTCTACCCTTTGTCTCTCTAGACATTTTCCTTCGAACCAAACACCCCAAAATTTTCCCGGAAAATTCCAAAAATGGACTCGACGCCAATTAACTGGGAAACCCTAGACGCTCTCATCATCGATTTCGCCAAATCGGAGAAGCTAGTGGAAGACTCCTCCTCCACTCTTACGACGTCGTCTTCCTCGCCCTCTTCCCCTCCGTCTTCCTCTTCCCCCTCCTCTATCTCCTCCTCGTCGTACCACTCGAGATTGATCATTCGTCAGATCAGACGGTCGCTGGAGGCCGGTCACATTGACGCCGCCATCGGTCTCCTCCGCTCCCACGCCCCTTTCATTCTCGACGATCACAGGCTCCTCTTCCGCTTGCAGAAACAGGTACTCCAGCTGTTTGGCTGCCGAGAAAACGCTGGAAAGTGTTGTCAATTGCAATTTCTAGGGTTGAATTTGTGGAATTATTAACATTTGGCTATTTCTTTTGAAGAGGTTTATTGAGCTATTGAGGAGAGGGACCGCAGAGGATCGTGATTCTGCAATCAATTGCTTGAGGAATGCTCTTGCTCCGTGTGCCCTCGATGCTTATCCGGTACTTAAAAACTTAGTTCTTTCTTCTTTGTATTGAGCCTTGTATAGTTTGTTGCTTTCATTAAGCTTGTATTGGAATTTATTACTAGGAGACTATAGGGGTTAGCTATAGCTCTATATAATGTTTATCTCAAAATTGAGCAAATATAGAAACCGGGCTTGTGCTGTTTTACTAAATGTTTGACGCCCGTTGCTTCTGTCGGTTTGATTATGGATTCTGAATCCTGATGGATGATTTTATTGCATTTTAAGGAGGCTTATGAGGAATTCAAGCATGTACTGCTTGCTTTTATATATGACAAAGAAGACCAATCTTCTCCGGTAGCAACTGAGGTGGGATACTATTTGTAATGTATACGCAGCTACGAGCAAAGATTATTTTTTAATTTACTCCCATACCATACATTTAGACTAAGGTAAAAGGGGTGTTTTCATTATGCTTTTCAGTGGTCTGAAAAGAGGAGGTTTGACATTGCCGGATTAGTTTCCACTGTCTTGAGAGCTTATTTACATGCTTATGATCCGGTCTTCTCGATGACCTTGAGATATTTAATAAGGTGTTGTCTCTTTGACTTTGGTTTAGTTACTTGCAATAAATATTATTATGTTCATTGGGTGTGAGTGATTGAGTGCCTGTGTGTGGGGATGCAGCACAGGCATTAAATTCATTGTTGTTGTCTTTTAAAGTTATTCCTGTCTTATGCAGCATCCACAAAGGATTTTGTTTTCGTCAAGGAATTTCGTCACCTATTTCAGATCTTACTCATAGATTACTTCTTGAGGAGCGTGACCCCCCTGCAACACCCCAGGAGAGCTTGTTTGAAGCACCTCCTTTTGATGAGGTGAGATTATCTAGAATGCGAACATTTTTCATAGACATTACAGGAGGTAAAAATTGAATTATCATATAGGTCAGCATCTTGCGGTTGATACATGTATCCACATATTTTTTCTAATTTTCATGTGTTTGACAATTAAGTACTAAAACCATCAATTACACTACTAAGCATGTCTTTAATAATCATGTTTGTATTGGAAAACCAGGTGGACATACAAGCCCTTGCACATGCTGTAGAGCTCACGAGACAGGGAGCAGTAGATAGTTTGAGATTTGCTAAGGGTGATTTATTTCAGGCGTTTCAGGTTAATAATTACTTACGATGTACTTATTATTATAATTACCTCAAATTTGTTTTTTAATTTTTGATTTTATTACATCATTTATTCACAATTCGTGGGAAAGTGGCCATGCATGTGGGCTTTTTCTTTTGCCACCCAGATTCATAGCTTTTAATTTTGATGCAAGACATACATTCATACATACAAGTAAAAGAACAAGAAGCATACTGTTAGTTGTTTGGATGAATGAAAAATGCATATTTAAAGAGTAGGGACTGATCTGATTTGAAAGATATGGAAGTTATAGTACTGTTACTCGACTACTTTTTACCCAACCCTAGAAATATGATTTTGGCCTTGTTATGCTTGCATGCTAGTGCTTCCCTGGGAGAATGCACCTAATGATGCCAATGCACATTATCTTCCTGCTCATATATCATGTAACTCGTTTAAGAGGTTCATTGAAATGTTATAAATGGTTGGCTTAGATATTTTTGAGTCCACTAACATTAAAACTTGTGCTTATATACTGCAGAATGAATTATGCAGAATGAGATTTGATGTTACCATGCTTGACGAGCTGGTTCGTGAGTATTGCGTTTACAGGGGCATTGTGGATTCTGGTTTTTCAACTTATTCTGGTGAAACTTGTGAACTTTTTCTTTCATCCTTATTTTCTTATGTTTTGTTGAGTGAGCGTGTGCGCTTGTTTTTTTTATTTTTTTATTTTAACTTGTCAGACTCTGACTACTACTGATCTACTTATCAAACGCAGTGTCTGGGGTGCAAAGCCTTTCCAAATCTTTGAAAGTTGATCAACCGGTGATTGGGCATTCTCTGTCAAGAGACTGTTCTCATGAGGTGGATTATGGAGCCAGCAAACATTCTGAAGGTGAGATTTCTGTTAGTAATGATAATCTAGGTGGTTCCCCGGGAAAGAGTTTTGATGTGACGAGCATGCAAGGAATGGATATCGAAATGCGTTACATTTGTGAGCCATCAAGCACTAATGAAGATTGTAGCACCAGTGGATCACATCAGCCTGATAAACTCAGAGTTTCACAAAGAAGACCCAGTGCACCTGCAGAAAGAAGTAAACGCAAGCGATGGAGGGGAAGACAAGATGATCTTGATTTTACTCCTGGCATTTCCTGTAAGGAGATGAGTAAAGACTCTAAAGAGCTTAGCACAATTGACCTGGTTTCTGATACGTATTCATCAAGGGAACAGCAGGTTCTTTATTGTTCGAATTATTTGTCATGTAGTAGTGGTAGTTTTGGTTATTGTATTGGTTGTTATTTGACAATGGTGTTGCTCTGCAGGCTTCAGAATGCTTAAGTTTAGGCCTTGACAATGTGGAGGACAAGTATGAGATAGTGATTGGGATGAAGGAACTAGCTAGCAAAGGAATGGCTGCAGAGGTTGTGGAAGAAGTTAATTCTATGGACCCAAATTTTTTTGTACAAAATCCTGTTTTGCTCTTCCAACTTAAGCAGGTACTTAGCTCATGTATTGTAAATAGCTTGAAGTAATTGGTTTTAAATCATACTATAATATACAAAACTTTACATTCTGATAATTTCACAAACTGTAGGTTGAATTCCTTAAGCTTGTCAGCTCAGGTGATCATTCTAGTGCTCTGAGGGTTGCATGCTCTCATTTAGGTCCTTTAGCTGCAAGTGATCCAGCATTACTGAAGCCCTTGAAGGAGACTTTGTTAGCACTGCTCCAACCTAATGAAGATGCACTTGGGAAAGGCTTGCCCTTACATGCTCTTGCAACTTCACTCCAGGTATGCCATGGCTTGCTGTCATACTAAAATTAATAGGAACTGCCAATGCTTTACATAACCAGCATTAAATCGTTTTGCATAACCAGCATTAAATCGTTTTGCTATCTGGATATGAGTCTTAAATGTGATTTATACAATGTACCATGCCATAAGTGCGAACTAAACATTTGCTTCTGTCTGTGATAGGTTGCGATTGGTAGGAGGCTTGGCATTGATGAGCCCCAGCTTATGAAAATAATGAGAGCAACCCTTCACACCCATAATGAGTGGTTTAAACTTCAAATGTGTAAAGACCACTTCGAAAGCCTATTAAAGATTGATTCCTTGAAAGAAGTTAATACTCCTTCGCTTGCTGCTGCTGCTGCTTCTAAGTCAAATGCAGATAGTTGCTCTAATGGGTCTTCCCAAGTTACAGTATCGTCAAGCACGAGGATGGTGGAAGATGGTAGCAGCCTGAGTCAAGTGTCGTCTAGAGATGTTGTGTGTGATGAAAATGCCATACTAAAAGTAATGGTGAGTTTTATGAACTGAACTTGCATATCTATATCTTTCTAAATTGTTCCATGTGGAAGCATATTCAATTATTTGTAGTGAATTTTCCTTTTTGACGAACGCGACAGTTTCACTTCCTTGGCCTCATCAAAGATAAACATGTGCACTTTATTGTCATTAGCATGTTCAGTCAGCCGTACGGCATAAGATTTCTTATAATCCAATTCGACTATTTGCAGTTGTACAAATATAATTTGACTGCAACTAGACTATGAGATTTGTCTGTTTTAATATAAACCACATCTTCTAAGTTCAAACACTGGTTCGTTCACTTCAACTAATCTCACTGTGTGGGTGGTTGCAGGAATTTCTAGCGTTGCCCAGGGCTGATGCTATCCATCTTCTTGCACAATACAACGGAAATGCCGAGACAGTCATTCAACAGATATTCGCGTAGTTTGTATTGTAGCCGGTTTTGCAGCTACGTATAATTAATTTTTTTGCTTATTATTTGATTCAATTTGTGCATAGAGTTTCTAATTTAGGTAGACAGACATACGCGTAGTGGTTGAAACAGAGGTACAGTACGGTAGCATTTATTGTTAACACTTACACAGGCTGTTCTTGTACATTATCATATGGGGATAATTGTCTGAGAAGAGCACCCATTAATAAAACACTAGGTTGATCTAAATAGGAAGAGGTGCTTGTTGGATAGTTGGATTGATTTTATTTCATGGAATTTTTTCTCTATTTTATTGTTTCCAAGTTTTGAGGTACGTGGATGCGCAGGAATGGGAAGGGTCTTGTTTTCAGAATTTTCTATGGTGCTTTGTTGTGTCAGGTGTTCTGGACGTTTTAATCGTCACATCTTTGGTCAAAATCATAAAACAAATAGCTAAAGTACAATATTTTATGCTCAAGCACGATAAAATTTTCGCTTGTTTTTAAATTTTTGTCGCGTTGGAAAAAGATTAGTATTATGAAATTTCACTAAAACAAATAGCTAAAGTACAATTATCTTCCATCCTGCTTGAAGGCACAATTGGAACCTCACACCTTGTTTATGTGATATAGGCTGCTGTGGTTATTATTATTCTGAATTACCAAGTATTTTTTCAGGAAATATAATTCCGAAATTTTGGTTCACAGCAAAGTTTGATCATAAAGCCTCCCAAGAAATCTCCTTTGTTGTCGAGGATGACAGTCCTAGTGTTTGCGATGGTATTCGGCGTTTATATCTGCTCTATATGTAAACTCTAAAGCAGATAAGAATCCGAACCATGACTGTATTTCAAGGCATCAAAGTCATCGAAAGGCCTTTGCACGACATCAAACTACTAGAAATGCCCAAAACTTTCAGCAGGTAGTTGAAATCTATGACCCTTTAGATTTGAATTCGGGCAGCATTCTTCTTTTGGATAAGAGCATCTTCAGCAATGCCCAAGAAATCTCCTCTGTTAAGTATCTGTTTTGGTCTATTTGTAGGGCCGAATGTGCACGCAATCCTGTCATATTCTCTGCAATCTTGTCGATGCAGAGATCGGGGAGTGGATGGTTTGAGAGCTTGTTATGTAGTCTTAAAAATGTTAGCTCTAACGAGGAGATATTCTCGGTTAGGCACAGGAGGGAAAATATATCTTCAATTCTACAGACTCTGAATAAAGTTTACAGTTTGGACTGGTACAGTAGTGCTTCGAAGAACGAGTGCTTTGCTGCAACTGGCTTCAAGTGGATGCTTAATCAGGTATATGTCTATTACTCCATGCCGATAGGTGTATTCTGTTATGAAGTCTTCTGTTCTGTGATTAGCAGAAAGCTTATTCTTTTAGTGACAACTAGTAGCAAATGTGAAGCAGTGTGAACCATATTGCTACCTAAACGGGTGAACCATGCCACCACACACCGTCTGATTCCAGAATGGTAGGCAAGGCTCACAGGCCATGCCGAGAATGATCATGCTTGTTCTGCAAGATACTAAAACCTAATCCAATTGGGATCGGATTTGTTTCCTATATTCTTGGAGATTCCTATAATCTAAGGATTGTCTCGAGTCACAAGTAATCATACTCCTAAAAGAAAATAATATCTTATGCTAGGTATTATTCAAGATTCTCCCAGCTTTATACGGATTCACTATCCTAAAAGGGTTCTCTCTCGATTAGTATAAAACACCCATCTAGAATTCATTAAAGGTATTTTGATATTGTGCTCTCTACATTGCATGTCGCTCTCTCGCTCTCTAGCCCATTGCTTGATTTCTAAAACTTTTATTGACTTGACCTTGGGAGACCATTTGGTCGATACCACACTGGTGCCTAGGACTTCACGGTTATATGTTCTCTTTTGTAGGTAGTCGTCCTTGCACTCGTCCATCCACGACGGTGCGTAAATTTGGTTCCAACATGTACTATTATAAATTTCTCTTTCAACCAAGGAGGATAAATTGACCATTATATTGTAGAATTATCAGAGATACGGACCAATGTCCTACTTCCAACAACACCAATAATGTCCCCAACTTAGTAATTACCACCTATACAATCTGTCAGGTGTGAGGCTTTATCACAAAAAGCATCAGTATTAGTTGGAGTGGGGTTAAGATATTTAAACTATTATTTCTTTTTTTCTATGGTCGATGTGGGACTCAACATGCCCCCTCACGTGGGACCCAATTAGTGGGTCACATGTGAGAGATCCACAAATCGGCAACAACGTGGAGCCAAGGGGACTCACCCTACACACGGGGCCAAGGGACCCACCATGATCGCGTGGGGCCAAGAGGACCCATGTGGCAGTACAGTACAGGCCCACTCCTTAGCTTTGATACCATGTAGAATTATCAGAGAGGCGTGGCAAGGGTCTACTTCCAACAACATCGATATTGTCCCCAACTTGGTAATTACCACCTGCACAATCCGACAGGTGTGGGGTTTTATCACAAAAGGCCTCAATATTAGTTGGAGTGGATTAAGATATTTAAACTATTTATTTCTTCTTCTTTTTTATGGCCGATGTGGGACTCAACATATACCACTCTTAGTTAAATGAGTTTAATAATAATTTTTATGCAAGTGGCCCTTTGCCACAATAATGGAAAAGTGTTGAGTCATTGCATGACGGTATGAGTTCAAACCCTGTAGGTAGCTATTCTAACACTTAATCTAACAAAATCTATCGTTTGACAAAAGAAAAAAAATTCCATAACTAAGAGTGAAATAATAATGCCACTTAGTACTACAGTTTGATAGTATTCCTCTACACTTGGAAGTGAGAGGTCTTAGGTTTGAATTTCATGGATGAGGAATTTGATATCAAATTAGCCTATCCATTGTGTGGTTTAGCCAAACTCCCCATCCTCTTAGTGTAAAAATATCGATCTACTAAAAAAAAAGAGTGAAAGTTACTATTACAACAATAACTTTCTTTTGGACATACATAACATATATGTGGAAGTTACTAGTTACGTAGACTTAATAGGGGATTTGGTTCATAGCCAAATTAGTTTAACAATGTGTTTTGCACATGGACTCAATATGGAGTATAATGCACTCCGGAATCTATACAAACTCACTTAAATATTAAACCAAATACCAACCCTAAGAATCTTTGGATTTCATACTTGTTTAATTTCCCCGAGACTTTGCAATTCCAAATATAAACTCAACTCATGATGGCAGAGTACAGCAACTTGTCATGTTTCTTGTGAGAAAATGAGACATGTATAAGCACAATCGTTGTACGACGGCTTGTGCAGATACTTCATCATGGTAGGCATGCGGAGGTCGGCTTTTTCGAAGTGTGAAGGGGTGTACTTTTTATAACACATCGGAGGGGCCGACCGTAAAGTAATAAGAAACTTTTGGCAGCGTACATTTAAATTTGAAGTAGGATTCTCTTAATGTTTATTTTTTTTCTCGTTTCACATTTTTATTTTTATTTTTATAAGAAAATTAATATAAAATATTGACATAATTTAATCATAACTGTTCAAGTAAAAAAAGAAAAAAAGATTAAGAAAGAAAATAATCCTTCCCTAAAACTTTCACTCCTCCGCAAACAAATGAAACCAAATGGCTGCAGGTAAGATACGAATAATATATATATATAGTAGGTTTTTTTTCTAGCATTGTCAGGGGGTTTCGGTTGGAAAGCTGACGAGCTTAGCTTGTCTCACTGAAAAGTTTAACATTTTGTGTTGGTGAAGTTCAAAATGTATTTATGGGTAAATTTTTTTATAAATTAAATGATTTGAAAATTGATAACTGAATTATTATTGATTAACATGCTTATTTCTTATTTAGTAACACATCATTTAGTTTGTAAATTTAATTTACCTAAAATTACTCTATATTTAAATAAAAGAATTGTAATGTGAAAAAAAAAATTATTCTCCAGAACGTGAATGGTGGAGAATTAGAGCAAATTGCCCTCAGCGTATCTCTCAGTTGCTTGATGTATATAATATTTTGCTTCAGCTTGTTATATTATATCATTTCAGAAACGTACTAATGAATCGATGATGCTTTCCGGCCGTGGTTTAATGATCACGAATTAGAAAACAATGGATGGTTCCCAAAATTTGCTCGTGCCATATACTTAATTTTGGTTGTATATTGCACCATATCGTCCAAATGAATGTAGTAGATTAAATTTGCAAATCAAATTACGTGTCACACATAGAAAATAAGCACGTTAATCAACATTTAAGTAATAATTTAATCATCAACAACTACATTATTTGATTTACACACTTTAATTTAAAATTTTAGTTTCTTCTTAGCATCACCCATACTCTATTGTTAAAGAGTAGCTATAAAGGAGAAAATATGCAAATGAATGGTTTGCATGGGACATGCATACTGTTCACATGCCATCATACGACGACCCTGATGTGTATTAAAACTATGGTGAAGTATGTTGTTTCCATAAGTTACCATATATATGTATATCGATTTGCTATAGTATTTGTGCCAGTATAATTTAAGTTAAACAGAGAGAGGGTGAAAGTACAGTACTGATGGTAACACTAGCTAAGTGGCTATCAAATTTGTAGTATTAATTCAGTGAAATTATTAGGTGTTTTGAGTTTAGAATTTACAAAATTTAGAGCATTTACCTTATATTTGGGGTAGTTTAAAAGAATTTGGTGGAGTTTGAAAATTTATGCGCGTTCAATGTAGATTTTTAAAGAGTCTATAAAAGCAGTGTGGTGTTTAATTAGGATAAATTCTAATGACTTCTAAACATTCCATGAAGTTCTTAAGGTATTAATCATGACTTAATAGAGTTCATGAAAGTCATGTACTATTCACAAGTTATTGCATTTCGATGATTTCATTAAGGATTTTTTATTGCATTTCGAAGATCTTCAGGTAAACAAAATAGAGAAAATGAAGGAGGTGCAGTGCACGACAGATGACGCTTTATTTCTGTGGCGAAAAACAATAATATTTATATTTGATTCCCACCGATCTCCGTCTCACTTAACATTTAACATTTTAACCCACTAACGCTATCATTTATAAAACAAAACAATTGTTAGTAACATTTCTCATTTATTAAATTGTAGATTTTGATGGACTTAATTGATTTGAAGAGAAAAATATGCCTACCAAAATTTTGGCCATCTGATTTCTATATATGGAGTTTTGGTACACGTTACACTTTCCATAACTGAAATCCTTTTACGAAAATTTTTCAAGTTATTCTCATATGCAAAGATTTCCTCTGTGGATACATAGTATTTTTAACTGTTATTTTTGCATCAATTATTACTATGGTTTAGTGATATTTATTTTCATTTAAAAGTGAGAGGTTTCATATTCTACTCACATGGATAGCGATGATCTATAATATTTGTGAGAGTTTGGTACCATAGTTATGCTTAACCTATTGTGTGGCTTAGCCAATACTTGTTATCTTTAAAATAGAATATCGTTGTATAGAATATGGTTAGCCTATTGTTGAATATTCTCACTTTATTCTTTACCAGATTTTTTTTTACATGGCACCAAAAGTATTTGAATACAATTTATTTTAACAAAAGAAAAAAATATTTAAAGCAAATAAAATAAAATAAAAATTAACATAGAATATGGTTCAACATTCAAGAACACACTTGCCAATTTCCAAACCTTCAAGTTTGACTTACTAATTAAACCACTAAAACAAACAAAGATGAAAAACACATGTATTAGAAGTATGAAGAACATGTAGCCATCACCGCTTACACAATGCGTTTTTCCTTAAACAACATCGTAGCATTCACCTTGGCTTTTTTCTCATAAAAGAAATTTTTTTAAGCATATAAATATGGAATATATACGAAGAATAAGTAAGAAGAAAACTCTATTTTTTTTACCAAAAAAAAAAGGAACATCAAAGAACAATCATTTTAATTATAGATTTATGAATAAGGTCTGTTAAATTCTCAAACTCTTTAGACTTATACTAAACTCTATAAGTGAAACGTTGTAAAACTCTGAAAAACTTACCATTTAGTTATGTGGAGTCTACAAAGGGCAATAAAAATTCATAAACTCTACGAAAGTATTTGAGATTCCATAACACATCCCCCTCAGTAAATATGAGACTTTGTTCCTCACATTATGGAAATCAACATATTGTTGTTAGCTTTATTTATACACACACACACACACACACATATATATATATATATAATAATTAAAATAGCATGTGAACTGGCTTTCATTCTAATTTCTCGTTCCAAAAATAGCTCGTCTAGTTGTAATGTAGAGAGAGAGAGAGAGAGAGAGAGAGAGAGAGAGAGAGAGAGAGAGAGAGAGAGGGGAAGAGAGAGATATACATCTTTGTCTTTTGTATGAATTTGAACTCGAGAGATTCTCATTGGTTGGCACTTGCACCTCACTAGTGCCCTCCCCTCTATATATTCCCACGCAGAGGGAAGTGTCTAAGCAACGAGCTTGTACACTTAGTTTACTTTATTATCCAAGGCAGGCTTGCTCGAATTGCTATCTACTCTAGCAACTTGCTTGCTATCTTGGTTGATCAAACTCTAGGGCCAACTTCCCTTGATCTCTCCCTGTCCATTCACTACCATGGCCTTGAACAAGTTAACCCTTATTGCTTGCTCATTCCTAGTTTCCCTACTCATCTTAACCTGGGAAATTCAGTCCATTGATGCAAGGCCTTTGAAATCAAGGAGTAAAAATGAACTCCAAAACCTCCCATTTCACACCAAAACCCACAAAAACAAATCGGAGGATAATGCAGGTCACAAAAGGGACTTGCATGGTAAGAGCACAACTGAAGCGTCATCAGTTGTTGTATCTCCACCCCCACCACAAAGTGATCAGGTTGATGGTGCAGCACAGCTGCCACCACCACCAGCGCATGCCGTAGATGACTTCAGGCCCACAGCTCCTGGTCACAGCCCCGGCGTTGGACATTCTCTACAGAACTAGGGCATCTGTAATCTATCCCCCCTGTATATGTGTTTGCGCTCTTGAAGATGCCTATTTGTTATGTGTGGGTAATCTCGCATGCACATGTTTTCATTTGTAATTTATGATCAGTATTTGGCCATTAGTTTTCTAGTAGCTAGTGAACTCATTTATGTAGAAGAAGTAAAAAGGCCTACTAAAGTGTGTATAAAGATTTGTATGGAGAGGGAGAGCTCAAGGGAAGTTGGCCTAGAGTTTGATCTCAACCAATGGCCCTACTCTTGCAAAATGCAGTAGTGCTGATTTTATGTAATTTGTAGTTGACTACCTGTTTAATTCTCAATGAAATTTCTGATTTAATTTTCAAACTTTTTTTCTGGTTTAATAACACAAAGGAATTGAGGTACTTTTTTTTTTGTTACATTAGAAGGTTCTGAACGACGATTTTAGCCAATTTTTACTCATCATCCTACACTCACCCTCGCTAGTTTACGAACCCAAGTAGCTCAAAATACTAGATTATTACAAAGATACCATGTTCCTTTTTTTGTTCAGCCTGACAAAGATACCATATTGCATGCCCTTTAGCTTTGGAGGTAGTAGGAACTAGGAAGGAACAATATTGACTGTCAGATTTTAATTACATATAATGCCCTAAAACAACAAAAAGTATATTTGTTATGACATAAAATTACCATACACATTCTTGTCGGATAAGAAATTACCATGCACATGCCTATAAAGAGAATAAATCACAATGGGCAAGGAAACTGAATTATGTCGGGGCTTGATCATTACCTTTATATATTTCCTTTTTTTCATTAATAAAATTGAAGATTGGACAATATTATTAACTTCTGAAGGAAGAATAATGTAGGACGCCCCACCATTAAAATTCTACAAGTTTTGATATTTTTGATTGAATGTTTTGGTATTTTTCATTGAACTACATGTGTGGTATATTATGCATGCAAACTTAATTTGTTGATATTCCGTCATTCCATGTGTCTCACGTCATTTAGGGTTACATCCTTTAACTTGCACATGCAGTCGAGCATCAGAACATGCAATTAATCAACGTGTTAGGTCTAATCCTCCACATCACCAAATATTCATTGGTACGTGCGCTAAAAATAGTGATCAAAATCAAGAAAGACGAGAAACTTAATCCAACTAGGTCAAATCTATATTTGTGGAGGGTGGAAACACTCCGGCCGGTTGAATGATCTATTGATCCATGAGCCAATTGGACGATACTTATTGTTTCATTTAACCAAGAAATATCGCTCTTTTCAACTCCCATTCCCAACAAATAAAAAATAAAAGGGAGACTTTGAATGCGGTCCCTAGTTATGAATATTTTTTTACTGAAATCTTGTTGGTTTTCAATTTTTGATCCAAGTTCCTGAAATTAATGTGATAATTTATTTCTATATACGTTACTATAGTTTTTAAAATTAAAAATTGAAATTTATAATTGTTTATATTAATGAGATTTTAAATAAAAAACCATAATTTGTGGGATTAAAAATATTAAAATATAAATATACTATTGTGTGTGTGTGTGTGTGTAAACATGGGAATTAACCAAAAAAATATTGTATCAAAACATGGGTACATTCTTCAAAATCATAAAAATAAAAAAATAAAAAAAAAAGATATTAGGCTTACTAAAATTAGTAAATTTAATCGATTAAACTTAACATGGATACATTCTCAAAATCAATGAAAAAAGAATGTACCCATATAAGTTTAAAAATGTATTAGAAAAAATTTGAATAGATTTGATATAAAAAAAATGGTACATTTTACATATAACAAATTGGTATATTTAAGAATGAGTACATTTTAAGATTAAAGATTTGAAAAATATTACATGAATGGTACATATAATTAGCATGGGTACATTTAGCAAAATTAAAAATGGGTACAAATAAATAAAAAAAAATATGGGTACAAATAAATAAAAAAAATTATGGGTACAAATACAAATAAAACTTTATAAAATATGGGCACAAAAAGAAATTAATATATGGGTACAAATTAAAACTGAAAAGAAAATTGGTACAAATTAAAACTGAAAAGAAAATTGGTACAAATTAAAAAAGGGTTGCAAATTAAAAATGTGTACAAACTAAAAATAAAAATATATGATAAAAAATTTATTCATAAATATAAATATACTAATTCTAACATTTTTAACATTAAATGAATATATTTAGAAATAAAAAATATTTTATTATTGAAATAATTAATGACGTTATTAATACCAAGGACCTTGATCAAAAAATGAAAAGGAATAATGTTTTAATCAAAAGAGTAGCAAAATAAAGAATGAGAACCTAATTTCTCCAAAATAAAACCTTAAGAAAACTGTAATGTAATGTAATGTTCGAGCTCGGGTTTGCTAAAGAAGGAACGTGCCGGATATTAATAGACCCTTTGTAGACGTATAAAGGTTCAGTTCAATGATTCTTGAAAATAAAATCGTGCCATAAAAAATTATATATGTGGGAAACCATGGACACATATATGTATACTCACTCAAGAACTAATGTGGTAATTAGTAAATGGGTAAAACAATCAAGCTCAACCTTGCCAATTACGGAAAATTATTTAATCCACGAACTTGATTGAAAAAAATTAAGTAACTTTGGTGCAAGTGGTGGATTACATTAGTGATAGGTCTTTTTTTTCTTCATTTAACTACATTTCGAGTTCAAATTCTCCCCGCTCCTTTAGTTTAGTTTAAGACAGAAATATTTCTTTTATTAAAAAAAGGCAGTCAAGGATCCTAGTGGGCTGGTGTATTAAAGCAACTCCATCCCTTAAGGCGATAATTACCCAGGTAACTGGGCAATGGACAATTATTATTTTAATAAATAGTAATTGCTAACTCGTAAAATGAATCCCCCGTACAATAATATTAAAAAATTAATAAAAATATTATTATTTTTCCGCTCTCTTTTCCGTTCTCTCTTTTTGCCCTTTTCCTTTTTTCTTTCTTCTTTTTTCTTTCTTCTTTTTTCTTTTTTTTTCCAGAGCCTTCTTGTCGACCAAATCCTTCTGCAGCTTATTCCTTCCTCGAATTGCAGAGCCATGATCTCCATAGAGCCATCTTCACTCGACTTTCTCTCTACCATTTTCAGTACCCTTTCAACACGAAGCAAAATCTTTCGCCATCTTCTCTCGATAGTCCACTAATTATTACGAGTTCGAATCCAGTTCCTATTCCCAGTTCGTCCCTCAAACTTCTCAAATCCATCCTTCAATCCAGCACCTTCATGCAGAGCCGTTCTCCCAGACCGCAAATCCAACCGCCAAACCTCCATGAAATTTCCGGAAACCTCCATGCATTTGAAAGGGAATGACATGAGGATGATGTCAGCCTGACGTCACACCGAGGCGCCACTCAGGCCATTCTCGCTAGACTGCCTAGTCAAGGAGTGTTGGGTCCACCTATAGCCTGACTTGTTTGAGATTGCGGTGGAGAGAATTTTGTGGGTTATTGGGGATTCAGTCACCCAAGTGCTTGGACAGATAGGACATGCAACCTAAACCAATTGAAATTGGGCAGATGCAATGTGGGATTCATATCTCGCCATACTTCATTGTCAGTGACAGGTTCTTGACGCATGATAACTTTCTCGATCTAACCAAAAACCCACCATATTTATACTGTAGGGCAGATTCCAGGTTTTAAATTTATATTCTCAACTTGGCACCGATCTAAGCCAAAACTGCAAAAGAACCGATAAAATATACTTGCTCTTTATTTTTCATACCATTGTTTACATTCATGCCCTTAATGAAGGCATGCTCAAACTGACAAATTAACCCAAACTTTCTAGACTTGGTCAATCGAGTGCTTACATGCATTGTTTTTGTCCAAATTTATTTTTCCAATGTGCTCGTATATTGGTTCGTACAGTTCATACTCCCCCTCACATTCATTTTCTACTTCTACCAGATTAAAGCAACCAGAGCATGCATATGCTTGATACTGATATAAATACTCTGTGTATTTAAAAGAATACCATTGATGCTGATTAACTACATGCATGTGAGGTTTCACTGACAAATTATGATTAACAAAAAATATCCTTCTCTCTTAAACAATACGCATCGCACATTGAATTTTTTTATTTATTTATTAGAATTAATAAAATAATGTAGTCGTGCAACACCAGCTAGCACAACAGACACACACATATATATGCAATCAAGTGCGGTTTGATCTGTGCTATATTTGGTACAATTTAGAATCTTAATATTATACTTACTATATGTAAAAGGAAAAATAATAAACTTAGTGGTTGAGTGGAAGAGAAAGGCGGGGTAGGGCTTCCTCAGACCGTGGAACGAATCACAGCTAAACCCTTACAAGAACATTCTCCATTTTTATTAATTAATTCCATCCTCAGTGGAGGGGTGGAGGCAATAGGCATGGCACTTGTAGGAGCTCTCATCATTTGCTTCATTTTTTATCCTGTTATGCAAAAAGGCAATTAAAAATGACTTTCGCCTTTCGGGACAAAATAAAGTGGTCCGGACCCTCCACAGTCTTTGGGGTTTGGCTAGTGCATTTGACTTGACTTTTTGAATTCTTTGACCATGAATCTTCTTTAATTTTATTTTCATGGCAACTAAATAATACAAAAATGGGATTAATAATACAAAATCGAAAGACAACTTTTGGTTAACATAACATTTTGTTTGTGGCCAGATGCTATATGAAAGGACAAAATTAAAAAGCAACCGACAAAATATCATAAGACAGCAAACAATCCTATATGGAATCGGAAAGCAAGGTATCCACCATCATGCCATGGCAAAAGTTGGAATGTATGATGCCCAATTTGAACTTTCAACCGCAAGCAACCAATTTGGTTCAATCAAACTTACATAAGAAACGTTGAATCTTCGTTGATCGATATTTCCATTACATTTGTCATGGTTGATTGTTATATTTAAATTAAGAGAAAATTGTAGCACTGGTCCCTCAACTTTAATCCAATTAGAGCAATGATATCTCAAGTAAAATTTCATGACCATTGGTCCCTTAACTCATCAAAACATGCAGCTATGGTCATTTTCGTTAACTTCATCAGAATTCCGTCAAAATGAGTTATGTTGGAAGGATCATTGCTACAATTGGATTAGAGTTAAGGGACCATTGCTACAATTGGGTTAAAGTTGAGGGACCATTTCTCCATTTGGGTTAAAGTTGAGGGATCATTGCTACAATTTTTCTCATTTGGTTTTCCATATTTGTCTCTCGATTCAGCCTCAAGTGCGTGGCACGTGACTCATTTTTATGGAAGTTCTAACAAAATTGAAGAAAATGACCATAGTTACATGTTTTACGGAGTTAAGGGACCAATGGTCATGAATTTTTAGTTGAGAAACCATTACTCCAATTAAATTAAAGTTGAGGGACCATTGCTATAATTTCCTCTTAAATTAAGCAAAAGAAAATATTGTAAGACCAAATACCATCTTAAAATCGATATTAAGTTAATACAACTAACAAATATACAAGCTATAACAAGATTAAAGCATATACAATACAGTACATGTAAGCCATGATCGATCTCAAATATACAAGCTATAACAAGATTAAGGCAAAGATTAAGCATGTTCTTTTTGTAAGAGCATAGGTCACTGTTTATATAAGTTCATTCTATGTTGTCCTCATATCTATTTTGTCCTCATATTAGAATCAACATAGGCAACTGATAATCCTTGTCCAATTTCGAGTGTAAGATGCAGTATTCGTATTGAGTTTCAATCCTAAACAAAATAGGACAACTCATCCTCTTTTCTAGTAGACGTTTCCATACCAATTTGAACATTATAACAAGTTTTAACTCTTATTCTCATACTCACATACTAACATATATACCCAACAAATCATCACACAAAATACTGTACCCATACATGTCTTCTGAAATGAATTGTGGTACATGCAAAATCTCTCACATTCAACTATTACTTATGTGATGGGTGATTGTGAGAAATTAGCATAGATACTCTGCCACACCACTAAAGAATTTCTTTAAGAGGAGGTATACAAGCTCAAATATATCACTATAAACTCTAATCAGAAATTATCGTAACTCTAAAGCAAATTATAACAAAATCACCGTATAAAAAATTAAGTGGATGGTAATGTATGAAGGGTTAGCCATATATATTAAAATAGAGCAAACTTTTGGAAGTCAAACTAATATATATAATAATCATGGGCCAGAGTCAAATGGTGCATATAAAAATTGAAAACCTCAAAAGCAAACGTTCGTATCAATGTATGATTAGTCCGGGCTACTTGACTTGAGTCAAATTTCGGCTCTTAATAACTGAAACCATCCATTTACTAACCAAAAATAGCTTTTGTAAGTTAGTGGCAGCCAGAAATTATTTTCTTTAATGCACGAATGCAACAACAGATTCTAGTGCTTTTAGTCACTATAACGCGCATGGACTACTAATTATTGTTATATTAGATTCGCAGTTTGGAAAGGCAAACGATATTGGGATGATAGTTCAAAATCTTATGCACGGGAATTATTATTATTTTTTTTAGGAAATTTTAACGAAACACTTTCGGTATTGTTCACTTTTAACAAAAAATCATTTTTTTACATTTATCTGATACTATTCACTATACCTTTAAAAATGACTTTTCGTTCAAAGAGAAGTTTTTTTGAACTTTTCATTAGTTTTTCTTTTTTTTTTATGGTTAATGAGAACAAGGGGATGAAAGTTCAAAATCTCAGGTTATAGTGCTTTTGTTGCATGTTTTAGAACTGTTGACGTCAAATATTAGACGAATTCAGATGAGATGGTAAATTACAAAAAAAAAAAAAAAAACGCACAAGAATACATAATGTATCGTGATTTACTTGAAGTTTGGTTAAATCTACACTCGTACAACAAGAAAAATGAATTTTGATTTTGTATTAGGACTTGATAAGGCTTTGAAGTTCTACTAACTCATGATGAGGGAATTGCGATGGATTGACTTAATTGCTTTTTTTTGTAATACTATCATTTGTAGAGAGAAAATACTCTGTTTTGACTTGCTAAAAAAATGAAAAGACCACACCTCGTAAATAATTTAACTGGCCAAGGTAATATATGTTAATTTTTGAGATGTTCTAAAGATCAACCAAAATCAAACAGAAGTATAGGCTGAGTGATGATCAGTGCTGCTCTGTGTTGCTGTTGTGAATTGTGGGATAGCTGAAGCTATGCGCGCGTGGCGAGCTTCATTTGCTATGTTTTCAGTAATATGGCTAATCATTACAAAAATTAAATTCTGATATTGCTCAGATAAAATGGAATTTATTTATGGTTGTATACGATCCCTCGGTGAATCTTCATCAGACACAGTATCTTTATGCGCGGCTGTATCTAATCATTGAACCCTTTTGAAAGTTTTGCACACATTACCATAAACACAAAATTTCAAACCTGATTAGAGTAAGGACGCATGTGCTTCAGTTGAATTTTGTGGACAAAGGTTTGTACAAGTAGCTATAGCCATCTGCATATATAATACTATACATATAACAAGTAGGATAGTACACAAGAATCTCCAAATCTTAATGCATTTCGGTGGTGAAGGGGGAGGCCAACTTAGCTTGTTTTATTCATCCTAAATTAATCACCTTAGCTCTTTAAGTACCCTATTAACTTTCCTAAACAAAATTTGATTGATTATTGGATAACCGTCCCTGCAATGTTCAAACAATAAAGCAACACTTCAGAACAATGAAAGGTCAAGCAAGGACGACTCTAGCATTCATAAAATGAAAACTACATCTGAAAAATATATCTTAAGAGATAAAGCTTGGTGTTGGTAGACACTTCCATGTCACTAGGAAACTTTAGTAGTAGACAATGTCCAGTTAACACGTTAAATGCGTTATAATTTATACTTAAAATTCAAATACGTGATACACTCAAACTAAACAGTACCGAACTCTCAATCTGCCATATATCAGAGAAGTTTATCTCAATTTTCCACCTCTTTAAGCAAGTCAAATTATGATAATATTGTTTTACGTATCAAGAAGAGATCTAAGCTTAGAAAAGAAAGAAGTAGCAATAGTGGACTAGCAAATTTTGGAGATGCGAAGACCTTTGAAAATGCCAAAATATGCACTAATCTCCTAATCAGGGGAGGGCCCCAGAAAAGTCATGACATAGAACTGCAAACCATCCAAATTGAATTTTTTGTTCTCTTTTCTTTCAATTAAAGTAGAGGTTAGGATCTAAACAGGGCACACTTTGCCAAGATTATAAATACCCACCAAGATGTGAACTTTAATATCAAGTGTTTGCTGAGTAAAAAAAAATCTATAGTGTTTGCTTCTGCATCTTCCATTCCTTCCAGCTCTCTCTTGCAATTTGAGTACTTTCCCTGAGCCTTGTAATTTCAAAGTTTTCAGAAAAAAACCATCTAGTTTATTAATACCCTTTTCATAGTTCAAGTGATTAAAGAGCATTTATTTTTACAACCGATATCTTAAATTCAGTTTCCCTCCTCCACACTATCACTTGTATTAATATCTTTTTCCATTAGTTATGGAAGCTAAATGTGCTATTCTTCTTGCCTTTATTGCATGCATTGAAATTGTCTGCATTGAGGGTAGGCCATTTTTGCCAAAGAACAAAGAGTCGATCAACACAATTGAAGCCAACCCTAAAAGAGAATTGGGCGAGCAAGTCAGGCAACCCGCTACCCATCACCACATTGCTAGTCCCAAGACACTTCACAGTACTGCTCATAATTTTGGTGATATTTCAGGTACTCATGCAGCATATAAAGATGATTTTAGACCTACAACACCAGGCAGCAGCCCTGGGGTTGGTCATAAATTCACAAAAAGCAGAGAATACATGGGAACAAAGGCTGATGATTTTGTTGGTGCAGGAAAGCCCACAGGACCTGGGCACAGCCCCGGGGTTGGCCATGTTCTTCAAGTACAAAATGCCAAACCAATTCCATAGATAACATGTACAGACACATTTAGGGTTTGGCAATTATGGGTTCTATCTATTTCATGTAAATGACCATTAATCTAGATTCTGAAAAGAGGCATGCGCATTATCGGCATCATGTTCTTCCTTAATTTCATGTTTTAGTTAGTTCTACTCTCTTTTGAAGCAGTGCACATCTATGTATCTACGTTTCATCTACAACTTCGTTAAAATAAAGAGTCATGTAATATTCAGGGCCGACCTTGAGGGTAGTCGAAGTAGGCAGGCCGCCAAGGGTCTCCATTCCAAAGGGCCCCCAATTTTATTTTATTTTGTATATATACATAAATAAATTAATATTACACATTTTGTGTCTATTTAAATAAGTTGTATCTGTTTAAGTAAGAAGTTTAGTTTGAGTATTTGTCAAAATACAATAGCCCATTGGGCTGAGTGGTTGTGCCCAATATTTGTAAGATTTAATTGTTTTATATAAATTAATTGGTGTTGTGAATAATATGTGGATGGCCCACATGAATAATTTGTTACTATTTATGCACAATATTTTCACTATTCATTTGTGGAAAATTTGTAAGGTGAATAGTGTTCTCTTTGCTTATAAAATGAATGAGAGATGAAGAAAGAGGATATATACGAATGAGGAGAGAAGCCCAATGGCTAAGAAGAGAGGAGGAATAGAGAGATAATAGGGAGAGTCATCTTTGTATTTTTATGATTCTAGATTATAAATGAAAGCACCATTGCTGCCCCGAGGACGTACTTCAGTCACACTGACTGTAGAGGAACCTCGTAAATTTTGTGTCTTGTTTGATTTATTCCACTGCACACACCGTTGATTTTACAACACGTTATCAGCACGAGATGCTCTCATATTAGTAGAAAGCATAACGCCATAAATTCGGATAAACACAGAGTAAAGACAGCAAGCCAGACACGACAAACAGGGAAGATCATCTTGTCCCAAAAATCCATCAACCTTTCTTTTATCACTTTTTCTTTTATCACTCTAACTGTTGATGTGCTGATCCTTAACCCTGCTAGACCTGCAATCTCGTTTTTCTCTTATGGACAAGAGAGATGGAGAGATCTTACAGACAAACAAAGGTGCAGCAAAACAAGCAAAGGTATATCCATTTTCTGTCTCTCCCACCGTGCCAGAAGCGCTCCACCGAATTCCGGTGAGAATTGAAATTTACAACGACCTGTAGTCGTCACGAGATGAGAAAACTCGTACCTGACAACTGGTTTCTAGAGATCCAGAAGAATCTCATCAAACTTGGAAACCCAGATTGCGTCATTTTCGACAGATCTGGAGAACTCCCATGAATACTTGGTTGTCTGAGATGGTGATGGCATGTCAGATTCCACATAGCACTACTACAAAATTATCTATTGTTGGCGGTCCAAAAACCGACAAGAAACATAAATTACTGTCGAATATTATGCAAAATCCGACAGAAAATGGATACAGTGGCGGATATAATAAGCGACAGAATTGCCCGCGTCAGGAAATGAATTTTCCGACAGAAAATACTCTTAAACCGACAGAAATTGTGTCAGATATAACCGACAGAGAATATATTAATAATGAATAAATAAGAGCATTTTCTGTCGGATAAAACCGACAAAAAATCTATAAAACCGACAGAAAATATATATATATCCGACAGAACTTGTGTCGGTTATAACCGACAATAAATATTAATAATGAATAAGTAAAGCATTCTCTGTCGGCTAAAACCGACAGAAAATATATTAATAATAAAAAAATAAAAAGGACATGAGAGCATTCTCCCTTCTTCTCGTTGAGCATTCTTCTCCCCTTCCGCTCGAAATCAGAATTTGCAGCTAATGAGCAAACCAAATTGGGCAACATGCTTGAACCCCCATGCACGATGGAATTTGAAGCTTGAATTCAAAAGATCCAAAACCCAACCCCACCAACCTTCTTCCCAACAAAAAACACAACAATCCATCCAGAAAAAAGAAGAAGAGAAAACTCACATCTTCCATAAATAGAACGAACAAAAGCATGGAGATCCCAAATCACACACAGCATTCAAACAAGTTCACTTTCAAAAGAAGAAACGTGCGTGTACGGTGTTTGTATGTGGTGGGTTGGACGAATCTGGAGTTGGAAGATCTTTTCACCTTCAAAGCCCATTTGTTCAGCAAATCAAGTTCACTTTCCCCAGAACTGGTCCACTCTTTATGGCTCAAATCCAGACTTGCAGAATCTGAGAAGAAAGAAGAGCACCCCAGAGTGCAACACAGAATGCGGTGGATGAACCCAGGCCTGAACCCAACGGAAGTTTTGAAGTGATAACAACGATAGCAGGCTTAAATCTGAGCCATAAAGAGAAGGAATCAGAGAACGAGAAAATAAGAATCAATAGTCAAGAACTGAAAGTAGTCGATTATACAAACAAATAACGATTGCGTACCCTTGGATAGATGAATATAGCCGAAGAAAAGCCAACACTCCAGCATCAAGTCCAATTTTTGCCTTTAGAATCTTCAATTCATCAACTAAAGCGGCAAGTGATTTAGTTGACTCCAGTGAACATGAGGTTGGCACTAATGAGTTGGGAATATCTAATTCTGATAGGACTGCTTTTAACCTACCAATACGCCCATTACTGTCGGTTAAAACCGACAGAAACATTTTTAAAAATAAAAACCGACAGAACAGAAAAAAAAAAAAAAAAAAACCAGTAAAAATCCCTCCAAAATTCCCTCTCAAAATTTTAAATTCCCCCCCCCCCAAAATTTTGTTACGATTTTAAAAAATAAAATAATAATTGTTTGGTTTAATAAATAAATAATATGTATTTAAATAGAATACGTTTTAAAAATTAAATAAATAATTGTTTGGCTTAATAGATAAAAACCAATGTAAAATATGCAATAAAGAAACAAAAAAATAATTCTACAATGAAGATGTCGTCACACAATTGTCTAATCAATACTTGAAAAACATAAATAAAAAATTTAGCACAAATTACTTTTCCCACTTCAAAATTTTGGCAAATTTATGCATTCTACGAAACTAGTTTCCATGATCTAACCGTCAAACTTGTTTGTAGATACTACAAGATCGCATATGTAAAAAATCGTAAAAAAAAAACATTCAAAGATTACGTAACGGAACAAAAGTTTTCGACGGTTATAAACCAAAAATCACAATTTAACGGTTATTTTAGCTCCGATTTTGATGAATTTTTACAGCTACACTCATCAACCCTATAAGAATGTAATGAATAAATTCGATCTTTAATTTAAACTATTTACACTAGTGGATACCACAAAATCTTATTTTATACTTAATAGAAGTATAATATTAACTCTAAGTGTTTGTTTAATCTACAGTTTTGACGCAATATGCATTCTACGAAACTTTTTTCAACGATCCAACCGTCAAACTTATTTGTACACAGTCCGAGATTGCATACGTAAAAAATCGTAAAAAACAAACATTCAGAGATTACATAACGGAACAAAAGTTTTTGACAGTTATAAAAGAAAATTCACAATTTAACGGTTATTTTAGCTCCGATTTTGATAATTTTTTAAGCTACACTCCTCAACCCTATAAGAATGTAATGAATAAATTTGATCTTCAATTTAAAATATTTACAATAGTGGATACCACAAAATCTTATTTTATACTTAATTGAAGTATAATATTAACTCAAGTGTTTGTTTAATCTACAGTTTTGACGCAACATGCATTCTACGAAACTTTTTTCAACGATCCAACCGTCAAACTTATTTGTACACAGTCCGAGATTGCATACGTAAAAAATCGTAAAAAAAAAACATTCAAAGATTACGTAACGGAACAAAAGTTTTCGACGGTTATAAACAAAAAATCTCAATTTAACGGTTATTTTAGCTCTGATTTTGATGAATTTTTACAGCTACACTCCTCGACCCTATAAGAATGTAATGAATAAATTCGATCTTTAATTTAAAATATTTACACTAGTGGATACCACAAAATCTTATTTTATACTTAATAGAAGTATAATATTAACTCTAAGTGTTTGTTCAATCTACCGTTTTGACGCAATATGCATTCTACGAAACTTTTTTCAACTATCCAACCGTCAAACTTATTTGTACACACTCCGAGATTGCATACGTAAAAAATCGTAAAAAAACAAACATTCAGAGATTACGTAACAAAACAAAAGTTTTCAACGGTTATAAAAGAAAATTCACAATTTAACGGTTATTTTAGCTCCGATTTTGATGATTTTTTACAGCTACACTCCTCAACCCTATAAGAATGTAATGAATAAATTTAATCTTCAATTTAAAATATTTACACTAGTGGATACCACAAAATCTTATTTTATACTTAATAGAAGTATAATATTAACTCTAAGTGTTTGTTTAATCTAATGTTTTGATGCAATATGCATTCTATGAAACTTTTTTCAACAATCCAACCGTCAAACTTACTTTTACATACTCCGAAATTGTATACGTAAAAAATCGTAAAAAACAAACGTTCAGAGATTAGGTAACGAAACAAAAAATTTCGATGGTTATAAACAAAAAATCACAATTTAACGGTTATTTTAGCTTCGATTTTGATGATTTTTTACAGCTACACTCGTCGACCCTATAAGAATGCATTGAATGAATTCGATCTTCAATTTAAAATATTTACACTAGTGGATAATTTTTTATACTTAATGGAAGTATAACATTAACTCTTAAGTGTTTGTTAAATCTATCAATTTGATAGGATATGCATTCTACGAAACTAGTTTCAACGATCCAACCGTCAAATATGTTTGTATATACTCCGAGATAGCATGTGTAAAAAATCGCAAAAAAAATAAAAAAAATAAAAAAAACATTCCAAGATTAGGTAACGGGACCATGAGTGAAAAAAAAAATTAAACCATTTGTTTATTTTTAATCAATGTAACATTTTAAAATAATAAAATAGTCAATTTCTGTCAGTTATAACCGCCACCATTAACTTAGAAACCACCAGAATATGTTAAAAATATTAAAAAAAAAAAAGAATTAAAAAATACTGAGGGTTATAATAATTTTATGGCGGTTAAATCCGCCAAGAATTTATGTCGGATATATCCGACAGAAAGTAACTTTAATCCGACAGTAAATAAATTATGTGTCGGATATCTTTTATCCGTCAGAATGGCTTATTAACCGTCAGGATCGTTCGACACCTAAAGCTAATATTGTAGTAATGTAGACCTCCCTCTCTTGTGCCTCCATAAACTCCGCTGTCATCTATGTCCCTATAGGGAGGTTCTTGCTTTGCGATGCCATGTTCTCTGGGCCATGCAAGAACAACGCCAGTCTCTGGTAGCCTTATTGGATTGAATTGGTTCTATGTGACCTCCACAACAACCCAGATGGCCCTGGGTTTGAGACTGCTAGAGACATACAAAGAAGAAAAAGGAAGAAGGGATTATGGAATGGTGTTTCAAGCACAGTGTGAAAAAGAATTGGAAAAGTGGATTTTTTGGTGTATGATGCTGACACAAAAGGAGAAAATGACAAACGTTTCTAATGATGCATTTGCACCATTTGAATGAAAAATAATAATGGGGCCAAAGTTTTGGAATCATGTAGCATGTGAATGAATAAGAAAAAAACAAGGTAAAGGCTTTTGGATGGTGTTGCACCATCTGAAAAGAAAGAAGAAATATATGAGTATTTATGTGAATGGTGTTGGCTTAAAACTCTTTCACAAGCTTTATTTACTTAATGCAATTTGTTCACTATGGCTGGAAGTACCGCCTATTGCTTTAATTTATCTATTGTACTTATCTTTTGTTACGATGAGTATATACAGGACCTGAAGTTCTTTGATCATATCAGAACCTACAGTTTCTTGATCCTCATCATATAAAAATGATTGGACCCGAAGTTACATCATGCAAAAAGATCGGGCATGAAGTCCCTAGATCTTTAAGATCAGGACATGAAGTTCCTTGATGAGTACAGTAAGTTTGAAGTGCCGCAGTGCCTCAACTTAATTGTAATAAAAGCCATAAGAGTCTCAGTCTACAGACTATTAAATAAGGACCAGAAGTTCCTTATGTCCATACTCAAAATGGTTTAGCAGAAGCATTCATTAAGTGGATGAAATTAATTACCCGCGCTCTGCTCATGAAAAAGAAATTGCAAGATGGGGACATACCATGTTACATGATGCACTATTAAAGTTCGGTTCAGACTAGTTGCCAACCATCAATATTTCTCAGTACAACTTGTGTTTGGGCACCAGCCAAACATTACACATTTACGAGTTTTTGGCTATGTTATCTATGTGCCTATTGCACTGCCACAACGTACTAAAATGAGGCTTAAAGCCAAACTGGAAATTTATGTTGAATTTGATTCACCATCTATCATTCAACCTTTGGAACCCTTGACTAGGGATATATTTACCGCATGATTTGCGAACTATGATTTTGATAAGACAGTTTTCCCGCTATTAGAGGGAGAAAATAATACCATTCCAGAAGAACGATGAGAAAATATCATTCCAGAAGAATGATGAGAAAAGACCGTTCCAGAAGAACGAAGAGAATTTGTCTTATTTTGATTCACGAATCAATCAATAAAAGAAAACGAAGTGAGAATAATTGAATGATGCAACGAAAGTGATGAAATCACATATATTTGCTGCAAATGTGCCTACAAGAATTGATGTCCCTATTGGACAAAATAATGTGGCAACAAATGATTTATCTGTTGCACGCCTGAAGCGTGGCAAACCCTCAGACTCAAAAGTTTCAGTCATTCGAAAGAAGAAGAATATGGCACTACTGAACTATTGCATTCCCGAAGCATAACTACTGCATGCCGGAAGCATGATAGTCGCCGCAAGGATACATGTCTCAGAAAGGATAATCCACGGACATTGGAATGTTGATGTCTCATGCATGAAGCATGATAGATGTGTAGTTTCCAATGACTAAACTCCCATAAGTGGAGATTAAAATCCCAGCTCTATAACGCTTCAGAAGAGGTTATGATCCACATTCTCTAAATTATGACTATCCTGGAAGAGATAGTGTAATGCCCTTGAAAAGGCAATGGATATCCAAAAAGAAATGAAAAACCTTTTATGCATGCGCATGCACATGAGAATATGGGATCACGAATTGATGATAACCAATGGTAATTTTGGTTTTTATAAGTAGCTACTAAATTCATCAATGAGCTGTGTTGATATTGAGTCTCGTTCTTTTTCGTCAACGAAAAGAAAATTGATTGGCCAAAATGGAGAAAGGTAATTCCATTACAATTTTGTAAGAACGTGGAAAAATGGACCTATATACTTAAATACAATACAAATAGCCAAAAGATGTTAAACCAAGGAGGTTACATATAGGCATTTGTAATACAGCGAAATACACTCACATGATATGACACAAGGTTACTAATTGAAACCTGAAATTATACTTTTGTAAACGAGTTCATATGAATGGAGAATTATATACAAAGGGTTGTGAGTTGCCCACATCATTTCTCCATAAGTAAATCCCTTAAGTATACATGGGAGCAAATTGCTCTGTTTAAATTCCAAAGGAAAATGTGTCATGAAGTATAGAAAATCCCTGAAGGATTCAAATTGCTTGAAGAAAGCCCTGGACAGGTAAAGTGTAAATTATGTACTCAATACCAATGGATGGTATAATTGCCTTAGTGAGTACTATCATTATGATATTGTTACAACATACTAAAATCTCTTGCAAGAGTCAATGATATTAAATTAGAACTCCTGAAGAGTCAAGAAAGATTATAAAGTGTTGAGAGAAATATTGTCTCGAACTGCAGATCGAACAATACGCCAACACGAATATTATCCATGATGTTTATGATATTAAAGAATCATATGGATTGAAGATTATGAGTTGAATACTTAAATGATTTAGATACTAAGAACGATCATTCATCTTCGTGAGGGTAAAGATAAATTGATATTTAGTCCAGAAGCACCACATCTTAGTGAAGTATATGCTTTATTGTATTTAGCACAATACATTGAATGAAATAAAGCTTATTTATTGATATCTTCGAGAAATTACAGGCATGTACATACACATGAGTTAAAACAAACAAACAGGATGGAGCCTTCACAAAGGTTGCTCATATGATGCCTCAGTACTCGGAAGTACCCTAGAAAGGGGAGGCACCGGAGGTTGATTATTTAGAGCCTCAATACTTGATGAAACTCCAGATGACGAAGGCAATAGGTGCCTTTGGAATAAAGCCTTGAACCTTTGATTGTCATTTTGAGTCCGACTTTCGGATTCGAGTAGCTGGTCGAGCTTTCTTTTCATACTCGTCGAGTAATTATTTGCAAGCACGTGTAACACTCTATTCTCGTGCTGGAGCCCTCTAATCTCTTGTTTAAGACTTGCCACCTCAGCCATCAATGATTCAACTTGGTGAGTTCGAGTAAGTAGGCGTTGGCCTATATTGGATACAGAGCCCACACATTGAACACTGAGAGCCAAGGAGTCTTGAACTACCAATTCATTAGATCGTTCTAAAAGGATTCTGATATCCTTTAGAGTGAGAAGATTCCTAGCTACCACTGTAGCGGTTATGTTATACTTCATCACAGAATCTCCAACTGTAAGAGGACCATTAGAAGATAAGAAGGATGGGCGCCATATATTATCTTGACGCGGCTTGTCTGTATTAGTCCTAAGATTCAAATCTAAGCAAATGTTAGATGGGCAAGCCATTTTCAGAAATGATGAAGGGAAAAAGAAGGTCAAATAAAATCTCAGACGTGCAAGAAGGGGAAAATTTCTACAGGCAGTAACTTTCTGAGCATACTCTTGAACACAATTGATGTCTCTATAAAAGAAGAGGCAACATAGCTACTTGTTTAGAGATCAAAGAGGCACTGCTCTCCGAATTTCAAAAGTCGGATTTCCTGGATGAAAGTTTGTTGGTACCTTCCACACGCAACCTCAGCTTTTCGAATATCGAGTGCAACTTTGTCAAAGAACTCTGACAAAGTTGAAAACGCGTAAATCTTACTGTTCTAATACACCACAGTTGCTGACAAGAGTAAAGGCACATCATCACTACCTACTATTGGGAAATCCCTATATATGTCGACCTCTATCTTCCATAACAAGGCAGACCTGCAAAAATATCTAACTCTTCCTCCTCTCCGAGAATGCATCTTCGACAAAGCATCTCGAAATACTCAGTTTTCTTCCTCTCCGAGAATACCTCTTCAAAACAAGTCACACCAGAGCAAAAGTATCTCATATCATCAGGGACAAAAGCAAGAGTATATCATATCATGCAATCTTCATGTCTTTTCCTTTATCCTTGTTCTTATCTGCAAGACAATGAGAAAGAGAGCAATTAGTCGCCACATGGAATCAAGCTTCCTATCTGGAACTGATTATCCGGAACCTTTCCCTGGTTGCTTACATTGCATTGCTCTCGAGTACTCATCTTCAACTGTTGATATGATGTTGACTATTTACACGGAAGCTGCCTAGCATAATGAGTTGCTAAGAAGTGATGTTCTCAAGGACCATTCAAATGCAAGGGTTGCATTCCACTCCTGCATTAGGGGACAAATACTGCAAGAGAAGATGTCACACCTGCATGGGGAAAACTAGGGAAAATACCACTTCTGCAAGGGGAACAAATAAGGCAAGTGAAAATGATACATCAAAGCTCGTGGAGAATCAATAAGCGCAACAAACACGTGTCGATTCATCCCCGACAAAGCCGAAGATTACTTGCCACGTGAAGCTCTTCGTGGTCCAATTTCATTCAAGATCAAGCCTAGACGGCCCTTGAAGAAATCACAAGTCCGATTCAAGATCAAGTGTCCACCACCCTTGAATCAAATTCAACTCCAGATAAAATGAGTAAATTCAGACCTTTCTAGCAGAATTCCCTCCAAACCAGTTCAAGAACAAGCCTGTGGAAAGTTAACTACAAGTAAATCACCTCTTTCAGCAACTCTTCTCGCTAAGAGACTGAAGTAGAATGATCAACGATCAGCCTAAATGATTTGAAATCAGGGGGAGCATCCAAAACAGATCAAGATTTTAACAAATCAATCGAAGACTTATGGCCATCCAAGGGGAAGTGTTGTGAATAATATGTGGATAGCCCACATGAATAATTTGTTACTATTTATGCACAATATTTTCACTATTCATTTGTGGAAAATTTGTAAGGTGAATAGTGTTCTATTTGCTTATAAAATGAATGAGAGGTGAAGAAAGATGATATATATGAATGAGGAGAGAATCCCAATGGCTGAGAAGAGAGGAGGAATAGAGAGATAATAGGGAGAGTCATCTTTGTATTTTTATGATTCTAGATTATAAATGAAAGCACCACTGCTGCCTCGAGGACGTACTCTAGTCACACTAACTGTAGAGGAACCTCGTAAATTTTGTGTCTTGTTTCATTTATTCCACTGCACACACCGTCAATTTTACAACAATTGGATGGTTGTTGAGCCCAACATTTGTAAGACTTGTTTCTAAATCTAAGAATCTTGAAAGAAACTTTACCGAAGGAAATTTTGGGCAATGGAAGTGTTGAATTGTTTTAAGACAAATGGATGGTTGTTTCTCAAATGCATGGGTTGCTTATAGAATTTTGTTAACTATACCAGTTAAAGTTGTCTATAGAAAGAAGTTTTCCAAATTAAAATTGATCTAATCTTATATTCGATCAACTATATCACAAGAAAGATTGAATAAGTTAGCTATTTTATTAATTAAAAAAGAATTGATTGAAAAATTAGATTATGTGAACTTAATTAGTACATTTGTGTCTAAACACGCAAGATGTATAATATTTAGCTAATGTTTGTATATTTTTCTTCTATGGATATTTAATTTTTAGTGATATTGATGTAGAAGTAGATTTTTTTTTAAGTATTTAACGAATATTTTTAATACATATCATTGTACAAGGAGTCGGAGATCAGAAAACTCTGAGGGCTCACTTCAAAGGCTCGCCTAGGGCTCCAAATTTTCAGAGTTGCCCCCCCTGAACTATTGCTCCAATTGAAATTGACCCCCTGAACTATTTGAAATAAGCCAATTAACCCTTGTCATTATATTTTGTCCACTATCTGTCAAATTCAAGGGCAAATTATTATTTTTATCATCAATTTTTACATGGCACTTAAAACCACCAATAAAATTATGACATGTGGACACATGATAATGTGTAATGACAATGTGAAATAGTTTGTTATGTAAATGTTTGTTTTCTTTATACTTCTTATTATGCTATAAGTTTTTGAATTATTTAGTGTTCACGTGTCATTATTTTATTGATGGTTATTATGATGAAAAGACTAATTTGCCCTTGAATTTGACGGAATAGTGGACGAAATCTAACAGCAAGGGGTTAATTGACCGATTTTAAATAGTTCAGGGGGTTAATTTACCAAAAAAATAGTTTAGGGGGTCAATTTAAACTGGAGTAATAGTTTAAGGGGTCAAACCGCAGTTTGCCCAATTACAAGTGGCTACTTGTACCAATTTTGCCGTTGAGTATGAAGGATGAAGGTGTCAAACGATATTGTTTACAATTTTTTTAACACAACACTAGCTTAAACTCAACCAGGTATTTTTATCGAGTCAATTATCTCATCCCATGAAGAGGAGTTTTGTTGATGTGGCAAGACAAAGTGAGTTTGCCTAGCAAAATGCGTCATTCTTGGGAATGCTTTAAGTGCTGAAATAAATAAGTACTTAATAAAAAGAGGGGGAAAAATTAAAGTACAATGTTTATCAATTGAAACAAGATGTAAAGAATATGCAAAAAGTTATGAACGTATGACCACTAGTGATGGAAGAAAAGAAAGAAGAGAGATGTTAAGAAGGCCACCAAAAATATGTTGAGGGTTAAACTATCTATTTTCATTTAAGGGAAGGACAACTGGGTCCTATTAACTTCCTTTTTGTGAAAGCCTAACACATAAACTATACCTAGTATTCACACTTTACAAGATGGAGAAGAAAGTATCCAACAAGAAGAGCCAATCAAGCCCTTTTCCCCCTTAACATTATATTATATATGAAAAAGGAAGACAAAACATTGAAAGCACAATATACAACCAAGCAACACAAGGCACATGAAGGCCTAAATGTCATATCCTGGCCCGGGCCCCCACCAAATTCCGGGCACACCTTTATTATACCACGATATTGTCTGCTTTGGGCCCCGACCACGCCCTCACGGTTTTGTTTCTGCGAACTCACACGAGAACTTCCCAGTGGGTCACACATCATGGGAGTGCTCTCGCACGAACTTACTTAACTTCGGAGTTCCGATGGAACCCGAAGCCAGTGAGCTCCCAAAAGGCCTCGCGCTAGGTAGAGATGAGAATATACATATAAGGCTTACATGATCCACTCCCCTATATGAAAAAGGAAGACAAAACATCGAAAGCACAATATACAACCAAGCCACACAAGGCACATGAAGGCCTAAATGTCACATCCCAGCCCGAACCCCCACCACATCCCGGGCACGCCTCCACCGTAACACGATATTGTCCGCTTTGGGCTCCGACCACGCCTTCACGGTTTTGTTTCTAGGAACTCACACGAGAACTTCCCAGTGGGTCACCCATCATGGGAGTGCTCTCGCGCGAACTCGCTTAACTTCGGAGTTCCGATGGAACCCGAAGCCAGTGAGCTCCTAAAAGGCCTCGAGCTAGGTAGAGATGAGAATATACATATAAGGCTCACAGGATCCATTCGTCTGGGCGATGTGGGATCTCACACTAAACCTAATTGTCGATAGGGCTAAAAAAAAAAGGAAAACTAATGAAAAATGTTTGAAAATTTTAAATTTTAACGATAAAGACAAAATAAAGGGTAAAGTGAATAGTACCAAGATTGACTTTTTAGTGTAAAAATATGATTTTTCGTTAAAGTGAACAGTACCGAAAACTTTTCATTAAAGTTCCCTAAAAATGGACTTATCACTTTAGGTGAATGAATTTTAACACATAAAAGCAAACAGATAGAATGAAAATTCGGCCATGTTTTGGTATATTTTGTGTATTGAGATTTTCAATTGTTAAACTATAGTCATATGATATTTGGTGACGAATTTAACAACTAAAAAGTTTAATTTATAATAATTCCAAATCATACTAAAAAACTCTCAAAAGAGAGACCTTAAATGGACATTGCCACGTTGGTAAGTAGTTAATCTTACGATGGATTGCATGTTCCTCAGAAGCTGGAGCTCAATATTTTACTTGGAAATTAATCCACGTACTCAGTACTGTGATGTTTAACTTTTTTTATAAGCTGGGGTGAAAAAGGTTGGATTCTAATAGGGATGGCAATTCTAACCGTTAAACCCGATAACCGTGGATAACCGTCCGAATGGATTGGATTTGGATATGAAAATTCGGGTATGGTTTGGATATGGGGAAAAACCGTTTATATTATTTGGTTATGGTTTTGGATATGGTTATAGAGGTTCCCAAACCGTATCCATAACCGAATCCGATCCGATTAATAAATAATATAATTTATATATAATATAATAGTATAATATATGTGTGTGTGTGTGTATATATATTTGTATATCTATTATTCACCAAACCATTACCTTGAGAATACAAAAGTTGCATTTTGTAGGAAAGTAAAGTTTTGAATCAAAATCAATGCGAACTCAATGGTGCTTATAGGACATAACAAAGACAAGCCAACATCATCAGTGTTTTAATTTTTATACTCAACAAGATCCATTCATTGGATCATTTTATACATCAAATGTTTAATGACGAAATTGATATCTACTAACTTACAATTTCTCAATTGAACGAATATATTTTTTGTATTGACGAAGATGGATATACCCGTTAACTGATGGGGAATCCGTTACACGGTGGGTATGGTTATGGATAATACCCGATGGTTAATTTGCGGTTATGGATATGGTTAATTTTCATGGTTATGGGGATGGATATAGCATTTCCGTCCCCAAACCGAACCGTTGCCATCCCTAGACTCTATTTGTGTTTGATAACTCAAGCAAACTCTGCTTTTTTTTTTTCCTTTCAAAATCATGGTCATTTAAAGCAGAAAAGGAGAAGCAACGGATGGTTACTTTCAAAAACTAGCTTTTTTCACAAAATATGGGTGAACAGTAGTCATTAATGAAAATTTCAATATGGCAATTTTACGATCACTTCTTTTTACAAAATGACAGCTTTTATCCTTCTCACTTCACTATACATCATCCCTAATTCACTATACCAAAACAGAATAATCTACACTCATCCAGAATCACTGATCACCTGACTACCACACCACGACCAGCGCCCCTTGTTAACGCGGGGTCCTTTCACACCCAAGTGGCACAAAGGAACACATGCCCAAAAGAGCATCGGTCCAAAGAAACACTACCTAAAGGAAGAAAGGCCAAGGCCTGAAAAGATTGGGAAGGATCCTCGAGCGCTATAGACGATTGCTCGACAGTCTAGATTATTTGTTAGCAACAAAACCGAACGCTTTCCCATAAAGTACTTTATGACTGCTGAGAGCAAATTGGTGTACTAACAACTTTATAGCACGAAATCCTAGGGGTAGAAGGAGAAGGATAGGCCTACTCAGATATCAACTTCACATCATGTGGTGGCTATCCAAGAGAACAAAAATCTATTAAAGGACGTAAAGAATGATAGATTAAGTACTTGGGTATGGATTCCCACAAACTTCAAGGCCGAGCAAGGCATTTGGTATGCGTTGTGCGAAGAAAGCATGCAAGTGGACCTGAACGAATATCACTTCGTTGCCATATGTCGATTAATCGAGGGGCAATTAGCAGGTCAAATTTACGTATTTGGTGCATTAAATGCAAATGCAGTGAAAGACTAGTGCCTAAGGATTTTGGGCTCATTGAGGGCCTATATAAAGAGGATGAGCACTCCTTAAAACGGGTTAGATGAATTGAGAGAAAAAAGAGACTGTATTAAGTCATACACTATTTGTAAAGAGATTGTATAAAGTCAGACGCTATTTGTAACTTCTTATTAAATATATACGGAAATCTCAATGGACATAGCCAAGTTTTGAGAGGTGAACCACTTAAATATTAGAGTAAATTGTAGCTATGGTCCCTTAACTTTAACTCAATTGGAGCAATGGTCCCTCAACTAAAAATCCATTACCATTGGTCCCTCAACTTATCAAAACGTGCAGCTACGGTTCCTCAACTAAAAATTCATTACCATTGGTCCCTCAACTTTAATTCAACTGGAGAAATGGTCTCTTAACTTTAACCCAATTGTAGCAATGGTCATTCCAATATAACTCGTTTTGACAAAAATTTTGACATAGTTGATGAAAAGAACCATAATTATACACTTTGATGAGTTGAGGGATCCTAATTGTATAAATGGTCATTCTAACATAGCTTATTTTGACAAAATTGATGAGAAGAACTATAGCTACACATTTTGATAAGTTGAGGGACCAATGGTAATGGATTTTTAGTTGAGGGACCATTGCTCCAATTTGATTAAAGTTGAGGGACCATTTGTACAATTTACTCTAAATATTGTTATTTAGCCCATCGAGGGCCAACACACAACCATTCTGGTCTTTGTTAACCTCACCAGTTTTGAGCATCAACACCCATCTTTGCTCGTTCACATACATGGGAACACAGAGAGATGATGGTTTTCTAGTTACCGCAGTCGCTTGTCAAACCCATCTCCCCAGAATTTTGGTTGAGTGACCCAAATTGTGGTGCATTTGCATCCCAATTTGTCGGTTGTTGTTCGTATTTCGGATCGGCGTATTGAAGCACATCTTGTTGCGTTTTTGATGTTCTTGGTGGCGGCGAGGGGTAGGAGTTCTGCCAGCAAAGTGGGATTCATCGAAGTCTAATTGATGTTTTGCATGTGAGAGAGAGGGTGTGTGTGTGTGTGGGTTGGGGGGGGGGGGTGGGCTAAGCCTCATAAAATGCTAGCAATAATGTGGTTTAAATTTGCATTTGGCGAGAATCGAACTGAAGACATCTTACTTATAAGTAAAGAGGAATACCACTAAACTATAGTACTAAGTGACTTCATATCACATAATTATAGTTTAGTAAACACTCAACTGCTTTATTTTACATATAATTTATTCTTATAACATAATAAAAATATTTTTTTAAAAGCACAACAATACCAAACTAACGGTAAATTTTTACAGTCCTATGGTGCCGCCACATGCATATAACCTCAAAGTTACGGCTCCTTTTTATTTTCAACTTGAAGTTAAACTCATAAAATACAAGGAGACACATCACATGGCTTTTTTTGCTTGCTTACCTCTTGAGTGTGACCTCTGGTGCTAAATAGCAGCCTTGGATTTTTATATTTGAATTCAGCAGCCGCAAATTTGAAAAGGGTACGGATCCTACATGCCTTCTAAGCTACATAGCCTAGATATATTTTCTTGAAATATGTATATTATAATCACGCGCTAATCAAAGTGATTACATTTATAAATAGTATTTTTTTAACTTTAATTAGTACTTTAGAAAAGAAAAAATATATTACAACAAGTTGGCCACTGTAGACAAAGGGAAACGCAAGATGCATATATAGAAAGCTGCAGGGGATTCAATTTTAAGACTAAAAAATGTCTCTATATGCAACTAGTTAGCTCCCCGTTAGTTCTGACAGTCTTTTACAGTTGTGATTGCATATAGAAATAGTATGCTAACTTTATATAGTTTTTATTAAGTAGATGAAGAATCTTATGGAGCTAGTGGCACATAATACATAAGTTTAGCTATATGATAACAAAGCTGGTTGGGTTATAAATATTTTAGGGTTTGGGGATAGTGGCATTGGGTAGGCCGAAAGAATCCCTCCCCACATTCTTGGGTCAGGTGGCCTTGAGTCAAGTAACAACTTCTTGTAGCTTTCTGTCCATAATCAACAGTATATAGGTGGGAGGGAGAAGAGTTTCACACTTTTCGCTAGCTAGCTAGCTCTAGCTATATATGTATGTATGGGTGCATTTTTGTTCATTATCTTTAAATAGGAGTAATGCTTATCACTCTATTTATTACAATTGAATGAATTTAAATTTGGAGATTAGTATATATCCAATACACAGATTCTGAAATTTAAACGCATGTAACGATGATAAATAAGATGGTGACATTATCATTACTTGAGAGTGGTGAGCAAAAATATTTCGTGTATGTGTTGAGAGTATGAATCTCATATATCGAGAGAAACAAAATTACATGTGCTTATAAGTAATTGGGCTACTCCCCATATTGCTAATTAGTATTATGCTAGAATCTCAACCTTCTTCTTGGTATTAAAGCAAGTTGTCCGACGTGTGAAGCCTAACGGCCACATGTGCTCTATGTCACCAGATTTGTGTTGTCCACGGGCGTGATGAGTGTATGAATCCCACATCAAGAAAAGAAATGACCTTGCATATGCTTATAAGTAATTTGACTACTCCCCATATTGCAGAAGTTAGTGCAAAGTTGCTAGCATTTCTCTATTGATAATTGATTTTAGGAAAAACTTGACATAAGTCTAATTTTTAGCCAATATTAGAAATGGTTAAAAGAAGTCCAATCCCTTAAGTGTAGGATTATTTTATTATAAATAATTATCTCTTTAATAATACGATTTATTATTAAAATTAAATTTCTTCTTAATTATCTCTGTAATTATTTCTTCCTTTTTTTTGTTATTTCTTGTTCTTCTTCCTGTTCTACACCCCATTTATAGATTTTTTTTTTAATTTCTGTAATCAATCTATATCATGTACATGTTAATTGTATTTATCTACCTATATGACAGATTCTTTTTTATAATCAACATGTATCACAGACTAATGTGTTTTGCTTGTAGGTATATTATGTTTTGTACATTTTAGTTAGGTTTCATATCTCACTTATAGGTATAATATACATTCATATATTTGTTACTTAAGTTAGGGTCGTTTTTTCTACAGATTGATTTGTGTTACTATATTAGTTTTTTTGTTAGAAGATAAGTAGATTTATTTGAATTAGAATATGCATGAAATAAGAAGATTTTAACTTATCTTTAATATTTAATATATATATATATATATATATATATATATATATAATGAGTATAAAAGAAATAAAAGTGGAGAAAAGATAATATTGGACATAACCTAATAACTATGTTTACTTTTGGATCTAATCTAAATGTCCCTTAATTTTATAGTGAAACCTCAACTTTTAATTTTATAGTGAAACCTCAACTTTCTTCAATATGTATAATTGTATATATTTCCCCAGACCTAAGGAAAAGAGGCAATATATTGAAGAAACTAAAACAGTAATGACCAGGGTAAAAATGCACAAAGGATGTTAAAATAGCAGAATATCTTATTGCAAGAACGGCAATGAAAACTAACACAGTATTTTAAAATAGCAGGATATCTTAGTGCGTTTTTATCTCCTCGAGGACAGCTCTCCAAGACTCCCAATCCACACCGCATTTGTCACGCACTAATAGCTACGCGTCGCATGTCAACTTGTTGCGCATATCCAACTTCTGAACTCTAATTAATTTTTCAAAAGTGATTCGGTAACGGCTCCCTACAAAAGTGTATCGCACCCGGGGCGCAGCTCTTTTTTTTTTTTCGTGTCTACCAACAAAATATAAATTAAAAATAGTAAAGCAAAATATATACTTTATACAAAACATAAAGTTTAGTACGTATTGCCTTTTCCGGAACTTTCACCCTCGATTCTCTTTAACGAATGAGCACCTAAGTTTGCCATTCTACTCAAATTTAAATAACAACTGGAATTGTAATCCGGAAAAAAATACAACGTTTCCTAAACGAATTATGAAGAATAGGGAGAGGGAAACTGCATATTTAAAGGAAGTTTGAGCACATTGCATGACGAGGGTTCATTGCGCACCCCTGCACTAAATACCATATTAATTCCTCTTATTCAATAGTATGATTACTTTGACTCATAAAATTGACCGTCATCTTGCGCGACGAAAGTTTTGTCGCATAATATTTTTGTGGATAAAATTTTGTCACACATTTGTTTGCCGCCAAAAAAAAGACTTACCCGTGTTTTTTTCCCCACACTGTGCGCGACAAAGTTGTCGTTTCGTTGTGCAACGCCCTTTTGCGTGACAAAACACAATAGCTAGCGCGACAAATTTTACTTTGTCGCATAAAGATCTGTTGCGCAAATAGTTTTTTCTACTAGTGGATTTACGAGGATGAACAAGTTAGAGTGTAGCTTGACAAGCTACATTTTGAAGGTATATGCGTGCATGTGCAGAGAACTCAGAGAGGGGAATATACTGTGTGAATGTCCGGTGCAAATGCTTTGAATTTATTTAGCATGCATATTATTTGAATCAATTGGATACATGTTGCCCAAATCAATATATATCAGATATGCATTTAACATGCATATATTTTCTTAATGTTGTTTAAACGTTCTTGTCAGCTAAGCGTGTCGACCTGCAAAAGTGTACAGACATTGTTTGGAGATACAACTTAAAAAAAATTCTACACATTAAACCTGAAAAGGGTTTTTTTTATGAGTGGAAAACTACACGTTATTAAGCAATTTTACATATACTCATTACTCAGAACACAAATATGCTAATTACATTGCAGACCACTCCTCGAAAATGTAGTAGTTAGTCTCCCTCACCCAAAAACTCATTAAGGTTATGTTGGATGAGAGACCTTCAGAAGAAGAAATATTCTATAAATGATATTAGAAATGCACAACAATAGTTGTAGCTTGTAATGTTTAGGAATTGCATTTCCTAATCTCCTCTACATTTTGTATATCATCCTTACCAACTTGGCTTCAATCCTTTGAGGCTCGGAAGTCTCTCAACCAAATACAACCTAAATGTCACTGGCATGTGGGATCTTAATTTATACTACTAGAACACAACCACAAATTAATTAAGGACCCTGAATGACTTTTTTGCGTTTTCAATTGTTTTAGATGAAGGAAATTGAGGCTCCAACATAAAATCAATTGGCAATATATATATATATAGGAAGTAGCTGAAGGATTAGTAAACTTCCAATATGAGATATTTTTTCACATCCTCACACACCCTCTCACGTTTCATGAAATTTCAAGTCAAATACGTGAACAACACAATTGAGTGAAATGAAGCTCGTGTGGCCCTTAGGTTCACACACGAGTCAACCTGCTATCATATTAAAAGAAGAAAATTGAGTTTTACTATAAAACTAATTGACAATACAGGAAATAACCTAACTAACAACTCTTTATAAGTACATACAACAAGATTTAGTAAACTTCCGATGTATGACATTTCTTTACATCCTCATATTAGACAACAACTTTTGAGTTTCGATCGATTGTTTTAATTGTGGCAAAAATGTTTTTTACATTATTTTTCAACTCATAAAGAATAGTGTTGTACATGTTAATTATGACCCAATTGCTTCATTGCGCATAGCTTGAAATATGCTTTGAATTTAACACCTTCCCCTTAGTTCTTATCCATCCAATAACAATGCCATTTGAGCTAGAACTTAATTACAAATGTAATATTGTACATCTACAGTGACAAATCACATGAACTCCCCAGCATGAAATATTAATTTATAATATCAATTACTTTTTTAGTGAATTATAAACAGTGAGAGCTTCATAGAGAGAGACTTCAAACAGTACACTAGCATTGCAATATATAATTTCTTTAGTGTCGACTGTCGAGCATCTCACATTCTACAAGGAATCTTTCTTGATTTTTGGGCTCTGTTTTCTTATTTCTTTTTTTTTTCTAGGGTTTGTTTCACTATTCTTAGATTAGTTTTTGGGTCCATTTCATGCCCTGCTTATTCAGTCTATAAATACCCGTTAAGGTAGGGATACTAATTAAGTATCTTCCTTAAGTCTCTCTCTCCCCCTCTCAAAGAGCTTGAGTTCATTACAGTATATATCTAAGGCATTTACAAGCCTAAGATATATACTTTCTAGCTCGATCTAAATATGGCCAATGCTACTTGTACTTGCTTATTCTTTGTACTAATGTTTTTCTCTCATGAACTGATTTGTATTGATGGAAGGGATTTGAAAGTAAATAATGAGTTGAAGTGTGTGAAGTGCTTGAACCTAGATGCAAAAATCATGGCTGGAAAGAGTGCTGGAGATCAAAACACTACTCAGACCCAGAGCCCAACCCCTGGTCATGTAGAAGCTTTCCGACCCACAAACCCTGGTCATAGTCCTGGAGTTGGTCATTCTATCCATAACTAGAATCATCAGAGCATTATCTTCAAACATGTATTACTCTTTATAATTCAGGGTTTTCAATTCTCAGACCACAAAAGAAAAAAAAAATGCATTTTTATTCACTCACTGTGTTTGTGGCTTGTATATATGTAAGTTCTATTTATTTAAATAGTCTGATTGGTTTCTATTGTATTAAGCAGTTGTCTATTAATTCCAGACTTAGACTGTTCTCTCTCTCTCTCTCTCTCTCTCTCTCTCTCTCTCTCTCTCTCTCTCTGTGTGCAAGTATATCGTACGTAGTCATGAACTCATGATCTTGTCTCGGCTTTCAACTTTGACCTTTTAGGTTCGGGTTCTAATCAGGATTTTGTGTGCATCGATGAATATATATTGAAAGTTAACAGGACACAAAGACAAGCTCGTATGAATTGTGCATGGGATTCTCAAACCGCCACCCTTAGTGCATGCTTGCAGGGTAAGAAAGTCATGGACGTAGAACGCATGTGATATTTGGCATATATTGCTTGATAAAGAATATTGTGTATATATTAGAATTGTAACTTTCAAATTCCAACTTTCTAAAAAAACCACAAGGTCAATGGTCAAACTTATGCACCAGGAATTGTTGAGGTTCTTAGGGCTCCTAATTTCTGTTTACCTTTTATTAAATTGAAACGTTCATTTTTAACCAGGTCATTAACCATTCTGAAAACGTCATGCACATCCTTTGTTCTTAATTACAAAAGAAGCTACTAAGTGTGTCGCTCCGTTGCATAATCAAGGAGCACATGAAAACTCGAATATTGATTCCAATTGCAAAACTAGATGTCCTATATCATAGATAATACCATCTATGTCTGCACGAATCCGTCTATTTCCACGAAGCATCTGTTTTCTATTAACCAACAGTGTGTATCTATGTCCATCCTATTAATTAACCATTTCTTGCAATTTCAATGCAGACACCAAACAACATTGACGGGTATAAAATCATCACACGAAACAACTGCTTTTTTATCTTTCAATAAAAAATCACATTTTAAAGTACAAATCTATCAAAGTTCAGGTAATGGGTTGCGTTTTCGTTATTTTGAATTGTATGGATTGGTTTTGGGTTACGCTTAAATTTAGTGATGTGGACTGCTTTAGTTATGTGGTTTTGTTACGCATTTTCCTTTTGGGGTTATTACCCTTTTACTATTAATATCTTTGGTGTCTTGTTGATAGTCTTTGATATCACTACAACAAAACTAGTCTTTTGCGACGCACAAAGAGCACCGTAAACGGTTATTCACGGCGTGAGCCCCCAAGCAGTAAAAGCCTCTGTTGTAAAAGATGTTTTGTCAAACACGACGTACTCTACTAGCCCTGAATAATTTAAGCAAAACACGCCGTAAATGCCTTTCAAGGCATGCCTTGCATGCCTTAATTGGTATTAGATACGACATTAATAGAGTGTCATAATATTGTGAAAACAATTACAGCATACCTATGTGCCGTAATTTATAGCTGATACGGCGTTTGTTGAGCGTCATAATATTGTGAAGGCAATTACAATATACGTTGTACATCGTAAAAACAGACTACCATAAAAAATTATTGCTAATTTTGAATTCGTAATTTACATTTATTTTAACAATTCATTTTTGATAAACCTCACTTCATAACATCTAAATAAATGTTGTAAAGAATACGATAAAATGATAACAATAATGATCATAAACACATTAAACTCAAAATACTTGGATTAATTAGTAGAAATTGTCAATTACAGTACAATTGGTAGTTTTCTCAATTACAGAACAATTGGTAGTTTTCACAATTACAATACAGTTGGAAGTTTTCACACAAACAAAAAATTTGAATTGTTTTGTTCCTCTTACAACTGACGTACATCCTAAAGTTGACAGAGGAAACTAATGATGACTACAAAGCAGCATCATACCAAAAAAGCAATCTCCCAAGCACATTCTCCATGTCCAAAGAGCATGCAAGTGATCACAAAAGTGCACCATACCAACAAAAAACAAAGCAATTCCTTAAGAAGTGCTGGGCTAATTCTCAAACCTGTAGGACCAAAATATATATATATATATAGCTAGTAAGTAATAGAAAAACAAGAAATACTAAAGTCGAAATTGATATAACTTTGTGAACCATCACCACCAAAATTAGTACCTTTCAGTCAAGAGCTAGTAAAAGGAGATGAATTCAATTGGCCATGCGGTTGTACTAAGAAGTGCATCATCAAGAAGAAAAAATGCACGTGTTGGTAGAGGTAAGTTTATCCCAGGTACAAGTCTCACTAGTTGGAAAAAAAGTTACTTAAAGATCAATGCAAAGCCACAATAATCAAAGCTTTCAACTATTTTGTATCTATAAAAGGAAGTAAAAGCCAATGCTTACACGCAACTGAGCAGCTGATATATATGAGAACGATATATATATATATATATATATATATATATATATATATATATATATGTTTCTGAAATCCTTCTTTATAGTTTTTCATGGTTTTCTAGGATACCAAATAAAAAGTCTCCAAATAATAACACCCAAAAACAGAAAAGGCGTAGCTTAACACTAATAAATAGGAAAAAAAAAAATCATCTATGGTGGCTCACAAAGTCTATGCGTCCATTCATGTGCTCCATGATCTTCATCACTTCAACAAACTTCTCCGGAGAGAACTGCATGAAAATGTTCGATAAATGAATTCCTTACCGAGGTGCTTTTCTAATTTATCAAGCGTTATAATTCGACCAACCTTCCATTGGATAGCACATGGTCTAATATTTCAATTGCACTCAATTAAACGTGGTGTAATCATTCGTTGTGTGGGGTTTAGTGATATTATTAAATGCATCATCATGCATGACAAAGTTCAGGGCAGAGGAAAAATGGCTTTCGTGGTGCCAAGGATTTCAACATGGCAATTTCAAAAACAAAGTAATGAGCATTATGATTTATTGGAATCACACTGTAATCAAGATTATTACGTAAAGATGCAAGCATTAGTTGAGAAAAATAAAATTTGTCCGTATACTGAATGGTACGACTATGCTTACAGAAAAAGAAGGAAAAGAACTAGTACATCATGTCTTGCCTTCAACTTCTCTCCAACATTCATCACGGCTGCAATGTTCTCCAAGCTAAAGGGCTGTTGATCAGTATTGAGACGCAATGAGAACATGGTTGCAGTTGAGCCACTTCCATAAGAGAACAGTATCACCCGCTTGGCATCCTGTTATCAAGCAAAACTTATTAGACCAAAAGTTTCAGGTCGAGAAGTCGAGCCTTTTGGATAAGAAATTTATGGCATTTGCCAATGAGATGTGCTTGTTGTGAAGGAGGGATACAAATGCCACATAAAGATATGCAGTGTACATGTTTCCAACTTGCTTTGGTACAAAATTGTTGGTACAACCTTAGCGTCTTCGTAGAGGGGCTTAGCAACTTGCTGGTATGCCTGTAGTTAAATAAATAGTGAACAAAGATCAGCAAATATAAATCAAAACGATGCTCACAATCAAAAGAATGGAGAATGTTGCAAGTATAATAGGCTAAGCTACCCAATATGATTGGTGGGGGAAATCAAATGGCTTGCCCAAGAGACTCATTTCCAATCTTTTTTTCAAATACAAAGCACTTAAAGAATTATGATTCAAATTTCACAGCAACTTAAAGCCAACCAAACAACTTTCGTTTTCAACAACTATCAGCAAGACGAGCGCCAAGATGCCTATTAGAAGATCTGCATTATGGTGACAGAGAAAGTGAATACTAAAAGTGAGAATAACGCAATAACAGAAAATGACGCTATACAGCTGCAACCTCAAATTTTCATTCGATATAATACCATGAACACACGGCGACTCAATTCGAACTCCCCAACGATGCCCCCACCACCAATTCCTTGGTGACACGACGAGGGAAATCATACCACCTACTCCTAAACTGTAGAAAACTATCCAAAAATTCATGAAACGATGTATCACTTGCCACTGACAAGAATGGGGCAGCAGCAACACACAAATAGTGAAAATATTAACAACAAATTGATTATTCAGTGTTCAGTTTTCAGCTTTTGCGAGTCAAGATGTAATTGACATAGCAGTAATTTTACGTTGTCGCCAAAACTCCTTAGGTTTCACTTCAGCTAGCGAGAGAGCTCTCTGTTAAGAAGATCCACCACTCTCCACGACTCCAGGGCGTTCAATTCGCCTTCGACCGCCTCGTCCTGGGGCAAGTAATTTACGAAATTGCCATCCTGAGCTCTGCTCGGCACCCACTCACCTTTCTCCCACATCTGAACCCTGCTCCCCGACGGCAGCGCCATAGCAGCAGTGGAAGTTTCGGGCATTGGATTGCTGCTTGGAGAGCGATTGGCGGAGAGATGTGAAGAGCGTGGGATTGGGATTTGGATTGGGCTCTCGAGGGATTGGATTGTTGTGGTCTGGATTCTTGGGGACGAAGATCTTTTGGGGTTTTGGGAAACCCTTGCTTCCAGCGGGTTGCAGGTGAGAATTTCGATTCGACATACTCTTACCTCGCGCTGAGTCCGATCAGATTTCTATTGAAGGCAAGTGAGAATCAGAGAGAGTTCGACGTGGATCCGGGTGTCGTCGCGCTAAAGAGAGACTGAGAGATGCGATCAGCGATTCAAGGAGAGGAAAGTGAATTGGAATCGTCTTAAAAGATTTAAGTTTGATAATTCATTAAGGCGCCATTACTTCCCGCTTAACATATGAAAATTTTATTTACGACATAACGTGAAGTCTTAAAAGGGAAGAAAAGTGCGTCGTGTAAATTGTCAAATACGACACACAATGCTTAAACCGTAAATATTTTTATTTAACGACTTGCACAAAAGTGATGCCGTGAATGCAAGATTATTCGCAAGTATTACAACATAAACCTTATGAATGTCATGATTACTATTATTTAAGGCATGCCATTACTGAATGCCGTAAATTTCAAGTCGTAAAAGACCCAAACTGTTGTAGAATGGTTGAAGTTTATCAATGAATATTGTTTTTAAGAAAAATCTGATAAGAGAGGACATATGGCAAGTTTGTAGGTATATCTACCATGTCAGCAAAGACAGTTGGAATTTGTTGAAGAGTGGTTATTTTAGATAAGATTTGGTTAGATTGGATAAAAGATTTTCTAGTCATTAAGTCAGTTGGTTGCCTTTATATGTAAGCTTTCTAGAAAGACTCTTTGTATTGAACCATTGTATTGAATGAATATTCATCCTTCGAGTGCACTACTCACTCTCTCTCTCTGAGTTCTTCTTTCTCGCTTCATTTTTCTGCTTTCTTACGGTACTTAATAAAATCTACCAAAGCATAAAATATAAAAATCCAAGGAAAAACCCAAGCTAGAGAGAAAAGAGGAACCCCTTGATCTTTTCCCATGGCTCGTTGCTTCGACTCCCTTCTCCTCTCCTCTTGTCCCCTCTCTATTCTCTTTCTCGTTTCTTCTAGTTTTGCCTAGCTCCTTTTTATTTTATTTTCTGAAGTTTCTATTTGGCTTTGACGCAATGTTGGTATTGCGGTGCATTATCTTGGGTTGTAGCGATGATCTCTACCTTAATGACAGTGTCTTTCTCATGGTTGACAACGGTATCGATTAGTGGTTCAAGTATTCGATGTAGTTCTGCCTCACATTCAACATCGAACTTTCATTCTCGTAAAGAGAACTTGAATATGTTGTCGATGCACTTCATCAGAATTAGGTCACTTTTGTCAATGTCCCAATTAGGTTGTTATGCAAAAATTATTAAATTATAAATCAATCTAATAACTATTTAAGGATCGAACATAATTATTATTTAACTAATTAACAAATACTTCTAACTCATTGATCAAGTGCGTCTTCATCTCCTTGGGGACGGCTCTCCAAGACTCCTACTCCACAAAACATTTTGTACGCACTAATGCCCCAATGTCGCACCTAAACCTGGAGCGCATGTCCGACTCCCCAAATCCCCTTAATTCTTCACACTTGATTCGGTAGCGGCTCCCACCAAAAGTCTATCGGACCCCGGGTGTAGCTCTCTTCTTTTTCTTGTCTACCAATAAAATATAAATTTAAAATAGTCAAGTTAAATATATAATTAATTTATACAACACACAAAATTTAGTACATATTACCTTTTCCTGAACCTTTGCCCTCGACTCTCTTTGATGAACGAGCATCAGAGTCGACCATCGTGCGAAAATTCAAACAACAATTGGAATAATAATCCGGAAAAAGTAAGGAGTTTTCGGAACAAATTGTGAATAGGGAGAGCGAAACTGTAAATTTGTCTTTTCCTTCATCGCGCAAAACCCTGTAGTAAATATGGCATTCATTACTTTGACTAAAAAAATTGACCGTCTGGTAAATGTTGACTCCATGCGCAACGAAGACTCGTCTCGCAAGTTTTTGGCGCCAAATTATAGCCTTACTCGCGTTTTTCTGCAAAATTTTGTACAACGGAATCCTTCATTCGTCGCGCAAAGGTTCTTTGCGTGACTAAATGTTGTGTCGCGCAACTTGTTTGTAGACCTGGCATTCGTGTCATGTTTCTCGTGTTCATGTCGTTTTCGTGTCATACCCGATAGCTTAACGAGTCGTGTCGTGTAACACCCGTTAAAGTAAATGGGTAATATAACCCGACTTGAAATCGACCCGTTAATATTATCAGGTAATATGACCCGACCCGTTACCCGTTAAGAAAAATATATTTTAAATCAATAAATAATGAAAATGAAAAACATAATTTGACCCCAAAAAAATGTAAAACATAATACTAAATTAGTATGTACATACTAAGTTTCGGAGTTGACCCATTCACGAAAGTTGTAAAGCTCGTCATTACGAGTGATTTTATTTTTTATTTTTTACATTTTTCACACTTCTACAATAATTATTAATTTTGCATTCAAATAAAAAACACTATTCATGAGATTTGGAGGGTTTTAAAAATATAAATGACCATGTAACCATCGTCTAAGCGTAGAGGAAGCAATTACGAGCGTTTATATATGCTTTTACATTTTTCAAACTTATACATTAACGATTATGAATTTAATTTATTTTGAACTCTCTTAAAAATACTATTCATGAGGGTTTGTATGGTTTTAAAAATGGGAGTTTTAATGAAACACTCATGGTAATGTTCACTTTTAATGAAAAACTACATTTTTACCTTTCCATGCTACTATTCAGTACACCTTTATTTGTCATTTTTCATTAAAACCAAAGTTTTTTTTTAGACTTTTCGTTAGTTTTCCTTTTAAAAATTCAAACGATAATGTACCCATCCTCAAAGCCTATATGATGCGATTACGAGCGTTTACATATTTTTTCACATTTTTGGCACAAGTAAATTAATTGTTATAATTTTTTTAATGTGTTTGATATTTTTAAATTACTTGATATTTTTATTTTTAATGTGTTTTATAATTTTTTAATCTCACTCTTTGCCTATAGTATACTATAAAAATAAATAAATAAATAAAACTTAAAATTTTAAAATTTGTATAGAAAAATAATACAATTATAATTAATAAACAATATATACATATCCATTATATCTATTGTATTTTATAGTAAGTTTTTTTAGTAGTTTAAAAAATTAAAATATCAAATTAACTTTTTTCTTACCGTGTCGAAACAGGTTACTCGCGTGTCACTCTCGTGTAAACTTGTTAAGGACCCGTTATTAACAGGTTCATATCGTATGATCCGATAATGACCCGATTAGTTATCGTGTTGACCCGAAATCCGTTTTTTTCGTGTCGTTTACGTGTTGTGTTAACATGTCGTGTAAGAAATTGTCAGGTCTACTTGTTTGGTACTTTACTTTTTGTGCGATGAACTTGCACAACGGAGGCTTAAATTTGTCTCGCGAAGCTCCCTTGCGCGACGACAGCTTCTTCGTCGCATAAAGTTTTGTTGCACAAATGATTTTTTCTACTAGTGAGTGTCTCTCTCATGGCTGACAACGGTATCGACTCTTCGTGGCATTTTTGGTCTTAAGGCTAGGACTTTTGTTCTGGTCATGAGCCCAATTAGTGTGGGCATAGTTTTTGGATTTATATATAGTGTTTTGATTTTGATTTTTACTTTGTCTTAATAAATCCAGCAACTCGGTATGAGTTGATTGTGTTTTATAGTCTTTTTTAGGACAATTTCTTCAATGTGTTTTCGGTATGAATCAGTCGTGTATATATTTGCGTTCAATCTGTACTTCTGGTATGTGTCATTTTTGCGGCATGGATTCTTTTTTGTTGTATGTGATTCTCTTTAAATTATATATGTCAATTTTGGTAAAGAGTTTACTCATATTTGAGTCATATTTGCTCTTCGTTACTATGTTTCTTGAATTGAGTTGAAGAATCTTTTGTTTTTTTAAATTGAAATATTTGAGCATAATTTTGATGTTTTTCCTTTCAATAATATTTGACTAATTTTAAATACATAAACAAATAAATGTTGTCACTTAATACCATGGTCTATTAGTTTTTATTTTATTTGTAAGTAAGAAGTGTTAAATTCCTTTCGTAAATCGATTTCAATACCAAATTATTATGGCTTTGTGTGGTTTAGCCCGAAACCCCCTTCCCATGACTTAATAGAAAAGACATTGTTGTAGTGAAAAAAAGATGAAGAAATTACTCAAATCTAGAGAACCTTGGTGAACTTGTGCTAGTCATTAACTCATTATAACTCATCTTTGAGGTCGATCAAAACCTACAAGACTTAATCATATAGAACAAGATCAGCGCCATGCGTGAGTGGGTAGAGACTGGATGGTTATACGTACATGTACAGTGTTAGAACTCTTATAACGTGGATTTACAAAATAAACTCACTTTGTAATTTGTATAGAAATAGAACTATTTTCGATACGAAAAAACAAAGTTAGCTAGACTTCACTTAGTTATTCCTCTAATTGCTGAAATGATCAATTTTTTAATATGTTTTGTTGATATTTAATTGACATGTCGTCAACGTTTGATTACTATTGTCAATAGTTAACCATTATATATGTCATCAAGGAAAAACCAAATTTGTTCTTCAAATAAAAAACATTAATAATGGTTGTCCACAATTATTATATGGATTTTGACAAGCATTAGATAATTACAATAAATTATCTAAACTGTGGAAAGCGGAATTCAAACTTGGATGCATAAGGTGGAGCACATTGTTTTAGTTAACTTGACTAAATTCATGTCTGCAAGAATTTTGAGAATGTAAGAAATATGAGAAAAGTTAGGTTGGTCTTACCAAAAAAAATATATTTAAATTATAATTTGCTTGAATCTAACATTGTATATAAGCCGACCACATACAAAAATCGCATAAACCCCATAAGCATGCGGTCGAGATCCATACACTTTCACAAATATGATAAACATTAATAATCCAACCTTTCAGCAATTGTCCAAATACCTAGAAAACATTTTGTTATGGCTAGTTAGTGGATCATAGTTAGTGGGAAGGTTCGTATGTGTGAAATAGTAGTGGGAAGGACACCGTTTCCTTTTTTTATATAGCCTTTATATGGAGCTAGCCCTGTACAGTTGTTTGATAAGTAAAATTGAAAATCTCAACCTGTAAAGATTGAAGATCTCATGCAAGTTTATTGTAGGTTTAGCACTAGTCTTGCTCATAGCTAGTAATTGAGTTGAAGACCGATTAGCGTTATATTCTTTTAATTCATGTCAACCTAACACTTTTATAAGTATATGAGTTTGATTTTTTTTTTTTTTTCTGTATTACACTTGGGATTGAAACCTGACGTGTCATAATCTCAACTTATTAACTTCAAGAACTTCTTTTATTTGATTTTTTAATGTAATATGAAAGTAGCTTAATTTAGGCCAAAAATGAGAATTTTTTTTTTCTTTCAAAGTTTCACATGGTTAACTCTTAAACACCAACTCCATGAAACCTGAATCTAAAATCTCAAAAGAAAAAAAATAATATAATTTTACAAAGTGTAGCATGCGGATGCGCTTTTGCACTTGAAACTCTCTGTCGTGATGAGTTTGAATTCAAATGGTTAAACCCGCCTATACGTGCACGTAGCACACACAGTAGACATTAGCAATCAAAATTCTCCCATGCTATGTGCAGAGTTTTTTTTTAATTAAACAAAATATATAGAAGGGTAGTTTTAGTTGAAATAAATAGAAGGGTAATTTTTGAACAAAATAAATTCTCCAATGGGGCCGGCAAGCAGAATAAAGACAACTAACATGTAGCGGTGGTGCATAAATTTTTCTAATGAGAGGTTGGGCTTCACAGTTCATATAAACCGTTCACAGATCGAGTACTTTATATCTTTAGGGCACTTGCTTTTGGTGGGATCGATTTTATATATCTCACAATCTGTCCTATGGAATCTTCCCGCTCCTGTGGCTATGGACCTGCACATGCCTTGCCTGCTCTCCAACCCTTAATTTAGATACTATTATAGTTGGACAATGAACACAGGCGGTTTAGTGCATGCCACTAGAGATATCTCTCTCTCTCTCTCTCTCTCTCTCTCTCCCCCAACCCCTTCATATAAATACCACAGTCGAGCAAAGTTTTGAACACACACCAACAATCAAAACCCTATAGCACAAGATACCCTCTCTCTCTCTCTCTCTCTCTCTCTCTCTCTCTCTCATCGAACTAAACTTTCGTAAGATGGCCAAGAGTACTAGGTTGACCACTGCCACTGTTTGTACTTGCCTGATCTTTTTGATATTTTGCCATGAAATAGTGCATGTCGAGGGAAGGCATTTGAAATGCAAGAAATGCTCATCAAGGCATAGTCATGAGACCACGAGTACTATTACTGCTCGTCTGAGTAATACTCGTGACCATCACCACAAGACTGGTGGTAGTTTCGTCGGAGCTGATCATGATCGGACGAGTAAGATAGAACATCTTGTTGATGATTTTCGACCCACTGCACCAGGTCACAGTCCCGGTGTTGGTCACTACATCAAAAATTGATTTATTATATCCTATAATCAATTATCACAATTATTGTTTCAGTCAAATATGTTGGCTGTATCATGTGTTTACTATCGATCCTTCTCCAGTGTATATAAATTTTATTCATGATGACCCCTTTCTTTCTCTACATTATAATTCAAGTTTTAAAATTAAGAGCTAATTTAATAATCATTTTCAGTTGTTAACCTATATATTTTGAAAAGTCAAAATTGAGTCAATTGACTGTTATCAACTAAGCTTTGAGTTTTTAATTTAGAAATAAAAAGAATAAATATAAATTGAAAACAAAATAATTATCAATCATCATCAAATTACATAAAAGAATCAGTGATTGATAGTTTCCGTGTTTTATATTTAAAAACCATATGGTCAGGCATTACTATAAGTTTATTTAACCTATATCCTAGATTTTGAATTACATAACTTGAAAGCTCAAATTGTAGCAATAACCTAATGTACGTCAAAGAGACAGATTCTATTTGCGAAATGCATATATACGAGTACAATCATGAACAAAAGTGAATGTAACATACGAAAAACTTGAAAGACAAAAGAAGGTTTAAATTCTTCCAGTAAAAATGAAAAGTGTGTATAAAGAATTAATTCAAAATTAGCTTGTGGGTTTTGCTTGGTCCCATGTGCAATTAGAAACCAGTACGGTTGGTTAAGTTAGTTTAAGCACCGGTACAGCCTCTTTTTTTGTTTTTTTTGGTGTGTGTCGCACCAGTAAAGCTTTAGCACTGTCGAGAAATTGGTCAAAAAAAACAAAATAAATATGAATAATGTTAGAGAGACTAAATTTTGTAAATTAAATGACATGGAAGTTAATGATTGGATTATTACTTAAACGTTGATAAACGTGCTCATTTCCTATTGGTGACACATCATTTAGTTTGCAAATTTAATTAGTTTACAAATTTAGTCTCCTTAACATTACTCTTCTGTTTAATTCTACTTAACTAATAGCTACTTAATTAAGAAATTTCACTTTTCCCTTTCTTAACTAAAAAGGTGAAATTAGTTGATCACTTTATGAGATTCCTAGCTTAAAATAATATCTTTGTACCCTTCTTGTTTAACGCATAGTTATATTTTAGACTAACAAACAAAGGGAATGTGGAGGCTAACTACTTATGATGTTTGGTTGTCAAATTACTATTGTAATCTTACTCTCTTACATGCAAGAGTGTCAGAAAAAACCAAATTCATGGGATTTAGTCATCAACTACAAGTTTATTTTCTTCTTGCTTAGAATGATTAGGAAGAACTAATTAATTCCCCGACAGAATAACCATCCGTCCCATCAAACTCATTCATAGTTTAATTTAAGAATTGCAATAAATCAAAAATAAAATCTCGTGGTTCCTTGTAATAGAATTGTTAAACTGAATGAATATTATCGACGGTAGAAGGTGCGCTTACATATGTGGTACTTGTCGTACAAGAAACAATAACTGAGCGTACAAGAAAGTGTCAGCTTTAACACTAGAACCAGGTGTTGAGAGTGCCGTTCTGAATTCCATATAACCTACATACATAAAAACGCATGCATACAAAATCTAAAAGAGTAATTAAGATCCTCAGCATATACAGCACCTATAACCCCATATATACATTATCAAGTAATCCGAATTTTCAGTTAATTTTTCAGAATTTGCTGGTTTGGGTTGTCTAGGGTTACGCTATCAAATAATTCGAATTTTCTGTTAATTTTCCAGTTCATCTGCCTTTCTTCTTTTTAATGCTTGTTTAATTTGAACAAAGGTTATTCTGATTTGCTCGAATAGTCATAAAGTAATTAACCAATCTAATTATAAATAAAAAATAAATAAAAAATTCTCAACCAATTAAAATTTTGATAAATCCTAGAAAACACTGATAATGCTTTCACATATATTTAGAAAAATGTATATCTTTCGTGGCAGGGTGTGTTCCGCATGCTTCAGATTTTATTTCTGCTCGCGTTACCCAAGTCTGGGCTGCCAAGATTGGTCTACAATTTGTCAGTGACTTGTTCTTTCAACAAGTGATTCGGAAATGGATGGGAAAACCGTGGTGGACAGCATTAATCGAGACGAGGAGTGCTTTGAGTCTGGAGGAGATTTATTGATCAAGTTCCTGTGACAATTTTCAAAAAGTTTCTTGTACTTGGCGGCAATGTCGGGCAGCAAATGTAGTTGCCCATGAACTTGTTGAATTATAAGCTGTGAGTTAATTTTGAATTAGCTCTAATTAAGCCTTATTAATTAAATGTGTATTCACTTGAGTAAATATGCCAAGTGTTAGGCTTATAGGTAAAGGTTGTGAATACCAAATGGACAATCCTAGAGTATAGGAAATGAAGGGCTTTGGTTGTTAACGGAATTTGAGGTGAAGAGTGCTTTGTGCTCATTCACTAACATTTTAGACAAATATATATATATATAGAAAAGGAAACATTCCTCTGCAATTAAGCAGAGAGAAAGGAAGCATTTACACGATTTGTGCTTTCTCATTTTTTCTCTTCCTTCATCTTCTTCGATTCTCATTAAAATATAAACATTCATCTTCTTCGATTCTCATTAAAATATATACAAAAGCAATTCATTACATTAACAGAACTGGCGGCCAAATTTGCTTTACAATCTGTTGATTTTGTCCCTTGGGTGGAGGAGGAGCCACCATGGCGTGCTGATGTAGCAGAGGTTTAAGTATCAATGCATTTGCTTTTCATCAAAATAAAAGACAAAAAAAAAAAAAAAAAAACCAACTACAACAACAACAAAAGGTCCCCATGCCCCGGAGGGCAAACCATTTTTCAAGCATATCTACGAGACTAGCTACTCTAACGTATCGAGAATCTGCTAGTGTTTGTTGAAAGTTAGAGTGGCCTGAATAAATGTATACTACTACTAGTCCATGATCAACAAAGTTATGAAAAAGAAGTATAAAACTAATCATATGTCATCCAAAATTTAATTAGCAAAGTAATCTCACCTAATCTTATCAAATCTTTAAGTTGATGATCCTATTTCTAGCTATTTTCTTACTCTAGAATATGATGATCAATACATTATTCAATTTTCTTTTGCATCAGTACTCCAATCAAATATCTATGCTAATATGAATTTGTTACATTTCCCCCCCCCCCCCCCCCCCCCATTAATGGGTTTGAATTAAACCAGCCTTTTGTTGAAAGTTAAGGGAATAGACCACGTCATTCAAATGGTCACACTAGGGAACCAAAGCAGTTTTAAGCTGCAGTATTCTCTGCGGATCAGGTAATTTTGCGCGCTATCTAAGGCGAGCACGGTGTTCTCGTTGAGTTCATGCCCAGTTTCTCTACGATATAACTGTTCATCACGATATCAATCCACCAACCTTCAAGTTGAGGAATATCATGATCGAGACAAAGCCTAGCTAGTACCCAAGATCTTGACTATTGCATTGATTAACGCAAACCTTGTCTTCGAGCCAAAGAATCCAGGGCCGAGAGATGTTCCTTCCTTGGTTGTAATCTAAGTCAAAGTCGAGATAGCTCAACACACACCACATCAAACTATATCCTTTGCATTTCTCATGTGTATTGGAACACCCGCAATTTCAAGATTGGAAGGACATAGCTTACAACCTATATTTAACGCCGCAGGCCAAGTATGACTTTGGTCGTAATATTTTGACACGCCCGGTAGGACATCATGTAATCAATCAAGGTGATCAATGAAGAAGACGATTTTGACTGGGAAAAAAAACTTCAACTGAGGAAACTCTGACACTAAATGAGACAGGCATAGGGTCAAACACGATCAAATACAGGAAATCGAACATTTTTTCGAGTAGTGCCTTATGGATGACGTAGCCACACTCCTTCCCAAACTTTTCTTCTTGGACTAGACCCGGTGGCAAATCCAGGATTCTAATCTTGGAGGGTCCAATGTAAGACATCCAAGTTTTATTACACGATTCATCTTGCACATCATTCTTTTTCTCAAAATTTTGCACATCCTTCTCAAAGAAGCTTTTATTCCTCTATTTCTCTGTATTTATTTTACAAATACTAAATGCTAATTTTATTTTATAATTGGAGTTAACCAGTTCAATCACAAAAGCAGAAGCCAAAACATTTTGTATAACAAACCTGTTTATACATTTCTCTTTCTCCAACCATAATTTACAAAGTTTATCCCAAGTACCAACATTTCTTACATTCTTTTTGTTTTTCCATTTCTGGTTCTCACAGTAAACCAAAACGGAAAGGGAGTTCACAGAAAAGAATCGGGTCGGGGCAACTTAAAAACAGTAATAAGCTTTGTACTTACTAGCGGAAGCGTCTACTATGGGTGTCAACCGTAATTTTAACAAACCTATCTTAGCCAAACTCAGCTCGACTGCTCTTCACATATAAATAGCCTGCGGGATGATCCCAGAGTGCATATGGATGGAAAGCGTCTATTTTTTCTGCTTTTCATTGATTTCCTGTGTGCTCTAGCAAAAACTTTTAATTCAAACTGAAGAAGAACGAGCAGTTATGACGCCATTTTCATCTGTATTTGCCGATGGACATGTACCAGAAACTCAACATAGGAGGGGCCATTCGGACTCTGGTCTTCGACCATGCATGAGAAAAACAATGCTCCTGCAAGGAAAGATAACACAATACTTGATAAAAACCAATTGATAATCTTTCTTTATTTTAATGCCTTCATAGTGATAAAACTATGATAAATAGTTAAATTATGCAATAGTATCTAAGTCCTTGGATCAGATATTCGTCCAGGTTCTCACCTGACGGATCTCCTTTCTTGCACAACTTTAAGCTGCACAAAAATAAGACAAATTTAGAAATCATTGCTGCAATTCATTTCTTCCTAACAAGTAAGGAATCACGAATGAAAAATAATATCATACCGAAGGTAGGAACATCTTTGGCGCCGTATTTCATTTACCACACCATTCAGCTTCTTCGATAACAGATTATCATACTGCTGCAGCACAAACTGGGCAAAAGAACTTACAAGTTAAACAATGATAACTTGCAAAGCGAGAAAGGATTCAAGAGAATGAATTCAACTCATGCACCCTCATTTATCAAAATCTTGACAATCATATAATATTATATAAAAAAATATGAAAACAAGAAAAATTGATAAATAATGAATTAAGCCTCGTTTAAAAAAAATTTCAATTAAGCACCCAGCCCCCTCATTCTAGTGAACTGAAACAGGTCCCGAGAAATCAAGTTCAGATACTCAATGCCTGAGGCTTGAGGCTAATTGAAGTTTACAATTATGTCAGGCAGAAGATGAGTAACCAAAGAGAAACGATAAGGCTACCTGAGTAGGAAGTCCATCAGCAGAGGTGATTCCAAACAGTTGCTGCAAAATTCCAGGATCCACCAAGTTTCCAATATATATTCAACAGTCCTCACCATTCTCTAGAAGATAAATTCCCTTGTCACTCACGTGTTCGCTAGAAAGTGGAATCACCGGAGGAATTAGAGATTCATCACCCTCCTGTCAATTAACAGATGACACCGGTGATATAAAATGCATATCTCGAAGAGTTGAACAAGAAGCTAAATGACACACCTTTTTGGATTCGAGATCATAAATAGCCACCATTCTGGGGTACACCAGTGGAACTGCCAAAGGAACAGAAAGGGAAGACACATGATTGATCCAGAAGGACTGCTCATCTATTTTTCCATCACTTCGTAGCCCCGTACTTTTGATTAATGCTGAAAATGGAAAACAAGCACAAATATATCAATATACATACAAACTCTTCTAAGAAGCTGAATGATAATTCTGTGCAATATGTTTCCGCAATGGAAGAGGCATGTTTTTCTACCAAACAGAACAGATTGTTTTCTGGGTGATAAGCAGTCCCTTTCTGTGTTGCAGCCAGAAAAATGTTATGGAGAAGTCTAGTGTTCCCGCTAAGGTTTGTCTTTCGGCTTGGATCATATCTCATGGTCATAGGAATGAGCTCTCGGAAGAAAGAAAGGTTCTGGCATCATTATGGGCTTCTGTGTCTCCAGCCTTAGGGATTTTCATTTCTGGAAATTAATTAGAGACATTAGACTGGGGAGCTGCCGTAGGGTGCTCTTTAGAGTTTTGACTTACAACATTAGAGGTGTAATATGGTTTTGTTTCTGTTGAGAGTTGTATCAAATTGTTGTCGACCTTTTTTTCACTAAGTTTTTGTACTACGCTCTGATTGTTTTTCATACAATTATGTTTCTCATGAAAACAGAAATAAAAACATTAGAACAGGAAACAGCACCAACCACACACACACACACACACAAAAAAAACCATAAACTAGTATGAATGTATAAAGTAGATAATAATATACCAAGGGTGTATAGAGGCAGGAGCTTCAGTGCCTCCGGAAGAATAAGCTGTCCAGAAGATGATACAGTAGCACAAAATTTACGATATGAAAGCAGACTACTGATGCACAGATTTGTCACTTGTTCCCGTACACGCAAGAGAGCACTTGAAGGAATTTCGTTTGCCGCTATACACAATATTTAAAAAGGACTTGCAGTCAGAATTCGTCCAAAGGAAATTAGACAGAATGTCACAACAAACTGCTATCCTACAACAATAGCAAAGCCTTATCCCACTCTATCCTAAGAATAAAAAATTGGCAAGATGCAGCAAGTGATTGAAAAGGAACACATAGAAAGAATTTACATCATCATTTCAATACATCAGAGGTGAATGATGAAAGAGATTTTAAAGACAGTGATTTCATAAATTCATTCACAGATTTAAGCACCGGGTTTAACTGAGGACAAGCATTACATAATGGCAAAATTGAGGATAACAAATAGAAAGCAACAAAGAAGAACAGCATATAATAGCATACCTTGCTTCATGAAACACACAAACTGAGTGTCCAAATCAGCAGCACGAAACAGATTACTTAGCATACTTGTGCATGGCAGAGACAAAGTTGTAACTCGAATTCTCCGTTGACCATACACAGTTGTGTATAAAAGGGCACACTGGATAATGAAAAATATCAAAACACATTAATAATGAAATATATAAATATGACTAAAAACATTGAAACAGTTAGTTGCAGAGATGGGTGATTTCATAAAATTAGTAGTGAAACATACAAGAAAAAGCTCAGAAGATATTATATCAGAATTACTGCATTAGAAACCTTGGCAGAAAACAGAGAAATTAAAATTAAAATTTGTCGCAGTCAATCTGCATGATAGAAGCGACTGGTTATGACCAGTATAAGAGCCAATAGCACTCTCTCCAAGGCAAAACGACAAAAGGAGAGAGAGAGAGAGAGAGAGAGAGAGAGAGAGAGAGAGAGAGAGAGAGAGAATAAGGACAATGAACACCACAAAACAGAAAACTAGATAAAGGGGGCAGCAAGAGCTAATTTATTTTCAAGCTGCAAAATCTTGATTTTACTGTCACTGTGTCCCCGCGGGGGCTGGTTGGGCTAATTTACTTCCATGGACGATGAATGATAACTAAGAAACATAGTCTGATGTAGTGGTAATCAGGGATATTATATGTACGAACCCCAGGTACGTCAACATCTGTAGGGATACGTTTGCAAAAGCTCCCATGGTACTCTTGAACATGAATACCCTGCAAATGATGAAAACAAACTTATCTTACTAGAACACTTAATATATTTATAAAAAAATATATATAAAATTAAAAACGATCCAGAATCATCATAGTTAAGTGGAGAAAGAGGTTCAAAAACTTGCCTGGCTACATCTTACACGCATCACCCCCTCAAGACCTTGAGGTCTTGTGACATTCCATCTAAGATCATTGTAGAGCGTTGCAGGATCAGAGACAGCTGAGAAGGGGTAATAGTAGTAAACCTGGAAGATTGAGGAAATACAAAACGCTGAATATTAATACAAGAAGGTAACTCACACAGTTACACTTTTGTATGTGCAAATGATCCATAGTTACAAGTGGCAGATGCTTCTCAAATCTGATTTCACAGATTTATTGAACAAAACAAAAATATAAATAAACTAAAAAAGTCAATTAGAGAGAACCCTCGACACAATCATAACAGGTAGAAATTTGATGCCAGATGTATGGATGGGGATAGAAGCAAATTCATTAGTACCTGCCCTCCGGTTGTTCTTGGGATGACGGAGATAGAAGCAATGTCTATGTATGACTGGGTAGTGATAAATAAGTTGACACACACCTGGAACATTCCATGAAAAAAAAGAAAATGGTCCAAATAAATTATGCTCAAGAATTTGTCAATTACCACTAAAAATCTCACTCAGTATAGAATTTGCATCAACATGTTAACTGATCATCTAGGGGAAAGAAATTAGTCAAAGGTTTACCTGAAATTCAGCTAATTCAATTGCCATCGTCTTTAATGTTTTGTCTGCTGGTTGGAGTAATTTATGGGCCTCCTGAAATGCAAGTTAAACAAAGAAAACATAATGCCAAGACTACCAGACAACGAATTGAACAGACTGCTCAACAGGTGTAAAAGGGATGATAGCTATGGCCACATAGCACATGCAAATGCAGCAAATGGACTCTCCAATGTTGGATGATATGATTCACAGGATACAAAGACCCAATATGTCAATCTATTCTCCAATAATCATCCTAACAAGTCCATCTAAATGGCCACCTAATTCGCCAAATCTTCAAGTGGGTTCAGGAATTCGAGAAAAGCTCTTTCGCAAGGTATGTAATTCATCTTAACTGAACATATGTAATTGAAAAGCAAGATCTTATAAGTAGGAACAGGGTCCACAGAAAGCGAGTCCTACGGCAAAAGTTATACATGAGGGCTTCCTGATTTTAATGTCGACATAAATTACCAAAAAAAAAAAAAAAAAAGTTGTTTATTATTCTTCTCGTCTTTTGCGATGCAGCATTAATAATTACACTTTCCATTTAATTATTTTAACATATATTTTCCAAATGGGAGATAATGGAGCAAGAATTTTGGTTTTATGTTTTCAACATTAACCAATAAAGCAAGAATGTAATGGGCTGTTTGGCTATTGGGGTTTTCATAACCACAAGTTCAATTTCAATCCTATATAAGTTCATGTTTGTGGCCTCAAGCAAGAATGTAATGGCTGTTTGCTTAATAGTAACTGGGTTACAGGACGACTGCTATAAAGCGCACAGATGGCATACAAGAACACACATAAAAGGTATTACCTTCTCAGCTGAAGATATATTAGCTCTTCCTTCGGCCTCTCTAGCAGAGAGGGCTCCAATTCCAGTTGATGCCAGCACTGCAGAAGCATAAATCATTAGTATTCTCCGAGATGCCAATAAATCCGGTAAAAGAGAACGACGATGCTGAATGCTATGAAGCACGGATACTTTAGTTTGGTCGCATATCCCATATTCGATATTTCATGATACTAGTTGGATACTCCCGAATACAAGTATTCGGCTTTTAAGATACCATTACACTTTCAAACGAGAAATTCAGAGGAGAAAATTAATAGGAATAAAGATTTAGTTGAAATTTGATGACTACAAAGAGCTTGCCCTCTAATTGAAAAAAAAGAAAAAGTAATATAACTCTCACATTTGAATGAACTTGAATTTGGATGTTTTCATGTTAAAATATATTTTTATTGTCGTATCCATGACATATCGTATCCTAGTTTTTAGAGATTTCATGTATTGCCGTGTTGTGTCGCATAGTATCACAGTATCCGTATCCGTATCCATGCTTCAAAGGCTGAATGTAATGAATATGCATGCAAATTCTCTAATTGGTCTGTAGAAGTATACAGGTGTAACGGGACAAATAATGATCCAAGTGAAAATATCTCCAAACCATTTAGCTGTAATTCAAGTTGACTGACTACAAGTTAATGGTGAGAATTCACAAATTCAAAAGAGAGGGAAAGCTTCCGTGACAACTGCAACCATCAACAACTTTGAAATTTGTTTTCTAGGTCGGGTTTTTTTTCAGCTCTTTATTTTGTCTCTAAACCATGAAGGAACTGCAACCCCAAGCATGTTGTTTTTCATTCTATGCTTGCAAGGATATATAAACTTGTTTAAAAAGGGGGAGAAAACATAAAGGGGCATCATAAGTAGATATATGGTGGATACAAGCTTGCCTGACTGAAACACCAAAAGTTTCCCTCCAGTACTCTTCATTGCCAAGAAAGAAGCCTAGGCAAGGGGGAAAAAATGAAATTAGACTAAAAGTACTCATAATAAAGCGACTCTAAATGCATTCTGCACGTCAAAACAATGTTGGGAAACCTGGCTGGATATAAGCCAATGATAGGACTTATTTACTGGAATGGTTGAACAACCAAAGCAGTGTTAGATGTTTGGTCATCTATTTTATAATCATGAAATTAGTTTGAAAATTATTGGGAATTGGATTAAATTATAATCCAATTCTATTATATACAATTAACAATATAAACGTACAGATAATATTATACGACTGTGTTAGAAATCACAGAATATATCGGTTTGATGCATTTTAATCATAACGTGGTAGTTAGAAGAGAAAAGCTGAGAGTTTTGACTGTCTAGATGGAATGCAGCATGGCAGATTAACACTACGGGCTCGTTTAACAGCTAAAATAATGGGTTAACTCCACATGTTGGTTTGACAACTAGTGTCCAAAGACTCCAAAACCGGTTTTGACTGAAATCAACCTAAGAAAGGTGTTCAGACAGGAAGTAAAAGCCAGTTGGCAGCCAAACAAGCCAGATATGATACACACATGACAACAGCTCCATTCATCTCTCCTCAAATCTTGTCATGCATTATCAAATATTGAGGCATGTCCACCACAAAAGGAGGAAAAATAAGAAAGCTGATCAGTATCTTGGCAAGAACAAAACTCTGATCCAATCAGCTTTCAGGTTTATGCAAATATATACACCTGTAGGATTTTCAATTTCTTGTATCTGACTAATTATTCCAAAAATTTCTTACACTTAGCATGTGAAAGAATGATTTTAGATTAGTCGTCTGCCTTTTCTAGCCCATCATTTTAATAACTAAAATTAAATAGCATGAGCATCAGTTATCTTATTGCCGTTCTGATTATACTCTGCTTTGGACAAAAGAACCTCAAAGAAATAAACAAAAGTGTCATGCCCAAGCACAGCCAACACACAGGAGTTATGAAGCTTCATAGTGTCAAGAATATCAACGATATTATGTACATCACATCTGCTTGAAGCGTGTTTTCATGAATTTGTTGTCATATCTATTTTCACTCCCGATGTTCTGTATGTTGAAATGGAATAGCAAACCCCAAGCACCATAAGTAGTTCAGTACATACAACAGTGGTGCACTATACGACATACCTTGATTGCCGCACCAAAGGCTGATTCAGCAGTTTTACTGTTTTGAAACATGGTGGGAATACTTTCCAACAATTGCTAAAAATCTGAATTTAATAAGAGGCATGTGGAAATTTAATAAATAAGATGACAGACTGACTTGTGAATGATTGTTGTTAAATCAATACTAGTACGTAAACACATTTCATGAAGGGACGACAGCAGCTACTGACCTCTGAAAGCTGAACAATAAGCTACTGACATCAGTCTCCAGAGGAGTATAAACATCTTGCACATCAGGAACAATAAGCATCAAAGGCTGAAAACATATATTTAATCTCAGTGAGAAAGCATATAAAACACTTGTTAGGTAAGAATAGAAGCCAAAACTTATAGACCAGAAAGAATACCACCAAAAAATTAAATTCAGATGGTCAGAGAAAGAAGAAGAGAAGAAATTTTAGCTGCAAATTTGATTGTCAGAAATGAAAAAATTACTACAAAAATTTGCTTATCAGAATAGAAGCAGAAGCCATAAAATATTACTGGTTCTATATATCACTCACAAAAAATGAATCACACAATATTTAGAAACGCAAAGACAACTGTGCTCTTCAATGCTCTTCAACTTTAGTAATGAAGTTTTCCATTTTGGGAAAAAGAGAACTCATTTTGACGTTGCCATTCCCACCATTGTCCGAGGACCTTCCTGCAATAATAAATATATCAATACGTGAGTCAGCTAAACTCTAACTGTTGTCGTTTCATTTACTATTGACTACAGGCTTTGGGAAAATGAACCAAGCAAATATGTATTACACACATTCTCATAAAAAATAAAGAACATACACATACATGCACACACGCATACAGATACATAGATAGAGAACGAAAGCATCAAACAGGACCACTTTCACCAAAATCCACAACCGATAACAAAACGATTCAGTACTACCATAATAGTTCGATGCAAATGTTGATTGTTCAATTATTCAGAATTTGGTCAGTTCCACGTCTTTTGTATCATTATTCATGGAGAAGCATCCTGAAATTGTTGTGTATTAGCTTCTTCTTTTTTCCAGGTAGAAAGAAATTACTTTTTGGAGTGAAGTTGGTGTCCTGGCTGGTGGCTCAGGGGAAGGTGGATGTAATTGATACACAATATCTAGTTTTTCACTATGCTTCAACACTTTGCAGCATGAATATGTACAATGAAAATACAAGTAAAATTACGCGTGTACAAAAAGGAGAGGGTAGGGAAGTCAAAAAGTGTCAGGAGTACACCTAAAGCAACTATTGAAATCATTGTTTTTTCTTGAAATTTACGGATGAATAAATACCGGAGGTGGATTTGCCTGATTGCCCTGACGAACCTGGTACAGGCCCAGGAATTTGATTGGGATCTATCTTCGATGACCCAGTCAAAGGAGATCCAGTTTGACCAACGGCAGGTGAGATAGTAGCCATGGACTGATTTGATTTGGTAGTGGTGTGGGTGGCATTCCAAACATTCTGGGTGATTGACCAGAACCAGGAAATTGGGAAGGTCGAGCCACCCAATTCAATTCAGTATTTATTAGCAACCAAATCTAAGTAGCAAGAAACGAATTCATGCCTTCATCCTGTTTCCCTCTATCAGAACACTATCATCTACCATTTTGCATAAGAGCACTTCCACCGGAGTGCAAATTGGACAGCACCCGGTCAAAAAACCAAACTGGGGGTCTGTCAATCCACAACACCCCACAAAACTGACTGGCACCCAGCCCAAGCTACTCTTCACGCCAGCCCATTTTTGACTGACCAAGGTGTCAGCAGGCAATCCTTATTTTTTTTGCGCTGGGCGCATGGGCGCGAGTAGCCGACAGCGTTTCAGTGGGGGCCCGCATCGCAGCGCACTAAAACCTCAGCCGGGGAGGCCACGTGGCCCAGCTTGCGCCGTTGGATTTCCAACTGCTAGTTTTTCTAAACCGCTGGATTTCCAACGGTAAAATAAATTTGAATTTCAGTTTTGATCTCAACCGTCCAATCACAGATCAACGGTCCACGTTTTTCCTCCAAAAATTTAAAAAAAAAAAAAGGCCCAACGGTCAGAATTATGACCGTTGGCCACGTGGCACCTTTATTGGCGGTTGGATTTGAATATTTTCCAAATCCAACGGTCCAGATTAATTAACTAAATTAAAATTTATTAAAAATTATGATTTTTTTTTTTAAAATACAGAAAATATTTTTAAAATTTAATTTTTTTATTTTCTATAAATACCTAACCCTCATCTTCCACCTTACACCACATTTCAATATTTCTACACTTTGAGAGAAAAAAATGACTTCGTGGAATCTCATTGAAGATATTACGTTGTGTGAATATTGGGTGCACACTACTCATGACCCTATTACGGGTAATGAGATAGATAAGCGAGAAATTTGGAGTAAAATTACAAAAGCGTTTTGCAATGTACATGGAAAAGATGCCAGAAGTAGTTCAGGTCTTCAAGGTCGTTGGAAAAATCTCAACGCATCCTTTACTTGTTGGAAAAACACCATCTCTCATGCTTCCGGTAATCTGCGTAGTGTGACGAGTTTAGCGGATCAGGTGACAATATTTTTATTTATTTGTATGCATTCCACCTGCATCAATATTTTAATTTATTTATGTGTGTTACACCCGCATTTTTTAATATTATCTTATCCCACATATATAGACACTACAAGCACAAGCATTCTACAATGCAAAGAACCATAACAAATCATTCAACAAATGGGAATGTTGGCAAATTGTCAAAGATTGCCCCAGATACAAAATTGTGGCAATTGGTCCAGAAGTTGTCATGCACAGTATGGGTCTACATAGTTCACCAGAAGCAGACACGGCCGAACAAGAAGCCCACACATTTTGCAAGACAGAAGGGATGCCTGAAGGTGGAAAGAAAAGAAATTGAAATCTAATAAATTAAGTGAAAAAAAAAAAAAAAAAAAAAAAAAAAAAAAGAAGAAGAAGAAGAAGAAGTAGAAGAAAAATAGTATTCAAGGCTATCCGTTGCAACTCGAGTTATTACGCTTAAACATGTGAAATCATGTTTGAGAACAAATATTATAGAAAATAACTAATACTGATGCTTATAAGAATCGGCTCAGAAGGGCTGTGATTATACTATTGTATTACAGATGCTGTAAACAAAAAGCTTGAAAGCATCCACTAGAAAGAGTGTTCTTCACTTAAACAGAGAGCGGAGGATTGTGATGACGAGCATACGCAGCGGTGCACACTGCAAGCTAGTATGTGCAACTACGCTCACACGCATAGACCACTAAGTGCACTTCCTTTTCTTTGGGTCTGCTACTAAGATATAACAAACACGTGTACTGAAGCAGGAAAAAGATCTATCTAGTTCCAGTTAATATTAGATTGTGTTGGCTTAGTAGTTGCCAGTACACCTGGGTGGTTTTTCCGTTTGATATACACCTTAGCTTTTTACATCATATGTCCACTTTGGTATATCCATCTACTTCAAAAACAGTACAAGTCACTCACATGCCCTTGTTGCGTTGGCCATGTCTGCGAGCCATAGGGAGAACCCGGAGGTGCCTGCATGCTTGGAGGTGCTGCAGAAAATGGTGGTGCCGCTGAAAGTGGTGGTGCTGCTGAAAAGGTGCTGCCTGCTGAACAGGACCTGGTGGAGCAGTAACTGCTGGACTGCCCAGCATAGAGTGCATGGTTGGTGTTCGAGGAGGACCTGTTGCCGTTGCCACTGCTGGTGGATGTCCAAAAGGTGGTTGAGGTACATTTCCACTAGTAGGGAAACGGGGCCCACCCGGCATAGCTCCGGAACCGAACACCGGTGACCCATTACTCATCAATCTACCTGGGGCATGCTCTGACCGCTACCCAAAGGAAAAGAACCAGGACCTGGGCGAGGACCTGATGCTGGTGGTAGTACTGAAACTGGACCGCTCGGTAAACCTGACGTCTGGAAAGGACCAGTTGGTGGCCCCGAAGCTGGAGCTACACCGCCCACAGGGGGAAACGACCCAGGAGGCAGTCTAGACACAAAAGACGAAGGCTGGCCAACAGGCGGCCCAGTTGGCCTTGCTGGGGTGGTGACAGGGGATAATGTGGGATGCGGGGGACCTGATTGGGGTGCTGTAGGTCATGCAAGTGCAGCCGGGGGAGGACCAGGCCGTGAAAAAGGGGGAGGTGCAACAGGAGCCCCAGCAGGAGGGGCTGATGAATGAAAAGGTGGTGCTTGGCCAAAAGGGGATGGTCTAGGGGCAGAATTAGGCATGGAAGACTGCCTATTAAGATTCAAATTCTGCATATTATCCGCTAACGAATCAGGGTTCCTCTGAACATTGTTAGGATTGTAATTAGAGGCTGGTGGGGTGTTGGTGTTAGTCTTACTGTTATTGGGCCTAGGTGCCCCTGGGGACGCACAAGAGCCGCCATTGATCACTGAAAGTCTGAAATCAAAGACCCAGATCCCCTTTTTCCCCAAAAAAATCTTAAATTTCACCAAATCAACAACCCAAAATCAAAATCTACAACAGCAAAAACAAAAATCCAATTTAGCCAAAATTCAGAAACTCATAATTCAAATGTCGCAAGGTTCGTCAGATTTACCTTCCGACAGGCGATCGGGAACGCATGAAAGAGTTCGCGAGCTAGGTCCCCGGAACAGACGAACCGGCTGCCGTCGCCGATCAGATCGTCAACTGGAAGCCAAACGATACCACCCGACCCATGCTTCACAGCCCAATTGTTCGTCTACCCAAAGGTTCAATTTTCCATGTCAGTAGCCATTGATGATACTCGTCGTACTATGAGCAAGTTGCAGGCAGCCAGTGAAAGACTGAGTGATTTGGCAAATGTTTCTTCTTGAGAGGAGAAACGGAAGACTGAACAGACTCCAGAGACACACAGAGAGGAGGGAAGGACTTTGGGAGAATTGGCAAAAATGATAACAATGAAGGGTATTTTTGCAAATATTTATTATTTATGATTATTTCTGAATATCATTTCCGGGATTTGATTTTTGTTCCATTTCTCTTTACCCGCCAAAATCAGGGAGAATTTAATTATCAAAATAACCACAAGTTTTTTGGGATTCATTAGTTATGATTTTGAAGTTGTGCATGGTCATTGGGAGATGCCATGGCGTATTAGTTTTAGCCCCAGTTTGGGGTTGAGGTTATTTTAAAAAAAGCTGCTATGAAAAAGAGTTGGAAGAGTTTTTGGTGTTTTGTAAACATCAGCTTCAGCTTTTTTTCACAGTTTTGGGTGAAAAAAAGCCAAAAACAAGAAGCTGCAAAACCCAGCTTTGAAAAACCGGCTTTTTTTTAACATTTGTTTTACATAAAAGTTTACCAAACACTATAATACTGCTTTTTTTTTTCAAAAGCACTTTTACAAAAAACTTTACCAAACACTCTGCTGTTTTATTTCACAGCTGCTTATTCTCACAGCGCATCAGAAGCAGTTTTTTTCAAAGCACAGCAATACCAAACTAGCCCTTAGTGGCGGAGCTAACATAAGGTCATTAGTTGTTTTTTACTTTAATAACTTCAAAAACTCTATGTATATTTGTTTATATATTATATTTGACTTCTATAAACAGCTAAAACAAACTAAATTACAACGTCCTCTTCTTAATTTTTCTATTTTCTTCTATCATATTTGTCTTCCTTCTCTCTCTTATTGTATGAAATACTTTAGTTGAAGAGTCTTGACAGTCTTCAACATTACTCCACAGTATCATCCATCCACCCTCAACAAGCTTTTACAAGTAATAACAGTTGTCAACATATGTTGGCATAAATTTTCAGCATATGTAGATAGGAATTGGCAGGTGCCTACTAAGTACTCGACGAAATGGCCCAATGAAGCTTTTTGGTTGATATTGTGACCTCATTATTTGAAAATCATGGCTACACCACTTATTATTTCTATTGCCAGTGATGTCCATGATCTGGCTCGGAATTTCAACCACATTGACTGGTTGCACATCTTCAAGGAGCTTAATTTTGTGGCGGATTCTTTAGCTCATATTGGACTTTCCTTGCCGAATCCTCATGTTTGGGATTATTGTTTACCGGACGCTGTTCTTCCGGCTTTTCATTTTGATTGTATTGGTAACAGTTGTACTAGAGGTTTCGTTCTTTAATGAAGTTTATTTCCCATAAAATAAAATAATTATGATTATTTCTGAATCTAATTTATGCATATCTTGTCAAAAAAAATTTGTGCATATATGCACTATTGTTAAGAATTTTATTAAGAAAATTCCACAAATTTTTTGGTTTAACTTAAGTGGTGAGGGCTAGTAAAGTAAAAAGATCAATTTCTTCTAACATAAACTAAAAAAAAAAAATAACCACAAATTAATTGGTAAACAACCACCAATCAATTTTAATTTCTCTTTTTATAACACAATGTTATTTCTTTTGAGCAACGCTTGGCTACTCAAAGATGAGTAGGAGTTCCTACTCAAAATTCTCCATGTCTGATTCACATAACTTTGTGCTTATAATTGAAACCGTTCATAACATAAATCACTCTCTAAAGATCATCTCTGTAAAAAAATGAATTGAAACTAAGGTCGTTAAGCTGATCAACTGTAGCAAAATAGATAGGGAGTTCGTAAGGCTTTTACTATTTCCGTCCATCTGTTCTTCTATAATTCGATAACTAAGCGACCTTAATTTTAATTGATTTTTTGCATACACAATCTTTATAGAGCGATTCATAAACTTATAGTGGAAGAGGATTCTAAACTTGTTTTGGATGTTGTTGGTGATAATTGTAATATTTCTTGTTTTGGACCATATTGTCCTAATAGCTGCTAGGTTGCTACTAACTCTTGCTCTTTCTATTATCTATAAAAATGACCCTAAAGTATTTTTATTTATTTATCATATTTAATAAAAAAGAAGATAAGAATAATACGTAAACAAAATATTTATGTGGCCATTTAGACCATCTTCAAAAGATAAAAATTTGAATTTGATAGCCTATGTGATATTTTGACATCTTTTAAGTTTTACTCTTCATTCGATATGTTAGAATAAATTATTATTTTATTCATTATAACATCAATGGTTAAATAAATAAATAAATCATAAATAACATTTAATTAATTATTAAATTGGCACCAGCAAAAGGATCCAGAGATGATTCTCATTCCTATACAAATGCAGAGTCAAAATTCAACATTAATTATAATAATGATTAAACCAATAAAAAATTAGTAAAAGACATTTAATAATTAATTAAAAATATTTGAAGCTGCTGCCAAATTTAACAACAACCTCTTTGCTGCCAATCCATGTCAGCGCCACATAGGAATTAGCATTTCAGTTGGAGAATATTAGTGTGGTTTTTTATTACTGTTATAGCTTATGTGGACATTTTAACATCAGGTGAGGGTGCATATTTGCTCACCCACACTAGCTATAGGGTATGCTCACCACCCTTTTCAATGTTTGCCATGTGTAATCCACACTAACTCTAGTTAAGCCTTTTTTTTCTTTTTTTCTTTTTTGCTTTAATTAATAGGAGATAGAATCTGTCACATCTCGGCCCGGGGAGGACCACTTCCCGGGCCCGCTCCACCACCGTAGCACGATATTATCCGCTTTGGGCTTACCATTCCCTCACAGTTTTGTTTCTAGGAACTCACGAGCAACTTCCCAGTGGGTCATCCATCCTAAGAGTGCTCTGGCGCGCTACTCGCTTAACATCGGAGTCCGATGGAACCCGAAGCCAGTGAGCTCCCAAAAGGCCTCGTGCTAGGTAGGGATGAGAATATACATTTAAGGATCACTCCCCTGGGCGATGTGGGATGTTACAGAATCTACTTTTACTCATTTACTTCCATATATATCCTTTCTTTTTAAAAATTTTATTAAAACTTACAAACTCCCCTTTTTTTGCATTAAAAAAATAAAAAAAAATTATAAAAAAAAAAAAAAAACTCCCATTTTTTAATACAAACAGACTCAACCGTGCGCACGCATGTTCTGAGTTTTCCATCTGCTACGTATCTTCTGGGTTTTCCATCTGCTATTTTTCTCCGACTACAAAAAGGTATGCAATTCCCATTTATTTTCTTTTTAGGATTATTATAGGTAAGGATGGGCATTTAACACCCATTTCGTGTTAAGGATGAGGCGGTGGTGGGGTAACCTGATGGGATAGTATTGCCCAAAGTCTACATGTAACATCCCACATCGACCAACGGAGAGGGGGTGATGTGCCTTATATGTACATGCCCACCTCCATATAACACAAGGCCTTTTGGGAGCTCACTAGCTTCGGGTTCTATCGGAACTTCGAAGTTAAGCGAGTTCGGGCGAGAGCATTCCTAGGATGGGTGACCCACTGGGAAGTTCTCGTGTGAGTTCCCAGAAACAAAATCGTGAGAGCGTGGCCCAAAGCGGACAATATCGTGCTACGACGGAGCCGGTCTGGGATGTGACACAACGGTATCAGAGCCACTTTGTCGTGTGGTGCAAATGTGCCAACGAAGACGTCGAGTCCCTAAGGGAGGTGGATTGTAACATCCCACATTGACCAACAGAGAGAGGGTGATGTGCCTTATATGTACATGCCCACCTCCATATAGCACGAGGCCTTTTGGGAGCTCACTGGCTTCGGGTTCCATCGGAACTCCGAAGTTAAGCGAGTTCGGGCGAGAGCGTTCCTAGGATGGGTGACCCACTAGGAAGTTTCCGTGTGAGTTCCCAGAAACAAAACCGTGAGGGCGTGGCCCAAAGCGGATAATATAGTGCTACGGCGAAGCCGGTTTGGATGTGACACTACATCTTCATCTTCGTCATTGATGTGATGTAAAACAGCACACAAATTAAACCCTCTTGTTGTCAAATTTTAGTAAAGATGCAAGTAGGGATCGTTCTGGACCGGGGATTATGAGGGTTTGCTAAAACCTCTAAACTGACTTTAAAACATAAAAACAAAGTTAAAAACGTTTGAATAGACTCAAGGGACTCAAAACAGGCTCACAAGACTCAAAACAACTTAAAAACACTCAAAACTGCCTAAAAACACTAATTGGGCAGTTTCTGGCTCAAAACACAACTTTAGACGAATTTAGGGTTTTGGCTTGACTCAAAACACTCTAAAACACAAACAAAACAGATTTTAAACACTTTGAAACAAGAAAGTAAAAGGGGGGTTTTGGTTTTGACGAATTTGAAACAAACAACTTGTAAAACTACACAGATTGTAAAACGAATTGTGGGAATAAGATGGTTGATGGATTAGCTAGAGCTCCGTTCTTCACACATGACACACTTGTACACGAATCGATTTCCAATTTATTTTCAATAAATTATGATGCTTAACACCCCAGATTAACCGTGATGCACTAATTAACCCTCACATTTTCCTTTACTAATTGAATTGGATGAATGCATGCGACAACCCAAATCATTCTCCAAAAGTCCTCTACATGAATGCATAATAGAGATACAATCAAAGATCATTACGTTCCATGAAAATCATAAGTGTTGACGAGACAATTGTAACTATGAATGCATGATACGTTTGCCAAGAATTCAATTAACGCGATTGTGACTAGCAACCTTCACTACTCATGAATATAAACTTGTAATGATTAGGTGAAACTCATTTATATTCTAGCATCAAACTCATGCATGAAAACTAAGTATGCATCCTTAATCAACATACAAGAATCAGTTATGAAGAAAACAGTTAATTGAATTGTAATCACAACTTATCAAATCACAATTGGAGGAAATCAATTCATATTTCAAGCATGTTCATGGCTTCAAACTTCCCCCCAGCCAAATAGGGGTTTAACCACTCATGGTTACAGCAAAATCAGAAAGTAATAACAAAGTAGACATTGAAAACAAGAACTTTGTACACCTAAAACGCTCCAATCTTCAAACTTGAAACGCCAAAGGCTCTTCTTCTTCCCCACCTTACTGCGGTACAAGTGTCTATGGATGTTTGTGGATGTGTTTGGATGAAATGATGTGTTTAGGTTGGATGAGAGCTGCGGCAAGGGTAGAAAGTGGCTAGAATTGTAGAATGGTGAATGGATGTGTATGGGTGTGAATGAATGGATGTAAGCTGCGACTGGATGAATTAGATGGGTCCATCCTCATAGGGTGCGGCAAGGGAAGGTTTATTTAAAGGCTTTAAGGTATTTAAAGCTAGGAAATAATTTAGGTAACAGAAATTAAACCAAAACTTTAAGGGAAATAGGAATTAAAGTCAGAATCCCAAGGAAATTAGGCAACAAGGTGCGGCTGAGAGGGAAAGGGCAAGGGAATGCCTTGCAAGGCAAGGAAAAAGGGTTTCCTTGCTGATTTAGGTGCGGCAAAGGATAGGGAAACAAGGACAAGGTGCGGCAAAGGTATTTAAGTGTTCTAGAACCTTTGATTTGTGTCCTAGAATGCATAAGAGATCATCGTTGTTGCTGGAACTTTGGGACATTTAGGATTAGGAAAGGTCAAACCAAAATAGGAAACCTTGGCTTAACTTTCCTACTTCAAGTAGGAATCCTTCTTTGAGTAGGAATCCATCTTCAATTAGGAATCCTTCGTTGATTAGGAATCCTAACATCTTCAAGTCTTCAATTTCGTCCATTCCTTTAGCTCCAAGCATGTGATATCCATTCCAAGCCCAATTTTGCTCCAAAATGCACTTTCTTGCATACTTTGCCTTTAGAACCTGAAATTGCACAAAAATGACTTTAAACACTAAAATAACTAAGGAATAACAACATAAATGCACGAAAACAAGCTAGCTAAGTCGCATAAATATGCTTCTATCAGTCATAAATACTTTAAATTATGTTCGATCATGGATTATAGGATGTCAATATATATGCTTTTCTTAGGATTATTATAGGGTGTCAAAATATATGCTTTTTATGATTATTATAGGGTGTTAATATATATGCTTTTTAGGGTGTCAATATATATGCCAATTCAAGGGATTCAAAATCACCAACTTGGATTTCAAGCTATAAGTCCCATGATGTCCAATTACTCATTTATGAATCATCGGGTTTGTATCTTCACTGAATGCAGTATATATATAGTGTACTATATTTTTGTTCTCTAGTTTCATAAGTAATTTTTTTTTTTTTATTAATTTGCAGGAAAACATTCAACCAATACCTCTGGGAACCACTCCTCAACTAAAATTTTCAAATCCATCAACATCAAACATTCAACCAATACCTCTGGGAACCACTATTGAATTGAATTTTTCAGATGTTGATAGATCAAGTTGTAATATGATTTAGAGAAATTTTTTTGGAACAAAATCCTTTGAAGTGGAGAATATTCATCCTACTAGTTTTGTCCAATTTTATTTTGGTGAGTTTCATCTCAAACAATTGTATTTTTTGGACTAGCTTTTTGTACAATTTTATATTTTCAACATTGGGGTTTTAAGTTTATGTTTATGTCTTTTAAATTGGAATTAGTTGAGTATGTTTGTATTCAAAAAGGGGAGTTTTAAGTTTTAATAAAATATTTAAAAAGAAAGGATATATATTGAAATAAATGAGTGAAAGTAGATTTTCTCTCCTATTAATTAAAGCAAAAAAAAAAAAAGGCTTAACTAGAGTTAGTGTGGATTACACATGGCAAGCATTGAAAAGAGTGGTGAGCATACCCTATAGTTAGTATGGGTGAGCAAAAATGCACCCTTTTAACATCTCCTCTGGAGATGCTCTTAGTACTATGGTCTAGTGGTATTCCTCTTCATTTGTAAGTAAGATGTCTTAGGTTTGATTCTCGTCAAAGACGAATTTGAACTACATTATTGGTAGCCCATTGTGAGACTTAGCCTACTCCCCCGCCCTTTTAATGTAGATAATATCATTTGCTCAAAAAAAAATTGACATTTTTATTCCCAATAATACATTGAAAAACTAATACGTTTTATATGCGCGTTTATAATACAATTATGTAACAGAAATACATATTTAGAAATATGAACGTATGTAGATTACATATTTTTAACTATTTTCATATTGAGTTAATCATTTCCATAAGTAAAATTGATTATTTAAACAGATCTAAGTCCCCGTTTGGTATTACTTTTTTCACCAAAATAATAGCCTTCAGACAACAATTTTTTAAAATACGCTCATTAATTTTTTTAAATGACATTACTATTCTTTTACATACATTTTCTATCCTCAAGAACAAAGTGACTGGCACCACCATCACCACCGTCGTTGCCACCGCAACTGCCACTGCCATAACCACAAGCGCCATCATTACCACCACAACCATAACTACCATTACTATCACCATCGTTGTCATTACCATCGCCATAATCATCACCACCACCACCACCACTACAAGCACAACCGCCACTACTGTTGCCACGACCTCTAACACCGTTGTAACCTGTAATATCTCAAAAATTTTAGGTGGTGATTAAGAGTGGACTACTTGTGACCATTGTTACAAAAATAAATTTGCATTATTTGAGGCTTGTATCAATTGGTCTTTGGTCCATTAAATGATCTTTTACTATTGAGACAAACCCTTGGATAGAAAGAAAAAAATGCTTGCGCTATTAAGTAGGGAGAAAAAGGGAAATGGGCTTTCTAGAAACCCTCTTTCTTGCTGCTCTCTTCTCCAACCAAGAGTGAGAGGGCCTTTTTAGTTCTTTTGGTTGCCAAATTCTCAAGGAAGAAGAATTTAATATCCGGTTGTTTTGCTTGTGAAGATTAGGACAAGTGAGGATCATTCCTTTGTCTTCATTAGAGGTATCTATTTCTTACTTTTGAAATCTAATTCTTATTTGGTTAATTGGGTAGGAGTAGGAAAATTTAAAGTATCATATTTCATGTTAGTTTTAAAGTTGAGCACCAAGTGTTTGATTAAAGTCCCCAATTAACCTAGAATTAGAAGAGAATGTTTTGAATGATGATTTTATTCTTCTCAAAGAGAGGTATTTATATAAGGTGTACAACCCTAATGTAATAGGAAGAAAACTAATTACACGAGATTACAGGAGATTACACAGAATTGATATCAATTAGGAATCCTACCTAAAATACAAAGTCAACACTCCTTCTCAAGTTGGTGCATATATGTTACTCATGCCCAACTTGTTTAAAAAACATGAAAAACTTATGACTTGAAACAGCTTTCGTGAGGATATCTGCCAACCGATCATCTGTTCTTATTGTCGGTAGCTCAATTATTTTTTCTTCTAATTTTTCTTTGATGAAGAATCGATCAACTTCAACATGCTTTGTTCTATCATGTTGTATCGGATTATGTGCAATGTCACGGGCAGCTTTATTATCACAAAATAATTTCATGGGCTGATCATGTAGTATACCCAAATCGCAAAGCAGGAGCCTAAGCCACATAATTTCATAAATCCCCAAAGCCATACCTCTATATCCAGCTTCTGCACTGGAACGGGCAATCACATTCTGTTTCTTACTTCTCCATGTAACCAAGTTACCCCCAACGAATGTAAAGTAACCTGATGTTGAGCGTCTATCGTCAATCGAACCCGCCCAATCTGCATCAGTATAACCTTCAACTCTAAGATGATTATTCCTTTTAAACAAAATTCCTTTGCCGGGACTTCCTTTCAAATATCTCAAAATTCTCATTACTGCATTCATATGTTGTTCTCTGGGATCATGCATGTATTGACTTACTATACTTAAGGCATAAGCAAGGTCCGGTCTTGTGTGTGCCAAGTACATTAAACGACATACTAACCTTTGGTATCTCCCTTTGTCAACTGGTACTTGATTAGGATCAACACTAAGCTTCAATCCTTCCTCTAATGGTGTAGCTACTGGTTGACAAGCTGACATGCCGGTTTCGTGCAACAAATCAATAATATACTTCCTTTGTGATAAGAAAATTCCCGAACTGCTTCTCGATACTTCAATCCCCAAAAAATATTTCAAGGATCCAAGGTCCTTCATCTCAAATTCTGTAGATAAATATCTTTGCAATGCTGCACGTTCTTCTGGGTCATTACCTGTTACCACCATATCATCTACATACACAATAAGTGCAGTAAGTTTCCCATTTCGTCTTTTCAGGAATAGAGTATGATCGGAGTTACTTTGTTTGTAGCCAAATGCTCTCATAGATTTTGTGAATCTTCCAAACCATGCCCGAGGGAACTGCTTCAAACCATATAAGGATTTCTTCAACCTGCACATTTTTCTTTTGTATTTATCTGGAGCATTACATCCCGGTGGAAGATCCATATAAATCTCTTCTGTCAAGTCTCTATGCAAGAAGGCATTCTTCACGTCGAACTGCTGCAATGGCCAATTAAGATTTGCAGCCAAGGACAACAAAACACGGATTGTATTGATCTTGGCTACAGAGGGCCAATGTATTTGTATAGTCAATTCCATATTTTTGAGTATATCCTTTTGCTACTAGTCTTGCCTTGAAGAGATCCACTGTCTCATCAGCTTTGTACTTCACTGTATAGACCCATTTGCATCCCACAGGTTTCTTACCGGCTGACAAGTCTGTGATCTCCCAGGTAGCATTCTTCTTCAAAGACTTCAATTCTTCATTCATTGCTGATTGCCAACTTGGATCAGCTAAAGCCTCATGCACACTGTTAGGAATAGATACAATAGATAATTGATGCACAAATGACTTATTTGATTCTGACAAGTGACTAGTAGACACATAATTACTTAACGGGTATAACACATTAGACTCAGGGTTGGGCTTACTCATCGGATACCTAGTTTTGTATTTAGAGTCATCTTCATAAGTAAGTTTAGGAATACCTCAGTTGACGCGATCAAGGAGACGACGTGGTGGTGGTGCATCCAAGATCGAAGATGATTGATTATGGTTATTGAGACTCAAGATCGACTGTGAGATAGCTAGAGACATAGGATTGTCCGGTGGTGAAGAAACTGGCAGTGAGCCATCAGGCAGTGAGTTATCTGGCGATATCGACTCGTCCTTTTCAAGGTTTTCAACATTGTTTCCATGTGAATGATCACCACTTTTCTCCAAGACATCACCACTTAGTTCCAATCCATTCACATCATTGTTCTCGTGTGAGTGATCATCACTTATCTCCAAGACATCACCACTTAAATCCAAATCATTCACACTATCTATATTTGGAATAGGATAATCAAGAGTTTGAACTTCTGTCTAATTCTCCCCCTGAAGTGAAGACTCGAGATGGGCAAAGTACATATCATTCTCATGAAACGCAACATCCACAGTGACAAACAATTTTTTTGTCGGATGGTGATAACAACGATACCCCTTTTGATTTGAGGCATAACCCACAAACACACACCGTAAGGCCCGAGGCTCAAGCTTACTTATCTGCTGTTTATGAAGATGAACGAAGGCCACACAACCAAACACGTAAGGTGGAAGATTAGGAACTGTAGGAGCATCAACATATGAAGAAAGAGTCTGGAGCGGTGTTTGAAAGTCGATTGATCGGGATGGAACACGATTTATGAGGTACGCAGCTGAGGTGAGAGCTTCTCCCCAAAAAGATAACGGGAGATTCGCCTCAATCAAAGAAGCACAAACAACCTCTAGAAGCTGACAATTCTTACGTTCTGGAACACCATTTTGTTGTGGAGTATATGGACATGTAGTCTGATGAACAATACCATGATGATCAAGAAAGGCACAAAGTTCAGAGTTTACATATTCGCCACCATTGTCGCTCCTGAGAACCTGTATTTGTGACTTATATTATACTTGTACCATTTTATAAAACCACTGAAACAAAGAAGTAACTTCACTTTTGGACTTCATCAAACAAACTCGAGTCATACGTGTGTAGTCATCAATAAAAGTAACAAACCAATGAGCACCACCAAGTGTAGCAGTTTTATATGGTCCCCAAACATCAGAATGAATGATCATAAACGGGATTGAACTTTTATTCAAACTAGGCGGAAACAAAGTACGATGACTTTTAGCCATTTCACACACACCACATTTAAAGTTAGAAATATCATGCTTACCAAACAGGCTAGGAAACAACTTCCGTAGATAGCCAAACGAAGCATGTCCAAGTCGACGATGCCACAACCAAATCTCCGAAGCTTTATTCCTATCCCCTGGATTTCCTTCCATTGCAAGAGCTTGAGTCAACATTCGGGAACTGTTTGATGTCAGCTCCAAGTAGTAGAGCTTCATTTTCCTAATACCATAACCAATCGTCTTAAGAGTCCGAATGTCCTTAAAAACACAAAAAGAAGGCCAAAAAATCACAATACAATGCAGGACGACAGTTATTTGAGCAACAAATAATAAATTATAGTCAAGAGAAGGAACAACAAGTACGATATCAAAACTATGGGTATCTGAAAGGGACATGGTTCCTTCCCCGATAACAGTAGCAGGATTACCATTAACGACACTGATGACAGTTTTGGTGGATGGTTTTAGGGTTTCTACCTGTCTAGAATCATAAGTCATATGTTCAGTAGCACCAGAATCAATTATCCACGTATTATTCGTAACAGAGGCAGAAACATTTAAAGCCTTACCATTGTTACCTGTATTAGTAGAGGCAGACACTTCCGCAACTATATTTTCATAATCTACCTTCGCATCAGCAAACGAGGTATGCGTGGTCGTATTCTCATGTCCAAGTTGGTCGGATAGATTTGGAGACGTACAAGTCCATACTGCCATTCCCAAGCAACTTTTTCTGTTTTGTTTTCTTCTCACTTTGAAACAGCAGCAGTGGTATGGTGGTTCAAGGCTCCAACAAGGATAATAGCAGCAAGGACAGATTGCAGTTCAAAGTGCGAGACAGATGTGCAGTAGTGTTGTGGTGGATCGGTCAGATCAGCGGGTCGGATGGGAGCAAGTTTATGGGTCGTCAGACCTCGAGTCAGGTATGGCATAGCAACACAAGTTAGTTAGGTTGCAATCTGTGCAATCCTTCATGGCTTCAGATCAAATCAAAAGCAAACAGGCCAATTGGTCTGTCGTGTCACACAACAGAGAATGAAATGATTTGATGAATTCGGGTGAGCAATGACAGCGTCACTCGCTGTTCGTTTCGAATTCAGATAGGGTAGCAACGACAACAGACGCTCGCTGATCGAGGTCAGCACATCATACACGGCTAAGCCGCAACAGTGCTATCGCAGCTATGGGTTTTTTTCCTTTTTTCTTCCTAACTCTGATGCCAAGAAGAGAATGCTTTGAATGATGATTTTATTCTTCTCAAAGAGAGGTATTTGTACAAGGTGTACAACCCTAATGTAATAGGAAGAAAACTAATTACACGAGATTACAGGAGATTACACGGAATTGATATCAATTAGGAATCCTACCTAAAATACAAAGTCAACAGAATTAGGGTTTGTTGTTTGGTCTTTTGTATAAGCAAAGTGTGATTTTTTTTCTTACTTATAGATAAGGAAGAGAAAGACAATGTGACTACTGAGCAAGTCGACAAACACCATGAGAGGTAGGGGAATTTCAACCATAAAAATATTTAGATTTTCCATTCTTACTTGATAAAGAATTGTTGGCATTTGAGCACTATTTCAACCTTACTTTAAATGTTTTCCGTAATATGTGAAAGAAATGAAGCAAATGTTTCTCTATGGTTTGATTTCTAATGATTTTAATTTTCTTCCTACAACTTTGGTGAGTTTAAAGTAATTTCAAAGGCCTATCAAGATTTCGTTTTTAACGTGCATGCCTTCTATGTTACCCATTATGAGATTTTGAAGCATGTTGAGATGAATGTTTGATTTTGACAGTAGATGGAAAGTAGTCTAATACCTGTGCAGTTGAGAATGTTGGAGAAATGTATGAATGGGCACAATGACCCGTGAAGTTGTTTGATTATAGGCACAATGACCCAATGTTCCCCAGGGAAAGCTCCATGTGTGGGATGTGAGAATGAGTTATCAAAGTGATAAATACATGTGATATGTATATTGGCAAGGTATATTACGGTTCTTTCCAATTTGCTAGTCACTTGTTTGGGATAAAAGAAAAACTTTGTGATTAGTTGTGCTATTGTTTCTTTAAATGATAATGGCTCTGTTGTCCTTATGACAAAAGAAGTGTTTTTGAACTGTGTTGTACCGTGTTGTTATCAAAGCTGTTAATGCTCTGAAACTTTGGTTTTCCTACCATATGTTAGTTCCAAACATTTTAAGAGCATAATTCCGTTGTTGGATTACGTAGTAGTGGGTATAAATAGTTTCGAATCACAAATTACTACGGACTTATCGAAAAACCCCTACTGGGCATTTTATGCTCACCCGTTTTTCTAAAAATGTATTTTCAGGTGGTGTAGAGTTGACTAGCTGAATTTCGAGTTGCACCTCTAGTGTGGACTAGTAGAAAGGAGTCCAGACGTATATCTTTTGGGTGAGCTGCCAAAGTATTTGTATAGTTAGGCTTAGTCTGTAAATGATCATTTTGTTGCGTAGTAGACTAAGAAGACATAGGCCTCAATGGGGTAGTGTCTCTACCTACGTTGGCAATGAAAACCATGTATTTATGATCACTTGTCTTTTGGCTTGTATAAATTACGCTCATGTACACTTTCATCAAATGACCTGAACATGTGTTTCTTGTACGCAAGAAGCCTTGAAGTTCTTTTGTAAACTCTTTATGATCTGTAAGGCTTAATGAATTGCCTTTGGATGACCATTATGGACTTGGTTGTGTTTAAATCTGGGGTGTTTATTTACTACTTAGGTTGCATTTTGAAAAATTTCAAATTTTTACCCTTTGGAACATAATCAGCTTTATTTCTAAAGTGACTTGATGCTGTTGAAATTTGTTTTTTTTTTTAGAAAAACAACAGCATGCCTGTTTTAGATTTAAATTTTCCTATACTTCCCGAACTGGAAAATCCTTGAAATTTTAACACAACTTCGTTTTAGGTGTCTACTTTGAATTTGGAAATTTTCACACTTTTTGGTTAAACGAGTTATTTTCGGTGATTTTTACGGTACAGGTCGTTTCTGCAGTTTGTATTACCATAATAAATCTAACTTTATTTCTTTGAGTTACCTTTGTAGTTTGGTGTAATTTAATTATTGAGTTTAAATTTTCATTGACTAAATCTTAAGCTAATATTTGTTTTACACCCTTAAATAACCACTTTGTTGTATTTATTTCTCTTAACCTCACACCTCGAGTTGTGGGGTGTGACATAACCTCTGCACCTGAACCATCACACCCCATTATTGGCACCGCCATTATACTTTTACAAGTATTCTTGCCATCCCTATCATCATTGTCGGCCCTACCATTATCGCCTTAATATTATTAACCTAACTGCCATCACTGTCATCGCCACCACCTACAATTGCAACTACCAACATTACACCACTACAGCCATCACCAGCAACATTGTTGCCATTGTTATCTCCCGTCTTGAAATTTATTTTACATTTTGAGAAAAAACAATTTTCAAGGCCTTTCGGTCATTTTAACTTTTACTTTTGAAGGTGGGTTTAGAATAAATGGATAGAGCTCGATCCCACGAGCATTTAGGCGAAAACCTTTATGAATCAAAGTTGAAACGAAGAAGTTGCGAGCCTCGAAAGTGGGGGTAGTTTGGTAATTTAGACTTACTATAAATAGTAAGTTCCATTTTTGGATTTCTGAAACTGTGGCCAAAATTAGAAAGTTTCCAGAAATGGAAATTTAGCCCAGAACCCAAGACGAATTCCACTGCTTCGATTTCCCCCGACCAACCCGTTTCAACACCACAACTTCCAATGCTAATCCTAACCAACTTCAACAGGATTTTTCGAAGCCACAACCCCTATCGTGAAGCTTTGACTTCCCTATACAAAACCTATCCAAGAACCAAAATGACAAACTACCACATATGGCGGTACGAGACCACCAAGTTGGAGGTTTTCTAAACCGTTTCAACGTGTCTGACGACTATTTTTCCATTTTTTTGGTAAATTTGCAAAGTGGCGACCGATGTCACCAATTGGGCTTTGTAGCTCTTCATCCCAGGAGTAAAACCTGACCATCCCCGATGTCGTTGGACCATGGTAGGCGGCGAATCGATGCCATTAAGTTTCGGTCACCTGCAGCCTTTACCGATAAAACTAATCGTCTTCCATCCACTTTTGGACTTCATCGCAAGTGTGGATGCAAATTTTCGTCTTTTTTTATTGACGAATCTGCACCTGCAAAATAATAATACCTAAGATTAAAGCCAAAAGCCTTACGCGCCCACAATGAATGGGAGGGGCTTTGGCAGAAGAATCTCTGATGCTAAAGTTAGAATTATGTAAAGAATGTGTTTGAGTGTTTGTCGGAAACAAAAAGCCTCTTTAGAGGTAGCTAAAGCTTACTGAATTTTGGAGATAAATTGAGTACATAGGAGAAGAGGAGAAGATGGACCAGCCCTCTAGGGTTTAGGGGTGGCCGACCCTAGGGTGGAATTTAGGTGAGAATATTCCAAGATATTTGTGTAAATAAATATCTTTGGAGTAATTAGGTAAATATCCTAAATAAATGGGATTAGAATTACTTACTTGAAAGAGGTTTGTATTTATGATAAAAATAAGGGATTATTCTATCATAAATACCTTTGACTTTTCCTACGAGCATAGGTGCCTTGAGTAGTTGTTGATCTCTGCTTGCTCTACCTCAGCTGCGCCTGGTGAATGAGGCTGCTCCCTGCTCATTTAACAAAGGCAGTCTTGTCTTTCTTGGGAAATAATCCACATGTCAGCTCCATGATTTTTGGGATTATTTTTGGCTCCACAAATGCCCTAACACCTGCTTGGCTGCTCACAAGAAAGGGCACGAGATGTAGGAATCTAAAGCTGCAATGGAGTTTGTGTCCCAATTTGATGTAGATTTCCTCTTTGACTTGGAATTTTAAATTCTTCTAGGAAAAGGAATGTAATTGCCACCAAAACCTATTTAAGTCTGCGCCAAGTAGGAGGTCAAATAAATTTGGAATGCAATTAAAACCTTGCAAGAAAGAGAGAAAGCCAGAGGATATTTGTTCCCCTTCCCCTAGCAATCTTCACTTGCCCGTGCAAAGAAATGTGTTTTGTTGCTTTTCTTCTTCTCCAAGGTAAAAAAAATTAATTTTCTCTTTCTTCTTGATTTTTCGGAGCCTTAGGGCTTGAATTTTTGGCTCGACAGAGGTTGAGGACTTCAAAAATTGAGCAGCCATGGGGCTACCATGTTGCTACCATAGCAACTGGGTTGCTGCAGGTAACCTCGGCTCGGCGCATGGCTGGCGTGGGCTAGAAGCGCTGTGGGGGAAGGCCAGTTAGGGCTGGGCCTTCCGTGAGCTAGCTGCTGGGCTCAGGTCCATGCAGCGAGAAAGAGATGCGCGAGGGCACCCACCCCATCGAGGTGATTTGGGCCGTGAAGGCTTGCTGGGCTGGAGCTTGCTGTGGGAAGGTTGGGCCGAGAGAAGGCCTGGTGTGCCTAGGCCCTTATACTGGGTCCGTGAGGCAACCAGCTAGGCTGCGGCATGGCACACTGCTCCATGCAATTTTTTTTCTTCTTCAAGTAGCCTTTTAACAATTTTTCCTTGCGATGTTGTAGGATTTTCGAACATGTCTTCCTCGAGCCATAAGAATGATGAATTTATTCCGCCCTTGTATCGTTAGGGCTGCTCACGTCAAGGTAGGTTCCGATGAGCAGTTCAAAGACTTCCTCGAGATGTTTAAGCATGTAATTTCATCTAAGGTTCGCGTGAAGGGAGCCAAGGATGGTAGCAACCGTGAATCGTGTGGATCTAGGAAAGTTATCAAGTTTTACCCCTACTGCTTCATGTTGGAGTTCATATTTCATATGCCTCGATTCTTCCAATAGGTGATCTGCTCTATGAAGTGTGCTCCTGCTCAGTGATCTCCAAATGCGGTTTGTGTGATGGTGGGGTTCCATAACTTGAGCAGGTTCTTTGACTTGGACCTGATTGCCAACGAGTTTGGGTACTTCTTTAACATAGACCATATTGATGGTGTTGGACAGCTGAAGACTCGCCATAAGTTCTTCAATCACTCGAGCAAAGATGATCATGACTGGGCTAAGGAAACGCTAGAAATCAGCGGAAAGTGGGATTCCGACTCCTCACCCGAGCTGCGCATTCCAACCGCCTTCATCGATGGTAAGTAAGCTGCTTAGTCTCTAAGTTGCTTTACACTTTTGTTGAGCTGCCTTCTTATTTGTCCTCTTCTTTATGTAGATTCAGAATTCAGTTCACCTCCCAAGACTTTTCCAGACATGAAGAAGGTGCATATCGCTTTAGGGATCTTTGCTAAATACGGCGAATGGCGTTGACTGCTTAGTCATTTTCGTAGGGAGAAAGATAGGCTGCCTCTGCAGAAGGAGATTAGGAGGATCAAGAGTGAGGCATTTGCTCGTCCGATCTCTACTGTGGAGCTTGTTGCAAGTGAAGGCAGGAGAAAGAGATCTTCGTTGCCTGCTTGAGAGCCGTTAGTGGAGAAAATTTCGAAAACTTCCTCTGCTACTCGTGAGGGTTCGTTCATTACGAGGAGGCTCGTGATTGATTTGACTTCTTCCAATGGGAAGAAATAGGTTGCTGGATATAAACCTGTGAAGCCTGCTGCTCCGAGGGTTGGTAGAACAGTTGCTAACATGATTGCACAGCGAAGAAGTTTTGTCATGCCCCATGTGCCTGGTTTTATTTTGAAGCAGCCTTTTATGCCCAAGTTTAAACATATTCTAGAGGTACGTGCAGCGGCGAAGAGCGGTAATGGTGATTCCATTGCCAAAGCGGTGTCAGGGTCAGCCCCTCTTGTTGAGAAAAAATCGCTTGCCAGTATGAGTAGCTATGATCAGCCTGCCAAACCAACTTTATGGGAGTTTTTTTGAAATCCATGTGATGTTAAAGCTCGATCTACTTGAGGACATAAAAGCATGTGCCAAGTTTGTTGATGACGTGAGCAAGGTTGTCGACTCCAGTTTCTTGTGAGGCGTGAAGCTCAGTCGCGAAGGGGTTCCCTACTTGCTATGATGCAGAAATCTGTGATCTTGGCAGCCGAGTATACATGTATGGAACAGGATGACGCGAAGGCTACTAGGGAGATAGCGACAACCATGGTAGCAGAGACTTGTTTGGCTGCTGATGACATTAAAGTGTTGGAGTCTGAACTTGTCTTTTTGAATGGATTTGATATCTCTGCCTTCACTGCTTAGCAGCTTGAGATCGCTGACTAAGAGATCAGTGACTTGAAGGCTTAGCTTGACGTGATCCGAGAGAAATATGGTGTTGCATAGGAGATTGAAGTCCAAGCGTTGTTATTGCAGAACCTTAAGCATGCTATTTTGGAATTTCGGTCTGCCCGTGATGCCAATGATGTAGAGCTACTTGCCATGCATAAGGACGTTGTTTGACTCAAGAAAGTCGTTAGTAGACTTGAATCCAATGAAGTGGAGCTGCAATGAGCGTTGTCTACCAGCGAAAACCTGAAGAACGAATTAGATGAGTTACAGAATGCTCGTACTAACTTGATTGAGGAGAATAAGCAGATGAGGAGCTAGACATCTAATCTTGAGGTTGTTATTGCCCAAGGTCAAGCTGACTTCTACAAGCTTGACTATATAGATCATTTTCTTGGTATGTCGTCTGACTATGCCTTCTCTGATAAGGACCTCGATTTATTTGATATTTCTTCCCATGATCTGCTAAAGTTTTCTTTCGTAAGCGCCGTTGGTGGAGCAGTTGAGGATCAGGCTGCCTAGTTAAGTGCGGCCGAAGGTAGTGCCGCCCAGGTAGGGGTAGCTGATGACAGCGATGCCCAGGATGAGGTAACTGTAGATTAAGCACGAGTGGTTATTGCTGCTGGAAGCGATGCGGCTGCTAAAGATGTCCAAGCTGCTGAAGAGTAGTCCTGTTAGATAGACTTTAGGATTTATTTTGTTTTCTTTTCCTGCTTTGCTTTTTCCTTTGCTTGAACTCCGTTGGCCTTCGTGCCAGTTTACCAATTTGCTAGAAATTAATAAACTGTTTTTCTTCGCTTTACTTCATCCTTGTCTTTTTGCCTTGCTTCAAGCTTTTGTCATAGAATGAACAATCGAGCATGCTGCTTTGAATAAAGCAATCAAGCTCATCTTCATTGCTTTAGGAGCTAACTTCTGGTTGTCGGGTGTGAATCTTCGGTTGCTTAAGGCATCTTTCAAAACTTCTAACTTGTTGGGCCGAATGACCTCCGTAGTTGCATATTTCGTATTGGTGGTCCACTAGATCTTTAATCACAAGGTCGTTAGCATAACGCACTACTTTTTAATAAGCAAATGGGCTTGCATGACCTATGTGACTGCCGACCTAGGCTTAAGACATTTGCAAAGTTGTTAACCAGAGAGTCAGCAGCCAAGCGCCTTACTTACAGAAACAGGCGAGTCAGCATGACTGCTCGGTTGTTAACTTTGATCTTGTAGGGCGTTGAACTGCTAAGCTTTATCTCTTGTTGTTGCCCCCTGACCATAGGCTGCTTTGCTGGTTGTCATTTCTCTAATCCTTTAAGATGCGTGGCCTGCATGGAACACGAAATTTGCTAACCTTTCGCATCAAAAGTGCGTGGTTCTATGGAATTTCGTGAAAATGGTTCGAAAGAACTCTTTGCACTTTATGTAACCAATTTTGTAGGTTGCGTAGCAAGTAGCACAGCAATTTAAGAATCAATGTAAACCCAAAGGGTTGTTCTGTGCTAGGCAGTGCATGTTCGTGTTAACCTGTTAACCTTTCACAAGATTGTGCGGTTGTATAGGTTTATGCGGTTAACTACTCGAATGGTGTATCGTAGGCAGTCTTCCAGAAACCGTAGGCTACTCGTTGAGTTGGCAGCAGCTTTAGGTTCCAAAGGATCTTCCAGAATTCGTAGGCTGCTCGTTGAATTGGCAGCAACTTTAAGTTTCTAAGGATACACATAGATCTCTTATTGGTCACATACAAGATGCGCAACTCCTTACGCTAGCTGGTCACATCAAGGATGCTCAACCGCGTACAGAGCTAGAACTCTGTATCCTCGTAGAGTCACCTATGTATTGCACCGGGGATGCTCAGTTGTGAATGCTAGCTAGTCACAACGCATATGCTCAAAAGGGATGTTCCTCTAACGGGTAGAGGGAATACTATTTCGTAACACGAAGATCGCTAGTTGGTCATATACAGAATGCTCAACCAGGGTTGCCAGCAACTGGTCATATCAATGATGCTCAACTATGGTCCATCTTCGTGGGCAGCCATCCAAAAGGCGAGCTGCGCAGTGTGCCTCCTCCGTCTTTAAGGCCTGGGTCCCCACGGATCAAGCCAAAGGCCTGAAATCCTTCAAATCTAGCTAAGCCTTGAAAAAAAACCATTGTGGCTACTTCTAGCGATGCCGACGCAGGCCATCGTGCTTTAGTTACACTAGGGCAGCCCGACCCATCCACGTCTAGATATTCAGAGTGCGTAGTTTACCCTCTCTCATGAAGTGAGCAAGGTTGGTTCATAGGGAGTGCAATTCTTGCGATATATATTAAGGGAAAGGAAAAAGGGCCTCTTTCCTCGCACGATGGTAGAGGTCAATCCTAAGTCCCTGATTGGGCGCGATCTTCAATTAGAGCAGGAGTAGATAGCTGTTACAGATACGCGATTAAGCCAAGTGATGAATAACTTCGGAAATTTTCATTAAAAAATGAGAGGAATGATATCAAACTTAGCTGAAATGTAGAAATTGCATAACAACTAGATAGTCATCGGCTTGTGAAGTAGGGCTCATCGGGCTGCTTGAGTCTTCGAGCTTTATTTCGTCCAAACAGAGCTCAGGGAGAAGTGGGAAGTCATGCATAGTACTTCCACAGGTTGTAAGCATTTCACTGTTTGTCAATCTTTTTGTCGTTTATGGTAGTGAGGATGTAGCTATCTTTGTCGCATGTTCTGCTGATTTTGTACGAACCTTCCTAGATATGATTCATCTTTTTGGAGCCTTCTCTTTGGACAGTGATGAATGCTTTTCTTAGGACTAGATCTCCAGGCTGAAACTGCTGGATTTTTGCCTTTTTGTTGTAGCTGGAAATGAGCTATTGTTGGTAAGCTGCAATACGAGTGATAACCTTCTCGCGTTTCTCCTCTGGCAGATCTAGATTTATGGCCATTTTTTTTTATGTTTTGCTCTAAAGTTGGCAGTATGGTGCTGATGCTTTTCACGATGACATTGGGAGGGATGATTGCTTCTGAACCATATGCTAAAAAGAAAGGATTTCACCGGTTGCTCGTCGCTTGGTTGTGCGATATGCCCATAAGACACCGGGAAGTTCGTCTGGCCACTTTCCCTGCTTGTCAGTAAGGGATTTCTTGAGGCAGTCCAGGATTGTCTTGTTGGATGCCTCTGCCTGCCCGTTGCCTTGGGGATATCTAGACATAAATATATGCTGCTTGATGCCATATTTTTGGAAGAACTTCGCCAAGTCTTTGTCCCACGAATTGCGGGCCGTTGTCGATGACGATAGATTATGTGATGCCAAATAGGCAGATAATGTTCTTCCATATGAAGCGCTCTATGTCTGATTGAGTAGTGGTGGTCATGGGCTTGGCTTCTACCCACTTAGTGAAGTAGTCGGTGGCCACAATCATCATGCCCCTGCCCCTGGTAGCAGGCGACATGGGCCCTACCAAGTTGATTACCCACTACATGAATGGTCATATGCTTGTCTGCGGGTAGAGCTCACTGGCAAATAGTGCAGGTAAAGGCTTAAAGCATTGGCAGCTGTCGCACTTTTGAACAAATTCCTTAGCGTCTTAATGCACGGTGGGCCTAGAGGAGCGACGATGTGGAACCACGTCGCGATCTCCATTAGTTGGTCCATGTCCTTTAACGTTAGAGGTCCCATTAGTTGTAGTTTCTGAATTTCCTGCCATCGTAGTTGTGGATTTACGAATGAATGAAGTTGAAAGTGAGAGCCTTCTTTGAGTCTTCGGATCAGAACTCTCAATGAAAGCACCAATTTGTCGATGCAAATTCCCGTATTTCCTTAATTGACGAATATGCACCTGCAAAATAATAACACCTAAGATTAAGGCCAAAAGCCTCACGCGCCCACAATGAATGGGGGGCTTTGGCCGAAGAATCTTCGATGTCAAAGTTAGAATTCTATAAAGTATGTCTTTTAAGTGTTTGTCGGAAGCAAAAAGCCTCTTTAGGGGTAGCTAAAGCTTACCGAATTTTGGAAACAAATGGAGTACTTATAGGAGAAGATGAGGAGATGGACCAGCCCTATAAGGTTTAGGGGTGGTCGGCCCTAGGGTGGAATTTGGGTGAGAATATTCCAAGATATTTGTGTAAATTATCTTGGAGTAAATAGGTAAATATCTTAAACAAATGGGATTAGGATTACTTACTTGAAAGAGGTTTTCTCTGATTAGGAATGTATTTATGATAAGAATATGAGATTATTTTATCATAAAGACCTTTGAAGAATATGAGATTATTTTATCATAAAGACCTTTGACTTTTCTTACGGGCAGGGATGCCTTGAGCAGTTGTTAATCTCTGCCTGCTCTACTCCAGCTATGCATGGTGAATGAGGTTGCTCTCTGCTCATTTAATAGGGGCAATCTTGTCTTTCTTGGGAAATAATTCAAGTGTCAGCTCCATGATTTTTGAGATTATTTTTGGCTCCACAGCAGGTACAAAAGTTATTGCCTTTATTTAGCTCTACATGCCTGTAAAATTTGATAGAATTTAGAGTTAGTAGGATAATTGTGCACCGTGCATGGCGACGCATGTGGTGATGCGTGGGAACATAAAGATATGGATTTTGAACAGCTAAATTGTAACAACCCGTCCTTAATTTTACGATTTTATTAATTTTAAAATAGTGAAATGACAAAAATGCCCTAGAGGCAAGGATCTTGACTTTCGTTAACCATCATTTAGAGGGACGTGTAATCCATTATTTCATTGTATTCTCGAAGTACTCGATGGTACAAACGCGTAGGCGTAAGCGGAATCGAAATCGGAGTTACGATGGAGGTTTTACGAAACTACAAATTCAAAAAATAATTTTGTAAAAATTTCTATTTTATATTTTATATATTTGATATTTATTTATTTATAATTGTTATATTATTATTATATTACAATTTTTTTTGGCCTATGAGGCCCCCACCTCACTCATCATCTCTCTTTCTTCCACGTGGAGTTTTCTTCCCCACAATTTTAGGGACTCTCTCTCTCGGCTCTCATCTCTTTCTCAGACTTCCTCTTTCTCTCTTTACTCTCACTTCCATTAGCTTTGTCACTCTCTCCCTCTCACCGACACCACCACCCTGCCTCGCCACTTAGGCGAGCACTGCCACAACAACCCAAACTAATACCTTGTCCCATCTCTATCCCCGAGCTCAGAAATTCAAACTAAACCCTCGAGTCCGCATTTAAACCTGAGAAACAAGAGATGGAGAACTCCAGTGAGTTCTCAAATTTCCCGACTGAGGTAAGACTAGACATGTCTTCGATCTCTTCCTAGTTGACGTTTTTATTTGATTTTCGAGTTGCATACATGTTTTGGTGACGATCTAGTGCAGAAAACACCTTGGAAATTAACCCAATTTTCCGACAAGAGATCCGGTGGTTTTGAGCCATTTTTCAGCCACGGCCGAGGAAACCAATGGTATATTTCGATTCCTTGTTCTCTGAGCTTCGATTTGATATATTGGATGGCTAGGTTTAGTGAATTTTTGTGGTTGATCGGAGTTGTGGAAGTTTCCCGACCATATTTTCCAGAAACCGATGATCCGACCTGATAGGAAAAAAAAAAAGTAAGTTCCAATCCAGATCCAAGCTTAGATCCGACCCTGGCCTAAACCCAGGTATCCGACCTGTCTGAACTGCCCTACTACCTAAAATAAATGTAATGACCCGTACCCGAATTTTATGGTTTTATAAATTTTAAAGTGTGAATTTACGAAAATACCATTTTAGGTAAAAATGTTGACTCTTATTGACCGCCTTGTTGTGTCACGTAAAATCTGTTTTCTTAGCGTATTCTGATAGTACTCGTCGTTACGAACGCATGGGCGCAAACGGGTTAGAATTTGAAGCTAAGACAAAGAATTTACGGGAATCAGAATGATAGGGGTATTTTGGTAATTTTACCATTGGAGATATTTCTACATCTGGAACTTCTCATTTGCTAACACGTGGCGAAGTCTTCCCCCATTTCTGGGGTGTTCTCCTTTATCTTCTGTGACATCTCTCTCTCTAGAATTCTTTTCATCTCCCATTTTTCTGCCATTCATGTGCCTTGTACCCTCACTCCTCAGCTCTCATCTCTTCCTCTCTGTACAGCCAAGACCACCACCTCAATTTTTTGTTCTCATTCTCACTTTAACTCTCCCTCTCTGCACCATCTCCTTCACCTAGACACCACCACACACAACACATCGTGCAAGCGAACAGCCTACCATCATTTCACTTCTGCGAACTTAACCTCAAGTTGGGTTACTGGAATCGTGCCTTGGAGCTCAAAATGAGCTCTGTTTTAGATTTAGTTTTTCCGGCGAGTTTCCATGAATCCCGACCAAGGAAAGCCTCGATTCACCTTGTCGTTCTTCCTTCGTGAATTAAAAACCATATTAGAATGTTAAGATTCTGAATCGTTGAGGTTGGACACAGAAGTATCGAAAGAGGAAACTTTCCTAGTTAATCTGGCAAATGACCGTGGGTTGTAGGCCATTTTTCGACCGATCCTAACCTTGATTCAATCTCATCTTGGTATACTTTTGTTCCTTTTCTTCGTATCTTCATTTTGGCTTTTGAACTCTTGGATTTGGCTTAGAAATGAAGTCGTTATAGCTTTTTGAAGTTTCCGGTCAAAACTCTAAGTCTGACCTTATTCTTCCTTGAATCCGGTGACCTGTGAGCCAGCAGGGTCAACCTGACCCATGACCCTACGGTTTGACTCAAACACGACACACAATCTAAACTGGCCCAACCCAGCAAGCCCGATCTCATAATTCAGACCAAGCCCATAACCTATTACCCTCAGCCCAGTAACCTAGACCCAAATCTGCTAAACCTAGCCCAAGCCCAATCTTTTAAACCCAACCCAAAACTCTTGGCCCACTAGTCCTAACCCAGATCAAGCCCTAGCCCAAACCTAGTCCAAAGCCTTGACCCTTTAACCCTAACCTGATCCGACCCGTTAACTGTGACACGTTGACCCGTTGACCTGACCTGTTGACTTTCGTTGACCATTGATCTGTGAACTTTGAGTTTTGGGTTGACTTTTTTGGATTTCAGTCGAGACCCCTCCTAGGCTAATTTCGACATCCTGATTCCAAATTCACCGTCCATTTTCCCAAATTCTAACATTTTAGTAGAGTTTTACTAAATGGTCCCTAATTGTGGTTAGGTGCATCGGTGGAAGTGACTTCATCCTTGCTAGATCGAGCGGCTTCTGGGCAACAAAATACTTGTGAGTGGACCCCTTCTAAACTTACATATTTTTATAAAATATTAGCCTAGCATGCATTTCACACTTCATGATTTGAATATGTTTTATATATTGTTTTCCAGATTTCTATATTTACGGTTTACGAGATAGTTATGATTTATTGCACTTACGTTTTACGAAAGGTTATGAATTATTAGATTTTCATATATGAAACTCTATGGATTATGAATATGATTTATATTACAGTTTTCAAATATGAGTTATAAATTATGGGATTTTCGTATATGAAATTCTATGGATTCACGAATATGATTTATTTTACGGATTTTATGAATATGTGCTATCATGGATTGATGAGACAAGGCTTTGAGCTTTTGAGCTCCGAATTTGATATGAGATTTTTGAGGTATGTTTTCAGTACTTATCCAGCGGGTTATCATACAACACATCCACATAACACGGGTATAGATGTCTATGGCCATAGGACACATTTGATGAGGAAGAGTGAGATATGATATATGTTATACCCCCAGCTTCACTACTGAAAGCAGTGTCGGACAGCTTCACTAGCCACGGCTAGTGTCGATGTGTGATGTATATATTTTCTTCTCCGACGTAACCCGAAGTCGTACAGCTTCACCTTCAAGTAATGAGGCCTACCATGTTTCTTCATTGGCACAGAGACTGCCTTCAGGCGACTATGATACCCCTAGAGAGTACAGTATTGATGAGATTTATGGATTTTCCTTCGGGCGATGATTGCACCGTTATTAAGCATGGTTTTACTCATACTTGTTTTACGAATGATTTCATGGCATGCTAAGGTTTTCTGAAAAAACTTATTATGTAGTATCATGTATGTTTTCAAAACAGGGGGTTAGTATGTTCATAAATAAAATAGTTTTCTTATTATTAGTATTATTATTATGAACTTTGGTCCACTCACCTTTTCAGTTTTGTGCCCCCTCAGGAGTTAGAGTCGAGGCACACAATCCCGGCATCATGGCATTTCCACGTAGGGATCTTTGAGTCTTCTCAAGGTAGAACTCATTCCTTTGTTTATTCTAGATAGTTGTATGCTATGAACATGATTATGCTTTGGTTTAATTCGTTCTAATTACATATTCTTAATTGTATGCATGTTTTTAATGGCTTCGTCACCCTCAGGTGTCGGCTAGCACATGCCTACCTTGATATTCGGGGATATCGGGGTTAGGGCGTGTCAACAAATCTGAAATATTCCTGTGTTAACTTTTTCAGAATTTTCTTGGAAACCCTTTTAGGCTAATTTCAACGCCACGAGTCCATTTTTGACATCCATTTACTGAGATTCCAAAGTTTTAACGTAGTTGATCGCCGAGGCAGCTTGGTTGACTTTTTAGGGTTGACCGTTGACTTTTTACAAAAATTTTCAAGGACCCTTCTTAGCGTATCAACTCTCTGACTCCAAATTTGCCCTCCGTTTTTTGAAATTCGATCATTTTAAAATGGTTTCTTTATTAGCCGTACTTTGTACGAAAACACGTATATACGTTAGTATGTTATATATTTAAGTAAATGGTTTCGTTTCTAGGTGAAACGCATCACATAGAACTTCAATGCCCGCAAGGTGGGTTCGACCCCACGACATGATTTGTGAGTGGGTCGTTTCTTTTATATAGTATATATATTTGTTTAGTTTCCATTTATATAATTGATAAAGAATTTTCCATATTACGCTTAGATTAGATTAATGTTTATAAAAATTACCGTATTAACGAAATTTATGAAATTATGCTACGTCCTACAGAATGCATAAGTATACGTAGTATTATTGATGCCTTAATTGGATTTACGGTCATGAATAACATTGTATTGATTAGAATTATCAAATCATTGTGGCATGTTCATATTTACGTTATCTGCTCATCGTGTGTTGCACCGGTGTTAGTACTTGCCCGGGGCCAGGGCCAGTCTTTCACATATATGTTCACATCGCACTGTACACTCACTTAGGATCCATTGTAGGTGCCAATCCTGTCCTAGATTGCTATAGGCAATTAGGACTCGTATGTGATGCGTATAGCACCAGTCTTCACGTGATTGTAGTACTAAAGCGTAAATCATTATTACACCCAGTCATGTTCATGTCAGAATATCTCTGCATGAGCTCGTGTGTCAGCATATATCGATGAGCACCTAATATTATATGTTTGTTATGCGAGGTTATGTGATTACCAGACGTTAGGTGTTTATTTTACGAAATGTCATGACGTATTGAATTCCTGAGACATTGCAAGCTACGGTAAGTATTTTCATACTATACTTTGTGGAAATTATACTTGTTTTATAGCAAGAGGTTATTATGTTTTCGAAAAGGTTTTTACAAAGCTTTATTTTTAGGCCCACTCACCCTTATTTTTTGCCTTTCTAGGTTTCAGTAGCAGGGCTTTCGTGTCGATGAGTATTCTTGGCAAATCTTGGTATAGGTGATTACCTTCAATGGTATAATTCTTATCCTACTCTACTGTACTTTATTTATGCTCTGACATCATGTGTGAAATGGGTTTATTCTCGCTCACTAGCGTAGTCTTATATTTAGGCACTTTTAGGTTTAAATTTATTCTCATTTTCCACCTCATTACACTTTATGGCTTCATCACCTTCCTGGTGTCAGCCAACACAACTTGATTCGGAGTCTAGGTGGACATTCTGGGTTGAGGTGTGTCATAAATTGTTGGGCTGGAATAGTTGAATTGCTTCAGAATGAGGAACGCAGGGACGAGGTTTTGCAAATTATATCTTCTGGGCTATAGAGAATATGGAAAAGTAGAAATGATTTGATCTTGCAAGGTATCTGACATAATCCCCTCGATGTTATGGAGATGTGGTTTTTGATAGGGATTTTACTACACGCGCAAAAGGGTTAAAAACACCTATAATACTTGCAAGAATGACAAAGATATTGTAGTATAAATGGTTCTAGCAAGGTCGTTCTCCACAAGGATTATTAAATAATTCGCAACAAATCAAATTTCAATTAATTATTGCAAAGCAAATATTTGGGATGAGTGATTTTATGACCTAATAAAATAAAAACGAATTTAATAAAAGAAAGTAGACAAATCTGTAATATTAAAAATGAGGAAAAGGAAACAGTTTTGTAGAAACCAAATTAAGAAAGCACTAGAGATCCGCCGTCACCTTAATAATCCTATATGGTTCTTCTAATTACTTGTGACATATACATGCATATTTCGAAGGTTAGGTTTTCCTAGTATATGCCTACTTGGACCCCCAAAATAGAGCGTATATCAAACATGCAATCCATCTGTGGTATTCAGATCAAATCTAAACATGCATGACTCATTAAGTTTTGTGAAACTTTTTGAAAAACCATACAACCTTTAAGATGTGGTATTCATCCTAAGTGAACTTGCACATATTAATCATAAGAAGCCTTCGTCAATTTCAGAGACCGACCTCCGACCAAAATTGCATTAAATTACTTTTCTAAACATCCTAATGGTCGCGAATCACTAAGACATATAAATAGTTTAAACCTATGATTAACAATTCGAAAACCTACATGCACATAATTATAAGCAAATTGAAAAGAAACTACATATTCTTGCTAAGGCTCGTGGCCTCACCCTAGCAAAAAGGGAATTAGTTATGCATATTCATAATAAAAATCACAAAGTTGTGCAATGAAATAATAAAAGATCGAAAACACCTTGAATGTAAAAGTCTGCAAATTTCTACGCTTGGCCAATTTCCTCTATCAAAGAACGCACGGAGAAAAAAAAGACTAATTAGGGCCGGCCAAGCTTATTTAACCTACTAAAATAAAAGGAAAACTAATGAAAAGAGCTTGAAAAGTTTTAGTTTTAACCAAAAACCATCTTATATAGTTTGTTTAATGGTTAGTACAAGGCCCATACTAAAGTAGTCTAACTAAAAATGACCCAACTATAATAAATTATGATTTGTCGATTTTACCCCTAATATTTTAGGCTGAGTTGTTTTAAATTTGTTCAGTTTGGTTTTCTTGTTCAGCTCTTTTTTGCTGGAGCTAGTTAAAGGCTCTGAGAACCAGTCTTTCGAATTCTTATCAATTTGAATGTGATCGTCGTTTCAACTTTTGAAGTGCTGATCAATTTGAATGTATTGTTGCTTTTCATATCGTTTGTCATCATTCATACTGTATTTGAGGTATTTTTTCCAGATTTTTGTCGGTAATGGAGTTCATCGTTGTTTTGTAGACCTTCGTTTTCTTTGAATAAAAATATAGATCCTCATGCTATTTAATTTATATTTTGTATTATTTCGTTGAAACGTGATCGTCGTCATTATTCATAGTGTATTCGAGGTACTTTTTTCAATTTTTCTTCTTCAGTGGAGTTCATCGTTTGTTTCTCCAGAAAATAAATTTGAGATCTGTTAGCTTTTTGTTTAGTTTTTTCAGAAACAATGTAATTTTTTTTTTCAGATACAGTTTTGCCAACATTTTTTTTCCAGAAACAACGTTATTTTTTTGTTTTCCAGAAACAGTGTTATATTTTGTTTTTTTGTTCTTCAGATACAGTGTTTGTTTGTACACAAACACTGTATCAGATTATTTTTCCAGAAATAGTGTTATGTTTTGATTTTTCCAGAAACAATTTTATGTTTTGATTCTTTTTTTTCAGAGACAATGTTAGTTTTTTCCAGAAACAGCGTTATTTTTTTTGTTTTTCGAGAAACAATTTTATATTTTGTTTTTTTTAAGAGGCAATATTAGTTTTTTTTTTCCAGAAACAATGTTAGTTTTTCGCCGGTTTGTTCCGACAGTGGTTATAATTTTTTTCCAAACAGTGTTAATTTTTACACAAATAAAACAAACATTGTATCTGATTTTTTTCCAGAAACAGTGTTATTTTTTTGTTTTCCAGAAACAATTTTATGTTTTGGTTTTTTTTTTTCCAGAGACAGTATTAGTTTTTTTTCCAGAAACAATGTTAGTTTTTCGTCGGTTTGTTCTGACGGTGGTTCTGGTGCGTTTTGCACTTCTTTTTCTACAGTTTGTTCACGCGGAGGTTCTGGTACGTTTTCCATATCTTTTTCGCCGGTTTGTTTCGACGAAGGTTCTGATACGTTTTGCATCTTTTTTTCTCTGGTTTGTTTCGACAGAGTTTCTGCCATTGAACTTCTATGAACCTATTTCGGCGGCTTTGTTCCGATGAATGCTTCTTTTTTCAACTTTGATTTGAACTTTGATCTGGTGGTTTTTGAAATGGGGGAATTCAATTTGATAGAAAGACAGGGAGTTATTATGGCGGTTTCGTATTGGTTTGAGGTTGGTGAAGAGTCAGGACAATATTGAATCATTTAGGGGTATTTACGGAAGTGTAGATTTGCAGTGGGTTGGGTTTCTAAGTTTGGCCCGTGGACAATAGTTTTGGATGATTTTTTATTAAACTTTGAGCCATTTTGGTTAAATAACATTTTTGGATGGTTTTTGGTTAAATATTTGTTGGTCCAAACCCTTTTCATTAAAGCTCCCTCAATAAATCTTCCTAATAAAAGGTCTTCCAAATGAACTAGGAAACCAAATAAAATAAAATATGAAACATAACCCTAAATTAAAAGGGAAAATTCGCCAAAAATCTGCACAACTACGTTTTGGACCTATATCTGTCCCAAAACGAGCCCAAAATAGCTAGACTTAAAGCTTTGAATATTCTGAACACTTCTCCAGAATGCCACGAACCCATCAGAGGTCATCTTGGGCTCCAAAAATCGCAATTAAGCCCAGAAACATCACTTTTCAGCACCGCGCACTGCTTCTTTATTCCGTCACCAGAAAATAACCATTTGGTAGAAAAATCCCAAATTTTGACATGAACACGCCAAGAGACACACGAATATCCTCCAATTTGAATCACTCCAAAATTCATCCGTTTGATCACGTTTTGCCTCAAAGGAAGTTGAATGTTCTATATTGAAAATATTAAGCAAAATATCAAAATTCTACTAAAATAATTACCAAAACATACTAAGAATAGAATAAAATATATAATATAAAATTAGCTCATCAGTTTCGACGAATAGGGGAATTCAACAACTCGTTAAGGTCAGCTGAAAAGAAAGCAACCCAGTCGGTCTGTTTACCGAGAAATGCAACCCCTCCAATTAAATGGCACAGACCAAAGGTTTGGATTTTTGAAGATTAATTGTGACGCTGCCTGGGATGCGAAGATTAAGAAAGGTGGAATTGGTTGGGTGGCTCACGACTTTGCTGGGATTCTCCAGTTTGCTGGCGGGATTGGGGGCCTTTTCTTCCAGGATACAGCAACGGGTGAAGCAATGGCGATTACAGAAGCCTTGCTAGTTTGTGTTCCCAAGAGAGGATCTTGGCCAGATTCTTTTTGTGAGGATCCAGAATCCTCCAATCACATCTGTTCATCGTATGTTTATATTCAATTTTAAATAAACAGATTTATAATAATTTCTTAACGTAAAATGTACGATGAATGAATATGATTAAAGGATTCACAGCATCCTCGTAAAGAGGATCCTCCTGATGTGTTCACATGGGTGTTGTAAGAGTGAATAGTGGAGACGGATGCAAGGGTTGTATGTCAGATGATAAACAAGGTGGAGGATGCCGCTGTATGCATGGATAGTGTCTTCCATGATATTTGGCGCCTTCTTCTGTCTTTGGAATCTGCTAAGGTAGCCTACAAACCTCGTGATGGTAAGGCGGCACATGTAGTTGCATCTTTTTTTCTTTTCAAAAAAGGTGACACTCATAGACCGGATTGTACAGGCCCGAAGTTCTTATTTAATATTCTTGTAAATGATGTAAACATTTGGATAAGATTATAGTAAATTCATCTTTTGATAAAAATAAAATAAAATATTAGCTTATCGAAATGAATAAATTGCACGTTTTAAACCACATGAATTACAAACACTTGAAATAAGTTGTGACTATTGCTATGCCTCCAAAAAGCTTCCATACAACATGATTACAAACTAAATTTGTTTAGCAAATGAAGCACTCATTTAGTTTTTTATTTTGAGTAAATTAATTAATGTTTATAATTAAAGGGAGTTTTAACGAAAAACCCACGGTAGTGTTCACTTTAACGAAAAATCACATTTTTACATAAAAAGTCAAACCTGATACTATTCACTTTACCCTTTATTTTGTCTTTATCGTTAAAACTCAAAATTTTCAAACCCTTTTAATTAGTTTTCCTATAATTATATTGGTTAATCTTACAATAACAAATTACATGGTACGACACCACCACAAAGCGTCTTGTGTCAATGAAATAAAAATATTTAAACAAAAATATATATGTTGTAATTGGAATCAAGAAAGACAATCAGATTAAAGTGAATCGAGTGACATATCGTTCCTGCGTTTCAAATATGAAGTCTTATTCGATACTTTATACAAAGGTGCTATTGAGATATTGAGCTTATGGCATCTCGTATACATTCCAACAATTGGCTGAACGAATAAGTCAACTGCAAAGTGGATTTGTATGCGAATAGTGCGTTATGACGCGTGGCCGTCTGAGATGAGCTTGCGAATCTAAAATGTTGTGGAAAATGCATTTCAAAGGTAGAGCAAATAACCGTAACTACCATAACTACGTATATTTTTATTTTATTGGCACAAAATGTCACATATACCAATGTTTAATATGTCCTTCTCTAAAGCATTGAATGAAGTGTGCGATGACTATACCAAAGCAAAACAAAACCACCTTCATCAACAACACTAGACTCGTTTAGGAAATATTTTTAAATGATTAAAACGTTATTAGAGATAATATTTTTAAATTTCACAATTACTTAAAATTTTTGCAAGAATAAACACTTCAAGTATTTTTTTCAAAATAAATATACATTTTTACTAAAAATTAAATCCAAAAAGATTGTATCTAAAAATATTCAACCATTTAAAAAGCATATCTAATCATTTAAAAGCACGTTACAAAGAAGTTATCATCTTAAAAGGCCACACAACAAGTCATGGCCATAAAGCCACCTGCCGTATTCCGAATCTTGCGCCTCATTGTGTACCGTCAATATATCCCCACGTCAAGACCCTTGGTATGTCTCGTGCCATGACAAAACCCATTGGGCCCCCCTTATACGTGGATCCAACGGCTGCAGAACGCCAACGTTGAAACGACGGCGCAGATTTGACAACAATTAAGGGGAATATGAGGTGAGTGTGACACCGCCGCCAAGCTGTCGCGTGTTGCTTTGGTCTTTTGTGCTAGACGGCGTCCTTACGAGTAGTACCGGTAGGCGCGCCTGTCACTCGCACCTTGATACCATCACTATTTGGAAGTTTATAATCGCCCACGCGCAAGTCAATGGTCTTAGAGAGTGGGGCACACGAATCGGGAAAGCTCATAAAAAAATATGAAAAAAACAAATAAGATTTTAAAGCAAATAAAATATTAGTGGAAAATTGGATTCTTTTTTTATTTTTCATGTGGTCGAGACGATGTGGTTTAGTCGTGTATAGACAAATACGTTATTAGTTAGCACTTGCCCTCGAAAAAAAAAAAAATGGATCAAAGAGATAACTAGTAAATAACAAATTGCCTTAAAAGCTAATTTAGTTAATTTGTAACCTACTAAGATCTTCATCATAAAAATTTTATATTCGGAATCGCTTAATTTCTTAATTTTTATTTGAAGATCATCTCTATAAAAAATTATTCGAAATCGACGACAATTTAGTCATCCAAATATAACAAAATGAATCAACGGTATAGGTACCAAATAGTATATTCATGATGAACCTTTGGTTTGTTTGTTACATTTGGATGGCTAAATGATTTTCGATTCAAATAATTTTTTTTTGTATAAATGATCTTTAAATGAAGATTAAAAGATTTAACGGTTCTGATTTTAAAATTTTAACGATGAAGATAGGTTATTTGCAAGGAGGAATTAGAGCATTCTCCAAGGAAGAATGCAAGCATTATCCTTTAAATTGTGAAGTAAAATTTTGATAAACAAAAAAGATATATTTGAGAAAACACGAGACTCTTTTTAAACAATTATATCAATTTCTTTATCTACGAGATTCAAATTTAGTGACATTTTTCCTCACTTATAAGTAAAAAACGAGAATGTTTATATAATACTTACATATAACTCTCATTTTTATCACGGATCACGTGATTAGTACAATGAGATTAAACGCTTTGAATAATTGTTATATACAGCCGTTGAATGCAATTTCTTTTCACGTAACAACAATTTAATGCTAGGTACACCTTGACACGTTATACACATGCAGTAGTGAAAATCTAGACACGTTATGCACATGCATTAGTGAAAAGCTAAATCTAGACACGTTATACACATGCAGTGGTGGAAATCTAAATCTAGACACATAATGCTCATGCAGTGTCGATTATAATGTAAAAACCTAAAATCCGATATACTAATACTACAGACGTAACGCACATGCAATATTATGAAAACTAAAACTAGATGCATCTTGTGTACTAAGATAATCAAAGTGCCAAAGAATGGGGCAAGGCCATATAAATAAGTTAAAAGCAAGCAAGTTAGGGTAATTGCCATTTTATTCATAAATTTTGAACCTATCTCTATAAGTCTACAAAATATCGAAGGTGTTATGTACAATTCACATGATTATCAAATAAAGTTCTCTATATTATACAATTGTCAATTGAAATAAAACATACAAACTTATTCAACTGTGAAACTAATCGTCTAACAACACAACATATGTTATAACCAAGTTATTAACATGTAAGCAAAAATTACAATTCACACCCTAATCTTTACAATCTTTTCATTATAATTACTAAAATTACCATTTTGTCAGGGTTATAAATAAGAGCAAAAGTACAAATGGTACCGCACACGAGGACAAGGTCGAGTGCGTGCAGCCTCCACGTCCTAAAAGGGCGAGCCGGCGGTGCGGTAAGGCTCGGACCACAATGCGCCAAGCTGCCGCCTTTTTACCCAATTACAAGATCCACCCCACGTAATGCCCCCGTTTTAAAGTTCATCACCACCACAGTTCCAACTTCCATGCAACTCATATATTGATTTTCCATTAATACCCTCTTAGCGTCTAGTTTACGACTCAATTGATAGTTATTTCAATTTCCGTTTTTATATTTTCCGTTTTCATTTCTAAAACAAAATTAAAAATTTGTTTGATAACTAATTTGAAAAATAGTCTTAGTTTTGAAAACTGAACATAATTACATTTTTTGGACCAACTTTGAATAATTTATAGTAATTTCATATAATTGTAGAAACCGGAGAGAGTTTGAGCTTAAAATAAAGGAAAAGAAGAAAACCGTATTTATTAAGACAATTCATCACTTGCAATAAATTTTTAGTTTACAAGTTTTAAATAAAATGAAAACTAAAAATGAAATGGTTAATGACCATTCAATCTAACTACTAAAATAAAACAAGACCGAGACTGTAATAAGCTGAAAAAGGGAAAGTGTTATCAACATACCTATTTTGCACCTCTTACACTATTGTTACTTTTTACCCAATGTTCTTCTTCAATTTATCCGATCACATGATCTGAAATTAAAAAAAGTATATGAGAAACAAAATGAATGTGCGGATAACAATATTCAATAAAGAGTGCACACTTGGTGAAAATTTATAAATAATTTGTGCATGCACATGCTATATTGTAATTTGTCTGCAACAAAAAATAATCAAACTATAAGGAGCCGAGTAATTTTCCGTCAAATAAAAACTTCACAGTGGACCCACGTGGGTACTTTGGTAAATCCATCCCGTCCAGCGCCTGATATCTGTGGTATTGTTGGTCCTCAGTGGACTCTGGCCAGTCATCGCTCATATCAGGTGGTCTTGTGCCGCTGCTCCTACGAACAACCAAAACCCCGAATGAAAAATTCTGCTGACAAACCTTTACATGTTCTTCTTCCGCTCTCCTGCTCAGCCATGGAGTCCAAAACCCTAGCGGTCACGGCTCAAAGCCGCCAGCTCGCCGTCGTTAACCTCCGGTAAAAACACTCTTCCACCAATTCTTTTCGCTTTCGATGTTTACAATAAGCGTGTTTTCAGCAAAAAAATCTTATTTTTATTTAATGTTTTGAATTTTCTGCTTTACTTTCTCGTCATCGCCTGTCTTTTCCTTCTCGGATTCTGGATTGTTGAAAAATTTACACCTTTTTGGCGTTTTTGGAACTCCGATAGTCTTGGGTTTCCATTTCCGACGTCGTTTGGTTCCGATTGTTTTGCTTTTTTCTTCTTTCCTGTTCCGTCTGAGCCGTGGTTTCGTATAGTCTGATAAATAATTTTTTGTTAATTTTTAGTCTTTTATATTTTGAGCTGGGTCGTAGTTTCGATTAGTTTATCGGATTAAATTTTTTCTCTAAGTGGTATTAGAGCGATGGCGGGTTTTCGGGATTTCGATTATCGCCTGTGTTTCGTTGTTAATTTGGAAAGCTTTAGCTATTAATGGTGAAGTTTAGAAATTTCCAAACTTATTGGAGCTATTAAGTTTTCTGCAAAATGTAGTGACTGCCCCCTTTGCTTCTGTGTACATAAATGGGTAATAATTATTTGGAGCTTTAAAAGGATGGTGAAGTTTAGAAATTTCCAAACTTGTTGTAAAAGGATGGATTTTTGGTTTTATTAACTTAAATTCAATACGGGACCTACTTTCTATTTTGTTCTCATATTTTTCTCTGCTTGGTTTGTAATTTGTTTTAAAAACACAGAAAGAAATTTGGCCCCAGCAGGTTTGTATGACTTTTGACTCCGTTTGGCTGCTCAGAAAATGTAGGTAATCAAATGTTAAAAACGTAAAGTAAATGATGATTTGCTTGGCCCACCTGCATTTCGTAATTGTCTTAGTGGTTCGGTTATCTCAGTTTTATTATTTGCGATGGAAAGTTTTAGCGGTTAAAGGCCTCGTTGCATACAAAGTTATCAAGTTCTGTAAATATTTTCCGTACATGTTAAATTGTAATTTTCTGATGTTATCTGTGTTGCTCAATGTTCAGGAGATTGTCGCATGCAGCCAAAGCATTCCGTTTACTTATGGTTTTAGCATGCACCCTCTTTTACCTCACTACATGTGGACAATGCTCTGGGAATGGTGAGATATTATCGGAATATGATTCTTGTGGATCATATGGAGATAATTTGAATGTGGCTTTTGCGGATAATTTTCTCGGTGACACCAGTTCAGGCTGTGGAGTTCCAAGAACTCACTTCAATCTTGATAAGATTTGTACTAGCTCCCGTTTATTCTGCTTTCCGTCAACATTACCTGGTTTCTTGGAGCATAAACTCAAAGTGGCTGATTTTGGAGTTTCAGGGGATCAGTCTGATGATATATCATCTATAAGATCAACTGAAGATAGCAAGTTGGCAAATAACAAAAGTTGGTCATCAGACAATGGCGTGTTTAAGTTATTTAATGGAGGGATTGTTTCTTGTTCTTTGAACTCCAAGGAGGCTACTAATGAGTTGTCATCCATTCAAGCTGATAGCTCTAATCAAAACGATCTTTCTTCTTGTAGCGGACCTTTACTTTATCAGAAGAGCACAAATTTTAGGCCAAACGAGAACACTGAGATGACCAAATTTAGTTCTTTCACTGGTGCCCCCTCACCCCATGTAGAAATTAGCCCTGCAGTATTGGATTGGGGACAAAAGTATATGAATTTTCCATCGTTAGCTTTCTTAACTGTGGAAAATACATGCAATGACACCATTTTACATGTTTATGAGCCATTCAGTACTGACATGCAGTTCTATCCTTGCAACTTTAGCGAGACTAAGTTAGGACCTGGTGAAACAGCTTCAATTTGTTTTGTATTTTTACCTAGATGGTTGGGCTTGTCCTCCGCTCGTCTAATTTTGCAGACAAGCTCAGGTGGTTTCTTGGTTCAGGCGAAAGGTTTTGCCATCGAGTCTCCTTATGGGATTCATCCTTTATTGGACATGGATGTTTCTTCCAGGGGAAGGTGGAGTAAGAATTTGTCGTTTTTTAACTCCTTTGATCAAATTTTCAACGTGAAGGAAGTTACAGCATGGATATCAGTGTCTCTGGAGCATACTTCCCATCGTGCAGAGGCAATATGTAGTACTGAGAAACTTCAAGGTTCCGATGAACTTGGGTTGCTGAGTGTTAAAGAACGTCTGGTTGTGAGTACTGGACAAGTTGGTTTGCCTCTTCTGGCCATGAGGCCCCTTATGAACTGGGAGATTGGTCCACACAGCAGTGAAACTATCATAGAAATAGACTTCTCAACTGAATCGAAAGGAAGAATTTATGGTGCAATTTGTATGCAGTTGCTAAGGCCTTCTGAGGACAAGTCTGATACTGTTATGCTTCCTTTTGAGGCTGAAGTGGATGGAACAGCAATGAATGATGATCTTGAAGTACCTATCTCGGCATCTCTTGAGGTTTTGGTCCCCTATTCTGCCAATGAGACTGCTGTTGCTATATCTCTGAAGAATTCTGCTCCTTACCTTTTGAGACTTCTTGAGATTACTGAAGTTGCGGATGGTAGAACCTTGCAGATTAAGTACACTGAAGGCTTACTACTTTTCCCTGGCAGTGACACATATGTTGCTGTTGTTGCTTGTACTGAGCCACTTGTCAAATTAGGTGGACAATGTAAGTTACTTATACAGACAAATGACTCAAGTAGCTCTCAGATTGAAATTCCTTGCCAGGATTTTATTCATATTTGTACAAGACATTGGAATGATTCCACCATTGAATATGAACATCAGTGTGAAAGGAGTGAATCGGGTGATATGCAGACAGAGTTCTCTGAAAGTGGCATGCAGTTGCCATTACCAATCATGGTAGGCAGATTTTACCTCTATGTATGTTTGTGTGTGTGTGTGTATTCTCATTTTTGTTTGAAACTGGATTAGCTTTCGAAGTTTGATTGCTGTATACAGCTTGCCGTGCCTTTATTTGTTGTCTCTTTGTCTTTTGACTAAGTGATCAAGAACGTTCCCTTTCATTTATTAGTATCAAACATGCATGCTCTTTAGTTATTGGCAAAAAGTATCATTCTTTCAAGGTTCCTCATCTTCAAGGCACTGGAGTCAGCAGGTGTCCACTCCATTGATCAAATCGCTTTAAAAGAGTTATAAAAGATTGCATGCCTGTCTCTACAATTTTATTGACTATTAAGGTAGAGCATGCTTGTTACTATGGCTGTTATTGTGCTGTATATTTCTGAATCAGTTTAACTCTTTTTTGTGGTGTTCGAGGTTATTTAGCCCTGAACTATCCATAACCGATTAACTCTTTTTTGTGTTGTTCGAGATTATTTAGACATGAACTATCCATAACCAATTATATAACGTGTTTTTTTTTACCCACAAACATGAACATCCATAGTAACCAAAATGTTATTGTGAACCTATACATGAAGGCAATGGAGACAGCAGAGACAGATGAGTTGGTGCTACGAAAATGGAAATCTCAAGATACCAGAAGTGGTATGTCTGTGCTCACTGATCAAGAGGTATTCTTCCCAATGCTTCAGGTAGGAAGTCATAACTCTAAATGGATCACTGTAAAGAATCCTAGCCAAGCGCCGGTAGTGATGCAGCTTATTCTGAACTCAGGGGAGATTATTGACCGATGTAAGAGTGTGGATGGTCTTACACAGCCTCCTTCATTGGGTAGTGTGGTTTGTAATGAATCCACTTCTCCAAGTAGGTATGGGTTCTCAATAGCAGAAAATGCACAAACAGAGGCCTATGTTCAACCCAATGGTAGAGCATCTCTTGGACCAGTATTGTTTCACCCTTCAAATCGATGTGAGTGGAGAAGTTCGGCCCTAATAAGAAACAATCTATCTGGTGTGGAGTGGTTATCTCTGAGGGGATCTGGAGGGTCGCTATCCTTCCTTCTTCTTGAAGAGTCTGAGCCTGTTCAGAGTGTAGAATTCAACCTCAGCTTACAAATTCCTCTTGACTTTTCTCCTCCAGACATGTTTCGCATGGAAGACGTCACTTATTCTTGTTTACAGCCATTATCAAGGCAGCTCTATGCTAAGAATACAGGAGACTTGCCTCTGGAGATTAGAAGAATCACAGTTTCTGGAAAAGAGTGCGGGATGGATGGGTTTATGGTACAAACTTGCAAAGGTTTTGCTCTTGAACCTGGAGAATCAGCAAAACTTCTGATATTGTACCAGACTGATTTTTCTGCAGCCTTGGTACAACGGGATCTTGAGCTGGCCGTGAATTCTGGTATTCTGGTGATACCCATGAAGGCAAGCATTCCTTTGCATATGATCAATATATGCAAGAAATCAGTGGTCTGGATGCGCGTCAAAAAATACTCTTCAGCAGTATTTCTTGTTGTCTCCTTGATGTTTCTAGTATTTTGGTATATATTGCCCCAGGTGCCTGCCTTTTGCTCCGTTGATTGTTTGTGCACGAGCGGAAAAAGTTCCTTGGTTACTTCTAAAAGTAGTTCAGGAAAATCATCTTGTGCGCATAATTATAGAGACAGTAGATTTTCTGTGTCTGGTGAGATAAACAGTTTGCTAAGATCAGTTCAGGAAGATAAAACCTCAATGCAGGCATCATCAGTTGGTAGATATCCCGATGACCAGGCTGGGGCCTCAGAGCGGGAAAAATTTGCTCAACATGTAGATCAAATGCTACAGGGTCATGAACAAACTAATTATTTGTCAGATACGACAAAGAACAAAGCCTTGGCTTTCTCATTGACTTCTAAATCTGTGTCAATTGAGAATCCCGATGAACTAGAAGCATCCCAACCTGGTAACCTCACAGTCAAAACTGGACAGGAAAAGGGTAGAAGGCGTAAGAAGAGAAAGGGTGCTGGTGCTAAGTTCACAGGACTTCTTGAAGTTTCAAGTAGTCAAAGTGGAAATTCTACACCTTCATCACCCTTGTCTCCAGTCACATCTGTAATACCAAAACAGACGTGGCCGCTATCTCCTGATGTGGGCCAAGCTGTTGAGGCCAGAAATCCATTTACTCAAGTGGCTCAACAACACTTCCGGAAGAGTCATGTTTTTAAATCTGCTTCTAAGGCAAACTTATCACAGCCGGAGGTTTCTATAAAATATTGCAATAACCATCCAACTTTTGCTTCTCAAGTGCAGCCACCAGCACCAAGAAAACCTGCGGCCAGAACTGTTTTGTTGCCTTCTGCCACCTTTCCTGGTTCCAGTAGGGCTGCACCTAATTTGGTATGCTCAACCTCTTATCTGGCTTCAACATCACCTATTTCTCCGCATGTTAGAGCCCCTGGGTCCAAACTCTGTGATCGGAAAAGTGCTGAAGAAGAAAAGGCTCGGCTTGGGGATGAATATACATATGATATCTGGGGTGATCATTTTCCTAGGCTAAAGTTGACGGGTAGGTCAAGGGATGTCGCTTCTATGACCTCCAGCACTACAGAAAGCGACTCCAATAGCTTCTTTGTAAAGGGTCCACAAACCCTCATGGCAAAGTCTCCACCGAGATCTGTAAGTTTTTTCCATCAAGATGGTTAATGACAACAAAAAAAAAAATCCAAATAAGTTATCATGTTTCTCTGCTTTCGGATCTCTCTTTAGGTCTGCTTGTCTGTAGTTTTCTTCATTCATAAGCAACACAGGAGTCCGCACTGTTGTCATACGTTAATATGAAACTGAAAAAAGTAGCCTATGCTGTAAACAATGAATAGTTTAACATGGCCTAGGAATTACAACGACCACTGTTAGCTGTTATACACTGAACTTATCAAAATGTAGAAAGAGTAAAGATGAAAATATAACACTACCAATGAGTTAAAAAGATGAAAAGGGATCAACGGATCACTCTGAACAATGAGCTTTATGTAACATGTACAGTATGCAAAGGATGTGTTGCAGAAACTTAATCGAGTTTGTTTTTAGGAAACAGGAATTTGCTAGTAGGATATGTAAATGTTTTCGGGTCTCTCACTATTAATGACACACAGGCATGGGTTTGCAGAAACTTTCTCGAGTACTACTCTTGAATATGTTACTCTTTCACAGTTTGCTAAATGACTACTCCTTGTTTATATGAGCTTGATTGTAATATTCAGAAAGATTAATGCAAGAATGTGAACTTCTGCGGTTATCAGTTCGTGAAATTACTCAAATTAGTACCTTTTTCGATAGACGATTTGTGAAATATTCAATTTCTTGGATATACAGCAACATTTTGAACCTTTGAGGAGCGAGAGAATAGAATAGTTGTCATCCATATGTATCTCAGATCATATTCTTACATTTATGTGTCACAAATACTTATCTAATGGGCTTTACTTCACTAAAGTAAACGTGTTTTAGGTGAAGCGAAGCCCGTTAAATAAATATTTTCTATGGGGTGGAAATATCTCTATTCTGTGATGTTGGGCCTTGGATTCTATCCTTTTAAACAGAAAGCCCAGGCAAAAATTTGATTTCATCTTAGCTCTGATATTGCAACAAAGATTAGTACTGGGTGTTGAAACATCCACATCCGGCAGAGATAGAAAAATAATAGTTTGAATATCTGAACTCCATTGAGCTTGTCTCAGATTTGGGTTTAATGCCCCTTATCCTGCGTTTTTTGCTTGCTTTTACTGCTTTCTGTCTTTTAATTTTCCCTCCTCCCTCCTCCCTCCTCCCTAGCTATGATAGTTCATCCTCATCCCATCATGTGCTCGGATTGGCAGGTTCCGATTAGAAATTGGATATCAGATCCACTTCTCTCCCTCACCTTCCCTCCCCCAACTGGCATGCCGGACTCCCATCGAGGCTAAGTGTTGTGTTTGGGTATTTTATATACCCTTAGCCTCACTCTACACCCATAAGATACTTTGTATATATTTACAGGGGTTTGTGAAGGGGACTTGGATCTGGTGTCTACTTTCTCGATTCAGAGTTTGGCTTTTTCCGAGGATGTGACGGCGGCAGCGGTGTGGTTTTTGTTGCTAGAGATTAGGTTTTTTGTTGTTTGTTTTTGCAAACTTCGTGTCTTAAGCTTGTGCAGGCCTCCAGTTGTATCTTGAGTTGTTGCTCTCATTTTGCTTGGACCTTTTACTTTAACTATAGTTGTTTATCTGGTTCTTTTTGGGCATTGTACTAGTTTTTAATGTAATGTAATGAAAGATAACTTTCTTGACTAAAAAAAACTAAAAAAATTCTAACCCCACTTTAACCGAGGCCATGGGACTGTGCAGGTTGTAATTAACAAGTTGGGAACAATACCGGTGTTATTAGAAGTGGGTCTTTGGTTCATCTCTTTGATAATTTGACGTGGTATTGGAGTTAGGGAGGGGGTTTGTACTACCACATGATGGGTGGGTCCCTTGGCCTTCCGTGTTGGGTGACTCTACGTGGTTGTCAATGTGTGGATCTCCAACGTGTGACTACTAACTGGGTTCCACGTTAGGGAGCGTGTTGAAATATCCCACATCGGGTAAAGACAGAGAAAAAGAAGAGTTTAAATATCATAATCCCACTATAACTAATATCAAGGGTTTTTGTGATAAAAATCAGCATCTATCAGACTGTGCAGTTGGTAATTAATAAGTTTGAGACAATATCAGTCTTATTAAAAGTGGATTTTTGACCCGTCTTTTTGATAGTTTGACAATTAGTACTTGGTAGTGTAGAAGATGATGTCTCGGTGGTTGGAGCGATATATCAAATATGGTCTTGTTTTTTCGTTCGTTTAGCACACCCATAAAATCCTACTAGCAAATTCCTTTTTCTTCTGTCCTCTCCTACCATTATCGTGACATTGACAAAAACAGTTTTTTACCTTCTGTAATATTCACTCTGGCGTTTGCCTTTTCCCGTGGATGTCCTCGATTGAACAGTCTAGTCACTTGTCCATGCATGACCCAGACACAGGCACAGGCATGTAGTTGCTTTGGCAGACATTTCGGTATGAAGATTGCAACTTTACATTCACAGTATTCAGTGCATGCAACTACGTGCTGTTCCGACGCGTCTCCTGCAACGACTGCTGTAATTTTCACGTTATAGTGGCTGCCTAATCAGGGCAGTGCATGCAACTACTGTTCCTACATCGTCATTAAAATTAGAGGATGGATCCAGGTAAGATGGACTTCCAGTCGAGCGGTAGCTCGTGCGTGCCTGCCAGCAACGAAGATAAAGACACACAATCGATCTGTTTGCAGAAACTGATCCATGGAAAAGGACTTCTTTGGGACCATTTGGTCGCAGAGCTGGCATCGTAGTAGACTAGTAGTAGTATATTTACCACGAGAGCTGCCATAACTACATGCTGCACCTAAACAGTGACCTTGCTGATCAGTTGCCAAGCCAACCAAATCTTCAACATGCCCGGCGGTAAGGTTAGGATGGGCGTAAAACCACTCAAATATTAATTCATGCGTGGTTTGTAAGTGATTGGGCAATCCTTAATTCATCTTATGACAGTTGTCCAATGAGAGAGCACTTATTTGCGATTGCTTTTAAAAGGGTTAAAAGCAGCTTATGAGTTATGATAGCTGATGAGTCAATTTTATACTATATATTATTCCCTATTCTTGATATATTTTGGTTATTATTTTAGTGAGATTTTGATGCTTTATTATGCATTTTTAATGTAGGATATGCGAACTTGTTTTGAGCATAAAGTAATCAAACGGTAGAATTTTTGAGTGATTCCAATTGGAGCAAGTTCGTGAATCTGTCAAGAAGGTTGTATCAAAATTTCATAATTTTATCCTGAAGCATCTGATCGTGACGAATTAATTTATGCCCAACGTGCAGTGTTGGCAGATTGGGCTGCAAAGCTTATTTGTGACTTTTGGGCTGGAAGATGATGGATTTTGGACTTGGGCTCTTCTTGGAACTTGAAGAGGAGGTCCTAATATATAATTCCTAGTCAGAATAGGAATGTAATTCATAGTTATCATTTTATTATTTTATTTCCTAGTTTTTAGAAAACATTTTCTATGAGGGTTTTAATTTGGAGTAGTATAAATAAGGCTTTTTAGCCATTAGGGTTCTCGACGCGACATTGAGAGAACTTAGCAAAACTTTGGAGAATTTCAGACTTTTTACCTTTAAGGTGTTTTCAATTCTTTTTCTAGTTAATGATATTTTCTTTGATTTTTATTATGAGTATGCATAACTAATTCCTTCTGCTAGGGTTAGGTCATGAGCCTTAACATGAATATGTGATTTTATTAATTTGCTTATGAATGGATGCATGCTTGCTTTGAATTATTAATCACCGCAATTAAAACTATCTATATATTTTAATGATTGATCACCATTAGGATATTTAGACAAGTAATTTGATGCAATTGTTGTTGGAACATCACCATGAAATTGAGAAGGGTTTCTAGTGATTAGTAATTGTAAGCTCACTTAAGGTGAATATCACGCTCATAAGAGTTGCATAGTTTTTCAAAGGGTTTTCACAAAGCTTAATGAGTCTTGCATGTTTATATTTGATCTGAACATCACAGACGGGTGACATGTTAGATATACGTTTTCGCTTGAACATCACGAGGAAAATATGTATTAGGAAAACCTAACCTTCAAAGCATGTATGTGGAAATTCATAAGTAATTGGTAGAATTGCATAGGATTGTAACGGTGAGGGCTAAACCCTAGTCTTTCCCCAAATTGATTTTAATTTAAAAACGTTTTCCTTCTTTGCTGCCATTATTTCCAAACTTCCAAATTTCTTTTATTGTTAATTTAATCTTTTCAAATTCAAAAATCTCAAATCTTTGATAAAAATCTGTTTTAATAATTAATTAAGAATTAATTTAATTACAAGTTAGTCAAACAATATTTGGGGACAACTACCTTGCATGAGTGATTATACTACATTTACCTTGTATTCTTGCAAGTATTTTCAGTGATTTTAACCTTACTTGCGCATGTACTAAAAATCCTATCAAGAAATTGGAGTTATGATAACCAAAAGCGTTTCTGAATTTATCTTAGTTAAAATGTGTGTGCCAAAAATCGTTTGAAACAAAATATTATTTAAAATAAAACGAAACGAGACATTTGAAATAAAATGAAGCGAGAATAAAGAACATAAATTTTTAGGGAGTTTTAACAAAACACTCCTGGTGCTATTCACTTTTAACGAAAAACTACATTTTTACCTTTAACTGACACTATTCACTATACCTTTAAAAAGGGTTTTTCATTAAAAAAAAAGTTTTTTTGAACTTTTCGTTAGTTTTCCTAAAATTTTATAACAAACACTCAAAAGTATAGGGTGAATCACTTCAAAATCATATACTTCACAGACAGAGAAACATATTTTTATATTATAGTAAATTTTGTTTCAGTCAAATTATTATTTATTTCTTGAAGTGGTATTTCACTACACTTAGCCCCTTCTAAAACCAACCATTAAAAAAAAGGAAAACTAATGAAAATGACTTGAAAACTTTGAGTTTTAACGATAAGGACAAAATAAATGGTAAAATAAATAGTATCATAATTGACTTTTTAGTGTAAAAATGTGGTTTTTCGTTAAAGTGAACAGTACCGGATGCTTTAAAGTTCCCACAAAAAAATTCAATGATGAACGCCGTGGGATTATAAGATTTATATAATATTCAACCAAAACATTAAAAAGTTGGAAAATGTACAACAAGAGATGTGCAAACTGCTGTGAATGCCGTCATCCCACTAGAAGGTGGTTGAGCCACTGAACTCAAATGAGATGGTGTCCTTAATTGGTATATGTAGGAGTGGAGCCACGAAGGGACTAGAATGATCCTGGGTCTACCTTGATATTTTTTCACTGGAAAAAATTATAGTTATCCGTTTGATATTCCAAAGAGTTTTTAGGGGATTATGGCCCAAACCAGAGGGAGAGAGGAAGTAGGCAATAGAGCTAGTTCTCCTAGAGCTTAAGCCTTTTCACATGGCGCTGGTGGTTGTTCACAAGCTTGAATTATGCTTTCCATGTGCAATTTTCATGATCCGCTGCTTACTGCTCACGAAAACATCCAACCTATACTATAGTCAAGTCGTCCGCGTATCTTTATGATCTCCTTTCCATATATTTATCAGATTTTTGGCTTTGACTAATTCAAAGGTGAAAAATGGGGTTGGCTAAAAAAGTGTTCTTGTTAGCCCTTTGTATTAGGTTTGTTTTTTTCCGCCAATTAACACGGCTCCTAACTGGTCGGAACCTAATGATGAAATGGAGTGGACTTGAAATATCAACACCATCATCACAGAGCAAGCAAACATCAGAATTAGACCAAAAATCTAGAGCAGCAAAGTAATGGCTGAGATGATGACCAAACGATGGATGAGAGATGGATTCGCGAGTGGGAGAGAGGGATTCATAAGCATGAGAGAGGGATTCGCGAGCGTGTTGCAGCGTTGTTGCAGAGCTGACATTGTTGATGTGTTGCAGCATTTTCTTTAGATTTATAAGAGACACCTCCTAACCTGAAATCCTAGCTCCGCCACTGGGTATATGTAATGTGGCCCTTCTCATTTGGGTTATTTCATTTTCTTTTCTTTTATGAGTTGTCTACATATATATGCATGGCTAGGATTCGGGAACACATATTTTGATACACAGTTTGTGAAGTCCAGTTCGTAATGTATTTTAATGATCCAACAATACATCTTTTATGTCTCACCTCAAAGATAATATCTACCAAAAATCACTTAAATCCGAAACCATTGGATTAAAGTTTTTGTAGAACCATATTTGTTCGTTTTCTTCACTACAAATGAACGCCTTAATGGTTTTAGATTTTTTTTAATTTTTTGTAAGAAAAATCTATGAATGAAGTATTGAAATATAGACGGTTTTAATCATTAAAATACATTACAAAATGGACTCTACAAAATAGTGTCAAAAGCGTATGCACTCAAATTCTAACCCCATATATCCTCAGTCAGTGAGTCCGTAGACCAAATCTAGAACTGAATCTCACCACTCAGTACCGAATGGAGGAGAAGGGATTAAAGAGAGTTTATTTGCATGTGCTGCATGCTTTTGGCTTTTTTTTTACCTCTGTCTGCATCAATATCTTCATCAGCAATGTTCCACTTCCTTTTTGTTTTTGCTACCGATCTCACCTCTCATTTTCACAGCCACACTACTACTACATACCGATGAGCTCAAAATTTTATGGTGGCGGTCTCGGCTACCCTTCTCCCTGTATGAATTTGGGACCACTAGTTAGCTCCTCAGATCAACCTCAAATACAAAAGAAGGGCCTCATTACATATATAGGACCATCTCGTGAAATTTAATGCTGGTTTAGAGTTTAGACTTTGGAGTAAGAGTTGTACAAATGTCCAATTGCAAAGAAGATCTTTTTCTGTTGCAAGAGGCTAGTGGCGGATCCATAATTCTAACATCGAATGGTCCCAGTGTAAAACATCCAAAAACACATTAAGGGAAAATAACATAAAAATCTAAATACTAATCCCTTCTTCTGTTACCTTGATATTCAGCATCTTTCATCTACCTCGCGAGAAGGCTACTGGAGCCTGCAACTCCTTCACGCCTCTTCCATATGGATGCACTAGGTTTTGATTGGACTATAACTTTATATCATTTGAATAAATAATTGCTTTGGCATAGCCAATATAGTCCTAGGAGTAGATCTCTTCCCCTGCCGAAACATTTGGAGGGTCCTTGGAGATCTTCATGGGTGTTTTTCCGGCTCCCAGGTTGTCCTGGGAGTCTGGGATCACCTGGTCCCTGTATGGATCTGCCCTTGCAAGAGACTTAGTCAAATTGGTTTCAATAGTGCATGGGCTCATATTTCACTCAAGTTTGAGTTTGTCTTTTCTTAGTCTAGATTAATTTAGTGTAGGTGAATGCTAATCCTTGTAGCCTAAGACTTGTGATGTATATCTAAAAGAGGGTTACCCTATGAATGGAAATCAACCAATTCAATTCAATATTTCTACAGTGTCGATCAATGTACTGTCGCGTGTTTACAAACCCTAAGTAACCATATGGAAACCCCTCCTACGTGTTTAATTTAGATCCCCCTTTTCAGTTTATTTTCCTGTTCCTTCTACAGTAATATATTTCCCCATTTTTATTTAAACTCTTAGCATGAAAGGAATATAGAAGTACCTACTAGCTTTGGTGGACTCTAATTTTAACTAGGTGCAGATATTAAACATGGAGCAGTCATGGATCATGGCGTTTTAATGAATGATTTGGCAGATGTTTTAGACATTCCATCTTTAATTGAACATGCATGGTTACATGCCACCATATGCTAAAGTTGGCTCAACTAATGCCAATACCTAAATGATATGTCTGAATTCTCTTGCTAAATAATATATACAAGATAGTCTCAGGCACTAAGACCTGTATTACCAAAAATTGGGAATATATAGGGCTACCCTAGCTCATGGGGCAATTTAGGGTTTTTCTTTGGGGGTATATATTCGTTTCATATTAGCAAAAAGATTAAGCTTTAGTTGTTCATAGCCTTGACATGCCTGACATACCATTCAACATGTTCCACGTTAAGGACTCATCACTTCTTCAACTTATGATTATAAAAAATTTCGATACATCCGTGATACACAAATGTTGTTGCAATTCATTCAGTTAAGACACAAAAAAGTTTCCAATTTAATTAGACATAAAGTTGATCTGTTATGTAAGTTATAAAATGCTGATTACATGCACGAAAAGTAAAGTAAAACTAACATGTAGTTAAATGTGCAATATTGATGCTTCGATTAAGAAAATGATTCGATGATTAAGTTAAGATAAATTTCATGAGAGAGAGTTTTACTTTTCGCCCGACCAAAGAGTTAAGGAATGATCATGTTGAATTAGTAATTGGCAGATCGATCGATTGGAGGTAGCGCATGAGACTGAGGACTGACTGAGAGAGAGTCACTGAGTGAGGACAGATCAACCATGCATGCACGCACATGTATAAATGTACACATGATGTATTATATGAATGGATGAAGTGCACGCTCACGTGCTTCTGCAACAAAGAAAAAAAGAAAAAGGAAAATGCAAATAAATCATTAAGACCATGTACCTAATATTGTTCTTTTTTATCATGTCATGCATGTTTATTATTTATAAATTTAATGGAAGTGGTTTTATCTCATGCAATTATCGGTAAATACTTTGATACACTGTTGCGAAACGACGGATATTTTTATTTATTTTTTACAAGAAGCGATAATGATATACTTTATTAATGAACAAGAATAATTACATAAGGTGTCACATTTGTACATCTTTTTAAGTGATATATTGATATAGAGATAAGTTCTAGAGCAAACATAGAAAGTAAAATTCCTAAACGACTACCACAAGCACAAGCACTAGCACATCGGGATATATAGTACTACATATATGACATGCAGACGAACAATACTTGGATGCTAAAGGATTGACAGAACTTTGTAAAGATTATTTTTGTAAAAAGTCAACGAAAACTATCATTTAGTTAATCAACTGTAGCAAATAGATACATGGTTTAAAATAAGACAAGTGGGTGCTATATTTTTAGTTCAAAAATTACTTTAGTGCTTTTAATTTACTAAAAAATTAATATAGTGTTTCTCTAAAGATTTGGACTTGAAGTGTTTTTTTTTCTTCTTCTAAAACGTAACATTTTTAAGGAGTTATGTATGAAAAGAAAGAAAGACTAATTGGTTAAAATTATAGTCACACATTTTAAGTTGATATGTCATTTTCTTCTATAACCAAGGGTCCAAGAGACCAACCATTTTCTTCCATCTCGACCTAAAAAACCATTTTCTCGTATCCCAATCGTATCCTCACACAATGAGTTACTTGAATTTGAAGCAAGATGAAATTCATAACAATATTTGGACTGGCGTCTAATAAATCGTCCAAATTTGTCCTGAAATTAGACATGGCGGGTAAATTACGCATTTCTACTTGATGTTAGCACTTTAACTATAAATTTATCATTCACCCGCAGTTTGTGGAGTACGTTGATGGTTATGTTTGATACCTTGTCTATATGTTCCCGATGCCTCTAACAACCATTTCGATATTTGATCACATTGGATCGATATATATATATATATATATATATATATATATATATATATATATAAGTAATTTTGGGGGAGAAAAGTCCATGGATGTGAAAATGCAAGTTATAAAGGTGACTATATTTACGCCCAAGCACTGCTCTAAAATATTTTAATTAAGCGAAATTTTATTTAAACCCATTTAACCTCTTTCTACACCCAACTATAATTTTAAATGTTAGTTGTCTATTTTACCCTATTGCATAATTACTATTAAGTATAAAATGAAATTAATAATAAAACTCATATTTATCAATAAACCCAAACATTTATTGTGTAGATGGCATATTAACAAAAAAATGTAGATGGCAGCACTTTCTCTTAAGAAAAACAACTAATAATTTACAAGACTGGGGAAATATCAATAAACATGATTAATGTTTCTTCGATTACATGCAACCAACTGATCACACATGCGTTTATATATATAATTCCATTTGATATATGTTAATGGCCGGGATCGGGGATCAGTGATTTGGATTATGCTTTGGAGTTTGGAGGGGTACAGTTGAACAGATAAGAAATGTAATTGTTTCTGGTGAGGGAAGTTGCAGCCAGAAACAAGATGGAAAACAAACACGAAACGTTAAAATGGGGTTGGAACTTTCAGTTCAAATCTAACTTCTTGTCCCACAATCCCTTTTTCTAGTTCCCTTTTCAGGCTTTTGGTGTGGATTACACACTCAGATTCCTATGTTGAAATCCTCCCACAAGTTAAAACAACATTTTAATTTCATCTCGGAGCCAAAGTTGCTGAGGGTGTCGATGAGCTCAAAAGCTGTCCCAGTCCCCCCTGCAGAAAAATACCAAAAAAAGCTCACTCATCTCCTTCCTCCTTCTCATGACCCCATTTGTCTTTTTGTTAATTCTCTCTCTTTCTATCTGTCCGTTCTGGGTGGCGTGTCAAGGCAGAGACCCTAAGAATAATGCTTAGACTATCACTCGCTCAACAAAAAAAAAAAAAAGAAACAAAGTGTTTCAATTAATATTAGAAGCCATGTTGAAATCGATTGATCGAAGGAGTCGTCCCTGCGTAGCTCCTGCTCCAATTCAATGCTTCTTCCTGACTCACGTGCAGCGATCCGTCTCTACCACCACCTTCTCTCTCGTCCCTTCCATCTTTTGCGTCGTTTTTCTTTTTTCCGTAGCTGCCTGCAACTATGTGAAACCCTCCAATCATAAAAAAAACACAACTTCGATAAGACACAACCTAATCACCTCAAACCCTACCTAATTGATTAATTAACCAAAAATCATCATGAATAAATTTTAAGCTCATCAATTTATTCAAACTTCCAATCTCCTTTCCTATATGGCCTTTTATCGAAGTAAAAAATAAAAAGGGGGGGGACTTGAAGAGAAAAACAAAACCAAAACAATGCACCTGTTGATCAATAATGCAAAGGGAGAGATGGTGATACATGGTTTTTGTCAACATGTATAGAAGTGTCAGCCATGGCTGAATTCACATCCCAATTTTCAGTGTTCATTTGCGTAAAGATAGAGTTAAAAATCAAATGGGTGTAAAGAAAAATCTATATATTGAATTGGGTTTATGGGGGTATAGTAGGTAATAAATTTGGGTTTAAAGAGATATTAATAGTTTAGTTAAAAAACAAATGGGTGCAAAGAGTAAGTTAGGTGTAGAAATATGTTACGAGTTTAAATAAAATTTCCCTTTAATTAATAATCTATGATTATTTGACTAAAATAAAAAAATCCGGAAAGAAAATAAAAATCTAAATGAAATTTTCTGAAAAATAAAGTGTCAAGATGTAGAATATTTTGATTAGGTAAGTTGATTTTAGGCATTGTTCCTATCACTTTGCACCAAAGCTCGAATTTCTCATAGATTACAATAGTTTGTAAATCATCTTTGACAAAGATGCAGTAGTATTGATGAAGCAGTTGAGCAAATATCCCAGATCTAAAATCCCAAATTCTAATACAAATCCATCTAAATTGGCAACTAATTGTCTTTTTAAGACACGTGTCCTAGTGGGATAATTCAAGCATGAATAATATTTTTCCACTAACCATGATCATCTGAAAATAATTATGGTTATTAAAAAGGCACTTACAATTGGGAGATAGGATATGGCAAGGAGTCAGATTGTCTGCCCTCCTATTTGCCTGCCCTTCCTATCCTCTCTTATATTGTGCGGTCACGGTTAAGTCACGTCAACATTTTATATTGATTTTTTTTATAGAGATAATAAGACAAAAAACAATAAGAATATAAAATGTTGACGTGACTTAACCGTGACCTCACAAATAAGAGAGGATAGGGCAGACAAATAGGAGGACATACAATTTGCCTCTATATGGCAAACACTTGTAAGATATAAATATGCATATTTACTATTTTGTAGGGTCCATTAGTTAGTAATGATAACCACAAAATTATGGTATATATAGTTTAGAATATAGTCGTTATCAACTTACATGGTAAATTATGAATAGACGACGAGTTTATATTTTATGGTATAATATTAATAATCTTTTCACATGTCATAACATAAATAAAATTTTTATACTGCAAATATATTTCAATATTACACAATAATTTTACATCTAAATCTTAAACAAATAATTATTAGGGAGTTGTCTACATTGTGATGACAACTACAACGTGAATGGTGCTTGCTGAATTCCATGAAAAATTCGTTTGCTACTTGGAGACATTCATAAACTTTTCTATAATTATGAGATTATTAGTTTTGTTCATGTTTATCGGGAGGTCAATTTTGTAGCTGATAAATTAGCTGTTATAGGGCACTCTATTTCCTGAGATTGCATTTGGCTTGATTTTATCCCTAGTAGTTCAAGGAATGCCATAAGCTTTGATAATTGTTGTAATGGTTGCCCAAGGGGCTTTTGTGTTTCATTTAATTTGCTACTTTCAAAAAACTACAACGTACTAAACATCTGCAAGCGTAAGAGCCAAGTTACCAGCAGCTATGGGGACCAAAAGGTAATAACAAAGTTGTTGATGCACTTGGCCCATGTTTAGTGCTGTATCATATCTTTCGGATGCTGAGAGATTATTGATTAATTGTTTTGGTTTATGTACTGAAAGATTTATTGATTCCACAATAAATGGGCTTTAACTAAAGAATCCGGATCTTCTTTGTGAGGATTTTAGGGATCCTTGAATCGTGTCCGTTCATCGTATATCGTGCGGTCAAAAATCATTTTAAATATTTTTATTTAAAGTTAAACACAAATAGTACCTGATAAAAATTGACCGCACAATATTAGATGAACGGATATGATTCACAAATCCTCAAAATTCTCACCAAAAGGATCCTGTTGGTTAACTAAATGCCTTTTTAAATAAGGAAAAGCCAACGTGCTAATTAATGATGGAGAAAGCCGGTTGTTACCTTTTTTATTTTTATTTTTTTTGTTAAATAAAGAGTAGTATGAACAGGGCAAAGCCGAAAGAGAACATCGAACACGCAAGAGAAACACGCCCAAAGAGAACACGATGGCGTGTTTACATATGGGGAAAGGAAATGGCGGAATGGGATTATTCCTCCGTTTACCAATTCAACCGGAATGCACAGTGTTGCGGGACTCATGTAAAATCAGGAGTTCAATTCCTAATATTGACGGAATTGGATTACTTACACGAAGGTAATATTTGGATTCCGGGGAGAAGGGCTTCATCCGGAATCAATTTTTTCTTCCCAAAGCACCCTTCACCTTCAGCACTCCCTTCCATCTTCTCGTTGTCCTCCGCCATCCTCTCCAACAACTCTGTGCTCCTCCGCTGCCGCCTCTCTGCGCCCCATGCATTGCCGTGTCGAACTCTTTCGATTTGGGGCTCGGCTGCCGATTCTAATTCCAAAGACCGCAAATTCAGACTCTCGTTAGAATTTATAGGGGATAAGGATTGCAATTGGGCATCCTTAAAACACTTGAAAGATCAACAATTCAACAACATATTAGCTTGAATCATTACGCAGAGCCGCATAGGGAAGGCTAGGGCAGAGCATAATCAAATCAACCAAAAATAAAAATTTACATAGAAGGCTTACCTTGAATCCTTGATGGTGAGGAAGGGAGGGAGAGCAAAGAATGGTCGGAGTCTCAGGGAGGGTAGTCGCGGTCGAGCTCGTGAGAGGGTGAGGAGGAGGAGAACGAAGAGGACTAATTAGATTGGATTTAAAAGGACTTAAAAAGCCTTTCTCACAGAAATTAAAAATAAAATAATTTTTTTATTAAAGATAAAAAAGATTAGCATATAATATAGATTATTTAGAATAGGGGCATTTTAGTAATGGCATTAGTTTTCATTCTGATTCATGACAATTAGTAAACAATTTATGTGGATCAATAGCATGCATATTCCGATTCCAGTTAGTTTTAGTAAACAACTTCAACAAAAATCTGATTCTGATTCCACATCATTCCAATTCCCCCTCAATTCAATTTCTCTCGATCTGATTACGGATTAGTAAACGAGCCAGCACCAACAAAGGGGAAGCAACCCCAAAACAGAGCCTAACCCACGCAGGGGAAGACGACAAGAAAGCCTAGAGCCTAAGGAGCAACAACATTTCAATTATAGAGGACCGTCATGTTAAAGGTTAAGGGCTTAACATGTAAAGTACACAATCGACACCGGATCTTATTAGTGATCGACTGAAGAAGAGCAGCATGGGTTTTCCTACAATTGTTGAACATGTGGTTATTCCGTTCACACCAAGCCGGTTGTTAACTTTAGAGTATGTTCACCACACACTTCAAAGTTGGTCTAGTTGTGAATAACGTATCTTGAGCATATAAACTCAACGAGGGGATGCACGCATCCCTCTATTTGTGAATAACGTATCTTGAACATATAAACTCTATGATTGGAACCCTTCAATTTATTAATCATCATTCAAAGATCACTTATACAAAAAATTATTCGACTAAAAAATTGTTTAATCATCCAAACGTATCAAATAAATGAACGGTTCATCATGAATATGTTACTTGGTATCTACACTGTTGATTTGTTCTATACATTTCAATGTCTAAATGATTTACGATTCAAATAATTTTTGTAGGAGTGATCTTCAAATAAAATTTAAGAAATGAAACAGTTTTGATAATGCAAGTATTATCTCTAAAGAATTGAGTTCATGAAAGGAATCCAAAGAGAGAAGATGAAAAAGGTGAAGAGAAGGGAATTAATGGTTGGTCATGAATTGTGATAAGTAGTAGTAGGAATAAAAAAAAGAAGATAAGAGTGGGAGAGTGATTTGTTCATGTTAATCCATGATGATAGATTTGGTTGTCACACACAAAAAAGCTAAAAGTTGCAAGTAGCACCACTCCATCACTTTCTTGTTCTTCTTGCCAGGTCACTCACTCTCTCTCTCTCTCTCACCACAAGAATAAGAAGAAGCACTCAAAATTTTGATAGGGAGGGAGTGTCTGTTTTTAGTGCTTGTCTCTATCTCTCTCTAACTTTCATGTTTCTTAATTTAATGTTAAAGAAAGAAAAAAAACCTACATCTTACACCTAATAATATAAACTTTGTTTACAATTTAAATTTCAAAAATTTTACCATGCACGCAGAATAAAGAAAGATTTAACGATGTGATGTGTGTTACATGTTAGAACAATAGATAGTTAAGAAAAATAATAAATACACCCTTTTAACTTTTTATATACTTTGTTTTTTTTTTAATTTTGATTTGGTGAATAATAAAAGGAGCTGTATGAAAACGTTAAAAAATATGTGAAAATCATCGTGGATGGAAAGAGATCATCTCCAGATCTCTTATATCAAGGTCATCGGATCAAGTGATCCGAGCTTTTGAAATTTTATTTAATGGTAAAAAATTATTATAGCTTTTAAGAGATCAAAACAGGTGGACTGTTGGATAAAATTTTAAAAATTCGGATCACTTGATCCGATGATCTTGGTAGAAAAGATTCGGAGATAATCTCATTATGTGATAGTTAAATGTGAGGTCAAGAATCTAATGAACCTTGGCTAATGGCTTCAATTGTTGTTTGTTAAATAATATAATAATAGCAGCAGGCTTGTTATCCCTCTGTTACGCTTTTCTTGGACGAAGCTTAACCAAATTCAAAGGTCTAAAACCTCGTCGTTTTCTGCTATTTCCTTCAGAGCTCCGTCATCTCTGTTCTTTTGCTGCTTTCTCACTTCACTCTGTTTGAGGGGAGAGAGAGAGAGAGAACCTACAAACAACCAACACCAAATGCAAATGCAGCCATTTCTCTTTCAGGGTCTTCCCCACTTCAACTTTCGCGCTCTCTTAATCATATATGAAATATAATCTCTCTCTCCTCCTCTCTCTCTCTCTCTCTCTCTAGTTCTTTATTTACAGTTATGAAATTATGAGAGATTAAGTTGTCATCCCTCTGTTCATCTTTTCAGGATGCATTAAATTTGCATCATAGTTTCTCTCGTTCTCCAGAAAAGAAAAAGAAGATGAATAACAGAGTACGCACTAATTTTCAGACCATGAAAGCTGCTGCTGCTATAAATCATGATATTAATAAAGTAAGTTGCTTTTCTTTTTTTCTTTATTTTTTTCTTTTTTGGGTTGTAATTCTTCTTCTTTCATTAAAGCTGAGAGGTCATATCAGTGACAAATTTCGAGGTCTGTGTGTTTGTTTCTCGAGAAAAGTATTTCTGGGTTCTCTTCTTCTGGTCTTCTAGACCTTAATCTTTCTGAAAATGGAGTTTTTGGATATGGGCAATTGGCATCTAAATTGGGTTCTCAAATTTACTTGAAAAAGTAAAGGCTTTTAATTTACTTGTCCATTTTTTGCATGTAATTTCATAACTATTGAGACATTAAATATTCTTTACTTCCAAAATCATTCTTTCCAATTTTGTTTAATCTCCCACTGAGCTGTGAAAAGTGAGGCACTTTTGATCCTAAATCCAAATCCAAATTTGGGTTAGTTTTCTATTGTTCCGTAGTGTTTCTTTTTCTTCTTCCATGTTACCGAAGAAAAGAATAGTTTTTGTTTCTCCCCTTGGTGTCCTTTTTCTCAGACACACTGATCCCATTTTCTTGCTTTTGACATTGATATAATTTTGCTGTTGAATTTGTAAAGGAGAAGAAGATGGATTCTCAGAAGAGCAGAGCAATGGGCATTGAGAGAACTGCAATCAATCGGCGTAAATCGAACCGTGAAAGAAAAATGGCATTGCAGCAAGATGTAATCTTCCAACATTTTAATTGGGTTTCTTAATTTCTGCAAAAGAACTGTTCTTTTAATGTTGTTGTTGTCGTCGTCGTCGTCGTCGTCGTCGTCGTCGTTGACTTATTGGTTTGGTTTGAAATTTGCAGGTTGATAAGCTGAAGAAGAAGCTCAGACATGAAGAGAATGTCCACAGAGCATTGGAGAGGGCTTTTACAAGACCATTGGGAGCTCTGCCTCGTCTTCCTCCTTATCTCCCTCCACATGTTAGTACAATCCTCTCTCTCTCTCTAAAAACCCAGAAGAATGCACTTCATTTGAATTGATACAATATGTGATGTTTTTTGTTTCAGACATTAGAACTTCTAGCTGAAGTAGCTGTTTTAGAAGAGGAGGTTGTTCGGCTCGAAGAGCAGGTTGTGAATTTTAGACAAGGTCTCTATCAGCAAGCTGTGTATCTGTCCTCCAACAGGAGTGTCGAAACTTTGAATGATTCGATTGAGCAGACCCCGGTTCGAGTCTCTAAACATCAGAGGTCAAAATCTATGTCACATAATGAGTTCATGTCAGCCGCATCAGCCAGCAGGATTCCACCTTCGCTTGCTCGATGCACTTCGAGCAGAAGGATGATGTCCACTGATCATATCGTCTCTGATCGAATAGGGAATTGTTCTAGTAGGCAAGTCAATGGAAAACAAACTCCCAGGAAACCCAATTCCATAACACCAATTGCAGAAGATGGTAGAGGAAAAGAGAATCGGTTATGCTCTAATGCGGTGAAGGATAAGCAATCTCCCGACAAGAAAACTGCTAAAATTGTAACCCCAGTCAAGAAAACACCTACAAAACATGAATCCGTGGCAAAGTGTTCGGACGTGTTGAAGTTAGAGGTAAGCAAGCACTGATGAAAGTTTCTAATTATTAGATTCAATCATTAACACATTGTGGTCATTTAATTGCAAATTTGATTGTTCAGCTAGAATGCAGATTAGTAGACCAGGAAAGAGCACATGAGAGTTCATCTAGTTCTTCGGATGATAGGGTTCCGGATGCTGATATCACTCCTAATAAAGTGTCCGAGGATATTGTGAAGTGTTTGTCCAGCATTTTTGTGAGGATGAGCAGTTTGAAGGACAAGGGAGAGGAAGTGCAAAGTTCTAGATCAACATTATCTGCTAATGCAGCAAATGGAGAGATGGGATTTCAAGATCCTTATGGTATTTGTTTGGAATTCAGAAACATAGACGTTGGCCCCTATAAACATCTCCATTCGATTGATATTGGTTCAGTTGATCTCAACAGAACAACAAGCGCATTAATTCTGATGCACAGATTAAAGTGAGCTTTTGGTTTGTTTAATCTTGGTCCTCAGTTAATCATAGTGCTTTGGATTGTGTTTAATTAATTTCTCTTTTGAAAAATCACCAGGTTCCTACTTGGAAAGCTTGCCACTGTGAATCTAGAGGGTCTAAACCATCAGCAGAAGCTTGCATTTTGGATCAACACTTATAATTCCTGCATGATGAAGGTAATACCGCGTCTCTATCAAGAAACCGAAAATCGAAGATTTATGATGTCCCAACTGCAAGTTTGATCAATTCTTTTTTTTTCAAAGACATTGGGACATTGTATCTTTGGAAAACACCTTTTCTTTTACCTGGTATATCTAAAACGAAAACAACACACTCAAAACTGTTTCTATTACCACTGTTGCAGGCATTTTTAGAGCATGGGATACCCGAGACTCCTGAAATGGTTGTAGGTCTAATGCAAAAGGTAAGATCAATTCATCCTTCATGTCAACCGATTCCATTGAACACAAACAAACACATGCACGAACAAGGATTGGATTCTTTAACTTTGTATACCCCAAATGCCATCATGCACAGTACTCCATTATGTAATGTTCTGTTTCTGTTGATATCAACTGTCATATAATCATTTTTCGTAAGCTGATTTTGGCTGTCTTTGCGTCAGGCAACAATAGGTGTCGGGGGACACTCGCTAAATGCAATTACAATCGAGCATTTCATTTTAAGACTGCCGTATCACTTAAAATTTGTAAGTATATTCCCCCTAGTGCTTTTAGGCTAGAGTTACTGACTTCTGAGTGACTGAGTTAGTGTCATCTCATGCATATGAAATGCAAATTAAGTTTCACATTGTTTCTACTCTTACAACAGACATGTCCAAAGGCTGCGAAAAATGATGAGATGAAAGCTCGCAGCGTTTTCGGATTGGAGTGGTCGGAACCCTTGGTTACGTTTGCACTTTCGTGTGGAAGCTGGTCCTCCCCCACTGTAAGCTAATCTAAAATTTATCTTTTCATTCTAAATTAAGGCAAAGTTTCCCAATTAAATGGTGAATCTTGTGATACTCACACTCCCGGTTTCTCCTTCTCCGCTCCTCCTTTGTATTCTCTCACTCCCCTTTCGTTTACTCAAACCTAAGGCTAGAAAATGAGGGAGGGGTGCATGAGAAGAAAAGGGGAGCCCGAAAATCACTTTCCTTATGTGAAATCATCTGTATAAACCTATTCAGTTCATTCTGATATGCAAAAATTCTTGTGAAACAAAAGGTGAGAGTGTACTCAGCAGCCCATGTGGAAGAAGAGTTGGAAGCAGCAAAAAGGGAGTACATACAGGCAGCAGTTGGCATTTCAAAGATAAACAAACTCATCATCCCCAAACTTTTGGATTGGTATTTACTCGATTTCGCAAAGGATTTGGAGTCATTGGTTGATTGGGTTTGCATGCAGCTACCAAATGAACTGAGAAATGAGGTAGTTCAATGCCTTGAAAGGAGGGGAAGGGAGGAGCCCTTTTCACAGATGGTGCAAATAATGCCATACAATTTCAGCTTCAGGCTGCTCTTACAGCGATGACAGACGCATTTTGTTTCAAAAAAAAATTTGGTCCAATTCTATAGTATGCATAGTCTTTGTGAACATTGGTTATGGTGGTGGGTGTGTTGAGGGAAACTTGGTAGCCGTCCGACAGCTCTCACATTGGAAAGAACAGGTACGTTGGTTGAGTGTGACCAAAATAAAGCAGGTCCCGCGCTTTTCTAAGAGTTGCTGTAACATGAGTTTTTCTCGGGTTTGTATATTGGTATAGTAAACAAGGTATGAAAAGTACATATAAAGTTGGGTTTGGAGAAGAGCGCAATTTTTTTTTGAGTCATTTTTTGTGTATCTTTTCAAGATAGTGAATCGAACTACGAATTAACACATGAATGCGGAAACAAGAACGTGTTACTTGTGTTTTTGCAAACATGTCAAATTTTGATTTGTCAAAAAGGATGAATGACTCCTAGCATGTAAAAAACGGCAAGCTTTTTTCATTTAATAATAAGCTAAACAACCCCACATGACCAAGTCGTGTCTTTTTGTTTGATCTTTGGTACAATAATTTTGCACCTCTAAATGCAATTTGTGGGTGAAAATTAATCCCCAGCGGACAAAAACCATCGAGTAACCAAAATAATTCAATCCACTGAAAAAGGGCCTCTAGGGTTGCAGCCTTTTAACTTTGGTTGAGGAAACAAAAATGTCCCTGCGTGACAAACTGGCAGTACAATTTAGCTTCCCAAGAAGAAATAAGGAGAAGTGGACAGAGGGATGCTTTTGGTTTTCCCTTTGGGCTTTTGAGCCGTAGGGTAACAAATTTGGCCAATCAACTAAAGGGCTACCCTATAATGTAAGACCATCTCCAACAAAAGCGTATCTGGTTAATATATATATATATATATATATATATATTTTTTTTTTTTTTTGAACAAAATTATTTACACTAAGGAGGTGAACGAGTGTGCGAGCAATAATATGGTTCATATTCTCCTTTGATGAGAATCGAATCTATGGCATCTCACTTACCAGTGAAAATAAATACTACTAGACTGTAGTACTAAGTGGCAGAATATTTGGTTAATATTAGCTTCAAAATTGAACTAAAAGGTATTTTGCAAATGGGCATATTTTGGGGGGCTCAAATTGATCCCAGAAGGGCTAAAAAGTGCTAGCCCCCCGACACATGGGTATTTCTTTATTGTGGAGCCCAACACTTGATCACATGGTGAAAAGGTACTCGGACGTATAAAAATATATAGTTCTGAGCGTGAGTTTAAGCAGCATTACTAGAAGGAGTTGATGAAGCTTTTAGACTCAAGGCTTCCGTATCCGTTATGATTTATCAAAAGCAAAGGTTTTCAGATACCGGTTAAAAGCCCTAGTCTGGCCCAGAGATGAGACGGGACGGACTTTCAGAGGCCGCATCGGGATTGCCATAGGAAAGCCCGCCCCCGCTAGCTAAAATGAGCCGACCTAGCTTCTTTCTTTCAGTACCTGCTCTTCTTGCTTTTATTTCAAGCGTGTCGTAAGCCTAATATAAATGTACTGAGATTGGGTGGCTGACTACTACGACTATATGCGCATTTAGTGCAGTGGCTTGGAAGCAAGCTACCTTGAGCATCTTCTGAAGTTCTAAATAATCTATTGATCAAACGCTGCTATTAGCTTATTTATTTACTTGAGGCATAGGCATAGGCGGGATAGAGCTTTGCTTTAGCATAGGGCTAAAAAGCAGCTCTATAAGCCGAATATAGTACTTGTAGCTAAAACTGTGCGCAAGGCTTTTATTAGCCCTCCATGGTTGGAGATGGCCTAACTCAACCGTTTAAATTTTAGGTCTTCATTCAAAGCGTTTTATCATCTAAGACGTGCAACAACAAAAACACTGTTTGTTAGATACAACTGGAATGAAAATTTGACAATTACTGTCGTTGCCAATTTCTAAATGAATAACCGAGGAAAGAGAACCTAAAAACTGTTCCGGTTGTCGGATTTACACCTCGGAACAATTGGATTGCAAATAGTAGTGCTGTAAAAAGGGATCCCCACTTGCCAAATTATGAAGCAGGCGAAGTGAAACAGTTGGAATCTAACTTTGTACCTTGCTTTGCTAAAGGAAAAAAAATCTGGAAACACTGAAAAATTGCTCTGAGATGCACCAAGGGAAGAGGCCCCTCTTTTTAGCTTTTGTAACTTCAATTATTTTACTTTACTTTGAACCAAAACGTACAAAGATGGATGAACATGACAAGATACTAAATGCTTAAATGAGAAGAACAACTTGCATGCAGCGTGGTGAATAACCCTTTGTCTCTCTCCGCGCGAGTAGAGAGAAGCACAGGACAAACGTTGCTTTTTCATGTGTCAGGTGAGGAGAGAGAGAAACAGAGAGGCGTATCCACATCGCATGCAAATTTTAGTTCTAAATGATGAAAGCATCACGATTCACAGAGAGCAACATTGAGAAAGCACTGTTCAACTAAATTTTAGATATCGTAGGATCCAGTTCTTTACAAAGTCAGGGAAAGTAATCACAAAACTGGGAACATCACTGAATTGGATAATGACAATAAAAATGGGTGGGGTAGGGGTAAATACACAAGAGAAACGACAATAATAAGGGCATGACAACAAACTCAAACTCAAATACAAACAGATAAACATGATACATTATATACCTAACGGGAAGTGGTACGATCTCTCCGGTGTGGGTAAAGCCTCCCCCGAACGACATGGCAACTACATTTGAGGTGAAAGATATGCTACAATGTTTGGGGCTAATTCCATCAAAGTTGGGCCCGTAAGCGAGCATGTTGCCGAAATTTAGACCTCAACCAAACGGTGAAGGAACAGGCCCTGGCCCTGTGAGAGCATCTGATCTTTTAATGCTTCCCATACCGCATATAATGCAACCAGGTGCTGAGAGAGCTGAAAATTTGGCCCCACAAAGATCACAAACGTCATATCCAATAGTTGACAGACGACTAAGTGTGGCGGCACAGAACTGGGAAGGATCTTCAAGTGGATCAATGGACTTGTTGGTCAGACCCCTTTGCACACACATATCAACTAAGCTCCTCAACTCTTCCTGCTTACTTGGAGGTGCTTTGGATAGCAGGAGTTCAAGCATCTGCTTTGAATAAGCATAATTCTGCACCTCCATGTTCCGCTTAATCGCAGTTCGGATACAATTTATCCTGTGCTTTGCCAGAAGAGGCAACGAACCCAGGTGGCGTGAAAGTCTTGCCATCTCATCTTTTGCACTGATTGCACTAGGACCTTGAACTCTTTGCAGCCGCCCAATTTCCTGTGGATGAAAACCAAATTAGAGATGAGTTATCTGCCATTATTTCGAAACACAAGATTTCAGATCAGTTTTTTACGGGATCTTACAACCAATAGAAATAATCAAATATGGAATATGATATTCCAACCCCCACAGGTGTTTTTAGTTCCATGGTGTCAATATATAGGCAAAAGGGTTGTATTATAATCCATAAGTCACTTAGCCTAAAGAGCACATTTCATCTGTTAATTTTAACACTTGAATAATGATTATAACTACCCGAAGAAGAGTGACTGCTATCTTGTATTGCGCACAGATGGTCCCTTGCGCTTTAATATCAGCTCCACGAGACTGATCCTTAGCCAATGCAAGAAAAGCTTCGTCAAAGCAAGACAACGAATCTGAAAGTTGATTCTGCTCAAGGTGGGCAACTCCAGTCTTAAAACATACAGAAGCTGCAGCACCACGGGGTACCTGTTATGAGGAAAACCAGGAAATAAAAGTGGATTAAATGGTGGGAATTCGAAGCTTGTGTCCACGTACATGTAATTACTACCTGTCCAGGACGCACAGAAGATGGTGGAGAAGGAGGCTGCACTGAAGGTTTTCCAGAGTCAGTAGAATTTGGAACCCCAAGGACACTAAGATCAAGAGGTTGAGTAGAAACTGGGAACTGAGTTGATTGAATATGAGATTGTTGCTGCGCAGCAACCTGGCCTGAAGATGGTGGGACACCACCATCAGGAAGTCCAATGGGCTCGAATGGAGCAGCCAGTTGACTAGCTTGAGGGGGAACACCAGCATCAGGAAGACGAACATTGGCACTGGATGCATTGGCCTGGTTAAATGCTTCCTTGTTGCTTTCAAACCCTTGAGAAGCTTGATCCATTTTTGAAAGATACGTCCCAGGAGGGGGCAGTGTGGCTGCAACCTGAAGGGATGGTATCGTATTCTGGAAAAAGTCCTCTGGAATAGGTGCAGCTCCAACCCTCTTAACTGTTGAGGTAGGAGCTTGATGTGATACTGTTGCAGGTTGTGTAAACGAGTCCATACCAAATAGATCACCAGGGGCAGAGCCTACACGAGGAGCCATTGACCCACTGTTAGCTGGAGGAGGTGGTTGGGATAACATCTGGCTAAGGTCCTGGGATCCCATAGTCAATGATTTGGTCCTGGTCATAGGTGGACCCAACCCTTCACCAAGTTTGAGCTGCTTTGTGGCTTCTTTGATTTTATCCACGTCCACTGCAGTGGAAGCAATGGGCTTGTCTCTTATTCGAATGTGTAACTTTTTAGCTTTTGAAGTTCCCTCTTCATCACTGCTGCTGCCATCAGCTGCACCGTACATTGTTTTCTTGAATTCTTCTTCAGCTTTAGCCTGTTCATCTGCTGCAGAGGAACTGGCAAATTGTTTGTTAAGTGTTTCCAGACCCATCAACGAACCACCACCAGGCACTCCCTTGGACACATTAGATGTGGATTTAGACAACGGAAGACCATTTGGCTTGTTGTCACCACCTGCGGATATAAAAGCTTTGACCAAGCTATCTTCCCTTACTTCTACAATGTTGCCTCTTCCTTTGATTGATCCCAAGTAAACACCAATATGATCAGCGATCATGGATGGGATGGTGCCATCGTCAGTCTTCATGTACGGCATCACCTCTGCAGCCAGTTCCCACTGAGGAACAGCCTTCATGTTTGTTGCGGTTTTGATCTCCCAGTTCCCACCACCCCATTCAGGACCTTTAGGGACCATACTCTCAGCAGCAAAGTTAGCGAAAATTCCTTGAGTCCATCCAGTAGAACGGACTCTTAAAATCCTTTCACAGTATCGTCTTAATTCTGAATCTGTGCCATCTTCTTCCAGTTTTTGAGCAAGACGCCGCATGGCGCTGGGGTTAAGGTGGCATATAAAGAGGTCGAGCATACTTTCATAATCAGCTATAACTTCAAAGGTTTCTTTTGCACTATCAAACTGCCCAAACCTGCAATTTTATCTTAAGTTATAAAACAAAAGTTGCTTCAATGAAGACAAAGTAACATGAGAACTATTTTTTTACAGAAAGTAACATGACAACCATCAATCCATCAGTTCTTCAGCAATGAGCTGGAACCCTGGATGGAGCAATCTAAATAAACAACAGAAAAGAAAAACCTTCAATGCGGCTTGACAAGCATAACTCATGAAAAGGGATGTCAAATATAAGCTCAAAATAAATTCAAGTACATAAGCATGCACTTGAAAAAGAATTTGATCCACCAGAACAACTTTTGTCAAGCAAGCATTATCACAGATTGAATAATTCCTCCAAGCATAGGCAGACCTATAATCCTTCATGCACAAGGTAAAGAAACTACGGATTCCTATACCAAGTTTCTTTTTATTATTTATCTCCTGCTGTGTTCCACATATTCCTTTCATAATCTTGTACAACATGCAAAGTTCAGAAGACTCTCAAAGGTTAATTTTAAATTTTCTGATACCACTATTAGACACCCTTTACTCATTAATATTAAGACAAATTTTAAATTATAAAAACTCTAGGTTAGAAAGGTCTGAGGGTGATTTCTCTGTACAGATTTTTTAGTTCCAAATGTTTTATTCAAGTACTTCCCAAACTGCAACCCAACTACCCAAATACCTCCCTAAGCATGTCTTACATACTATTAGATATGTCAGAGTATGATATCAGAAAATTTAAAATTGAACTGCAGTCATTAAAGAAAAAGATACTGAATAAGTTCGCTGAAAAAAAACTGCAAGAAATTTATAGAAACTGAAATTTGTGGGATAAAAATAAAAATAAACACTTTGTCTTATCTGCATACTTGATACATGCATAACCCAACTGGCAGAACTGGTGGAACAAATGAGAGGTTGATGGACATCTTGGATAATCTCTAGAGCGCAGAAATTCGTCTTTTAATACAGACAAAGCAGTTGTAAACCGGAGAGCTTTGATAGCATAGACACCCCTCAACACCTAAGTTATTTCAAAAGTTCAGTAAACAAAACAGACAACTACCAAATTTTGTTAAACACCACTTTTTCTTACCTGAGTGAACTGTGGTCCTACTTGAGATAGTGACACAGAAAGATCTCCACAAACAGGAGAGCCTCTAGCAAGAATATCAAGAGACCTTGGAGTAATACGCAGGCTGTCAAACCTTCATTTAGAAAGCGCCATCAGCAATTATTCAAGAACCAATATTTATCAAGGTTTGGAAAAGAAGAAAATGACAGTACAATCCATACTGTTATACTGCTTTATGATGTAAGAAGCACAAAACTAATTTTAAAAACAGACAGCATGTGTATAAGATCACTGGAAAAAGAAAAACCTTGATGTTATTTGATATAATATCTCTGGAAGGTCAAGCTTCTGCTCAAATCTCTCTTGCATTGTGGCAAATCCAATAAGAAGAGGTTCAAGAAGCCCAACAAGACAGCTTTTAATCTCAACTCCCTTCTTTTGTCTGGGGTTTATTTCTGTTGGGGTAGCAAGCAACAACCGATCATTCAGCGCACCAACCAAAACTGCACAGAAATACATCATAATGAGTCACAAGGATTACAGCGGAGAGATACATACCCGCGTCAACATCAGCAGCCAATAAAGTTACACACCTGCATAAGGCATACTGATAGAAAGAATAGTCCTTACTCTACTGTCCCAGCCAAGAACGCTAATTGCAGTGGTAGTAGAAAAGAGAAGTGCAGGTCCAACCCATAAAAGAGATCTAAAGTGAATAGAGGTCAAGTGCTCAAACAAGTTGTAAAAGCCTCAATAATTCAGTTAAATGAATGATTACCAAACAAAAAAAATGTAAAAACTTATACACCAAAATGTTGTAAAGGATATTGAAGGAAGTCCTCTATCAAATTTGGCGGAACTGCCTGCTAGTATATCTAGATCTGCCGAAACTATAAGCACCCTTTGCGTCGTTAATATTCCAGCTACATAGCCCCTAAGAGTTTCTTGCCAGTAAACCTGTCAAAGTACAGCAGCTGGATCTTTGAAAGGGGCAGATTAAAAATGGTTTGCACATTCAAAAAATTAGGTACACACCAGCATAGTCTAAGAAGAATATAGTTGCATGTCTTGTGACGTGTGTAAATGATGTCTCTATTTTAATTAGTAGTCGATACATATAGAAGAAATTTTGACCTATGCGTCGGATGCAACCATAGTGAGCAACAATCAAGTTCTCTCTATATTAGGATAATAAAGAAAATTTGCTCTATTTTATTTTTCACAGAAAAATTAGTCTGCTGGTAAAATACACAAACTTGAGATGTCCTTAGCTTGAACCAGAAACTTAGGCAAAAAGGAGTGGAAAATTTTTACCCTTGCTTGGGTAGTTTCAAGTTTCAACTGAGGAAGTGTAAAGGGGAAGAAAGGTTTTGGCACTCAGCAGCACGCCCAAATTACTTTCAATTGTTCAACAATAAATTTTAAACCATAATGGTTATATGATCACCTGAAGTACAATCTCATTTAGTTTCAACTTAATTGACTTTTTCCCTTCACCCTTTGTTGCTATATAATGACCATCAGAATTAGAAAGCCGGGATCCTTGAATCAACTTTGCCAAGCCAATCTGATTCCCATGAGAAGCAAACATCAATGTTGACTCTACAATCACAGAATACTATGATTAGCACATACTATTGATGAAAACTTTTTTACAAACTAAACATGATAAATTCTTCCCTCCAGTACCTATTGGAGTCGAAAAAATTCGATCAACTTCACTTTCAAACATAAATTGCATTGGACCCTTGGGACCAGTGTCAGTATCCACAGGTTGGCGTTCTTCAGCCAATAGAATCTTCTCATTAGCTTCAGGAGAAGCCTTTTTAGGCAGAATATACAAAACCAGTCCAGTCTTATCATCATCAAGAATTGCAAACTGATTTTCATTGGGTCCAATAAATGCTGCATCACGACCTACAAAACTCAAAGATGAAATTTGTGAATAATTACTAGATCTCCTGCATGCATATGTAGACATTTCAGTTGAATAAAGGCATCCAATAGGCAAACAAACCTTTTATAGTGGTACATTTGCTGTTTGCTGCCTGAGAATCGGTATTTTCAAAATAAAGCACCACTTCATTTGTAGCACCACTAAACTCATAGACAACAAGAAATAGGCCCTGTTTTTTACCATAGGCCATGTACTTTGGATGATATTCCACATTTCCAGGAACCTATGAAAGAGAGGAGAAAAGGATTTCACTACCATTAGCACCACCAAGTGGGAATCCTCATAAAAGCTAAAGGGAAAATTACAAAGACGTCAGACTAATTCAAATGATAGCATATCATGTCAAAACATTACCGTCGTGTAAAGTTTTTTGTAGATACTGTCCGCTCCAGAACAAATGTTATATGCCATAAGGTGTAATCCATCAACAAAAAAGGCCCTGACTGGATAATGAAGAACCCGATTCTCTTTATTGAAGAAATTTAACTCCAGGTGAAAAGGCTGCAAATGAACCAAAGTTTTCATATACAAATTAAGGAAAAGTAACACAAGACACAATCAATCTATAGCTGAGAAAACTTACCTGAAATACAGGAACATCCTTCAGATGATGCTTAGTGTCTACAATAGTAATGAGGGGCAGCCGAGATATTGGGGCACTTTTAGCATGACCTTCCATAAAATGCTATAACAATAATGCAATGAATGAGTCAACAATAGACTGAATCATAACAAGTAACTTGAGAAGTCAGATTAGATCAGACTGGAAGTCCCCAAGAAGTGTTTTAATATAAAGGAGTGGGACAGGACAAAATAAGCTGGACTATGGTTTTTGAATTTTGCCTAAGCTACAATCAAGCCCCTTACAGTCACATAAAAACCTATCTATGATCCATCCTCATAACAGTACAAGTCAATAATAAAATAATTTTACATCACATCTTTAAGATAAAAGTGACATACGCTGTGGAGAAAAGCCTTCCGGGCAATGTCTGATATTGTCAGCTGACTGTGGCTGCAATAAAAGAAAAATTATTAGACAATATACAATACTAATAAACTTCATCACATTATTAATATAAAGCCGCAAACAAATCCAACGTATTTAACCTGACAAAGCCTTTAGTCCGATGACTAATTTAAGAGTGCATTCAAACTTGAACCAAGAAAAGCAGTAATATGACACACACACACATGTACACAAAATACAATTTAAATTGACAAAGCCTTTAATACCACGGAAAGCTTTATGAGTGAAAGTCCTTACTCTTTTTTGATCGAAAATGATTGAAAGGCTAAGACTTGAAGAAAAGCAGTAAAATTAAGTCAACAACTACAGCCTATGCCATAAGCAGTAACCCAAAAGAAGAAAAGTGTTAAAAGAGAACTTATTCCACCAGTAATGTCCAAAACAAAAAAATACAACTAAGCCATCTCAATTTTGACATCTGTTGGTTTATTGGTCCTATCCACACATCCCTTTTTACCTTCCACAACCCCTGTTAACTTCTGTCCTTACCCTTTTCAATTCATTCGATCCGATGGCCAGAAATTGAGAGGGGTGTGTGGATAGCACCACCCAGTTTTTTCAATGAACAATAAGCTGAAAATGGTAGATGGGGAAACTCTTTACAGATGTAAAGCATCTGAGGTCAAGACAGCTGACAAAGGGTGCTGAATACAACCTAACAAAATTGTAGGAAAAATCACATGGTGGTTTTTAAGTTCTCTAAAGTTAAAAATCAAACTTCCGCTGATGACCAGGACAACAAATCTGGTTTACAAAAACTCTGATCTCACCCTTTCAGATGATGTTCTTGCAGTTGAGCTTGAAGTTGATGTTCGGCTAATATTCCAGATGAACCCAAAGCTGAAAGCTTTTCTTTCAAAACAGATGCTGCAAAGACCAGTACCATTAGCATATCTGGTCAATAAGTACAGCAGCAATAGAAATAACCCTACAAAAGTTCTATTCATAACATTACAAGTTTAAAAAAAAAAATTGCTATCTTAAAAACCAAAATATCAAAGGGGAAAAAGGCACGATATTAATGTGAAACTAACAAAATTATTCAGGAAAACACAAATCATGAAATGCTACTTCAATTATGTTCCTCATCACAGACACAAATGATACATATAATTACAGAACGTGTACCCGTAAAACTCAAAGACTAGCAAGCTTACACCCTAAAGATGTCTACATATTGATCAAGAAAATGCTCAATCATTGGCATATAAACAGAAATAATTTTCAACTTTGTATCCTAAGAAGTACATAATAAATATGACAGTTAAAGATTTTTCTTCTCCCCATTAAGTCCTTGTCAGATTTATCAATGGCACTAAAGAAGAGAAAAGACAAGAAAACGGGCAAAACTATTTAAGCATGCAGCAGAAAGTGAGGTGCCACTAATGATTAATGAACTCATTGATCTTCTCAACAAGCACTTAATTAGTAAGCCTTCCACTCCCAGATGGATCTGAATCCTTTGCTTGCCTTGTTCCACTCTCAGGCAATGCCAAGACAAGTATACAGTCCATTCTAATTTAAATAAAACCATAATAAGAAGCATAGTAGAAAAAAAGAAAATAGTCACATCTTGAAAACTTCTTCAAAGTAATTGAAGATCACCTGCTAATACATATGATCACAATAACCTCCAACATAAAGTGTATTATCTACCACCAGAACTTTAATGAACTCATTTCTCTGTGGAAACTACTGAAAACATTCTACTTAATCATGAGAAAACTTAGATAGCATGTACATTTGCTATAATTATCTTTAGACCAAACTATTAGTTAGATTCCTTAAACAAAGACCAATAATAAAGCATTTTCTTTAGACCAAATAATAAGTAGCATTTTCCTCAGGATGATGTGGAGTTAAACCGGGAAAAACTCGGGTGGACAAGACCAATAATAAAGCATTCAAAAAGGTCACAACTCAAACAAAACAGAACAAATAAATACACAATATTGTGCAAATCTTATTTTTACCTGAAGACCCTCTTGCACCTTGCAAAACTGCAAACAGCTGTTTCCTTCCTTCCCTAGTGTATGCTGCCCTATTTTTTACATTGTCTCCACCTGTCATATTCTACAACAAAACTATAATATTAAAAATATGCACTTTTGGATATGGGTATAGTAAAATGTGTGTTATGTAAATGATTGTGCTTAACTGCAAACAGAAGTGCTGCTAAATTTAATTTTGGGTGAACTTCTAAAGTTTTAATTCGCGGTAAGGGGTAAGCTGCTTCTCCACCCTGCTGAGAGAGGATGCGAGGGATATCAAGTGATTCAATTGCTGCGAAAAAAAAAGAAAAGAAAAAGGAAAACACTGAAGTCACTACAAGCTAGGAATATATCAAGTGATGGTAAAAAAAAAGATGGCCCCATTAGCGTCTATGCAAGCACACATGCCACATACAAGAATTTATAAATACTACTTTATATTATAAGCAAACATCATATACATATTGTTAGTTTCCTCGCGGTGGTTTTTTTTTAACACTACTATATAAATAAATGCCAGAAAGAAAACGAAAGGAAGTCAATATGTTCAAAAGAAATATATCCTTCTCATGGTAAAGGAAAAGAGTAAACAATAATAATAACTAACCAGCAGGCTCAAAGAAATTTGCTTGCATTGGAGGTCTATTCGGATTAATTATAACCCGTGTTTTCCACACTTGAAGAGTTCCATCCTTGGACACAGTCACAAGTAACCGCAACAATGGGAGCCAAGAAACTGAAGATATTGGTTGGGAACCCACTTGTGTACTGAATTGCAACAAATGGTCAAACTTAAAATGTTGATTGGAGCCAGCAAGAGATTGACAAAACAAGCAGATTTTTAAATAGGTGTGGCTCATGTAGTATGACATGTCTGTTAAATCATATTGGCAGCAAATTAGGCATGCCTCTTGTAACTGAAGATATGAAAACAATCTTTTTGAAGCAATCCTATTCTACAAAATGAGAATCTATTAGCCATTATAGCCACTCGAACTTGAAGTATCACAAACGAAGCATGCAGTCCTAGTCAACAATGAAAATGATTATGGAAAATTATGCATTAGCAATGAATTAAACATGCCAATGAAGTATAAAAACTACCACTTTCTTGATCAAAAGAGGCTTCTTTGATGGCCTGGAAACCTAAGAAGCTTCTAAATCCTTTATCATTTGTCTAAGTGATTAAGTTAATGATATCCGTCCTCTTAGCTTTATGGAGGAGCTTCCAGATATTTTAGGTCAACTGGCCCTACAGAAGTTATAAGGCATATATTGTAATTTTTATGACAGCCGGCTGCCTGTGATAAGATTGTCCAGTAAGCAATTCATACAATTTGCTACAAACTTAAGCCCATTTTCCTTAAGATAAATAAATAAATTTCTGAAACCTAAACTCAAGAAAACAAAACAAGAGCATTAATGAATCAGTCGAGAAAGGAACATGAGGCATTAATAGAGGAATAAATTTCTAATCGCTATTGGCTTGTGCGCAACAAAGTTTTTTTTTTTTTTTTTTTCCAATTCTTTGGTTTTAAAATTTTTTGGCCTTTATGGAACTTTATGTGTTCCATTTTATAATTTTTCTAGTATAACTACCATAAATGACTTACATTCCAATCATACTAGGTCTCTCAGTTGACACATCCCATGCAAGCAGAGTACCCCGTCGATCACCAACAAAGATCCACTCCAATGTTGGGTGAAAACCAAATGCACCAGCACCGATGAGCTTTATGGTGTTATCAACTGTATAACAAAAACAAAAGATGAAGAAACATATGAACCACTTAAAGAAGACTAAATTATTATTTATTAGTCTCAAACACTCAACAAGAAAGAATCAGAATCACTGTTTGCTCAAGATTTTTTTTATTAAAAAAACAAAAAGGGCTCTCATCTTACTTTGTAAGGTGTAATGAACAGCATAGGTGTGAATGTTGTAGGCTCGAATCAAACCATCAGCATAAGCTACATACTGAAATGGGGAAAAAGAAAATGATTGCAATATCTCAGAATAAAAGGACTACGCATATTAGATGTTTATCCAAAAGCCACAAATGTATTCTGACTACAAGGACAAAAGTACGAAATTCGACGAAACAACTATATACCAGGACAGGGTGGCGAGGGTGGCATGCGAGATTGACAATAGGTTTCTTCAAATCTGTCTTTATTTTTGTAGGCGCTCTTCCTCCTTCAACAGTTCCAACAACTTCATGCATATTGAAGCAGTATCAAGAATTAGAGATAAACAGTCAGCATGAATGAACATGTAATACTACTACACTGTCATGTCACTGCATTTTTTGTGTGTGCGTTTGTTGGGGGCAGATAACCACTGAAAGAAAATGAAAACAATGAAGAAAACCTGTGACACTCATTTTCTTGTGGAAACCGAAAAACACTACAGGCTGGAGAGGCGTCAAAGCAAGATGGACTTCTGTATCAGAAGAAATTTGTTCTGTCTTCTTCTCAGGTGAATGCAAGACGCATGTTTGCTCAGCATCAAAATCACAAGAGCGAATGGTACAGTCCTACAAAATGAAGGGCGGGGGAGGATAAAGATAGCACCAAATAAAATGTAATACTACATAAAGCAACAAAAGATTAACATAAAATAAACGAAGTAGGAAGAAAACCTACAAAATATATTAACCAATGAAAGAGACTACAAATTTACTCGTATTATATTCTGTGCTTTGATTAATCTTTTCAAGACTTGCATATTTAGAGAAAATGAAATTGCACTGGTTCATGCTAAAGCACACATCTTTTAACTAATAACCATTCTAATGCAATCTGAAAAGTGACCAAATGAATACTCCAACAACAACATGCGTAAGCGTAATATTTGGCCCCTCAGTAAATTACATATCTTCTATCTGTCGCAATCAATAAGCACAATCTATTACAGTGACCAAAAGATGTAGTCACACTTTACAAAAAGAATAGGACACACATACTTAAAGCTTCTAAAAGTCTGTCATTGGCATGAATCCAGTGTTGAAGAACTGAAATCACAATTTAGAGCCTTTTGATTGGAGAAGTGGATAGTCTTCTTCTTCTTCTTCTTCAAAGCCTTTACACAGGCGGAGTTGGAGAAGTGGATAGTGCAAGAGAAAAAAAAAAAAAAAAAAAAAAAACCCAAGTTTTGGCAGTTATAATATTACAAAAAAATAATGACTCTTCTAGTAAAGTTTGTTGGTTTGTTCCCAGTAACTTAAGCTACTATGAGACGAACCTACAATCACTAGAACAAAAACATGGAATTCAACATAAACCAGAGGGTTGTAATGACAAGGATTTGTACCCAAGAACTAAGATGTCTTCCTATCATACAATGATAGATAAGTAAATTATGTTCATTTAACTTTATTTCGCAAATACTTGCTGTTAGAATATGAAGCAACAATTAGTCATAAGCACTAGCAGCTTACAGATGCATATGCATGTGGAATAAGTTATAGGAAGTTGCTGTAGAAAAGAAAAAAAATTAGGAGAGTATGTGAGAGCGCTTGAATTGGAACTACCTTAATGCCCTCAGTTTAAAGAGCAATTATTAAAATTTGAAATTTCACCCTCTTTGGTTGACAAAGAGAGTTCTCTTAATAATAGTAGAGATATTCGAAATCTAAAACTCGGATATTAACAATAAGAAGAGATCCAATATCTATATCTGAAACCATCCAAACAGATAAGGGCTTATAGGCAACCAACCTCAAGGATCGCTACCACAGAATGCCCACTTGTGGGGCTATAGGACATGCGGACAACGGGGGTACCAATATCAATAGATGAAACCTTGCTTCCTGTCAATGCATCCATTTCTGTGCAAACAAAGACATTAAAAATTAAAAATAACCGGATGTGCAGACGGAGCAAAAAACATATTAAGGACAAACATGTTTGTATGGCATATGCACAAGAGCACATTCAATCTAGAAATTTTTATGCGGTATTTGGATTTCATGGAGTCACTGAGTACATCCATGTCGTCATTCCTAAAAATTTATAAGAAACTAAAAGTTTCCCAAGAATGATAAACCGGTTTCAAGAACATCACATAAAACCTCAGTGCTTATCGAAGTTTATAACTTTACACAGATAATTGATTTAAGCATGTTAAATGCACTAGTTACAACACATCAAAGCACTTTACTACTCCCATGGCACACTCGCACGCCCAAACCCGAGCTCGAGTGATACAGTTTTCCAAAAGAAGGCTGAAAATAAAAGTAGAGATTCTAATTCCAAACAATGTCACTAACTAGAGTGATACACACACAGAGAGAGATATAACACATTCAAAGTAGAAAATCACAGCTTTAGGTATAATCACAAACAAAAAAGAGGAAGTGGGGTAGTGTTTTACCAATGATGTAGTTTCCAATGGCAACGGCGACGAGAGCCTGATGGGGATGAAAGGCAGCAGCTTGAGGCTGCAACGGCTTTGAGCTGCGTCCCACATGTCGTAGATCCAGATGCTGCACCGTCGTCCACTCCATCTTAGAGTCTCACCGGCAACTCCAGCATAAAAAACCTACACATACACACATATATATATATATATGTGTGTGTGTATATAAGAAAGAATATAGTGCTCCAGAAATCTCAAATTTTGTTCCGAATTTGGTAATTGTGATGAAACGATTAGATCGATGTAGAGAGAATATAGAGAGAGTGAGAGAGAGAGAGAGAGAGAGAGAGAGAAGTTGGATCTTACTTCAATTACCTGATCAATCGGAGATTCAGAGAATCAACTGAAATGGGAGCTCATTGATTTGACGAGGAAGAAGAAGAAGAAGATCGACGACTGGGCTGATGAAATGGGAAAATTCCAGACAGGGAACACGGCAACAGAGAGAGGGGACAGAGAGACAGCGAGCGGGCTTTTGCATTAACCGAATCGCAAGGCCCAATTATTATGGGCCAAGACCCCAATGTTCAATTTTGTTTGGGCCTTCTAACTTTTTTGCCATTGGGGGTCATGGACCGAACTATTTGTTATAACTAAAGGTCCGTTTGACTTACTCTATAAGAAGAAATTCTGCTTATAAGTGTCTTTATTGGTTATTTAGTACTACAGTCTAGTGATATTCCACTTCACTTGTATTCGATTCTTGCCAAAGGAGAATTTGAACCAAATTATTGCTAACTCATTGTGAGGCTAAGCCCCCCTCCCCTTTAACCAAATTATTGCTAACCCATATTGTTAACCCATTATGAGGCTATGCCCCCTTCCCCTTTAGTGTAGTAATATCGCTTGTTAAAAAAAAAAAAGTGTTTTTATTGAAAACATGTGAAATATTTTGAAAAACAGCTTCTCCAAAACAGCTTCTATAATCCCCCTAGTTTTTTTTCCCTTTTTCTAAACATAGTCGGGCGGTTATGATTGTCAAAAAGTTATTTTAACACTTGTTGAAGTAGTCAGAAACAACCCCTAATTGAACAGTGTCCTTCAGGATGTGGCATCTGCCTTCCCTTTGGGTACTAGGCCTTCGAGTCAGTTACGTATCAAGGTGTTCTTTGGGTCCATGATATGTCATGTCACTGTTTTTCATACACGGTCCAAAGTGGAAGGAACCTGGCTCTTCATATTCTTCCCTTGGGTGTCCATGCTACTGCGAAGTTACCAATCAGAGGCCTCTGGGACCACTCATAAGTTGCATGCGGAGACTGGTCTGCATCACACTAGCAGCACGTAGCGGTATGCCTAGTATGGCTTGTGGCCTCCCCTACTAGGTGCATGTGAGGGTTCACTCCTATGAATAACCAAGTTCAACAGAGAAATCAATATACTCAATATGCTCTGTGTGTTTCTCTCAAACTGTCTCTTTGACTTAGACATTGGATACCCTTTTGGAGGACACTCCCCACTTTTCTCATGTGTTCATCAATTAGGCTCACGGTGTTTCTTGTTTTATTGGTGGAGTTTGTCAATTCAACCTTGGATGAAATTTGCATCCACACTTACTTTTAAATATAACGCGTTGAGGAGGGTGCGGTCATAAATGATAACAAGGTCTTAGTTTAGTGGCGTTGGAAGCGATCCCAAGTTCGGAAGTAGAAAAGCACAGTATCTAGCAGAAATCTAATGGTAGGCTACAGTAGATTGTACAAACAGTGGCCATTGATTCCTAGCCATATAGTTATCTTCCATGTTTGGATTTTAATCTGCCACTTTCCCAATCAATGCTTTTGTCTCCATATATATTCCAGAAACACGCAAAGTGGTCCTTAATTGGACGAGTTGACGGAGAAAACGCATAAAGAGAAAAGCTCTCATGAATGAGAAATGGATTTGATGGGGTCGCGATGGATCGACGTAGATCCAATACTTCTTCAAGATTTGCACAAATCTAAATCTAATATGAGGCTCCCAAGGTCTCTAAAAAGAAGATGAAATGACACAAATGCTCCTCCTTCTCGAATACAAGAGAAATGCAAGGTTCTATTTTCTGGTCTTTTTATCTTGGTCCGTTGAATAAGTTTTATTTTTCATTGTCCTTATTTTGCTACGACCCAATAAGAACTCAAGTTGTGATATTAGAGTGATGGTTAATAAGTCGAGGTAGTGTAAGAGGAGCTAGAGTATGGCAGAAGATGGTAGTTTGATTGAAGACTCTAAAACTATGGTAGTTCAAACTATTTATCTTGTTTTTTCTATTAAAATATAGAAAACTTCATTTTAATCTTTAAAAAAAATGAGTTTTAGATTATAACCTTGTGTAAGATTAAAATCCAATTTTAGTCCCTAGTACATTTAATCATATCATTTATTAGTTATATTTTGATGTTTTATTTATCTTTTTATTTTTATTTTAATGTATTAATTACATTTAAATTTAATTTTTATTTCATTCATCATAATATATTTTAATGTCTACATTTAGGAAACTAATTTTTTTATAATATATATTCCGATAACAATTTTGTATGTTCTTCATTTAGTTACATTAATACATTTGAATATTTCGGTATATCCATCGGTACAAACATGTAGTTACATTGATTCAATATAATGCATTTCGGTACGTACACTTTGGTACACACATTTGAGTATTGACTTTTAGGTACATTAATTCAATATATTATATTTCGGTAAATACATTTAGGTACATACATTTTGGTATTGATATTTAGGTACATACATTTCGGTATTGACATTTAGGTACGTACATTTTGGTACATACATTTCGGTATTGACATTTAGGTTCATTAATTCAATATAATACATTTCGGTACATACATTTAGGTTCATTATAATATATTTCGGTACAAAAAAGTCAATTTTATATATTTTGGCATAGTCATTTTTGTACACTTCTGTATTTATATATTTTTGTATCACAAATTTCTTTTAATATTTTCTCATTTACGTTCATTTCTAATTAAAAAAACTAAATATGTGCATATTAATAAAATTAAAATTTAATATGGAGAGATGAAATAAAAATACACATTAAATAACAAAAATTGAATGAAAATTTTGATAAAAGTATACTCAAGGGATTAAATTGAATATTTAATCTAGCACCAGGTTTTTTTTAAAATTTTAATCTTTTGCAAGGATTAATGTTCAAAAACCCCATTAAAATATCAGTATCGGTAAAAATATTGAAGAAGTTGAGGTTCTACCATAAAATTAATTGGCATATGGAAAGTAACTCAACCTCTTATAAGCCTTTGCATGATTTGGTCTCTCACCAATGTGGGACTTTGTCCTCACATTCTCACACGCCCCCTCATGCGTGGCGAATTTTCAAGCCTAACATGTGGGCCACACAAACGGGGTGACGTGGAGTGCGTGGGGCCATTGGGCTTCACACGTGGGACATCCTGCTACCATGAAGAAGTTGAGGTTCCACCATAAAACCAATGGGCATATGGAGAGTAGCTCAACCTCTTATAAGCCCTTGCATGAGTTGGTCCCTAACCAATGTGGGACTTTGTCCTCACATTCTCACAAAAATCGATATGCAAACTAGTGAAAATATCGATAGATATATCGATTTCGATAGCGGTTGCTTTCAATGGAAATGATGATAATTTAAAATGAAACTTCAGAGAATGTCAAACACTAGTTTATACGAAATATAAGAGTTTCTCCGATATTTAACCGATAGGTCGGAAATATCAATGAAATCTGTAGCTGAAATTTAGGAGTTTCTTCGATATAAGGTGAAGTTTATACTTCCCCCCTTTCCATATATTTTTCTGATTTTTCCTAATATCGACTGTATCGAAGAAATTTCAAACATTGATTTTTTCTACACCTTGACTGAAATAAATAACTCACTATACTCAAAATATATTGAAAGTAAAATTGAATGATGTTTCATTCTTACGGGATTAGACATGAAAAAAAACGTATTCCTTCCATCCTATTATTTGAAGGGAATTAACTTTGTTTAACAAGTAATCAATCTTCCACTTCAAGTAGGACACCAAATTTTAATTTCTTCCTCCAATTAGGGCTTTAATTAAGGGAGTTTTAATGAAACACTCATGCTAATGTTCACTTAGTTAAATGAGCTTACCAAACAGAATATCACCGGATTGTGGATTATTTTGCCACTGGATTTAACCTAGTTATGAGGGGGGATAGAAAGATGGTTGGAATAAGCTAAGTCTAGCGTTTGAAACTCTCCAATATAACTTAAAAAAAATAACAATACATTATTCACTCCAATTCAATTCTAAATACCAAACTGAATGGCAGTAGTATTTGACTTTGAATTACTACATATTGTAATTTCATCGAACTCCCAGTAGTTCTAAACTCTTACATATATCTCCATCGTCATTGCCGCTAAGACCAATGGCAACTCAATCAAACCACCAGCTCCACCACCGCCCAACCTGCTACCAAACATGTGAACTCATTTAAGATAGTAGACCAGCTTGTTTCCCTTCCCTCCAATCCAAATTTTTCCACAAACCAGAGTATTATTTAAAAGGAGCCATAAAATACAAACTTGAAATTAGGGCTATATATATTAAAACTCTGCTTTGTCTTCATCTATATATACTCCAATGAGAATATTGATACTTGATAGAATGTGAAGAAAATGACAATACCTACACTGATATTATTTTGTTTGTAATTATTGCCCGATGGATTATGAAAATGACAATTTCCCTGCAATATATATATCTTGATGCTAATTTGCTTCATGCTACTAAATTGCTAACACAGTGATGCCGTGTTAGTAGTCTAGGAATCCAACCTCAGCGCGAAGGGGTGCCAATGCAGAGGCAGTCTTAGGGTTAGGGTTAAGGTTAGAATTAGGGTTAGGGTTAGGATTAGGTTAGGTTAGTTCACCCATGGAAGCTAAACTATTTAAAATTGTTTCTCTTTAAGTTTGCCTACTTTTTGACCATTAATTTATACCCATAAAGGGATAAACCATAATAACATAACAAGATTGACGTTGATGTTAGATCTAATTGGTATAAAGAAGCTAATTGGATGAGCTTTTTCTGCCAGATTAATTTTAGACTTGGAGTTCATATCATATATATCCTTGAAAGATCTCTAAACTTGGTACTCAGCTGAAAAAAAGATCAAAAACATATATGAGCTCAGTGAAGTTGATTAGAGGTTCAAAGCAGTGTGCATCACCCAAGTTCGAATTCTTCTTCGTACAATTTAAAAGTGTAATCAAGTTCGAATTCCCTCGTACCGTCCCCTTAGTTCATGATTGAATTTAAGATGGTATATTGATGTGGAAGTTTTTTGAAATGTTATTTATGAATATATACACTTTTTTTTTTCAATTTGTCATATGAACTAAAACTTTAAGCGATTTGTCATACCAACTTTAAGAAATTATTAATTTATCATCTCACTCTTACTCCGTTAAGTTTTTTCATCCAAAATAAGTTGTGCTCAAGGTAATTTTAAACATTTCAACACCCCTTCTGATAAGTTCACTTTGACAAAATAATTCTAGGTTTCTAAAAAAAAATACAAAAAAAGGGTTGATCTAAACTATGATCTGAGGGTTTGACGTTCGAAAAAAGGAAAACGACCTGCATTTACTTCTCAGTGTTTCAAAGTGAAGATGGCTTAAAAATATAGTCATTCGCGACCTTCCAATCTATAGTAAAGTTGGATGATATTTTTTGTTGTTGTTGTTGAGGTGTCCGAAATAACCCTAAACACAGTCATGTGCAAATCACATGACTTATTTTGAACGAAAAACTTAATGGAGTTAGGGTGAGATGACAAATTAATAATTTTGGAAAGTTAGACTTGGGTATTTATAGGAGAGATTCCTCGCAAACAGCTGAGATGTGAGGCTTCAAGCCATACTACTACAAAATTATCTATAATTGGCGGTTCAAAAACCGACAAAAAACGTTACTGTCGGATTTTAAGCAAAATTCGACAGAAAATGAATGCAGTGGCGGATATAATAAGCGACAGAATTGCCTGCGTCAGGAAATGAATTTTCCGACAGAAAATACTGTAAAACCAACAGAAATCATGTGGATATATCCGACAGGATATATATTTATAATAAATAAATAAGAGACTTTCTGTCGGATAAAACCGACAGAAAATCTAAAACCGCCAGGAATTCTGTCGGCTATAACAGACAAAGAATTTATTAATAAGAATAAATAAAAGAATTCTTGTCGGATAAAACCGACAGAAAATATATTAATAATTAAAAAAAATATAAACAACCGCTTTCTGCATTTTCCATATCCCCGCATTCACTGCATTTTCCATATCTCCGCATTCACTGCATTTTCCATATCCCCTGCATTTTCTATATTCACAGGAAGATCAGACATTCACATTCCATTATAATCCCTCAATCGCAGCAAGCATTGCTCATTCAATTGAATCTCTCCCCGAAATCGAATGAAAATCGAAATACTTACAGTGTTGATGAGATCTATGATAATGGAAAGCTCCTGGTGCGCCAGCTGCAAGTTCTCCACCATGCTCTGCCATTGTTGTGAAATCAAATAGTTATACCCAAAAAACACCACAGCAAATAGCATAAGAAAATCGAAATTAACCCTAAAGAAATTGGGAGAGAAGATATGAAAAGGGAATACCTTTCGGCCCTTTGAGTTATTGGTAAAAAAACCCAACAGAGCAAAAGCCTCCAACTCCAAAGATTGTTGTGGGATTTTGAAGAGAGCGAGAGAGAGAGAGAGAGAGAGAAAATATCAGAAGAAATGAAGCAAGATGGAGGAACCAAAAGAGGGGAAGAATAAGAAGAAGCAGCAGCAAAAACGAAGTAGAGGAAGAAGAAATAAGTGAAAAAAGGATGGAAGAAATTTGTACTTCACTGACATGTAGAAAAGCTCGGATCTTTGAAGCGAAACGAAGACGATGAGTGGGTTCCCAAGAAGACAGTCACCACCTAGCTTCGAACTTAACGACATTCGCCAGAATTCGTCGATGTGATGACATGAATGCACAAATTCAAAACAGAGATTAAACCCCATAGATTTTCGACATAATACTCATCACAGATGGATTAGAACCCACACAACCAAGACGGGAAAATAATTCATACCTGAGATGGAGATCGAGAGAGCTGAAGCTCTCAGCGTTAATGGCAGAGCACACGGTGATGCATCGATGATACATGCAACGCTGCAGGTTGATTCCCCATGTCCCAAGGGTTCGAGGTTCAGATTTTTGAGGGTTGATTTGGTCGGAATTGAGAGGAATGGTGGGGGTTCCTTCTCCGAGCTTAGAGAGAGGGAGAGTGTCGAGAGTTAGAGTTAGGTTTCAGAAAAATAAAGGAGAAGAGTGGAGGTTTCAGAAAAATAAAGGAGAGGAGTGGGGGCCGGATGTGGTTATAAGACAATTTTAATTACTGTCGATTAAAACCGACAGAAACATTTTTTTTAATATAAACCAACAGAAAATTTTTATTCCTGTCGGTTATAACCGACAGAAAAAAAATGGCGGAAAAATTCCCCCCAAAATTCGCTCCCAAAATTTTAAATTTGCCCCCAAAATTTTAAAAGCGTTTGGCGTAAAGTAAATTTCTGTCGGTTATAACCGACACAATAATAAAATAATAACGCCATAATACTAAAATAATAAAATAATAAATTTCTGTCTGTTATAACCGCCACCATTAACTTAAAAACCGCCAGAATATGTCAAAAATATTTTTTTTTTAAAATTCAAAAATACTGTCGGTTATAATTGACAGGAGTTTTATAATATCTGCCAGTAATTATCCGCCAGGAATTTATGTTGGATATAACCGACAGAAATTTTCTAATATCCGCCAGTAATTAAATATTGTGTCAGACATAATTTATCCGACAGTATTTTTCTAAATCCGCCACCATCATCCGCCACTTAAAGCTAATATTGTAGTAGTAGGCAGACTGCTATGTTCTGCTAGTGTAATGCAGACCAGTCTTTACAGGTAGCTACAGGAAGTCTCTAAAGGCCTCTGGCAGGTAGTGATGTTGGAGCGCGAAACCCAAGGGAGACTCCAAAGAATCGACCCCTGACTCCTTGAGCCGAAAAATGCGCGGTGGCAGGAGCGGGATATCTTGGACTCGAAGGGCACCTTGATATATGTGTGGGCCCGAATGCCTAAGACCTATAGGACATGCATATGCTTATCCCTTTGAGTTTTGGTGTGGTCTGCTCACGCCATCAAGGGTAAAACCGTCATATTGCGCTAAAATCCACATGTCGTTCTCCTATTGAATGTGGTTAATTTATATTTTCACAAGTTCTATTACCAAGTTCAAAATGATATCATTACTAAGAAGGTCCATATTTATCTCATACATGAACAATTTAAATATCATTTTCACATTATCTCATGTCATAACCATCTTAAAAATGTAAGTAAACATCCCCCAATGTTTATGTTTTATCAAGCATGAACTTAGTTTACCTCAATTTACTTGACTTGGTTTTAAGTTGGAACAAGTTATGGTTGGCTCAAAATAAGTGGTCTTAGTTGTACAAGTACTATATTATGAAATTACTCACACAGTTTGTTATGAGTTGAGCAAATAAACTACTAACAAAAATTATGAGTTGAGCAACTAAAATATAGTTAAGTATCAAAGGATTTGATTGACATCAATTTCTTCATTCAACGTATGTTGATCCACCTTAACTTCTTTCTACCACAACAGAGGTCGTAAGCTCATCTTTCTTTGTTTTTCGGTCTCATTCTTAAGCTCGAATTGCTTTAATAATTGAGTTTAATGTTTTTTTGAACTTAGGCCTTCGATAGTGGGTCGAAAAATTGAGTGCAGTCCCAATGATATAGGAATCAAACTTTTACAGTGAGCTAAAAAATTTGAGTGTAATGAGAGTGATTCTTATACAATAAATTATAAGAGAGATAAAAGAGGTAACTAATAACAAATAGAGAAAAAGGAAAAGTAGATAGATCCATATGTAATATACAAAATTCATAATACCAATAATGTAATACGAATCAAACTCACAGTGTCTGATGAACAAGGTTAGATTGACGATGTCGCACTTGCAAAATAAGAAACACTGTTAGCATAATTGATGAACACTCAATAAATAGGAGAAGGTGTCCACGAAAGGGCATTCGATGCCTAAGTCAGAGAGATAGTTTGAGAGAAACTAGAACATAAAGAATTCTGAATAGTAAGAAAGATTATCGATTTCCCTATGTGACTTGGCTATTTATAGAACTGAACTTTTGCAAGCAACTGGGAGAGGAGGTTGCAGGCCATACTATGCAAACCTCTACGTTCTGCTAGTGATGGTGCATCCCAATCTTCGCAGCTAGCTCAAAATCAGTCCTCAAGGTCTCTGGTTGGTATAAGCATAATAGGCACACATGTGAAACCATAAATGAAATCAGCCCAAAAGTCAAATCTATGCTGATCATGCGTGGATAGAAAGACAAAAATACCCACAAGGGGTCTGATGTATTCACCAGATCAACCACATGAAATCTAAGACATTGGATCTTACATGGAATCTATGTAAGAAGCCTAAGGGCTCGTTTGGATGTGCTTTTAAAATGACTAAAAGCGCTTTTAGAGAAAATATTTTTTGGTTCCAAAAGCACTTAAAGTGCTTTCTGCAAGAAGCATTAGTTATGGGCTTCTTCCAGGAAACACTTTAAGTACTTTTTCAGAATTTACTTGCATTTTTACTAAGGACTGGTTCAAAAAATATTTTCACCAAAAGCCCTTTCAGTCATTTTAAAAGCACATCCAAACGAGTTCTAATACATTGGAACTTGTGTAGCAACCCATGAGCAAGTGGTCAAAGGGAAATGATCATCGCTGGATCTTTTCCTAGGGATCCCATGATCTCACCCGTTCATCGTATATCGTGCGGTCAAAAATCATTTCAAAATTTAAAATTTAAAATTAAATATGAATAGTACTTAATGAAAACTGACTGCACGATATGCGATGAACGGGTGAGATCACGGGATCCCTAGGAAAGAGATCCGGCGAGGATCATTTTCCGTGGTCAAAGCCACTATGAATAAAATTCGCAGGGCACTACCACAACGCGGTGACGCCGGCAAAGAAGTGGGCTTACTCAGTACCTTCAAACATGGCACACGATGCCTATTCTTAAGGCACATGCTATCATGGACCTTCGTTATTTCCTCCACTTATGGGGAATGCTTCTTAAAAAAGCTCAACGCATGCCACGTGTCATTTTCAACTGCCTTGCAAATCACATTCAGCCATCCTTTATAAGTAGCCACTTATGGCTCAAAGAATGGTAATCTCGAACTTATGCCAAACCGTACTCCCTAGGCAAAGTGTTTCACATGTAAGCTAAGCCACTCAATTTAAGTCGAAGAAAGAAGGTTTAGTTTTCGCCCCCATTCTACTAGACCTTTCCATGCTACCATTTGCACTTAAGTGTTGATTTAGTCGATAAACACTACTAATTTAGGCATTGGAGCCTCTTTGACAAAATGCACACCATTGTTCCCCTTAACTCCAACTTTGTGTTCCAAGTCTGCAAGTCTCAGGCAAGTAGGTTATAAGACTCAAATGAGCTGATTGCCCAGTGGCTGAAATATGCATTCACACTGAACACCTAAAAAAGAGATTCGGAAGAGTTGGTTTCCTACCACCTTGGGCCGAGTATGGCTTGATGGTAGGATACCATGGACCTAAAGGGCTCCAAGGCAACCCGAAGGCCTTGCACCCATGAGGCAGGCATATGCCACATCCTTTAAGTACTATGTGATCTGCTTATGATGTCAAGAGTAAATTCGTCATAAAGAGCTTATAGTCCAATATCATTCTCTTAGTAAATTATTAATTTATGTCTCCACAAAACTCAACTCATCCTAACCGAAAAAGGCCTTAGGCTTTTTTTATTATTATTTTTAGGGAGACTTTGGATGGTGTTCCTAGCTATGAATATTATTTGACTAAAACCTTGTTGGTTTTCAATTTTTGATCGAAGTCCCTGAAATTAATGTGATAATTTATTTCTATGTATGTTACTATATTTTTTTAAATTAAAAATTAAAATTTATAGTTGTTTATATTAATGCGATTTTAAATAAAAAACCGTAATTTGTGGAATTAAAAATATTAAAATATAAATATACTATTATGTGTGTGTGTGTGTGTGTGTGTGTGTGTAAACATGGGTACATTCATCAAAATTAACCAAAACATTATTGTACCAAAACATGGGTACAATCTTCAAAATCACAAAAAAAAAAAAAAAGAAAAAAAAAGAAGAAAGATATTAGGCTTAGTAACGTTATTAAAGTTCTTCAATTAAACTTGCCAGGGATACATTCTCAAATCAAAGAAAAAAGAATGTACCCATATAAGTTTAAAAATGGATTAGAAAAAAAATTGAATAGATTTTATATAAAATAAAAAGGGTACATTTTACATATAACAAATTGGTATATTTAAGAATGAGTACATTTTAAGATTAAAAATTTGAAAAAATTACATGAATGGGTACATATAAGATTAAAAAATTGAAAACTTTTTTTAAAAAAACTAATGGGTACAAACTTATTCTAATTTTATTTATTTATTTTGGAAATGTTTTGAAGTAAAAATTAGTTAGGAGTTTAATAAAGGTGTGAGTATTAAAATTCTAAATCAATTATTAATTTTTATTTAAAAAAATTATGTAACTGACATGTAAATTCATTATTACATTAATACTAGGGGCTTGGATCAAAATCTGAAAACTAATAAGTTTTCAGTCAATGAACGTTAGTAACTAGGGATCGAATACTAATTTTTTATTTATTATTATTTTTAAGGGTAAATTACACTTTACCACCTCAAGTTTGGGGTCGATATCAATTCTTTACAACATCTTTAAAACATTTCACTTTCATACATCAAGTACTATTTTATTTCAATATAATACATCTGTTACATTTTCCATCCATTGATCCGTTAAAAGCTGACGTGGTTGCCATATTTGTGCCACGTGGCTTCCAAATTTATGCCACGTGGCAAAAATAATAATTTTTTATTACCCTATTGAACAAAAAAAAAAAAATTTCAAAACCCATAATTTCATTCCCTGTCTGCCTCCCTCCCTGTACCTTTCATCTCTACCTCTCCACGCCACTTCCTCCCTCTCTGCACCCTTCATCCCTTCCTCGCCATGGACCAAACATTGCAAATCCCTACAATTCCACGTGCCATGACTTGAAACAAAACTCAGCAAATCCAAATCCAAAAACCCATTAAAAAAAAAAAAAGTTGAAACCCAGAAACCCATTCCCCTGACCCTCCTCCCACTCTCTCTCTCACGAACCCCAAACCCCCTAGATCCAAAACCCACACAACTCCGCCAGGCCACCACCGCTGGCGCCTTCCTCCTCAGTGGTTCGAATGGCTTGATTGGTCGAACAGGATGTTGGAACAGCGGCTTAGGACCTTAAAGATTGGAACTTGCAGGGGCGGGGTGTCGGTGACGAGTGGATGGAGGAGGCTGTGAGGAGGGTGAATGAGGAAGGACAGATGAAGTGGGAGGTGAGCAGTTTGGTGGTGTTGGGATTGGGGGTGGGGATGAAGATGGTGAAGGGAATGATTTTTGGGAGGAAGGATTTGTGGGATTGGGTTGCAGGGAAAAGAAAGGCTCAGGTGGGGGGTTGCAGAGGTGGGGTTCTGGGTTTTCAAGGTTTTTTTTTCTTCAATAGGGTAATAGAAAATTAATTTTTTGCCATGTGGCATAATTTGGCAGTCACGTGGCACAAATGTAGCAGCCACGTCAGCTTTAAACGGATCAATGAATGGAAAATGTAATGGATGTATTATATTGAAATAAAATAGTACTTGAGGTATGAAAGTGAAATGTTTTAAAGATGTTGTAAGGAATTGAAATCGATCCCAAACCTGAGGTGGTAAAATGTAATTTACCCTATTTTTAATTATATCAATTTTTTCTAGGGAAAATTAGAATGCCCCACATATTTTCTATAGTTGTTAGATTAAACATTCATCCCTTTTAAATATTTGATTAAGGTGCTTTGATCAATTGCCACCTCAATAATTTTCTATTTATATAATTTCCATGTCATTAATTTAAATGCATTTATATAGAGGCATAAGGTAGCTTAGCAACTAATTGCCTATAATATAGGAATTTAATTTCGTCAATCCCCCTTCTACGCATTAAATGACATTTTTTTAATAAAATAAAAAAAAATTAATTAACTAATTCCTCATTTCCTTATTATCAGTATTTAAAAAAAAAATCTTTCTATTAAAAATGTCTCAATAAAAAGTCTTCAATACATATTTTTTGTAAAAAATATACTTAAAACTTATGGTACATTTGAGAACAAAAGTATCGACTTTTGGTACGTTTAGATTTCAAATGTACCGAGAAACCAAATGTACCAAAAATTCAAATGTACCATAAAACCAAATGTACCCATTGTTATGTAACCCTTTTGGTACGTTTAGATTTCAAATGTACAGAGAACCAAATGTACCAAAATTTCAAATGTACCATAAAACCAAATGTGCCCATTGTCATGTAACACTTTTGGTACATTTAGATTCCAAATGAACCAAAAGACCAAATGAACAAAAAAATCCAAATGTACCACAAAACCAAATGTCTCTATCAGATAACCCTTTTGGTACATTTACATTCCAAATGTACCGAGAAATACAAAAAATCAAATCCACTATAAAACTAAATGTGTTCATATTATAGGTAAGTAGACGTAGCTATATAATCAAACAAATCTTTATTATGTGTTGGGTCTTCTAAATAATAGAATCTGACAATTTTTTTTTTATAAATATTCTACTATAATTACAAAAAAAAAAGTAAAAATTATAACAAACAATAAAAAAATGCATAGATATGGATAATGAATGCATATAGGGATAATAGGAAAAGAAAAAAAAAGAAAATGAAATGCCAAGGAGAAGTCGTGAAAAACTAAAATTCTAAACAAAATTGAACTAATTATGTGAAAAACTGAAATTAATAACCAAAATTTTAGGAAAATGTTTGATCAAATTTTCAAAAAGAGTAGATGTTTAGTCTAAAAAATTAAAAAACGAGACGCCTATATCAAAACGCCCATTTTTTCTATGGTCGTAAATCGTTTGTGTATCACTTGAATGACCTAGAAGTAAAAGGGACAGATGTATCAAAACTGCTGCCGACCTGACACCGGATGAGAAGTGGAAACAAGCTTTATACAGCTAAAACTATTATAAACGTGGCATACATGCCAACACTAAAACCCTTGACATTCCAATAAATGATGCCTACGCTACAAGATAAACAAAGGTCATATAAAATTTATATATTCGTTGTCTAAACATTTGGTAACCATAATTGAGACTCCGAAAATTTTGATGGAAAATGATTTTCAACCTTTTTCATTTATTATGTTCGATTCAACAAAGGAGCTACATATAAATTTGGGAGGTTGTTAGGATCTTTCAACATCTACGTATTCATGCTACCGTGATTTTTCAACAATATTTAATGTCGTGTGAAGAAAATTTACTCATAATAATGCGCTATTAGACTAGAGCACTGCCTGTAAGTCATTCTCATGTATTTGACTTACAAAGTTCTGAACTTCTATGTAAACATACTATAAAATGGTGAACAAATGTGTTGCTACTCCTCTTCCTAAATCCTTTAAGCCAGCTTCGTCACTGTTTGTATTTTTTGATAAATGCTAGAGTGAAACTACATTCGAATATAGCATATGAGATTTTCAAAACATCAACAACTCCTTTAACATTTTAATATCCTTATTCGTGGCAGATGTATCATTATTTTTGGCACAAGTCACCGTTTCTAGTTTTATATCAATATTTTGCAGATATAATCCTAAACATAATTAGCTTAGGCACAGAAGCATAACTAAAAGCGGAAGGCTGCGGTTCTTAAATAACAGACCCGAAAACCCAGAAGCGAGGACCCTTTCAGACAGACACTTCCATCTACAAGGCCAAAGGCAAGAACGATGCTGTGATTCTCACGAAGGAGGCAAGGACCGACGTATCACCGTAGCAGATCCTAGCCCAGCCAGCCCACAACTCCTACTCATATTTCACCACCTACACAGTGAAAGATGAGGAGCATGGCAAGCTCAGCTCCTCAACGCGGTATAGCTGCCATCGTGGGCGTAGGGCCAAAGCTCGGCCGCTCCATAGCCCGCAAGTTCGCCCACGAAGGTTACACCGTCGCTATTCTCGCCCGCAATCTCGGCAGGCTTTCGAAATTCGCGGACGAGATTGCGAGGGAAGAGAAGGCCCAGGTTTTCGCCATTAGAATAGACTGCTCCGAGTCTAGAAGCGTTAGGGAGGCATTTGAAGGGGTTTTGTCTTTGGGTTTTGTAGAGGTGCTGGTCTACAATGCGTACCAGCAGCCGCCCAATTGGCACCCCACCAACTTCACCGACATCCGCCTCGACTCGTTTGAGAAGTCCCTCGCCGTTTCTTCTGTCGGAGCCTTTCACTGTGCTCAACAGGTAAGAGCTAGGAACTCTAATCAATGGTCTAAATTCAAAGTCGGACAATATAATTTGATAGTTTGAAAACCTAAATAGCTAGATCCATAGTTTTACGATACAAGTGATTTGCCATTATGCACCTGAATTTAGGTATTGGTTCAGATTAACAGTTTGACAATAGATATTGTATGGAATACGGATACTTAATGTGTTTATAGTAAATAAATTAATAGGATGTTAAACATGGTATTAGTTGGAGGTAAGAACAAGATTAATTAGTTGTTCAGATTAACGGTTTAACAATATATTTTGCATAGCAATATGCGTCTTAATGCGTGTTTGGTGTACTAATTTATATTTATGTTAAACATGGTATCAATTTAAGGTACTTCCGGGAATGGTGGAAAGAGGAAGGGGAACGATCTTGTTTACAGGATGTTCAGGTTCACTCAAGGGGATTGCTGGCTACTCTGAACTATGTAAGTAGACTGTACAACTACTTTTAACATTGGTTTTCTTGGTTTAATTTATTATGGCACTTTCTAAAGGTGAAATTAATAGAGTTTTTTTTTCTGTCACGGCAACAACATGTGATATTATCACCAGGTTGTGGAAAATTTGCACTGAGAGCAATATCACAATGCTTGTCAATGGAATTCCAACCGCATGGGATACACATAGCGCATGTGATCATTGACGGTGTGATTGGCTCATCTGAAGGGGGCCAATCATCATCAAGTACTTCACAGAGGACGACGATGACGTTAGGGGTTGACGGGGTAATGGATCCCGACGTGGTGGCTCAAACCTACTGGCAATTGCACGTCCAAGACCGGAGTGCTTGGACCCAAGAAATCGACCTTCGTCCATCTAACCCCCCCAGATTCTGTTAGTCAATTAATGTCAAATATTAATCGGTTGGACTCCATAATCATGTGATCATAATTACTTAATCATGATTAAGTTATGATTCTTTTTATTTCCTCAGCCTACTACTTTAAGAAAGAGTTTGAAGACACTGTGCAGCCAGTTTGCAGCAGGAGCGACTGGACCTAGCACGCTTGGAGAGAAGCTCTTGCTGACAGAGGTCCTAATCTATCTCCAAGTGGTCTGGAAATTGTAGGGTCCAGCTTAAAGATGAGTGTGGGGATGCCCCATACTTCTGTAGTGTTCTAGACTTCTAGTCAAAAGTACTACCATTCCTCCCCTCTTTTCACACCAAATCCCTAAATCCAAAATAAGAAAGCATAAATAAGACCACTTTCTGATGCTACGTGTAGTGTCTTGGATTGAATTATTTTCGTCGTATAAATTATAAAGTGTGATTTTTTTGTTTTTGAAATAAATACTTTAAAATAAATATAATTTATGAGATTATATGTTTGTGATTCTCGTTCTAGTATCGAGAAATGATTAAGGGGACACGTTCATGTTCATATTTCTCTAGTGATGTTCCTTGTCAACTCCCACACTTAAGCCCAAAATAAGAAAGTGTAAATAAGACTACTTTCTTAGGTGACGTTTGGTGGTTATGTCTGAATTGGTTGCATTTTGTATATAACGTCATCCTTCTTTTCTTTTTTTTTTTGAAAACTACGTCATCCTTCTTTTGTCGTAATAATTGTTTGGAAAATTGACTGAAATGTGAAAAGCCGGTGCTTTGGTGGTAAGCGGCGGGGTAATGCTAAGCTTCAGGAAACCCAAATACTAGTACGACTTCGTGCGTGCTCCGCATCAATGACGCCGGAACCGCTACGCTTTCAGGAAACTCAAATACTAGTACGATTTTGTGCGTGCTCCGCCACCAATGTCGTCGGAACGGGGTGTGAACCTCTGGTTTCCATAACAGAGGAATTATATACAAGGTCAGCACCATACCATTGACTCATGTGGACCTTAGATACCAAACGATAAAACCCTAACTTGTAAGAGGAAGAAAGTGCACATATTGCCCACATTGTGTTGAGAATGACTTTGGTAATATGAAGAATAATTCAACGTAGTTATAACTTATAAGCCTATACAAAATCCCACTTTCCTCGATGTGGATTCATTCACAACAAAATGATCATTCTATATTGGTCAAAATCAAATGCTAACAAGATGCCAATCAAATGTTGAAAGCGATGCAAAAGCTATGGTGGATATGATAGTGAAAGGCACGAATTCGACATTGGTGGGTTGTAATACGAGAGATCAAATCTTTTGCTACCTAACGAGGTTTTGACGAGGCACCCATCTTGGGATGATCATACTCCGTTGAGTTCACTACTTTTGTCCTATTTGACGTTTGTTTTAGACATTGTGCATACTTCTCACTTTTCTCCTTGGTCTATAGGTTTTCACCTGCCTCAGGCTTTACTATAGTGAGGTTTTGTGAGTTTTACTACCAATGCATATTTTCTTTTTAAATTTGAGACTCGTATTCACCCATTGTGTCAACGACTTCATCAACTGTTCTACCTTATCTGCTGAAGATCAGATGCGATTGTTTTTTGAGTATTTAAACACTCAAGGGGGAGTGTTGCAGTCCTATTGAATTAGGAATGTGATTGTGTAAATCCTAGTGTATCTAGGAGTATCTTGTATATTCCATTTAGTAGTTTAATTCCTATTAGAGTTGTAATCCTAATAGGGTAAGGATTTAACCTTCCCTACTACTATAAATAAAGACACAATGGGGTGATACAACACATACCTCAGAATTACATCTCTCTATTTTCTCTCTATTGCCATCGGCCTTTCTCCCTCTCTGTCCTAAATACAGTTCAGTCAAATAGGCCTACAACACGTTATCAGCATGCTCTTGCCAGGTGGAGGAGGCTTTCTTCTATAACATCAAAGGCTTTCAATTATTTTCTGCCAATCAGGTTCTTCTAAAATAAATTAAGATATTTGAAAAAACCTTGAAGCATGAAAACATTCCCCATGATGCATAATCCCCCTATATTTATATTTTCCCTTCGATTATATATATATATATATATATATATTGTATATATATTCATATAATTTGTCAATATATATATATATATATATATATATATATATATATATATATATACAGACACTTGTTCATGCAATACGCAATTATGCTATGTGGAATTTGTGAGTCAAAACATCGAAATTAATTAAATAGCGTTTTTAACCCTAGAAATTCGAAAAAAAAAAACAAATTGGGATTTATGCGGCACGGCCACCTCACCACCATGGCAATACTGTCGGACCACCGCGCTGGCCTGCAACCTAGCTGCGTGAAGACAACATTGAGACGGTGTCGTTTTCGACACCTTGGATCTATTGGAGCAGCCTTTTGGGCTTGCTGCCACTAAATCGCAACCAGGCTTTGGCCTTGGTTGGATCACATGCGCGGGCCCGAAGCCCCGACCCACACCCTAGCATGCCTGAAGCCTGCTGGGTCTGTCCCTTGTCTTGGCCCAATCTGCTAGCCCCGGCTCGTGACCACCATAAGCTAGCCTAGACGGCTGGGCTTGTCCTTACGGCCCAAAAACCGAAGCCAGCTTGTTGGGCTTCACGCGCACCCACATCCTAGGCTAGCCTGTGCTGGGCCTATGCACCAGCACCATTTTTGGCCCAAAAGCCAGCAATTTTGCTGCTGGGTTAATCCCAGACACACAGCCCATGGCCTGCAACCATGTTTGGGCTACTCCGCAGCCACCCGAGGCCCAATATGCCTTTTAGGGCTTTGCCCTATTCACGGTACCTATGCCCACCGTAATTGGGCTATGGTTTTTCGAATCCAATGCTATCTTTTGGCATTCTATATAATTTTAACCTTAATGTTGTTATTATTATTTTTGCTTCTATGATCGACCCCTAATGGTGCTGATATATTGAATTAATTAAAGTGACCAGCAATCCATTAATCTGATAATTAATCCAAAATGATTGGCCTGAAGCTCACTTTTTGGCAATTAATGATTCAATAAATTATTTCGTTTCTTTGAACCGTTGACTATCGTTCCTAGTCTCGAAGCACTCACACTTAGGTTCCTGAAGCAATCCACAAATCTGCTACACTTTATTGTATATTGTATTCTGTGTTCTTACATGTACCTCTATATATGAACTAAACGTTCATAACTAAATCGAACATGTAGCTTTGAATTTAGTGCCTTTGAAACCTGAAGTTTTCATTCAAAACTTACCACATGAAACCTGTAGCTTTCATGCTTACATTAAACCAATACATGTCTATAGAACCAGAATATTCTATGATATATGTCTATGGTCTTCCATATGACTGACCACGTTTTGTTGTACCCTCTGTTTAAGGATATGTCGAACTTGAAGAAACTACCTGAAGTGGGTTCAAGAAGTGAAGCTCTATCTTACTGCAAAGAGTCTTAGAGCTACTATCGAGGAACCTATCGACAATAAACTTGTCGACGAAGCTCAAAAAGCTACTGCTATGATCTTCATCCACAGACATATCCATGATGCACTACAGACCGAATACCTTGCAAAGGAGGATCCATATACCCTCTGGCTCACTCTGGCCGATGGCTTCGATCACCAGAAAGACATTTACTTGCCTGAAGCAAGACACGACTGGCAGCATTTACGCTTCCAAGACTTTAAGTCTATGAATGGATATAACTCTAAAGTTTGTAGAATCCGATCACTACTTAAGTTCTATAACGAGGACTTAACTAAACAGGATCTCCTGGCGAATACCTATTCAACCTTTAATGACACCAATATTGTCCTGCAGCAACAATATCGGGCACAGAAGTTCACCAAATTTTCAGATTTGATATCTGTTTTACTTCTCGCTAAAAAGCAGAACCAGCTTTTGATGAGAAATCAAGCTCGGTACTGGCTCGAACGCTGTGCCTAAAGCGCATGCGACCAATTCTAGCAGCCACAACCCACGAAGATCCCGTCGTAGCAGTGGAAAATGGCGGCAAGCCCCACCACGGGCAAAAGGTCAACAAAATAGAGGCCTACCCAATGAAGGAAATTTGACCTAGAAGTGCCAACCCGTTGCCTCTAAGGCCCCAAACTTCAAGAACAAGGGAAAAACTACTGTTTAATCGGCTTCCACTAAATTGGACATGTGTTATCGCTGTGGATCAAAGGATCATTGGTCACGCATATGCTGAGCTACGCTCGAGGCTATTTCCAAGTATCATTCTCATCATGAGTCTAACTTTGTGCTTGTAGAACTTCCTGAAGATACTACTACAACTCTGGAGGTTTCAGATTTTCAGGAGACATTCGATCCTATTGAAGAATAAAGTTTTATTTTTCTAAGACATGTTAGGGTGTTTTACACCCTTAGTGGCCGAACCCACTAGGAGTGGCCGAATCCCCCCCTTAAATTTCTAGGTTTATGGTTTAATTTTCGAACAATTTTTCTAAAGTATTTGGAATTATTTGTTTGGTTTTGGTTTGTTTTGAACTATGGACAATTATTTTATGGATATTATTTCTCGAATTGATTAATTGAGTGAATGAAATTATATTTATGCATGTGGCCGATTTAATTAATTTATTTCTAGGTATGACTAGTTAGGAAGTTAGTTGTCTGGCTGATAGTGCACCATGCACACCATATTGCGTGAGAAACACTATTTTATTAATTTTGTACCTAAAAATGCATCTTTGACAACCATCTCAGACCTATTTAACCTGATAGAAGGATATGGAAATGCCTATATTATGTTGTCCAATGGTACTGAATTAACCATTAAAGAGGCACTTTATTCTCCACATTCCGGAAGAACGTTGCTGAGTTTTAGAGATATTCGAGATAATCAATATCATGTTGAAACCTCTGAAGAGAATGGTTCTGAATTTCTTAGTATCACTGAAGAAAGTGGGTTGTACATAACAACCATTCGCGCCATTAAGACCCATCATGTGGCCGACCCTATGGTCGAATTCCAGACCACTCTGCTTCTTTGGCATGATCGAATAGGACACCTCGGATGAGATATGATGTGCCGTATCCTCAAAGCATCACATGGGCATCACTTGAAATCTTATCCCAACCATCCACTTTGCAAAGCATGCTCCCTGGTGAAGTTGAACATTCAACCCTCACTTACAAAGATTATTCACGACCCCTCTAAGTTTCTTCAGAGGATTCAAGGGGTATTTGTGGACCTATCCAACCAACATGCAAACCATTTAGATACTTTATGGTGTTGGTTGTTGGATCGACGCGATGGTCACATGTCTGCTTATTGTCCACACGTAATACTGCATTTACGAAACTCCTGGCACAAATTATTAAGCTTAGGGCTCACCACCCTAGTTATTTGATTATGTCGATTCAACTAGATAATGTTGGTGAGTTTACGTCACAGAACTTTGATGATTATTGCATGTCTATTGGGATTGAAGTTGAACATTTTGTACCCTATGTTCACACCCAAAATGACCTGGCAGAAGCTTTCATAAAGCGTATTTCAACGATAGCTCGAACTTTGGTTACGTGAACCAATTTTTCGGTATCTGTGGGGCCATACAATATTGCACGCAGCTATATGTGTTTGGATGCGCAGTCTATGTGCCAATAGCACCACCACATGTACCAAAATAGATCCTCAGAGAAAAATGGGAATCTATGTCGGTTATGATTGCCATCAATTATTCGTTACTTAGAGCCCTTGACTAAAGATCTCTTTACCACACGTTTTGTGGATTGTCACTTTGATGAGATAGTCTTCCCATCATTAGGGGGAGATAAGATCACTAACGTTTCTATAGAAGACCGCGATTTATCGTGGATTACTCCCACTATGTTTCATTTAGATCCCCGCACACCTCAGTCTGAAACTGAAGTGCGACGTATTCTAGATCTTCAGAGCATTGCTCAAAGCATGCCGGATGCTTTTACTGATCTAGCAAAGGTGACGAGATCACATGTACCCGCTGCAAACGCACATGCAAGGATATGCGTACTTAACGTACGTCGTAACTCCACGTTGGAAGGTTGGACCATCCCCGAGGGTTGGGTGGTCGTACCTTCCACACGGCAAGGTACACTGATGGCTAGCCAATCACCGGCTCTTACCCTGAAGCGTGGCAGGCCTCTTGGTTCAAAGGATTCACAACCCTGGAATAGGAAAATGGCACAAATTAGTGACCCTAGTCTGAATCCGACCATTACTTACTTATCTGTTCCAACGCATGAGGTTATTTTAGATTATGGTGATGTTTTAGATGAATCATACCGGCCTGCCGAGAATTGTGAAATTTCAGTCCATTACGCAGTATTGGATAAGGTTTGGAATCGGAATGAGATGATTGTCGATGATGAATTTATGTATACCGTTGCTTCCGACATCATGCTTAGCTATGACATTGAACCACATTCCGTTGATGAATGTCAATGTAGAACAGATTGGTCAAACTAGAAACAAACAATCCAGGTCGAACTTGATTCGCTCTCGAAACGTAAGGTGTTTGGGCCTGTAGCTCATACTCCACCATATGTGAAGCCTTTGGGCTACAAGTGGGTTTTCGTAAGGAAACGTAATGAGAATAATGAAATAGTGTGATACAAAGCACGCCTCATAGTGCAAGGCTTCTCTCAACCCCTTAGGATTGATTACGATAAGACGTATTCTCCCATAATGGACGTCATAACGTTCCGTTACCTTATCAGTTTGGTAGTTTCTGAAAAACTGAATATGCAGCTTATGGACGTGGTAACCGCGTATCTCTATGGGGATTTAGATATGGAAATCTACATGAAAGTTCCACAAGGACTTCCATTGATTGGTTCAAATAGTTCTAGACCACAGAACACTCTCTCGATAGATTAAGGAGGCCACTCTATGGATTGAAATAATTTGGGTAGATGTGGTGTAACCGTCTGAGTGAATATTTGACAAGTTAGGGTTTTGTGAACAACGAATTATGCCCATGCGTGTTCATTCAGGAGTCGCATTCTGGATTTACGACCGTTGCAGTTTATGTCGATAACATGAACCTCATCAGAACTCCCGCAGAGTTTGAGGAAATTGTCGTTCACTTAAAATCGAAATTGGGATGAAAGATCTTGGGAAAACTCGATATTGTCTCGGCCTGGAGATCGAGCATTGTTCGGATGGAATCTTAGTACATCAATCTAACTACACCGAGAAGCTGTTGTGACGTTTTAATAAGGCTAAAACGAAGCCTTTGAGTACTCCTATGGTCGTTCAGACTCTAGATGCTAAACGATATCCCTTCCATCCAAAAGATGACGAGGAAGAGATTTTGGAGCCAGAAGTTCCATACCTAAGTGCAATTGGTGCTTTATTGTACTTGGCTCAATGCACTAGACTCGACATCTCCTTCACCGTTAATCTTTTGGCTAGATACAGCAATGCGCCTACACGCAGACACTGGAATGGTGTTAAAGACATTTTCCACTACCTCAAGGGTACGACGGATTTGGGCTTGTTCTACACCCATGAATCCTCTAGAGGAGCCGTCGCCTCCTCAGTCCTCAGGTTGATTTTCACCTCGTTTGTTACGCAGATGCTGATTATCTGTCTGACCCATATATGATATGTTCTCAAATGGGCTATGTCTTTACTATTAGAGACATTGCTATATCTTCGAAGTCTACCAAGCAAACGCTAGTTGCGACTTCTTCGAACCATGCTGAGATTCTCGCCCTGCATGAAGCATCGCGTGAGTGCTTTTGGTTGAAAGCAGTCATGGAACATATTCGAAGCACTAGTGGTCTTTCTTCTGTCGTTAACCTTCATACGACGATCTTTGAAGACAACGCAGCATGTATCGAGCAGTTAAAGAAAGGATACATCAAGGGAGACAACACCAAGCACATAGCGCCGAAGTTCTTTTATTCTCACCAGCAACAACAGCATCAAAACGTTAAAGTCAAGCAAATCCGTTCCCAGGACAACCTGGCCGATCTCTTTACAAGTCATTGCCTAAGTCTACTTTTTAGAAGCTCGTCCAAGGAATCGGTATACGTAAATTATCTGAGTTGAATTGCATGTAGTTTTCTGATTAGGAAGTTATGTCTAACTCAGGGGGAGTATCCTGAAGCATACTTCTCACTTTTCTCTTTAGTCTATGGGTTTTCACCTGCCTCAAGTTTTACCATAGCGAGGTTTTGTGAGTTTTACTACCAATGCATATTTTCTTTTTAAATTTGAGACTTGCATTCACCCGTTGTGTTGACGACTTCATCAACTATTCTACCTTATTTGCTGAAAATCTGATGCGATGTTTTGTTTGAGTATTTACACACTAAAGGGGGATTGTTGCAGTTCTATTGGATTAGGAATGTGATTATGTAAATCCTAGTGTATCTAAGAGTATCTTGTATATTCCCTTTAGTAGTTTAATTCCTATTACAGTTGTGATCCTAATAAGGTAAGGATTTAACCTTCCCTACTACTACAAATAAAGGCACAATGGGGTGATACAACACACACCTCTGAATTACATCTCTCTCTTCTCTCTGTTGCCGATGGCCTCTCTCCCTCTCTGTCCTAAATACAGTTCAGTTAAATAGGCCTACAACACGTTATCAGCGTGCTCTTGCCATAATCTAAGGAATTGAACGATCGTGGATGAGGTTTTCTTCTACAACATCAAAGGCTTTCAATTATTTTCTGCCAATCAGGTTCTTCTAAAATAAATTAAGATATTTGAAAAAACCTTGAAGCATGAAAACATTCCTCATGATGCATGAACCCCCTATATATATATATATTTTTTCCTTTCAATTGTATATATTGTACATATGTTCATATATTTTGTCAATATATATACTTGTTCATGCAGTACGCAATTATGCTATGTGAAATTTGTGAGTCAAAGCATCGAAATTAATTTAGAAGTGATTAGGGTTTTTAACTCTAGAAATTCGAAAAAAAAAAAACAACAAATTGGGATTTATGCGGCACAACCACCGCACCACTGTGGCAACACTGCTGGACCTCAGTGAGTAGAATTTGAAGCCACAGAAGCTCAGAAATACCATGTTCCATTCACTTAGCCTCGACCAAAGACATTGCCACCACATTTTCGTTTTTACTTCTCCATGTCACAATATTACCAACTAAAAACGTAAAGTATCCCGACGTAGACTGCTAATTAGTAATATTTTCAACCCAATCTGCATCGGTATATCCTTTCACCTCTATGTGTCCATGCTTCTTGTACATTAACCCTTTTCCATGAGCCATTTTCAAGTAATTGAGAATCCGCATTACTGCTGCCATGTGATCTTTACTAGGTGCATGCATGACTTGGCTTGCCACACTTACCCTATAAGAATATTAGGACGTATAAGTGACAAATAAATCAGTGTTCCAACTAACCTTTGATACCTCTCTTTATTTGTTGGGACTTGATCCTGATAGATCGCAAAATGGTGATTCTACATAATTGGGGTGTCTACTGGTTTACACACCAGCATACCGGTTAATTTCTAATAACAAGTTTAACACATACTTTATGTTCTGATAAGTATATGCATTCTCGAGACCTAGAAACTTCAATTCCTAGGAATTATTTATGTCCCCCAAGATCTTTCATCTCGAACTTTGAGGCCAAATACTCGTGTAGTCGTTCAATTTCTAAAGTATCATCACATGCGACAATTATATCATCCACATATCTAACAAGCAATGTCATTTTACCATCCTTGCGCTTGATAAACAAAGAATGATCAGAATTGCCCTGTCGATATCCATACTTCTTCATGGCCTTAGTGAATCGCCCAAACCACACTTGAGACCATATCTTTCGAAGTTTGCACACTCTCCCACCAAAGTTCGCCGTGCCATATCCAGGTGAAAAATCCATATATATCTCATCCTCTAAATCCCTATGCAGAAACGCATTTTTTTCATCAAATTATCTCAAAGGCCAATCAAGATTAGTGGCAAGGGATAACAGAACTCTAATGGTATTCATTTTCGCAACGAGGGCAAATGTCTCCTGATAATCAACCTCGACGGTTTGAGTAAACCCTTGGGTTACTAACCTCGCCTTGTACTTATCAATTGTTTTATCTGCCTTATGTTTAATAGTGAACGCCCATTATTCCACTGATTTTTCCCCTCAAGAAGTGTAATCACACTCCAAGTATTATTCTTTTGCGATGCCTCTATCTCAATTTGTATTGCCTCTGTCCATTTCGGATCTTTCAAAGCTTCTTCCATTATGGTAGGTATTTTGATAGTTTCCATCTGTTGAACTAGTGCATAGTATTTCGGTGAGAGTCGATGAATGGAGACATAATTTGCGATGGAGTAATGCATTTTTCCCTTCTGGAGAGTATCTGTTTATTAATTCTGTCTAGGAGGCAACATATAATTAATAACTTCTGAGTGAGTACTTACCTTGGGGATATATGTTGGATCATGGACAAGTACTTGAGGAGTATGAGGAAGGTTGTCATTGTCTAATTCACTGAAGCTGGGGCTGCTGCTCGGATTTGGAGCAGCACTGAACTCGGAGAGCCCATTCGGGCAATTACACTAATATTCAAATTTGGTCCACCTGGTCATACATTAACATCATTGTTACTGCAGTCTTGAGGCCCATTTGTCTTTGGTCTTATTCATGTGGTCAGCCACATCAGTCACGTGCCTATCTGGGCAATTAGCAGCCATGTCAATGCTCCCACTTGGGCTAGCGTGATCAGACGGCCCATTTGGGCTATTTTGGCAGTCAGCCCCATTTAAGCTCTTTAAGCAGTCGACCCTATTTGGGCTATTTGAGCAATCAGCAGTAGCTATATCAACCAACCAGCCATAGTCGTCAACTGAGGTTGTCTTCCCTGAGGAGTGTAGCTGGGAAGGAAAAACAATTCTTCTTCAGACAAGGTAACGTCCATAGTAACATACGTATGCCAGGTAAGAGGATGATAACACTGATAACCCTTTTGTTGAGAAGTAAACCCAATGAAAACACACAGCACCGCATACAGATCAAGTTTACTTTGTTCATTTTGTGAAGATAGACATAGACATATGCCACACACCAAAAAATATAGGGTTCGAGATGAAGGGTGGAAGAGAGCGAAACATGGTCAACAAGCATGACCAAACGAGTATGGAACGAAAGAACCTACGATGGCATTTGATTCATTAGATAAATGGCATAAGTGATTGCGTCAACCCAATATGTATGGGGTGCACAAGCACCAATGAGAAGGGCACAACCGAGTAACCTCAAGTATATGTCGATTTTTCTGCTCAACTACTCCATTTTGGTTCGGGGTCTGAGAGCAAGTAGTCTTACGGAGGATACCTTTTTTTCTAAAAAGACTGAGAAAGATGTTGACTAAGATATTCGGCACCATTCTTGGACCGAAGTACTTTAACTGGAGGCGAATATTGAGTGTAGACTATGTGATAAAACATTTTGAAGATTCCACCCACATCACTTTTATTTTCATGAGATATAACCAAGTCATTCTTGTGCAATCATCAACAAATGTCAAAAACCAAAGCACGCCATGTTGAGTAATAACTTTAGATGGTCTCACCACATTCAAATGAATTAACTCAAAAGGAACTGTTCTTTTAGTAAAACTCAAAGAATACGAAGCTTGATGACTTTTAGCTAATGTGTAAACATTACACTTTAGAGAAGAGTCTTAAATATTACTAAATAATGCTGAAAGTAATTTCCGTAAATAATGAAAAGAGACATAACCTAGCCGACGATGCCACAACTAAACAGCCTTCAACTTTCGATTAACACAACCTTGAACTTGATGAACATGGCCCTGTGCAACATCATCAAACTAGTACAACCTATCCACTTAGTACAACGCCCAATGATCGCCTGAGTCCATATATCTTGAAGTAAATAGAAAGATGAAAACATTTGCACAACACAGTCTAATTGCTCATTAACATGTCCCACTAATGATGAACGACTAGAAAGTGTGGGAACAAGTAAGCAGTTATGTAAGGAGATAGTAGAAGTAAGTTGTATAGAACCTGCCCCTGTAACAGGAGCAACATCTCCATTGGTTGTGACAATATTATCTCATGGTGGTGGCGTGATGAAATTAAAGAGAGTACAATCATAAGTCATATGATCAATGGCTTTAGAGTCAATGATTCAACCTGTATCAAGATCAACTGATGCGACTAAGGCTTTGCCTGTGTTACCTGGAACATAGAAATACTCTTGGGAAATAATCAAATTTAAAAGTGAGAGCTGTGGGTCCAATAAATCTGGTTTCGAGTCCAATTTCTGGTTGCTTCATTCCGGTAGACAACACAGGCCCTTGCCCAATCTGCTGTAATCTTCAGCATGTGGGTTGATCATTTCTGGTAGACAACATGGGCCTGTGCAAGTATTGAATGAGTAAAAAAAGAAGACCTTTACCCCCGTAGAGGTTACCGAGGAACAAATGGACGATGAAGCTACCAAATAGCAATTACAGCAACCAGATCAAGAAAATGGTGTCAAAATCAACGCGCCAGCTGACAAGAAAGGATGGAAACCTGAAGAGAAATCCAAGCACATCATTCTTGATCCTCAGCAGCCAGAGAAAACTGCTATAATCGACTCACGTCTGACCCTGAACATCTACTTGGCTGTCTTAGAAGTAGCTGTGAGCTCTACCCTCATATGAGAAGAGCTAGAGGCTTAACTGCTAGTATTCTACACTTCTAAAGCTCTTATCGATACAAAAACTAGATATCCAAAGATCAAAATATTAATTTTAGCAGTAGTTTTTGTGACTCGGAGCTTAAACCATATTTTCAAGCTTATACAGTCATCGTCATGACTTAGTATCCTCTATGATCAATCCTACATTGTCCAGATGCTTCTCAACGAATAATGAAATGTGCGTTGGAACTTGGCCATATACGGGTTAGTTTTCCGAACTCGCATGATAATAAAGGCCCAAGCTTTGGCGGACTTCATAGCAGAATTCACGCCTAGCCTAAACGACGCAACAGAGCGACCCAACGACACCCTAGAGGTAGCCGAGCAAGCCATAGTCATGCCTACTTCACCTGATGGAGACTTCTAGCATTTGCATGTATACGGCGCATCCACATACAAATGCTCAGGAGCAAGTGTGCTCATTGTCACCCTAGACGGTTCGATGCTCAAGCAGGTAATCACTATAGGCTTCAAAGCATTCAACAACAAAGCAGAGTACGAAGCCTTACTAGCAAGTCTCTGAATGGCAAAAGAATTGGCTGTGAAAAAGCTTGCAATTCATTCTGATTCCCAGCTAATCACCAGCCAGACTACTGGTGAGTACACGGTAAAATATCCGAAGATGGCGCAATACCTAGAGAAGGTACGAAAGCAACTTGAGGCGTTTCAGACTTACACCCTTACTCAAGTTCCGGGGCAGACAACGCCCACGCAGACACGTTAGCTGGCCTAGGCTCCGCCCTCAACCATCAATTCAAACACTCAATTCCAGTGGCATATCTAGACAAGTCGAGCATAAAGGCAAAGCCAGCAGTCGAGGTGTCACAGGTTAGTATAACTCTAAACTGGCAATATTCCATTATAAACTACCTGGTCAATGGCACACTCCTTATGAAAAGATTGGAGTCCAGAAAGCTCCAAATAAAGGCAGCACATTACTACATCTGGAACGGCATTCTCATCTAAGGATCCTACACTGGACCACATATCTGCTGCCTAGAGTCTCCCGACAACCTAAAGGTTCTAAGTTCAATCCATGAAGCGTTTATGGAAATCACTCCGGAGGTCGATCCTTAGCACAGAAGGATCTTAACGCATGCTACTACTGGCCTATTATGCATCAAAATGCTAAGGAGTTAGTATAAAAGTGTGACCGCTGCTAACATTACAAGCCGGAACCAGCACTGCCTGGCAGCGAACTACACTCGCAGACGAGTCCTTGGCCGTTCATGCAATGGGCAATCAACTTGGTAGGGCCAATACCATTGGCTACTAGGGGCATAGGCATGATGATCGTGGCAACTGACTACTTCACCAAGTGGGTGGAAGCAGAGCCCATGATAACCTTGACTCAAATGGACATAGAACGCTTCATATGGAGGAACATCATTTGCCGATTTGGCATCCCTTAATCCATCATCACAGACAATGGCCCGCAATTCGTAGGTAGACATCTGGATAAGTTCTCCCAGAAATATAGCATCAAGCAACACATGTCCACGCCGAGGTATCCTTAAGGCAATGGGTAGGTCGAAGCATCCAACAAGATGATTCTCAACTGCCTCAAGAAATCCCTCTCCGACAAGAAGGGAAAATGGCCAGACAAACTTCCTGGATGTCCATGGGTAGATCGTACAACCAAAAACATGAGCAACCAGTGAGACTCATTTCTCTTTGGCATTGGGTTTAGAAGTAATCATTTATCCCAAAGTCATCGTGCCAAGTATCAGCACTCTACTGCCAAGCATAAAGCAGAACAGAAATGAGATGGCCATAACTTAGATCTGGCATAAGAGAAACGCGGAAGGTCATCACCAGTTTTACAGCCTACCAACAACAGCACATCTCCACCTACAACAAAAGGGCCAAGATCCGGCAGTTCCAGTTGGAGATTTAGTCCTAAGAAAAGCCTTCATCACTGCCCACAGAAAAGGCTCCAAAAATATGGATCTTATGACAACCCGTCCTTAATTTTACGATTTTATTAATTTTAAATAACTGAATTAACGAAAATGCCCCTAGAAGCGAGATTGATGACTTTCGTTGACCATCTTTTCGTGATGCATATGAGCTGTTATTTTACCATATTCTCTAAATAATCGATGGTACGAATACGTAGGCGCAAGCAGAATCGAATTTGAAGCTACTATGAAGATTTTATGAAACTACGAAGTAGAAGGGTATTTTAGTAAATTCATTATTTCAGATATTCATCCTTACTATTTTATTATTTTTTTATGGGATATCTGTGTCAGTGGGACCCACCAACGTGGGTCTCCTATCCTTTTTGTCATCATGTTCTCTTCTTCCCACTCTTCATTTGCTTCTGTGTCCCCTTTCAAACCTTTGAGACCTATCCCTTGTTCCCACCTCATCTTGTCTCTCTCGACCATCTCTTCCCTCAAACTCTCTCTTCCTCTCATCTTTTTCGATTATCTCTCTCTCACTCGAACTCTCCCTCTCTCTGTCGAACCCACGCTGTGAGACTGCACCACCACCTTCACTAACTTTTTCATGCGACTGAGGTATGACACATGAACCCGAGCCTAGACCGAGACCCTAGCTTACGAACTCGAACCCAAACCTCGATCTCCATGTTTTCTGGCGAGCTATATTTCCAACCACCGCGTCTCTCTCTTTATCTTAAATGTTTGTCCCGTTATCTTCTCTGTGCTCACTACACAGAAACACCGAGACCGCCACCGATGTCAATTTTCTTGGCAATACATCACTATTTTCCCACCGAGGTAGGGGTTGGGACCACTCGATTTGTCTTTCCCATCTCATTTCGATGATGAATGAGTCATTATACGTGTGTTTTGGACAACGTTTTGGTGCAGATTAATTCGGGGGGAATCTCCCCAGTTTTCCGACGAAGGACCCACGAGTTGCAGGCGTCTTTCAGCCATTTTCTGGCCACGGAAGAGAACCAAAATAATGCAATTAATATCAGAGACTCCGGCTTCCTAGCTTAAATGGATGTGACATTGCAAGTAACTGTGAGTGTGTCTTTCTTTTATATAGTATATTTATTTGTTAGTTTCCATTTATATATTTGATAAAGAATTTTCTACGTTACATCTAGATTAGGGTAACGTGTATAAAATTATCGTATTGAAGGAATTCATGCAATTATACTACGTCCTACGGGATGCATAGGTATGCGTATTAGTATGGATGCTTTAATGGCATTTATGGTTATGAATAGTATTTCATTGATTAGGTTATTAAATTATCAAAGTATCGATTTACCATTACATGATCATATTTGTGTTATCTACTCATCTTATGTTGCACTGGTGTTAGTACTTGCCTGGGCCAGGGCCAGTCTTTCACGTGTATGTTCACATCGCACCGTACGCTCACTTTGGATCCATTGTAGGTGCCAGTCATGTCCTAGATTGCTATAGGCAATTAGGTCTCGTATGTGATGCGCCTAGCGTCTGTCTTCACGTGATTGTAGTACTAGAGCGTAAATCATTATTACACCTAGTCTTGTTCATGTCAGAATACTTCTACATGAACTCGTGTGTCAGCATATGTCGATGAGCACTCGATATGATAGATCCATTTCTGTGAAATATTGTGATTACTGGTAGTTATATGCTTATTTACTCATTTTGTGACATATTGAATTCTTGAGATATTGCAGGTTACGGTAAGTATTTTCATACTATACGTATTATGTTCATACTATACGTATTATGTATATTTGGAAACTATACTTGTTTTATGGCGATGAGTTATAATGTTTTCAAAAAGGTATTTATAAAACTTTATTTTTAGGCCCACTCACCCTTGCTTTTCGTCCCTCCAGGTTTTAGTGCTGAGCTTTCGTGTCGACGAGGATTCTTGGAAAATCTTGGTATAGGTGGTTACCTTCGATGGTATGATTCTCATCTTACCTTACTGTACTTTACTTATGCTCTGAGATCACATGTGAAATGGGTTCATTCCCGCTCACATACGCACTCTTATACTTTGGCACTTTTAGGTTTAAATTTACTCACATTTTCCACATCACTACACTTTATGGTTTTGTCACCCTCTTGGTGTTGGCCAGCACGGCTTGATTCGGAGTCCAGGTTGATATTCCAAGTCGGGGTGTGTTAGATCCTATCTAGGAAGGTCCGTACAAGATCAGCAGAGTAGGCGATAAGGGTAGCTATACCCTCACCACCATGAATGACAAAGAGATAAAAAAATAGTGGAACGCCTACAATCTGAGGAAGTACTATGCGTGACCTCCCACTACATTAAAGCCCAAAGACTCCAGCAGCTCGATGGGCACCACCTCGCAAGCCAAGGACTATCTAATTGTTATGCAGTGCCTACTTTACAGCTAAGTTTTCACTCGTTTTTCAATGAGGAATTCAGAAGTAATTTACAACTTGGCTCGGCTATATACTTACAATAACCGATCACTCATGCACTTCAAAAGAAGACCGCGCCCGTCTTAGAGACTTATATCAGGAATTGCACCCCTATGGGGACCAGTCATGCTCTCCAGTGCGAGAGGGTAAACCAATTCCCCGACACCCACATGGGTTTGCTCTCTAATGCGGGAGGATAAACTATACACTCCGAATATCCAGACGTGGATAAGTCGAGTTGCCTTGGTGTAACTAGGTGCATAATGACTTGTGTAAGGATTCCTAGAAGTAGCCACAATGGTATTTTTCAAGGCTTAGCTAACTGAAGGATTTTTTGTCTCTTGGCTTAATCCGTGGGAAACAAGGCCTCAAAGACGGATGAGGCACATTACGTAGTACGCCCTATGGACGGCTGCCCTGGAACCCTAAAGCTGCTACCGAGTGCACTAAGGTAGCAAACGGTTTCTAGATGATTGTCTACGGCTTGCCCTTCGAGTAGTAAGCCGCGCTAAACTTATACAACTGCACATTTTTGTGAAAAGTTAAACAAGTTAGTGTGCATATACAAAGTTCTATCCACTGCCAACATGCTATGTAGTCGATAAGCTTCACCTCTATCGAGCGCAAAATGATCGTTTAAATCCACACTAATTCTTAAACTATTGTGATACTTGCTACGCAAACCATGGAATTGGTTACGTAAAGAGCAAGGAGTTCTCTCGGACCTTTGCTTATGAAATTCCATACAACCACGTACTTTTGATAAGAAAGGTTAGTGAATTTCATAACCTAAAAATCTTTAGTATGTTGTGAAGAAAGCTAAAGTTAACAGCCAAGTGGTCACGCGGACTCGTCTGCTTTTGTAAGTAAGGCGTCGAACCTATAGTTAACAATTTTGCAAATGTTCTACACCAACACCTAGGGCTGCATAGGCTGCGCGGGCCTGTCTGCTTATAGAAAAGCAGCACGTCTGCCTCTAGTCTAAAGGTCAAAGGTTGGGCATAAACAAAAGAAGCGAAGATGAAGAAAGAGAATGAAGCAAGTTTATTAAATTTTCTAGCAAAATTGATAAACAAATAGCAAAGGCCGAAGGAGTTCAAGCAAAGCAAAAAGCAACAATGAAAACAAAGCAAATCTTAAAGGCTACCTAGAAGACTACTCTTCAGTAGCTTGGACATCCCATGACTACTCGGTCACTATACCTTCAGCAGTTGCGACGCTCTCAGCAACGACATCATCAAGCACTTTACCCCCGGCTGCCTCAACTTGGGCACCAACTTCTCTGACTACTTCACCAATGGAAGCTTTAAAAGTAAAGGCAAACAAGTCTTCCAGAGAAATAGAAAAGGTTTCGAAGTCTTTCCTAGGAAACTCAAAGTCAGACGACCTACCAAAGAGATGATATACATAACCCAACTTTTAGAAATCGGCTTGACTCTGAATAAACGAAGCCTCGAGTCTAGCCTTCTCACACCTTAGCTGCTCGTTCTCCTCGAGCAGACCAACAAGGACGCGCTGCAGCTCATCCACTTCCTTCTTCAGATTTTCATTGATCTTCAGTGCACCTTGGAGTTTCAACAATTGGAGTTCAAGCCTATCGACGACTTTCTTGAAATGGATCACTTGATTATAAGCAACAATCAACTCTTCATCCTTTGCGTAAGTAGCAGAACGAAGCTTAGAAACGGTACGTTTAAGATCTTGAATCTGAGGTATGTAACATCCAATCTCTTTCTCTGCACTTTCATACTTAACTTGGATCGCGGCAAGCCTAGTCTTCAAGTCAATGATCTCCTGGCGAGCAGTCTTAAGCTGCAGAGAAGTAGGGCAGAGATATTGGGCCCCTGCAAAGCGACTAGCTCAGACTCCAACCTCTTGATCTTCTCAGCAGAAAAATAAGCTTCAGCAGCCGTAGTCTTCGTCATCTTTTTGGAAGCCTTGGTATCCTTTTGGTCAATGAACATAGACTCAGCTACCAGAATCGCCGTTTTCTACATCATAGCAAGTAGAACAGTCCTTTTATATTCGGTTGTATGCTTTACAAATGAGTTTAGACAAATAACCCTTCTAACGCTGTCAACAAGCTTGGCACACGCGTCTATGTCTTCAAGTAGATCTGGCTTCAAAAGCGCACAGATCTCAGCAGCTTTTCTAGAAAAAGGCTTGGTGGATTTCTTACAACTGCCCACGCAAGCAGTCTTCTATTTCTCAGCAGGCGAACCAGTCTCAGCAGCAAGAAGAATAGGCATTGGCGCCACTTTAGCGGCATAGTCCACCTTATCGCTCTTCATAGTAGTAAGCCTCTCCGAAAGAGAACCAGACTTAGCTTCGAATGTACGTCGTGGCACACATTTCGGCAATGAGGGCACGACGGAACCTCTACATTGAGCAATCTTATCAGCAATCATCCTAGCTACTTTCGGCATGGCAAACGTCACCGACTCAAATCTAGCAGCCTCATCATTCTTCCCTGCAGAAGAATTCAAGTCAATCGCAAGCCTATCAACAGTAGGCGGACCCTCACGAGTAGCGGATGAAGCCTTCGACTTTTTCTTAACTGGCATCTCTTAAGCAGGTGGAGAAAATCTCTTCTTTCCACCTTCATTCATATCAAGTTCCACGACAGCGATTGGACGAGCTAATGCATTTACCTTGATCTGCTTTATCTCCTCTCTCGGGGGCAGCCTACATTTCTTTCGACGAAGAGGACTAAATAGCCAATGCCATTCACGGTACTCAGCGGGGATACCGAAAGCAACATGCACATTCTTCATATTTGGAGAAGTCTTGGGAGTTGAGCCGAATTCTGAATCTACATAAGCAGAGAAGGATAATCAACAAATCAAAGAGCAGCTGAACAAAAGCACAAAGCAGCCTAGAGACTAAACAGTCTACTTACCAGTGATGAAAATCGTCAAAATGCACAGCTTAGGGGAAGAATCAGACTCCCACTATCCACTTATCTCCGAAGTTTCCTTGGCCCAATCATGATCTCCCTCGCTTGAATGATCAAAGAGCCTATGGCGGGATCACAGCTGCCCAATGCCATTAATATGGCCTATGTAAAAAAAGTACCAAAATTTGTTGACGTCAGATCCAAGTTAAATAATTGGCTTAGATTGAGGAATCACACCATCACACAGACCACATTCGGAGAACATTGAGCGATGGCACACTTCATGGAGCAAAGCACTTCTTGGAAGAAACGCGATATGGAAAAAGTAAATCCCAACACGAAGTAGTATGGGTGAAACTTGATGGCTCTCTGAGCCCCACTACATGGTTTACGGCTGATACCCTCCTTGACACGATTCACACGCACCCCAGACGGAATGGCGTGCCTATATGATTGAAGGAAATCTTTGAATGAGTCATCGTAGCTAATTTTGAAGTGAGAACCCTTGAAGTAGCCCACTTTACTCAAAGACCTGCCTTGACGATACAACGGCAGCACACCATCATCGCTCTTGTGGCATGAAGAAGACATGCTCGAAGAAATTCTACAAAGATACGAGGGATGATCATTAGACGGCTGCACACACAAAAAATCGCATCAGGCCCCACAATCCAAAGATAGCAGTCAAGGGAGCCCAGCCCGCGCTGGCTCCCATCTCTCTCTCGGCCCAATATGCTAGGTAGCCCAGCGCACTTGGAGACCCAGCACGCCAGGTGCTGCCATTCTCTTAGCCAAAAGCCTCGCAACCGAATCTAAAAGAAGGGAGCTGGTGCCTCTGCGCCTCTCTCTCTTATCTCTCCTGCACGGGCCCAAGCCCAACGGCCTAAAGATCAGCGTTTCACAGCCCACCAGCCTTGGCCCAAGCTAAGTGGTCCCTGGCCTATGCCAGCCGAATCCAAGCTGAGCACCAACTCGTCTTCGTGGCCCACGCTGCTGCACCCAGACCTTAGCCCACACCAAGCTGCCGCCACACTAAGTCGACAGCAGCCACTTACGGCAGCAGCCATGTCGTGGCCTTCCTAGCTACTCTTTCACACATCCTCAACCCCCGTCGAGCAAATTAAAATTTTCTTACCTTGGTGTGGCGTGAAGATGAAGAAAGCAACAAAAGATGGTCCTTTGCACGGGCAAGTGTAAAAGATTGCTACGGGAGAGGGAACAAATATGCTCTAGCTTTCTCTCTCTTGTAGGGTAGAATAAATTGCTCTCTGAAGTTGATTTAATCATTTACTTAAGGTAGACTTAAATAGACTTTGGAAGTGGTTTATTTCTCTTTCCTAAAATGATCTAATTTCCAATTAATGTGCAAATCTACATCAAAATATGTTTCCTAAAGTAAGGGAAGATCTCTACACCTGCTGCCCTTTTTTGGGAGCAGCCCAACATGTGTGGGGGTATTTGTGGAGCCAAAAATAATCAAGAAAATTATAGAGGTGACACGTGGATTTTTGGGTTAAAAGGACAAAATTACCCTTAAGGCAGACCGGGATTCCCACGTGTATGCAACAGACAATAACGGTTCAATCAAGGAAGAGTCAAAGGTGATCAAAATGGTATTCAAATCCCTCCCTTCACTCCTCATCAAATCCTTATTCAAAAGGTAACTCCCAATTTTCCTATTTAATTTAGGATTAATTGTCATATTAATTGCAAGATATTATTTCACATAATATCTTGCAATTATTCACACAAATTCATCATATATGGCCGGCCACTATTCTCTAAATAGGGCCGGCCAATCTCCTACAAATAGTATATTCTCCCACTAAAAAGCAAGGTCATTTGCTACCCACAAACTCTTAAACACATTCTTTTCAGAATTCTAACTTTGACATCGTAGATTCTTCGGCCAAAGCCCCCTTCCCGCATTCATCGTGGACGCGTGAGGTTTTTGGCCTTAATCTTAGGTGTTATTATTTTCCAGGTGCATTTCAGTGAAAGGAGAAGACGGTGAAAATTTGCATCCACAACGCCAACATGAAGTTATCATGTAAGATTTTCATACTATGAAACCTCGTCGTGGACAACGTAATTAGGATTTTATAGCTTATAATGTTGTTTTGAGTATGATTTATGAATGACATATATTACCATTTAACTTTTTAATGTCATTTTTATCTATAAATTTTTTTATGATTATTATTAAGATTCATGAGTTTAAAATTCTAGATCCACCACCATGTGGGAAAATGATCATCGTCGAATCCTTTTTATAGGGATCCTAAGGATTCCGTGATTGAGACCATCCATCGTACATCGTGGGTCAGAAATCATTTTAAAATTTTAAAATTTTAAAATAAATGTAAATAGTACCTAACAAAAACTAACTGCACAATGTATGATAAACGATCGCGATCACGAAATCCCTAAAATCTCTAAGAAAAGGATGATGCTTTTCCCACCATGTGATGCTAATGAAGTGACGGTTGTCTTTCTCGGTACAAATGAAATGATGGATTCCGATTGAAAGATTGAGTGGATCCGTTGTCGACTAGATGCAAAATTATGCATTTTGTATGCGTGGCAAGGATACGATTCATATGAATGATGTAGTTGAAAAGGCCCGGAATTGGAAAAGGTTGGGGGGCCTACTAGGCTGCGAACCTGGTTGCACGGACAATATTGGGACGTCGTGTCCCAACTAGGGACACACAAATTCTTGGATTTGCTTTTCCTAAAGTTTCTCGAATGCTGTAGAAACGAAAAGAAATAGGAAGCAAACGGTGGTTTGAATCATGTATTTTGTAATGTACCACCGAATCTGATGAGGTAAAATAAATGCTAGAGGTGGGGACGGGTTCGGTTTACCGCATCTGAGTAGTCAAAATTGGCCTAACATTTCACCGACTAAACGGTCAATGTGAGTCGGTTGCGGTGGTGATGGCGGCATTACATAAGAGCAAGGTTTAAAATATCGATGGTATCGAAAATATCAGTAGTCTAAAAATACGGAAATTTCGATGGAAATATCGGGATATTATCGATATCGATAAAAATTGAATAAAAACCACGGATATTGTAAGAAAAACTTGGATATTTTTATTGAAACTTTGCAGGATGTTTATTTAGTCAATTATCTATTAGTTTATCATAAAAAAATTGGAAGGAAATGCATTGCATGATGGATTTAACTGATTTAAGTTGATTATATAGTGAGCTGGCAAACATTGTGAGTGTAGAAAATATATAAATATTTTAGCATATTTTTACAAAAATATAAGTGATATGGTGGTCAAGATGTTGAAGGAGTAAAATGGGAGGAGTTCGAATCCCCTTGGTGTTTTTTTTAAATATAGAAATTTAAAAAATACGGAAATTTCGATGGAAATATCGATAACATCGGAAATATCGGTAGTCCAAAAACACGGAAATTTCGATGGAAATGTCGGGATATTATGGATATTTTAAACCATGCATAGGAGAAGATGGTTGAAGTGGGTGCGGCGGCATTTTGTAGGAGATCGGGTACTAAGCTATAGTGGACCCAGTCACCCAGCAATGATATGGGGTCTCATCTTCGTCTGGATGGGCCTCATCTTCGAACGAAAGTCTAGTGGACGATTCAGGAAAGCAATTTATATAAACTGATTTACTGTTATGTAGTGTTTTAATTCAATAATAAAATGTTATGTATTGAGAAACTTACACATATCATTGTTATCGAATGGAGGGTACATTAGCAGTGAATTCATTTCATGTCAATCTTTCTCAAAAAAAGAGTATAAAAAGTACTGATTTCTAACTATTGATGCATGTGAAGCTCCCAACACATCAACAGTCATGATTAGCCATACACATTGAACCGCCACACTTCTATTGATGCAGTCGCTAATATACAAGTGAATGAGAGTTGTGTTACAAGCAGTTTGATTCATGATCGCTGATGCATGTCTGCCTGCAATACATTTCCATTCATGATTTGTGACCGTTGATGCATGTAAAGTACACAATACATTAATGTCGGATATATTTCTTAGAATAGTAGTCATTTAGCAGGACCCGTGAGAAATTAAAGCTAATTGGACGTGGCGCGACCAGGGTTAGAAAATATTAGTATTTAAGTTTACTTTAATGTTTGGTTTTCTGAGCTTAGCCCGTTAGCATTATGGTTTCAGTTTTGTAGGGTTAGGGTTGGTTTATTATAAATAGCATGCTTGTTATTTAGTCAAGAATAAGTTAGTCAGGATGTAGCTTCTTTAGATTTTGTAGCCGTTTCGACATTCTTGATTGTTTAATAATATTACTATTATTTTGTAGTTTTGTTCGTTGAGCATTCTAATATTCAAGTGTCTTCAGTTTCAAGCGCGTTAATTGAGCACTATCGTGACTCATGGCAGCAGCACACCAGACATGCCTTGTTAGTCAACACCCTCCTATCCTCTCACCGTCGTCTTCCGTTAATTCATATTCAGCGAAAGATAAACATCATGCTTTATGAACACTTATCTAGCAACAGTTAAAATAACAACCAACCAACCACAATTGTAAAGAAGATTTTCAATCTAGCCATAGTGACTCTCACAACTATAATTAAGAAAAGTTTTGTTCAAAACCACGAAGCAGTTGGTTCAAGACTTTGGGAATGAAGAAAAACATAATGCTCTATCAACTTCTAAGGAAACAAGCGTTAAATTTATCTCCTTACGCCCACAAAGCAATCCCAGATATTATCATGCCATGGTTCGCTCTACAAACATTAGAATGTGGATTTTAAGGAACCCACAGCATGAAGGAAACATAATACCTTACTCAAGTATATATATGGAATACAAGCGGCATGCACTGACAAGATATCATTTGGAACTGAGAGGAAAAGGAGAACAAAGAGTTCCTTTTCTTTTTTCTGAAAACGTTTAACAAGAAAAGGTTTTGGATTTTTTTAGCGTGGTGGCGAAGGCAGTACTGTTGGTTCAAGTATATAAAACTGAGCGCGGATAGGTACATACATTCACGACCACATGATACATCAATGAAAAACAGTCTAACAGTTATATGAAAACTATTATAGATTGAAGCTTGAGAAACATTCCTGACATGTATAAACAGTGACACATAATTATTATATCCACAAAAGGATGCAGCTGCAGTTTCAACTAGCAGAGTGATTATGAACAGATCATCATCAAAGGACAATGAGATACCGAATGAAATGCTGCGAGTTGAAACTAATTCCATCAGTTGAGTATGTAGTAGGTGCATGTCATCTGTGCCCTGTCCTCTGGTATTAGTAACACAGCAAGAACAAATAAGGCAGCATACAGAGCTTCAGTAATAACATCCTACTGTAGAATAGAGCAAACTCTATACCTCCATTGCCCCTATTCTCAGCTCCTGATATATACAGACGAAATGGCCTGCCGACATTCACGCCAGATAAGTGATTCCAATTCTCGAGATTGTGTATGTAACCATGGAATCTATAATTGCTGTTGTAAAACCTATGAAATTGTGAGGCAGGTTCAATAAATGCATCAAAATGAGTTGTCACAGGATATCTCAACATGGTTGAAATGGAGCCCATGACATGACCGAGAGACTGGAAAGGTGCGCTCCTGTGTTGAAATTCTAGAAGAGATTGGTGAGGAATTGGAAGGACAGCCTGAGAATGAAGAGCTGGATCTCTATCAATATTAGGGCGAGCTGATTTCTGATGCCTTCTAAAACATAGAGAGGCTTTACTTGTCATCTGTTTTGATGACAGGCCTGCTTGATGTTGAGATAAACTATTATGCTTGGCAGATCCACGGGATCGGGGTGTCCTTTGGAGTCCATCAAAATGCTTTCCCTTTTCTGATTCATTGTTCTTTCTAATTTGGTTTGGTCTGGTAGAATGTGATTTTTTCTGACACTTCACACCTGATCATATAACATAACCATGGTGTAAGAATCTCCATCTACAACAATGAAATACATAAACAATCCTTCACAGCTGGAGCAGGAGTAAGATTGAGGATGTAAAAGAAGTAACATGCAAGAAAACTGCTTCCTTTCTTCCCAAATACCTCTATTTTCAGTCAATATCCTTGATTTTTTCATTGCCCTAACACGCCTTGCTGCTTCACCTCGTCTGTGCTTCTCAGCAAGCACTTTTGATCTTTCAGCTTCTTTACTCCAACGCTAAACGGTGGACAAGAAAACATGCAACCAACCAATACCTTAATACTGCAGACCAGTTAATGCTAAATGAATAAATAAGACATCATATTACAGCTACCTGTCTAAACGTTCTCAATTTGTAGAGGTTACGACCCTTCACAAGCAAAGGAAATAGTGGACACAGCTTCTTTGTTCCCCTGATCCATAGCACTTCCACCTTGCACATCAGGAACATGGATCGGTTAAAAGAGTCACAAATAGCTACACAGTACACTACGATATATGACAGGGTTTTAAAAGCAAATTATCACTTCTCACTGACCACCATTCTCTTAACTTTTATATGAACCTAGAATATTGCCAACTTCCAAAATGTATACTCAATCAAAATCGACTTTAATTACGGCCAGAAGACAACCCTAAGCCTCAAGCCTCACCGTAAATGTATGTTGTTGTTTGTCAGCACCATAGCTTTCTTTGCCAGCAACAGTTATCTTCCCTAGAACCATTCCATGCCTAGTCACTTTGTCAAACCTATTTGAAACCAAATGCCTGAATTACACCACCGAAAGAATTGATGAACGAGCATCACATGACAAAGCTTTCAAATTAAAAGAACACGAGTGGTTACTTCACACACACACACACACACACACACACATATATATATATATATGAGAAATTAGGTTCACATCCTTCTTTTTGCTACTCCATTGAAATTAGGTTCACATCCTTCTTTTTGCTACTCCATTGATTAAAATCCTATTCATTTTCAATTTTTGATCAAGGTCCTTGGGTATTTATAACATCATTAATTATTTTAATAATAAAATATTTTTATTTTTAAATATATTCCTTTAGTGTTAAAAATGTTACAGTTAGTATATTTATATTTATGGCTAAATTTTTTATCATATATTTTTATTTTAGTTTGTACCTATTTTTAATTTGCAAATATTTTTTAATTTGTACCAATTTTCTTTTCCTGTTTAATTTGTACCCATATATTAGTTTCTTTTTGTGCCCATATTTTTTAAAATTTTATTTTGTGTTTGTACCCATGTGTATACCATCATGTGACATTGTATATTTAATCAATGATAGAAAAATTACATATGGTATATTTATGTTTTATGCCTAAACTTTGTATCATATATTTATATTTTTAGTTTGTACCCACTTTTAATTTGCAACATTTTTTTAAATTTGTAGTATTTTCTTTTTTTATTTTGTACCCATGTATTAATTTCTTTTAGCGCCTATATGTTTTAAAAATTCATTTGTAGTCATCATTTTTTTAATCTTTTATCTGTACCCTAATTTATTTATAATGTACTTGTAACAGCCCGTCCTGGAGTTTTCGTACGGCGGACGTGAAATGATGAAAATGCCCCTAGGCATTAATTAAGGTATGTGTGTGTTTTTACCTTGAGTGTTTGGTTGTATTTGGACCACACCCACACACACACAGTCACTCTACCTCTCTCTCATTCCCCGTACTCACCCTCTCTCTCCCTCTCGGTTTTTGTACGGATGAGACACAAATCCTCCATAAACCTGCCAGATCGAGTCTAAGGTACGTATATTTGTGTTCCTTGTGGTACTAGGAAGCCATTAGTATAAGTTTTAGAACCTGGAACCTTCGAAAACCCTGTGAAACCTCACCCTACGATTTGTGCACTGTTCATGCACACGTGAAATGTTGTTTTTCAGGGGATTTTGAGCTTATAGGAAGCTTTATGATGTCCTAAGGAAGCTCGAAGTAGTTCGTTTGAAGATTTCAGACGTCGGAATAGCAAGATCGGGGAGTTTCATTTTGGCCAGAATTATCGAGGTTTTTTCCGGCGAATCCCCGGCGAGTTGGGGGTTGAGTCAGGTATGGATGTGTTCATCTTTGTGAGATCTTCATTTTGGTATAAAGTACGTAGAAAATGGTGCAAAAATGAAGGAGAAACCATGTTTGGAAGTTTACCCAGAAACCGGCGAACAGTCGCCGGCGATCGGCGACTCGCCAGAGAAGACGAAGAATATTCCGTCAGTTTTGACGAAATATGCTGACGCCGTCAGTTATCTTTAACTGTTACCGTTAGGTTTTAACGAAATATTCCGAGGAATATTCCTGACAGCGTTAACTGACGCCGTTAGTGTGCAAGTCACGTGGCCGCGCATGGGGGCGCGTCTGGCCGTGCCTTGGTTGCGCGTGGGTGGTCGGAATTTTTTTCTAAAAATATGGGGATGATCCTAAGATTGTGTAGATCATAGTGGTATATTCATATACCAAAATTAAGCGATGTATGAGAAGTTATTTCTAAGGTTTCGATTATGTGCGTTAATTAACGTTATTTCAGTTACTTCTCATATAGGCGAGACCTATTCGGAGGACGAGCGTAGCCAGGCTAGGCACGGGGGTTACGACTCGTCTACTTGTCAGTGAGTGGGCATTTGTTTTTCGTATATACCTATATAAATGAGTTTTTCCCAGAAAATTAGTTTAAATGAAATGTGATATGAAATGCGATATGAAATGCCATGCAAAGTATCTATTTATTTATTATGCGTTATTGATTACTTATATTGATGTTGGTGCTGAGGACGCACAAGTAAGTGGCAGGTAAATTTATTTACTAGTTGTTGAGAACGAATAATGTAATGTGATGTGATATGATTAGAGCTCATAAACCTGCACAATGATATTAGTGCTCCCGCCCAAAGAGGGGCTCAGTCTTTCACGTGATGTTCACCTTTAGCACCGTATGCTCGCCTTGGATCCAAGTTAGGTGCTCAGTCTTGTCGAATAGGCCAATATAGGTGGGTTCGACTCATAGGTGACCCGCGATTTATCGCTCAGTCTTCACGTGATCGTAGCACTAGAGCATATTAGTTATTTATCAGTGATGTTGTGCAGACCACTAGAGGTGGTATTGATGTGTGTGCAGGGTATATATATGATGATATGATTGAGATGAGTATGAGCTATATGATATGATGATTATTATGAGCTATATACAGCTGAGGGCTGAGATGATTATTTAGTATTCAATCACATTCACAGAGTTATGCTTTGGCATTCAGTTATGATACGTTGGCATGGCATATGCATACTTTCATACATACATATTTTCAGCAGGGTTTTGAGAATTATATATACAAGTATATACTTTATTTCTGGGAAATTATACAGGTTTTACGGCGAAGGGTTATAATCTTTGAGAAAAGAAAAGTTTTGAAATATTTGTTTCTGACCCACTCAACTTTGTTTTTCGCCCCTCCAGGTATTAAGTAGCGTTCGTTGGTGGCATACGATGAGCTCATCGGACGTTCTGACAGAATTCACTTATGTAGGACCACCTTCGGGTGTTATTTCCATTTAGTACTTATGCTTGACTGCACGTAGACTTTTATGCTCTGTATTAGTGGAATTCACACTTCTTTTACACTAGTATTGCTAGTGTTTCGGTTTTAATTGATTCGTATATTCTATCCTTTATTGCTTCCGCACTGTGCACATGGTTACGTCACTCTCACGTGACGGCCAGCACGCCCCACTTTTGGGTCGGGGTGTGTCAGTACCCATTCTACTTTATTAATATACCACTTTGTTATATGTGAAATGTACCAATTTTTTTAACACTATGGATACATTCTTTTGCCATTTATTATTTCTTATTTTTACATAGTTTTTATCCATTTATTCAATCAAAATGTTTGAATTTTTTTATTGTAACCGTTTCTAATAGTATTATAATGAGGGATTTTAAATTTATATGATTATAAATCTCATAAAATATCAAACAATTAATGTCAAAACTATAAAAATAAAAATAGTAATAGTAATAGTAATATAATGAGGTGTACAAAGTCAAGGGATTTTAATCAAACTTTGAATATCATTAAGGTTTTAATCAAAGAATGTTAAGAATTAGGGACTGCATTCAAAGTATCCCATATATATATATATATATATATTTTTTTTTCATAACTGTTTGGATAAAGTGTGCTTTTACGTCATGTCATGCTTCCACTTTATGACTATAAGTATTATTTAAGGATGTTGAGATTTATGAAATTATGATGGCATGATATTCATATTTTTATCCGCTCATAATGCATGCTTACACCGGTAATTATAGTACTCGTCCGGGTCAAGACCAGTTTCACATATATGTTCACATCGCAGTGTTACGCTCAATATGGATTCATTGTAGGTGTCAACCTGTACTACATTTGCAATAAGCCACTAGGACTTGTACATGATGCGCTTAGCCAGCTTTATGTGTATAGGTACTTGAGCGTAGATTATTAGAGCATCTCCAATTGAGACTTAAATGGAGTCTCTAAATATAGGGACAAAAGACTTCCAATGAGATCGGAATAGAAGTCTTAAAGTATCTTAATATGTAAGGAGATGAATACCTCAAATAAATTATCAAATATGAAGACTATACATAGAGATTCTAAGAGTGGTCCCATATTGATTTTGAGTGGAAAATAAACCCACTCACGTGGGAATACTGCATCTTTTGTTTTTTTTTTCCTTGCATTTTGAACCCACCCATGCCATGTGGGCATGCTGTTTCTCTTTCGGGTTTTTTGCAACTTCAACTTTCCAACGATAAATACAGGTTTTTGGTTTTTATCAACATCTAGAATACTCCAATGAAATGAACAATAATTTCTTAATACTGCAATCCCTATATTTAAGAATTATATTATAATGACTCTCTCATTTGAGACAATATTCCTTTAAAGACACAAATATTCTTTTTAAGTCCCTAAATAAGTCCTTAAAGATGGTGGTCTCATTGGAGATGCCCTTACACTCAACCTATTCCATATAGTTACTTTCTGCATGGGCTTGTTTGTCTGCATAATTATGATAAGCATACTATTTTGTATAGTTGAGATGTTGTGTTTATCGTACATTTGAATATTAGGATTCTACGGTAATTAACTGTCATACTATTATGTAGTATGATATAAGCAAAGCATTTTATATTTTGTTGCTGATATATTGTGGTTTACCATATAATTGGAAATAATTGTTTTAAACGGTATTTGATTTTCATACTTAAACATAGTATGATTTGGAAACTATATAAATGGGTTCACAACGAGGGGATATTATGTTGAGAAAAACAAAGGTTTTATTAAACCTTTATTTGCATATGGTCCAATATCTTAGTAGATAGGGTATTGAGTTTTTACCCGTATATGGGTTCGAAACTTCCTGCTCCCCTTAATTATTGTACCCTCCCCCATCACCTTCAAATAATAAAATTTAAAAATAAAAAAATAAAAAAAATGTTGTAAACATTCCTACACTACTAGAAATTACAATTTTGCTGACAAAGCAAAATTTTGTCGGCACAAGAGTCCTTTCTCGACGAAAATTTTAATTTGTCGGCTGAATACTCACTCTAGAACCAATTAACAATGCCAATCTTAGCCGAGAAAATTGGAACGTTAGCCGACGATCATTTTGTAGGCCTAAATTCGATGCCCCGACGAATTTTGTTTTGATGGGAACTTTTCCCGCTATATTGAAATATTAGCCGACGATGTGAGGCAACAAAGTATTTCATCGGCAAATTGATTAGAGAGGCAATAAAGTATGTCAGCAATTGTAAACTTGAATACAGTTGTATGTAATCATCCATTCTAATTGGACAGGCATGACAAGTTTTCTAAAAACATAACATATAATTTTAAGAACAAACTTATAAATTTCCCAAGGCAATCCAAACCTATTTTGTCGGTTCACATCCCCAATTGCATGATCTCCCTCCCATATTCTTCCTAATCTTATTTTGCTGCCTCATGATCTCCCTCCCATAATATTTCTATTCCAATTGTCGGTTCACATCCCTCAATTGTCGGTTCACATCCCCCAATTGCATGATCTCCCTCCCAATTGCATGCTAATCCTATTTTGCCGCCTCATGATCTCCCTCCCAATTACATGCTAATCCCAATTGCTCTTGATTTCCCTCCCATATTCTTCGCTCACGCCATCCGATTTCAGTTTCTTAAGAATTCTTATATATCTTGAAACAACTTGGCGGGGTCTTTCCTGGTCATAAATAATTTTGACGATTCTAAATCTCTATAGGTTTATATATTACGGTTCTTGCACTCTTAACTGATTCACATCCACGTCTCTGCCTCTATCATCTCTCTCGCTTCTCTCGCTCTCACTCATCTCCATAATTTTGCAGAAGCAGCAACCACAAGCAACCAGGTTTAACGGTGAGGATATAACCAAACTATTTAATATATTGCTTAATTATAGTTTGGTTCAAGACCTTTAGACAACCATTACTTTTTGTTTTGATTTTTTCTTGGTTAGGACATGCTATTGTTCGGTTCTTGTAACTTAGGGTGCGCTACAAATTGAAGTAAAATTTTTGATTTGGATTTTTTATGCGTCAATGTCTTTGATTTTTATTCTTACCAATGAATTCTAATGCACTGCATATATGTATTTACATGTAACTTAAACTTGGTTCTTTTTTTTGTAGATGCCAATGATTAGCCAAAAAAGGAAACGACCTCTTGTGTCAACAAGAATCCCGCCTCTGCCATCCCAGTCACGGTTTACATCTGCTATTGGAGCTGTTCCTCCTACTTTTCGTCAAGAGAGGAATAGGCCTGATATTTTGAGGCATACTGATCTTTCTCGCACACAATCTCATTCTATGGGTGGTGCAACTGGGAGTGATGCTCCTCAACTAGAGCCAAGAAACATTGATCCTCCAAGACCTTGGCGGGAAAACACCATACCTTCTTCGCCATGTACTCGTTCCCAAACCATAAGTGGTGCGAGCGGGACCTCTCTTCATCACACTCAATCCCAACTCGTAATTGGTACTAGAGAAACTTCTTCTCAACATCGAGGTGCAGCAGGATCCCAGCTTGATGATACACATAATGATTTACCTGCTGAAGCACCTACTAGAAAGAGGAGTGCAGTTCGTCGTCGACATGGGAGTAAGAAATTAAAAAACTAATGTTATTTACCATGATGAACAATGTCATTATGTTATACCAATTATCATTGTGCATACTAAGAAGGTCAAACACCTAAGAAGGTCAAACACCCCCTTAAGTTTTAGCCGAGTCCAACATGGAATAGGGCTTCTAATTCCAACTACAAACTAAAAGTCCGTATCTATACATCGCTGCGTGTAATCCATAAACTAAAGGACTAGTATAACTACGAGGATTTAAGGATTACAAACAAAATTAAAGGTGATTGATGGAATAAATCTAACAGAAAGTACTGAACTTTTTGTTGCAGAAGATCCGAATATGGAGTTTCTGGCATTACATATTGTGGCAAGTCATAATTAAACATGTTCTTGATCGCATATTAATGCCTTTTTGCTTTTCCATTGTAGGTGTTAATGGTTCTGTACCAAACTTACCAAATAAAAGGCCAGTGCGCGGGGCATGTCGGTTGGTTAAAACCAATCGTATTGTTCGTATTACGCAAGCAAAGATCAAGGTCGTTATAGACCCAGTGCATAGGCGAGCAACTGATAAAGCTGTTCATAGCTTGTTGGCACATGATACGGGGGCTATTGTTCGCCAACATTGCCCAATGAACACGACATATTGGAAAAGAATGTCTGGCGAGTCGAAGTCAGACCTTGTCTCGGAGATCACTGTGAGTAGAACCACTAATTTAAGACATATACTTTATAATAATCTCTATAATGACTTGAGTTTTACTTTAGAAACATAATGTATTTTGTTTTAGTTTTGGTTTGAATTTATTGGAATAAAATCACAACTCGTTTTTAATTATCTTAGGTGAACTTCGACTTGGACACCAATATTAAAGAACATTATGACTATGTTGATAGACTCATGTCTAGACGATACAAGGAGTTCAAGTATGAGTTACATGCATACTTTTTAGAGTGGGCATCGGCTGAGGAGGCGTTGGCCAATCCTCCGATAGAGATGGAATCAAGGCCTGGGGAACCTGGACAGTGGGAGTTTTTATGCGAACATTTTCAGTCAGAGAAGTTTCTGGTATTGTTTTAGTTGATTCATGCATGCATTTAGTCTTAATTTTTTGTTAAGTGTATGGCACTATCTAAGAAACTATTATTGTGTTGTGAAATATAGAAACAATAAGAGGCTAACAAAAAAAATCAAGCCCAAAAGAAGTATGAGCATCACGCTGGTTCACGCCCACTTGCCTACATAGTGGAGGAGTGTACACAGGTTAAGCAATGAATGTTTTCTGCCATTTATAGTTGATCTTATATATTGATAATTACTATCTTTGAACCTAAACTAATAAATGGCAGGCGGGTTCCCAATTCCCTGATATTGATACCTTTGAGATTGCTTATGCCGGGAAAAACAAAAACTGGACCAATGAGACTGCCAAGTCCAAATTTGTAAGTCCAAAATTGTATATTGTTTTAGTTTTGCATAATAAAAGAAGCTATAAATTCTGGACGAAGTTCTAATCTATGTTTTTCATTTGAAAAAAAGGATGAGATGCTTTCTAGGAAAGAGGATTATCTTAATGAATTAGCAAAAGGATTATCCGGAGGATACTCCCTTGAATGAGATAGCAGTACCTGATCAAGATGTTGGCCTTCATATCCTTAATGATGTACTGGGTGTTAAGCCTGGTAGGCAGATACGCGGTTTGGGTGATGGCCGAGTTCGTGAGCTTGGTGGATCAACTTCTCAGACGTCACTGAGAGCATGTCAGTTGGAAGAGGAACTGGCAGAGGAAAGAGCTGCTCGACAGGCAGCTGATGCAGCTCGTGAAGCAGCAGATCAGCGAATACTTGCATCTGATACGGCTCGTGCAGCAGCTGAACAAACCCTTGCAGTTATGATGCAAACATGGCAGCACTCTATGATAGACCTGGCAGCGCGTGTTCCTGGATGGGAACCTCCATCATTGATAATACCACCGGAAACACAACCTGATCAACATGTAGCTCATGATGAGAACTACAATGAGAATGAATAAGGATGCTTTAGTATAGTTTATTTATGTTTTCAGGCGCGTATGCTTATGTTCTAATTTACTTAGCTAGGTGATTGGTACTGTTATGTTTATATAAATTAGACCTTTCCAGGATTTATATCTACTTATGATTTATTTGGTACTGCTAGATTTGGATTGGTACTGTTATGATTTATTTCTGTCTATTAATGAAATGCACCATCCCAAATGTCGGAGGTTGTCGAATTCAAATTGCTAGCTTGCCACGATTACTACTACTAGGCGAAAGCTATTCAATCCAAATTGATGGCATAAGTTTGTGAAGTCCCACAGAGAATATTCCTCCAACGGCTGATTCAATATCATCCATATCACCCGACATGATTCATCAGAGATTAAATAAATTGTAGGCCTTTAATGGATTTATATAATCTACTTATGTTCTCTTGAGTTATAATCTACTTGGTTGGGTGATTGGTACTGTTATGATTGAATAAATTATAAACCTTTCTGTTAAAGGAAAAGAATTCCCACTATCTGTACAACCTGGACAGAAGGAATGTTGCATGTGGATGCAACATTCTTGACAGCAAGGTTTACACGTGGTTTCTGCATCATGTGCTTGGTTGCTGCATCGTGGGCAGCAAGGATACCATCTGTTCTTTGCGCTACGGTGGTTATGGAGGGGCTACGGTGGTTATGGCAGCGGAAGAGTGAAGGTAGAGCAGAGCCAGGATAATCCTGCTCTGATACCACATTCAAATTGGGCAGCAAGGATAACATCTGTTCTTTGCATTTGTTTATTGCATGCGTGTATGTATGTGTGTATAAAATCTGCTGCCATTGCAGCAGAACCAATCAATCAAATATATTGGATCCCAATTTTAATACTTTCAATCCTCTCTGCCAATTGTTCCAAGACAAATGAGGTGTGTAGTGGTTTTATAAGCTTCTCGAAGTTGTATTCGAGCGTTTCACGTGTTGGCTTCTTTTATTACTTAATAAGGTTGCTCTTATGTTTGAAATTTAAAAAGACCAGAAATATTGTGGCGGAATATGTAAACATGAATTTTTGGTTCATATTTCGGCAAAAGATATAAACATACCTTGTTACACTTTAATAATAAATAAATAAACTAATGAAAAATCCTTAAAAATATCCTGTTATATTTTGGCGGGGATCTTCCCGCTCATAGATAATGTATATGAATCAAATAAATGAACAGTTTTGTCATGAATTTGTTATTTGGTACCAACACCGTCCTTTGTTTCATACATTTGGATGGCTAAACAATATTCGATTCAAATGATTTATCGTATGTATGATCTTTAGATGATGTTCATGGATTTGAACGGTTTAGATTATGAAATTTGTGCGCCTAACATACTTTTTTTTGTAGCGTTTTAATCTATGTATTCACTACTAGGAGAGGATTCAAATATTGACTGTATTGTTCATTTCTTCAAGGGCTCAACTTTGAAATTCGTCACTATAATCACAAAAACTATAGATCGAAATTTAACCGTTGTTGTCGTTTACATTTTCACTCCATTCTTCTCACCAAATTTGGTTTTTTTTCAGATTTCTTTTTTGAAAACATGATTTTAAAGAGGAGGCAAGACGATGAACGGTTCGGATCGTTGATATTACGTTCAAAGTTTTACAATTATTGAAAATATTGCTTGGAGTTTATAAAGTCTATAGAAACTATATAACATCGACTCATATTTTAGTTAATCATGAATATCGCAACGTGATATCAACGATCTGACTCGTTGATTTTTCTATATCCACTAAATGATCATGTTTAAATTTTTTTTTGAAAAGCAAAATTTGGTGAGCAAAATAAAGCGTAAACGACAATCGACGGTTAAATATAAATTTGAAGTTTATGGATTATGGTGTCGGTTTCCGAAGTTGACCCCTTAATGAAAGTCGTAAAGCTTGTTATTACGAGTGATTGTTTATATTTTTTAAATTTTTCGCACTTCTACAATAATTATTATGAATTTTATTAGTTTTACATAGTCAAATAAAAATCACTATTCATGATGAATCGTTCATTTATTTGATTCATATACATTATCAAATGATATCTGATTTGAATGATTTATTTTTTGTAAAGATAATTGTTAGGGTCAAGGCACATAACTACTAAAGATTATACATAACAAAAAAAATCGAATCAGAACCCTCTATTAAAATTATAAATCAGTATAAGACAAAATTTAATTGCACGAATTGCTAGTCAGTGCTATTTGAATGTAACATGTCACTCTCACAATTCTAAACTTAGGAAAACACTATTTAACAAATTAAAAGGAGGCGCGCGGGATAAAAGAGCGGTATTAACATAGACGCGCGGAGTTAGAAAAAAATTAAGAATTAAGCGCACGAAGCGGTTATCTCTCTCCGTCCCACTCCTTCTCCCTCTCCCTCTCCCTCTCCACCTCCATCTCCATCGCTGCAAATAAACAGACCGACAGCCTCATTCAGGTGGAAATCAAAACCATCGTCAAAGTCAAAGCCTAAAAAAGGTTTTTCCCTCGTAATTGTCATCTTCAATTTACGTTTCTGATGGATAAACCCATCAGTTTTCTGTGTAATTGTCCTAGGGTTTTCATTTTTCTTTTTCGATTCTTTTGCGAGTTTATTGTGGGCTCTTCCCCTTCTAATTCTCATCTGCAGTTGTTTTACCTTCTGCTGGATGGAGGATGTGGCTGGGTACCATATGGATTGGTGGAATCAAAGTTCAATTTCATTCAATTTTTTTATGGATTGGGGGAATTAGAGTTCAATTCCATTCAATTTTTTTACTGGAATATATATATATATATATATGTCTCTAAATTTGTTCCATTTTCCTATACAGAGGGCTGTTACAAGGCTGGGCTTATATACTGAAGAATCTGATCATATTCTAGGCTAGCTGCTTTCTTTGGAAAGGTATGTTGTTACACCATCACCCTCAGCCTATCTTATTCATTGTTTGATTGCTGGTCCTAATGAATCTTGCATGTAAAATTAAATTTGTAAACATGTAAACAGGGAGTAGATACTTTATAAGCCATGGAAAGGGAATGGATACGAAATCCGAATCGAGTGAGTAGGGAATATTTAAATGGGATTTCAGAATTTTTGAAAACTGCCAGCAAACATGTCAACGCTGAGCGTTATACTAAGTGCCCATGCCAGAATTGTAACAACTGTAGATTGAAGTCATTGAGAGAAATTCAGCAAGATTTGGGTACATATGGAATGTCATACAATTGTACTACATGGACTCATCATGGGGAACGATTGAGAACTGTTTCAAGTTGTTCAAACCCAAAACCAGTGTCGCAACCTATTAATGAAAGAAGAAGTGATAATGATCATGTAATGAATGTAATCAACGATCTTCATCCACACATGCATGTTAGTCAAAACAATGCGTTGGAAGAGGATGATAATACAATCAGCAATGATGATGTGGAAGTGGATGAGTCCAACATGCCTAGAGAAGAACATGAAAAATTTGAGAGATTATTAAAACAAGCTCAACGAGAATTGTACCATGGGTGTGAAGGTTTCTCTGTACTAACGGCAATTGTGGAGTTCATGCATGGCAAGGTCATGTTTGGAATGTCCAACACATGCTATGATTATTTCATGGCACTTTTCAAAAGGATGCTTCCGAAAGAAAATGTTTTGCCTCCATCACATTATGAAGCAGATAAGATTTTGAAAGATTTAAGGTTAAGGTGTGAAAAAATTCATGCCTGCAAGTATGATTGTGTGTTGTTTTACAAAGAAAATGAAGGGTTAAATCAGTGTCCTGTTTGTAATGAGCCTAGGTATCATAAGAGTTCTCCGGACAAGAAGCGGAAGATTCCGCGAAAAGTGCTACGATATTTTCCACTTAAGCCAAGATTGCAATGGTTGTACATGTCAGTGCACACGGCCAATGATATGAGGTGGCATAAGGAAAAGAGGGTTGATGATGATGTCATGCGACATCCCGCTGACGGAACTGCATGGAAAGAGTTTGACAATATATATCCTGACTTTGCAGCAGACCCTCGGAACGTGAGGTTAGGCCTTGCCACGGATGGATTTAATCCATTCAATAATATGAGTAAACCTTATAGTATGTGGCCAATGGTGGTTGTTCCATATAATTTGCCGCCTTGGAGATGTATGAAAAAAGAATTTTCCATTATGACATTGCTAATCCCAGGTGATAAAGCACCTGGAAGAGAAATCGATGTGTATTTACGACCGTTAATTGACGAGCTGAAAGAATTATGGGAAAACGGTGTGCCTACATATGATAAGGCTACTAATTCTGTGTTTAACTTACGTACGGCATTGATGTGGACAATCAATGATTTTCCAGCTTACGCAAATCTATCGGGATGGGGCACTAAGGGCTATAATGCATGCCTTGTTTGTAATGATGACGGAACATCAGAAAGGTTCAGCGACAAGATTTGTTACATGGGACACCGACGGTGGCTACCTTGGAATCATGCATGGCGGGATAACAAAGGCTCTTTTGATGGGAGAATTGAATATCGTGCTAGACCTCCGGAGTTCTCAGGGGAAGAGATTTTAGCACAAGTTGCTAATTTAAATTTTGGTCGGATGGGTAAACACAACAACAATCCAGACAAGAAAATGAAGAAAATGCCTGAGCATCGAAATTGGTTGAAAAAGAGTGTGTTCTTTAAGTTGGAGTATTGGTCAAAGTTGAAAATCAGGCATAACTTAGATGTGATGCACATCGAGAAGAATGTTTCTGATAGTGTTGTTGGAACAATACTGGACATAGAAGGAAAATCTAAAGACACACACAAAGCTCGCAATGATTTGATGAATTTGGGCATGAAAGAAAATTTGTGGTTAGAGTGGGACGGGAGTAAGTGGAATAAAGGTCACCCGTTTTATACCGTGGAACCAAAGTTCCAAAAAGAATTCCTTGAGTTTTTGAAATCGGTAAAGTACCCAGATGGATATGCAGCCAGTATATCTCGAAATGTGAAAGTCGGTGAGAAAAAAATTTCCAGATTGAAGAGTCATGATTGCCATGTGTTATTGCAGCGACTTATTCCCGTGGGTATTCGAAAATTTTTGCCAGAAAATGTGGTTGAACCGATCATTGAATTATCGAGCTTCTTTCAGCAAATATGTGCCAAAACGTTGTGTGTGGTAGACTTGGAAAGGCTGAAAGAAAATATTGTGTACATATTGTGCAAGCTTGAACAAATATTTCCCCCTGCATTCTTTGATGTAATGATTCACGTCATGATCCACTTAGTAGATGAAGCGATACTTGCTGGGCCTGTTAATTTTCGGTGGATGTACCCTATAGAAAGGTAGCAATATTATTCTCCCATTTAATCTCATTGTTCTTATGAAATTGTAAATTTAAATTGTAACACTTCAATTTTTTTTGCAGACTATTGGGAAGGTATAAACGCTATGTGCGGAACAAAGCACGTCCTGAGGGATCTATTACAGCGGTATACCTTTCAAATGAATCCCTCACTTTTTGTGGGATGTATCTCCGTAATGTTGAAAGTTCTTTTAATAGACGTGAACGGAATATTGACGGTGGCGTGCGACAAGAGAAGCTTTCTGTATTTGCCCAAATAGCAAAACCATTTATGGGTAGTTCAAGTGTTGAATTCACTAGTGCTGACATGAAGATAGCTGAATGGTTTATATTCAACAATTGTGACGAGGTGACACCATTCCTTGAGTAGGTGACTTCTTCTGTATTTACTTTAAGTTTTTTTTCCCCACTCTAATATTTATTTGACTTATTAAGCAGGGAGCATGAGGAAATAATAAAGCTTGAAAGTAGTTTAAACGTGGAGCAAAGACACAAAGATAAGTTTCCTTCTTGGTTTCGTGAACATGTAAGTCGAAGTTTGTAGTTATTGTAATGTGTTGCATTATTTTAAAATAATTTGTGCATAACATTGTCCATCATATTACCAGATGAGGAGCTTGGGAAAGGAAAAGTCACCTTTATATAATGATGAGTTGTTTGAGTTAGCAAGAGGTGCTGTGCGAGCTGAAACATATCAAGGTTGTGTTGTGAATGGGGTTAAGTTTGTAGTTGCCGAACGAGATGATAGATTAATCACTCAGAATAGTGGGGTGTATGTGCCTGGAGATGTCGATACTGGAGAACTAGATTTTTATGGAAAGTTGACTAGTGTCATTGAATTGTTATATAGGCAGGGATATAAAGTGGTGTTATTTAAGTGCCACTGGTTCAATACAGACCCTTATAGACAAGGGAGTATAAAGCGCGACTACCACTTAATATCAGTCAACACAAACACTCGTTGGTATGATAATGATCCTTATATTCTTGCCACTCAAGCGAAGCAAGTGTTTTATGTGGCTGATCCTAAGGCAGGTACTGGTTGGAAAGTAATTCAAAGAATTCAACATAGAAATGTATGGGATATTCCGGAAAGGGGGGACTCCGAGGGTGATAGTAGTGATGATGATGTGACATACCAAGAGAACTCTTCATCAGACATTCCCGATACGGCACAGGTACAACACATTGATGAAACTCTAACTCCGTACTGCTTGGAAAACGTTCCTCCAGTTGCAGTTGAGATTGACTCCATCATTATAGATCTTGGGGCTCTTCCTAGAATTGATGAAAATGAATTCATTTACAATTATAATGAAGAAAGTAGTATGGATACTGATGACTACATAAGCAATGAGGAAAATAGTACTCATGGTGATGATAGTTCAAGCAGTACTACTGATGACGATAGTGATCTGGATTATTAGTAAGTCAGTATTTAGTTTGCTTATTGTGTTTTTGTCTAAATAATTTCATCATTTTGTATATGCATTTTCCTTACTGCATTACTTTGCTAACTTGTTTGTTTGTTTTTGTATTTGTTTTCCATGTTTTTATTGGAAAATGAAATAATTGTATTTGCTTTGATTGAATCACATTTATGGATGAAAAACATGTTCTTAATTGAACTATTTCATTTGGGTTCGAGTTTTATGATCTAGGTTTCCAATTTTTGGTTGATTTGGGCATCCATTTGTATAATATTGGTGAAAACAATGTCCTTTGACTTTAATTCCAGATTTCCAATGCAATTTTTCGATATTGTGGTTCAGGTTTGACATATTTGTTTTTCCTTTCTATAACACTTGCACGTTGTCTATGGCTAAGTGGAATTATGGGCTAGATAGCTTACAACTGGTATCAGCACGGCATGGAGACCAGTGTGAGGATCATTCACGCCAGGTAATTTTGATATTTGAGGATTAACTTGATTAGTAGATGTCTATATCTTCTTGTTTACACTGATAAAGATTATAAACAGTGATGAATTGGGATGCTTTAGGATAAATTATAGACCTTTCAAGGATTTATATCATCTACTTATGATTTACTTGCTAAGACTACTACTCCTAGTCTCGAAAGTCTCTCCCTGTTTCCTTCTTTTTCTCTTGAATAAATGCTCAAATCCTTGCTTGAATATGACTTCTCTAACTCTCTCGTTATTTGAATTGGAATGTTGATGATGTGACACACCAAAACCATAAAAATATTAATTCTGAAATTTTTAGGATAGTCTTAAACTCTTATAGAAGCTCTCCTTTTGCTTTGCACGTTTTCTTTAATTAAAACTTGTAAATCCGAAATCACCTTGCAAATACCGCGTAAGCTTAGCTGACAGACGTCCTGTACGAAAATCGCTATAATGTCTTCTACAGAATTCGGAATCATGAACCGTAAAATTCCTTTGAAAGCTAACTTCCATATCTTTCCAATGGTATAAGGCTCAACACCTGGTTCTTTCTGGGGAAGTACAGTTTAACTCATAAAGTTGGCTGATCTGCACATATAGTTCCTACTTCCAAGATACTAAACTCATTTCAACCGAAAAAGTGCTCTGTTTTCTTCTTTCTTCATCTTCACTCTTCAAACCTAAGAAACACATAAACTAAGTGAAACAAAGAAAGTATTGAATTGCATTTACAAGATAACTTAGTAACATAATGACATTAAAAAAGTAGTAAAGTAGAAAATAACAAAGAAAAAATTCAATATGTCCTCTCTACTTTCTTATATGACATATAATAAAGACTAGATGATCATGGTGCCTTGTTTACAGAGTGTGAGAATCATGTTGCCTTGCTGTTTATAATGTTTATCTTGTTGTTTACAGTGATGAATGACATATAAGTAGTTGATGCTAACTTGATTATTACCTGGTATCTATTAAACATGTAATTTTGCTAGGTTGTGATGTTGCATGGCGTTGGTAAGTTAACTTGATTAGTAGATATCTTTATCTTGTTGTTTACACATTTATGGTTTCATAAGTTATTTGTTTAGAAATACCACTCTAGTGTGGCCTTGCGTTTCCTTAATGTCAATGATATTTAGCACCCTTAACGTTTGCTAATCAAGTTTTTTAATTTGTCTTTCTTCTACAGTTGTTTGATACTTGAATGTTTCATGATGATCCTCACCGTTTCCTGATTTCGTGATGCTGCATATCAACGTGATGAGGACTATAGTGAGAATGGTGATACTTAAGGATATTTTATCTATATTATAGTAATGTCGAAATGAAAACATAGATATTTTTGTATTTTGTAACTGAACCGAATTGTGAACCTTACATTAGTTTATATTACATGAATTTTTGTGTTGTTCCTACATTAATTCTTCATTCACGGCCCTTCTCGATCTCTTAAGCTTGCTTGTTTGTGATGGTTAAAAATATTATTAAAAAAAACAAAATGCGAATAAAAATCAGAAAATATTGGATTTGACATGTTTTGTCGGCACAAAAATAATCAGCCGACAAATATTTTGGTTCACAAAAGATTCAACCAACCAATTATTTTGTCTACACAAGTAATTTGAGCTGACAAACTAGTTTGTTGGCATAGGACTTCTCAGCCGAAAAACCATTTTGTCGCAACAAGATTACTCAGCCGACAAAATGTTTTGTCGTGACAAGATCACTAAGCTGACAAATAACTTCATCGCGAAAAAGCAACCTGTGCCGACAAAATATTTTGTCGCAATGTTGTTTTGGTGACGGCCACAGTTTGACGGCTGAGATTTGTCACCTTAAAAATGAGCCGATGAAATATCAAGATTCGTCGGGAAAGATCTTGCGCGACATGCTTTTAGCGACAAAATTGCCGACAAAATTTTTCGTTGGGAAAGGCTCTTTGCTGACGAATTTTGATTTTTGCCGACAAACTAATTTTGTCGGCAAAGTGGAAATTTCTAGTAGTGCTAGTTTAAGTGTGATTGTGTAAATCCTAGATTAGATTTGATTAGGGTTTATTCTCTCCTATTGTATCTCATATTCCTTGGAGAACAAGGAATATCCTTCTCTTATTATTATTATAAATAAAGGTGCAATGTAGGAGGGAAACACACAATTCCCCTACAACTCTACAAACACGCATCTCTCTTCCCTCTCTCCCTCTGCCGCCGGCCCTATTCCTTTGTCAAATAAAAATAGACCACAACACGTTATCAGCATGCTCCTTCCGCTGCGCTTAGGAATCTGACGTTGGAGGAAATTTTTCTGCATCAAACCAGTTCATACATCTCATCACGCAATCAGGTTCTTTCAAAACAACGGTTTTTAACTCGATATTTTGCAGCCCTGATAGCATGAACATTCACCATGATGCATGACCCAACTTTACGTTTTACGTATTTTAAATTCTACGTAAATTGTGTATGCCTCATAACCATAATTGTTCAATTATGTGAATTTGATATTTGTCATGAATTGAATCATACATATGTATATGCATTGAAAATATTATTTTGCATATGCATCAAATTACATCTGTGATTCATTGAAATATATATTGAATTGAATTATATATCAAAAATTGAATTGAAAAAAATGTATAAAACAATTTTGGGAACCTAGGGTTCTTTCGAACCTGTGACCACCATTCTGCAGATGGGGTCTTTAACCCAAAATCGAGAGCATGCAGCCCTCTTTCTTCCCAGAAAACCAGTGCCCACGATGGGCCACCCCCATGCTTTCAGGAGTTGAGAACCCATCCTGGAGCTACAGCTCCAGGCCCAACACCGAGACCCGACTCCCAAAAGGCGTCGCCACTCATGCAATCGTCAAACAACATGGCCTGCAGCCATGCCCAACTACCCCAGACGACCTGCAGTCGTCCCTGACGAGTTCTTGTCTGAAATTCGATTTTTTTTCTTTGAAATAACAATCGAAATTCTAGGGTTTTGATATCACGTCAAGATTTCTCCAATATCCGTTCCCAGTTGGTTCCCCATGCTCCGCCATGCCATAAACCCCTGGAGGATAGTCGCCTAAAGCGACGCCGACGTCCACCCTGCCATGCTCCAACACCCAGCGTTGAACCCCCTTGACCCGAGCTCTATGGGGCTCTATATTTCAGTTTGCATCAGCGCTCTGTTGGGCTTGCTACTGCTGTGTGTTGTCACGGCCCAGCCCGTGTGAGAAACAAAAATTAAAAATTAAAAAAAACAAATTTTTTAGGGCCTCCTGTTTTTTGCCCAACTGTTTTTCCACGGCCCGGAAAAAAATAAAACTAAAAATAAAATAAAATTTTCTTTGGGCTTACCTGAAGCAGCCCGCGAAGAAAAAAGAGAATTTTTTTTTTTTTGCTGCCTACAGCAGCCCAGTTTTTTCCCGTGGGCCTGCAGCCCCACCCGAGACTCTCCCTAGCCCAATTTTTGGTCCTATGTCTCACGGACCAATTTTTTTTAGCCATCCGTGGCTTCATATTTTTTTTTTGGTCCCGAATTTTATTCGCCTAATTATTTTAGGCCTAATAGGGTTTTATATTTTTTCACCCACACTTTAATTTGGCCCGAAGTCCAAATAAATTAAAATTAAAATTCAATTGTAATTATACACCTAAAAGTTATATTTTTGCATATACTTGTTGCATATTTGCTTGCATATATATTTGTGTTTGCCTACAGGAATATATGAATCTGAAGTTCATAATTATTTTTTAAACCTGAAGTTTCTTATAAACATGCCTTGTTTGAAAACCTGAAGTTTTCACTTAAACATATCACCCATGAAAACCCGAAGTTTTTCATGCAAAATTAAACCAATACATGTCTATTAGAACCTGTATGTTCTACTCCTACATGAATGGATTGATTCTTTCTCCATTACACTAACCACATCTTGTCTATCTATTTTGTGATAGGAACATGTCAAATTTGAACAAACTTGACTTCACAGCTTTGGAGGTATCTGGAAGGAACTACCTCAAGTGGGTTCAAGATGTGAAGCTCCACCTCATTGCAAAGAACTTGCATCCTGCCATTGAAGAAGCAACAGATGAACCTGTTGGTGAAGCTGAAAAAGCTACTACTATGATCATCATCCGAAGACATATCCATGACGCTTTGCAAACTGAGTATCTTGCTGAGGAGGATCCACGTGCATTATGGGTCGCTTTAGCTGATCGTTTTGATCACCAAAAGGACATATTCTTGCCTGAAGCAAGACACGACTGGCAGCACTTGCGCTTCCAAGACTTTAAGTCTGTAAATGAATATAATTATGAAGTTTGTCGAATCCGATCACTTCTCAAGTTTTGCAATGAAACTTTGACTGAAGAGGATCTCCTGGAGAATACCTATTCGACCTTCTCTGCTTTTAATATTGTCCTGCAGCAACAATATAGAGCTCAGAAGTTCACCAAGTTCTCAGATTTGATCTCTGTTTTACATATTGCTGAAAAGCAGAACCAGCTGTTGATGAAGAATCATCAAGCTCGACCTACTGGGGCTACTGCTGTGCCTGAAGCACATCATAGCAATAATCAGCACCCAAAACGCCAAAAGATGCGTGGTAGGGGCAGCCATAAGCCATCCCACCAAGGTCAACAGAGTCAACGCCCATCCAAGGGAGGAAACAAATCCCAGAAGCGCCCAAACCTCGCTTCCAAGGCCCCGAACTTCAAGAATAAGGGCAAAGCACCTGAAACCATGGATGCAGATATGTGTTATCGCTGTGGTTCAAATGACCATTGGTTCCGTGTTTTCCAAGCTCCCAAGAAGGTTATAGATGAATATTATTCTCATCGTAGGAAATTTGAATCAAACTTCGTGCAAGTGGACGAACAGGAGAGTACAAAGATGGAGGTTTCTGACTTTCAAGAAGATACCACCCCTATGGAAGATTAGAATCTTAGACATAGACTTATTTTTTCGTTGAAATAAGACATTTGGGGCTGAATTCCACCTAGTGGCCGAACCCCCCCTTGTTTTTGGTTGATTTTTTTAACAATTTTCCTTTATGTTTTGGATTATTAGTTGGTGATTTGTTTTGGATATTAAGTTTTAATCCTTGAATACATGAAATTATTTTGAATTGATATTTGTTTTTATAAACTTTTATGCATGTGACCGATTCAAATTAATTTTTCATTCTAGGTATGACTAGTGGGAAAGTTAGTTGTCTGGCAGATAGTGCAACCACGCACACTGTTTTGCGTGAACGCATCTATTTCACTAACTTCATACCTAAGAATGCACCTCTGACAACCCTCTCAGGCTCATCCAACCTAATAGAAGGATACGGTAAGGCACGTATAATGTTGTCCAATGGTACAATTTTGACCATTGCTGAGGCACTCTATTCTCCACGTTCCGGAAGAACGTTACTAAGTTTCAAGGACAATAGAGATAATAATTACCACGCTGAAACCCACGTAGAAAACGGAGTTGAATTTCTGTGCATAACTTCCTACGAATATGGCCAGAAGCGTATTCTAGAGAAGATGGAGCGTATCCCGAGTGGTTTGTATACTACGACCATACGCCTCATAGAATGCCACTATGTGGCCGGCCCTACTACAGGGACCGCGCATGAAATTACACTTTGGCATGACCGTTTTGGACATCCTGGATGAATAGTGATGCGCCGTATCCTCAAATCTTCACACGGGCATCCACTAACCTGAAGTTTAGGTTCGATCCATGGAATCGCATGTCAAACATGTTCAATGGGAAAACTTATTACTAAGCCTTCTTATGACAAGATTCTTTCAAATCCTCCCATTTTTCTACAACGAATTCAGGGGGACATTTGTGGACCGATTCGCCATCCCTGCGGACCATTTAGATATTTTATGGTTTTGGTTAACGCTTCCACACGTTGGTCACACGTGTGCTTGTTGTCCACAAAGAACGCTGCATTCTCGAAACTGTTGGCTCAGGTTATCAAGCTCAAGGCTCACCACCCTGATTATCCAATCAAATCTATTCGATTGGATAATGCTGAAGAATTCACATCTAAAACTTTTGATGACTATTGCATGTCGGTTGGGGTTGAAGTTGAACATCCTGTACCCCATGTTCACACCCAGAACAGCCTGGCAGAGGTTTCCATTAAGCGCATACAAATGATTGCTCGATTGTTGGTCATACGTACCAAGCTTCCGATCACTGCTTGGAGCCATGCAATATTGCACGCAGCAAAGTTGGTCTGCCTGAGGCCTATTGCGACAACCATTTAATGCCATTCAGTTGGTTACCGGATGCGAACCCGACATATCGCATCTACGCGTTTTTGGTTATGCGGTATATGTGCCGATCTCGCCGCCCTTACGTACAAAAATGAGGCCTCAGCGAAGGATGGGAATCTATGTCGGATATGATTCTTCTTCGGTTATTCATTACTTAGAACCTTTGATAGATGATCTGTTTACCGCTCGTTTCGCGAATTGTCACTTCTATGAAACAGTCTTCCCGTTGTTAGGGGGAGATAAGAACGTCAACGTTCCTGAAGAACGACGCGAATTATCGTGGACGACTCCCACTTTGTCTCATTTATATCCCCGCACCGCTCAGTCTGAAACTGAAGTGCATCGCATATTAGATCTTCAGAGCATAGCTCAGAGCATGCCAGATGCTTTCATCAATCTAGCGCGCGTGACAAGATCACACATTCCAGCTGCGAATACGCCTGCAAAGATAGATGTGCCAAATGTACGACAGACTGCCCTCTTGAAAGCCCGGGACGCCAATTCTGGTGATCCACGTGGCAGACCCCTTGGTTCAAAGGATTCACACCCCCGGAAGAGGAAAACCACGGCACAAGGTCCTGAAGAGCCTACCGTGAATTCGACTATCGCTTACTCATTCTACCCAACTCATGAGGAAATTCTAGATTACGGAAGCGTCCATGAAGAGACAAATCCTCCTCCCAAGAATCGTGAGATTTCGGTCTATTATGCTAGCTTAAATGATGTGTGGCGTAGAAATGAGATGATTGTCGACGATTCATTAGCATTTGCAACAACTACTGAGATTATGTTGAGTGATGACATTGAACCGCGTTCCATTGATGAATGTCGACGTAGAGCTGATTGGTAAGCAATCCAAGTCGAACTCAATTCGTTTATGAAACGTAAGGTGTTTGGACCTGTAGTTCCTACTCCTCCACATGTAGAGCCCGTTGGCTATAAGTGGGTTTTCCTTCGGAAGTGTAATGAGAAGAACAAAATTATGCGTTACAAAGCTCATCTTGTTACGCAAGGCTTCTCACAACGCCCCGGGATTGACTATGACGAAACTTATTCACCCGTTATGGATGTGATTACTTTTCGCTACCTTATCAGTTTGGTAGTTTCCGAAAAAACTGGATATGCAGTTGATGGACGTAGTAACCGCGTATCTCTATGGGGATCTTGATATGGAAATTTATATGAAAGTTCCCGAAGGACTTACATTGACTGGTTCAAATATTTCCAAACCCCGGAACACGCTCTCAAGTCGGCTGAGGCGTTCACTCTACGGTTTGAAGCAATCTGGAAGAATGTGGTATAACCGTCTGAGTGAGTATTTGACTAGTCAGGGATATGTGAACAACGAACTATGCCCTTGTGTGTTCATTAAGAAGTCACATTCCGGATTTGCGATTGTTGCAGTATATGTCGATGACATGAATCTCATTGGAACTCCTGAAGAGCTCGTGAGAACTGCTTCGCACCTGAAGTCAGAATTTGAGATGAAAGATCTAGGTAAGACTCGATACTGTCTCGGTCTCGAGATAGAGCATTGTTCGGATGGAATCCTAGTACATCAATCGAACTACACCTAAAAGGTGTTGCGCCGCTTTAATGAGGATAAAGCGAAGTCTTCGAGTACTCCTATGGTCGTTCGTACATGCAAAACGAGATCATTTCCGTCTGAAGGAGGATGATGAAGAGATTTTGGAACCTAAAGTTCCTTATCTAAGTGCGATAGACGCTTTATTGTACTTAACTCAATGCACTAGACCCGACATCTCCTTCTCTATTAATCTTTTGGTAAGATACAGTAATGCACCAACACGCAAACACTGGACTGGCGTGAAAGACATCTTCCGTTACCTTAAGGGTACTACGGATTTGGGCTTGTTCTATCCCTATGATTCCTCGAGTAGTGCCGCACCCTGTGCTCCTCAAGTTGATTCTCGCCTTGTTGGTTATATCGACGCTGGATACTTATCTGATCCGCACAAGGCGCGTTCTCAAACTGGTTATGTCTTTACCGTTGGAGGCACCGCAATATCTTGGAGGTCAACTAGACAGACCTTAGTTGCCACTTCATCTAACCATGCTGAAATTCTCCCTTTACATGAAGCAACTCGAGAATGCTTTTGGTTGAGAGCAGTAGTGGGCTATATTCGAAGCTCCTGCGATCTTCATCTCGCCGTTGATGTCCCAACGACGATCTTTGAGGACAACGTAGCTTGCATCGAACAGCTTAAGAAAGGTTACATCAAAGGAGACAACACCAAGCACATTGCGCCGAAGTTTTTCTTTTCACATCAACAACAAGAGCATCAGAAGATTGAAGTCACGCAAATCCGTTCACAAGACAATCTGGCTGACCTCTTCACCAAATCACTGCTGAATGCGACATTTCAGAAGTTTGTTCATGGAATTGGTATACGTAAACTTTCTGAGTTGTAACTTTGCTATTTCTCTTTGAAAATATGTCAAACTTAGGGGGAGTGTCATGTAGATACTTGCTTGATCTTAATGTACTCTTTTTCCCTACGATTAGGAGCATTTTTCCCACTGAGTTTTTGCTACCTAATTAGGTTTTAACGAGGCACCCACCTTGGGCTGGTCATATCCTTGATGACGTCCTGTAGACGTTTCTTTTGACTTTGCATTTCTCACACATTTTTCCTTAGACTATGGATTTTGTCCCTACTCGGGTTTTTGCCATAGCCTTAGGGTTTTTTAGTGAGACTTACTACTTATGCAAGTTCGTACCTTATTAAGAATAAGCGTTGTTCCTTGGAATCAGCACTGACGAGTCGACTTCATCAACTTCTGCATGATGCTAAATCTACCTTGAGTATTTACACACTCAAGGGGGAATGTTGTAAACATTCCTAGTTTAAGTGTGATTGTGTAAATCCTTGATTAGATTTGATTAGGATTTATTCTCTCCTATTGTATCTCATATTCCTTGGAGAACAAGGAATATCATTCTCTTATTATTATTATAAATAAAGGTGCAATGTAGGAGGGAAACACACAATTCCCCTACAACTCTACAAACACACTTCTCTCTTCCCTCTCTCCCTCTGTTGCCAGCCCTATTCCTTTGTCAGATAAAAATAGACCACAACAAAAAACTTATTCTTGCCTACTCACACTTTCTGTTTCGCACACCTCCAGGCCTTAATAGTTGGACTTCTATGGCGAGCGAGGGATCTTTGGTGGTTCTGACATCCATTCCAATAAATGTAGGAATTTAATTCTAGTAGCTGTGTAATATACATCCTACCTAGGATGGGAATATTCTTACTTTTACTGCACTATTAGCTATTGTCTAACAATTACATACTTTATAATATGGGTATATCCCATACTCCGCATTCTCACCCTTAGTTTAAATATTTCTAGTTTCGGTTTTAATTTGTTCACACTTTCACTTAACTATTTCATAATATGGCTCCATCACCTTCCAGGTGTTGAGCAGCACGCCTTGACTCCGGTGTCCACCAAAATATCCAGGGCGGGATGTGTTAGTTGATGCAAGCGAATCTTGCACTACCATACATAAAAAAGAAATAAAAAAAATAAAAACTTACGATCACTCACTCAAGCATAGAAAACTGTCACCGCTTAGTACATCTCATTGATTTTGGACTTATTTGAAAATTCTTTTAAAATATCTAAAAAAGCTTTCAAATCACCAAAAGCACTTTTGCCCATGTTTGATAAAAAAAGAAGTTAGAAGTGCTTTTTAAAAGGAAGGCATCTATTGTATGTTTCTATCACGAAACACTTCAAGTGTTGTTCCGAAAGCACTTGAAATTTTTTTATTAAAAAAATTTCAATATGCTTCTAATAGAAGCACTTTTACTACAAATGTTTTGAACATCAATGCTTTTTAAAGAAGCAATTCTAAACGAGCTCGTTATGTCAAATTGAAAAAGAAATTGGCAAGTTAAACAAAAAGATAGGATGCTCATTAAATAGTAGTATTAAGAGGAGAGATGCTACAACATAATTGAGGGCATGTCCCGCCAGTCTAATGTCAGAAACATCGAAGTGTGATCGTTTTAGTAAACAAGTTGAGAACTATTCTAATCTGCAACTGAACACACTATACTAATACTACAGATTTACAGTGGAAAAACACGACTGAATGCTTCATCTAGCGAACGCAAAGGTGTCATATCTCTCCAGTCCCAAGTGTACACACAATGCCGAAGCTTCATCAAATGATCATTCGCTTCGGTTATATATTGCAGCTGCAAATTTGCATCCAGAAAATTTCTCAACCACCACCAAGACCATTGTTTTATCAATCACGAGTCAAGACAGCACCGGCAAATCTATACTTCATGGATCTTATCAAAACTTTTATTGAGCTTTTGGTACAGCCCGGCTAGAAACTCCATGCAACAATTTGACAAATCCAAGGAAGCTTAGCTTTCCATCAGTGTGCCTGATCCAATCATGAAGAACCGCATGAACTGGGACAGAAGGGCTGAGGCCAAGTTCCTGAAACACGTGCACATAATGCCCCATATCAGTATATGCATATCAGTGGACAGAAAATTTTATACTAAGACGAAGAATTTAATGTTTTTTTCAAGCTCATAACTACTACTAGGAAGGGGAGAAGTGAATCAGTGGATACAGAAAGCATTTGGATGGTAGGAACAATCAGTCAACAAAAGATTGAAGAAAGGCACAATTATCATGCATCCACACATACCGAAGCCAGTTCCTCAATAACAATAGCCCTGTTGCCATCCTTCTCAAAAATTTCGTAGGCACAACGAGCATGTTGCTCCCACCGATCAACAGCCTCAAGTTGGTGCACACTGAGTGCTGCTGCACAAAATTCCTCAAAATCCATCCTTCTGTATTGCAACGCATTAAGCTGCCAAAGAGAAGAAATATAACATTCTAATAAGAATTAAGAATGTACCAAATGCAATAACCTTCCACATCCATTACAAGTGTCGAAGCACCTACCGATGCTAGAAAATCAGCAATTCGCGCCTCCTTCATTGCAACAGTTGCATTTTTCATCAATGCCTGACAACATTAAAAAGTTCAGGAACATGACCAACCATAGGTCGAGTTTTCAGAGTAAATAATTTTGAAGGAAACCCACCGTTTTAATATTTTCTAAGCTTATTGTGCCATTTTTGTTTGGTTCCAACAGCGCAAACTGCTCCTTCAAATAAGAAAGCTCATCCACAGTCCATGTCTTGGAAAGAGCCTGCCAAAATGCCAATGTTGACGGAACCAAATAAGCTACTAGAAATTAGTAAACAAAGAGGAAATACAAAAATAAACAAGCAACCGATGCAGAGAAAAAGGTTGGCAAGAAAAAATGTGAAGGAATAATAGCCTCTGCTAGTCACCAGAACAATATTAGTACATATTCTCAATTGAAAATGGCACCATATACACACCCTTAAAGCAGCTTTTCGGAGAGGTGATGAACGCATATAGACCTTCATGAGTTTGAATATTAATATATCCAGAGGAACTTTAATATCATTAGAATTTTTAAGCCATGGATGACCTGCAAGAGAAAGTAGTGAGTGAAAAATTTGAGAAGTAACCATGATCAAGCAATTTTCAGAGTGAATAAGGCACTTACATAGGGCTTGAGCAGCAGTCATTCTTTTCCGTGGATCTTTATTCAATAGGCGCTTGACAAAATCTCTTGCCTCTGTGGACAGAGATGGCCAAGGTAGTTCGTCAAAACTTGGATCAGCTTTTAGAACAGCCCGAAAAATGCCAGACTCAGTTCGAGCCCAAAATGGACGGCTTCCACACAAAAGAATGTATGCAATCACGCCTACACTCCAGACATCAGCCTCTGTAGCGTAAGACCTATGTAGAACTTCGGGGGCTACATAGTACGCACTACCAACAATGTCATTAAGCCTCTCGTCTGCAATGATATTCAACAATATGAAACTATTGGACAAAGTTTTAGAGCCATAAAAAAGCAAGTAGTACAGTACAGATTATGTTTATGTTGAAGAACTGTCAACCAACCTGGTTTGACAAAATCTGACAATCCAAAGTCTATAGCCTTCAACCGTGAATCTTCATCCTTTGACGTAAACAGAAAATTCTGATCCAGAAATTAAGTACTTGGATAAGTATACATAAATGAAAAGATAGCAAAGTTACAACACCCAAATGTTGGACCAAAAAAATGCAGTTACGCTTTTTACTAGAGATAGCAAAGAAGATAAAATGAACAAAAGGGAAGGCAACTGCATGAAATGACATCTTCTCCCTTTTAAAAAAAAAATGTAAACATCTACCACATATTAGTGACTTTTCGTTAGTGATGCATCGCATCAACTTTAATTCAATCCCGAGGACAACATATATCCTACCTCAGGTTTAAGATCCCGATGCACCACACCTTGGAGGTGGCAAAACGCAACCACATTTAATATCTGTGTCATAACGGTCCTTGCATCATCTTCTGTGTATTTCCCACCCCTGCAGAAAGGAATAAGAATATACTTAATATGGCAGCAGTTGTTGTCGAACTAATTCCCAGTCCATCAAGAACAACCAAAACATAACACATTCAAGATACTCGCGCTGAAATCTAACAGGCACCAAAAGAAATACCTGGCAAGTATCCTATCCAGGAGCTCCCCTCCTTCACATAATCTAAAAAACATGACAATTGAACAAAAGAAGTCCGTAAGAAAGAAGTTAAGAAAATCTTACAGAAGAACACAAGCAAAATGCAGGGATCAGGACTTACTCCATTACAATGTAGACATTTTCCTGGTCTTCATACGCATCATAAAATTTCACTAGATTGTCATGTCCGCTTAAAGCTCTCAATATCTTCACTTCCCTTCTCACATCCTCAATGGCAATGGCAGTAGTCATCTACCAACAAAAACAAAAAACAGAATCAGCAATTACGATGAGAATACAATCCAAAAATACAAAACCCATAAAACAAAGCATAGAAAGGTACTAGAATAAACCCAACTGCCAAAGTCCAAGGCAACATAAGTTGCTTCCAGAAGAAGGTAAAACTAGCAATCCAGAGACAAACTAAATCATTTCACCAATTCATAGTTAGACCGCAATTGAAAGTAGAAGGACTAAATGTCAACCTACTCATCAACAAAAGACTATTCTTGCAAATCAATATGCATCTCTCTTGTCTAGAAAGCATAACAATTACACAACCGAATCGCTTCTTTGTTTCCTTTGATTCAAGTGTCTGCCTACAGATCCAATTCAAACAATGACAACGTAAAGTATGAAGGGCCCGTATCGATCACAAACGCCACTGATCATCAAATTCCATACAACCCACTAAAATTCACAGCTCAATTGGTCAGTAAATCCATTCAAACTAAGAAATTGCAAACCTTGGCTTTGGGGATGACTTTAACAGCGGCCTGTTGGCCCTTGAGCTCGCCCTTCTTGAACGTAGCTTTGCAAGTGTACCCAAAATGCCCTCGCCCAACCTCTTCTCCCATCTCATACTTGTTCCCAAAATGCTTGGAGAATCCGAAGCTCTTATCCAGGCCAGTGACGCCCTCCGCCTCGCCGCCCTCCGGTATCGCCGCCTCGTTTGGCTTCACAGACCCGTGCCTCCTAGCCAAAACCGCCCTTATATGCTTCGCCGGGGACGGCGGCGGGAAAGGCCTCTTGAAGAACCGCTTCGGGGTCGAGTTCGAGCTCACATTCGCCGGAGATCTCGCCGGAGACTTCTTGGAGAAGAAGTAGTGTGCCGGGCTGGGGCTGTAGAATGGGAAAAACGGAGACTTCTTGACGTTCTCCTCCTCAGCCTTATCATCTCTACTGTTTTCTCGGTTTCCGGCGGCGTTCGGCGGCGGAACGGAGCTCTCCTTGGTTGGTGGGGAATCGGATTGCGGCGAGAAAGTGTGAGAGTTTAGGGAGGGTTTGGAGGTGCAGAGACCCATTTGGTAATCGGAGATTCCTCCCCAAACAGACCGAGCCTGGGGATTTCAATTCCCGATTCCGGAGGTCAGAGCATCGCGTTTGGGTATCGGATTTCCGGATCAAAATTTTCAAAAACCTCTGAGACTTTCCGAAATTCTGAAGAATTTATAAGCAAAAAGAAAATCGTTTTTTTCTTTAAATCTTTTTCTTGTTTTTGAAAGGATTCGGAATTTTAAATTTGAATTTCTGGGAATTGGGATTTGTCTCGGGCAATTGAGAAGAAGAAGAGAGGTGGATAGGAATCCATAGACAAAGCGATAAAAGGGAAAACGACGATGCGTTCGCTTTTATTTTATTTTATAATTTGTATTCAACAACTCAAATTTATTAATTTGAGCAAGTTAGGACTAGTATGAAGCTTTAGATTCGATTTTCTCAAATTCCAATCACATTTTTATTGGTTTATTTTAAAAATTAACCTATTCATGTATCTTTTTAACGTAGATAATATCATTTCGTTCAAAAATATATTATGCAGGTAAATTTTTCTTCATATATCAACACATTATTAAGTCAAAATGCTACCAGTAATAACTCATTTCATGTAAATCTCACCTATAAACAGAAGTTTTCTTTTTAAGTAACTTCCCTCCTCCCTCTCATAACATAATGAAAAAAATAAATAAATATTTTAAATGAAATCGGTTATTTAACTAATTAATTAATTACGGATTAAGCTTCGTATCAAATTGTTGTTAGCTTCTGTTGGAGCAAAAACAAGTGGAGTGGTCCAGCCCGTGGCGTGCGATGGGAGGGTTGTTGGATTAGTGATTAAATAGTGGTTAATTCAATAGCTAATTACGATTTTGCGGTGCCGTTTATTAGGGCAGGCAGCGACGGAAATGAGTGCGAAGTTTCTTGATTTACGCTATCCGAAAGACAAGAGACGAAATAGACGTTTTGATCCGGGTGGGCGCTGTTCCGCGGTCCGAAACAGAAACGCCCTCCAAAGTCAAAATTGCTTCGTTTTTTTGGTTGCCTTTCTTCTTGATAATTAGGGATGGACATCGGTGGACTGGTCGTATTAGACTTCAATTAGTTGCCCAATCTAACCCATCCAAATCATTCTTAGGCAGGATGGATTGGGTGGGCTCCACGGGTTAAGTTTGATTGGTTTTTCATTTATTCCTAATGTAAGCATGAGAGACCAATAATCAATCCTTACATCGAACTAGGCCTAATTCAAGTGAATTTTTTGAAGAAACGATATTATTTACATTAAAGGGGTAGTGAGTTAGCTAAGCCTCACAATGGGCTAGCAATAATGTGGTTCAAATTCGTCTTTGACGTAAATCGAACATATAACCTCTCACTTGCAGGTAAGGAGAAATACTACTGCATAACTAAGTGGCCTAATTCATGTGAATTTGATGTTGTTATATCACTACATGTTACAAATATGTAAATCTCACTACTTAAATCAAGCATTAATAAACAAGTACATCTAAAAGTTACTACATTCATGTATAAATTTATTCAATGTACATATATTTTTAAGAATTATTGTTATTTGGATGGGTTGGTTTCAATCAGTTTAATAATACTTTAACCCAACTCAACCCCTGTTGAACAAATGGTTTGGTTTTTACTCAAAAGTAAAGTTTTAATGTTTAGAACCCAACTCAACCCATATTGGATAGGTTGGTCGGGTTGGACGTTAGACCCAATAAAATGCCCACCCTTACAGGATAGCTTTACGTATTGGCCAAACAGTCCCTTTATGGGGACCATTTTTAGAAGAAAAAAAAAGAAGAAAAACTAATGAAAAATATTTGAAAACTTTGAGTTTTAACGATAAGAACAAAATAAAAGGTAAAGTGAATAGTACCATGATTGACTTTTTAGTATAAAAATGTGGTTTTTCGTTAAAGTGAACAATACCGGGAGCTTTTCGTTAAAGTTCCCAAAAAAATAAGGGTTAGTTTATGAGACGTATTCTATATCAGATTTCAGCGATCCGAACAATATATGTTGTAATTCTTGATTGATAGATCATCCTCGGAAAAATAAATTCAATCTGAAACCATTTGCCCTTTCAATTATCATGATGAAATTTCAATGTTTTTTAGACTATAGTGTTCGTCAATTTCTTTGACCTCAATTTGATGCCTCAAATATTTCCGATTTGACTAATATTTTGTAAGGATGATCCATGAGGTGCAATTTGAAAAATAATCAATTCGAATAGTTGAAGTTCGATGTCGTTTTGGCCCCCTAACTAATCCCTAATTTTTTTTAAAATGGGGATCCACTGATTGGCCAAATATTCACTTCCCATGAGAAATATATTTTTCCACATAACAAAATAGACCAATAGAAAAACGGAAAAGAGTATGTGTGTGTGTATATATATATTTGGAAAAATTATTTTCACAAGTTCCTTTTAATTTTTTGCAATCATTTTTTCTTTATTTCTTTGTTTCTTTATTTCTTTATTTCTTCGATCTAATGGTTAAAAATAAAATAAAAATTTTAAAAAAAAGTGTGTAGCGTAAGAGTGAGGTGTGAAAATCAGCCCGCTCTATTTTGTTTTATTTTTTCTCTTTAAAAGAATAAAGCATATACGTATTGAATTAATTTTTCTTTAAGAAACAAAACAAGCACGCATAGACTATCTCGAACCAACGTGTTCAAAAAATTGTTACACAAAATATATCCATGTGTTGTGCCTGTTTTCAATCTAAAACGTGTTTACAAGAATTATTATTAATTTTTCTACAAGTTAATGCTTTTCTTTTACTTTTTTTTTTGGCATTTTATGTTACCAACTAACGGGGTGAGGAAAAATAATTAGTATTTTATATTAAAAAAAATGGACAATTAGGGATCTCGATTCTGATAATGAGTAGAATTATGTCAAAAATGTTGTCCTCGTTGATGATATTCTAGCATCTAACCTCTCAATTCTTCTCGAATTACAGAATAAGTTTTGATGCGTCTAACAAATTAGATAACTTATTTTTTTAACAATGGAAGGTGAGAGATACTAATTTAGTACCTCTGAACATTTTTTTTTTTGGTCAAACGATAACATTTCAATGTTGTTAGAAGTAGTATAAGTTATCGTATTAGAGAAAATTTTGGCGAAAAGTAGTCTCATTAACGGACATTGCAGACGCACCAAAAATTGTTTGGTAGGTACCTAATAACAAGGACTATTCCAAAGTAAGGATTCAAATGTTTGACAAGCTGCACAATCTTAGGTATACTGATTGTTTATCACCAACTTGCTATTGAGTGACAACTAGCAAGAATGCCTACGCTCTGCTGTGGAACTTGAAACCCATTCCCAACGGTCCATTTAACACCCCCCAATATTAATTCCTAACAACAAAATAAATACAAAAGCAAAATCAGCAGCATTTTCAAATCTTTCTAAGGGAACAGTGGGAAACTATTATTAAGAAAGATGCAAACGAAATGTATTCATCCCTGATATTGAAGAGAAAACAAAGTGTGTTTAGTGTATTTATCTTCCTCATTTCTTGTATAGTTGAGGAATTTTTGCTTACCATCCGAATGAAAAGTAAAATGACGCTAACACACTCAATTACAATAGAAAGAAGCTTGCAAACAAATTATTATTTCCAAACCCATGAGAGATTACTAATCAATCTATTAGAAGTTGAAATTCTAACCCAAAATAAATATTTGGTACATCATAAAAAACCAGTAGCACAACAACCCTATTCAAAATGCATATTTCACAAAACATTTAATCATATCACAATCAAAGAAGTAAGGATTTCCAAATGTCACAATATTTAACTAGGCTCCATTTAACTATTATGCATAGTTCTTCAAAACAAAAACAAAAACAAAAAAAAAGGAAGATTTCTTAATTTCAAATTAAATTGAATCACAAATTGAAACAAAAAAAAGGAAGATGGTTGACTGAGAGGAGAGAAGACCAATAGAAGAAGAAGACGTGGACAATTCCCACAGAAATTCCATTTCGTACAACCTTAAATCACCATCGCGAAGACGAATCTTAAAACATGCAACACGGAAACAAATCAATTCCTAAAATTTCAAAATTCGGGATAATTCGACCAAAACCTAGAATAGCTTACCTTTGTGTGTGTATCTCGTGACCAAGAATTTGTAGGTGAAAAACAGAATCAAGTTTGGAGTAGTTTATTGAGATATATGAATTTGGAGTGTAGAGCTGTTGTATGAAGAAAAAGAAAGAAGAAGAGGAAGAGTGAGTTGTAAGAAGAAGACGATGACATAGGGGCAGACATGAAATAACATTATACTAAGTGGGGGCAAATTGTCACTCCACTGTATTTATAAATAGCGAATCAATTGATTTTTAGTTTTAGTATATTTTAAATTTCTCCTTTATATTGCATAACAAGCTAAGGTGCATGCATGATAGTCCTAATTTTCATTAGATGATGCATTAATATACAAAATGACATTTTCAATTGCACATAAATCTGTTCTTGATCACTAAGAAATGCTTGATCACTTACCATTAGATTTAATATCAAAAGCAGAGAATAAATATGTGTTTTTAGTATTTTAATCTCAAAACCTTGATATCGAATATGACTGTGAGTGACCATAAATTCATTGATCATCAGGTGACAATGAATTCTTAGTAACCAGGTGATAAGAGAGCGAGAGGTTTCCTAGATGAACGGATGGGCAAGTTATGAGAATAGTACAATAAGAAGCTTGCTAACCAAGAAAAGGAATAGTAGTGGAGCCCTAGTGGATTTCTCTCTCTCGCTTTAGCTGGTAAGTGTTGAATTTGGACTTTGGGGCGGTTTCATTCACGTGAATCGGCAGCAATAATTAATGATGCTTTCATGTTATATATGACCACTTCCAACCTAAATAAATTTAATTATCCCATAATAATTTTTTTGGCGTACGCTAGAATGGTCTATGCTGAAATTTATTTAAACTACAAAAACGGAGATTCGAACAAGAAATTTTGGATGCAAGAATGAATATTCTTAAGCAACTAATTAAACTACAACAGTTTGTCAAATTTTAATTTAATAATTTAATGAACTTGTAAAACTCTTAGGGGCCAATTGCCCCCCACTTACAATGTCAGACCTAATTCCAAAATCTAACATTCATGCTTCATGATATTGCTACGCACCAAACACTCCGGTCATGATTCAGCCCCCCACTATATATATATATATATATAAGTTACAACATTGCATTTTGTCAAAATATATTAGGATGTGAAAAGCAAAATCTTGCAATGGCTTATGCCGATAGGTTCTTTCTCATATTGTTAATAATCTCAACTTTCTTCAACATTTTTTGTTTATTGGTATAAACAATATCAAAAAAGGACAAATCGAACACAGAACTTCGAGTGAGACTAAGTGCTCTTATATATCTCTCCCACTAATTCCTTTCCTCAATTTTCCCTTATTTCTCCAGCAATAAGATCATCCACGTGTGTGGAATTATGACTAGGATTTACGAATCACTTAAACCTGCAATCTCAATGCATGAAGCCATGAACCAGCTGCCTCTCATTGGATTGGCGCCAAATGAAAGGGGATGCAAGCATGGCTAGCTCATGCATCCAATTTTTCCAATGGGCATATACATACACTGTACCATGTTTTAGGCTGACAATAATAATATCCATTTTTTGGTTTAAGTTTACCTGTGGGTGGTGGCCGGTGGGTGGTGCCGGACTCGTTGGACAAAGCATTAAAAAAAAATCACCAAAAACCTGAGAACATGATGCATGTGAGAGTAAATTATTAAAAATTTATTTTAAGGGTTGACCATCACAATGTATCATCATTCATATAATCAACGATGTTGGCACTTTGGGTAAAGTCGGAAAACGATCTTGTAGTTTATGCAGAAGTCAAAAAGAAAAGGAAAGCGAAACTATGGGGTGTTTGATTAATCGGATTAAGACTGGATTAAACTACTTAACACTAATATTAGTCTATATTAGGTTGATTAATAACGGAATAAGTTAATATTATATACTTTCTTTGTTGACTTGTTTTACGCAATTTAAAAATGAGAGGCCGGAATAAAACCCACCTAATTTAAAACGAGAGGCTTGAATAAACCCAAGCTAAAACCAAAGCGAACCAATTCGAATTAATTTTCTTCAATTAGTCAAAATCAAACCAAACCAAATCAATCATATGTATCAAACAGTGGTATATGAGGAAGCCCCACGCAACGCATGGCGCGCATGCTTACCTTGCCAATGAAATTATAAGCATAAGAAAACATAGAAAATTATCATTGCTATTTAATCATTTTCCATCCATCTTTTCTTGTGGTCAATTTGTTCCATCATGATGCTTTCAGATTCGGATGTTCTTTTGCTATGTATAATCAAATTATGTTTACGGTCAAAATCATGTCGGTTGAGGTATATGTTTGTTGAGAATGTGAATCTCACATCTGAGAATTCTAACTTTTTTGTGATATTGAATAAAATCCTTTCTATTTGCAATTAATATCCATTGTTTATGAACTAACACATGAATATTGGCATATGCTATTGGTACCGTTCTAAAAATTTCCGCCTAACTCTGCCTAGGCGCTAGGCAGTTGACCACCGTCCCGATTAATCTCTAGGAGTTTGAATATTAAGAAAGTAAACCTAGACCTGCTTAGACATCCACCTAGCCCGCCTAAACCAACGTAGGCACCCATCTAGGTTGCGACTCTTACTTAGACAGAAAATTGATAACTTTCATTTTGCATTTTATTTTGTCAATAAAATGTAAGAGACTTTTTAAATACTTGGATGAACACTCATTACATTCTTATTCCCCATGTTTTCAATATGTTATAACACTTTATAATCTATATGTTATTTTATTATTCAATTGATATATCACATACAATTATGTGTTTTTCAAGTATAAATAGGCACTTATTTACACAATGTATAATAAATTTATTTAAATCCGCTTTGTCCGCCTAGGCCCCAGTTCACCGTCCGACTAGTATTTAGCGTCTTTTATAACCTTGGCTACAGGTGGATTGTCTTGATGATTTGGGTATTACTCTTCAACTCACTACGTCATGGTTTCAAATCCCCTTCCTCCCCTTAGTGTAGAATATCGTTTGTACTAGTTTAAAAGAAGAAAACAATAGTTTTAACTTTTGTTTAAGTTTAAAATTTAATGCTGAGAAAAACAAATTTGTAAATCCCGTCTTAGGGCTCATTTTATAATCATTTAGCTTTTATTTTTTATTTTTTTATTCTTGTTTCTTAGAGATCAAAGAAAATACATGCATGAAATGAGGAATAAAGAAGGGTGGAAGAACTTCTCTCCTTTTGTGAGAGTCTTTCTCTCCACCCCATGAGAGCCCTTCAGTCTGTGTGTTAAGTTTTCTTTCTGATTTCATCTCCTCCGCCACCGGCCCTTGCCATGGCCTGGGTCGGTGGCTCTCGGGTTTAGTTCTCTCTGCAACTTTTTTGCCGCTCGTCACTCATCTGTGCTTTAATTTTCCAAATCCTATGCCATCAATTTCAATTTCTTTCCACCATCTTTATCATCCTCCATCTCCTAGGCTTTCCTCTAACCCATTTGATTTCGGATTTGTAGCTACTTTTAAATGCGTTTTGTCACGCTTTTCTCGGGTTGTGCGTAGAGCTCTGGTGCAGGTGATCTCACCACCACATCTCATGGAGGCTCGGGTGTTTACACCACCACCTCCCATCATGGATTTATCTTCGACGGCTTTGTTGCCTTCGGTGACTATGTTGCTGCTGAGTTTTCTCACTAGCTTCCTCTGTTTAGCTACAGATCTGTCATCTCTGGTGCTTTGTGAAGGTTGTGGGAGTCGTCTTTCCATCATTTTTGTGGTATTGCTTGGCTGGATTTCTGACGTTTGTTGGACGGGAGGTCTCCGACGGTGCTTCGGCGGAAGTTGCAAGGAAGTTAGGGTTTCTGTTTCTGGGCTCAAACTTTTGGTTTAGGCTTTGTTTTGGGGGTCCCTATTTTGTTTGGGCTTTTCTTGTATTTGGGCCTCTTTCTATTGTACTTTTGTGTGGTTTAGTAATATATCTTCCGCTTCTCCAAAAAAAAAAAAAAAAAAACAAAAAGAAAAAAAGAAGGGTGGAAGAATGGCGGTGGGAGACGAGTGAAAAATGAAGGAGAATGTACTACTCCATATACATTTCTTCTACTTCACTCTCATTACCATTTTTCTATGTATTCTTGTTCATCCTTCTCCCATATAATTCCCTCATTTCTAGCACAAAAACAAACATAAAATGGTCTTCAAACGAAACCTTTAGCGTAACCATATGTTTGCAAATTCCAGAGGTTGGATAATAATTTCAGGTCCTTTGCCCATTTTAAGTTGAACCCAACAATCTTTACCTGGGTCCTCCTATATTTTGATGGTCATGACTCATTAAGGTTTTTGCATGCCTCTTCTCAAAAGTCAGTCAGAAAACGTTGTAAATGATCTTCTTGGCCAGTGACAACCACCTTACACCAACTTCACATTTCCATAAACCCAACAATAATTTACACAAAACTAATGCCCCAAAACAATTATAACGAGAGCTACAGCCTACCATAACTTCTATTCCAATAAACACAAGCACCCAAAGGAATTTTGCACCTCAAAACTGTTGACTTTTGTATTTTAGGTAGGATCCCTAATTGATTGTAATTCCGTGTATTCTCATGTAATCACTTGTAATTAGTTCTCTTTCCATTTATGTTAGGGTTGTAAACCTATAAGTACCTCTTATTGAGAAGAATACAATACAATTCAAAGCATTCTCTTCTTGGCACCAGAGCCAGGTTAAGAAAAATAAAAATATTATTATTATCGCAATTTGTCCGGAGAACAGAAATCGCTGTGCAGCCTGTTGTGCCACGCACTATGAAACCAGCGAGCGACACCGTCATTGCTAATTCGAGTCCACCGAAGACCACCGCGCATCCAATTGTGTACCATGCCTGTCCGACCAACGAGCAACATCATTGTTGCTGACCGGAGTTCACCGAACCGATCCCTGCATCCATTCACGACCCACTGCTGCATCACATACTCACTATGCATCGATCTGATCAAACCGAACAGGAGAGTAGGATCAATCGTGACCGATTCAAGTCGCGTGCATTGGTTGCCGAAGCTAAGACAAATTCTAATCATACAAGTAATGATGGTAAGGCTTTAAAAATTTCTGCATCTGTTATGAATAGTACATGGATAATTGATTCTGGTACTACTGAACATATGACTTGTGATTCTAGACAGGTCCAAACCCTAAAACCATCCACCAATACTATAGTTAGTGTTGCCAATGGTAATGTTGTCCCCATTATTGAGGAAGGCGATGTCTCCCTCCCTGATACCCTGAATCTTAACTCCGTACTTGTTGTTCCTTCCCTTGACTATAATTTATTATATGTTGCTCAAATAACTGTTGCCCTACATTGCCTTGTTATTTTTTGGCCTTCCTTTTGTGTTTTTAAGGACATTCGGACTCGTAAGACGATTGGTTATGGTATTCGGAGGGGAAAGCTCTACTACTTGGAGCTGACATCGAACAATTCTCAAAATTTGACTCAAGCTCTTGCCGTGGAAGGATCTCATGGGGAGAGGGATAAAGCTTCAGAGGTTTGGTTATGGCATCGTCGACTTGGACATGCTTCTTTCGGCTATTTATGAAGGTTGTTTCCTAGCCTATTTGTTAAGCATGACGTTTCTATCTTTAAATGTGGTGTTTGTGAAATGGCTAAAAGTCATCGCACTTCATTTCCGCCCAGTATGAATAAAAGTTCAGTTCCATTTATGATAATTCATTCTGATGTTTAGGGGCCATCTAAAACTGCTACGTTTGGTGATGCTTATTGGTTCGTTACTTTTATTGATGATTGCACACGTATGACTTGGGTATGTTTGATGAAGTCCAAAAGTGAAGTTCCTTCTTTGTTTCAGCAGTTTTATAAAATGGTACAAGTACAATATAAGTCCCACATATAGGTTCTCAGGAACTCTGACCTTCGTGCCTTTCTTGATCATCATGGCATTGTTCATTAAACCACGTGTCCATATACTCCACAACAAAATGGGGTTGCAAAACGCAAGAACCGTCAGCTTTTGGAGGTTGTTCGTGTTTCTTTGCTCGAGGCTTATCTCCCGTTATCCTATTGGGGATAAGCCCTCACCTCAGTTGCGTATCTCATTAATCGTGTTCCATCTCGATCCGTTGATTTTCAAACACCACTTCAGGCTCTCTCCTCACACGTTGATGCTCATGCAGTCCCCAATCTTCCACCTCATGTGTTTGGCTGTGTGGCCTTCGTTCATCTTCCTAAATAGCAGAGGAGTAAGCTTGAACCTCGGGCCTAACGATGTGTATTTGTGGGGTATGCCTCAAATTAGAAGGGATATCGTTATTACCACCCTCCGACGAAAAAGTTGTTTGCCACTATGGATGTTGCCTTTCATGAGAATGATACGTACTTTGCCAGTCCTGAGTCTTCACTTCAGAGGGAGAATCAAATAGAAGTTCAAACTCTTGACTATACTATTCCGGAGACAAATAGTATGAATGATTTAGATTTAGGTGGTGATGTCTTGGAAATAAGTGGTGATCATTCACAAGAAAATAATAATGTGAATGAATTAGAGGTAAGTGGTAATGTCTTGGAGACAAGTGGTGATCATTCACATGGAAACAATGTTGAAAACTTTGAAAGTAACGAGTTGACTGCACCAGATAACTCACAGCCTTCATCTCCACCTGACAGCTCACTGCCAGTTTCTTCACCAGCGGACAACCCTGTGTTGCCAACTACCTCACAATCGATCTCACCGCCCTTGAGCCCCAATAACCATAATCAATTGCCTTCGATCCCTGATGCACCACCGCCACGTCGCCTCCCTGACTGTGTAAACCGAGGTATTCCTAGACCTACTTATGAAGCTGACCCTAAATGCAAAACTAGGTATTCAATGAATAAGTCTAACCCTGAATCCAATGTGTTATACCCATTAACTAATTATGTGTCGACCAGTCACCTGTCAGAATCAAATAAGTCATTTGTGTATCAATTATCTACTGTATCTATTCCTAACAGTGTGCAAGAGGCTTTAGCTGATCCACGTTGGCAAGCAGCAATGAATGAAGAGTTAAAGTCTTTGAAGAAGAATGCTACCTGGGAGATCACAGACTTGCCAGCTGATAAGAAACCTGTGGGATGTAAATGGGTTTATACTATGAAGTATAAAGCTGATGGGACGGTGGATCGCTTCAAGGCAAGACTGGTAGTAAAAGGATACACTCAAAAATATTGAATTGACTATACATATACATTTGCTTATGTGGCCAAGATCAACATCATTCGTGTTTTGGTTTCATTGGCTGCAAATCTTGATTGGCCGTTACAACAATTTGATGTGAAGAATGCCTTCTTGCATGGAGATTTGACAGAAGAGATTTATATGGATCTTCCACCTGGATGTAATGCTCCAGATAAATACAAAAGAAAGGTGTACAGGTTGAAGAAATCCTTGTATGGCTTGAAGCAATCTCCTCGAGCATGGTTTGGAAGATTCACAAATCTATGAGAGCATTTGGTTACAGACAAAGTAACTCCGATCATACTTTGTTCCTGAAAAGACAGAATGGGAAGCTTACTGCACTTATTATGTATGTAGACGATATGGTGGTAATAGGTAATGATCCAGAAGAACGTGCGGCCTTGCAAAGATACCTCTCTACAGAATTTGAAATGAAGGACCTTGGATCCCTGAAATATTTTTTAGGGATTGAGGTGTCGAGAAGCAGTTCTGGAATTTTCTTGTCTTAGAAGAAGTATATTATTGATTTGTTGCACGAAACTGGCATGTTAACTTGTCAGCCAGTAGCTACACTATTAGAAGAAGGATTGAAATTTAGTGTTGATTATAATTAAGTATCAGTTGACAAAGGAAGATACCAAAGGTTAGTAGGCCGTTTGATGTATTTGGCACACATAAGATCGGACCTTGCTTATGCCTTGAGTGTAGTAAGTCAATACATGCATGATCCTAGAGAACAATATATGAATGCCGTGATGAGAATATTGCGATATTTGAAGGGAAGTCCGGGCAAAGGAATTTTGTTTAAAAGGAATAATCACTTTAGCGTTGAAGGTTATACTGATGCAGACTGGGCAGGTTCAATTGACGAAAGGCGCTCTACATCAGGTTAATTTACGTTTGTTGGGGGTAACTTGGTTACATGGAGAAGTAAGGAACAAAATGTGGTTGCCCGTTCCAGTGCAGAAGCCGAATACAGAGGTATGGCTTTGGGAATTTGTGAAATTTTGTGGCTTAAGCTTCTGTGAAGCGATTTGGGTATACAACATGATCAGCCTATGGAATTATTTTGTGATAATAAAGTTGCCCGTGACATCGCACATAATCCGGTACAACATGATAGAACAAAGCATGTTGAAGTTGACCGGTTCTTCATCAAAGAAAAATTGGAAAGGAAAATAATTGAAGTACCGGCGATAAGAACAGAATATCAGTTAGCAGATATCCTCACAAAAGTTGTTTCAAGTCACAAGTTTTCAAGTTTCTTACACAAGTTGGGTATGAGCGACATATATGCACCAACTTGAGGGGGAGTGTTGACTTTTGTATTTTAGGTAGGATCCCTAATTGATTGTAATTCCGTGTATTCTCATGTAATCACTTGTAATTAGTTCTCTTTCCATTTATGTTAGGGTTGTAAACCTATAAGTACCTCTTATTGAGAAGAATACAATACAATTCAAAGCATTCTCTTCTAGAACAAGACTTCATTCCAATTAGAGAAACAATTTCGTATCGGGCTTCGGGTATCGAATACTCTGCATTTTCAATTGTTAGATCTTTGGTAAAAAAACAAAAACCAAGAATTTTCGTTGATGATGGAATGCATAGACCGCATTGGAGGATTTTCTGCACCGGGATTCTTGGCTTTAGATACCTAGTCGATGATAAATGACCAAGATATAGCAAAAAATTCGGTGTATAATGCACCGGGGCATAATAGAATTTTTAATGCAGTGGTTATATGAATTACAACCTCAGTGTCATATCTTACGCTTGGACTTCTTCCAATCCAAGAAAGGCGGTGTTGAGTGGTAGGTGCTGGCGTCGCTGGGTCAGCAATGTTCAACTTGTGTTTTTTTGGGTGCATCATGCATGTGGTAGGCCTGGTCAAGGATTCTACAACTTGCATTCTGCTTGTGATTTGTGAAAGTTGGCAACTTAAATGAAGATGCAAGCAATGTGCAACATAGCCAAGAATCATATCAATCAATTCAATACAACATATTGTTATCGTTCGATTGTAAAAACATACAAGCGGCTTTAATCTAGGCCGCCTTAATACGATTATTCAGCATCAGCTAAACGAAATTGTTACTGAATAGCGACTAGGTAGTTCTAGCATTCAATTGATCACTACAAATTGCGAGAGCACCTGAAACACGGACTAACCAGATTTTTCGTCCCCACCGAAATTTGATTGCAGAAAGTCTGTTTGGTTAAGATGACTAACATCACCCGAGGATTTTACGGCCCATTTGTCGTCATCGTACAAGTGAAATATGTGGATCGATGTATTGGCTACTTTGCCTATAGACTTGCCATTTGGGTAACCTTTCTTGAGGAGTGTTCTGATGACCCCACCATGAGTGACCACAACTACTCGCTCTCCTGCAATTGAAACAAACCACGATATAAGCATTCAAATTGTTATTTGTGTCGCCCTTGATCTAAATTGGCATTTGTTGTTGCAGCTTAGTTATAATTTGAAAGGCAAAACGTGTCTTGATTGCATTAGAATAGTTTATACAAAAATATAATGATCTAAAAATGGTCATTCCACTCTACGACCTGTGTCACATTCAAAGAACTCGTTAGTTTTTCTCAAGGACTCGTGATCTCAAAATGAAAAAATGCATATTGGATCATTCAGTTCACAAACTAACTAAAATTTTATTAAAATATTTTGAAAATTCCATAGCAGTAAAGATACAAATGAGAAATCCCCCTCGTGCTACCGTACCTTTGTGTTTATTGCCAATTCGCTGCAATGAAGATGTGCAGCGTCGATGAAGTTGATCAAGACTTTCTCCACCCCCCTACATTTGTAGAATAGTGAAATAAACATAAACTTGTATTGTGATGTCCAAAGCTAAAATTAATGCCCCTGAGCAGAATAATTTTAGGGTATCCATTATCATAATTACATGTTGGCCGATTTTTCACTCGTTTTAACCATGATATCTCATGCTATGTGACGATAGCCATTACCATGAAAAAACAGTAGAGTCCGTAGATATAGATTATCAATTAGACATCTATTGCATGATTACGCAAGAAAGAACAATACCAATACCACAATCTTATATCTTATGAGTACCCTCTTTCTCCAACCCAAACCAGAGACTAGAACATCAACCTCAGTCGGGTGTGAAGACAGGCAGTACCAAGATTTCAGAATGACAGGAAAAAATCTATAACTTCAGCTGCAATAGACTAGCAGTAGTGGGAAGGACTTGCCCCGTATATACCTACATAGAATGAGCTAGGCTACAAGCCAAGCTGACAATTATCAGGCCTAGTAGAGCCAGATTAAGGCACACAGACCAATTCCATAAATCTCTCATTGGAATACTTTTGTAATGCGGATGTTAGATTACTAACAAAATTCAAAGAAGTACCAACTGTTATATACCTAGGCCCAAAGTACAAGAAGATTGCTTACTAGGATCTCTTGACATGTCTCATGAGATAAAAAGGCATGGTGAGCCTGAGGTTTAAGTTTGGCAAGTTCATGGTAAACAAGTCCTTGAAGATCACCTAAATGCCTTTCTCGTAAATCAGGATATGTTACAACCTGAAATTTTACCCAACAGTCTTTACATATGATATAACGAAAAAAAAAATTTCTCTCATCCAAATTATGCATTTGGCTTCATATTAATAAATTGATTTATCCAATTCCAATTTTCGGTGGCATGTATTTGGATGAGTTGATTACCAAGACTTTGACTCCATAATTTTACTTTACTTATTGCCAAACCACAGTAAATCTATATTTATATCATGCAGCTTCCAATTTCATGTCTGTCTGTTTTTCTAGTTTAGAGAATCAAGAAAACACTTGGTGGCACTATCTACATTATTTGTTATTGCAATAAAAACCGGTACTATCTTTCATGGAATCTAATTTAATAGATGCAGCAGGGAGGTAAAAAAAGATTAGCTACCGATAGCCCACCACACTTGGATGCAATTATCTGTGCAGTCTCATAAACTCGACTCAGATCAGAAGAATATACGAGGGAGATTTTGGGATCCTTGGATAATCTATTACCCACCTTCAGGGTGCAAACAAAAACTTTGTCAGAGATTAACAAGTAAAAGGTATGGCTTAAAACCGTCGTGTGTGTTCCTCAAAAAATGGGGATCCCTTCCCTTAAAGATTCTGTGTGTATATAAAATATATATAGTTCGTAACTTACTGCAGCTGCTTGCTGCCTCCCAGCATCGTTTAACTCAACATCCAAATGACCCTGCCCAACATGAATTTAGTTTTCAGAAAAGAAGGGTAAAACACACTAATGATCCAGGAAGTTTACCCATGTCTCACTTTGGTCATCCAATTCAGATCACAATGTCCCTGAACTTCATTTGATATCTCCAAATGACACTTGGCATAATGGCTGTTACCTTTCCCATATAAAACAAAGACGTGACAGGCATCTGGCCATTTTTAAGGGTTATTTCTGTTTTCTACAGGAACCATGAGAAGAAAATAATAATAAAAAAGAATTGGAGGTTCTTAGAATTGCTGGCCACTCTTTCCAGGGAATTTCTTTTAGCTACTGTAGCATCCCAAGCTTGGCGGCTGCCGTACCCCCAAAGTCAGTGTTCACTGATCGACCCGCACTTGATTTTTTTTTTCTCTTAAAAAGAGCAAAATAGTGTCTTCCATAGGCAACCATCTAAAGCACCTCATTCTCTTTTCTCCCGCAGTTCCTTCGGTGTGACATAAATGCCTCTACCAAAGAGCAGTGCATGTGATGCGTGACCATTTTTGACAGGAAAGATAACTGATGTCATGCCAAGGGGCACTTTAAATCATTTTACTGAAGTTCAACGGAATTAAGCGACCCATTTCGAAATTTTATGAACTAAACACAAACATCGGTCAAAGTTCAGAGGAAAATGTTCATTAACCGCGAGGTCAATTACATAGTCACGAAGCAGCGGAAAATGTTTGTTGGGGATAAAACAACAACACTATAATCCCATAACAATTTCCGATAGAATACTACACAATGCATCACTTGTAACCTTACATACCATTTTCATTCTCTTAAGAACTACTTGCTTACCAAGTTCAATATTATTGCAGATTCGCAGAGTAAACAAGCCGCGAAATTTGGAATATTAACATAAAATTTTAGATTGTGCTATGAGCTGACCTAAATCATGCACCTCTACTCATCAAACAACTAACAAAACGACCTAGTTTAAGTGAAAAAGAGGACCTGTATTCTACGGTCAGCGTTCCAGACCGTTTCGCCGTGGCGAACTACGATGATCTCCGCGTAATCCGAACTCAAACAGCTGCATTGAATTCCCAGGATTAAAAATAAAGAAAATTGAATCCAAAGCTTTCATTTTTCAACTTATTACTTTTTCCAGCAATCGAAGATTCGATATACAAACCCTAATTGACGAACCATGCGATTGGAAGGAAACGGAGGATCGAGGTGCAAGGAGAATGAGAGGGAGATCGGACCTGGAATCGGCGTCCGCCATGGATGAATCGGGAACTGAGACCGCCGCCGTGGATGACTACTCGGCCGTACTGAGCCAATGCTGAGCTGCGAGCTCCGTGAGGCGCGAGCGGGTTGACTGAGAGTGAGAAAATTTAGAGTGCTCATTTCATTAATTAATTTTCAGGATCCGAAAAGAATGAAAAGGAATCTTATTCTTTCTGAAAATAGTGGAATCTAAATTGTTGGTAAAAAGACAAAGGAATCTAATTTTTGTCGCAGGCCTTGGTTTTCCCACCAAATAAGTGAAATTTATAATTGGGCTAAGCCCAAAATGGAGACGCTACGATATGAACAGAAATGGGTTTTATTGGCCTAAACTATGTTTTGATCCTTGTATAAATGAATTTTGGCTTTGATTTTTTTTATTTATTTATAGTGAAATTTCACTTTGATTTTTTTTTTGTCAAACAAGATTATTTTCATTAAAAACTAGTACAAGGCTAAAAAAAAGTCAGCTAAACAACAACAGATAAGGTAAAAGGCACAAGTAAAAGGAGAACAAGAACCCAAGATACAACAGGAGGCTCACAAAAACTTAGGCCCGAAGACAGCAAAAACAAATAACAAATCGAGGATACCACACAAATTGAGGATACCACTATTACTGTGGCTGAAGCTACGGCTTTGAGCGAAGGGAAAGAGATTCAGAGGTTGATGGTGGAGAGAGACTCTTTGCTCGTTATCCAACTTGCTTGTGGTGAATGGAAGCCCCCCCCCCCCCCCCCCCCCCGGGGCACATTAGCCAGGTTATCAGTGATATTAAAGGATTAGCGCTTGAATTTGCAGAGATTTCATGTCACCACATCTTTCAAGAAGCAAATTTTGTTGCTGATGCTCTTGCTCATGTTGGCCTGTCGCTTGGTAACCCTAATGTTGGGATCATTGTCTTCCACATAAGGCTTTAAATGCCCTTATATTCGACTCTGGGGTTAATGGTTTTGTTAGAGGTTTTTGTCTTTAATATATTTTGGATTATCAAAAGAAAAGAAAAAAAAAATAACAACAACTGATGTTGCCGTCACATTTTCGAAGGAAGCCAAACTCCGAACTGAGAAAATAGACATCGAATCCAAGTCCCCTTTTATGAACCCCTGCAAAAATATACAAACAAATTACCTTATGGATAGAAATTGAGGCTAAGGGGTATGTAAAATACCATTTTTTTGTGGTGAAGGTAGTAGAACACTTGACCTCGATGAGGATCTAGCGTACCGGCTGGGGGAAGGGAAGTGAGGGAGGGAAGTGGATCTGATATCCAATTTCTAATTGACGCCCGCAAATCCGAGCACTGGATGATGTGGGAATGGAATATCACGGCTAAGGAGGAGGGAGGAAGGAAAAGTAAATAATATAAAGCAATATAAGGAGGCGAAAAACGCCGGATAAGGGCCATGAAGCCCAAATATGAGACAAGGGATAATTGAGACCAAGCTCAAGGAAAATTGAGATAAAACTCATAGGAGAACCAAAAAAAGAAGGAAGATGAGTGGAAAAGGGGAAGGATGAGGGGGTGGGATGTTGTGAGGGGGAAGGGACAAAGGAGACGAGAGGGGGGAAATTAAGGAGGGAAAGGGCAAAGGAGAAGGGATGGAAGGAGTAGGAAAAGAGGGAGGGAGTAGCGGGCTCCCGCTACACCGAGCAAGAGCAAGGGGCGGCGATTAAAACTTTGATCTAGGTTGGATTTTTGCAGCAGCACAAAGAGAGTTCAGAGAGAGACAATGACTTAATCAAATCATTTCGTTTTTAGTTTTTTTTTTGTATTTCGTTTCTATGTAAATTTTTTTAAAAACTGAAAATTGGTTAAGTATGAAAACTGAAACAAAGAAACTAAAAACTACCTTCTTAAGTTTTCAAATGTTGATGGTTTTGATTCTTACTTTCCATTTTTTAAAGAAATGAAAACTTAAAACTGAAATGGTTATCAAACGAGACATTGATTTTGTCCATAGTTATCGGAAAAAAGGGCATATGAGTGACAATAGATTAACAGTTTTTAGGAATTAGATTTCACATATATCGTCATTTCATGTATAAAAGTATATTTATTTTCAAGAATTGTTATTGGCTCTCCGAAAATAATTTTGCACTCAGTCAATCTTTTTTTCCATCCGTAAGGGTGGATTATAACTTTTTTTTTTGGAAGGACAATACTTCCCTCATTCCATTTAGAGAAACAATTCCAGCTCATAGCAGAATTTTTGGATAGACTGCATTTTTAAAATGATAAATTATCTTATGCATGAACTTCTTCAATTCAAGAATCATATCAATCAATACAACATATTATTATCATTCGATTGTAAAAACATATCGCCGGCGTTAATTTACGCCGCCTTAAAGAGATAAGTCAGCATCACCTAAATGAATTTGTTACTGAATACTGACTAGGCAGTTCCAGCATTCAATTCATTATTACAAATTGCGAGAGAACCCGAAACACGGTCGAACCAGATTTTTCGTCCCCACAGAGAGCCGTTACAGAAAATCTGTTTGGTTGAGGTGACTAACATCACCCAAGGATTTGACGGTCCATTTTTCGTCATCGTACAAGTGAAATATGTGGATCGATGTATTGGCCACTTTGCCTATAAAATCGCCATTTGGGTAACCCTTCCTGAGGAGTGTTTCTATGACTCCCCCATGAGTGACCGCAACTACTCGCTCTCCTGCAATTGTAACAAGCCGGGATATAAACATTCAGATTGTCATTTGTGTCGCCATTGATCTAACTTGGCATTTGTTATCGCGGCTTAGTTATGACATGTGTTGCATTCGACAAAGAACCAGTTAGTTTTGTTATGTACTCATGTAATCTCAAATAAAAAGTTTACAAATTCCATAGCAGTATAAATCCAAATAAGACATCCGCCCGTGATAATATACCTTTGTGTTTATCGCCAATCCGCTGCAACGAAGATGTGCAGCGTTGATGATGTTGATCAAGACTTTCTTCAGCACCCTGCATGTGTAGGATAATGGAATAAACATAAATGTGTATTGTATGATTTGGCAAGAAAGAACAATACTAACATTACAATCTTATATGCTATGAGTCGTCTCTCTTTGAGTGCGAAGACAGGCAGTACCAAGATTTCAGAGACAGTCCAAAATCAAGGCGCACGGATCAATTCCATAAAATCTCTCATTGAAGTACTTTTATAATCCAGATGTTAGATCTACGTACAAAATTCAAACAAGTACCAACTGTTATATGCTTAAACTCAAAGTACAAGAAGATTGCTTACCGGGAAATCATTACTCGTGTCACCAGATAAAAAGGTCAGGTGAGCCTCAGGATAAAGTTTGGGAATTTCATGGTATACAAGTCCTTGAAGAACACCTTTATGCCTTTCTCGTAGATCAGGATCAGTTACAACCTGAATTTTAACCCAAAAGTCCTTTTACATTTGGCTTCAGATTAAAATTTGATTTGATCCAGTACCAATTTTCTGTAGCATGTATTTAGCTGAGTTGACTGCATGGACTTATTAGCGAACCGCGGTAAACTTATACACGCAGCTTCCAATTTCATGTCTGTCTATTTTTCTAGATTAGAGCATCAAGAATGCACTTGCGGTACTACATACAGTATTTTTAATGAAATCCGCTACTACCATTTACAGAATCTGCTTTCCTTTAGTAGATGAAACAAGGAGGTACAAAAAAAAAATTACCTACCTTTAGCCCACCACACCTAGAGGCAATCATCTGTGCAGTCTCATAAGCTCGACTCAGGTCGGAAGAATATACGAGGGAGATTTTGGGATCCTTGGATAATCTATCACCCAGCTTCAGGGCATAAACGAAAAATTTATCAGACATTAACAAGCAAAAGGGTAAGACTCAAAAGTGTCATATATGCTCCTCAAATAGCATGTATATATGCAGTTTGTAACTTACTGCAGCTGCTTGCTGCCTCCCAGCGTCATTTAATTCAACATCAAAATTCCCCTGCCAAACATAAATTTACTTTTTTTAGAAAAGAAGGGGAATTGCACTAAGGATCCAGAAAATCTACTCATGCTTGGTGCCTGTCGTGGCAGCGCCTCCTCGATGCACACTTAATGTTTTTCTCTTACTTTAAATGAGTAATATAGTGTTCTTCATAGGCAGATATCGAAACCACCTCATTTTCTTTTCTCTGCGGTTCCTTTGGAGTGACAAAATGCCCCTAAGAAAGCGTGGCGTGTGTGATGCATGATCATTTTTGACAGGAAAGATAACAGATGTCCACTTTAAATCATTGAATAGAAGTTAAAGAGGGCAAAGTGACCTATTCCAAAATTCACGTACTAAACACAAACATCAGTCAAAGTACAGACTACAGAGGGTATTCCTCTAATTTACTGAAAACAAAGAAACCAGAAAAGCCTTAATCAGCGATTCAAAGCCAGTAGAAAGGTATGCAGATATATAAATGACGAACAAAAAATATGTTACCCTACCAGCAATGCCAATGACAGTCACGTAATAGCGAAAAATGTCCATTGAGGATAAAACAACATTATGATTCTAAAATACCATTTTCATTGTCTTAATGATTACTTGCTTAACAAGTTTGATATCATCCGGAGTTTATTAGAACATATTAAGATTTTAGATTGTGCTATGAGCATATCAGCTAACTCAAAACTTACACCTCTACTCATCAAACAACTAACAAAACGACGTAGTTTAAGTGAAAAAGAGGACCTGGATTCTACCCTCAGCATTCCAGACTGTTTCGCCGTGACGCACTACAATGATCTCCGCGTAATCCGAGTCAACACAGCTGCATTGAATCCACAAGATGAAAAAAAGGATTGAATTTAAAGCTTCATTTTTTTCAATTTATTGACGAAGTATGCGATTGGAAGGAAACGGAGAATTGAGGTACAAGCCTACAAGGAGAAAGAGAGGGAGATCGGACCAGGAATGGGACTCCGCCATGGATGAATCGAGAACTGACGACGCGGCGGTACCGAGTCAACGCTGAGCTGCGAGCTCCGTGAGGCGCGAAGGGGTTGAGTGAAAGTGAGAGGTTAAGCGTGCGCATTGCAATCATTGTTAATTAAATAGAAGAAGAGTCAATTGTTTGTGAAAAGACATGGAATCTTTGTTGCAGGCGTTTACTTTCCCACCAAATATGGAAAATTGTCACAGTTTTTTGTCTTTTATTTGTGCATAAAAAAATGACGATGGTTTGAAATCACGTCATTTTGCTCTATAAATGCTACAATTCTTTAAACCTGAGTTGTTATTACTTCTGATTCTTTATGAAATGTTTATTTTTCTGAGCGAGTTCAACTATATAATCATTTATGCTCTTTTTGTTACAAGCAATCTTCTGTATGGCCTGGTAATAAATTTATTTAAAGCTTTTTAATCCGAGTCAACACAGCTGCATTGAATCCACAAGATTATAAGAACCATTGAATTTGAAGTTTTTTTTTTTTTTTTTTTTTTTCAATTTATTGACGAAGTAGGCGATTGGAAGGAAACGGAGGATAGGGTTACAAGGAGAATGAATCGGGAGCTGACGACCCCGTCGTACAAGTCAACGCTGAGCTGCGAGCCACGTGCGGCGCGAGGGGGTTGAGTGAAAGGCAACAGGATTCTTGCCGAATCATTTTCATAGGTATTCCGTGATCGTGGCCGTTCATCGTACATCCTGTAGTCAGTTTTCGTTAGGTGCTATTTATATTTAATTTTAAATTTTAAATGATTTCTGACCGTATGATGTACGATAAACGGTCACGATCACGAGATTCCTGGAACTCGCAGGAAATGACCCTTTTCCGTGTGAAAGTGAGAGGAGAGCACTTAGACCGCGTTGCAGTCATCTATTCTATTATATATAAAGAGAATGGAAAAGGTGAATAGTATTTTGGTGTCACTAAGCTTCAATAAAAATATTTGGACAAAAATAGCCCTAAGACAAAAAACTTCAAAGGCCCAAAATAATGCATCAAATATGGTAGGGGCATTTTCGTCATTTTAACAGTATTTTTTTTAATAATTAATGTTTTTGTGATTTTATTTTATTTTATTTTAATTAGTACCTCACAATAGGTTAGCAATAATGTGATTTAATTTCTCTATTTTTAAACACGTTCAAAACATCTTAAGAGACGTTTAATGTCGGTTATAAAAATGGTCATTCACACGCGGATATTAATGTGATTAAATTAGTTGTCAAATGATTTTTTTTTTTTAACAAACGATATTATCTACACTAAGGGAGAGGGGGTAGGCTTAGCCTTACAATGGGCTAGCAATAATGTGATTCAATCAGTTATTCATTAAATATTATTTTCTCTATTTTAAACATGTTCAAAACATCTTAAGATGCGTGTAATGTCGGTTATAAAAAAAGATCTTTCGCACAAGGATAATAATGTGATTAAATTACATTAAATTAGTTGTCAAATGATTTTTTTTTTTTTTTAACAAACGATATTATCTACACTAAAGGGGAGGGGATGGGCTTAGCCTCACAATAGGCTAGCAATAATATGATTCAATCAGTTGTTTATTAAATATTATTTTCTCTATTTTTAAACACGTTTAAAACATTTTAAGATGCTTGTAATGCCGGTTATAAAAAAGGTCTTTCACACGCGGATAATAATGTGATTAAATTAGTTATCAAATGATTTTTTTTTTTTAACAAACGATATTATCTACACTAAGGAGGAGGGGTGGGCTTAGCCTCACAATAGGCTAGCAGTATTTTGATTCAATCAATTGTTTATTAAATATTATTTTCTCTATTCTTAATATAAATTTTATAGAGACCGATTTTATTATGTGAATTCAGCTGCTTTAATTGGTTTATGATATGTTTCTTCTAGCATGATCTAAGATTATTCATTTACTTCAAATATTTGACTTTTCTTTTGTCAACTTATGTATATAAATATATTTAAAACGTATAAGTCATGCGTAGCATGACTTGATTCAAAAAATGTCTTCTACACGTGCGAGAGCGTGTGCATGAAGGCTAATTGTTAATTAAATAGAAGAAGAATCTGACTGTTTGTGAAAAGACATGGAACTTGCCAGGAATCTAGTTCTTTTGGCCGTTTACTTTCCCACCAAATAATGTATGTCAATTTTTTAGAAATTGAACATTTCTATGGTATATAAATACTGAAAATAAAAAATTAAAACTATTTTTTTTTTTGTAGTTTTTATAATAGGGAATTTTATTGTAATAAAAAGATGACATTTAGATTAAAACTATGACTAAGATCAAAATCTAATTTTAGTCCCTTGATACATTAATCACCTCATTTATTAATTAATTTTGATGTTTTAATTATTTCTCTTTTTCTTCCTAATTTTAATGTATTAATTATATTTCATTATAATTATAATTTTTATTTCATTCATCGTAATATATTTTGTTGTAAACCTTGAGAAAAACTTGTGTAGAGCTTGGCTTGCCACTGGATTTCCCTGAGTAACACTACAATCCACTAAAAACTCATCACGTGGCAAGTTTTAAATATAGTATTTTATCATTTTTTTATTTAAAATTCTCATAATTATATTTTCTACTAGTTAATATATACCATAGATTAATCTAATGTTTCCTTCTTCTTTTTCCCAAATATCCCTCCACTTTATGTTTTGCCATGGGTTTCCACTCTCTCCCAATTTCGTATTCCGTATTCCTCTGTTTCAAAAAAATTCGTAGGGAAAATGAACATCGTACTTTGCAGAAAACCAAACGAGCTTGAAAGGAGACGAAGTTATAGGTTATGGCTTTTCTTGACACTGCAAAGTCTGCAAATTACAAACTGAAAGTTAATGACTAAATTTTGTCATTTCTTCTTACTCTTGATGCCATTATAAAGTTTCATACCTTTTTTTTTTTTAACAGAAATTCAAATGACTGAATCTATATACGAGATGTTCAACACACTGAGCATGATAAATTAGCAAAGCCATCTGGCCAAAACAAAAAACAAAAAAATTGAATTAGCAAACCCTGTGTAGAATTACATCTGGAATTTATAATCGAATGGCTGAGTCTATTTAGAATTTGCATGCTTTTACACCACCAGCCCACAGACCGAAAAACAAGGTTCTCTTCTGAAGCTGCTAAAACTTTTATCTCATATGAAAGGCTGAAGAATAATAATATTAGAATACGTATAAAATATAATTTTGGGGTGTATTCATATTTTTATTTATTTTTTAAAATTTTTATAGGGCTCAAATAGTCATTCAAACAAGAGTATACAAGTTATTTAATAATAATTTTTTAGTGGCATGTATTCGACAATATCTTGAGTGTTAATAAAACAACAACAAAAAAAGGAAACTTCAGATTGATTCATGGTATATATTAATTAGTAGGAAAAAAGAATTAGGAGAATTTTAAATATAAAAGAATGATAAAATATTACATTTGAGACTTGTCACATGGCGAGCTTTGAGTGGATTGTAATGCTACTCAGCGAAGTCCAGTGGCAAACCAAGCCCCACACAAGTTTTTCAGATAAAGTAATTTTTGTTATACAATATATTTAGATATACCTTGTCTTCTTCATTTAGATACATCAAATTCATTATAATACATTTCGGTGCATACATTTAGGTACACACATTTCGGTATATATATTTTGATACAAAAATTTAGGTACATTAATTCAATATAATACATTTCGGTACTAACATTTAGGTACATTAATTGAGTCTTTCAACTTTGAAGAATGCTAAATAAAACTAATAAATTTAAAAACTTTTTTTGGTCAAAAAATAAATTAAAATGTGTTTAATAATAAATTTAAATATTTAATGGGAGAAATTGAACAAAATAAACATTAGTTAATTTGAATTAAGCACACATCAATGAACTATAATCAATATGTAATATAACGCCAGATTTTTATTAAATCTCAATCTTCTTCAAGGGTTGTTTTATTGGCACCCCATATATATGGTTGAATACACCCTACATACTTAAAACATCCTACACACACTTGTTTTATTTAAATAAACGATATTATCTACACTAAGGGAATGAGTGCTAATAGAAAAGTTCTTTTATATTTGGCTTGGTTTGGATCTTTATGTCACATTGTTTTCAACTGAAAACAGTTACTAAAAAAGTTTTTGATTTAAAAAAAAAAATTAAAATTAAAAACTAGAATAGTTATCAAACAAGCCTTTAATTTTATTCATTTATTTAAACAAAAATGGCACATGAGTTATATATATATATATATATATATATATATATATATATATATATATATATATTAATTTTTTAATCTACTAGAGGGATAATATATGCAAATTCAGTTAGTTGAGATTATCACGCCTTGATCCTGAGATACATCAGGATCAACATGTGACGTCACCAAGTACCTGTACGTCTCTCATGTCCCACTTCCGAGGCATGATCCAAAACCCAGTCAATGGTTCCACTATGCAGTAATTCTTCTTTTATTCCATGGCTGTATCTAACCTCTGTTAGACTGGCTACGTACCTTAAAACAGAATCAAGCCATTCTGAATTCACCATTATTAACCCCGACGTTTCTCATGGCATCTCTTAGCAGGAAAATAACATAAAGTTCCAGAATCACTAAATGGAACTCAACGAGTATAATTCACTAGATTCTAAACTATTTAAAAAAAATATATAAAACCAAGAATTCCATTTCATCCATCACATACCTCACACTATCTTCCAACGACAAGTCAACAATCACGATAAAATAATTGATCCAATGAATCAAAGAAGCACCATATTAACATTTAATTACATTAATCATCCATTAAGACCAAATATCACTTCACTAAGATTAATGGAGCCAACCACTGTAATGTCTACCGTATTTCCTTCAATCCGGAAGATTCGTATATCGGATTTCCGATCAGTAGATTCCAAAGGTCCTTAAATACTACATACAATAACATACTAAAATTTGACAACGATCCAACGGTCGGATCATCGACTACCTACAAGAGTCCATAATCTAAGATTCTTCAATCCGAAAGATCCCTACATTGAATTTCTAATCTGTAAGTGTCTAAGGTCCTCATATACTAAGTACAATAACATATTAAAATTTCGTATATATTGTCATTTCGTGTATGAAAGTATATTTATTTTTAAGAATTGCTATTGGCTCTCTAAAAATAATTTTACACTCGGTTAATCTTTTTTTTTCCATCCGTAAGGGGTGGATTATGACTTTTTTGGAAGGACAATACTTCCCTCATTCTAGTTAGAGAAACGATTCCGGCTCACATGATAGTGTCCTAATTGATGTTGGAATACAATGATGCGGGATTAATGCTCCGACGCATCCTATACACCGAGGTTTTAGGCCGTTAGAAATCCAAGACCAAGAATTAATTGCCAAAATCTTAGTGCATAAGATACTTCGGAGCATATATAGTAGAATTTATAACAGATTGTATTTGTTAAATGATAAATTATCTTATGCTTGAACTTCTTCCAATCCAATAACCATATCAAGCAATACAACATATTATTCTCATTCGATTGTAAGAACATAGGCCACCTTAATGCGATAATCCAGCATCAGCTAAATGACATTGTTACTGAATAGTGACTAGGCAGTTCCAGCATTCAATTCATTACTACAAATTGCGAGAGAACCCGACACACGGACTAAGCAGATTTTTCGTCCCCACCGAGAGCTGATTACAGAAAATCAGTTTGGTTGAGGTGACTAACATCACCCAAGGACTTTACGGTCCATTTTTCGTCATCGTACAAGTGAAATACATGGATCGATGTATTGGGTATAATTTTGCCAATAAAATCGCCATTTGGGTAACCCTTCCTGAGGAGTGTATGTATTACCCCCCCATGAGTGACCGCAACTACTCGCTCTCCTGCGATTGTAACAAGCCGGATATAAACATTCACATTGTAATTTGTGTCGCCACTGATCTAAATTGGCATTTGTTATTGCGGCTTAGTTATGACATGTGTTACATTCGACAAAGAACCAGTTAGTTTTCTTAAGTACTCATGTAATCTCAAAGAAAATTTTTACGAATTCCGTAGCAGTAAAAATACAAATGAGACATCCGCCCGTGATAACATACCTTTGTGTTTATTGCCAATTCGCTGCAACGAAGATGTGCAGCGTTGATAATGTTGATCAAGAGTTTCTTCAGCACCCTGCATGGGTAGAATAATGGAATCAACATAAATTTGTATTGTATGATTAGGCAGGAAAGAACAATACTAATATTACAATCTTATATGCTATGAGTCCTCTCTCTCCGACTGTGAAGACAGGCAGTACCAAGATTTCAGAAAGACAGTCCGAAATCAAGGCGCAACCAATTTCATAAAATTTCTCATTGGAGTACTTTTATAATGTGGATGTTAAATCTACTTACAAAATTCAAACAAGTACCGACTGCTGTATGCTTAAAACCAAAGTAAAAGAAGATTGCTTACCGGGAAATCTTTACTTGTGTCACCAGATAAAAAGGCCTGGTGAGCCGCAGGGTACAGTTTGGGAATTTCATGGTATGCAAGTCCTTGAAGAACACCTTTATGCCTTTCTCGTAGGTCAGGATCGGTTACAACCTGAATTTAACCCAAAAGTTTTTTTTACATTTGGCTTCAGATTGAAATTAGTTTTTTTCCAGTATCAATTTTCTGTGGCACGTATTTAGCTGAGTTGACTCCATTTTGTTGTTTACTTATTACCAAAACGCGGTAAATTTATACACGCAGCTTCCAATTTCATTTCTGTCCAAAATTTCTAGATTAGAGCATGAAGAAAGCACTTGCGGCACTATAATTTACGGAATCTGCTTTGCTTTAGTAGATGCAACGAAGAACAAAAAAAAATTACCTACCTTTAGCCCACCACACCTGGATGCAATTATGTGTGCAGTCTCATAAGCTCGACTCAGGTCTGAAGAATATACAAGGGAGATTTTGGGATCCTTGGATATCTATCACCCAGCTTCAGGGCGTAAACGAAAATTTTTTCAGACATTGACAAGCGAAGGGTACGTAAGACTCAAATAGCACGTATATATACAGTTTGTAACTTACTGCAGCTGCTTGCTGCCTCCCAGCGTCATTTAATTCGACATCCAAAGTCCCCTGCCCAACATAAGTTTACTTTTTTCAGAAAAGAAGGGCACGGCAGTTCTATGGTTTACTGAAAACAAAGAGACCAGAAAGGCCTTACTTAAATTTTAAAGTACAGCTGAGGGTATTCCTCTACTCTTCAAACAACTAACAAAACAACGTATTTTAAGTGAAAAATAGGACCTGGATTCTACCGTCAGCATTCCAGACCGTTTCGCCATGACGCACTACAATGATCTCCGCGTAATCCGAGTCAACACTGCTGCATTGAATCCACAAGATTAAAAAACGATTGAATTTAAAGCTTCATTTTTTTTTTAAATTTATTGACGAAGTATGCGATTGGAAGGAAACGGAGGATTGAGGTACAAGGAGAATGAGAGGGACCTGGAATTGGCCTCCGCCATGGATGAATCGGGAACTGACGACGCCGCTGGGCTGTGAACTCCGTGAGGCGCTAAGGGTTGAGTGAAAGTGAGAGGAGGGTTAAGAGTGCGCAGTGCAATAATTGTTAATTAAATAGAAGAAGAATCTGATTGTCTGTGAAAAGACATGGAAATTGCTTGTTTGTGAAAAGACATGGAAATTGCCTGGAATCAATTCTTTGTGGCAGGCGTTCACTTTCCCACCAGATATGCTCCGCTGACGTTTTGCTAAACAGGAAATATCATTAACCGGGGCAAAGATGCCAAAGCAGTACAAAGAGAGCCTACACCGAGGCAAACAACCAATAACTACTAGAAAAGAGTAGTGCGAGGAGGTCACAGAGTTATCACCATGCCACATCTAATGCTAGAGCGTCCCTCCACGCACTACCACAAACACTTAGGGGGGACAAGGTAGACCATTGTTACACAAAACATGAACTAGGGAAGATGGGGGTCTGTCAACCCACACATGATCACATACTTCCCTACAACTTTGCGATGCCAAATGGTCCGCTGCCAAATTGGCCGGTCTTGGAACCCAAGACCAGCGGCATTCAAGAAACTTCTTTCCCAATCTACAACACTTCAGTAGAGAGGGGAAGGCATCCCAACTACCTTTCTTAGCCATGTCCTTAAGGCAAGAAATTGATTCCAAAGAGTCGGACTCCATAATAACGATTCCAGCCCATCCTCTTACCAAGCATACACCCATGCAAGATTGCCAAGGCCTCTCCCAAAGCCGCACTAGTAGCCTTCACACCTGATTTGCCAGCTGCAAGAAACATTCATTCCTCATCTCGAGCCACAACTCCCGTAAATCCCTGACCATCACAAGATCCCCAGCTTGCATCCACATTTATCTTAACGAAATTTGGACACGGTGGAGACCAACGAACACCAACCAACAGTTCTAGCACTCTAGGTGATGGCGAAGTGAGAGGTACACCACTGGCTTCCTTGAATGTAGAGGCCAACAAAAAGATGGTCATTATAACCTACCTAGGATGAATTTGTTGCTGGTTGAATTGCAAATTACACCTAGCTTTCCATATATGCCAGCAAGTAAAAGTGATATATAAGAACATATTGTTTCTCACCTCATTTGACCCTTTTGCTGAAGCATACCTCTGGAGCAACCAGGTCGCCCAGGAAGAAGTTTCCGTCCAATTGATCCTTAAGCTTAAGCTTCCCTTGAACCAAACAACCTCCACCCACGGGCATTGCAAAAAAAGATGCTCAATTGTTTCATCATGTATCTTACAAATAAGGCACAAAGGAGAAGGGGAAGATCTTCTTCAGAAAAGGTTTGCCATTGTAGCCAGAGCCTCCTGAAGGGTCTTCCACATAAAGCATCTGATTTTTGGAGAAGCCTCCAGTTTCCACACACACTTCCATAAATGGGCAGGAATGATGACCGAGGAACGAATATTAAAGCCCCCAAGGGACTAATTCCGACCAATCGCCTATTTATATCCGGATTTAACCCAATAAATCCCCTTTTTATCTAAGGGCCAAACCAACTATCCCGCAACAAAGGGTCACCAATATGGGTCCCAAGGATAGCATCGAACTCGAACATCACCAAGAAAGGTTTCAAAAAATCAATATCCCACACCTCATTCTCTAGGCAAATCAGCAAATTTACCAACAAATGATTAGAAACCTGAACTATACCCAAGGGAGAAGGTCTTCCCGATGGGATAGACGGGATCCATCTATCAACCCAAACCCTAACCTCATTTCCACTCATAATCTGCCGATAAGCTCCATTGCATAAGATATCCCTTCCAGTGAGGAGGCTCAACCAGGCCCAAGAGGCTCTTCCGCCTCTTTTAGCATCCATGAAAGAACAATTAGGGAAGTACCGGGCCTTTAACACCAACGCCCACAATGAATTTGGCTCCTCAATTAATCTCGAACATTGCTTAGCCAACAGGGCATCGTTAAACATCTCAAAACTCCTTAGACCTAACCCACCCACATCATTCGCCTACCCCAACTTCTCTCTAGACACCCCATGAATTCGGTGCTCACCATCTTTTTGCCCCCACCAGAACTTCGATATCATGGCATCCAACTCGTTGCATAGGGAAGCAGGAAACTTGAATAAATTCATAGGATATGCAGGGATGGTTTGCGCCACCGCCTTTATGAGGACCTCCCGCCCAGCTTGAGAGAGAACGGCTTTCTCACATCCCCGAAGTTTGCCCAATAATCTTCCTTTAACGTAGGCTAGCCCACTTTTTTTTGATCGGCCCCAAATGGCGGGAACCCCCAGGTATAAACCTGGATCTCCAACCCTCTCCATATCAAGAATATTCGCCAAATGATGGGATAAAGACTCAGGCACATTGTTACCAAAGAAAATCCTTGACTTGGACTTATTAACTTTCTGACCCGATGCCAAGCAATAATCATCAATCACTTGTGTTAATTGCTGATAATTCTCCTCATCTGCTCTCAGGAAAATCAATGTGTCGTCAGCGAATAATATATGGTATATTGTTGGGCCAGGCTTGTTCATTTGGACTCCTCTAATCCAACCCTGGTCACTTGACTGTTCGATACAAAGTGATAACACTTCACTTACCAGTAAGAAGAGGTAAAGGGAAAGCGGATCTCTCTGCCTTAGCCCCTTTGAAGGCCCAAACTTGGGGTCCGAGTTGACCATTCAGAATGATTGTAAAATTCACAGAAGAAATGCATCCAAGGATCAAGCTTCTCCATCTACTGTCAAACCCCAATTTCTCCATCACCGCCAATAAAAAATCCCACTACACCCGATCGTAGGCTTGGTGCATATCCAATTTAATGCCCAACTTAAATTTGCATTTCGCTTTCCTTGTTTTAAAAAAATGGAATAATTCATGTGCAATTCCAATATTGTCTTGGATTTGCCTTCCTGCCACAAAGGCGTTTTGGGTAGGGGAAATTAACTCCGGAAGAATCAGTTTAAGGCAATTCGCCAAAACCTTCGAAAGCACCTTATAAGAGCAGTTGCATAAACTAATGGGCCGGAATTGAGAAACGGCTTCCGGGTTTTGAACTTTTGGTATCAGAACCAAATGAGTACCATTGATCCTCATGGGATTTTCCGAACCATGCATCAAATCTCCAATAATTTCATTCACATCAGCAGTAAGAATGTCTCAATAAGCCTAATAGAAAATCCCTGGGAAGCCATCAAGGCCAGGAGCCTTCAACCCACCCATCTGCAATGCAGCAGCCTTCATTTCGTCAATCGACACCGTACCCGAAAGGATTGCATTCATTTCATTGGTGACCTTTGGGGTCACACAATCAAGGATATCTCCCCACTTTTGCTGCCCCGACGACTTGAATAACTCCACAAAATGCTCATCCACCAATCTCCTGACCTGACTTGGGCTTTCAATCCATTCTCCGTTGCTATTTTTTAAAGTCACCACCTTGTTTCTTCATCTTCTTTGAAAGGTAGACTGATGAAAGAATTTCGTGTTGGCATCTCCTTTGTTTAGCCATTGCACCCGGGATCTTTGCTGCCAGTAACACTCTTCCTGCCTCCATAATTAGTCAACATTCTTGGAAAGAGACATAATTTCCACCGCATTCTCACTCCAATTCTGTTGGAGTCGACCCAAACTATCCATCATTTCCTTAATTTACCTTTCACAATTTCTGAATTTTCCCATGCTCCAGTTGATTAATTTGGCACAACAATTATTTATCTTGTAATTCCATCTCTCTATAGGACTCCCCTCACTGGAATGATTCCATGTTTCTTTCACAATATCATTGCACACCCCATCCTTAGCCCAAAAGTCCTCAAAGCAAAACATCTTTTTCTTTTTGCTAATCTGAGGCTCACAAATTACCACCACATGACTATGGTCGGAACCCAGAGTTGTTCCAATTTTAAACGACGTATTCGGCCAAATAGATTGCCAACAAGCATTCACCAAACCCCTATCTAGCCGAGCCTCCACCAGCTGCCCATTTCGAGTCCCCCTCCAAGTAAATTTAGGGCCATTAAACCCCAAATCCATAACCTCCACCTTGCACATAAACTCATCTAGGTATCTAGGTCGGTTGTATCTCACTTCCGTTCCCCAAGATTTTTCATGATCCCATAAGACTTTTTTAAAATCCTCACCACAAATCCAGGGGATATTATCCGGGCTGAATCTCTTAATCATACCTCTCCAAAACTTCTCTTTCTCCGTCCTATACGACATCCCGTAAACTTCGGTAAATCGGAATCTAGACTGCGAGTCAACTAACCCATATCTAGCATCAATGAAATGCTTAGAAAATTCCACCACCTCCACTTGGACCAAGTCCTCCCACCAGAGGCTAAGGCCTCCAGCTCTCCCAATCGGTGCTACATCAAAACCATTCGAGTACCCTATACGTCCCATTCGAGTACCCTATACGTCTTCTTACTCCTGCTATTCTATGATCTTTCATTTTTGTTTCTGAAAGAAAAATCATAGAGGGTCTATGTTCCCTTATTTGCCCGTGTAAGGCACGAACTACCGTGTACGACCCTAGACCACAGCAATTCCAAAAAAGGTGTATCATGACCATCTTGCGGCTGTTGTAGGCCAGCTACCACCATATCAGGATGAAGAACCCGCTTTCTTTGTCATCAACGCTTCATTCTCACCTTCAGGGATCATCTTTATATAGTCCCAAATTTCCTGATATTTGATCAGGACATCCTGCAAGTTCTCCTCCACATGGACCGCCCTCTCCATCAACAAGTATATTTCTCTGATAGACATATTTCCTAATCTCTCCGTAGCCCTCTCTTTTCTTCCTCTTACATTTCTTATTTCTTCACCAGTTTTCATTTTCTTCTGAGATAATAAACCCCCATCCGTGCTTACCCCTTCCAAATCCCTCTTACTCTTACTTTTTTTCCCCTTCATATCATGAACCGGGTTGCTCGATATTTCTACCCTTTCCATACTTGGATATCTTCTTTGAAGTTCCATTGAGCCTTGACCTTGTTTATGCAACACCATTGATCCATTCACATTTGGTGAAGGATTTGGTTCCATTATTTCCTCTATCACGACAGATGGGATTCTTCCATAATCATTTGGAACCACTCCCGGTTGAAAGCCCACTACAAAGCGGTTCTGCCCCATCAGCCCACAACCATCCATGATCCATTAGGCCGGGTTAGGATGCGGTTATTCTATCATTCTATGCACTATGTGCCATTTCTTCGAACTGTTTCCTATTCCTTGTTGAGGTGCAGGTTAATTGAGAGCCCCCTCACCGGATGCACTTGATTCATTGTACTCCCGGGTACCACCCTCACTTTGATGCTTATTCATAACCCTTGGTCCCGCTTTTCTTGCTCCAGCATTTTTGCGCTCCCCCATATTAATGACCAAAGATCTTGGCCTTTCAATGAAGTCTCACTTTTGTCCAGTCCCCATACCTTGCCATACCACCCATCACAGCTTCGAAAGTGCATTCATTGTTTGCATGCACAATTCTCCCACATCAATAACAGAAGTCTTGAAGTCTTTCATATCTAACTTCAATCCAAGTCTCCTCTTTGTTTTCCCTCAGAAGCCAGCAACCAGTAATAAGGGGCTTCGTAGTATCTACAACAACTTTGACTCTCAAAAAACCCCTAGCCCTTGCTGGATCTTCAACTTTCTCCACTTACCCAATCTTAGATGCCAAGCACCTCACATTTTCTTCTGAACTCATATTAAGCGGGACAACCCTGATTTTTATCCAGAACGTGACTACATCCACATTGACTTCCTCCAAGGCTAACTCATATGGCCATTTTTTAACTGAAAAGTTCTGCTTCATTACCCCCCAGGGAACCTGGTCAATGATCTTTGTGGCCGTACTCTCATCTAGAACAGTGATAATGAAAGTATTGTCCTTAACCTACTTAATTTCTATCTCCCCCATCTCCTAAGAGGATCTAAGAATATTTCGAACTCCCCATTTGTTAAGGGTTTTATTTACCAAAGCCGTACCCACCAACTTTACTCCTTGTTCCATAGTAAATAACTCCAATTTTTTCTCCAAGTGCACCACAAGTTTCTCCACTTCAGCCCCAGCCATCTGACCACTAAATCGAAATGATTCGCAGACAAATTTGAACACAGTATACACCAGATAGACAATAGGGATTGTACTCCAGATCTTACTTTCTTTTTTCTTAGCTCTCTCGTTGACCTCTCAACCCTTAGACTCCAATTGAAAATACCACAAACCCACACACAAATTAACCAGCGTTTGTTTCCACCCATGAGAACTTACCTCTTCATTACGGCCTGAATTTAATGTTGCTAGGTAGTTAGCATGGGCTCTAAATGCAGAATAAGATTGAGGAAGATTTAGTTTTACTTTCTCGCCTGATTTTGATTGTCTGTATTTATGAGTGGGACCACCTTCATGAATGATAAGTCTGTCATGCACCTTTGGTTGCTTGGAACATTTATGTCTGGTAGGGGTAAACCCACTTTCATTTCTTCCTACCATCAGAACAAACCGGGACTGCCGGCCCAAATCTGACCCCACAAGGAATTAGCTGACAAGGAATGGGGATATATGACCGATTTCGTTGAGGGTAGTAATTGGGTTTGGAAAGGGGAAATTTGGATTTAGTTGGGGAGTCTTAAAGTCTAACGATGGGTTCCACGGAGAAGTTAATGAGAAGATATGGTGGTTGGGAAATTTGGTTAGGTGAAAAAAGGACAAGATCTGATAAAAAGTATCGAAGAAAACTTGAAACTAGCTTCAGTACCCACACAGATGATGGGCTCTCACGGAAGACCACAAAGAAGTTAATGAGAAGATATGGTGGTTAGGAAATTTGGTTGGGTGAAAAAGGGACAATATCTGATAAAAAGTATCTAAGAAAACCTGAAACTAGCTTTAGTACCCACACAGAGGAGGGGCTCTCACGAAGGAGAGAAAAGCTCTCACGGAGGAGAGAATAAGAAGGAGGCCAAGGTTTTTTGCCAGAGTGGCTGACGGTGCTCCGCTGACGTTAGTTCAAAGAAAATTGTAACAGTTTACTGACGTTAGTTCAATGAAAATTGTTAGTGGTTTTTGTCTCTGATTTGTGCATCGAAAAAGAGGATGGATTGTGGAGTAGACTAAGTCTCACACTGGGTAACGTATTATGTGGTTCAACTCCGTCTTTAGCGAAAATCAAACTTAAGACCTCTCACTTACAAGTGAAAAGGAAACCAATAGATCGTAATACTAAGTGGCACATTAGATGAGTTATTATTACTTCTGATTCTCTACAGTGTTTATTTTTTAGAGCGATTTCAGCTACATGGTTATTTATACTTTTCTTGTTAGAAACAATCTTCTATATGGCCCGATATTAATCTATTGTTCATATCTTGTTTTAGAATTATCGTTGGGCAATTGGTATGGTTCTAGTACTTCTCTTTGGATTGATAAGTGGTTGGTTATGCCTATTATGGAGGCCGTTGCTGCTACTGAGCTTGCTCATTCTCTATTTTAGACAAAAGTCTCAGACATTATGATATGGGAAAATGGGTTATTCCTTTTATATTTTTCTTCTACTTTTCCAGAGTTAGCTAAAGAGATTTTAGAAATGCCGCTTATAATTGATGAGGAAAAGGATGTGTTAATCTGGGACGCAAATTTGGAGATTTTTCGTTTTCTGATGGCTATGAAACTGTTCGTTGTTGGTTTCCTGTTAAAAGTTAGTCTTCCATTATTTGGCGTCCTTTCATTCTAGCTTGCTACTTTATTTTAGTTTGGTTGATTCTTTTTAATAAGCTACCAAAAGAGGATCAACATCAAGTTCGGGACATTCCTCTATTTTCAATTTTTTTAATTGTGAATTTGCACAACATGCTTGGTGTTAGAACTAAATTCGTGCACTACCTTGAAGGGTGAGGTTGCATAAACTCGACTACCTATAAAATAACAAATAACCGTAAGCAACCTAAGGATCGGTAGGGTACTAGTCAAAGACTCTCCGATGGTCAAGTTAGTACGCAATATTTGAGACTCATAAGATAATAAGTGTACGATAATTGTGTTACCAGAGATGAACCTTAGAAGGGTGTATTTATACTAGTTGAGATAGAGTTATTTTAGGATATATAATTCGTATTAAACCATGAGAATCCCACAAGATATCTAGGAGTAGATATTGAATCCTCTTAGTGGTATGATTACTTGCGGTGCACACCAAATCCCTAGATTGTAGGAATCTTCCATATTTTAGGAAACCTAGCTGATTCTATACCAGATCAAATTTATGTATCTTGCTGAACAAGCATGGTCAATCTCAATGAAGTCAATCGACTTCACCCACTGCTTCGAGCAAGATGACAATGGAATCGTTGGTCCGTCTATGTAGCTCCGTGATGGAAGCTGTTGAGTCCATGACCGAATTTCTAAGATATTCATATTTTGATCTGTTTTACTCCAGCTCTAGAAAATCATGGTCCCACACTTAGTCTTGGCTTACGACTCAATTTAGACTATTTTCCTACTTACAGGTTCCTTGTCGAATTTCGAACTTGCTTTTGTGTCAAAACAGGTTTCTCCACAACTTCACAATGTTTGGCTAGCATTATGATTTTACTTATTAATGGCTGTTTGGAAGATGCATAATAAAGTAAAGTTTGAAAGTAGGCCTCCTTCTTTTTTATGCTTATGTTGTTTTACTTTGCCTGGATTAGGTAGGTTGGAGTTTTCACTCATGGTCATGTACGTCATATTTTGGGTAAGCAATTTTTGGTCTCTTTTAGAATCTTGGTTGAGTCTTGTAAAGCTTCTTTTATAGTTCATGTTCTTTGGCATGCCCCTCAATTTCCATAGGTCAAAGTGAATAAGGATGACATTGCTAAAGGTAACCCAGATCTTACGGCTTATATATGGTGGGGTTTTCCGAGATTCTGCAGGTTATTTTCTTGATGGTTTCTCCCTGAGTTTGGGCCATCATACTTCTTTCTGTACAAAGCTTTATGTTGTCATCCTTGCTGCGGAGTTGGCTTATGCGCGGGGTTGGCTCATGGCTATTATAATGTGATGTCTTGCTTTGCTTCTAGTTCTTTTTCTCCTTCTTGGTCACTCCGGACTCGTTGGAAAAATTGTATTTCCATGTTACAACACATGGTTTACTGTTGCTCCCATACATTTCGAGGAAAGAATGCATTTGTTGACAAATTAGCCACTTTAGAGCTTCTTTCATCTTCACTTATTTGGCATGCTGCTCCTCTTATGAAGATTCTTCCTTTTTCTGCATTCAAACTTCTTGGGCATGCCGGCTTACATGTTTATCTCCCTTTTTTTACGTGTGATTTTCCTTTTTACCTAAATCCTTTGGGATTTTACTTTTGTTTTGCAGTTTATCATGCAAGTTCTTACCTTGTAGCTTTTATTTTAGAGGGGTTTGGTCATAGATCTCGCCTCCTTTTATTGTATTATCTTTTTATCAGGGATAAGATTTATGCTCCCTCTGTTTTCTTGTATTTTCTTTTTCAAGAAGGTAATGTTTATTCCCTCCTCTTTTTTTGTATTTCGGTTTTCTTGCTTTATGAGGGGTAAGGTTTATGTCTACTTGATTAGGTGTAATTTTTTTTTTTCAAATCAATAAAATTTCATCGTACCGTTAAGGTTTTCCAAAAAAAAAAAAATTGAAAATTGAAAACTTGTATGGTATAAAAATTGAAAATAAAAAACTAAAAGCTACTTTTTTTTTAGTTTCATAATTTGGCTTGATTTTGATTTTCATGCATCATATATTTGAAACTGAAGGCAATTACTAAACAAGCTTTTAGTTCAAAAAAAAAAAGAAAAATTAAAAACTAGAATGGTTATCAAATGAACATTTCATTAAATTTATCGACTTCAACAAAAAGGGCACGTGAGTGACAGTATATGAGGTCATTAATTTTTTTAGTAGAGTTTGGTGACTCTTAAGGCCTAGACCTTGGTTTGGTGACTCTTAAGTAGAGTTTGATAAACATTTTAGTAATTATATTTAGTTTTCAGGCTTTGCTTGGTAATGTTTATCTGGTTTTTAATAATACCAAAATATGAAAATTAAAAATCAAAATCAAATAAAGGCATTTGCCTTAACCATTTTATTTATATTCGTAAGGCAGAAGAACTCATGGTTAAACATTCATATAATGACCAAATTATTCATTTAATTATAGGTTAAGAAATAAAAAATAAAAAAAAGTTAAGGACAAGATGGTAAAAATGTGCAAACGAGCTATAGAGAGAGAAACGTGAGGGGAGTGTGTGACGGGAACACAGCCAGTAGATCAAGTGTTATAATAAAATTAGTTGAAAGTTTAGAATTTTTTTTAACTAATTGTTTAGGCCACTTGGTTTAATTAAAGAGAGTTTTAACAAAACACTTTCATTACTGTTCACTTTTCACGAAAAATGACATTTTTACCTTTCCTGGTATTATTCACTTACACATTTATTTGCTTTTTTTCATTAAAACTAAAATTTTTGATGATTTTTCTTTAGTTTTCCTTTAATTAAGGGAGTTGGTTTTCCTTGTCATTTTTTATTATTGTTTTCCACAACCTTTAACCAGAGTTCTCGACTGGCGGCCGGCCACCAAACCTCATTTAATTACATGCTTTTCCTGGTCATTTTTTATTAGCGTCTCCAACGGCCTTAAGCAAAGTTCTTGACTGGCGGCCACCTAATCCGCGTCTTACTGATTGGCAGTGTCCTACTGTTTTCTTTTGTTTGGGGAACAATTTTTTTATTTTTTATTTTATTTTATCTCAAATAATTGAGACCTTTAACATTATTGGTTTAATCTCTCGTAAGAATAGGAATAGTTTATTAACATAAGGAAAAAGTTTGGTACTTGGGATTAAATTCTACAATTAAACTACGTTTTTTTTTAATACAAACGATATTTTGGAAGAAAGATTTGAACACAAATCTTAAATTTGTGAGTTATTCAATCTGTTTTTGGGCACCAAATGTGGCCCAAATGACCAAGTTTGTTCTAATTAAGAGGCGGGCGTCGGCGAATTGGCAAAGACTAGAGGATGTATCCGTGTTTCAGGTTTCTCGGGTTGCCCAAATTACTGTGCATTGAACGTGTGAATAAAAATAGCAATTTCATTAGGTAAAGTTATAACTTCAATAGTATAACTAAAACATCAACAAGGCATTCAAAGCACAAAACCTAAAAGGGCAATAAAATCAACACGTCTCAAGAATCAAAACTAAAGCGGACAAAAACAACTAAACAACTAACATTACTAAGGAGTTTAGGTTAAAAATTGCGAACGTAATATTAAATACTACAGAAAGTAGATGGTTTGAATTGAGAACTAAATATGTAAAACGTTTGTAAGAAAATGGTGAACGTTGAAAAGAAATAAACCAGTTAACTTGCTAATAGCAAGTAAATGTCGGGTCGACTCTCTATCCTTTCTCTTTCTGCTTCTCTTTCGCCATTTTTCACAGTGCCTCTTCCTCTCTCCATCCGATTACCAACTTCGAAGGAAACAGAGAGATGCCGCAAGGGATAGAGAGATGGAGAAATACATGAAGAAATCGAGAATTTCAGGCCATGTGGCTGTGATGGAGGTTTCTATTTCGCCACCGTTAAGAAGCACAGTCGGCAAAAAACACTACATTTTTGTATCACATCGAGGTACTATATATTGATAAATTATTTGATGTAACAAATAATGTATACATGCGACAACAATTAACAAACGTCTATTTTATTTTTTAAAAACATAAATAAGGGACCAATCAGAACAGGTTACCTCCTACAATTTTTTTCTCAGCCTGACAATTTAATAGCATCTAGTGCTATGTAGTATTAAAGTTGGACTTCCCAAAATTGATGCATCAATAGTAACATAATTGTGCTGCAGTTGAGCCTTGTTAGAGCATCCCCTGAGAGCTTTATTCTACATGAGGATATTACATTTCAAGCCTTTGTGAGAAATTTCATTCACAATGAGCTGGAAAATAGGGCTAGATCCACCGCTTGGCTAGCAATTTCCTTTCTTTGATAGCAAAAACAGTGGGTCCCACAACAAAGTAGCAAGTGAGCAAACTTCTGTCACTCTCTCTCCACTTGAGAATACACTTATACTCTCATTTTATTCTTTTTTAATTCTTTTTTCTTTACATATTTTTCTTGCAATTTGGCTAATTAATCATTGTTTTAAATTCCATACGAATTAAAATTTCAAATTGATTTAACGTTCATGGGCATTAGTGGGTGAAATTTTCAAATAAGTATTTCAAAATTGTATGATACTAATTTACCAATTGGTGCTAGGTAAATTGTTGTGTTGTACGAGAAAATCAAATTATTTCAGAGGGTGAAGTGAGGGTTTGTATCTTGCAATGAATGAGATTGAGATAAAAGAATCAAATCCAACGAACAGTTCATAAGTAATGAAATCTAACTTTGTAAGAATTTGAATTTTTTCAGGCTGAAAGTCATAAAAAAAAAAATTAAGATAACACGTCCAAAAATCAATTTAAGAAAAGTTAACCAAAAAAAAATTATCGCCTAATCAAATTACTACATAAATAAATATATATAGCCCCATATAAAGCTCGAAGGAAATAGCTAGCCCCTTAGTGGGAGAGATTCTTTTATAAAACCTCAAAGATTCCTCGGAGCTCTAAAATGGGCTATATCCTCTCCGGATCCCTTCCTCTTAATCCACCAAGTTCGGGGATCCGGGCCATTGAAATTTGATCCAACGGCTACAAACAGGGGCCCACTTTAAAAGTTATAATAACTTTGGCCGTTAGATCAAATTTCAATTGCCCGAATCCTCGAACTTGGTGGATTATGAGGAAGGGATATGGAGATGATCCCTTTCCAACAAAATCAATGCACAAATTATGAATCAATAACATAAAACATGCGTTCACCTGCAAAAGAAGCTTCTAGATGCTGATGTGAATGCGAACTAATTCAATGATAGCAACAATTCATCTCAATTAATGCAAAAGAAGCTTTCTATCTTCTAGTTCTAGATATAGTCGGTCGTTATAGAGAAATTTTTTAGGGCTCTTTAGATATAAGCCCATGCATGATAACTTTCTTTTTGCCCGATGTACTATTAGTGAATGCCAGATTATTAACAGGTGTTGCGTAAGTATGAGATGGCTTCTGGACAAGCGGTTAACTTTGAGAAGAGTTGCGTTTCGTTCAATCCCAATCTCAATATTTGTGATAGGCAGTTATTGGCTAATAGTCTTGGGATGAGGATAGTGGAATTTCATGATAAATATCTGGGCTTGCCAGTTTTGGTCTGAAAGTCGAAAAAAGAAACCTTTGCGTATGTGAAAGATAGGGTGTGGAAAAAGTTGCAAAGTTGGCGAGGTGACCTACTAAGTAGTGCGGGTCGTGAGTTATTGGTGAAGACGGTGGCGCATGCTTTACCTACATATTCCATGCAATGTTTTCTACTCCCGAAATCTTTTTGTGAGGAGTTGAATATGATGATAGCTAAGTTTTGGTGGAGTAGAGATCTGGGGAAAAGGAAAATACATTGGCTTAATTGGAGGGTGTTGTGTAAGCCTAAACAGGAATGAGGTCTTGGGTTTAGAGATTTTTATGCGTTTAACTTGGCTTTATTAGCCAAGCAGGCATGGCGATTCCTGCATAATCCAATGGCATTGGTGTATCGTGTGTTCAAGCCTGGTATTTCCCTACTACAGATTTTCTTCAAGCTCGAGTAACATCTAATAGCTCATATGTCTGGCGTAGTATTGTTGCCTCGAGACCGGTTCTCCACAAAGGACTTCGGTGGCATGTGGGTAATGGGAAGATGATTCGTATTTGGAAGAACAATTAGGTGTCGAGGGAGTCCTGCCTTCGGATTTTGACCCCGCCACCCTTACATTGGAATGGTGAGGCCACGGTGGAGAGATTGATGAGGGCGGAAGTTAAGCAGTGGAATGAGAGCTTGTTAAACGCTCTTTTTTCTTAGGAGGAAGTGGAGTGAATTCGAGGGATTCCACTTAGCTTACGTGATATTGCTGATTGCAAAGTTTGGCATTATGATCGTTATTGGAGGTTTACGGTCCGCAGTGCTTATCATGTTGCTTGAGGGATACTTGCAGCTAGTAGGGAAAGGGTTGCTAGCTCTCACTCGTATACTAGTAATAGTGGGAATAAGCTATGGAAGAAGTTGTGGATGACTTGTGTCTCCGGGAAAGTAAAGATTTGTGTGTGGCGGGCATGTTTGGATTCTTTTCCTACAAGGTTAAATCTTTGTAAGCGAAGGGTGCCAATGAAGGATGGATGTGTCGTCTGTGGTTGCCAGGTGGAATCCGTGAAGCATGTCTTGCGCGATTGCCATGTTGCTAGAGCAATATGGCTTCGCAGCTTGGTTTTATGGGTGGATAATGGGCATGGTGTGAATTTATTGAATTGGTTGGCCAATCTGCATTTACAGGGACCTGCGATGGGATTTGAGCTTGGGCAAATGCTGATTTGGTCACTATTGCAACACCAGAATGAAGTTTTATGGAATGGTAAGCACTTAAACCCTGATGAGCTCATCCTTTGGACTGAAGGGTGGTTGCATGACCATTTTTCAGCTGGCGTCAAATCAAAGCTTGACTAATCACGCTTTTCAGGGACCGATCAAAAGCCGTTTGTTTTTCGTTTTCCATAAGTGCCATAAGACAGATACAAGGAAGGGAAGACGTGAGATGCAGAAGTGGAAAAGACCTGTGGAGGGTTGGGTCAAGTGCAATTTCGATGGAGCATGGAATCACCGTCAAAATCGGGGTGGATTTGGAATAGTTTTACACAATCATTTGGGGGAGTTCCTAGGTGCTGCAACATGTCTCATTGATTGCTCCACGTCTTCCTTGCATGCGGAGTTCTTAGCAGCTAGGCACGCTGCACAGTTGGTCAAAAGGTTATACTCGACCGACGTCTAAGTTCAATTTGAAGGCGATACGGCCTTGGTATTGGCTTCCATGAAGGGTCAAGGCGAGGACAGATCTACTTTTGGCCCCATTATTAACGACTTGTGGTGTTTTTGTATGGAATGGTCGAAATTGATGGTTAGTCATGTACAACGGGAAGGAAATTCGGTGGCACATCGGCTTGCTCGGTTAGGGCTTACTTGTACCCAGGAGATAGTGTGGTTTGAGGAACCTTCGGATTTAATTCATGACATTCTGTTTGAGGAAGGTTTGTAAGTTTGATTGTTCTTTTGAGGATAGGTTTACTGTTGTCCGAGACACTCTTTTCCTTTGACCGGGTTGTCCTCGGCAAGGTTTTTATCGAGGCCCATTTTGCACACTATCCTCAGTTTGTACGAATTCTGATTTGCTTAATGAATATCGTACCTTTGTTCCAAAAAAAAAGAAGATATAAGCCCATGCAACACTTATTTTCTTGACAAAAACTCATCTCATTTTAAACATCCAAATAAAACCTAAATTTGAAATAAACTGCCATGTAAGCAAATAAATACTTATTATTTTCAAAATATTTACAATTGTGCCACAACACCCTAATTATGTTGATGAATTTAATTATCCACCATAATTATGGCAAATAAGTGCTTTATTATTACAAAAGTATCTATTTTATACTTGTCTTACCATCATCTATTCCATTTCTTATATTTGTTTGACAATCATTGTAGGTAAATTATTTTGCACACATTTTGTTATTATTATATCTGTGTGAAATAAATTACTTAGATTTTTAAGTAGAATATAGGTAATTAATTAACTTTGAATCAATTGGCTGAAAACATCCTTTTATTTTGTAGGTAAATAATTTTGCATGTATTATTACATATATTAGACACATTTGTTATTATTATGTGTTGTTTGCAATCAATCAACATTCATTTATTCTGTAGGTAAATTACAAAATTATCTACTTTATACTTGTCTTACCACCATCTGTTCCATTTCATATATTTGTTTGACAATCATTGTAGGTAAATTATTTTGCATGTATACATTAGGCACATTTTATTATATATTATTATGTGTTGTTTGCAATCAATCAACATTTTTATTTAGAGAGATTATATTCACACACCCCAAAATTACTTCTCTCACACCCTTTTAATTTTTTTAATATTTTTTACACACCACTAACGCTTGATAGAAAAATATTAAAAAATTAAAAATGTGTGAGATAAGTAATTTCGGGTGTGTGAATATAATCTCCCTTTATTTATTCTGTAGGTAAATTATTTTGCATGTATTATTACATATGTTAGGCACATTTTGATATTATTATATATATATGTGTGTGTGTGCGCGCGCGGGCGCGCGCGCGCGCAAATAACTTAACTTTTGAATCAAACAGTATTTATTTATTTATTTTGTAGGTAAATTATTTTGCATGTATTATTTTACCTAGAACTTATATTGTTATTTTATATATGTAAAATATCGGTAATTTTGACTAAAACAACATTTGTATATTTGTGAAAAAAAACTAATTTACCTGTTACAATTATTTGAAAAGCATACAAAATGCTCATTTTTACATAAATGTGAAAAGAACTATATAATGAATCAAAACTCTAATATCATGTAATTTTTGTTATTAATATGCATTGAAATCATGACACTAAAATTTTTCTTTTCCAAATCTGCATAAACACTTCAAAAAGTTTACTTGAATGAAATAATATAAAATAAATGTAGATAACAAGTAATAGACCCAAAGTCAATGATATTAGGGGTAATTTAGACATCCAAAAATACCAATTTTGCCAAGTCATACTTAATTATGGATATTGCTTAGTTGGAGCCTAGTCATTGGGTTTTTATTAGAAAATTTTACAATTGTGGGTTTTAGTTAATGAAAATTGAATTCCAAGGGGTATACTCATATTTTCAGAATTTTTATTATGACGGGAATACAGGTGATATATCACGTGTTTTTATATAAGTGGTGGGAAATTTTATTTTTTTAAGTTATTAACTTTTTAACACACATATCCCACCATTTGTACAGTGACACGTGGTATACCATTTCGTATGCTTGTCACACTGATAAATCTCTCATCGTTATACCATTATAATTATTAAGAAAACAAAAAACTGGCTTTATATGTCATACGTGGTGGATAATTAGGCACAAACTTCCCCAGAAGAAGAGACTGCTGCTTTAAACGTCTCGCTGCAACGAATGGTATCAAATTTTTCAAGACTAATGTTTTCTCACCAGAATCAAGAACTTTCAAAAATGATTTACCAAAAATAATCTAAACATTAGTCTTCATGGAAAATAATAATTACTACTATATTTTTCCTCCTAAACGTTTTTTTTTATTTTATCCATTATTTCATTGAAGTATTTGAATTTAATAGTTAAACATTAAAAATTATTTAGTACTACGGTCTAGTGCTAAGCTCACTCATTTTCTTTTAGTGTAGATAATGTTTGCTCCAAAAAAAGTTAGAAATTAAAAAAAAATTGTATAAAAAAAATAATGTGCGTTTATCATTTCAGTGAGACCGTGGTGTTTTGGATGATAATATAATTGCAACATGACAAATGAAGACAGGACCTTGGAACTTTATGAGGTAGACGACAAATGCATCAAGTAAATAAGTATTAAGATCTTAATCCCCATGCAAATTAATGAATACTTATACGTACGGTAACAGAACACTTTGACCAAACCCGTTCAACTATTGGAGGTGTGAGAGTGGCCGCCTAACAGTACCTACAGAGACACAGTCAGTAATATGGGCCGCCATGGCTGCTACCATTAAGAATAATGTGTGGGTTCTTGCTATAAATAGCATACTTAATCCTCGTATGCTTCACAACAAGCTTCCTTCACAATCACAACTGGTTCATATCAAGTGACTTACTGATTTTTTTCGAAAAAATTTCAATTTCGACAAGGTCTCTTTAATTCGAGTTATAACAATGTCGACTGGTTTGACAAAGAGAAGGACGGTGACAGTACTAAGCATTGATGGAGGTGGCATTAGAGGCATAATTCCCAGCACCCTCCTCGCCTTTCTTGAATCCAAGCTTCAGGTACTTTAAACATTTCAGTTTTCAGTTTTCAAATTTTAGTTTTTAATTACGTGCTTAGTTAATTTGTTGAATGTTATTAATTTGTGCATGTGGTATAGGAATTGGATGGGCCTGATGCAAGAGTCGCAGATTACTTCGACATAATTGCAGGAACAAGCACCGGTGGTCTTGTCACCACCATGCTTGCAGCTCCCAACAAAGACAACAGGCCCATGTTCGCAGCAAAGGATATCAACAACTTCTATTTGGATCACACCCCTAAGATTTTCCCTCAGAATAGGTCAGTCATTTTCATTTATAACAACTTAAGAAAAAGTTGTTTCGTATCAGGATATCAACTTACAGTATTACTATGTACAAGTTTGGTAATGTCATAAAACATGATCAAATATACCCACAATGCACTAAGTACTGTAAGTTGGTACCCCGTATCCGAACAGATCAATCAGCTCACTCAAATCAGCCTACTAGACATTATATATATATATATATATATATATATATATAAATATAGGTTAACTAGTCCTAATGTTAATTTGCTTGAAATTTTGCAGTCGTAATAACTTCTTGACATCACTAACAAGTATGGTTGGTGCTGTCATGGGACCAAAATATGATGGAAAGTACCTGCGAACATTGACGAACGAGCTGCTTGGCGATCTCACTCTTAAACAAACCCTAACCACTGTGCTTATTCCAACTTTTGATATTAAGCACCTTCAGCCTGTGATCTTCTCAACCATCGATGTAAGACAAACAACAATATAGAAGCTCTAATTTTTACTCAATTTTTTGGGATTGTTGTAGCTACTTTGTACGTATTCTTATATAGTTTTAAATCTATGGCACAGGCAAAAGAAATTCCACTGAAAAATGCTAAGCTTTCGGATATCTGCGTTAGTACCTCTGCTGCTCCCACTTATCTCCCCGCTCATTACTTCGAGGTCAAAGATAACGAGGGAAGAACCCGAACTTTTGATCTCGTCGATGGTGGGGTAGCTGCAAACAATCCTGTAAGTACTCAATTTGACAATATACTCTCAATAGATACGCATTTTAATCATAAGTTAGGAAAATAACATGTTAGACTCTCAAACAAAAATTAGAAACTAATTAATGCGCACTAAGGAAATTAATTGAATCTACGATCATGTGCAGATGATGACGGCCATAAGCCACATAAACAGAGAGATATTGAAGCATAACTCAGAGCCGATGGATGCGACAAGGTTGCTAGTGCTATCATTGGGCACAGGCGCAGCCAAGCATGAAGAGAAGTATAATGCAGCCACGGCCTCCAACTGGGGTTTGATCAATTGGTTCTTTGACAATGGGAGCACACCTTTGGTAGACATTTTCGGCGATGCAAGTTCCGATATGGTTGACCTTCATGTCTCCACCCTCTTCCAATCCGTCAACGCCAAGGACAACTACCTCCGTATTCAGGTACATTTTATAAGTGGTCTACCTTCGTCAAACATGTACATGTGGTCAGTAAATATTGTATAAATGCAGCATTTTAATTTATGGTTGCAAGCATGATCATGCTAATTGTTTCCTAATGTGGAAAAATAATAGGATGACACGTTGATCGGCGAGGAGGCATCATTGGACATTGCAACGGAGAAAAATTTGAAAAGGCTTGTAGAGATCGGGAATGCGTTGTTGAAGAAGCGGGTTTCACGGGTGAATTTGGATACCGGAAAGTATGAGGTATCCAAGGAAGAAGGTACCTATGAAGAAGCACTGATTGATTTTGCCAAAAGGCTCTCGGAGGGAAAGAAGCTTATAGACAAAACAATTAACTGAAAGTGCAATAGAAAATCTTAATTAAATTTTTTGTTTAATTAGTATGTGATTACGTTAATCAATTCCATTGTGAATCTTGATTAAAAAATAAAGAATATTGAATAAGATTAGAGTTTTGGGATCACATCTGTTGATGGTTATGAATGGGATGATCTATCTAACTTGTCTTCGTTTGGAACATCAAACCCATGCAAAATAGAAGGGGCATGTATATTTATCAATTCCATCGTGAATTTATAAGTATTTTAATCATCCAACCCATGCGACATTTTAATCTTATGGTTGCAAGCATGATTTTGCTAATTGTTTCCAACCCATTCACACTACAAAAAATATGGGCACTGCGCACAATAAATTATCTGTGCCTTTTGAGGCCAAAGAGCACCAACAATTGTGCTCATAGACCAATAGCAACAATGCAGCAACTAACTTTGTATCTATGCCCTCTATGGGCGTCACCTTTGATTAGAGGGCACGATATGGCTATGTGTGCTCAAAGAGTTGAGCACAAATATGGGTTTTTTGTGCCTTTGTTCTGACAACCTTGTCAGATGACTTTCCCAATCTATGTTAGCACAATTTTAGTAATTGTGCCCTCTAAGCTAAATATTCAAAAAAAAAAATTTATCAAAACCAAAAACTCAAAATAGCCTACAAATTGAAACTGAGACTAAACAAAAAAATAATTTTTTTCATAAAATCAAAATATAAGCAGATCAGCATTAAATCTCAAAATAGAAGTAGATCAGCATTGAAACTGAGACTAAACAAAAAAAAAATGTTCGTGGCCTCGATTTTGGATTCGAAACAGAAGCAGATCAGCATTAAATCTCAACCATTTGTAATACACAATATGTCAAAATGAAGCTAGGATTAACAGGAGTTTGATTTTACCAAAATCGAGGCCAAGGGATGGCTGGAAATTGGCCTAAAAAGCCAATTTAGGTCCCTATGAATCCTTGACAGATTCGAGCATGTAAAGTCGAATCTGGTCCCTGGGACTATGGGGAGTTCGTTTGTCGTGTCAATCTCATCCAAGACAACGAGATTTGGTCGGAAAATCTGAAGAAACCTGCAACTCGCCGGAATAGTAGAGAAAGTTAGCTCTCCATTCAATCTCGCAAACGTGGAGGAATTTTCACATGCAAGGATAGAAAACAACTTAGAACATCGTAAGGAATTAAATGGAGGTAGTTACGAGCCTTACCTCAGTAGAGAAAGCGATGAACTCGCTGGAACTCTCTCGGATTCGAGACGAAGCTCTGGTTCTCCAATTTGAGGTTCGAGTCTAGGGTCTGGGACTCTGGGTTCTAGTTCTGTGTTTGGTGTGAGGTTGGGACAAGGATGGTGATGATTTGGTGTTCGAAGTCGCTGAAGAACGTGGTGGCTGTTGCTCGGGGAGAAGCGAGCTAAGAGAGAGAAGAGAAGGGTGAGGGACAAAGGGAGAAATAAATGTGAGAAAAGTGAGGGAGTTTGACTGATGAGAGCAGACTGAGACGTGAGAAGAGGAACTAGGGGACAAGGGAGAGAGGTGTGGGTCCAATAGGCACACACTCCAACTCCAAAAATGTAATGATATATAATTTCAAATAATGTGAAGAGAGAGTGGCTGGTTACTTTAATTTGTTAATGAGCACAAATATATATTTTGTGTTCTCTTGATCAAAAAAACAAATATATATATGCCATAGCAAGACTTGCTCAAAGAGCAAGTATGGACTCTCCATATACGTGGACTTCCACTTCGTCACCCTTAATCAAATCTCATATGGGTCCCATTATTAACATAACTAATAAATAAAATTTAAATGTAAAATAACATATTCTCTTTTCAAGAACTAATCCAGTTGATAAAGCCCTGTAATTTGACAACATAAAGTATCAAATAAGAAAATAAATTTAGAAAACATCTGTTTGATCCAAACAGTGGATCTGCCAAATGATGGTGATGAAACATGTGTCTGTAGGGCACCTTGATCAATAAAAACTAATACTAAAATATGATTTGTGTCCAGACAAGTAAAGGAAGACACAAACATTGTGCCTATAAAATCAAATGATTTAAATATATTAAAATAGAAGGCACGAATATGTTTTTTGTGTTTTTGTAAATTAATTAAAAAATTAGAATTACGGATATCCATAAATAGTGACACAACTTTTGTGTTCAAATTTTAATAGGCACAAATACACTTTTGTTTAGACACAAACTAATGTGCCGGGCCGTTCAAAAAGCACATTTGTGATAGTTTTGTGTTCATTGACATCTAAGAGCACCAATATATATTTGTGCTCAATGAAACTGAAAAGGGCACAAATCAATTGTGTTCTTAGACCATATTTTTTGTAGTGTCAATAGACTTTGGATGAGGACCAGAACCTCACCTTCTCCTATATATCATCATAGTGCCAACTACCACTAGGCACTACATGTATGGGCTGTGGACAAATACGTTTCTGAATATTTTCTTATATATGAAATGGCTAACAAATCTTCTTGCACTACAAGAAAAATGGCCAATCCACACAAAAAGTTAAATGTGCCTATTGAGGCCTAAGGACACCAATATATGTGCCCTTTGACGATAGCAACGGTGCAGCAACTAAAATTGTATATGTGCCCTCTATGAGTGTGACCTTTGGTCAAAGGGCACAATAAGACGTTTAGTGTTCAAAGAGTTGAGCACAAACAATGGTTTTTTTGTGCCTCTATCCTAACAAGGTTGTCAGACGGCTTTCCCATCCATCTTACCACAAATTTTGTAATTGTGCCCAATTGATTGATTATTAAAAAAAATAAAAAATAAAAACGAAACACCCTGCAAACTGAAAACAAACATTTTACATGTTTTATCCCTAAATTTAAGGGAACTATAACGAAAAGCTCCCGGTCTGTTCATTTTAACGAAAAACCACATTTTTACACTAAAAAATCAATCCTGGTACTATTCACTTTACCCTTTATTTTGTCCTTATCGTAAAACTCAAAGTTTTCAAGCCCTTTTCATTAGTTTTCCTTAAATTTAAACACTCCAAATAATCATTACCGCACAATTGCATCTTCCTTAGAAAGCTTTGTTCATCCCATCTTCGTTGCTCCACAACTAAATCATCATTCCCACAAGCAGAGTTCCATCAAGCTTGTACTCCCAAAGTATAGCTCAAACTTATGAATTTATGTGCATAAATATACAAAGAATTTCAAACAAAAAAACAAAAACTCTTAACTGAGGAGACGTCGAGTTTCTTACGGGAGCAAATACAAAAACATTCTTAAAAAATTACACACAAAAAAAAAAAAAAAACAACAAAGGAAACGCCCAAACTAATTGTGTTCGTTTTGGGTCAATTCTCGACCAAACACAACATTCTAGTAGTCGAAATGAAGCTGGAAAGACAAGGATTCAAAATATACCATTTTGGTTCCCAGTCGTGGCCAGAGTTGGCGGGAAACGACTTAGAAGGTCACGGGTTTCGCCGGAAAAACTAGGGAAATGCTTCCCGAGTTGGATCTACACCAAAACTCTACCAATCATACATGCAGACTCTGGAATTGCACCAAAACATCAAAAGGAAGAGAAATAAGGTGATCTCGAGACTTACCTTGGCCGTGTATGGCGGAATTTCGCAGGAAAACCTTTGAGTTCGAACAGAGGTCATAAGCCTTCGGGTTAAGTTCCAAACCGCTTTCTATCCTCGTCTCAAGGTCTGGAAGACATGTAGGGACAAAATTAAGCAGTTGGTGGTGGTGGTGGCGTGATTAAAGTGGTTGAATCTGAAGTGGTTTTCGAAGAAAAAAAGTTGAAATGGTAGAGAGTGAGAGTGATTAAAGTGGGAGTTTTAATGGGGAGAGGAAAAGATGGCACGGAGAAAGAAAGAAAAGTAAATAAAAATATAAAAGGATGACAAAACCAAGATCAAGGCACGATTTACGAGTTGAAAATTAAATAAAATATTAAAATGATTGATAAAATCAAGAATAGCTTTACAGTTTATAGTTTTTTAATAATAAAAGGTTTTTTTTAGTCAAAATGATCTCTGAGATTTGTATAACTCATCACTTTGGTCCTGAGATTTGAAATCAATAGAAGTGGTCCCTAAGCACCAAAATGACAAAACTACCCTCAATTTAAATAGGGATCAAAATAATAAAAATTATATTACATAAGGACTAAAATGAAAAAATGACAAAAATATCCTCAATTTTTATCATTTTAGCCTTATTTAATGGAGATTTTTTTATGAAATGAGCAAAATAATTGATGCTGGACAAATTTAGGAACTACTTCTATTGATTTCAAATCTCATAAATCAAAGTAAAGAGTTATGCAAATCTTAAGAATCATTTTAGGTAAAAAGCCATAATAAAACCAAGACAATCTTCACAAAAGAGAGAGAGGGACGAAAAGAGACAGAGTGTGAGAGAGAGATTGATGGCGTGTTTACCAAATGGGAGAGGAGTAGGAGGAAATGGAATTGCACTCATTTGGAAGGATTCTGACGTTTACTAACACATAGGGAATAAAAAAAAGCGTGGGGTCCACCTAAAATCCAGAATCGAATTCCGGAATTACCTGGAATTGAATTACCGAGATGGAGCTATTTGGATTCCGGGGAGAAGCCTCCATCCGGAATCAAATGTTTCTTTCCAAAATACCCTTCCATCTTGTGGTTGTCCTCCGCCATCCTTTCTAGCAGCCCTATGTAGCAGCTCTCTGTTGTCTTTCACAATCCTTTCACTAAATCCAACCTCAACAAAAAGTTATAAGGCCTCAATTCATCCATTTTGCCTAACCTAATCTCCAATCATTTTGAACTAGCTTTGTAATCAATTCGCGCTAGACCATGATTTGCCAACGAGATCACTCCACACTGGACCATGACTTGTCGATCTATGGGTGGTGACTATGGGGGTAAGTGGGGTGGAGGGCAAGGAAAGGCGAGGATGGGGGAGGGCTGTTGCGGCTGGGAAAAGGATGATAGGGGTGGTGTGGGGAAGACAGACAATGGGTTTTTTGTGGTGGGGAAGACAGCAAATGGAAATAAGTTAAATAACCATCTTCTAACAAAAAGAAACCCCTTTAATTATTTTTATATAGATACATTTTGGTATATAAAATTAGTTTGATTAATTATTTTTTTTGAACAATAAATTATTTTGATTAATTAGTATAAAAATAATTTATTTATATAAGGGCAATTTAGTAATCAAGCTAGTTTTAATTTTGATTCCAGTGAATTAGTAAACAACTTATATGGAACCAACATCATTCATCTCCGATTCCAGACAGTTTTAGTAAACAACTTCAACAGGAATCTGATTCTGCTTCCACCTCATTCCAATTCCTCTTCAATCCAATTCCTCCTTAATTCAATTCATCTCAATCTGATTACGGATTAGTAAACGCGCCCTGAGTGTGACAGAGATGAGGGAAAGTAGGGATTTGGATCCTCTCCAAGGCAACTAGTCAGGATCCTCCTGACCAGTGTTCGTGGGCCGTTGGATTTTTATCCAACAGCTACAAATAGGGGGGCCCTCTAAAAGTTATAATAATTATAACCGTGAGATTTATCCAACGGCCCACGAACACTGATCAAGAGGATCCTGACCAATTGCCTCGGAGTGGATCCAAATCCTAAAAGTAGAGATAGATTGAGTGTTTGAGTTTGATGACTACACAGGGAAGAGGAAACTAGAGAGTGGGTCACGTTGGTGGGTCCCACGAACCAAGGTCCAATAGAGAAAGAATATTAAAATAATAAGAGAAATATCTTGATCAATAAAAATAATATTAAAATAAATTTTAGTCTCCAGATTGTTGAAGTAAGACACGACAATTGTGTCTATACAACTAAATAATTCAAATTAGAGGGCACAATAAGGCTATTTGTGTGTATGTAGATTAATAAAAAAAAAGTATAATTACTTATATTTATAAATAGTGAAAAAAAAATTTGTGCATAAATTTTAATAGGCACAATGAAGCTCTTTTTGGACGCCAACGAATGTGCCTTGTATTCAGGGCACATTAAAGATATTTTGGTGCTCAATGAAGTTTAAAAAGCACAATTATGTATTTGTGTACAATGAAAATAAAAAGGGCACATATCTTTTGTGTTCTTAGCCCTTTTTTTTTTTGTAGTGTTGCCTGATGAGTGATGCTGATCATTACACATAGAATTTGAAAATATACAGTAGTCGATCGGTAGATGTTTAAGATTATATTTTTATTTTCTATTTTTGGACAAGGGGAAGATGCTTCAGTTGGAACATTTAGAGTAGAGAGATTGCAATATAGGGAGTTGCTCAATGCCTTTGTAAGGTTCTTTAATTCTACGTTATCTGATTTGTACTTTTAACACGTTTCTACATATAAGTGATATGAGATCATGTGCGCATGTGAGCTGTTGGGCTCGATTTGATTTGATATGATACCATGCAAATTGGACTGAGCATATAACCTAAACCAATTATCAATAAGAAAGTAGTCCGACTCCTAATAAACTTTTTGCAAAGTTTCTTAATATGTCGATATGGAATTCACACTCGTATCATGACCAAGGTCTAAAATATCGATCATATCGGAAATATCGGTAGTCCAAAAACACGGAAATTTCGATGGAAATATCGGGATATTATCGATATGGATAAAAATTGAATAAAAACCATGGAAATTGTAAGAAAAACTTGGAAATTTTTATTGAAACTTTGCAGGATGTTTATTTAGTCAATTATCTATTAGTTTATCATAAAAAATTGGAAGGAAATGCATTGCATGATGGATTTAACTGATTTAAGTTGATTATATAGCGAGCTGGCAAACATTGTGAGTGTAGAAAATATATAAATATTTTAGCATATTTTCACAAAAATATAAGTGATATGGTGGTCAAGGTGTTGAAGGAGTAAACTGGGAGGGGTTCGAATCCCCTTGGTGTTTTTTTAAATATAGAAATTTAAAAAATACGGAAATTTCGATGGAAATATCGATGACATCAGAAATATCGGTAGTCCAAAAACACGGAAATTTCGATGGAAATATCGGGATATTATGGATATTTTAGACCTTGATCATGACCAACTAGTGCATGCCATAGTTAATCGAGGTGGTTTTAGCTATGTGATTAACCATCCTCATAATGGTCTAAGCAGTGGCGGATCCAGGATTTTAAACTCGGGGGGTCCCAATAATAAAGGTTAAAAAATTTATAGACAAAAATAACATTGAAAAGTTAAATATAATACATTTCATTCAAAAATCATTGCAAAACAACATTACAAGCTATAAAATCCTAATTCAAGCGTCCATGACGAGGTTTCATAATCTGAAAATGTTCCATGATAGCTTCATTACCAATACATGAAAAAACATCTTTCTCAATGTAAACAACTAAGTTGTCACTCAACCATTGATCTCTCATTTTGTTGCGAAGTAGTCCCTTAATATATTCATAGCGGAAAATGTCCTCTCCACTGAAGCGGTTGCAACCGGTAAAACCAAAGCCAACTGAACAAGAAAATATACATGTGCAAATGTTCGATGCAACCCTTTCTCCACCACTTTCTTAGCAAGCTCATTAATCCACCGCAATTGAGAAAAATCATTATCAGAATGCACAAAATGAATGTAAATATCAAGTTGATCTTGAAGTGCCAATCTATCTCAATCCATGAAATCTTTAGGATACATCTGAGCAAGGCGAACAAGCTTCTCTTTATCAAAAGCTACAAATGAATCATTCGGACTCAAACATGCCAAGCAAATAAGCAATTCGGTATTACCTTCAATGAAGCGATCATCTAATTCTGTAAGTTGGAAATCAATGACCTCAAAAAAGAGCTCCACTTTGTAATGATGACGATTGGTCTTTCTTGGAGCCTTGCGCAATGACTTCCCTTGAATGACATATAAATCATCCATAGTAGGCACCTCAATTTCATGTTCAACACAAAAAGATGATACTTTATTAACCAAAAGATCAAATTTTTCATCATTCCTCATGCAACGTAGTTGTTCTTTACATGTCTTGACTAAAGCCATTGCATTCACAATCTCTTGATCTTTTTTTTGCAATGCTTGTGACAAATTATTTGTAACTCCTAATATGGATTTCATCAAAAAGAGGAGGAACACAAACTCAAAAGATTGTAAATCTTTTAATAACCTTTTTGCTTCACCAACACTATCATTGTAGCAATCTTCAACAATCATGTCAAGCACATCCACCACAAATGAGAACATTGTAATCAAACTAATCAAAGCACCATAATGTGAATTCCACCGTGTATCCCCAACACGTTTGAGACTAATTTCTTGATTTAACCCTTATCCCGTTTCAAGACAATCATTTTCAATAGCTTTCATGAGATTTTCTTGTTGTTTCTCTCTAAGTGCATCACGAGGCTTACATGAGCATCCAACAACATTCACCAAACTATTAGTCAATGTGAAAAAAGCGCCAACATCGGAGTTTTTCTTTGCTACGGCAACAAGAGCTAATTGTAGTTGATGAGCAAAACAATGAACATAGAATGCACAACTTTCTTCATCCAAAATTTTGTTTTTAAGGCCATTAAACTCACCTCTCATATTACTCGCTCCATCATAACCTTGACCTCGTAGGTTGGAGTAGCTCAAATCATGTAGTTTCAAAAACTCATCAATGGACTCCTTTAGTTTATTTGAAGTTGTTTCGGTAACATGTTGGACTCCCACGAACCTTTCAATTACTTGACCTTTGTTGTCCACATAACGCAAAATCACCGCCATTTGCTCCTTTGTTGAAATATCACATGATTCATCTACCATTATAGAAAAGAATTTACTCTCTTTCACTTCTTTCATAATAGCCTTAATAGTTTCGAAGGCACATGAATTGACAATATCTTTTTGAATTGAATGAGCTATTAGCTTGAGATTTCCCGGAGCATTTTCCAACACAACTTCCTTTATTTTCTCATCATGATTCGCAAGGAATTGCAAGAGCTCTAAATAATTCCCCCTATTATTCGAATTGTCACTTTCATCGTGGCCATGAAAAGGAAGGCCTTGTCGCAACAAGAACTTAGTGCAATCTATTGATGCATTCAAGCAAAGACGATATTTCATACACTCTTCTTCTGACTGTTTGATTACAACTGCTTCAATATGTGTCTTTTGGTTCATTAAATAACTAGCCGCTTCTCTAGCTTTATTGTGGAAACTACCAATAGGACCAACATGTTTGTCAAAACATTCTCTTGCATTCTTCCATTTCTTAAAGCCCACCCCAGTGAAGGCATCGCTTCCTAATTGTGAAAAGTTGATTTTAAAGAGATAGCAATGAAAACAAAATGCCGCATCTTTAGATATACTATACTCCAACCAATCATATTCTTCAAATCACGAAACAACAAATCGTCACTTTTTCTTTGCAAGCAAAGTGTATGGGAACTCATACTTTGTAGGCCTACAAGGTCCCATTTGCAAATATGCTCTTCGGACCTCATCTTGAATATTAGAAGGATAGTCCTCCATTCGAATTCTTTTTCCCGGGTCTCTCTCAAGATTATTAAAATCAATGTCACGCTCATTTTGTCTTGAGCTCGAACTACCCGAACAAGTAGATGGTGCTATTGGCTTTGGCTGGAAATATCTTTCCATATTTCATATTTCAAAACTACACATTTAACCAAAAACACAAAACATATACCAATCAACCAATAAACAAAAATTTCATCTAAATTTCAATGATAAAGTGAGTATACAAACATAAAACATATCAACAATCATATCAATAATAGACTAAAAATCTCCACCAATATCTAATATAATTTAATTGAGATTAGATTAATACCAAAAAACTTGAATTTTGAACCAAATAGTGGTAGCTTGGAGAATTGAAACAAGTGGAGGTATAATATTGAAGTAATGTAATTATAATATGGAATTGGGTGGGATTAGAAATTTATGGATTTGGGTGAATATAAGAAAGATGGGGATTAGGGGCAATGGAAAAGCAGAGGAACCGGGGGGGGGCTGCGCGCGGCGGGGAGGGGAGGGGAGAAGGAAATGTAAGGAAGATGGCCCATCACCCATGTGGGGCTAGGCATTAAAAAGGACTCGGGAATCATGGACAAACGGCACCGCTTCTCATTGGGTTTTAAAAATTAAAAAAAATAAAAAAATAAACAAATTGGCCAAAACACTGCGTTTTGGACCAATTTTTTAAAAGGCTCTTAGGCCCTGTTCTTTCTTCTTCCCCGCTGTCTTCTTCTCTGTTGCAAGCTGCAACTTGCAGCACATGACAGCACAGATCTCGTGTTCGAGGGGTCCCCTAGAAAATTTCTAGCAGCATTTTAAGATCACTGGAGGGTCTTAGGACCTCCCAGGTCCCTCTGTAGATCCGCCCCTGGGTCTAAGATAATTCCTAGTTATGTGACTATGATTTTTGTTCCAATATTAGGTTAATGGCATGTTTACGAAACCGGAATGGAGGTAAAAGAAAGAGAATTGTGGCGTTTACTAAATTTTGGGAATGAAAATATTTGTGGGCTCCACCCAAAATCAGTAATCAGATTCCTAATATTGCCGGAATCCAATTACTAACTTGGAGGAGGTATTTGAATTCCAGAAAAAAGCCAACTTTCGGAATCAGACTTCTCTACCGAAATTACCCTGCCCCTTTCATCACGATTCAACCACGAAAAGCACATTCATCCCCACCCCTTAATCAACTCACACCACCGCACCACCTCCTAGACTGCCAAGACCCATCACCAATCGACCCCAACAGTTCTACCAACAAACTCCCGACAGCCGCAGATCCAATTCCAATTGTGGAGAGACAGATGCAGAGGAGTATATAGATAAAAGCAAACCTTATGATTTTCACACTGAGAATGGAATTGGAAAAATGGGAACTTGACTTACAGTTTGGTTTTTTTCCCAATTCGATTGCAAACATTTTTACAGATAGCATTGAGCGGCTAACAAAGGGTTGAGAAATCCAAGAATGGTTGCTGACAAGGAGTTCATCGTTTACAACTCGATGACCCAACAGAAGGAGATTTTCAGGCCGATAGAACAAGGTCAGGAGATGATCGCAAAAACCAATTGAGGATGCAGAGGGGGGAGAGTAAAATGGTTGTGGTGGAAGTGGAACCGTGAAGGTTCCAGAACATCTCCCAACTCCCGTTATTTTTTATGTTGGGTTTTTTAACTTTTTTTGTCGAATGAGTTTTTTACTCATTAAAGAGTAAAAAGTGAAAGAAAAAAAAAGAGAGAGTAAAAAGAATTCAAGTTTTATTAACAAACACGGGAATTGTTAAAATTTTAAATAATTTTTTTTTTCTTACTATTATATATTATATCAAATTTTATTAAAAATATATATAAAATATTTGATTTCAGACAAAGGGCATTTTAGTAATCATATTGGTTTATATTCCGATTCTGTTAAATTAGTAAAAAGCTTTATGGAATTATTGTCATTTCTATTCCGATTCTAGAACATTTAAGTAAACAGCTTCAAAATGAATCTGATTCTAACTCCACCTCATTCCAATTCCTCCTCAATCTAATTTCTCCTCAATTCAATTCCTCTCAATTTGATTACGGATTAGTAAACGCGTCCTAAGGCTACACTAAAGTTAAGGGGTTGTGGGAAAACAAACTCAAATGTAAAGAAACTAATTTAAAATATCCGAATAAAACTAAAATATATTCAAACCCAAAACTAAATACCGCAAGTGACCACCTATGAACCCAAAATCAATTTCAAACTCTTTTCAAAACACAAAACCTAGTTCTACATATGGATGACAAGCTTACTCAGGCAATGTCACTGATTTTGCTTGACGATTTTTAGATTAAAAGAGCGAGAGACTAAACCCTTACGAAAAAGCTATACAAATAGAAGAAAAGTCAATAAACATACATTTTGCTAAAATTCAATAAACGTGGTTAAAAATATTTTAAAATTTACACACTATGTTTCATTTTACGGTTGTAAGCCTGATGATGCTAATAATATCCTAATGGTGCAAAAATTATAGGATCACTGGTTGACCGGTGATGAACATCAGTGGATATAACAACGGAGAAGAATTTTATGAGACTTATAGAGATCGGGAATGCATTGTCGAAGATAAAACATCTTCAACAAATGATATTAATATAAAACATACATTAAATTTAAACCCTCTACCATATATTTAGAAATAAATTTATAAATATTAGAAGATTTTGCAGTCATGCTAAAAAAACTTAAACCTCATATCATATGTAGCTTCAACCAGCTAGCACGGAAAAGAATAAATTAAGACTTAAGAAAGGGGCATCAACTTGCAATGTCCATTCAAGAATATATAATGCATATCCATTATAAAAAAGGAAAACTAAGGAAAATGACTTGAAAACTTTGAGTTTTAACGATAAAGAAAAAATAAATGGTAAGTGAATAGTACTAGGATTGACTTTTTAGTGTAAAAATGTGGTTTTTCATTAAAGTGAACAGTTGTGCGGACTTTTCGTTAAAACTCTCTTATAAAAAGGCAATTATGCGAGAGAGTGGTTTCGAAGCTTACATATTCACACGGCCTGCCAATGCTGCATTAGTACTACTACAATATTAGCTTTAGGTGTCGGATGATGGTGACGGTTTAATAAGCCATATGTCGGATAAAAGATATCCAACACATCATTCAGTTAGTGTTGGATAACAATGAAATTATGTCGGTTATATCCAACATAAACTCCTGGCGGATATTTAGTGTCGGATGCAACCACCATAAAATTATTATAACCGCCAGTATTTTTGAATTCTTTTTTTTTATAATATTTTTAACATATTCAGGCGGTTTTTAGGTTAATGGTAGTGGTTATAACCGACAGAAATTGACTATTTTATTATTTTAGTTTCTGGCCGTTATTATTTTAGTATTCTGACGATTATAACCGACAGAAATTGATTATTTTATTATTTTAAAATGTTATATTGATTATAAATAAATAAATAAACACATGGTTTTAATATCAAAAGAGAGATGATTCTCACACAACTCTCTTAATTTATGATCATGAGATTAGATATGTGGCATGGTTCACACTTTCTATACATTTCTCAACGTACTGTTCGTTTCTCAATGTTCTAGCCATGCATGACCATTGTACTCTCTTACTAGCCACGTACAATATTTTTTCTCTCTCTTTTCTTTTTTCGTTGGCAGCACTTTGTGTTCAAGTGTACTGTAATTAATTGCAATGTTTGGGGAAGAAAAGAAAGTAAGAAAATGAAAATTACACTTTGGGTGAATTATTGCGATAAAAGATCCATACTTTCTATCTGACCACACATAATGTTTCAATTTTGAAATTTATAAACTGGGAAAAGTGGAACTACTTTCAAGCACTCCCTCCTCTGGAATTGTTATGATTCAGATGGGAGGAGGGTGACTTCGCATGAAAGTTGGTAATCTTTTTTATTTGGTTGATTGATAGATCATGATCTTTTTCACTTCAATTATGCAGCTTTTCACCTTTGGTTTAAATTTGGAATGATGAGGGGTATGCAACACTAATAAACACATGGTTTAAATATTTTTTTTTTTTTTTTCATTCATGTTCCTGTCAGATATAACTGACATGAACAAAGCAAAATGTTGGACGGCCGCCAGAATAATCTCTTAATGTTTTTTTTTCACTCATGGTCCCATTACCTAATCTTTGAATTTTTTTTTTTTTTTTTTTTTTTTTTTTTTTTTGCGATTTTTTATACATGCTATCTTGAAGTATATACGAACATATTTGACAGTTGGATCGTTGAAACTAGTTTCGTAGAATGCATATCGTATCAAATTGATAGATTTAACAAACACTTAATAGTTAATGTTATACTTCTATTAAGTATAAAATAATATTTATCTACTAGTGTAAATATTTTAAATTGAAGATCGAATTCATTCATTGCATTCTTATAGGGTGGAGAAGTGTAGCTATAAAAAATCATCAAAAGCTAAAATAACCGTTAAATTGTGATTTTTCATTTATAACCATCGAAAACTTTTGTTCCATTACCTAATCTCTGAATGTTTATTTTTTGCGATTTTTTACGTATACGATCTCATAGTGTGTACAAACAAGTTTGACGGTTGGATCGTTGAAAAACGTTTCGTAGAATGTGTATCGCATCAAAACGGTAGATTAAACAAACACTTAGAGTTAATGTTATACTTCCCCATCAAGTATAAAATAAGATTTTGTTGTATCCACTAGTGTAAATATTTTAAATTGAAGATCAAATTCGTTCAATTCATTCTTATAGGGTCAAGGAGTGTAGCTGTAAATAAATCATCAAAATCGGAGCTAAAATAACCGTTAAATTGTGATTTTTTCGTTTATAACCGTCGAAAACTTTTGTTCTGTTACTTAATCTCTCAATGTTTGTTTTTTTTGTGATTTTTTACGTATGCAATCTCAGAGTGTGTACAAACAAGTTTGACAGTTAGATCATTGAAAAAAGTTTCGTAGAATGCATATTGCGTCAAAACGGTAGATTAAATAAACACTTAAGAGTTAATGTTATACTTCCATTAAGTATAAAATACGATTTTGTGGTATCCACTAGTGTAAATATTTTAAATTGAAGATCAAATTTATTCATTACATTCTTATAGGGTCGAGGAGTGTAGCTGTAAAAAAATCATTAAAATCGGAGCTAAAATAATCGTTAAATTGTGATTTTCCGTTTATAACCGTCAAAACTTTTGTTCCGTTACGTAATCTCTGAATGTTTGTTTTTTACGATTTTTTACACATGCAATCTCGGAGTGTGTACAAATAAGTTTGATGGTTGGATCGTTGAAAAAGGTTTCATAGAATGCATATAGCGTCAAAACGGTAGATTAAACAAACACTTAGAGTTAATATTATACTTCCATTAAGTATAAAATAAGATTTTGTGGTATCCACTAGTGTAAATATTTTAAATTGAAGATCGAATTCGTTCATTGCATTCTTATAGGGTCGAGAAGTGTAGCTGTAAAAAAATCATTAAAACCGGAGCTAAAATAACCGTTAAATTGTGATTTTTCGTTTATAACCGTCGAAAACTTTTGTTCCGTTACCTAATCTCTGAATTATTTTTTTTTGCAATTTTTTACGTATGCGATCTTGTAGTATCTACAAACAAGTATGACAGTTAGATCATGGAAACTAGTTTCGTAGAATGCATATCTCCGTTAAATTTGCCTAAATTTTGAAGTGGGAAAAGTAATTTGTGCTAAATTTTTATTTATGTTTTTCAAGTATTGATTAGACAATATTTAGTTTGTGTGATGACATTTTCATTGTACAATTATCTTTTTGTTTCTTTATCGCATATTTTACATGGGTTATTATCTATTAAACCAAACAATTATTTATTTAATTTTTAAAAACGTATTCTATTTAAATACATATTGTTTATTTATTTATTAAACTAAACAATTATTGTAACATCCCACATCGCCCAGGGGAGTGATCCTTAAATGTATATTCCCATCCCTACCTAACACAAGGCCTTTTGGGAGCTCACTGGCTTCGGGTTTCGTAGGAACTCCGAAGTTAAGTGAGAAGGGGGCTAGAGCACTCCCATGATGGGTGACCCACTGGGAAGTTGCTCGTGAGTTCCCAGAAACAAAACCGTGAGGGAATGGTAAGCCCAAAGCGGACAATATCGTGCTACAGTGGTGGAGCGGGCCAGGGAAGTGGTCCACCCCGGGCCGGGATGTGACAAAAATTTTTTTTTTTCTGGAGGGGCGAAAAACAAAACGCGTGAATGGGCAAAAACAAATCTTTCAAAACCTTTTCTCTTTTCAAAGGTTCTAACCCCTCACCGTAAAACCTGTATAATTTCCCAGAAAAATAGCATATATACATATATACTCATCTCAACTCATAACTCAAAATCATGCCAAAAGTAGTGATATGCAAGGTATATGCCATGCCAAATATATCTCATCAAATCACATAACTATATCAGGCGAATTAACTCATCATAGATAATAATATGTCCACCGAGTGATCAGCTCGGCTGAACTATAGCTCATAATCAATCTCATCATATCATATATATATATATACCCTGCACACACATCAATACCACCTCGTCTTCACAACATCACTGAATATAAACTAATATGCTCTAGTGCTAAAATCACGTGAAGACTGAGCGATAAATCGCGGGTCACCTACGAGTTGAACCCACCTATCGTGGTCTATTCGACAGGACTGAGCACCTAACTTGGATCCAAGGCGAGCATGCGGTGCAGGAGGTGAACATCACGTGAAGAACTATGCCCTGGCGCTAGGCGGGAGCACTAACACCGGGATGCAGTTTTATGAGCTTTCAACACATCTCACATAATCATCATTTCATATTAATCATTCTCTATCATCAATGTATACTCACCTGATACTTACCTGTGCGTCCACATCACCAATTACCATTATATACAGCTACTAATGCATGAATAAAATAGATATATACTTTGCATGGCATATCATATCGCATTTCATATCACATTTCACTTAATTGATTTTCTGGGAAAAATCTCATTTATGTATATACGGAAAACAAAAGCCCACTTTCATATATACATATTTCTCAGCAGGATTTTGAAAATTATATATATGAGTATATACTTTATTTCTGGGAAATATTGTCACTTCCCAGGCCCGCTCCACCACCATAGCACTATATTGTCCGCTTTGGGCCCCGACTACGCCCTCACGGTTTTGTTTCTAGGAACTCACGAGCAACTTCCCAGTGGGTCACCCATCTTGGAAGTGCTCTAGCCCCCTTCTCGCTTAACTTCGGAGTTCCTACGGAACTCGAAGCCAGTGAGCTCCCAAAAGGCCTCGTGCTAGGTAGGGATGAGAATATACATTTAAGGATCACTCTCCTGGGCGATGTGGGATGTTACAATCCACTCCTCTTAGGGGCCCGACGTCCTCGTCGGCACAATCGCGGCCAGGGTTAGGCTCTGATACCAATTGTCACATCCCGGCCCAGGGTGGATCACTTCCTGGGCCCGCTCCACCACCGTAGCACGATATTATCCGCTTTGGGCCCCGACCACGCCCTCACGGTTTTGTTTCTGGGAACTCACGAGCAACTTCCCAGTGGGTCACCCATCATAGGAGTGCTCTAGCTCCCTTCTCGCTTAACTTCAGAGTTCACACGGAACCCGAAGCCAATGAGCTCCCAAAAGGCCTTGTGCTAGGTAGGGTTGGAAATATACATTTAAAGATCACTCCCGTTGGCAATATAGGATGTTACAATTATTATTTTATTTTTTAAAATCGTAACAAAATTTTGGAGGGGAATTTAAAATTTTGGGAGAGGGAAGTTCAAATTTTGGGAGGGAATTTTGGGCGGAATTTTGCCGCCATTTTTTTTCTGTCGATTATAACCGACAGTAATGAAAATTTTCCAAAATAAAACCCCTCCATTTCTTCCTTGCGCCGGTGCCTTCTCCTTTCCCCCTTCCTTCCCCCTTTTCTCATCTCCTCATTTCCTTCTCCTTCTCTTCTCTCCTCATTTACTTCCAGTTCAACACTTGCAACTGAGAGCCTTTGGGAAAGGACAAGGTGAAATAATTCATTTACTTATGTATATGCCACGAAGCATGGGGTGTCTAACAAGTCTGCACAACTTGCACAAATTTCCTATTTTTCTTCTCTTTTCTTTTTCAAATATATTTATCTGTCTTTCTTCGGATTCATGCAGGTGGGAATATCATCTGGAGCCAACACAGTGGTAGCAATGGAGCTTGCTAAAAAGCAAGAAAACAAAGGCAAACTCATTGTGGTAAGGGCGACATATCCTTTGGTTTTCCCGCATGTAAGATTAAAGTTAATAAGATGTCCTGCTAACATTTTAAGAGACCGGTTGATCGGTTTGTTCCTTGTTGACATTTTGAGTTTGTGACATGTGATGTGAATTGCGAGACACTTTGGCTCTTCGTGATCATTTGCCTTTTTGTTTGGTTTCCAGACTGTTCACGCGAGCTTTGGGGAGCGATACTTGTCATCTGTTCTATTTCAAGAGCTGAGGCAAGAAGCCGAAAACATGCAACCAGTTGCAGTCGACTAACCTTAAGTACTCCAAGGCTCTCCGTGTGACATGTAAAATCGCTTGTATCAATATATTTTTTTTATTATTAATATATTTTCTATTGGTTTTATCCGACAATAATGCTTTTATTTATTCATTATTAATATATTCTCTGTCGGTTATATCCGACACAAATTCTGTTGGTTTTAGTATTTTCTGTCAGTTTTTCCCGACAGAGAATGCTCTTATTTATTCATTATTAATATATTATCTGTCGGTTATATCTGACACAATTTCTGTCTATTTTAGAGTATTTTCTGTCGGAAAATTCATTTTTTGACGCTGGCAATTATGTCGCTTATTATATATGTCACAGCATCCATTTTCTGTCGGATTTTGCTTAAAATCCGACAGTAATATACGTTTCTTGTCGGTTTTCATAACGACACTAATAAATGGTTTTGTAGTAGTGTAGGAATAGTTTTTCTCTACGTGTGAGAGTCCTTCTCTCTTCCTGAGAGTCTTTCTTACCATCTGTGTGAGTGAACTCCCCACTGTATAAAATCGTTGCCGACGGCCCTCACTTTGGCGAGGATTGGAGGAAAGCTTTTTTTTTTGCTCTTTGTTTCTCAGTTTTTTGGTTAACTTTCCCCTCAGTTCTTCCTGATTCACCCAAACTGTCTTTCCTTGACGTCTGTCTTCCCAAATGCTTTCACTTTGATCTTCAGTCAGATTTCAACGCAATTTTTTTGCGATCATTTGAGAGGGTGCGTAGAGCTCCGGTGGACACATCAGCTCGGGTGTTTAATACACCACCTCCTTCTCCTTTGTCTGCCTTCGTTGGCAGTGTCGTTCGGGGTATTCCCATGGACTTCTTCCAATTTCTGGTTGAGATAGGAGCGATCGGAGCAATCGGGGCGATCAAGACGACTTTCGTGTCTGGGTTCTGCTGAGCTGCTTGATTGGATTTGGCGTTGGCTGGAGGATTTGTTTTGAGTTGATAGGAAAAACTTTTACGGCGATGGATGCTGGGCTCTTTTTTTTAGCTTTGTTGGGTTAATTGAGAGGTCCAGTTGTGTGTCTAGTACTATTTTGTATGTGGGTCTCTGTTTGTAATCTAGTGTTTGAAATAAAATTGTCTCCTTTCTTCGGAAAGGTTTAACCAAAAAAAAAAAAAAAAAAACTCAAGAGTAAATTTTTCATGTCCCAATGACGTCATCTGATATTATCATCAATCCATTCATGCCATAAAACTATCTACAACCGAAATGGCTAAATATAGTTCCATCCAAAATTATAGCCTTGCAAAAAATTATTTTTAAATGAATAATGTCATGCGATACTCATATACCATCTTCAACCGAAGGGGCTAAACATAGTTCCCTAAATAATTTGTTAGTTTTAAGTTTATACTTTGAATTTATTGGTTAATTTAATTAAACTACCTTTAGATGTTTTCAAATCTAACTGTTCAATTTGAATCAATGATTGCAACTGAGAAGCTGACCCCAAAAAAAAAGGGCTAAGAGGGGGGCTACATTGGCCAACCTGATGCCCCTTTGGCCAAATGTAACCTAGGATTTAGGACGATTTTAAAAGACTTTAAAAGTAATAGATTTGATGGTTTTTGAAAACTCTTACGAATTTCATATGGATTTTTTAGGATTTTTAGATAGATTTTTAAGGTTTTCTGTTAGTTTGGTTTATGATTTTGGTGGATTTTTAAGACAATGGATATGGTAACCCAACAGACAGCCGAGAGCAACCATTGCTCTTCACCACTCCTACACTCCAACCGCCACTGCCACCCATGGGAAATTCACCATTACCCATCAAGTCTCTGTTCGGCTTTTCGATAAAAAAATTGCAAAATAAATATTACAAACAGTGAAATCAACGCCATCATTCCATGAAATTAGAAAACAAACTCAGAAAAATCCCCAAAAATCAGTGGAAAAAATGATAAAGAACAAGAATGGGTCGTCGCGCGGGAAAAAAAATATGAGATGTGAAAATTGGGACCTAGCAACAGCACATATGAGAAATGATGCGACCCAACATCATCTTTATTTAGAAATAATGCAAGCCATCAACAAAAATTGAAGGAAAAATGCAGAGATGAAAGGAAGAAGATAAAGAAAACAAAGTGGCTGGCATGCAGTGAGAGGAAGAGACAGTCAAAGGTCGCTGGATGTGAAATCCTGGGGTAAGATGAGATTCTATTTGGTCTTAATTATATATACTTATTGCTTTTAAATTTCACAAAATACACAACTTAATGAAATCATATAAAATCTTTAATTTTTTAATACACCTGAATTTGGATGGACTCTAAAAATGTCTATTAAAATCTCAATTGACTACATGAGGATTTTAAAGTCTTTTAAAAAAATTTAGTTGACTACACTAGGATTTGCATAAGTTCTAAAAATCCTTTAAAATCTTTTAATTGACTACACTAAAATTTTAATTTTTTTTTAAAATTCTCTTAAATCCGAGTTTGACTACCTCTAAATTACAGATTGTGGACTTGCCAAATTAAAGAAGTGTTAAGTTCCAGAGAAAAGGAAGATAAGAAACGTCCCCACCATTTGCAATTATTACCTAATTGGTATAGGATGCGAAATGATCAGAAAGTGTCTTTCCCGCATCCTCAAATAGATAGCGAAGGATGGTTATCTTTCTTAACACCACCACATAAAGTCATAAATGGAAGGTTCAAAGTTCACAGAGAGAAGAAAGTAAGTTTACTGACAAGCTTTCCAAATTAATTGGGAAAAGTACTCACATGAAGCCACAGTTCTTATCTAAATTCATGTCGACTATGTAAATTTGGACCCCATGAATTAGAAGGCCGAGTAACAAATGCAAGGAATCCAACGGCCTGACAGAGGCACACCGGTTTAAAATATAGTGTGAAGGCAACGTTGATGACGATAATTCGTGGACGCAAATCACTTCAAATACTATGGACGTAAAGATGGACGAAGTCAGAAATCTGTATGGATGAGGGCATTGTTAAGCAACAAAGTCACAAAATAAAAAATTAAAGAATTTACTAGACAAATACTTATATATTAATCCATAAGATTTTTCATACAAAATATAATACCCCTTAACGCATGTTCATGACTTGAAAGCATTGCATGACAACTTCATTACCAATACCATCAAATATCTCTTTTATATAAAATAACCATATTATCATCCATCTATTGATATCCCGTCTGATTTCTCAATCGATTCTTCAGAAATTTCATGGCAAAAAATGTTCTTTCAACTTTGGCAATTGCAACTGAAAGAGTTAATGCTAATGTCACAAGCAAGTAAACAAGTTATACACCTTGCTAATATCACAAGCATGTACATTTTTTTGTTTGCCAAAAAAAACTGAGTGGGCGTATCCGCCCCCTTTGAGCCCAAGGTGGCTCCGTCCCTAGACGTGAACCATCTCAAAGCAAAAAGTTCAATGGACTTCCTAGTTTAAAAGTGTTTGGACTCGTGCCATGTCAAATTTCAAATGGCACAAGCCACGTCAAGTCTGAAGTGGCACGAAGTCATGTCAAAATCTCAAATGGCACGAAGGCGCGTCAAGTCTTAAATGGCACGAAGCCGCGTCAAGTCTCAAATGACACGAAGCCCCATCAAGTCTTAAATGGCACGAAGCCGCATCAAGTCTCAAATGGCACGATACCGCGTCAAGTCTCAAATGGCACGAAGCCGCTTCAAAATTCAAATGGCACAAAGCCGTACCAAATCTCAAAAATTATACAAAATCATTCAAATTTCAAAATGGTGCAAAGCCTATTCTAAATCGAAAATGGCACAAAGCCAATTCAAAGTCCAAAACACGGCATAGCCATACCAAAATCATTTGTAAACTATGCCAGTTTGATTCTGCCAAGGATACGTAGGCAGTCTAGTTCATATTCCAGACGCAACCGCAAAGCCCCAAACACAAAATCTTTCCTTTTTAGTGGTCATTCAGTCGCTAAAAATCCAAATCCATTCTGAACTACATCAGGTTTGATCCTGCCAAAGGGATGTTGGCAATCTAGAGATTCAATCTAGATGCAACCGCGCAAATTCAAAAATACCAAATCGAATCCCTGGTTCACTTTAACCAAATTCACCATCAAATCTAAATCGAATCCCTGATTCAACTCAACCAAATTCACACAAAATCCAAAACCAAATCCCTGGTTCATTCAACCAAATTCACCACAAATCCAAATCGAACCCCTGGTTCATTCAATCAAATTCACCACAAATGTAATTAATTTACTGACCACATCTCTAACAAAGGTAAAACATTTACTGTGGTTATCAAAATGACCAGTAAATTTGGTACGAGTAGCATTATTTTAATTGTGGTTATCAATCTCTTAAATCGAATACCTGGTTCAACTCAACCAAATTCACACAAAATCCAAAACCAAATCCCTAGTTCATTCAACCAAATTCACCACAAATCCAAATCGAATCCCTGGTTCATTCAATCAAATTCATCACAAATCTAATTAAGTTATTGACCACATCTCTACCAAAGGTAAAACATCCACTGTGGTTATCAAAATGACCATTAAATTTGGTACGAGTAACATTATTTTAATTGTGTTTATTGTGAAAATTATAGGATGACTTGTTGAGTGGCCATCCGTCGATATAGCGACAGAGAAGAATCTAAAGAGGCTTGTGGAGATTGGGGAGGCAGTATTGAATAAGCCAGTGTCACGAAGCACTGGTCGATTTTGCTAAAACCCTCTCAGAGGGAAGGAAGCTCAGATAAAACAATTCGAAGCTCAATAGAGGCAGCAATATTTTAATTTTTTTTTAAATATTTCATGTTCATGAATTCAATTTCAAATTTTAGTTGAAAATAAAGAATTACAACGTGTACGTATGGGAAATTCGACGGATTCATTCAAATTATAATAAGTATTATGATACAATAAAATTTGTGACACTACGTCATGTAGTTTGGCTTATTTATACAGTCAATTGATATGTGGCGAGGGATAAATTCAAACTCAAGATCTAGGTGTGGAAAAAATGCTAACAACCAGAACTAGAAGCCAGTACTACTTTTCCTGCTTGGCTTTGTATTCTATTTAGTACATCCACAAAATATTTCCAAAACACTATCAAATCAATCTCTTAAATATCCTAAAACCAACAAAATATTCAAGAAAAAAAGAAGTCAAGGAAGACCTAGCTATGGGCACCAACAGGATCATGCTTGTGTTACTGGCCACACGAACACGTGGTCTGGCGGTCGTGCACTAGAATTTCTTCCAACAGACGACATCAGACAAAGATAATATATAGGACATTTCTTCAGACAAAGATCCGGTGACAACAAAGTACAGCTTGGAACATCAATTTTGAATCTATCTATAATTTTCAAACATGTCTTGATTGGAATTCCCGCCAAACAAAAACATTCACAACTTAAAACAAAAGCAGAAGCAACAGATCACAAACAACAAAACCTGGAAAAGGTTGCTCTATAAGTAAACGATGAAGGCAAATGATCGGGCAGGGGTTCCCGAACACCCAAGTGCGAAGAGCATATGGAGCTCTACGACAAGCAAAGAGCGCAAAGCTACTCCTGCAAATCGAAAGAGTGGGACGAAAGCAAAGACAAAGTGGGGTCTAAGATGGCGGAACTGATAAAGACCAACGAAGAGATCAAGAAAGCTAAAGAGAGCACCATGCAGGCGTGGATAGACTCCAGGCCTCTCATTGATGAGCTTGAACTGCTGAAATGCGGCCTTGCAAGTGCTGAGAACCAATGTGACACACCCAGTATCATCTCCGACCTTGAAGCACAGCTTGAGACGACAAACAAGAGCATCAGATCCAAAAAGGAGGAACAACACAAGGCGACGAGGATGATCAATGGAATAAATCAGGCACTGGATCAAACGCGTCAAGAGACGGAAAGGTTTAACTGCGATGCAGATGAAGAATTACAAGCAAGATCAAGACTGAAGCAAGGCCTTCTTATGAGGAGACAGACTCTGCGAACACTGCAACTTGGACTTGAAGCTGTACGAATAGAAAAAGAAGCGCTTGTTGAATCGGAAGAAGCGCTTAAATACATAAACTATTCACAGATGGAGAAAACCACCATCCTTCTCACTCAGGAAGTGTACCATGCCTTGGCAAAAAGAGCTCAAGATGAAAATTTTCTTTCAGACTGGCGTGTTTTGGTTGCATCAGAACAGAAGCTCGCAACGGAGGCAAGCACAAACAAAGCTTTGGAAAAGTTGAACAGATTACTCTCTGAGAAAATATCAAGAGAAGGGGAAATAAAAGAAGAAAGTATAAGTGGAGACGGACATAATGAAGATCCAAGAAACAGGACAGGAGGCCAAAACACTAGAGATTATATGCTCCCTCAAGCTCGGAACAAGGCAATTGCCAAGACAAATCAGAGAAACCCAAGATCAAGAAGCAACAACAATAAGTTGTCTGCAAAGAAAAAACCATCTGTAGTGCAAAAAATAAGACAATATTTTGTAAGAAAGATAAAAGGGCTGTTCGGATGATTTCATACAAATTCAGAACGTAGCAATCAAGTTTTGAACAGCAATAAAGTCATATGTGCTAGTCTAACAGAAGGCAAATGCACTTGGAACAAAATTTGATTTAAGCTAGAGTATTCTGATTTTCCCTCAAGTCTTCTGCTAGTTGTCTTGCCCTTCCTACAAAGCCTGAAAAACAAGCAAGCTCCATCATAAATCGAGCAAAGATATTAACCTATTTCAAAACTGGGTTTAATATTTACTGCTACGACTATAAGAAAACCAACAAATGATCAGATCGATAAGATCAGGAAAGAAAGTTAATAATCTTGCAGAAGGCAAAGGTATCCTATCTGGAATCTCACAAACATTAAGGGTTGCATACAAGAGCCTGACCATTTGCAATATGACGAAGGGGTAAAAGTTTGATACCTGATACATCCTAGGGGCCAACTAAGACTTTTAACAGAATATTTTAACCAGTTGACATTGCTGAAGGAATCAAAATTTATCCATACTATGTGCAGCCTCTGCATAGCATAAACAAAAAAACTCAGCCCCAAAATTGGTTGATAACAAAGCAATACTGATAGAAACAAACTTACCATGTGACTGCGTAATCAGTGAAACATTCTTGAATATGCTTTTTTTTCTTGCTCAGACCTATTAGCAACCTGTGGAAATTTTTTTACTTTCAAATCTTGTAGGAAAGGAAAGGAAACAAAGCAGCATCCATTGTTTGGCGACAAAATCAAAAACCAAAAAAGCTCACTAACCTTCTTCTTAGCAACCAGAAGCTCTTTCTTAATTCCTCCTGAAAAATAGAAAACATCATGAAAGGTCAGGAATCTATCATTGATAGTATAATGTATAGTTGGTCTTGTCATCCCCTCTGAAAGCATAGGGGTTTAATTATCTAGTTATAACGTATAAGAGCAAATATTTGAAAAAACAACCAGAGTCAAGTTAATGTCCATTGAGGTTCCCACAAATCTGGTTAGCCATTGGGAAAAATGTGCAAATTTATCGTAACTAAAATTTTGGAAGGAAAAAACATATAAAGCATTTGAAAGATTGGCATAACAATCCTGTAACAGCTCTCTGATCTCAAGAATCCGAACCTTGGCAAACTTTAACATTAGAAGAAAGAATAACCTAGTTGGCTAGTTCATAAAAGAACCTACTTTTTGGTATGAAGTTACGTAAATAATCTAACACTACTGACCATCATTTGGTTCCAACTCCAGTGCCTTCTTGAAGCTTTCAACTGCAGCGTCAATGTCATTGAGTGCCAAATAGGTCTGCAGGCAGCAGGATGCATAGAAGTCAGATCATAAACAGCAACCAGAAAGCATTATAAATTATTTTCTTGCCAATTAAAGATTATTACCTGGCCTTGGCGAAACAAAGCCTTCACATTGTCTTCCCAGTCACGCAATGCAAAGTCAGTGTCCAACAATGCTCCGTCTAGGTCTCCTAATTTCAACCTACAAGCCTGAACAGAAAACTCACATATCAATCAATTAGATAAAGGGAAATGCCGTTCTTTTTAGTTGATAACAGTGAAATCAAAGTACCACAAAAGAATATACAATACTCCTGAACATAATCAAGCTAGCCTTTGGAGAAGTATTCATAGTTATCTTCTAGGTATCACAGAAACTTAAAAGCGATGGTACTTTTCATTTTGTCCAGCAGGTTAATTTGAATGTGATTAAGTTACTGTTACACATTTTCGATGTCTATCACTACCACTCATAAATGTACAATTTCTGCAATACAGATAGCTCAGCAAATTGTCATTTACATTATACACTACTGAGCTGAAGATATTGGTTTACTTATCCATACATGTAATTTTGTTTTCATTTCAAGAAGGTTTCTTAGAGAATTCATTTAACATCAAGTGCTTTCAAATTTGATACATGAAAATTCTTACTGAGCTATTAGTAAATATCTGAGACTTTGTCTTCCGCAAAGAGGAGCTCGTTTCTGTACAATAAAAAAGATAAAGTCATAAGATGATGAAACAAAGTAAGGGACACTCTATAGTGCAGAGCAAATGGTATACCTTCATCAATTTCTTCCAGCTCCCAGCATATATCCACGTAGCGCAAAGCCTTGCGATACTTTCTAAGGGCCATCTTATAGTCTTGCTTCTGTAAAAAGATCAGAACTATTGGGTATTAGTGAATGAAATGTATGACATAATTTACCATAGTTGTGATATTAAATGCAATATCTCATTACCTTGAACTGTTCGTTTCCAATGGCCTTAATAGCATCCACAGCCGTGACCCACCAAGAAATGTCCTCTGGTTTTGTATCAAGATCAGCAGGCCAATCAGGATAAACATCACCATCTTTGAAGAAGTTACACACCCCATCATCTGCTCCCTCAGGAAGCTGCCCACAATCCGAAATAACGACTTCTTCGGTAGGCAAGTCTCCGTCTTTCGTGTTCAAATGTTCAACCGAACGAACCACGCCCATGCCCTTGATCACCTTCCCAAACGCAACATGTTTCCCATCAAGATGGGAAGTCCGAGTGGTGGTAATGAAAAACTGAGAGCCATTGGTGTCAGGGCCCTTATTAGCCATGGACAGCATCCCCTTTCTCTCATGCTTTATGTCAAAGTTTTCATCTTCAAACTTCAACCCATAAATCGACTCTCCCCCGCTGCCATTTCCTGCCGAAATGTCTCCACCTTGTATCATAAAACCTTTGATAACGCGGTGGAAACAAACACCCTGCAACAAGATGCAATGCAATTCTTATTGCAACTCCACCCCATTAACAAAATTACAAATTCTTGCACATACACACAGAAATTAAACAAAAACCTACCAATGTAAAAATCAAAAGAACAAAAACCCACCAATTTAACAATAGAAAAACTAGACCCCACCAGTGTTACAACGCAAAAACCAAAACCCAACAATGTAACAATCAAAAGACAAACCCAGAAATAAAAATTGAATCTTTTGACGAGAGAGAGAGAGAGAGAGAGAAGGACCTTGTAATGCAGAGGAGCATTGGTGTGGGGGCCAATGCCCCTCTCACCAGTGCAGAGAGCTCTGAAATTCTCAGCTGTTTTGGGGACAATGTCATTGTAGAGTTCCACTACTACTCTTCCTTCTAGCTCTCCTCCAATGGTTATGTCCAAGTAGCACCTTGGCCTCCCCATCTGTGAATAACCCAGAAGAAACTTAACTAAAATAAAATATTGGAAAAGGGGAAAACTTAAAACCCTAATCCCGCTTTTATAAATTTGAACTGGTTCGAGTTCGCCGCGAGACTCGGTGACTCGGTGACTCGGTGAGACCAGGTCGCCTTCACAGTTGGCCTATGAAATATCCGTCTCGTTGAGTCACCGTAGGCTGGTGGGGAGGTGTAGGCGGGTTAGATGTGAACAGAGCTATAGTTCTATAATCCAATGGTAATTTTATAAATTAAACACCTTATATTCGATTTTCGTTCAAAATAAGCTTGAATTACATTATTACTATGTTACCATCACACGGGAGATGAAGCCTACCCTCTTCTACAAGAAGATGTGGACGGACACTGACTCCTATAGGGGCCGGACACTGCAGGGTATTTTGGTTGCTGAAGAGAGGTCATTGGAGATGGGGTATTGTTGGAAAGTAGCGAGATTTGACTGAAGATATTTGGGTACAAATCACTGTACAGAACTGTGTGTGCACTTCTTCGGGTGGCAATGGATCGTGCTCGGGTTTAATCGTATCGTGTGTGCTTTAACGTTTATAGTGTTTGTGTTACCTCTGGAGTTGACATTTGTCTTATTTTTATAACTACATATTAATAAAAAAAAAAAGTTTTTATCCCTGACATTGATCAAACACATCATTTTAGTCTCTGACATTAAAAATCAATAGAAATGGTCCCTGAGATTAATCAAACACATCACAAATGGTCATTCCGTTAAAAACTCTTGGAACAATTTTCAAAGCTTCGTAACTCAATCGTTTCTTAACCAAATTCGACCCATAATATATCAAAATGAAGATAGGAAAGTGCAGAACAAGATTATACCATTTGGAAGCCCAATGGTTTCCGGAGATGGCTGGAAAATAGCCTCAAATGTGACTGGTCCTAGGAAAAACTAGAAAACTCGCCGGAAACTGGGTAAACTTTAAACATTCATAACTTCTTCAATAATCAACGAAATCGAGTGATTCAAAAACTAAAATCATACTTCTCGATGAGACGAAGAGAATAGTATCTTTCTTGATGGCTAAATCGCCATAGTTTGGCTAGAAAACGGCTCGAAATTGGCTAACTCGAAAATAATTATCCAATTTCGAGCCGTTTTCTGGCCAAACTACGGCGAGTTAGCCATCAAGAAAGATACCATGCTCTTTATCTCATCGAGAAGTATGATTTTCGTTTTTGAATCACTCGATTTCGTTGATTATTGAAGAAGTTATGAACGTTTAAAGTTTACCCAGTTTCCGGTGAGTTTTCCAGTTTTTCAGCGGACCAGTCACATTTGAGGCTATTTTCCGGCCATCTCCGGCAACCATTGGGCTTCCAAATGGTTATAATCTTGTTCTACACTTTCCTAGCTTCATTTTGATATATTATGAGTCGAATTTGGTTAAGAAACGATTGAGTTACGAAGCTTTGAAAATTATCCAAAGAGTTTTTAACGGAATGACTATTTGTGATGTGTTTGATCAATCTCAGGGACCATTTCTATTGATTTTCAATGTCAATGACCAAAATGATGAGTTTGGTCAATCTCAGGGACCATTTGTGATAAAAACCCTAAAAAAAATTTGTGTCAACAAAAAAATAGTGAAAAAACTATTCAGCCTTACATTATAATATTAAAGTTAGGGACAGTAACGTAAATTTATAAAATAAAATTTTTTTTTTTTTTTTGTTTAAGCATCATTTACGGTTGATTTTAACATCTCTAATTTAAAAAAATAAAATTAAACATTTTTCCCTCTCTCCACTCCCACGTTCTCTCACTCCTTCTCTTCTTCAATTTTAAAACAAAAATAAAACATTACACATATACTTTGTGTGTATATATATACTAGTTTTTATTTAAAAGGGTGATGTATATCATTTCTCATAATATAATAACTTATATTCTTCATCGAAATAATGAGAAAATTTATCATTTTCTTGATACGAACGAAGATCCTCTCCGGATCCTCTTTCTGAGGATCTAGGGAATTTTCAAATCACATCCGTTCATCGTATATCGTACGGTCAGTTTTCGTCAGGTACTGTTTATATTTGATTTTAAATAAAAAGATTTACAATGATTTTTGACCGTACAATATACAATGAACGGATGTGATTGGAGGATCCCGAGATCCTCACAAAGAAGATTTGGAAAGGATCCTCATTCTATTTATACAATACTAGCATTTGCCTACACACTTTGTGTGTATGAACAGTATGAACACATTTTTTTAGAAAAAAAATGAGAAGGAGAAAGAGAGAGAGAGAGAGAACGTGGGGGGGGAGTGGGAGGTTTTGGTTTTTGGTTTTTGGTTTTTGGTTTTTGGTTTTTGGTTTTATTTTATTTTATTTTAAATAGGGTTTTTATCACAAATGGTCTCTAACATTGATCAAACACATCATTTTGGTCTCTGACATTGAAAATCAATAGAATTGTCCCTGAGATTGATCAAACACATCACGAATGGTCATTCCGTTAAAAACTCTTTGGACAAGTTTTAAAGCTTCGTAACTCAATCGTTTCTTAACCAAATTCGACCAATAATATATTAAAATGAAGATAGGAAAGTGTAGAACACGATTATACCATTTGGAAGCCCAATGGTTTCCGGAGATGGCCAGAAAATAGCCTCAAATGTGACTGGTCTGAGAAAAATTTGGAAAACTCGCCAAAAACTGGGTAAACTTTAAACGTTCATAACTTCTTCAATAATCAACGAAATTGAGTGATTTGAAAACGAAAATCATACTTCTCAATGAGATGAAGAGAATGGTATCTTTCTTGATGGCTAACTCGACGTAGTTTGGCCAGAAAATGGCTTGAAATTGGATAACCATTTTCGAGCCGTTTTCCAGCCAAACTACGGCGATTTAGCCATCAAGAAAGATACCATTCTCTTCATCTCATTGAGAACTATGATGTTCGTTTTTGAATCACTCAATTTCGTTGATTATTGAAGAAGTTATGAACGTTTAAAGTTTACCCAGTTTCAGGTGAGTTTTCCAGTTTTTCCGTGGACCAGTCACATTTGAGGCTATTTTCCAGCCATCTCCGGAAACTATTGGGCTTCCAAATGGTATAATCTTGTTCTACACTTTCCTATCTTCATTTTGATATCTTATGGGTCGAATTTGGTTAAGAAACGATTGAGTTACGAAGCTTTGAAAATTGTCCAAAGAGTTTTTAACGGAATGACCATTTGTGATGTGTTTGATCAATCTCAGGGACCATTTGTATTGATTTTCAATGTCAGTGACCAAAATGATGTGTTTGATCAATGTCAGAGACCATTTGTGATAAAAACTCTTTTAAATATTGGAGATATTTTAACATCACATATAGGTGAGGCTTGAATAAAAAACAGTAAAATTTAGACCTGTGAAATTACATTATGGCCCATCATTAATTAATAGAGATTCAGTTTTTAGTTGACAAAGAGAGTTTCATTAATTAATAGAGATTAAGTTAATAGTGCTAATCGTGTTTTAATTATGTACACTTCAAGTCATGTATTCATCTTGACATTGAGTGCCGTTTCAAAAATTATCACCTTCACGTGATGATCATATAAACACATAGTAGCATGTAGCCGATGATAGGAAAATGTTTCTCAAAGAGAATATTTTCACATATTTTGGATGAGGTTTGGCCCAATTCTTTTTTCTTTTTTTCTTTTTCTTTTTTTATTTGTTTTTATTTATTTTTTATTTTCACAAACGATAGCATTGGTTGTTAAATTGTTAGTATTAGATGGAGGAGGATTGAACACGCACCAAGTGCATATGCATGTGATTGCTTTCCGCTACTATTGTAAAACGCCATATGTAGTTTGGCTCAATTCCTTTGATTAGTCTCTTTTTTATCATATCATAGCTTCGAATTGAGTAACGTGATTTTCCCACACTTTTCTTTTCTCTATATAGATGCTGACTTATTTTTTGTCTTTGATTATAAAAAAGATGAATAAAAACTCACAAGGACATAAATAAGTTTGAGTGTGCATAAATCATTTTCTTGTGCTATTTGCATTTTTTCAAAAAGAACATGCCAATTTCAGTTTGACACAACCCATATAAGTTCTATAGGGTAAATATTAGTTTACTACCTTCAAATTTCGTGGTTTTCAATATTTGGTACATGAAATTTTTTTCGTCCCGAAGTCATATCTAAAGTGTTAATTTTGGGACGGTCTCATACATCTGTTAGTCTGGCAATTAAGTCTTGCGTTAACTATAACTGATGATATGGCACTCATCTGGACAATGACAGGGTGTTCCGTGTCATGAAGGGGTCCACGTGAAAATTAAAAATTCAAAAAAACAAAAAAACAAAAAAAAAAAAAAAAAAAAATCCTAAAACCTACCCGTCTTCTACCTCCCCCATCCCTTCTTAACCTATCCTCCTCTCTCTCTCCAAACATGGATCTCTCATTCGCTCCCTCCTCTTCTCTGTGGTTCCCATCTATAAGCCTTCATTGCAGCACCTCCTCATATAGTCCTCCAATTTCTGCTAATCCCACCACTGCAAAACCAGCTGCTTTTCTCTCAAGCTGCAGGACAAACTTGTACTCAATTGGGTTGTCCAGAAGCTGCTCCAAATCTTTGCTCAGCTGCCGGAAGAAGCGAAATTATATCTGGGTATGCCGTATTTCTTCACCCTTAAGTTTTAACTGCTCCAATGGGGTTGTTTCTCCCGCCGACATCCTTTTCCCTTCCTCATCCCCCCTCTTTCCCAACCAAAACCCATGTTCCTTTTCTGGTATTTTTTGCAATGGTACAAGGGTTTCCTCCATAGACCTCTCCTGGATCCAAGTGCCGCCCTCTCCTCACCTCTTTAGATCCGACCCTCTTTTCGATGTCCACAACTTCGCCGCCGCTTTCTCCGCCTTGACCTTCCTCAACCTTTCCTCAAATTCTCTCGATTTCTCCACCACACCCTCCTCATCTGCCTTCCCCCTCTGCACTGAGATAGGAGATCGAAAACCAAACCCAGTTGAGAATTTCAAATATTTGATCAGGAACAAATAGAACCACTTCTTGAATTGGGGAAAGAAAAGAGAACCCAGTACCTGAGAAGAAGGGGGAACCGAGGTCATGGCGGCGGGAGGGAGACCTATCGGCGTTGCCGCGACAGACGGATTGCAGAAGATGATGGAGGAGAGAAGGGAGCGTGGTGCAGGTTGTAGAAGAGAGAAGGGAGGGAAGGGGTGCAGGTTGCAGAAGAGAGAAGGGAGGGAGAGGATGGGGGGTAGGAGTTGCAGAGTAAAGAAGGGATGGGGGGAGGTAGAAGACGGGTAGGTTTTTAGGTTTTCTTTTTTTTTTTTTTTTTTTTTTGAATTTTGAATTTCCATGTGGATCATTTAATAGCACGTGGCACCTAGTCATCGTCTACATAGGTATCACGTCATCAGTTAACAGGAGACTTAACAGCCAGACTAATGGATGTATGAGACTGTCCCAAAATTAACATTTTAGGCATGATTTTGGGACAAAAAAAATTTCATGTACCAAAAGTTGAAAACCATGAAACATGAAGATATATTTACAATTCTATATCTTTTTAGAGCGTGAATAACTTCTTTTAAAATTTATACCCTTATAGTTTTCTGAAAAACATAGATATCTTCACTAGTTGGCAAAAACACAAGTTACAAATTGTTTCATCGTTAATCCTTTTATCCGTCTAACTATTAAGCATAACTTTTGCTTACCAACAAGTATATATAGAAGCCATAGGATTCTCACTAGAAACTCCTAAACATAGTTTTATGACATTTTCAACATCATACATTTAACACAAACACACTAACATCAATAATGCAGTATACCCTACTTCTTATTCACCACCCTACAATTCTTCCTGATTTCTCCATTGCTTCCTGTGAGTACACCAAGATTGGCCATCTTCACCATCGATGCTCCAAAGTCGTTGTTAAACAGAAATGGAAACTTGCTGTAGCTAAGAAACATGGAAGCAGTTCTATTATCCCCCATAAGCACTTGGTCTGATTCGAGAAGTCCAGAATTGTTGACTAGGGTTTTGTAGTAGATGTTGTCAAACTTGGCTGAAGTGACTGGATCAAAAGGAACCAGATTGGTATCGGAGTCAGCTTGATTGGGGCACACGCTTTGCAGGTTTTGTAAACGTGAAGTGTCCAGTGTTGGGTCAGGTTTGCCAGAGTCATCAAAGTTGAAGAGTCTAGTCTTGAAAGTGAAGCATTGAGCAAACCCAATTGTATGTGCACCTGCATGGAGAAAAAAAAATGGTTTATTAAGCTTTGTAGAATTGTAGTCATCCAAACTTTTATATATAAAAACGGCCACTATAACAGGGCTGGTCCTAAGATTCCTATGAGCATGAGTGCGACAACAAAGAAAACCCTTAACGTAGGGTAAAATTTGAGTTTAACCGTGAATCCCTATATATAACACTTATCACGGTCAAGTGATCACGTTGAGTGTTATATGGTGATGATCACTTGTTGAGTGTTATATGGTGATGGGAACATATCTCCATGAAGTATAAGAATATCTTTCAGTAGTAGAGATGACATTGGAAGCAAACCTGAGAGCACAACTACATACTTTAAGTCAAGGCCTTTGGCTGTAAACTTTGCAGTGATGTTATCCAAGAGCTCAAAGGGTGATGGCAATTGTTTATTAGCTGCATCTTCACTTGCTGTTGTGCCATCTCTACGACCCAAAGGTACTGGCCAATATGGCCCTCCACTCTAACAAAAAAATAAATATGAGTGCTAGAATCAGTCACTTACACATACATGAGTTAATCTTGACTGTTCATGCGCAACTGATTGTACCATTTTCCAAGAAACAATAGAAAAGATAAACCATGTGGAAATTTTAACTAGTTGGAGTTGTTAAATGAAGGAGGTGCTTACAAAATAAACGGCTGCTCTTGATACAAGAGTGATTATGTCAGTGCAAGAAACAGTGGATGGGCAAGCTTCCTCCACCTTTGACTTGATTGTGTCAATCACCTCAAAACCTCTGGCTGAATTTTTGTTGGGTGCGGCATTTTTCTCCCCTTTAAAACTGCTGGTATCATCAAGTAGCAATGATGCATCACATCCCTACCTCCAACAAAATGGAACAAAATCAGATTTCTAGTCAATTTAATTTGGCTCATATAATAACCACAACTAGTAATCAGGTCATGCTTACACTTAATTAGACCAGTTCTTCTTCAGACAAGACGTACGCTTTTTTATTAAAGAATGCACCGACAATGTGGTGCCAATAAGTGGCTGATATTAATAGTAGATAACATATCAATAGCAAAACTTATTAATGTAATATCGATACATTACTTGCATTACATATCGCTACAAAATTGTTCTTTAACAAAAAAAAAAAACGTGTTGCATAGAGAAAAATTATAATGCTTAGACAAACATAATTATTATGACACTCTAAAAATGTCATCTTGCACTTTAAATTATATAAAAAAAATGAATAAAAAAAAGTGTAGAATAATATTTTTAGAGTGTCAATAATAGTACCCTAGACTTAGACGTAAACAATAAGAAATGAGTGAAGCCAAATTAATTACATTAACAAAACAATCATGGAAGTGAAGCCTCAAAAGTGAGGCCGCAATTCTAGTATCATTTGCAATAGCTGACCAAACTCCAGACTGAACAATCTTGGTCAGGTTGGGACAAGTTGAATCATAGAATTTAAAATCAAGCTGACAGAACACAAGATTAGGGCTTAGAAACAAGAGGCAAAGCAAGGTATTAAGAAAGGAAAGTTTGTGATCCATTTTCTGGAATACGAATATATAAATTCTCTAATTAAGTTGTCACTAATACTTTGTGACAGTTCAAATGGTACTGAGTAGTGAGTACTTGAGGTATATTTATATAGAGAGTGAGAGTGTCAAAGACAAAAGAAATGTGCATGAAATTGTGCAGATGCAGTTGATTATGTTATCTGGGGAGAGTGGTGGAGGCACTAGATTGTCTTTTTATTCAGTTGAGTTTGGTAGAACTGCATTTGTGTTATTAATGTGATTAAGAAGGCGGCTAGATTAGGACTATTTATATTGCTCTAAGTGGTAGGGTACTAGGATGATGTATTCTAGTCCTAGAAAAAAAAATAGAGCATTTGTTCATACTCAAGTTGACTTAAATTTCGTAATATCTTTTTTCTCAGTAAATAATCGGATATTTAGAAAGATATTTTTATAGCAGAATAAATATACACTCAACAAAATTTGTCATTGCACAGAGGTACTGAATTCATGATTTAACATATATTGTACTTAATGTATGTGAGTTAAGCCTGAAATATCCTCCAACAAAGTAAAGGCAACTATCACTAAACCAAAGGTTAATTAGTAATAAACCAAAGGTTAATTAGTAATAACAATGAAAACTGGGGCTTCATGAAAGCCGAAAGGCATTAGGCATGTTGTGACTCACTGTTTGGCCTGGATAATCTTTGGTCTAATTGTTGGCTATATGTACTTGAAGGGTTGGAGACACTGTTCCAAAAATTCCCGCCTAACGCTGCCTACCATATGTACTTGGAGGGTTGGAGACACTATTACAAAGGCCCTAGGCGGTTGGCCACCGTCTCGATTAGTCCCCAACCATTTGAAAATTAAGAAAGTGCGCCTAGACCCGCCTGGGTGCCCACCTAGCCCTCCTAAACCCATTTAGGCACTCGACTAGGTCGCGACTCTCACGTAAACAGAAAATTAATAACTTTCATTTTGCATTTTATTTTTGTCATAAAATGTAAGAGACGTGTTGAATACTTGGATGAACACTTATTATATGTTTGTTCCCCATGTTTTCAATATATTTTAATACTTTATAATCTACATGTCATTTTATTTTTCAATTTATGTATCCCAATACAACTATGTGTTTTTTACGTATAAATAGGCACTTATTTATACAATATCTAATAAATTTACGTAAATCCGCCTAGGTTGCCTAGACTCCCTCCAATACCCCGCTTAGCTGTCTAGGCATTAGGCCCCAGTCCGCCGCTCAATTAGCACCTAACGTTTTTTAGAACATTGCTATCAACTAGTGGAAAGAAGCATAAGCACAGAGAGTGGGATGGGGGCCATAGTGAAATGGATCTTTGGAAGCCGTCAGAAGGAAGAAAAGGGGATTGAACCCTGAAGAGCAAGTATCACCACCCAAAATGCAAGTGAGAATTTGAATTATCACTCAAGTATTTATTAACATGCTTATTTTTTATTGTGACACATCATTTGGTTTAGAAATTTGATTTCCTTAACATTATCCTTACAAATAACCAAAGACTTTTGTCAACATAAATTTAGATTACAATATTAATTCTCTTCAAATAGTGCAACATAGATCTAGATGTTGACAATAGTGCAGAGAATTATCCGAATTCCACAAACACAGACCAAGAACACCAACTACCGTAGATTGCCAATATAGGATAATGTAATAGCACTAAATTACTAATACAACATAATTAAGTTAAAGTCTTAATCTAATCTCTCATGATTCATCTAACAGAGATTACAGAATAAGTAATCAAAGCAGGTCTCTGTGCAATCATAAAAACAGGAACAGCTGCATCCAAACACAAAATTACATAAAAAGTACAAATTACAAGCTAATTAAACCATAAAAGAAGATAAATAATTAACAAGAAATTAATTAGATAATTACCATTCATTGATGACTTTGTCCTGCTCATCTTCTTCTATCTCGAAATTCTTGGTGGAAGCATCTATGGCTTGTGCTGGTGGAGGCTCCATGTCTGATCTTCTCCTATCTTCTGAAATACTCTCCAGAGAGAGAAAGAGAGGTGGAATAAAAGAAAATGAAAAATAAAAAATAACATATATGATGCACAACGGATTCGTCTTTTTCCTAAATTTTGTAATAAATATTCTTTCTTTATTTTGATTTGACCAAATGAAAGGAAGAGAGAGAACCCATATCCTAATTTTAAAGGGCACTACCATGACTTGTATGTTTCATAATGCTTTTATTGATTTTGCTTATTTGCTTTTATACATTTCATAATTTGATTAAAGTAGTGTTATTCAAATTTTTTTTTTATTGTACACACTTTTGTTAATTTTTGTACATTATTTTTTTTCATTTTATTCAATATGAAGATCAAAAATTAAAATGATATGTTAGAGGTAAAAATAAACATGTAAATAGTATTATTCTTAAATTATTTTATATTTTATTAATTTTTTGCAAAAATATCTTTTAAGTAACTATAATATAAACAGTTACGATAAGTATAAAGTTTTGTGGATGGATCATGAAGTGTTGAGCCAGACACTGTATCTAGAGAAATGCAAAAATTAAACAGAAAAGTAAATGGTTTTGGAGAGTTGAAGTGGACCACTGCAGGAGTTGATAAGGCCATTTATCTGTGAAATTAATGGTGATTCTGTGCATGCGTTGAGTCCCAAGAATATCAATTCCACGCATATTGTTCTTATTCCCAAGTTGGCTAATCCGTCATCGGTGAGTCAGTTCCGACCTATCAGTCTTTGTAATTACTCTTATAAAATATTTTCGAAGCTGTTGGCTAATCGGTTGAAGGGGTGGCTGCCAAAAATCATCTCACCTTACTAGAATGCATTTGTGGAAGGTCGACTTATTCAGGACAATATTCTGGTAGCGCATGAGGTTTTTCATTTTCTGAAGCTTAGGAAGGTTAAAACCCAGTTTGAGCTTGCCTTGAAAATTGATATGAGCAAAGCATATGATCGTATCGAATGGGATTTTTTGGAAGTTGTCATGGTTCGGATGGGGTTCCATAGATGGTGGATAGATATGGTTATGGGTTGTGTGTCCACTGTTAGGTTCTCGGTTCTCATCAATGGCCAAGCGGGGAAGCGGTTTTGTCCTTCTCGAGGTCTTCGGCAGGGGGATCCTCTGTCCCCTTATCTTTTCCTTTTGGTCATGGATGTGTTATCTAAGTTAATTCGTGCGGCTGTGAGGGATGTGTTCCTTGAGGGGATTCAGATTAGTCAGTCTGGGCCTACCCTATCTCATTTACTGTTCGCTGATGACACCCTGATCTTTCTCCGTGCATCTTTCGGGAATTGTCGAAATATGGTGCAGTTGCTAAATGCTTTTTGTAGGGCATAGGGGGCAAGAGGTGAATTTACAGAAATCTTTCATCTTCTTTGGGGCAAATGTCCCGATTGTCATTCGAGATGTTATCTATGATACTTTGGGAATGAGGCAAGTTGATGACCCGGGGAACTATCTGGGCATTCCTACGGTTTGGGGAAAATCGAAAAGGGAGGCTCTGGCTTATGTTAAGGATAGAGTGCTGGCTAAAATTCAAGGGTGGAAGCAGAGTTTTCTTTCTCAGGCAGGTTGCGAAGTGCTTATTAAGGCGGTTACCTAAGCTATGCCTGCTTACCCAATGCATATTTTATGTTTCCCCGCAAATCTTTGCAATGAAATTGATGTTGTGGAAGCAAATTTTTGGTGGGGATAGAGAGCTGGTGAGCGAAAAAATCATTGGGTTAGTAGGCAAGTTTTGGGAAGGCCGAAGCAGGAGAGGGATGGGTTTTCGTGACCTCAAGGCATTTAATCTTTCTCTATTGGCGAAACAAAGGTGGCGCTTATTAATGGAGCCTGATTCTTTATGGGCCCGAGTTTTGAAAAGCAAGTATTATCCTAATTGCTCTTTCCTCGAAGCCAAGAAATGTGAGAGGGCTTCTTGGGGGTGGTCTAGTCGCCGGCTGGCAGAGATGTTATTGCTTCGAATTCACATTGGCAAATCATGAGTGGCAATCATGTTCGTGTTTGGGTGGACAGATGGATCCCAGATTTGGATGGGGACGTCCCACTCTGGCCCCTGGAGTGATGGCTGACCCTAATTTTTTGGTGACATCTTTGATTAATTCTCATACTAAATCGTGTTTGGAGGATGAGGTCGAAGGTAGGGTGGTTGAGAGGGATAGGGAGGCAGTGCTTGATGTTTCTATTAGTGACCCCGAGCAACATGACTGTTTGATCTGGTGGCATGAACGTAGGGGAAGATTCACGGTTAAATCGGGATATCACCGTCTCTTCGATTTGAATCGTCAAAGTTGTGTTTTGCTGCCCTCTTCTTCTGTGGTGGTCAACTCGGGTGTTTGGAAGAGGTTATGGTCTTTGTCTTCCCCCCCAAAAATTAGGCACTTTATATGGAGAGCAGTTAGTGGGGCCATTGCTACAAAATTGAATTTGTTTAAACGTAGGTGCGCTCCTAATCCTTTATGTCCCATTTGTCAATCTCATGAGGAGTCTATTCAACATGTTTTCCTTCTATGCCCATGGGTGGATAGAGTTTGGTTTGGAGGTATTTTGGGTTTGAGGATTGATAAGGCTGTGATAACTTCTTTTGTGACGTGGCTTGATGGAGTGTGGTCATCTCTCTCGGGGCATAGTGAGGATAAACGGAAGGCTTTGTCCTATATTGCTTTTGTGTGTTGGTCAGTTTGGAAGGCAAGGTGTGATATGATTTTCAATTCTAAACTTTCTTCTCCTAGGAGGACTATCCTTACTGCTTCAATGGCGATGTCTTCTTTCAATAAGGATATTCCGGACAGGGGCACAATGCGAATCTCGACGACTTAGATGTCTGTTACCCCTACGTGGTCGCCGCCTCTTTTAAGTGTTTTTAAAGTTAACGTGGATGCTAGCTGGCATGGTGTTGATGAAGGTGGTCATATTGGGGTGGTTATTAGAGACTCAGCGTGCCGATGCTTGGCAGTGTGCAGGATGCAGATCCGCACAGTTTCTGTGTTAATGGGGGAGGCTTTAGGGATTTTGGGAGGGATGCAGGACTGCTTTGAGATGGGGCTGTGAGGATGTTGTTGTTGAATCAGATTCGCGAAACCTCATTTCCTAGTTAAATGGGAACATTGAGCAGGGTAATTGGTTAAATGGGAACATTGAGCAGGGTAATTGGGAGGTTTTCCCAATTCTGTTGGAAATTTGTGGAGCAGGTAGGGCTTTTAGATCTTGTAGTTGGGTTTGGGTGCCGAGAACCTGCAATGGAGCGGCTGACTTTGTAGCGTCGCATGAGGTTGTGGAGATGAGCGACATTGTCTGGGTCGTAAGACCCCCATCTTCGTTTGTTCGTGTGCTAAACAAGGATGGCCTCCCTTGCCCTTCTCTTTAGATTTCTGTTAGGATGAGTTTAAGGTGACTTGAGGCTTGTTCCAAGTCTGTGTTTTCTACCTTCTTCTCATTGTGTAGTTCTTGTTGGTCTCTCTTGGCCTTCTATTTCTTTTGGCTTCGGCCCTGGTAATGTTATTCCCAGTTTCTCAAAAAAAAAAAATGTATTTCAAAGGTTTACCCTTTTGAGCTATTTTAGTTACAAGTCGTTTTCATTGATTGATTACTTCATTTTCTTTGTGAATAATGTCTTCAGTTTAATTTTTTACACTATATATGCATTATACCAAAAGAATGTAATTTTAGGATATTTCGGGGTATTATATAATCTGAAGTTTTTAGTCGTTAAATCTTTTGTCAAGGATACATAAGGTACCAAAGAAATTAGTTTAAGATCTTCTGGGGTATTATATATTTTGAAGTTTTTAATCGTTAAATCTTTTTGTCAAAGATACATTGATCAACATCTAACGTGTAATATTCCCATAGTATAAAATACTTTAGAGCACCGTAAAATCATTTTTACTAGAAATAGTTTTGGAGATTTTCCATTTGGGAGTGGTTTATGTAGGAAGGACAATATTTCCCTGCTTCCCAGTAACATGCCATCATTTCAATGTGCAAACGTCATATTTGGAAACTGTTTAGTCGTACATATGAATGAAAGGAATTAACAATTCATAATGAGGATGTTACTTGTTACCATAATCATCAATTTGTTTGACACATGAATGATTAAACATCTCTGAGTCAATAAATTTTTCTAAATATGAACTTTAGACGATGATAAAGAGAAAAACAATTATGATTATGACATTGTCCTATAAAATAATGTCATGTTAAATGAGAAGGAGGAAAGCTGCAAAGGAGGAAGCATTATCTTAGAATCCAAGAATTTAGAAGAATTATAGCATAAATTTTTTAGTTAAAATCCAAGAATTTTCTGGTGGTTATTAGGATCTTCTTCTTTAATCCACTGTGTTCGGGTTCAACCACCACCCTTCTCTAGTGTAAATTAACATAGGGATATTGCTTGTATTAACATAAGTGCATTTGGAAGCATATTTCATGAGGAGTTGTTTCAAGGTGCAGATGTACCTGTAAGTGCTTACTAACTTTCTTCTCTGCCAACTATAGCCAAAACTGCTTTATTAGAAAAAACACCTCTAACGTTTCTAAACAAACCAAGTATAAAATGAAATTTAAAACAAATTTGCAAAATCAGATACCTTGGAGTGCAAACAAAAGCAGCAAGTGCAAAAATAATTTGAGCCCTTTGATATATAGACATGTCATTTTTTTAGTCCACCAAATTTATACATGAAGACGAAATCATCCTTCAGATGGCCTTGTTAAAAGACTTCTGCTGAAGCTCTAAATTAGTTACTGGTATACAAAAACTGCTTCTAAATTCCCAGGGCAAGATAAACTTCCACCATCGAAAAGGATGGCAGAAAGAACCTACAAAACACTCAATGGCTGCGAGTCACCTACCAGAGTCTCATCCAGCACACCTACAAGTCAAAAGCCGCTTCTCTGCAGAACTATGGGCAGAAAGGCAGCCATCGTTCCCTTTCCACCAGTCATCTGAAAATGCTATATGTTTCAGCATTGCGGTTGGCACAATGCAGAGCATCTGCAGGAGGGATGTGGTATTTGAATTGCAAACTGTGCTGGAGGAGTTAATCCGGGAAGGGCCTCATGGTTAACTTTCACACGAAAATGTTGGCCAGTTCCACTGGAGGAAAGGCTGGACCCGTCAAGCTTGGCAATCACCAAATTGGGAATGCACTGCTCTGTGATCCAATTATGGCAGGAATCATCAGCGACTGATCAAATTTTCTTTCAAGTTCGATTGGACTATGGGATTTATCCTGTAGACATAACAAAAACTGTAAAAAGAATATATAAACTTTAGTAAAACAAGTGGCATGGCATTTGTACTTACCGCGTAATTCATCCCATTAGACGCCTGAGTGCCAGGCGGGACATCCTGCTGCTGTGAGTTTTTTAAGAATCGATGTTCTAATAACATGGCAGCAGTTGGCCTCTCTGCGGGATTTCTTTGGAAGCAGCAGCATAGGAAATCCTTACCCTCAGGTGACAATGTTTCCGGAATTGGTGGTGTATCCTTCATAACTTTAAACATGGCCGCAGCCTGAATTAATAGACAAGAGTTTAGAAAACTGACAGAGGGCTTAAATGCAGAAAGTTATGTATGAAACTCAAACCCAATTATATATTCACAATGTCAACTCTCGAGAGGCAGATGAGCAAAGCTACAGGGCAACGAAGAAGCTAAAAAGAAGATTATGATTTTATCGAACTGTGCGCGAATAGGTAACAGCATGCAGAAATTAGGGATTTTGACACACACAATGGAGTAGACCCCAGAAGTTTCATGGTTAAATACAGAAGATACGAGCTTACCCCTTCATACTCACTCCAAGGAGGTTTTCCGGTGAACATTTCAATAATTGTGCAACCCAAGCTCCATATATCGACAGCAAGAGCCAGATCAGAGCTGCTATCTTTATGCATCTCAGCTTGCATCAGCTGCAGGAAGAAATTGTAGCAGTATTAGGGCAGCGCATAACCCCATAGGCTGCCGCATACTAGTTAGCAAAAGATTACCTCTGGAGCCATCCAGTATGGGCTTCCCTTTAGAGAAAGATTTCCTACGTGACCTGAAAGCTACAAAACAAACAAGTTTAAACTATGTCAGACCAAACTTAGATGGTAAAGAATAAATCCCAGAAAGTGATCTGAAACTATAACAATGTGATGACTGTAATGATAGCCTCATGAAACGGTGTGTAGAACCGCCAGATGATTAGATTGAGGAAACCAGCTCAAAATCTCAATGTAACTTAGCCTATTACCCTGCCAAGAGTAAAAAAAGCTACTAGCACTCACATGTTTTGCCATTCCAAAGTCAGCTAGCTTGACAACTCCACATGAATCGACAAGCAAATTAGCCCCTTTGATGTCCCTATCAACAGAACACAAAATAATATGCAGCCTAATTAACCCCAAGCACAATGCTATAGGCCCTTACACCAAAAACAATTCTTCGACATTTGACAATGATAAAATTCGCATAGTCAGAACTCATTCTTATTTGCTGCTCGAATTTAGTCTCACATTCCGTTTTTGTAAGACAAACTTTATGCTGATAATCATACATTTGATTAAGAATGTGATGATACCTGTGTATTGTCTTTGTGCTGTGCAAGTAAGCCAACCCAGAGAGTATATGGCGAGTAAAATTGCGAACAACAGCTTCTGTTATGGCTCCACAATGTTCATGGACATATTTGTTAATAGAACCAGGATGGACAAACTCCAGATATATATAAAATCGATCATCAACCTGCATATACATGAAAGTATGGTACGATTTGTTTTAGGCAACTCCAATGGACAAACATGAGCCTGGATGCCTAAACATGCATGTAACACATTACTCACTATTTCGCTTCCATAATACTGCACAATATTAGGATGCTTCAGCTGGCTGAGAACTTTGATTTCCTGATAAAAAAAAAAGGTTTACAGAAAATGAGTAAGAAACACTGACATTGTAACATAATACATCACTCAATACACCTGAAGAACCAGAACATCATAGTCCACCAAAATATATTACATGAAAAATTATTTAGCCCCGATCTCAGTCCACAATGTACTTTTAAATTTTCGTGTTTCTATGAGAGATCAAAAAGCTGAAAGCTGCCATACTGGACGCTGAATCGCTGATGCAGTGATACTCCAGAGGTTCAACAGGTAAATTAGGAAAAAGCTTATGTGATGTGTTACATTCGTAGAACAAAGTGAGAGTGATGACAACCTGCTGTAGCTGCTTTATACACTCTGCAGATTTTGGGTCCTCAGGAAATAACTCGACTTCCTTCATTGCACATAAAGCTCCAGTTTCTCTGTTACAAGCGAAAAACCTTCATCAGCATTTAGCAAAGCAAATAGAAACTATGATCAGCTGTTCGTGGAACTGTATATACCTATTGGTAGCAACATAAACACTTCCAAACGTGCCACGCCCAATAAGCTTTCCCTTTTGCCATTGTCCTTTCACTGGCTGGGACTCTGGTTTAGGTGTGAGTATAGCATGTGGTGAAGGTAGGCTAAGACTTGCTCCAGGAGGCAGAGGCAATGGATGGACTTCAGCATAACCATTAACCTCACGCCGCGCAGTGGAGACTTCAATTGATAATCTGGGAGGCAATGGCGATGTTGAGCCTGGTGGGATTTTGACATTTCGGCAGGGACTTCTATTTGATGGACTTTGTATAGGGGAATTATCATTACTCTGGGTGGAGTATTCCGACAAGGAAGGGGGAGGGAGCGCAGCAGTCATATCACAAGTGGGCATCTCAGGGGCAGACCAGCCTTGATTTCCCACAGGAACAAGGTGTAGGAGAAGATCACCAGCACTGGGACTGTGTGGGCTGAATGTTGGACTCGAAAAAGGGCTAGCAGGTGCGCTCCAAATACGATTTGGAACTTCAAGCCCGAAGTCAGTATGATAGCTCTCTAAACCATTCCTACCTTGATTCCTCCTCGTAGACCTTGACCTTGATTCAAAACAATTCTCGTTATTTTTTCGCGCTTCCCGGCCACCAAACACACTGAAAATGCAAGACATGTACGTCAATAAACAATGCATATGTGCAAATGAAGGAATTCAAAGGCCAAATCTGCAACAAACAATGCAAAATCTGACAAACATGGAAATGTTGGTGCAATCAAAATCACAAACCCCTATCTTTTTCGATTCTTAATTTGAGCATGTAATTAACATCCATTAATCGTTTTGGTTTTCCAAATCCAGTAACAGTGTCATATTATTATTTTTGTTCTCTAGAACTAAACAATATGAAAAGAAATTATAAATTTTTCTTGTCAAGAAAAACAAATTATACGCAATATGAATCAAAGAGACGGCAATCTACAATCGCCGGAACTGCATCCGGAGCACCTCTCTTTCCATCGCGAATCCGCTGCCAATTCCGGCAAAGGCAGCGGCTGAGGAGTCCCGGCCGCAGACGTGGTTTCCGGAAGCCACGAACTCGAACCCGAGCATTTATGATTATTCACGGCTCCACCTCCCCCGTCCTGGTCTCCGCCGCCAGTACAGATCAAAAGCTGCTTCCTCTGTCGGGTGAGCTTCCTCCTCGACCGGAAAATCCACCCTCTCCCGTCATCGCTGGCCTTCTTTTTAGGCGACTCCCCGTTTGTCGATCTAAACGGCGACGACGAAGATGCCGACGAGGAGGAAGAAGAAGAGAAGGTAATGTTAGACAGCCAACCCATGGTGGAAACCATTCATGATCGTCGCAGTCGCACAAACCCTAACAAATTTGGATATCGATTGCGGGAAGGCCTAGGAGGTCCAGGAGAAGAAGATCCATGAGCGGCCTGGATCTTCGTCGAGAGACCTGCAGGCCATGAATGAATTCCCCGAGACGGTGTCGTTAACTCGGTTATTTTCTTTTCACAACGCGGTTTAGAAAATGGGTACGGCTCTCGCCATTTTTGAGAAATTGAGAGGTCCGTATTATTGTGCTCCGTTTTCTCTCTAACCATGTTTGAACAACGCGCGCGCGCGCTTGGTTTTTTGTTTTTCTTGTGTCCCGGCCGTTAATTCTGTTATTTTTATTTCAAATTTATACATCTATTTTTTTATTTTTTTTTATTTTGATGATAAGTATGGATAACTACCCAACCATTGACTCTAAATTACTCTTAACATTTTAACCATACTATGGAAATACCTAAGGTTTTGTAAATCAGATATCCATTGGATCTCCAATATTAAGTAATGACATCGCAACGTTAAGTGATGACGTAAAAATGTAAATTGAAAATTCGAGCATCCGGTTCAATATATTTTTCAATGTCATTAATTCACGCTCTAGTAACCTAACATATATCCATTAAGTAGTTTGGTTAAAATGTTTTAAAAGGTTTAGACTAATTTAGAATCACCCTATAAGGTTGGGTGTAGGGAGAATCCAACAAATGTCGGTGAGCGATCCATATTCTGCGATTTACGTAACTGATACCACAGAGAAAATTAAGAACAAGGTATATATGAATTTTCTGTTGCTAAGTTTGTGTAGGTTTATAAGTTTGTACAACATTTCTATTTACCTAAGACTCTCTCTTCAAATTGCTGCAGGTCTTCATTTTACGTGCAGATAAACAGGCATGCGGCATGCATTATCTGGTGGACAAAAATTTCCAGAGGATCAGCAAAAGTTTGGAGCGAATCTGGAGCTATTACATGGGAATTTGATGTTTCATGTCTTGTAAAATTTGTTTGTCAGTAGTTGGTGCCTTGTAACTCAAGGAATAATTGTACCTCGTGGACAATACATTGTGCAGGTAGATATACCATTCAAATATATCAGTTTCTTCCTAGAGGACGATGCTAAACTCGAAGATATGCAACAGGTGAGACGGTTGATATATTTTTGTATTAGCAGTACAATTTATGCCTGTGTTACGTTGTTTGCTAATTCGCTTCAGGTGCTTCTGAGGAACAGAAAATGGTTCAGATTCAGAAGGCATGATGAGTGGTGATGTTAAGGAGCTGCTTAGTGAAGTTTTGACGGAAATAGTAGGAAGACATCGTTGGGCTGAGGAGATGGTGGATGCTTTTAAGGCAGTGGCCGTTCCCGGAAATGTTCGACTAAAGTGTTGAGGCTGTAGTCTGCAGGCACATCCATGAATATCATCACTTATTAGTTTAATTGAAGGCTTGTATAACATTGACAACTTACTTGGATGGAGCTAATTACAAATTTGTTACGGTGTTAACTACGACGAGATCGACATGTATGCGACAATTATAATGTAATCTTTGCTTAAGATCAGGCATGTTCGGATAACCATTATAATAAAAGCACAGATGTAACAAAAACACGGATCATATTAAGAGTGCTACAACAAAATCCAGCTGATTATGATCTAAACAATCACGATTGTTTTACAACTTGAGAATCACACAGCATATGGCGGCGGGCAAATCTGTAGCTTAGGATAAATCAAAGACTTATTATACTTCTTGCTTCTACTCGTGATTCATGTCAATGCACGAAAGCCGTAAACCTGTGCTTTGGTGACTAAACTCCTGCAGATTCTGGGTTCTCCAAATTTGTTGCGACTATCTTACATATGGGCATGGTTTCGTTCTTACTTAGAACCTTCATGGAAGGATGAACCTCAACATCCGGAATGAACACCCTATCTCCTATATCTAGATCGCTGACATCCACCTCAATCTTTGTAGGAATGTGCTCAGCTGGTCCCAGGTACTTTAGGCTAGTTCTAATTTTGTTCAGATGGCCACCTGTTTTGGCACGAACAAGTCATAATCAGTGCACTGTCACATAACCTCGTACTTAACCAACACAAATCAGTCTCTAAAGGAGGGATGAAAACAACATGATGCGTCAAATAGGGACTCCGATAGTAACAAGCTTTTAAACATTTTACATGCACCGTTGTATATATAAGAATGTGAGCATCCAACCCGATAAAAAACTGCAGAAGAGTGGAGCGGCCCAAGATCATTTAAACTATCATACAACGCGTAGAAGCACACTCTTAACAATAAATATCCTTATAATCTGAACAACAACAACAACATAAGCAGCTGCAATTCTGCTTTCAATACGTAACCGCTATAGTATAGATGCACAGAGGATAGAAAGAAGAGCCTTTAAAGCAAAGCAATGTACCACATCCATAACCAAAATTTTCTCTCTTCCTAAACCATCCCAACTTCGATGTTACGGTTTACGGATCGAACACGCAAGCTTTTGTTTACCGAAGATACGAAACAAACCTAACAATGTGCAACCAAAGAAAATCAAATTACCTTTCTTGAGACCAGGACAAACATCTTCACCTTTGAAAACAACAGGGACGTCAACTTTCAGCTCCGAGCCCTCATCCGCCCAAACAAACACCAAATTCAGAATCTTCCCACTCTCTTCGTCCCTATGAATCTACACAAAATCACAAAAACCCAAATTTTAAATAACTCAGAAATTTTCAATTTTTTATATTATTGGAAATTGTATCAAATTATAATGGATGAAGAAAATGAGAAATTGCCTTTATGGGTATGACGTTTCCGGATTCGAGCAAATCCGATGACCCGGACCCGGCTCGGATCTGGAGGGGGAACCGAGTGGAGCAGAAAAATGGGAGTTCTACGGACTTGAGAATGGCCTGAATCTGCTTCCTTTCGGTGGTCAGCAGGTGCTTCCTGGACACCGGACGTGCGGCGGTGCTGGTAGGATTTAGCTGCTGAGAGAACACGACGGCTGGGATTCGTCCTTGAGCTCTGTCTTTGACGGAGACTCTGTTTCCAGTGACTTCTCGAGGGATGGCTTGGATCGTGTGATACATAGCCGCGAAGGATGAGAATGGAGGTTGGGGTCCGGAGCTGGGGTTTTGCAGAACCGCGCGGAGGTTGCTGCCGGCTGCGCGCCACCGATTGGCCATTTTTTCGGGTGGTTATTTTTGGTCTCTGGATTTTTCCGCCGAGGGTATTGTGTTTAGTTTTGGGGTTTAAGGCCTCTGGGGAGAGGTGAACTTTGACTTATCAGATTAATGGGCTCATTGAATAATGGACTAGGCCTTGAACTTCCCTATTTGTTCTTTGGTCAAGCCCAATGTTTAATGGTATTTTTCTTACACCATATAGTCATTTACTCTTCTATATAAAAGTTAAAAGTTATCTAGACAATATATACCTACCACTTCTTTGACGGAGGAAAATGGTTTTAGTTTAACTGTCGCATCGACACATAGTGTTATCGATTTATATGTTATAATATGACTAGAGAACATGGTTGATACTTAATCTAAGGCATATTAATATTAAATATATAATATGTGTAGAACTAATTGTGGTGAGAGACATATGAGTAATGACATCATTGAGGAAGGATTAGGGAATTTAGTTCACACACCAATTTTAGATTCTCACACCCACCTTGTTGTTTCTGGCTATCAAATCAAACGAAAACAACAAACATAATTAAACAGGAGTATGTATAAGGAGAAAAGAGTATGTGTCTATCAATTCCCTAAGGATTATAGATTCAAAATTCAATTCCCTTCACCTAATATGTCTCTACAAAATAAATAAATCATTCCCTTCGTGAAAAAAAAGGTACCTCTAATTAGAGGTAAATTCCATGTCTTTTAAAGAGATGGCTAGTGAGATAGTTTAGTAATTAAATGTCGTCCAAATAACAACACTCTACCAAAAAACAATAGAGTTTCATCTAGTATGCATAAGGTAAGACCGTAAGAATACAATATAGATTAGGCTCGAAGACTTTGCATGTGTTGACCCTAAAAACTACCAAGCCTACATAGCGCGCAGGTCGAGTAACTAATGAGCTAACTACGTCATTCGGTTGTGTGCGGGGCGTGCCAACTCGGTGACCGAGCTCGACCGGGGAGTAAAATGTGTTGATTGTCGCGTTGGGCGTGCTGATGACTTCTGCGTCTTGCGATTGCGGCCGAGGAAGGAACACGTCTTAGCCTTTGGGTTCTAGAGCCTGAAGACAAGGCTACTAGTTCTGCGAAGTTCACGGATCGTCGGCGCCAGGCTCGGTCACGGTGATTATATTCGTAAGAGTATAAGCACGCCGAACCGACACCAAGCTATACGGACACAAGTACCTTAAAGAGATGTATGTCTTGATGGTGAAAGTGGTTCGGCCGTCAGAATGCTGAACTTAAAAACGTAATTGTGAATATCCAATCATAAACAACTCGGCGTTCAATGTGCCAAGCCCAATAATCTGTAACACCTCACTTCACTGAGAATGCTAATGAGATGACCTATGCCAATAAGGATTCAAAAATCCTTCTCGATCGAGACTTGGATAGATAACCAGTCAGCCTCGACGCAGTGCTGTTTATCCAAACTGAAGGTGATCCGCGGTCGGCTAATTCTACGGCTCCAGTGCTGTTTATCCAATTTGAAGATGTCGCTGGTTGCCTTCACAGTGCTGTTTATCCAAACTGAAGATGTGTCGGGGAAAAAAGAAAATAAAATTTCAAGGTTGTTGAGAGGTTTCGCTTAGAGCGAGGGTTTGCGCAGGGCAGATTTGTGTGTTGAGTTGGAAGGAGCCCTTTGAATGTTGCAATTCTTCCTCTATTTATAGCAGCAAGAACCCTCATGGCCAGACTAGACATATATTAGGATTATAACTTCTCAACCCAATCCGATTAAACTTTGACTAATCCTAATCAATCATAATCTCCATAAGACTTTGAACCAAGCCTTCAAACAAACCAGGTTCATCCTCTACTCCCAAGTACTTCAGCTTTAAGACTCCTTATTATACCAAGATTCGACCACTTCACTTTTATCCCAAATCCTACCTCTTTTGTAGCAGGGTTCGACCACCCTAGACGGGGCTGGCCCATGACAAGATTCTAAAACACCATTGGGCCGAGCATAGTTCTAAACTCGACCCAAAATAACATTTTGGGTCCAAACAACATGCAATGCTTTCATTGGCGCCTATCTGTCTTGTTGTAAATCTCGTCACGTGAGCAAAGAGAGATGAAGCAGTGAACCCCTTGCAAACAACTTAATTTTAGTCTTAAATTAATGCTAGTGTTATTCCTATGTTGCTAGTATGAGCGGACTCAAATTTGGAATTTATTGGGACCATTTGGATATAGTGGGGATAAGTACTAATTCAACCAAAAGCTAGCTAGCTATTTCAAATTGCTAACTATGTCTCATTGTCTCAAGAACATTTGAATAAGCACCCACCATAACACTTTCGAAATTCCCTACAAAACTATTCCTTTAATAGTGCAAATAATACTTGATGCTGCAATGGCAACGCAACGGCTAACTTTTGTTTTTGGTCGAACCCTTAATCCCCAGTCTTTTCTATATGTGGAATAAATTGCTCTTTCACACTCATGCCCATCAAAGGAACCTTATTAATTTGAGTCCTCAACCTTTACCATAGTAGTGGAAAGATGTTGAGCCCTTGCATCGGTTGTCGATGCAAATTTCCGCCGTCCTCAGTCTTGACGAAAATGCACCTGCAAAACAATCAACACCTTTGATCAAAGACCTAAGCCTCACGCACCCATGAGGTAGGGGGGTTAGGTTAACGGATCTCCGATGCCTAAGTTAGTTTCTTTGAGAGAGTAAAGTGTTTAAGGCTTTTTAGGGTTGCAAAAAGCTCTCAAAATTTGGTAGAATATGGGGTATTTATAGGGCTAGGGCTGGCCATATAGTGTTTAATGGAGAGATATTCTCCAATTATTCCCAAGATATTAAATAGGAAGTAATATCTTGAGATAATGATGTAATTATCCTAATTTAAATAAATTTGGATTACTTACTTGATTGAAGTCAATCTTCAATTATGAATGTATTAAAGATATGATTTGGGTAATTAATCATTATCTTTAATTCATTGCCAATGGCAGGTGAGTTGTGGGCAGTTGTGTTCAGCTGCTGAGACCTCCAATGGTGTGAGCTGCGCGTGGGAGCATCTGAGAAGCCTGCCTATTTATTGAGGGCAATTTTGTCTTTCTTGAATAAAAGTTCACGTGTCGCCTCTAGAATTTTTGGGATTATTTTAGGTTCCACAAATGCCCCCACACTTACTGTGCTGCATGCATGGAAAAGGGCAGTAGGTGTAGAAATCTCAAGCTGCTTGGATTTGTAGAATTGTTTCCCAATTTGAACTTGACCTTCTTTCTTGATTTGGAGATAGACTTCTTCTAGGAAAAGGAGATTTATTATTCCCAATACCTATTTAACTCTGCCTTAAGCAGGGGATTAAATAAATTTGGAGAACAATTATTATTCCAACAAGAAAGAGAAGCCAGAGGATATTTTTTCTTCCCCTTCCCCTGGCGTTCTTCTTTTCTTGCCCTTGCGAAGAGTCGTTTCTCATTGTTCTTCTTCTTTTTCGCGCCGCACCAAGATAAGAAAATTTTGAATTTTTTCTTCTTCTTGAATTTTTGGGAGCCTTGGGGCTTGAAAAATTGGCTTGGTGGGTGCCAAGGATGCATGAATGGTGTGGCAGGGACGCCATGGGCTGCAGGTGGTGTGGCAGAGGTGCTGGCTGGCATGGGGAGACTGGCTTAGGCCGAATCTCCATGGTTGCTGGGTTGGAGCCTGGGCAGGCGGGAAGGGAAGGAGAGGGACCGGTATGGGCCAGCCCTTTTGCGCGCGGAACCTGGGCCGTGAGGTTTGTGTTGCTTCTTGGGGCGTTTAGCGCGTGGAGGAGAGAAGATAGGTGGAGGTATGGGTCTCATTTTCACTGGGTCGAGCGACCTTGGGGCCGTGCTCCTTCTTGCGCATATATATATATATATATATATATATATGCATATATCCCTTTTTTTTTTCTTTTTGCAAGCTGTCTTCTAAATATTTTTCCTTCGTGCCTTTTGCAGAGATTTTGAGATGTCTTCTTCTGATCGTAAAAGTGACGAATACCCTCCACCTTTGTACCGTTAAGGTGGTTCTTCTGGCAAGGTGGGCTACTTCAAGGCTGCATATGTCAAGATTAATTCTGACGAACTGTTTCGGGATTTTCTTGAGGCGTACAAGCATGCGATTCTATTAGGGGTTCGCGTCAAGCAGGTGAAAGATGATAGCGGCTGTGAACTATGCGGCGATGGTGCTTCTGCTAGAAGGAGAGCCATCAAATTCCATCCGTATTACTTTGTGTTGGGATTCACCTTTCATATGCCTCGTCTTTTCCAAGAAGTGATCTGCTCTATGAAATGCGCGCTTGCTCAGTGCTCCCCAAATGTAGTTCGTGCGATGGTGGGGTTTTCAAACTTGAGTAGGTTCTTTGACCTTGGCTTGACCATAAATGAGTTTCGGTATTTCTTTAAGATCGGCCACAAGGAAGGCGTGGGGCAGCTGAGATCTCGCCATAGGCTGTTCGATGCTTCTAGCAAAAGCGACCATGAGTGGGCGAGAGATACCTTAGAGTTGAGTGGAGAGTGGGAGTCTAACTCTTCTCCTGAGCTGCGTGTCCCGACTACCTTTATCAGTGGTAAGTGAACTACTTCATTCTTGTCCTGCTTGAATTTTGTTGAGCTGCTCCATAACTTCAATTTATTGATCGTCTTTCCTACTTTATGTAGATTCGGGGTTTGGCTCAACCCAAGGACTTCGGCAGATATGAAGAAAGTGCACGTTGCCTTGGGCAATCCTGCTGAGTATCGTGAGTGGCGCTGACTGCTCAGCCCTCTTCGTCGGGAGAAAGGTGGTCTGTCATCGAATGAAGAGATAAAGCGAATAAAATATGAGACGTTGGCTCGGCCGATCGCTGCTGTAGAGCTTGCTGCCAATGAGGGTGGAAATAAGAGATTTTCTTCACCTTCTTGTGAGCCTTCAGCTGAGAAGAAGCCAAAGACTTCTTCTGCTGCTCGTGGGAGCGCGTCTGCTGCCGAGAATCTTGTCATTGATCTAACTTCCCACAGGGAGGTGAAGAAGACCGTTGAGCCTGAGCCTGTGAAACCTGCTGCTCTGAAGGTGACCGCATCTATTGCTGAGAGACTTGCTCAGCGAAAAGGTTCGGTAGCGCCTCCGGTGCTCGAGTTTGTGTCGAAGCGTCCGTCATGAGCTAAGTCTAGTTCTGCTTCAAAGAAGCTCGCCACTATGAAGAGCGGAAAGGTGGATTATGCTGTTAAGGTGGTGCCTAGGCCTGTTCCTCATTCTGCAATGACTGATTCGTCTGCTAAGAAAGGGAAATCTGCTCGCACGGGCAGTTGTGAAAGATCCACCGAGTCTGAGGTTGGAGAGTTTCCCGAGGTTTGTGCGCTGCTGAAGGCTGACCTGCTTGAGGACGTCGATGCATGCACCAAGTTTATTGACAGTGTTGGGAAAGTTGTCATCCGCTCAGACTCATTTGCGAAGTGTCTTGCCTACTCGATGAGGTCATCCCTAATTGCTACAATGCATAAGACCTTGATCCTGGCAGCTGAGTCTATGCACGTTGATTAGGATGCTGTCAAGTGTGCTAAAAAGGCCGAAGTGGCATTGATGGCTCAGCTTCGCTTGGCTACTGAAAAGATCGAGAAGCTCGAATCTGAACTTACTTTTTTGAAGGGGTCTGATGTCTCTGCCCCCACTTCTTTGCAGTTGGAGATCGCTCGTAAGGAGGCTACCCATTCGAATGCTAGGCTTAGTGCAACTCAAGCAATGTTGGAAGCTGCAGAGAAGGAAATCAGTCGTGTTTCTCCAATGGTTGAGGACCTTGAGCGTGTCAATTCGGAGCTACGATCTGCTTGTTTTGCCAAGGACGATGAGCTTATATTCATGCATGCTGAAGTGTCTCGTCTCAAGAAGATTGCTAGTAAGCTTGAGTCCAAGGAAGTAGATCTGCAAGGTGTGATGTCTGCTAGCGAGAACCTAAAAAAGGAATTGGATGAACTGTAGGGTGCTCACACTAGGCTTGTTGAGGAGAATGTGTAGCTGAATAATGAGAAAACTGGTCACGAAGTGGGGCTTGCTTCTTGTCAGGCCGATTTCTACAAGTTTGGCTATGTAGACCATCTTCAGGGCAGGCCATCAGATTATGAGTTTTCCGAGAAGGACTTCGAGACTTTTTCTGTTTCTGCAGTTGATCTGCTTGATTTCTCGTTTGAGGCTACCTTTGGTGGAGCAGCTAAGGGTCAAGCAATCCAGGCAGAGGTGGCTGAGGATGAGCTGATTGAAGCTTTAGCTGCTGGGAATGGCATGGCTGCTGAAAGCGTGGCAGTCGAGGAACCAGTGGTTGCGCAAGCTGCTAAAGAGTAGTCTTTTTTCTTAGACTTAGGAGTTTTTTCTTTTTCCTTTTTGTTCTACTTTGCTTGAACTTTGTTGGCCTTCAAGCCAGTTTATTAATTTGCTAGAAATTTAATAAACAACTTTCCTTGTTTTTGCTTCATCCTTCTATTTTGCCATGTCTTTCGCGAAACTTTACCGTAGGACGTGCGGCTGGGTGAGCTGCTTCAACGAAGCAGTTGATCCCACGTCGTCACTTAGGTTTTAGTTTTGGTCTCGGGGTTTCCGGAGCCTTGCTTACTTGAGGCGTCTTGCAAAACTTTGCCATAGGACGGGCAGTTGAGTGAGCTACTCCGATGGAGCAGTTGACTCACGTGGTCACTTTAGGCTTCGGTTTTGGCTTAGGGTAGCTTCGTGAACTTTAGCCCTCCCGGGGCGTACTGTGAGACTTTTAACTTATAAAGCCGGTGACCGAACTCGTTATCTCCATATGAGGCAGGCGAGTTTGCTTAGCTACTATAGCTGTGATTCTCGGCTTTGTGGCATCTTGAGCTTTGGCCTTCTCGGGGCACGTTGCCAAATTTTTTACTTATAGAGCCATCAGCCGGACTTATGCTTATCGTAGAAAGCAGAGAAGGTCCGCGTAGCTGCTATAGTCATGACACTTGACTTTGTGGCTCTTTGAGCTTCAGCCCTCCCGGGGCATGTTGCCAAATTTTTTACTTATAGAGCCGTCGGCCGGACTCGTGCTTCTCGTAGGAAGCAAAGGAAGTCCGCGTAGCTACTATAGTCATGACACTCGACTTTGTGACTCTTTGAGATTTGGCCCTCCCAGGGCATGTGGCGAGATTTTTGACTTATAGAGCTATCGGTCGAACTCGTGCTTCTTGTAGGAAGCAGAGGAAGTCTGCGTAGCTGCTATAATCGTGACACTCGACTTTGTGGCTCTTTGAGCTTCAGCCTTCCCGGGGCACGTTGCTAGATTTTTTACTTATAGAGCCATTAGCCGGACCCATGCTTCTCGTAAAAAGCAGAGAAGGTCCACGTAGCTGCTATAGTCATGACACTCGACTATGTCCTAGCAAAACTTAAACCATAGACCATTGGCCGGAAGTGCTGCTTGTAAGTAAGCAGGCAAGTCCGCGTAGTTATTGCAAGTGTAAGTCTCGGCTTACGGGCTACCTTGGGTTTGTAGCCATAGGGTCGTCGGTCGGGCGTCTTACTTACAGAAGCAAACGATCCGTGTGACTATTTCAGGCGTCATCCCTAGGGTTTGGTTGCCTAGGGTTTGGTGGAAGTGGTGTCGTGGCCTGGTGGCCTTGCCGGGGCTGCTGGGTCACGGTGGTGATGGCGGTGGCGCGGCTTCGCGGCGGTGGGGCTCCTTATGCTGTTGCGTTTGAGCCTTGAGGACCTCCGTCGTGGGGTTATGTCATCGTCTCCACTCTCTGGTCCAAATCCTTGCACGTTGAAGGTTCTGTTCGTCGTAGTTTCTAAATTTCCTACCATTGTATCCTTTCTCTAAGGATTGATCAAGAAAATTTTCTAGGAAAAATTAATTGATAAGACGTGTGAGAACTTCAACGTAACAAAAAATTCAAACAACTAATGCGAGAGGCTTCTTCGAGTATTTTGAATCAGCTCTCAATGAAAGCACCAATTTGCCGATGCAAATTTCTGTCGTCCTCAGTCTTGACGAAAATGCACTTGCAAAACAATCAACACCTTTGAACAATGACCTAAGCCTTACGCGCCTATGAGGTGGGTGGGGTTAGGTCAACGAATATCCGATGCCTAAGTTAGTTTTTCCGAGATAGTAAAGTGTTTAAGGCTTTTTAGGGTTGCAAAAAGCTTTCAAAATTTGGTAGAATATGGGGTATTTATAGGGCTAAGGCCGGCCATATAGTGTTTAATGGAGAGATATTCTCTAATTATCCCAATATATTAAATAGGAAATAGGAAATAATATCTTGAGATAATAGTGTAATTATCCTAATTTAAATAAATTAGGAATGTATTAAAGATAGGATTTGGTTAATTAATCCTTATCTTTAATTCCTTGTCAAGGGCATATGAGCTGTGGGCAATTGTGTTCAGCTGCTGAGACCTCTAGGGGTGTGAGTTGCGCGTGAGAGCATCTGAGAAGCCTGCCAATTTATTGAAGGCAATCTTGTCTTTATTGTATAAAAGTTCACGTGTCGCCTCTAGAATTTTTGGGATTATTTTAGGCTCCACAACAGCGTGGGTTCAAATCATGTCGGTGACTAATCTAACATCTAATCTAACAACATTTATCGTTTGACAAAAAAAAAAATTGAAGTCCTCAACCTTTTCGTATATACAATAATAAACTACTACTTTTCCTGTTATATTTTAGCCTTGTAAAGTCACCAAAACGAATCAAGAAAAGGAGAAAACCGATGATTCTAGAGTACAAAATGTGAAATAATTGAGAAAAGTTGTACACTATACATGAAGGTTTGTCTTCAATAATCCAACCAACAAAATAGTTTAACTATTAAATAATATTCATTATTTGATTTCTTAAAGTCAATCGTCACCATTTATTTTTTGAACTACTTAGTAGTTTAATCCCGTACTGTTGAACAAAAATTATTATTCGTCGATATATATAATAAAAAAGATTTGGCATTAAGTTTTGTGAATGATGACATAAGAATATTCACACATATCTGGTAATGTGTTGCATACTACAACCTAAATAAAAAGTGATTGGCATTCCATGTCAAATCCATGCACGTGATAAAGCTGTCACCTTGGGCCCTGGGCCACCGGCCCAAAACCATAAAAAAGTCAACAGCAAAAAGGCAGGGTACAGCAAAAGAGATTGAGAAGAAGAAGCAATAAAAAATTGTACATGAAATTCTGTAAAATTTGGAAAAAGCATGAGACAAATTGGTTGATACGGATGCAGGGCTGATCTGGCAATCCCACAAAGTCCACACATACAAATTCAGGAGCGTGTGTCATCCTGACGTAGGACTTACATAAAACTAATTCATTATTTTGTTGTTTTTTTATTTAATAATGCATTGTAAGTTTAAAATTTTCTCGACATAACAATATATTATTAAATAATGATATTATCACTTCTTAAATTTGTTCACTGTAAGTTGTTTTGATGAACTCAATTCTTGAGAGATGGGACCTCCAACTTGTGCGTGTGTGTATTTATACATCCCCACCACACGCACGTACCTTTTTCTCTTTTTAACTTTTGGAATTTTCTCTGTCCCTTTAAATCCGTTTTTCGTATTCCACATTGCAAATCATTCCGTGGACTCATGGACCAAGAAATAGTTTTTGTGATGTGATGATATATGCTTTAGCCGCATCCGATGGTTTTGTTTTTTAACTAACGATATAATTGTTACACTAAATTCATCAAAATTACACAGAAGAATTCAAATTTGATGCAGAAGAATACATTATTCTAGTCAACTGAACTAAATTCATATTTTTAATGAGCTTTCTTTGTTTACTCTCGTAGAATTACGCGGCTAAGAATCATCTTATTTTGCTATCATATTATAAATACGACCGACTTGATTAAATTTTTCTTATTAACGATAGATGTGAAAGCATAACATATTAAGTAAAAGAATTCATAAATTACATGTTATTAATGTGAGGCCTAGCAAAACAAAATAGTGAGTAGCACCACACCCTTGACTACCATTACAACAACTTCGAAGAAAAACTTTTCATTGCTTGTTGTCTACAACTACGGATTTTTTTAAATCTTAAAAGAAAACTACACTTGCAACACCAAATACAAAAATTAGACTTAGACTAACTTAAATTTGCTAGAGGATGAAGTGACATATTATATTCTCGATGCATTGATGTGATAACACAATAGTTAACAAATGCATGTGCAACTTAATAGCATGAAGAAAACAATTAATGTTAATCTTTATTTTATGTGACCGTGCATGTGAAAACAATGGCTACTACATATATATTACACGTCTTAAACGAGGCCTTGTATGAGTATCACGGCCGAACATTACTCGTTTTCAAGTAGAAAGAGATTTACAGGTATTCAATCAATGTCATCTCTCGTCTCCCTTTATAATATATGCATTATCATTTGGGCTCGTTAGAAAATATTTTTAAAATGATTGAAAAATGCTTTTAAAGAAAATATTTTTTGGTTCTAAAAGCACTTGAAGTCATTCATCGGTTACGTGCTTCGCGCAAGAACCAATTCAAGTGCTTTTTCAGAATTCACTTACATTTTTACTAAAAATTGGTTTAAAAAACAATTGTTCAAAAACACTTTTAATTATTAATGAAGTATTTCTAAACAAGCCCTATATGTCTGTAAAGATCCCTGGAAGATCATTGCTCTAATTCTCCTTTTGTCAAAAAGAAGAAAAATATTTGATTGTGAGAAAATCAAATTTTGGATCCGGATATATGATGTCATACAGCGATCATCACTACGAACGAAGCGTACACACTACAAATCAGAAAGATACAAAGATATATTAGATAATATATGTAATGTTAGACTCAATGGCTAAGCTTTAGTAATCTACAAATAAATTAATATTTTGGTTATGCTTTCATTCCACACGAAAAGGATTTGGAAGAATTAAAAAAGATTTGATTTGTCGTTTAAGAAAAATTAAAAAGATGAAAAGTAGGAAATAAAAGACAAAAATAGAGAAAATCTGATCACTTATTAAAAAAGATTTGATTTGTCGTTTAAGAAAAATTAATATACGTAATATGACGTTTCGTGTCAATAAAATAAACATTAGCATAGCAGTGTACCGTATACCTCACTCATGAGCAAGGTATTAAATATCGGTAATATCGGAAATATCGGTAGTTCGGAAACACGGAAATATCGATGGAAATATCGGGATAATATCGATATCGATAAAAATTATATGGAAACCACGGAAATTGTAAGAAAAGCTTGGAAATTTTTATTGAAACTTTGCAGGATGTTTATTTCGTCAATTATCTATTAGTTTATCACAAAAAATTGGAAGGAAATGCATTGCATGATGGATTTAACATTATCAAGTTGATTATATAGCGAGCTGACAAACATTGTGAGTGTAGAAAATATGTAGTAATTAATGAAAGAAGTTTAAACACACCATAATCATTTATATATAATGAATTAGTACAATATTTTACACTTTATACATTGCATGGTAAGATACATGAATGACTTAGTACCACATAGAGTTCCTATGAGGTTCAAATTTTTCACTATCTTCATCATCTCTATGTGTAGAGTGAGTGTATTGTGAAGAGTAGTTATCAAATGATAAATCCCCAAAATAGTTTTGCATGTAATTGTTAACATGCCACCCATATGGATCCGAGATTGGTTGACGTTGTCCATAAGCAAAATCATTTGAAGATTGAGTCTCGGATTCTTTCCATGAGTCGCTCGATTCCATCCTAACAGGAATGGGATATGAAGGGTAGGGAAATGGTTGGTTATGAGTATAACCATAGTTACTACCTCCCACTCTAACAGAGTCCGAAGTTCTAGATAACGAGTCATCTTCTTGACTTGACAAAATCCCCTTGCCTCTTTCTCTACGAGTATAGTCCTTCCCTATGGCACCAATTCCTGGTCCTGCCCGCCTACTGCCATGGTCATCATCCTGTGTTGCATGCGTGAAGTTTGCCTCACCAGTGAAGGGGCTCATAAATCCGGGAGGTGGTCCATAATAGTTTCCATATCCACCACCACTACCTCCAACTCCACTATATCCTTCATCATTCCCACCTCCGGTGGTAGGTGAGTCTCCTGATCTTGTACTAGAGCTATCATTAGTATCAGCACGATGTTGTGGTTGTGTAGGATTGGAAGAATGTGGAATTCCAGTGTTTCTTTGTCTTGGGCACAAAAGTTCTTCCAAAGAGGCAGCGCCGCTAGATCCCACCTCCTCCTCTAATACTCTTTCCACATTTATCCCTTCATTACGTGCTTCTTCAGCAACTCTGGGAGCTGGGTTGCCTTCATCATCATCTAAATGAAAAGGTCTAATCCACTGATAAAGTTGGTTACCCTCTGTATCATCATCTTCAGCAACAATATCAAACACATCTAGTGGGTCACCACGGTCGACATGATCTATTTCTGCTTCCTTATCTCGAACTTGAAGCTTCATGTTGTAGTAGCAATAAACTAATTTTTCCAACCTACTATGAGCCAACCTATTTCTTTGCTTTGTGTGTATGAGTGCAAATGTGCTCCAATTTCTTTCACAAGCAGATGAGGAAGCTGTTTGTGATAATACTTTGATTGCTAACTTTCTCACAGTTGGTGCATCGGTCCCATACATGATCCACCATTCAGCTACAATGAAAAACAATGTTGATAAGCCTAATAACTCCAACAAATTCTATTATAAACTTATAGTGAAATATGTTTACACTCACTAGGAGACATTTTTGTTCGAGCAGCAACTGATGTTGGTTCTCCAAAAGTTCTTCTTGCATCTTTAAACCATGTTAGCTGAATTCAATAAATCGTGTTAGTTTAATCCAACAAAGTAATTATTATAATTTAAGTAATTGTGTACCTCATTTCCAAATTGGCCAATTGTTGGTGATGCAGGGTCTAATTTAGAGTATACATTATGTACAGCACGTATAAGGGTACCATCATCTCCAACACCGGGTCTGTATTGGTATCGAGGATTCAAATAATATGCTGTTCAAAGAAACACAGACTGTAATAAGAGAAATAATACTTATGCAACTAAAGAAATGAATTGCAAATTATGACATAATTTATACATGCTGCATGCAAATCGTGATATAATGTTTTATACCATCGATCTTCAATTATCTTTATGACCCACCTTGCACCATGTTTTCTTTCCAATTCATCCTTCACTACACGCATCAACTCATATATTGCCCCCATAGTAGGATACACTTATGTGTCAACGATCCGTAAAACTTTGTAAAGAGGTTCAAACACTTGGCACACATGTTCTGATTGAGTCCAAAAAGCATGATCAAGCACTATACTTTCCACCATACGACCTGCATTTGAGCGGCTCAAATTCAGGTTGGCCCAATCGTCACTAGTGAATAGATGCTTCAACCCTGCTTTCTTCTTAAGTAAGCTGTCTAATGCAATATAGTTGGTGGTGAATCAAGTGGTAGCTGGACGAATAATTTCTCCTTTGCAAAATTCACGCATCTTTGCCAACAACCAACCGTGATTGTAAATATAATTTGTGATCGTTCTAGCTCTTTTTACCACAGTAGCAATATTCTCTCTCTTCCCCATTGCCTCAAACATGAGATCAATACAATGTGCTGCACATGATGTCCAAAACACATTATGATGCTTCATTAACTTTTTTCCAGCTTTGACAAATGCAGAACCGTTGTCGGTCACGACTTGGACAACATTATGCTCTCCAACCTCCATGATTACATCCCTCAATAATTTGTAAATATACTTGTAGTTCTTTATATGGTCTGAAGCATCAACAGACTTCAAAAAAATTGTCTTTCCCTTGGAGTATACCATGAAGTTTATGATAGACAATCTGGTCGGGCCAGTCCATCCGTCACACATGATTGTGCAACCATTAGTTTCCCACTTTGACTTCAACTTGTTAACATACTCGCCAATGTCTTTATACTCCATATCCAAATATTTGTTTCTTATCTCATAGGGAGTGGGAGGTTGTACTCCAACACCGGCTTGTTGACATCCCACTACCATATTTTTGAAATGATGTGATGATGCTTTATCAGCAAGGACATTTTCATAGATAAAGAACTTGCTAATTAGACGCCCCATTCCCTCCTTCACATTACCTCCAGTGAAATAACTCCAAACACTCTTTTGACGTGCTTTGGATGACTTATATAAACTTGGGGCTATTGGTGGTGTTGGTTGTGATTCTCTAAGACTGCCTCCCCATCTCATTTGTGCACCACCACTTGTCTCGGAACCTTGTGCTCTATTAGGAATTTTATGAAGGTGTTCTCTTTCCCATGCTGACTGTTTGGAGGCACGTAATGCTTGTTTCAAACTGCGTCGTTCTTCAGGTCCCATGTCATCATCACATTCGTCTTCATCATCATCATCATCACTGTCAACCGTTTCGCCAATGACTTCTCCTCGTAGCCCAGCTCGAATATTTTCCATTCCATGTGTTATCTTTTCCTTCTGCTGTTTTTTATTTTTTAATAATGTGCTGATGAATGCCTTCACTTCTGGGGGGACATTATCGCATCGTTGGACATTTTTTGCTGGATCTAATCCACTAAGATGGTACTTAAGTCGTGTCACTCCGCCACTCTTCATTACCTGATGACAATATTTGCAAATTGTGCCATGTTTGTTTCCGTCTATTGGGTCTCCATGTTCCCAAGCTGGATCACGTTTAGTAACTCCACTGGACATCTTAAACGTACCTATATTTATTTTTCATGAAAATTAGACAATTTTTATTTGGCCAAAAAATATAGTAGTGATGGCGGTTATATAAGGGAACCTAAATAATAAAGTTATTCTACAGAAGAATTAAATATGAAGTAAAGAAAATGATTGTAAAAATTTAAGTAATTATAAAAATAATATGGAATAATAAAACCTAATATTAATGAATAATAATCCAATTTGATAAAAAAAATAATCCTAATATAAAACATAGTGATGAATAATAATCCAATTTGATAATAATCCAATTTAATAATAATCCAATTTAATGAATAATCCAATTTGATAATAATCCAATTTAATGAATAATAATCCAATTTGATAATAAAAAAAACCTAATATTAATGAATAATAATCTAATTTGATAATAAAACCTAATATTAATAAAATAATAAATAACATTAAACATATTAAAATTATCCTAGGGAATAATTATACAACATTACTTAATTACTTACAAAAATTAACATGTAATTGTTAACATTACTTAATTAGTTACAAAAATTAACATGCAAGTATTAATTACTTAATACTTGCAATAATATTTTTGTTGTTGTATAAATTAACATACAAAAATTAACATTACTTAATTAGTTACAAAAATTAACATGCAAGTATTAACAAAAATTAACATACAAAAATTAACATTACTTAATTAATTACAAAAATTAACATGCAAGTATTAACAAAAATTAACATACAAAATTTTTTTTGTTGTTGTATAAATTACAATAATATAAATATAAGTTTTTAAACTTACCTTAAATATGGAACCCTTTGTGTTCAAGCTCTGTAATGGATCTGGAATGGCTTTGAAAGGGGTAAGGGAAGAAGTAGAAACGAAAATGCTCTGAATGGCTTTGATACAAATGTGAAAGAATATATGTTTGGAATGGCTCTGACAGACATAGAAATAAGCTATTTGAAAACTGAAACTGGTGATGCAAACTTGCTGGTGGCTGCCAATCAGATTATTCAGAAAAAACCGTACACGCACACGCACAAAACTCTACACAAAACTATGTGCCAAAACCATGGTTTCCTACAAAACCATGTGCCAAAACCGTATGTGGCTATGTGCCACAGTCAGACGCACGCACGCACGCCGCACGCACGCACGCACGCTCTTCTCTGCTCCCCATTACCCAGGATCCCTTCTTCCCCCCAACCTTTCTGTGCTGCCCAGATTCTTCTTCGCACCTCCCCCCAACACACCCGTTCACTCGCCTTCCCACACCCCTAAAAGATCCTTGCTCCCCCCCCCCCAAAAACAGATCCTTCCCTCTTCCCCCCCCAACAAAACAGATCCTTCCCTCTTCCCCCCCCCACACACAAAACAGATCATTCCCTCCTCCTCCCCCCCAACCCACGCACACCCAAAAGATCCTTCCCCCCCCCAACAAAACAGATCATTCCCTCCCCGCAGCAAAACAGATCCTCCCCCACCCCCCCCAAACCCACACACAAAAGAACGCCTCATCTGCAGATTTGGCACTGGGACGCGGCAGATTCTTCCCCCCCAGATTCTTCCTTCCCTTCCCTTTCCTCCCCCCTCCCCCCTCATTCCCAGAACGCCTTCATCTACAGATAAGGACGCCTTCCTCTGCAGTGGGACGTTTTCGAAGCCCCTTTTCGCCCCCCCAAACACACAGATGGGGTCTCCTCTGGGGTGCCTTCCCCTGTTCTTCCCCCCACTTCTGTGTATCCTTCTCCTTTCAAAATATCGCGATAATTTCGAAAATATAGCGATATTATCGATATTATCGAAAATATCGCGATATTATCGATAATATCGCGATATTTTGACGAAAACCAGTTGGATAGTAATTAAAATATCGGTACCGTGAAAAACCGATAATATCGGCGATATTTCGCCGATATTATCGGCATTTTGTTCCTTGCTCATGAGGCAGTCCCAGTCCTTCAGGTTTCAGTGGTACGTACGCACTGGTCGCACCACCACCACCTCTCCTCTTCTTCCCTCCCTCTCTCCCTTTTGTCTCCCTTTTGGTGGGCCCCACTCATTAGTCTTCCTGTCACGTTTACTTAACTTCTGACGTCCTTTGTAGTTCATACCACGTTGATGAAAATCCGTTACCAATTTCTCTATATATATAGTCTGAGTTTTGAAATATTTCATGTATAAATACACGAATTGTAACAATTATTTAACTATATATATAAATATATACACGAAATCCTCATTGCATGCTTAAAATTACAGTTTGTATATATCACTAGCCTTGGTCAAGCGTTAACCGTTTTATTGAATTGGATGAGTTTTGATACCTGATTATTGTTGTTGTTGTTGTTTTGACACTCCTAATTTAATGTTGACACTTATGACAGTATCTTTCTAGCTTTTCTAAATAATAGTGTTGTTGAAAATACAGTCTAAATAGTTCTTTCTCTTTTCCTTCGTGCTCAAGAAAGCTTCACAATCGTAAGCAACACTTGTGCTTACTCGTTACTAAATCCAATATAAAACATAGGGAAAGGGTTGGGATTTTGCAACCAATTTCGGTATAGAACCATGAAATGGCAAGAATACACTTAAAAGAGTCAATGTTCTTGTCACATGTCATTCAAGAGAAAATAAAGTAGATGGAAGTGAATACAATTGTTAATTTGTCACACGTGTGAAGTTCAAATAGTCGGTTGCATAAATATTTTTTTAAAGCATATGGTAATTTTGCAAAGCTTTTGTTTTACAATTTTTACCAAATTAAGAAGCACGTACTCATCCACGCCTAACTCTGAAGAGCAATTTTTACTCTTGTACCAGCTCACAAACAGCTACTTCAGAAGTCACACCTGGCGCCATGTTTTGACGCAAATAAGGACACCAACCAGGTTATAGTACTCGGGTCGGTCACGTACTGACTCGAATAGACTCGTACACACTCGAAGTTTTCTTAACCATTTATAGCCTCGAAATACAAAAGCATAATTACTGCTAATTTAATTAAGGAAGTGTAATTAGCACTTCAAAAATCTCATTCTACACTCTTCATAAGTGTATTTTTCTTTCCTAATATAGAAAGTTTGGAGTATAAAATGAGATTTTTAGAATACTAATAACAATTTCCTTTAATTAATTAATTAATAATTAAAATAAATTAATTGACCAGCTGGGCGGTCAAAGGGAGCGACGTGATTAGCCGGTAGCGGTGACAGTCCCTGACGGCTGAGGATGCAACCACCCAACAGTTCTCGGGATGAAGCTTAAGGTTTGGTCACGTCGAAATGAACGGAAAAGACAATCAAAACGACTGTGCTTGGGCCTCCCTCTGACCGTACTGAGAAGGACTGATGTCTGACCGGCAATAGCAGGTCATCCCTTCCATCCCACCCATTTGTCTCTCTCGTAACTCGTGCTCGCTGCTGATGCCTGCAAGGAAGGTTGAAGGAGTTATGAGTAGGCGAATCGAGAAACGATGTGCTGGGGAATGTGGGTTTACCATTTTGCCCCGGTGTCCAGCTGAGAGTGACAACTGTCAATTTAGTAAGGTGCAGAAGTGTGTGGCGACAGTGAAGAGTGGTAATTTGATAAATTTACTGGTTGGATCATGTTAAGAAGACTGAATTTCTAAATTAAATTTTGTAAACTAAATGATGTGATGTTGATAGTTGAATTATTAACGTGCTTACTTATATTTGTGACATATATTTTAGTTTGAAAATTTAGTCTCCTTAGCATTATCCTGGCTGAGCAGTGTTAACGTGCATGGTATCCGAACGTGCTGTTACAGGAAAATGAATATTTATGCCACAAACCAGCGAGGCCCAGTGTACTTATATGCGCATTGGCATTTCGTTTCAAACTTTTAAGCTTGTGATCCATTAGGCACTATTTGGTAGGCTGATGGGATAGATTGTAATCAATTAAAATTTCTTCAGTCTAGTCCATTGTTTATTGTGTTAAATGTGAGATTGATAGGATTGGACATGATCGATTATGAGTAGGGGTGCAACTTGGGTTGGGCCAATCCGAACTCACCCATGTCCAACCCGACTTTAAACCTGAACAAGTGAGTTTTTTTATAGTTATAGCCCGCCCGAACCTAACCCAATTTCAACCCGTTCATTGATTGGGTTGATCATTTGCCCGTCCATCCCCAACCCAACCCAACCCGACTAACCAAACCCAATCTAACCATATTGTAACTCATATTAATTAATGCTCATACCACACTCAAGTGAGCCAAGTCCAAAAACCAACGCCCTTTCTAATATTTCTTTAATAAATTACCCTTTATAATTACTTAAGCTTTTAGAAAATAAGAGGATTAAATTAGTCAGTCCATATTCGTAGTCTCTAAATCCTAAAGCTTTATAGTAGATTGATTTATGAAATTAAAGTTAGCTAGCTTTGATGCTACTTGACTTAATTTTTTTAGGAATTCTTTGAAACTAAGTTGTTACAAGATTAAACTTGAAAAAGTTGTGCAACTCGAACCCAACCCAAGTAAATCCTAACCCAATTAAACCCGAGCCCAAATGAACTCGAATGAAACCCAACCCGAACCCAAGCCCGAATTGTAAAAGTTGGGTTAGGATTGGGTTAACCTTCCAACCCGCGACCGAGTTGCACCCCTGGTTATGAGTGCACAATAGATTGAGTTATCTAATATATTTTATACATGAGTTGTAAGTCATGTCTTACAAGTCCTAACCAATCCAATCATATCCTTAAAGCTCAGTTTCATCAAGCCCACCAAATCAGCTCTTAATACACATCGATCTTACGCAGTTCCAAAACGATATGTAATATGAAATATGGATACTTGGTTGTTAGCCTCCCCGCATACGCTAAAATGTTGATGAACAATGTTAATTTCTGATAAATTTTTTATTTTCTGTAATTTCGCTGTGTGTTTTCATGTCATTATTTCGTTTTTGCTTGTTAGTGTCGCTTTGTATGCCTGCGAATAGACTTTTTGTACCGGACAGTAACTTCTAACAATATTAATTATCAAGTACTTTTTGAGAAATATTTTAAAATTAAACCATACAAGTAGTCTTATTAAACTTGTGTTCACTATTCTTTTAGAAAATTTAATATAATTGACATTTAAAATTAAACCATACAAGTAGTCTTATTAAACTTGTGTTCACTATTCTTTTAGAAAATTTAATATAATTGACAAATATTTGGCATATCAAGCCAAATATCAACCAACTGACCAAGTGATATTCTCCAACAAAAAAGAAAAAAGAAAAAAAAAGATGATAATGGTAGATAATAAACTAAGCAGATATGGTTATTTGAAATTCAAAGTTTGCATACCTAATCCAGCTATTAGTATCGGTTGCAATTTAGTTTAGCAACCATTCTGTACAATTAATTTATTAATTTGGGATTAATTTGGAACCTAATTAACAATATTTCTATTAAGAGTAGATTACCTTCTAATAATAAGAAATAATCAAATTTTCTTGTACTAGAGAAATTCTAATTAACTTCAAGTTACGTGTGTGCACAAGCGGGATGGCGCAATTTAAATTTGTGTACAAAAGGGGGCATTTCTAGCCAAATAAATTACGTGAGAGCACGAAAAGTTTTAGAATTCGAACTGAAGTATCAAAAGGAGCACACTGCTTAACTAGCTTGGTTATACCCCAAGTCGGTAAACTATCTTTATATTTTTTTTTCTACTTCAAAATTTTTTATTAAGAACCACCTAATTATACAATTTCATGATCGAGCTTTAGTCAAATGTAAATGAATCAAGAGGGAAATGACAAAAGAGAGATACATAAGGGTATTTAGGTAATTAGGAGGCTTGCATTGAAAACCAAGGCAAGCAAAGCGTACAAACAGGGGTAGTATCGACAATTGACGCAGACAGTACAGGGACAAAGAGGAAACTCAGAAGGCACTAAATGGTCGCTCAGAATAACATGTCCTTCCTTATAAAGGTCAGTAATGGTATACCATATAAAAAACCGAAAAACCCCCCGAAACCCAATCCAACGGTCACATAACGCTTATAAAAAAAATTTGGCGTCGACGCCGTGGTAACGCCCCCTCCCTCTCTCTCTCTCCTCTCTCTCATCATTTTTCTTTTTATATAATCTTAATTTCATTTTTTTTCTCATATCTTCGAAATAATAAAAATTTGTGTTTTTGCATTCTCTCTGCTTCTTCTGTTTGGGATCCTGCGAAGATCGGATCGAGCGCTCTCTCGCTCTCACAGGTCTCTCCTTCTTGTTCTTCCTCCCTTCATCTCTATCTCCATTTCCCCTATCGGCGAAACGCCGTCCTTCTTCAAAGATTTCAGTATTTGTTTCTGGTTCTGTGTCGTATCGCAGGTGTTTAATGGACTTTGACGGCTTGGGGAGAGAGAGAGGGCGGAGCCGTCGACTGTGATCGGAGCAATCTCTGCTGATTAAGTTAAAAATCCAAAGTAAAAAATAAAGGTTAGATTCATAGATTTTGAGGTTTTTATCGCCGTTTTTTCCGATTCGGTTTTTGCAGATTGATTGTCGTTTACGCGGATCTGAGATTTCCTTACCTATGAAGTAGAGAGAGAGAGAGTGTGTGTGTGTGTGAGGCACAAACGCAAACACACATAAACACAGCGGAGTGTTTTCGTAGAGAGAGAGAGCTTCTTCTCGACGACGCCGTTTGGCTGTTTTCCTTAACATTTCTGGTAAAATTGACAGCAAATTAGCTCTCGTTTCATTGTTTTCCGTTCCACTGTCTCTCTCTCTCTCTCTCTCCCCTTTTCTATCACTCTCTCTCTGTGAGTGCAGTGTGTAAAGGAAGCCATTGTTGTTGAAGCTTCTTTTTTTTCTGACAGTATCTGCAATTTTTGAAGCTTCAACACTCGATGATCATCAGATACTCCAAAACGATTCGTTTCGTTTTTGTTTTCTTCTTCTGAAAAAATAAAATAAAATCATATTTCTAATGAATATTATCGCTTTGCTTTGGTTAGAAGAAACTGTTTGATTATATGGTACCATGTCGGCTTTCTAAAATCTGTGAAGCTTCCCTGAAAAATCCCCTTTCCATTTCCCTCTGATTTTCTCACATTTCAATGCTTATTTTACACAAGATAAATCTCTCTCTCCCCCTCTCTCTCTCTCTCTCTCTCTCTCTCTCTAGTTTTGTCCTTGGTGGAAAGACCATTTGTCTTTCGAGAAATTTTTAGTTGTAACGGAAAAACGGATGGTACACCACGTGTTTTTATGCAAGTGGTAGAAAATTTTAATTTTTAAGTTATTAACATTTTAACACACATGAACCACAATTTATATAAGGACATATACCAACTCGTGTGACGGTCACCTGAAAAATCTCTCCGGTCTTTCCTGCATTGTATCAAATTATTGCACATTGACTTGTGGGAAAGATTTCTAATAATTTAATTTAATCGTTTTGGGTTTCTGAGTTTTTTTTTTTTTTTTTTTTTTTCTGTTCTGTATTGCAGGTGGTTAATCTTTTATTAAAATAATGTCGTCGTCGTCAAACTCTCCTTGCGCAGCGTGCAAATTTCTACGGCGGAAGTGCACGCAGGAGTGCGTCTTCGCGCCTTACTTCCCACCTGACAACCCCCATAAGTTTTCCAAAGTCCACAAGGTCTTCGGTGCCAGCAATGTCGCCAAGATCCTCAATGAGCTCAGCGCTTCTCAGCGCGATGACGCCGTCAACTCTCTGGCCTATGAGGCGGAGGCCCGCCTTCGCGACCCCGTCTATGGCTGCGTTGGACTCATTTCCATACTCCAGCAGCGGCTCAAGGAAGTCCAGGCCGACCTTTTCAATGCCAAGAAGGAGCTCGCCACTTATATGGGCCCACAAGCTATGCTCTCCATCCTCCAGCCGCCAACTTACATAGCTCAGCAGCTCCAAGGAAACGCTTCTTCCGCCGTTTCGCCGTGCATGTCTCCGATGATTGGCATTCCAACCGGGGCTGCTTCCGGCCAGTTGATGATTCGAGAGCCACAGCAGCAGCAGATTTTTGAGGCGCAGCAGTTGGCGGCGGCCGTGGCAGCGAGGGAGCGGCAGGAGATGTTCAGGAGTTTTGATCAGAGTAAACAGGCAATGCAGCAGCAGGCGCAGGACCATGTGAGATTCAACAGTGAGTTTGACTCGTCCCCTGGCTCGGTCACTGTGGGCGGCTTCACTCAGATGGCCGGAGCGGTGGGCAACGCCGTTTTGCCGTCTTTGGCTCTGGGGTTTGATAGCGGTCCGTACCACCAGATTCAGCAGCAGCAGCCTCACCATAATCCCCACCTCCACCTCCACCTGCAGCTTCAGTCTCAGCTGTTGCTCCAAACCCAACAGCCGCAAGGGCAGCATCAAGCTCAGCAGTCCCAGCAACCCCAGCTGCAGGCAAAATCCGATCCGGGCGAGGAAGGCGGTGGTAGGAGTGTGGGTCCCTCTTGTTGATGGGTTTTTCTTCAGCTCTTCCCTGCCTTCCCCGCTTTTTCATTTAACTAATTTTCATTCTAGGTATGTGTCCTCCTCCTTCCTTTGCTTGTTCCTTTTTTCTGAGATGAAAATCCGTACATTTCAATTTCGTTAAATTCTTGTTCTAATTGTTGTTGGTGTATGGTCTTCAACACAACTTACACCTCAAATTTCACGGCAATTTAAGTCAACAACACTCTTTATGTTTAAAAAATTCCAAAATATATTAGTGCGGGAATGATTTGAAATACCGTTATATTGACATCCTAAGTGTAGATAAGTATCCCTAGTTGCACATGAGGGTTTGTTGGGTTTTGCATTTATGAATTTATGGCCTTGCATGTGGCGGTATTTTAAACTAATAACGCACTAATACGTAGAATAATTAAACATATTTCAATTCATAGGTTGTTTAAAATACTGTCACAATGCCATTTATCTAGATATATATAAGTTTCCTTCCTTGTACATTAGGGTTTGACATTTATGAATGTTATGATGATTTGATTTTTACTAACTAATAACGTTGAATTAGATTAAAATACCGTCACACTAATATTCTAGTTAGGGTATAAATGAGTTTAATTTTCCTTGTACGCATTAAGGTTTTGCATTTATGAATGTTTTGTGATGGTTTTGATTTGTGTGGACATAGGATTTGGGGTTTGTTTTTCATGAAAAGGGCAAGATAGTGGAAAAGCCAAAATAACTCTTTATTGCATAGAGATAGATGACAGGCCGGTAGACTCAGAAGAAAGGAGTTTAGTTAGGTTAGGTTTGAGGGAATTATTGTCTTTTCACAGCCAGGGAGGGATGCACCCCTCCTGACCGTCATCAATAACATCTGAGGTTTCAATTCCCCCACCATTGTGACATCCCTTTCCGTCATCATGCATCAATATATTTTATTTCCTTTTTTTTGTTTTTTGGTTAATTATGTTTTGTCAGAAAATAAAAATAAAGAAATATATGCTCGCAGTTGATGGCGATGCTGCTTGAGCTAATTTGGTGCACGCATTGATTGTATGGTGTTGTTTTGATGGTCCAAATTGTGAAAGAGAAATTTAAAAACAGGATTATGTAGGCCGTCTTCTTCTCCTTCGTTTTAATGAGTGGTTTTTTCAAGGCATTTTCCGCTGACAGTCACAGCACTATTTATGATCTTCACTATCTGCTTCGATTGTTCTTCCCTCTTTGTGCGAAATGACCAAAGTACCCTTGTCTTTGTCTCTCTCCACCTAGTTAGCTAATGAAGAGTGTTTCAATTTTGGCATGTGTGGAAAATGGTGATCCAAAAGTCAAGTGTTTGATTCTCAACAGTACGTGAAACTCGTTATATATTGGTCTGAGCTCTGATGTATGCCGTACAATTTTTGCTTCTTTTGTTGTAATTTTCAGAACGAGATTTGAAAACGAAACATGCAAGCACGTATATATGGGATTTAACTTATAAGGTGGCCTCCTAATTTTATATTTTGTTTTGGTGCAGTTCATATCGTCTGCATGCATACACAGCTGGAGATCCTAATGTTATCAATTGTGAGTTTTGAAGAGAGACACAGAGAGTAGTTTTGATTGGAGAGGGCAGCAGAGGAGAGACATATTTCCAAAGAGTAGTAGAGATGTTGGAGTAGAGTTTAATTAATTTTATCTTCTATTTAATTAGCATTTAGTAGTGATCCAGGACAATTTATATTCATCCATCCTTCTGTTACTCTATTTGTTCCATGATCTATGGGTCTACTGGAGCTCCTCTCTTAAGGTCCCCATTTTGAGGACTTGTGAGGACCAAAACTATATTAGCCATAAGTTTATATTAGTTTAGATTCAAATGCTTAAAAAGTTAATAAACCAAAACCAACTTAAAATTCATAAAAAACTCATTTTCTTGTTTTGGTTTTTTAAGTTGTCAAATATTTTAAGTCTTTGAATTTAAACTAATATAATCTTGTGGTTAATATACATTTGGCCCTCACCGATCCTCAAAACAAGGACCTTAGTAGAGCGTGACTCTATTATATGTTACTATGGTTCTATCGTAAGGTTGTTTTTTTGAGGACTTGTGAGGAATAGGGATGGACAAAATACCCGCGGTTACCAGGCCATTTTAATTTCACAGTTATGGTTATGAGTAACTGTTTAGATAAATAAACGGTTATGGATATAACCATTTACCCGTGAAATTTAAATGGATGGTTATGGGTATTAACCGCGGTTATAAACGGGTAATCGTTTACCCATTTATTTTATATATGTGAAATTAACACAAACCATGTTCTCTATCGAACAAAACTTAGATCAATGCTATTGACTATAGTGCATGGTTTCTATATCTAATTATAATATAATGTAGCTAATTATATATATTATGTTAATAGTTTACATTCTGGGTTAAATAACCCAAGAATACTGTCTTCTATACAGTTTTCGTAAACTAAGAATACTGTCTTCTAAACAGTTTTCGTAAACCAAGAATACTTACCAAATATTATATTACCTTCATTGGTAATAGTTAAAAAGATCGTCCATAAATTATTGTTTCAATTATTGAAATGGTATAAAGACTTAAAAAATCAAAATACGAAAATGTATGATGAATGTACCTATTACAGTGTTTAATTGTAAAAAAAAAAAAAAAAATTATGACAATTTTTTTTTTTTTTTTAAATTTTCAAGTTGTTAAAAAACATGTAGACGGGTGAACAAGGGGTAAATGGTAAAAATAAAAAAAAGGATAAACAGGTTAAAAAAGGGTAAATGGGTAAACGGGTACTAAACAGTTACGGTTAAATGGGTACATGGTTATGAGTATGGTTAACTGTTTATAAATGGTTATGGATATGAGTATAACCATTTAGGCAATTATCTAATGGGTAAATGGTTACACGGGTATGAGCATAAACGGTTATGGTAAATAACCGCGGTTGCCCTCCTGTCATAACCGTTGCCCATCCCTAGTGTAAACCAAATGCATATTAACCACAAAATTATGTTAGTTTAGATCCAAAAGCTTAAAATATTTGATAGCTCAATAAAGCAAACCAACTTAAAATCCATGAATCATTAAAAAACTCATTTTTCCTGTTTTACTTTATTAAGTTATCAAATATTTTAAGCCTTTGGATATAAGTTAATATAATCTTGTGGCCAGTATGCATTTGGCCAGTATGCATTTAGATATAAACTAATATTAAGTTGCCAAATATTCTAACCCTAAACCATATTTCTAGTATTTATATATATTATTTTAGATACTAATACTGTATATTATTATTATTATTATCCTTGTTACAAGCTATATATCAGTATTTTAATTGATAGTAAATGAACTAGAGGGTTTGAACTCGAAATGAAGATGGTTGCCAAAGATCTTATCCACCATTTGTTTATCGGTCATGCTTGTTATAATATTTTTATGGTGCATGTCATTGTTAATTGTATATTTTTGTTTCTTAGTATTATTGGTGCAATCATCCATCATTATAATTATGACCAATACTATTATATATACAATAACATAAAAGAGAAGTGTTCACACTTGTACATGTGCATATTATAACACTATTGTTTAACTCTTACAAAACTATTTATTCTTTTTGATATAGTGGAAAAAAATTTATAGCATGGCTAAGCGTTGATCTTTCCATAATTAAATGTTCCATGTGCACATGTGGGTTTTTTTTATTACACGCCCCTTTTTTTTGCAAAAACGACAGCGGTTCCATTATAATGTTAAAAACACTGATACAAATATCAATGAGGGCATTCGAGATAACATCCAAGAGGTTCTTCATCCAAATAAATTTTAGCCCATCACCAATCGAAATGGCTAAATATAACCTTGTTCAGAATTATAGCCCTGCAAAAAATTATTTTTAAGTTTATACTTTAAATTTATTGGTTAATTAAACATAGCACCGTCAATATTTTATTGAATCTAAGTTTATAGTTTAATGTTATTGGTTAATTTAATTAAACTAACGTGGATGTTTCAAAATCTACCAATTGAATTTGAATCAATTATTGAAAGTGAGAAGCTGGGCCCCAAGAAAGGGTTAAGAGAGGGGCTACATTTGGCCACTCTGATGTCCCTTTGGCCAAATAATAGCCTAGTAGGCTCCATAGAATTATAGCCAGTCATCGGTTGGAGATGAATTTTTGAACAAATCAGGCTATTTTTTTTGGCTTTTGGACCTTTAGCCCTCTCCATTGTAGATGGCCTTAACAAAACATAAAACGCCAACTCGGCCAAATTAAGTGCCAGAATATTTGTGGAATTGAGGGCAAGACATGCCCGAGAAGAAGCAAAAGAACGCATCCAACCCTAGAAATCATTCACACCCAAAGTCAAGACTGAGATATCATTTCAAAGCCAAAAAAACTTCATTCTCATGAAAAGGAAGAGCACTCTGCGAATTAGCATATGAGAGCTTCTACGCACAAAACCTTGAATTAATATAACGAATATGAGGACCTCTTTGACAACGAGCAATGCCGACTAAAAAAATACTGACAACAAACCAACTAGTATCCGTGCTAGTATGAATTTTGTGTGCAATACCATAAGCAAAATAACCGATTTCAAATGTTTCATGTGGACATGCGGGTTTGATATTACACGCCTCCTTTTTTGGGTATCTGAATCCAACTTAGTTATCTTCAAGTAGTCAAATGAGAGTTTCCCATATTATCACAAGGATTAATATATTTTAACGTATTAAAAAGAGACTTCAAGCTCACACTATTCATTTTGCACTCACCCTTGACCCTTCCCTTATTTCCTGATGCAGCTGCTATTTGCACTATAAAAATGTCATCAACACTCTATTAAAAATTTTAAATAAATTGAAATTTACAGAAAAAAAATAAGAAAACCCACTTCTGTTATATTTTCCTACTAATTGAAAAGAAAAAAGATTATATCTCCCGACTACGACTAATCATCTCTAATGGTATAAACAGTCAAAGCAGGTGAACTTGTAAATTCAATTGCCTATATTGTTAGAGCTGAATTTTATTTACTTAACTCATCATTTGCTAACCTAATGGTCTTTGGTCTAGTGGAGAAAGCTGGCTAGACCACATGTTGGGCGGCCTCTGAGTGCCTGCTTTCGGGAGGTTAGGGGTTCGAATCCCAGCATGTAAACAAATTTCTTAAGGAGAGCCTACCGTTACAGTGAATATAACGGCTCTAAGTGGTAGCCCACCACTACCATTTTGAGAAAAACTCATCATTTGCTTGATGCCTCCACTGTTCTAAAAATCCCTACCTAGGCGCTAGGCGTCTGGCCACTGTCCCGATTAATGCTAAGGGTGCCTAGACCTATTAAAGCACCGCCTAGACCGCCTAGGCACCCACCTAGACCGCCTAGACCCGTCTAAACACTCACCTAGGTCGCAATTCACTTAGACAGAAAATAGATAACTTTCATTTTGCATTTTGTTTTTTTTTTTTTTCCCAATAAATTGTAAGAGACTTGTTGCATACTTAAATGAACACACATTATATCCTTATTTCATATTTTTTCATTATGTTCCAATACTTCATAATATATATGCATTATATTTTGTAGTTTATGACGAAATTATATATATTTCAAGTATAAGCAGGCACTTATTTACATGAAATATAATTAATTTACTTAAATCTATTTAAGCTCTGCCTAGCCGCCTAAGCGCTAGGCCCGCTGCCCAACTAGTGCCTAAGAACTATTAGAACCTTGTATGCCTCTAATTATAGCAATATAGTATCTGTATCCAGGAAAGAAAAGTTGAGGTCAGCCAAAGAGATGTATCGTATGGGGATTAGTGCTAGCTTTTTACGAATTAACTCTGCGGTGGGGATTAGTCCATCACAACTCATTTTGCATAATAAAATAAGGAAAGTATTCAGATAGTACAGACCACAGATTGAAGATATAAAAAGAAGAAAAACTCTGCGGTGGGTCACCCTGAAGTTGTTGATTGATCACAACCGCTTGATATTGACTTGCTAAAACGCGATCAAACAAAGATGATTGGTAGCATTGACGACCTTTAAAATAATAATAATAATAATAATAATTGGGTGCATGAAAGTGCATGCCATTGCCATGCATTTTGGGCAAGACAGGCAAACAGAAACAGTTACCCTTAAAGTTTATCTGGTAGCTCTGGTAAACGTCTTTAACTTGCACATGTGCCAATTTCATACCAGAATTAAGTTGTAGATGAAATTTAAAATTAAATAATGTTGATTTTTTTATATTTTTAAATTTAAGTAATAATTTAATTATTAACTTTCATGTCATTTAGTAATTGTACACTCTTACATGGATAATGAATTTTTAATTTTGTATATAAATTGTACATAATAGTAATTGTACCCTCTTACATTGACAAGGAATATTTTTAATCTATGATATAGATTACAGATTTTTATTTTTTATTTTTTATTAACAAAGGCAAAACCCCAAGTCCAAAACAAAAGAGAAAAAAAAAAAAAAAACTACATCAAAACAACTCAGCGCCTAGCAGGCCCAACAATAACATGGAAAATAAGGTTGGCACACAAATTTGATAAATAATAGTATAATTTACAATAAATTCATTTAAATTATGAGGAGGGGGAACTTCAATGCTAAAAATGAATGATTTTAACCAACTGAGTTACAAGTTACTTATGCAAACATATGATTATTAAAGAAACGCAACCCTATATATTAGGAAAAATTTATATATTGACTGTATAGTATATAAAGAAAAATTGGTTTCACACAATATTATCTCAAATTTTTTATTGAACTTTACACTACATATCTCTTACATGAAAATCAATAATGATAGTAGCAAATGATGGATGCCTAGGTGGTTAACGCATCTTTTTCAATTCATTGTGTTCCGAGTTTAAACTCTTTTTTTAGTATAACTTTATTGTGTGTGTCTGAATTGTTATGATTCGTGAGAAACCAATTACCCTCCCGATAAAAGGACAATGATATAGCACCAAATGTTCAAAATTATAATAGCCGAGAACCAGATCATGAACCAAAAGGTGCTAGATTTGAAAATTATCTGATTTAGTCGGCTAACTGGTTTAAAATAATTGGAAAGGATGAGTTTATATTCCATCGATCAATTCATTTTGCGTTTTTATTTGACAGGATAGAATTATATTAAGAATCTAAGTTGATTGATTGAAACGTCGTATGTCATGATGGTGCGGTGTCGTTTTACATGAATATGAATTATGAATTTATATTTATTTGATAGAGCAGGTGCACGTGTTCTGGTATTTCTTGGAATTGCATGACCAGACTAAGTTTATATCTGGGTATGGCAGGCAGAGGCATATTTTATGAACCGTAGAGCCCAAGAACCTCTACAAGAAACGGTAGAGGGGTTGGTCCCTTCAAAGCTTGGAACTCATTTGGTAGGCTGGTTACGACATGTTATTTTCATTTAGAGTGGACTTTAACCCAACTCATGTTTGATGAGCTAAATTGTATCACGGACTGGATTTGGAGTTTGGGATTTGAGTCCTTAATAGGAAACAATTTGAGTCCATAAGAAGACCATGGGTTACGAAGCCGATCACCTCCGCCAATTCGTTTCTGTTAGAATTTGTAAAAGTTTTGGTAGTATTGCAACAATTCAAATCGAAGAGTAAGAACTTAGAGAGAAGGAAAATGAAGAAATTGAAGATTTGTGATCAAAATATCAGAGAGAGCCAATGTGCTCTTCTGCGTATGTATTTCCATTCATTCACAAGAGTACAAAAATAGCCGTTAGCAATGGAGAGAATCTAGGAGAGCCTATGAGCTCATCTCACCCTTGATTACAAGACCCTATGAGATTCTGCCACTTGCTCACTTCTGAGCCTAGCACATTTAGAGCTAATCTCAACCATTGATTCCTAACAACTTATTTTCACAAAGACTAACAGCTTGATAAAATAAAGGAAATGACAGTTTAGACCTTAATCAACCAACACTCCCTTCTAAGGTCTTAACTAGCTTGTCCCTCAAGTTACAGAACCTGTCTTTAGTGAAATGACACAAGCAGAGTACATGATGTCAGGTCTTAACTGAAATGACACTTTGTTGCTTCATAGAGGCCCAAGAGAATGCACCACTTCCAAAGCTAAAAGCATAGCCAGAAGTAGATTTCATGTCATCCTCATCTTCACTCCAATCACTGTCACAGAAACGTATAAGCAAGGCTGCATTTCCCTTCTTGTAGTTCATTCCATAATCTATAGTCCCCTGCACATATCTTAGAATCCTCTTAGCAGTGCCAAAATGTTTGGTGGAAGGGCAATGCATATATCTGGCAAATACACAAGCAGAGTACATGATGTCAGGTCTTGTTGCAGTCAAATACAAGAGGATGCCAACAATTTTCCTATACAATTCTTCATCTATAGGTTCACTGCCATCATCTTTCCTTAGCTTGTCAGTGAGAGTTTAGGGAATTGAGACAGATTTGCAGTTTTTCAACCTAAACTTGTTAAGTAGACTCAAGGCATATTTCTTCTGGTGAATGAAGATACTCCCTCTTGTTGAATAACCCCAATTCCAAGGAAGTGATGTAACAAACCTAAATTTGTCATCTCATACTTACTCATCATGTGACACTTGAAATCCTCAATCATTTGTGCACAACTCTCTGTGTAAACAATGTCATCCACATATATGGAGACAATCAATGTTCCTTGTCTTTCCTTATGCTTCACATATAGAGTAGCTTCACTAGGACTCTTTTCAAACCCACACTGCAACAAATAAGTGTCAATGTTGCTATACCAAGCTTTGGGAGCTTATTTCAGCCCATACAAGGCTTTCTTCAGTTTGTACACCTTATATTCCTCTTATTTGACAATGAAACCATCAGGTTGATCTTCAGTTTGTACACCTTATATTCCTCTTATTTGACAATGAAACCATCAGGTTGATCAATGTACACCTCTTTTTCAAGAATCCCATTTAGAAAAGTAGACTTCACATCTAACTGGAACAATCTCCACCCTTTCTGAGCGACCAATGCAATGAGAGTCCTTATAGTGTCTAATCTAGCCACAGGTCATTACTACGTTTAACATTTAGCACGACAAACACCGATTGGTCACACAAAGCATATTTCCATTGCACAAATGTCTATGCAACGAAAACTTCATCACGCAAAGATCGTGAAGAAGGACTTTGCACGATGAATAAACACATTGGTTGCGGAGAAGAAGATGTGACGGTTTCGCCTTCGTCGCACCAAATTTTTAGGAACGAATATATTCGTTGCATAAAATGCCAGGATATATACATGGGACGGCTAATCTTCGTCTCTAAAAATTTTGCGTGACGACATGTTATTCTTGCGCGACAGAAACATGCAAGACGAAGGTATTCGTCCCGCAAAAAGAATTTTTTTTTTTTAAATTTAGTTTTTTGTTCTGGTTTTAATTTTGTAATAAAATAATAAAATAAAATTGCAATTTAAAAATGTAATGAAGAGAAAAATAATTTATTTAAAATAAAAATAAAATGTATGTACAAGGAAAAAGTTTAAAAAGTAAGGGAGTAAAAAACTAAGAAAAGAAGGTGGAATAATCTAAGGGGTCGTCGTTTGCACACGACTGGAAAGCTTGGGGCAAGAAGGTCTCGAGGTTAAGGACATGCTTAGAGGTTGAAGGGGTGGAGTTCTGGGCATGCTCGGGTTGAAGGGGCTCAGATGTCGACGGGGTACGAATATCCGGGAGACATGCCGGACCCACTGAGGGCCTTTAAGATCAGTGACATTTGGCTCTTATATGAGGTGAGCTCAATCCTAAAGCCGGCCACCTCTATTGTCAAAGCTGTCACCTCGCCCTTCGATTGCGAGGATGAAGAGGCTGTAAGTTCCCATCGCCATGCATTCCCCATCCCCTTACAATACGTCGTCGGCCTCATCCCGAGAGTCTGATCCAAGGTGTCTGTAAGGATCTGAAACCTTGCATCCTCGGGGGGATCCACGGACTTGATTGGAGTCTTGGGAGGAAGCTGAGAGGTGGACTCCTGAAAAACCGACTACCTTTTCCATCATCGTCCCCTGTGTAATATAACATGAAATATTAATAATAACATTGAAATAATAACCATGATACTTGAATGTTATTATTAATATTTCATGTTATATTACAATTGAAGAATACTTACATGAAAGGACTTGGCCAACTCATCCCCGGGTTGAACATAAATGTCTGCAAAGACATCGATCTTCAGGAATTTTGAACCCCCATGAATATAACAAGATAAGAAAAAAGTTAGTACGAAAAAAAATTAATATTACTGACATATTAAAAATTGAATATGAAAAGCTTTATTATTCCCTGCCGCCGCGCCTCCATCCTATATGAGAAGGGTCTCGAACCTGAATGGTGGATAAGAGTCTTCTTCTCTCGATTGATCTTGTTAGCTTTTGCCTTCTTTTGTTATACACAAAATGAACGTATTAGTTGTAATTTAAATGAAATATAAAAAAAAATCAATAAACATTAGTAAGAAACGTATAATACTTTTAGACTTAATAAAAAGAAGTACCATAAAGCCGGGCTCTTGAAAATGACTGCAGAGCCACACCCAATTTTCTTCCCGATCCTCAAAAAGTCCTTCGGGCAATCCTCCTCAAGAGCGACCCGTGGATCATCAAATGTCTGAAAATATTGGTGCATGTCGCTCTTCCACTGCTTGTACCGTTAAGTGAAGAGCCTGTTGACGTACGCCAACATATTGTCGTTGATGTTGTCGAAATTGTAGTTCGTCTGCAATGTAACAAATTAATTACATGCATTAATTAATATAAATATATAAACTTTAAAGGAAAAGCAATAAAAAGTCAAGATACTTACCGACAAACAATTGCACACCTTCGTTCTCACCTCATCTGGCATCACCTTCCAAGACTTCCATTGCATAGGGCAATTGGTCTAAACGACGTGACCAATGTCATGGGTCAATGCGCCTGATGCCGGTCGTCATATCCGATTGTGATATGTTCGTTGGTCACCCGTGTGACCTTCGCCGTCTTCAACTGGCAACAAAGTCCCCAGGTATTTTTCTTTGCTGAAAAAAAAATGTCAAACAAACACTACAAATTATACACCGAAATTTCGGCAGAACCTCCCCTAAAGTGATAACATTTCCCAAACACAGGGCATTGTAACGAATAATATATGCTATCCAACAACAATCACAACAGTTGGATAAGCCAAATTTGGACCAAACGCACAATTGCAGTATGTAACAATTTTGATTGAACTTAATATATGAATAACTAAATTCATAGGGAAATAAAGGGAGTTATTTAACTTTACCTTGTTGTGACCCTGAGGCATCAGTAGTGGATGCCGATGTCGTGTTAGGCATGTGGGGGCGGCGGTGACCACGCTTGGCGCTAACAGGTAGTACCACTGAAGAGGCTGATGACGTTGGCGCTTAGGAGACCCGGGGACCAACGGGATCAACCGGATTAATCGGTCTGGGGTCTATTTCTGCTAGAGTAGTGGCGGCTAAAGTAGGAGGCAGGGGAGTTGAACAGGGTGTAGTCGTCACAGCCTTACAACTTCTAATAAGATGCGACATTTGCACAATTAGAAAAAAATAATTCAATGCATATATATGTTCTGTCCCACATAAAGATCCACAATACACACACACATATTTTGTAACTGAAACGGCAAACAAAGGCTAATTAGATCATTATATAAGGTAACATATTCTCTACACTATTTAGAATAACAAATGTTTTTATTTCAAGAGTTTATTTTCATAACTGAATTTGTAATACTACCCTCTCCCTCGTGTAGCGAACCACTGATGCCTAAACAACTTAGTGGAAGAAGCATTTATTTGCAAGCTTATATCAACTTATGGTAGTTGATATCACACTTTCTAAAAGGATGGTCATACAAACATGCAAAGTGAGGACCAACAATAGAGCCTCTGAAGAAGACTGAAACATTTATTCCAGTTGAAAAGTTCCTTTTTGTGTTTCTAACTATTCACCATGTTTCACTTTTCCCCTGAAAACAACATAAATAGTGGAAAGGTTGTTTCCTAACTTGAAGTTGAGATCATTTTATAGAATACGTTTCCCATGTTTTACAAACTTAATGCACCGAACGCATATTTGACCTATATTAAAAATTTTAAAGGCAAAACACTGAGAAAACATTAACAAATAGACCATGATTCAGCTGTATATATTACAACTATAGAACAAGAGAAAAGGCATTAAAAAAAAAAAAAGCAGATGGAAGAACTTAAATGATGAAACCAATTGAGAAGCATTCGGTGGAAGTAGAGTATACCCCGTCGTTAACAGACAAGGTAAAATCCTAACTCTTTAATGTGCAGAGTTAGACCCAAGGTGTGGAATGAGTAATATCACTACCAACAACTAGGTGGTATTTGAACGAGTAAAACTGCTATCAATGTTCAAAAGTGCAAAGAAAACATACCAATCAAAACATCTACATACAACTATACAAGTCTATGCTTTTGATCAGTGACTAAGAAGTTATAACAAGAACAACTCAACAAACAAATAACTGAACGAATAAAAAGGAGAATTTGGTTATATCAAAATGTATACCAATAATACACATCAATTTGTATATAAACATATTTGCATTATAAATATGTATGGAGGATCTTATTACCATCATTATTGAAGAATAGCATTAGATTGGAAGACTAACCGCACTAAAACGAAAGAATCTACTTGATAATTTCAGAGGTTTGGGGTTTGGTTGGGTTCGGGAAAAGACCCATTCTTAAGTACCTTGCAATGTAATTGGAAGCCTAAATGATTTTCTAGTAGTCTCCATTTTCACACAGGTCTTCACAAACACACTGAACAAGGTTTTCCCACCTTGAACATAATAACAACCAGTAACTTCTAAGGCTACAGAAAGTCATCATGCACTTCTTTTCTATCAGTTGGATGAAGCTAGGAAGGTCGCTAGCAAATAGTAGGATTGAGATTATTCATGCATTCCCTTTAAGTAGTGGATAGGCCCTGGGCCTTTGGGGACCAAAAGTCATGTGTTGGTGTAGCCTAGGAATAAGAAGAAGAATACATAAAGATATATGTTCTGTGTTCATAGGAGGAAGAAGAAGAAGAATACAAAACTTGTTAAATAGCTGCAGTCTAAGAAAGACGCTGCCACCGTTACTTATTCCATGAAACAGTTGTAGGATTCTGGATTATATGTAGCTCACTATTCTCTTACTGCCCTATGTAAAAGCCCACAGACTACCCATAACTAACAGCTAGCAGCTAATATTAACTAATCTATGTCACAGAGTATGAAACCTTGAACCGTTAGATTAATCTATTGTCACAGTTCCTTATAGGACCAAGGACTATCATTTCTACTCCCTTGCTGCAATGCATATCATGTCAAATGGGATTACCATCTATATAAGAACCAACAGCAATTCACGGGACAAATACCAACACCAATTCACAGGACAAATCAATCATATTGTCTAAGGAACATGCAATTTTAGAAACTGAAGGAACGTGCAAACTTAGAATATCCAACTTATATTTGTCAAAGCAGATCAATGGCACTGGATGGTAAAAGCAATCGACTTTTTTTCACACGCATTCTCAAATTCAACATCCTCCAGTGTTTCCTCTTTCATCCTTGTATGATCAAGTATTACAAAATGAAAAACAAACAAAGAATTACAAGTTTTTAAATCAATAAAATGTAAATTCTACGGGACTTACAGAAGCTGTCCAAGAATTTGCAAACAACTAACAAGCAATGAATGTGTATTACTACCCTAATTCAGAATTTGCACTCGACATATTATGTGTATAAAAATCAAAGCAGATTAGAACCCTTATTCAGAGCAATAAATTTCGAGCAACCAGAAAGCAATTAATTATAAAAATCAAAGCAGATTAGAACCCTAATTATAAAACAATTATCAAAGCATGAAATAATCCTAAAATTACCTCAAAGAGAGAGGGCTGTCGGAGGAGGAAGAGAGAGTGCGAGGGGGCGTGAGGGTGAGAGGACGAGAGGGAGGGTGACAAAGATTTAGTGAGATAGAGGGTTGTCGGAGGGAGAGAGTTTACACAGAGGAAGAGTTGAGGGGAAAGTGTTTGCGATTTCAGTTAAATCTCGAGGTTCTTGCGTGACGAATAGAAGATATTTATCTCGCAAAAAATTCAAATTTTCACGAAATTATTTTCGTGCCTGCCCAGAAAGTCAAATTTTCACCTCCTTGCACGACAAAAAGGAATGTAGTCGTCGCGCAAAGAACATTTGTGCGACAAATACCTTTATATTCGTTGCGCAATCTACTAAAAATTTAATTTCTCCGGGTCAAATTTTTTTTGATTTAAATTTACTCAAATAAAAACAATTTATTTATAACATAAGATAAATAAATTACAAAAAAAAACCTTTAATATGTTTTACAAAGCAAGTCACAAATAAATTGCATTATTCATCATCTGAACTATAATAACTTTCACTATCGTCACTATCATCATTTTAATCTCCCATTCCTCGTCCTCGATATGTAAGTTACCATTGTCGTTCGGGCCCACTGCAACATCGTATCGCGAAAGATTACCGAGGTCAATTGTAATTAATTGAATTGGTATTTTGGTTGAAGCCACTCCTCGTATCTGAAACGGTTCTCGGATAAGATTTGTATCTCGAAGTGTTTCCGCATAATTTTCTATTGAAGATTTTAAACGTTGGTTAGCGACGTTGTCGTTAGGAGGGTCTTGTTCTGGTATAGCATACACATTCCTCCGATCCATCTTCTGAACAACTTTCCAACCTCTCCCGGCTTTAGGGTCATCTAGATACACAATCTATTTTGCCATGTTTGCCAAAATGTAAGGGTCGTCATCGTACCAAGTTTTGTTAGTGTTCACAGATAGTAAGCCATGGTCGATTTTAACACTTCCCTGCCTATTTGGGTTTGTATTAAATCATCGACACTTAAACATGATCACTTGGCATCGGTCTTTGTAAAGCAATTGCACGACACTTGTTAGTTTGCTATAGAAATCAATGTTCGTACTTTTGCCCCCATCTGGGACATGGACATTGTTGTTTTGAGTACACAACTTGTCACCTCGTGTAGCCCCAAAAAACTTGACTTTGTTAACATGGCAACCCGAGAACAATTCAGCGCGAATCGGTCCGAATGCAAAGTTATATAACTCTTCACTGTAAGTGGGGGAATTCAATGCTTTCAATTTATTCACCTAACATTATACAAAAATATACACTTGATTTTGAGAAAATTAAATACTACAATATATATGTCAAATACAAAACACTTATAACTTACATATTCGAGAAACCACTGTGGAAACAATTCACGGTGTTTCTTGGCATACAAATGTGATGGATGTTCTCGCTTCATCATCTCTTCATGCTTGTCTAGATATGCCATTGTCTTGTCACAATTGTTCAGTATGAACCAATGCGCTACCTCCATGTCATTTTTGGAAAACAACTCGCCTCGTACAGGATCTCCAAAGGGTCATGTGCATTGGGCAAAAATAGAAAGTTTCTCCTTTCTCACACTCTGTCATCATTGGGCTGAGGATGATTGAAAGTCGTCTCCACATCTTTTAAATACATTCCACAAAATGTAATCGACTCATATTTAACCCAAGCCTCTATAATTGATCCTTTAGGCTTCACCCTGTTGCGTACACTTTTTTTAACTCCCCGAGAAGCCTGCCAAAATAAAACGATATGATACAAATTAGTAAGCATCAGTTAATGATGAATAAACAAATAATGAGAATTATATACCTTTCTATTGGATACATCCAGCGATAGTTGACATGACTAGCAAGCAATGCCTATTCCGGCAAGTGAACCATCACGTGGATTATACTTGTGAAGAAAGCTGGAGGAAATATCATTCAAACTTGCATAAGACTTGGAGAATGTCATGGCGCAATTGATTAACGTCCATCTTTCGTAATGTTCTTGCCTTTAGTTGGAAAAAATATTTGGACAACACCATGATTGGCTTCACTACATCTTCCGGCAATAGGTGTCGAATACCCACAGGAAGTAGGCGTTGCATAACCACATGGCAGTCATGGCTATTTAGTCCAGCAAATTTACCCCCATGAATATTCACTCAACGCGCGATATTAGAAGCATACCCATTGGGAAACTTTACAGATGATAAAAACTTTAAAAACTCTTTTTTGTCATTCGGTTTCATGGAAAAAAATTCAAGATCCCTTCTGGCTTTATCACTGTCCCTATTCATCCATAAACCCTTCCGTATTCCCATTCTTTCCAAATCAAGACGAGCTTTGATCATGTCCTTTGTCTTGCCCTCGATATCTAGAATGGTGCCCACCAATATGTCAAATACATTTTTCTCAACATGCATAATGTCGAGGTTGTGTCTCAATTTTAGTTTTGACCAATACGGGAGCTCAAAAAATATAGACTTATGCGTTCAGTTCATATGTGTAAAAGGTCTGGTCCTACTCATTGTTTTCCCTAAAAGAGCAAAACCTAAACGATTAAGCTATTCCAAAATCTGATCACCGGACCATTATCTAGGTCTGAGGTGATGCTCTATTTTCCTGTCGAACTCTTTATCCTTGTCCCGCCACTCGTGGTCCCATGGCAACTATCTCCGATGACCAAGGTAACAAACTTTTCCGGCATGCCAACTAGATGTTACACCATCTTTGCATATAGGGCATGCCATATAACCCCTAGTGCTCCACCCAGAAACCATTGCATATGCGAGAAAATCGTTCACAGTCCACATAACTATTGCCCGCAAAGTGAACATCTTCCCAGTACACTTATCGTACGTGCGCACACTGTTTCTCCATAAATCCTTTAGCTCATCAACCAACGGCCTTGAGTAAACATTGATTGACATACCAGGATCCTTAGTCATCAAAAGAGTCATCATCATGTATTCTTTTTCATGCATTTCCAAGGCGGCAAATTATATGGAAATACGAAAATCGGCCAAGTGCTGTGGTGTTGGTTTAGAACCCCAAACGGATTAAATCCGTCAGTGGTAAGTCCCAATCTAACATTCCCAGGATCAGCATCAAACTCGGGGAACGTTCTATCAAACTCTTTCCATGCCTCCCCATCTATCAAACTCTTTCCATGCCTCCCCATCTGCAGGATGCCTCATCACATCGTCGTCTACCCGTTTTTCCTTATGCCATCTCATGTTGGTGGCAGTATGCGTCGACATATATAATCGTTGCAACCTAGGTTTCAAAGGTAGATAACGCATGACCTTTTGTGGGATCTTAGTCATTCTATTCTGAGATGTGATTTTGAACCTCAACTCATTGCGTACAGGGCATTTATCCAATGCTTTATTCTCTTTGTAGAATAAAATACAATTATTTTTGCGAGCGTGAATTTTTTCATAACCCAATCCGAGACCATTCAACACCTTTTGCGCATGTCTATGGTCTTTCGGCAAACAATTATCCTTTGAAAGCATTCTCTTGAAAACCCCCAAAAAGTAATCGAAACATTGGTTCGACATACGATACTTTATTTTTCCGTGCATTAGTTCCAGAATGGCCGTGAGAATCGAAAAGCTCTCGCACCCTGGGTATAACTCTTGGTTGGCATTTTTTAATAGTTTTTCATACTGTTCGAACTCTTCACTTAGGATCCAGATTAGGTTCAACATTGCCCACTCTTGTGGCGTTTAAAGATGAATCATTGTCTAATTGTTCCCCATGATGGTTCCAAGTATTATAGATCTCTACCATTCCATTCCTTACTAAATGAAATTGACCATTTTCAATTGTGTCACTTAATGTGTTGTTACACTTCCCACATGGACACCGGATTCTAGTTGCACCCGGGTTGTGTGTACGTGCAAATTCAATAAAATCCTCGATTTCATCCAAGTATTCGTCTGCGCATCTATTCGGGTTATGCATCCACATTCTGTACATAATTCCTACAACCACAGTAACAATACAACAATCACAACAACCTCATACAAATGATATTGTCACCTTCTGCCTTAGGTAAGGGCCTTATCCTATTTGGGAATGCAAAGTTATGTCACGTAATTTACGGCTACATCAGATTAGATTTCGACATGGAGGAATTTCAGCAGCATCTCAGTACAGTTCTTTAGATGAACAACGTAGATATGAAATACCTATGTGCCACTCGAAGAAAGTACAAAGATGACACCGAAATCCTAGGGATGGCAACAGTTTGGTTTGGGGAAGAAAATGCTATATCCATCCCCATAACCACAAAAATTAACCATATCCATAACCGCCAATTAACCATCGGGTATTATTCATAACCGTATCCACTGGGTAATGGATTCCCCATTGGTTAACGGTTATACCCATCTTGGTCAATACAAAAGACATATTCGTTCAATTGACGCATGATAATTTAGTAAATATTAATTTTGTCATTAAATATTTGATGTATAAACTGATTTAATGAATGCATCTTGTGGAGCATAAAAATTAAAGCTAAACATTGATAATGTTGGCTGATCTTTGATATCTCCTATAAGTACTATTAGTTTAGATTATCATAGATTTGATTTATATCAAAACTTTTTAACTTGCCCACAAAATACAACTCACGCAGTGCAACTTTTGTATTCTCAAGATAATGGATTCAGTGAATAATATATATATATATATATATGTGTGTGTGTGTGTGTGTGTGTGTGTGTGTGTGTGTGTGTGTGTGTATTGTATAATACAATAATATTATATGTAATTATATAAATACTATTAATTACATATAATTATAATATATATAATTCGGTTCAGATTCGGGGACGGATATGGATTGGAGACCCTTATAACCATATCTAAAACCATAACTAAATATTATTCACAGTTTTTCCCCTTATCCAAAATATACTCAAATTTTCATCCCCAAATCCAATCCATTTGGGCGGTTATCCACGGTTATCGGTTTTAATAGTTAGAATTGCCATCCCTACGAAATACCCATAACCGAAACCTAATCCTTCAACCTTAAACTATACGCCATAACTGTGCATTCCCAAACTGTCCATATAATGAGACAATTCAAGAATCAATTGGACCCCAGTCATGCTTTCGCATCCATGTGCGAAATCCAACCAATCCTCGAACGGGAAACTAAGTTCTACTAAAAAAACAAGTACGAAGTTAATTACAATTAACTTCGTACATCACATCACATATTTGTATGTCACGTACAAATTTAACAACATAAAATAAATATAATTTCACAAAATAATATAAACATAACAACATAATTTCAACATAATTTAATTAATTATATATATTTTTTAAAATAAAACGAAGAAAATACCTTCTAAATTGTTCTCCACCAATCGCTAATCACACACAATATCCTTATAGACAACGAATTTCATGGCGTTAGTATGAATTTACATTAATACTTATACCCTAACAAAAAAAAAAACGCTTACCAGACACACCGAGATAGCTCGATCAAGTTAGAGAAGAAGATGGAGGAAGTATTAGATGATGAAATTGGGAGTAAATGGAAGTGACACGGATGCTGGATTGAAGAAAAACGAAGGGGGAAGTGGTGCATAGGCGGATTCTGCAGTTTCTGCCTCTGCAGCTGAATCCAGATTATAAAGATTATTTTTGGACAAATGATTTTGCACGTCGAATACGGTGTTCGTCGCGCAAAAGCATATGTGCGCAACTACTGTATCATTCGTTGCTCAAGTCTACATATTTTTTATTTTTTTCGTTTGCTTTATAATTTATTAATGTAAACAAGTTGTGCGACGAATACTCTGTTGGTCGCGCAAAATTCATATTTTAAATTATTTTTTTTCATTTTTTCCGTTTTCTTTTTAACTAATGTAAATTTTTATTTTAATCTAAATAAAAAACTCAAACCTAGTTAAACATTACCAAAATAATTAATAAAACTAATTTATTATCTCAAATACATATTATAACTAATGTAAATATTAATAGTCATCCATATAACATAAATTTATTAATTAAGTCAAATATAACGTCCAAATGAATCTTATTTGATAAAAAAAAAAATAAACAAATAAACTTCAATCCTCCTCTTCTGCAGCATTAACATGGGCATTAGGAACTTACCCACGCTCCGCATCCCGTAGCACATCAAACTTCCACTGCCGAAAATGCATCTTGAAAAGGTCATCCAGATACTTCCGCTGCTTCTCATCAGTTTCATCAACATCCTAATGAACCAATATTAATGCCAATAACAATACATTAGTAATTTAAAAAATACTACTTTTTAACAAAAATAATTATACATTCTTTAATACAAACTTATTGATAACTCCCCCGCCATGGATTTCTTCAACTCCTCAGGCACCATTTTCCAAGACTCAAACTCGACAGAATATTGGCTCCGCACCAAACCCCCAATATCAAACCTAAGTTCGGCGTACGCATAAGCCCTACTTTTGTCTTCAAAGTAGGGCACTTGCTTACGACGATACCTCTCTATTCGCAACACACGTTTCCTTTCGCGAGAGCCTTCTCCCGAATCAGCCATTGCGTTTGAAACAAAACCTTTGAAAACTAGGGTATGAAATTGTGTTTATATAGAACTCGTAACAATTTGCTTAACGAACCACTTTATCGCGCAAAATGAGTTGTTCGTCACGCAAAATGCGTTATAAATGCGCACTAAATGAGAGCGATTGAAGGGTATTTGACCGTTTCAGTGAAACTTTACGTGATGAATATATGGAAACTTTCGTCGTGCAAACATTTGGCGGCAAAATCTTTTTTCCCATTTTTTCATACGCGACGACCACACGAGTTTGTAGCGAGAAGTATTCTTACGCGACGAATATTTTCGTTGCATAAATTTTTTTTTCTATCTTGCCATTTTTGTGCGACGAATATATTTTTTCATCGTGCAAGTGCCACTTAGGCGACGAAATTTGTTTCGTCGTGCAAGCTGTTTGTTCTACTAATGGGTGCAAAAGTCTCATTAAAATCAACTCTAAGCTTTTGAGTGTACCCTTTGGCAATAAGTCTTGCCTTGTGTTTCTGTATAGTGCCATCCAGATTCAATTTGGTCTTGAAAATCCATTTTACTCCAACAATGGGTTTGTCACTTGGTCTTTTAACCAATTCCCTGGTGCCATTCTTCTCATTCATAGAGATCTCATCCTCCATTGTTTTCTTCCAAGCTTGATCTTAAGAAGCTTCATTATAGTTTTCTGGACCAATGACACTAAGTTTACACTGAGCAAACACCTCAATTAGATTCCTCCACTTCTTTGGTGTGTTATTATATGTCTCATTGATTTGAATTCCACCATCTCCATTTACAACTATGTGTACATTAGTGGCATTGTCAACACATTTCCTTGGTGATTTCAACTCAGAGGCACTAATGTTTGATTCTTCACAAGAGCCATTTCCAATCTCAGTTATGCTTACACCTTTATTTGCATTTGAGTAGGGCAAAGGGATATGAACTGTCTCCATATTCTCCCAATTGAGCACAACACCTTCATAAAAAATAACACTTCTGGAAACAATGATTTTGTTGCTTTTCAGATGAAATACCCTGCAGCCCTTCTCTCTTGTCCCATATCTAACAAATACACATTTCTGGCATATTTCATCTAGTTTTTGCCTTAATTGAGTTAGAACATGAGTGAAACACATGAAAACAATGATTCTCAAATGTTTTACCCCTGGTTTTCTACCACTGAACTCTTCAAAAGGAGTTTTGTTCTCTAACACTTTGGTAGGACATCTATTCAAAAGATAGACAGCAGTGTGAATTACTTCACCCTAGAATTTGAAAGGTAGTTTCTGTTCGGGGCAGGAAATCTCGATGGTGGGCATTCCTGGCTCGAGCACACAGCTCCCCAAGGAGTTGGCACTTTGGTTGGTTGTTGGGCTCCTGCTTGTTAAGAGGCTGCAAGAGGAGTACACAGTTAGTTCTGAAATGTGCCTTTGTAGGGCCTTAGGTGTGGGCCTTGAGGCTCACAATCAAAACTTAATCGAGTGCGAAGGTGTGCCACTGCCATCTCTGTATGGAAGAAGTAGAACAAGTTTGTTTAAGCCGATTACTTGCGCCCCAAGTTATTCTGACTTCTTGTGTATCAAAGGATTGTCGCAGATGGGTTAAGTCTACATTAAGTTCTTTTCTATGCCTTGAGATCAAGGACTTTTATTTATCTTGTATGCTTAAAGGGTAGAGGTCCAGATCTGATTAAGTCATCGGTTTTAGTTCACTTTTATCTTCTCATGATAGTAAAAACCTTTAAATGATCCAGATCTGAGATCCAATGGTACTTTGGATCAATAAATGACTGGAAATGACTTGAATATATACTGAGGAATACATTATAACACTAGATCTATTAATGGAAAAACAATACAAAGAGAGTCGGGCAATTGAATCTTGTGTAGCTTCTTCTCTTTGCAATTATAAAGGTTTGGGAGCTAAAGGGAGATGGATGGCAAACAAGTTTACACGAGGGGATCGATACTACAACATTTTGGAAAAGGGTAGCAGAGCTTTTACATAGACAAAATATGTATTTCTACGGGAAATCTAAGGCTAAAAAGATGCATGATCTAGGCAGAGCGCAACATTCTGGGTATTTGCTTGACTGAGAGACAAGTTGTATGTTTGTTTTTTTTTATTGGTTGAGTGTCTTTTTCTCTGGGCCCTCTTCCTCATTTTATAGACGAATTAGCCCGATTGCTTGCAGTTTGTTCTTACCCGAAGCAACTGGACGATAGTGACTCACCGGCTATTTACTTGTACTGCCACTGTAAAGTGCTTTCTGGCTGGTCTCCATCACTTGTCATATTAGATTATAGGCACATAGCCTATGTATTAATGGGAAGCCGTCACTTTGTCTTGAGAGGGTCGGCCCATGCTTAGTGCTGGGCTTCGGGCAAATCTCTTCACTTTAGTCTTTTTGGGCATTCTTTTCTTCCTCACTTTCTTTTGGCCCAAAGTTCAAATATTAAACCAAACAGTGCCCCCTTCAATTGTTGTTAAGCCTGCAAACCGAGGCATTAATAATGATTGAACAGCCGTTATTCATTAACTGTCGTCGCACGCTTTTCTCGGAACTTGCTCCGCTTAATGCAGCCGGTGTTATCTGTGACCTTTGCGTTAACCTAGGAAGTTCAATCATTGCTTGATCCCTCTATAAAACTTCGCTCAATTCCGATTTCTGGTTGAATACGTCAACTTATTCGAGTGTCTTCCCAAATTACGAGAACTTCCCTAGAATTCCTTAGATCCCTTAAATGTTTCAAATCCTTCTCTTTCTATCTCATCTCAAAAATATCCGAGGGTACCCAAAACTTCATGAATCCAATTTTCCTTCGAGACTTGTGAAGGGATTGGTGAAAGGATTTCCACCATGCCTCGCCTTCTTAATAGCCTTCATTGCATTCGGGTAGGCTTTTACTCTAGACTCCTCTTCATAAAGGGAGGAGTGCATTCCTTGGGACCTGCATGGATTTCTTTGGTTTCAATTATTGTTAGAAACGACATGCATAAGGAGCAATCAGTTCCCTTAATATCTTCAATCGGGTGCTCCGCTCTCGGCTTACATTCTTAGACTTCCACAACATTGCAGGCTAGTCGAGTAATCTCGATCACACCAGTAGATTTCACTTGGGATGAAATCTACAAACCCAGACTTCCTAACAGCTTATGCTTTCTTGATCACTTCATCATCATAGGTGTATGATTCGGGGTCAACTACCACGACCATGTTGGCCAAACAACTTGATCGGGCTCGTGGGTAAAGGCGCAAAAGATTCGAAGAAGTTGAGACATATTTAGCCAATAGTAATAGTGTTTAGGGAGAGTCGGGCAAAATGTAGATCCACCATTCTAGGATAGTTGCCCTAGTTAGGGATGTAAAACTATTGAGCTAAATCTGTTTATCATCAACATTTAATTAAATGAAGATGGCCTTTTTAATTTCCTCTAACTTGCATTTCTCCTGATTTTTAACCGTGATGAACATGCAGGCTGACTTTAGACTATTCACAATGTTTAACTTTCCTCAATGTAACTATCCCTGACATCCCACAAAGTTGGGTGATACTTCTTTAAAAATTTGGCATTAACCGGGTTTCTCTGCAACCCTCCTTCTAGACCTGCCAAGTAAAATCCTCCTTTATCCATTATTTGGTTGATAACAAATGAACCTTCCCAAGTCGAGCTCCACTTCCCAAAGCCTCTAACTTGAGCTCTTAAGGGCATAATTGCTTTCCACACTAACTCTCATTCTGTGAAGGTTTTCAAGTTTACTTTCTTGTTGTATACTCGGGCAACATCTCTTTTCTCTTTTTGGATTTTATCTAGAGCCTCAATTCGGGCTATATCAAGGTCTTCAATTTCTTGACACATAGCCTAAATGTACTATTCGCTGTGTAGCCCGAACTGATTTTGAATTCTGACCGAACTTATATTAATCTTCATGGGGAGTACAACATCTTGCTCGAAAGTTAGAGCAAAATGAGTTGTCCCAGTTGCTGCCCTTTTAGAAGTTATGTATGCCCACAAAGTGTCTCCCAACTTCTCGTGCCACTTCTCTCAATCTCCGGCCACCATTCTTTTGATAATGTTTACCAAGATCTTGTTGCTGGCTTCTGCTTAACCATTTGACTGGGGGTAGTAAGGACTAGACTGAACCATCTTTATCTTGAACTTGCAGGCAAACTCTTCCACTTCTCTTGAAATAAAAGATGGCCCGCGGTCTGTGACAATTGTCATGGGCACCCCAAATCTATGCAAGATCTTGGTTTCATTGAATTTCTCAACCGCAGTTGAAGTTATAGTTTTGACAGCTGAAGCCTCTACCCACTAGGTAAAATAATCCGTAGCCACGATTATGAAAGTGTGCCCTTTGCTAGAGACTGGGTGAATTTGCCCAATGAAGTCCATTGCCCACCCTCTGAAAGGCCAAGGCTCAACCACGAGGTTCAAAGGTATTGAGGGCATATGTTGAAGTGGCCCATGTCTTTGGCATTCTTCACACCCTTGGGCATAGGTTTTGCAATTTTTTTCCATCTCGGGCCAGAAATAACTGTACCTCATGAGTAGCCACCTCATCTTAGTTCCCGCTTGATGTGCTTCACAGATCCCTTCATGTACTTCGACCATCACTCTCATTGATTCTTCTTGGCCCAAGCATTTTAGCATTAGCCCGTTTGGAGTCTTCCTTAGTAGATTTTTTCCCCACAAAACGTACTTAGTTGCTTGCTGTGTATTCTTCTTACTTGTAGGGAAGGATGGATATTTTAAATATCGAAGAACAGGCGTTCTCTAATCTTCAGTCTCCACCTCTTCAGTCATTACATCCAGGTTGAACTCTCGTTCTAAGATGGAAGGGAGATTTCTTCTTTGGACCTCTATGTCTCCTTCAAACTTCTTTTCTTGGATATGTACTCTAGAGGCTAATTGTGCCATCTTATTGGCAATTGCGTTCGCTTATCTAGGGATGTAGCTGGCTGATATTTCAGTGCCCCAATAACTTAACAACTGAGTAGCCGCTAGGTAATAACCGGCCATGGTGACATGTCTGCACTTGTATTCTCCATTCAACTGATTGATCACCAACTCTAAATCACCGAATACCTCAACTTCAGTTGCCCCCAACTCTATCAAGATCTACAGGCCGATTATCAGTGCCTCATATTTTACCCGATTGTTGGTAGTTTCTTGATAATCTAAGAAGAATGAATAACAATGGTGATTACCTCCAGGATCGTTGATGGCAATTCCAGCTCCAGTAGTATTTTGGGTACAAAATCCATCAAAATACAGCCTTCATGGAGTAACCCAAAGGCTGGATATTCCTTTTACCTCCTATTGAATCCATTATTCTCTGCTCGATAGGGCTTTACTTGGAGGGATCCAAAGGTTAGCTACCTTTAGAGTTCCAGGGATGCTGACAGTTTTTTCTTGACATTCTTGGTGCTCTGCCAAGAAGTCTGCAATCGCTTACCCCTTGATTGCCCTTTGGGGGACATATTGAAAGCTATACTCTGATGATGCTAAAATCCACTTTCCGATCCTCCTATTGGTTTTGACAACATGTATTTGATTACGTCGGTTTTGGCAATGATGTGGATGTAGCAAGGCAACATGTAATGCCTTAGTTTGCAGGCAGTAAAGTACAAAGCCAAACATAATTTCTCCACCGAAGTATATCTTGTCTCTACCTCGGTAAGGATTCTACTGAGGTAATATATGGCTTGTTTATTTCCACCTTTATTGTTCTGGGCCAGCAAGTTTCCAATTGACTTCTCCGAGACAGAGATATAAAGCTTCAATGACTTCCCTCTCTTAGGTGCCATGAGCACTGGTGGAGAGGCTAAGTAAGCCTTTATGCTGTCGAAAGCCTCCTGGTGTGGCGGGCTCTATTCAAATTCTTCTTTGTTCTTTAGTCTCAGTAGAGGAGTCAGCGGCTGGATCTTGCTTGCTAAATTAGTAATGAATCTCCTCAAGAAGTTGATTTTCCCTAGCAGCCTTTGAAGTTGTACTTTGTTGGTGGGGGAAGGTGACTCCATTATTGCCCGAGCTTTGTTTTTGTCAACCTCCACTTCTCTTTGATGAACGAGGAATCTCAAAAAGTTGCCCGATTTTACTCCAAAATTACACTTTTTCAGATTCATCTTTAGCTTGTGGATCCTCATACTTGTCAAGGCTTGTCTAAGGTCCATCAAATGCTGTTCTTCAGTTTTAGATTTTACCACGATGTCATCAATATATACTTCCATTCTATGGCCGATTAAATCATGAAAAATGACATTCATTGCTCTTTGATAAGTTGCCCCGACATTTTTGAGCCTGAATGGCATTACCAAATACTCATATGCTCCGACATGGCCCAGGCACCTAAAAAATGTTTTATGTATATTTTCTTTAGCCATTTTTATTTGATTGTATCCAGCGTTTCCATCCATAAAAGATATAACTTTGTGTTTAGCAACTGCATCTATGGATAAGTTCGCCATGGGCATGGGGTATTTGTCTTTAGGCATGGGTCCATTAATGTTTCTATAGTCAACACAACATCTAACTGCTTTAGTTATAACTTTTAAAATAGGTACAATGTTGGCCAACCATTCAACATACTTGGCAGGCCTAATAAATCCGGCTTTCACTAGCCTTTCGATCTCTTTTTTTACCTTTTCTTCAATTTCTTTTGACATCCTCTGTGTTGCTTGCTTGACAGGTTTAAACCCCTCCTTAATAAGAATCTTGTGTTTTACCAAGGTTGGATCTAAACCTGCCATCTCAGTGTAATGCCAAGCAAAACAATCTTTAAATTCGTGCAGCAGGTCGACAATCTTTGCCCGATCCTTGGTTTCCAACAAACCACTGAACTATATAGGTCTTGGATCTTCTTTAGTCCCCAAATCAATAGTTTCCAAGGGATCTTATACTTCTGGGGCTGGTTTGTCTGGTTCTGCGCATAAAAACTCGATGAGTTATGGATTGTCAGGCAAGTCCTCTGGCCTATCCAAATCATATACACACTTAGCCATTTGGATGGTTGTTTCTAACTCTTCTCCAAAAGATTCTTCCTTATTCACTTGGTTGCTTGAAGCCTCTCTGCTCCAATCTTTTTCTTCCCTGGTTGAGTTCTTCCTCTCTTGTTTATTCTCTCTCCCGTACACTAACAGTCTTTTTATTAAGAACCTGACTGCAACTACTTGGTCCTTCCTTTTCTGCTCTGACATTAATGTTGTTTGGGGTTGGGATAATATAGGGTCGATCTCATTCTTTTCTTGTAAAAGACAACCCTTGCTCCAAAAGCTTTTGGACTGTCACCTTAGTTGGGCGGCCGTTCTTATCAGCTCTTGAACATTGAAGAATCCCAATACTGGGATCGTAGAAGTTGGCTTCTGCGACATTGGTTGTAGGTAGGAATGGCCATGATTCGGCCTCTACCATTTCCCAGAACCCAGGTCATGTTTCCCCCTCTTCATGGTAGACGGCCACTGGTAAATGGCACAGAGAAACTTTGATGAATCCAATCTCTGCCTAGTAAAGCCTCATAAGTGGAAGTACTGTCCACGACAAAGAAAGCCAACATGATTTGTTTTATCAACCTCTAATGGTAGTATCCCATGAGTCTTGGTGATAGCTCCCAATAAACTAGATATTGTAAGATCTATAGGGATAAGATCCTCCTCACATCTGCATATTCTCTTCATCAATTTATATGGCAGCACATTGACCGCGACCCTTCCATCTATCAAGACCCTCTTGAAGGGTACTCCCTTCAGGTAAGCAGTTACGTATATGGGCTTGAGGTGGTTAGCCAGGGTCCAACTTGGGCGAACAAAGACCATTTTGTCCGAGTATATTCTCTCAGGCTTCTTCCTTGACAGCTCGGGCAATCCTGTCTGGTTGGATTCTTCATGTCCCGCTTATTCGACACTAACATGCGCCATCATGGGTTCTGCTGCCAAGTAATCACCTTCCATTGTAGGAGGTTGATCATGCTCAGCTCGAAACATGGCTGATAAAACATATGCCATGTTTACATGGAGGTTACTCGGTCCAGGTAAATCTCTCTCCTTGCCCCCGATGTTGTTTATAAACTCATCTATCCAAGCTCGTGCTTTTTCTAGTAACATCAGTTTGGGCAACTCTTCTTCCCTAGTTATTCCAAAGTTTGGCATCTGCTGTGGAACCTCACATGTAGTATCTATTAATAATGGTGTGGGCAACCCCCTCTCGGGCGAGATAGTTCCAAAGGGGATTAGTTCTGGGCTCCATCTTGGAATATGCATCATCACCATATCTTCTTGAGCTTTCCTCAAAATTCTATATTTCCCAGGATGGGGGTTTGGCGGCACATGGTCTCCTTCCCCCTCGTTTTTGCTATTTGCCTTCTTCACCTCCTCCTTGTTCATCCAATGGGGTTGATCTCTTCCCCCAGGAGGACCATCTTCAAACTTTATATTTTTCGAGGTTTCTGAAGTGGCGGGAACTTTCAATGAGTTCATGTGGGCTTTGTGTTGTCTTTGGACCCTCCTGATCATGGATGCTCCCATCTCTTTGACAGGTTTCTCATCATTTCCGAGTATATACCATCTTTGCCCGAGTCGGGCAAGGTTCTTCTTTGTAATCGGGTTCACTGTCCTTCCATCTCCGCCGGTATAACTTGGTTGGGGTGGTCTTACCTTCTTCCATCTTAGCACATTGGCCTCATTGTCCTCCACTTCTTCTGAAGCTTCATAGTTCCTGAATACTTCTAACAAGTTTTTAGGCTGAGAGTCTCCTCCCAACCTCTGGAAGACGTTCCAAGATGTTTCCTTCTCGGTTGCCCGCATGATGCTCATGTGGTTTTCATGCTCTTCTTTTTCTCTTTTCTTGACCAGCTCTCGATCGAGGATAGCTCATATTATTGGTATCTCTAACCCACATTCACAATGAAATCTGCTGCATAGCACTATTCCTTTAATTATGGCGGCTTTATGCTTCTCGGGCAACTTGATAGCTCCCTCAGTTGGTCTATCGATTAACCTCATTTCTGCTTTTACTTCCCACGTGGCTTTTCCTTTCCCTTTTTCTGCCCATGTTAGGTTAATCATGTTTACTAGGGCTTGCGGAAAAGGATTAGCATTAATCATCGTGTCTGCCTGTGGTTCTTCTAGTAACTGCTTTATTTCTGGCCCGCATTGCCCATACTATCCAATGAAGATAACAAGGGGTCGGGCAACTTTGGCTCCTTTTTTAACAGCAGCTGACTAGCTCCGAATTCTTCCTTGTTCTTCCCTTTACTCTTCTTTTCCCCAAACATAGGAAATAGAAGAATAACTGGTTTCTTCATAGGGCTGGCCTTGCTCGTCTTTTCTCTAGCATGATCATTTTCTGGGGTAGAGCATTCCAAATCTAGCTTTCTTTACAGGTTTCCTATTAGGGAATAGAGTTTGCTTATGTCTTTTCTTGTCTCCCGAGAGTTTCTCTCAATGCTTTGAGAGTTTCTCTCCATGCTTTGAGAGTTTCTGTCCATGCTTTGAGAGTTTCTGTCCATACTTTGAGAGTTTCTCTTCATGCTCCTTAAGACAGCCATCATGGTAGCCTGCAGGTTTTCATTTGTGAGCTTCCCCTCTGATTTCTCAGAAGGGGTCGGGCTTTCCGTCAAGACAGGTCCTTGCAAGTCTTCGAGGAGATTTGCCATGCTGGATTTTGGTGTGTACTGGGGTGGTTTCTGTTTTGCTCCCCACCTTGAGGTTTGTTCTTTCCCTCGTCTTTTTGGCATACAAGATCTAGGTCCCACTGGGTGTGCCAAAACTATGTTCGGGCAGGAAATCTCGATGGTGAGCGTTCCTGGCTCGAGCACACAGCTCCCCAAGGAGTTGGCACTCTGGTTGGTTGTCGAGCTCCTCACTACAAGAAAACATGGCTTATATGACGACAAAAGTTCGTCACATAAAGTGAAAATGCGTCACATTTGATAATATGTGACGAATTTCCAGCGTCATTACCAGCGTCACCTATGAGGCGTCACTGAAAATATATGTGACGAATTTTACACTCGTCACATATTTTATGTATATGTGACGCTGCCTTCGCCACTTATAATTGATTAAAATACCGGGTTCAAGGAGATATGTGACGAATTAAGCGTCAAAAAACACTAAATTCAATGACCTATAAATTCGTCACATATCATATATGTGAGTGACACTGAAATCATCACTTATTCCTTTGATATGTGGTGTAGCGTGCATCACATATGTCAAAATCCAATACCTATTTGCTTCTAGTACGTGATGAACCAACTACCACATAATCCTTGTTCATAATTTGGAATTAGAATTCATAACAAATGTAATGTAATACTTCAGTTAATCACATTTTCATTAATCAAGAATTTAATCTTATAAGTTGAATACATACACCAAGTGAAGTCTCAAAAATAACATAAACATCCCAGACGCTAACAAGTCGAATACCTTTATGGTGTCTCATCTCAACTTAACAGCAATTGGACACCTCTAGACATATTGAGGTGCTAACCAAAAAGTCTACCCTGTGCATTTTGTCTACCCCTGACTTGCAGCTAAAAAACCTTCAATTGTGGATAACATCTTCGTTCTCCTTTTGCAAACCCATTGAGCTCTCAACTCTCCATTCTTCTTCTGCACAAGTCGTACATGACATACAAAAGAAAAGTTAGTTAAATAGCTGTCCAATTTGGTTTCAAACATCTCATGCATCAAGTGATGGATAAGTGGAAGAAAGATAGTGAAAACATATTCAATTGAGGATGAATAATCAATAAACCATATGGAGAGAGTATGTATACTAGAATGACAGAGGTAGGAGGACTTAACCTATAGGTTCAGGTTTCACAAAAGATGAGCTAGTCTTCAGGAATTGCAAGACCAATGCAATAGCAATACCTAGTCAAAAAGCAACATTAAGGTACATAATTTTAGAGCAGAAAATTTCAATCCTTCAACAATTCATACACAACATAGATAAGCATTTCGTAGAACACAAAGAAGAATAAAATTGAACTTTCCCAGTAGGAAAACAAACACATCCATCATATTTCTCTTTGGCTACTACACTAATCAACCTTCATGCCATTCAATGACACACATAAAGGACAAATTCCTGCCATTCTGAGTGTCTTTCCAACAACCGAGCATAGAATGTGTTCGAGACATCTATACAACAACTTTAAGGCATCACACTCGGGGACTTGCATTAAAGAATACACTGTGAGCCTTAGCAACATCCACTAGCATTCCACTGTTTGAAGCAGAGCTTATTTTGGAAAAGATGAAATAACAAAATAAAAAAGCTTGGGAATGGGTTCAGAGAAGGCCTCCAAAAAATTGGAGCAGAATTTATTCCATGGTTTAAAGCATAGCTTATTTTGGATTTATGGTGTATGTCATGCTAAGGATGACTATTAGAAGAATGCAGCTAGGCATTGGAAACATCAAGTTGGACCTCGAATCCCATGCGCCCATGTTATTTCCTGCATTTTTTACATGGATGAAAATGTGTATTACTATGCCATGATTGCTAAAGCAGGAGGCTTACGTGAAATCATATGATCCCATTGTTCATCCAGTTCCATCCATGGATCAGTGGAAGAAGAATGGTTTGCCTGCAATTAGCCCCCTCCGTACAAGAAGCAACTTGGAAGGCCAAAAATGTTAAGAACTAAAGAGGTGGGTGAAGTTCAAGCACTTGCTGCACTGCCTCCAATCCCCATACCACCATATTACATTCCACCTCCTGCAAAACTAAAAAGAATGTATGCAAAAGTAAAACTGGTATAATATTGTTTTCCAATACCAATAACTATAGGTCTAATCTTCCTCAACTGCAGTAACGATAATCAACCTTGAATTCACTTATGGTATTTTCAATTGTTTCCAATAGGAAATAAAAATAAATAAATAAAAAACTTGTAATGTAGTAAGAAGAAAAAAGAAATGAAATACAAGAGGTCCAAAGTTTCTAACAAAACACCCAAACCTAAACCAAGTTACAAAAGCATGAACAAATAGTAACAAACACAAGCAACACATACTAATAAGCCATGAAGTGATATAATTACAGATTATTAATATGTGTAGCATATATATTATGTTAGTACAACTTATATTTCAAATAAGAACACTAATATAAAGCAAAAGTAATTTTAAAACAAACTGGGAGAAGAATTGAGTATGTAGAAACAACACCCATCTTCTCCATAATGCTGCAGAAAAACTGCTTTGATCAACCAAAGCTCACTTTTGAATGTTCAAAACTGAACCAAATGGTACAAATTTAAATGGTTTTTGAAGCTCGTTTTGTGTACTTTAAAACCATACAAGACTTGTAGAAAACGGAGCTCCAAATTGTAAGTTTTGCCAACTATAAAATGGAATCTCAAAACTGAAAATGCAGAACTTGCTGCTGTCCGGCAGCTTTGTGACTCATCTTTTGACATGGTTTTGATCAATCAAAACTCAATGGAATTAAGTGAACGCAGATGGGTTTTGATCATGGACATGTCTAGTTTTAAAATACATAATATTGGATCAAAAAAGGAACCCAGACTCTTTTAATCCAAATTACAACTTCAGAACACTTCCATACAATTCAGGAATCATGTTTATAGCTTCTATTTCAATTATACTCACCATTAACAAGAATTGACCTTTTAAACCAAACCCTAGAATATGATATTTGATCAACACACCCAAAGTACAAATTAAAATTGAAATTACTGTTTCAGACCTGTGATATTCAGAACCTTGTGTATTTATGCAGAACTAAATTTCAAGAAAATAGCCAAACCCTAGGAATACAGATGTATGCATCATATTCTTCCTTCCCAATATAAAGGCGTGACTTTGTACAATCAGTACATTTCAAATTGTCATCATTCTTTCAATCTAAACTGCTTATGCATAACCCTAAAACAAGATTAAAATTAAATGAGATCTTACCCGATTGCAGCCACCAAGTCACGCGAAGATGCAAGAATGTGGGTGTTTGGAGAGAGATGAGCCAGGGTTTAGTGAGAAGAATCAGAGTGCGAGCCAAAAAAAGTGAGAGTGTAGGCAAGAGAAGGAGACGAAAGGGAAGTGGTGGTCGCCGCCGATGGCAACCACCAGATCGTTGGTTATCGGAGATCAACTGGAAACAGAGTGGGCGAGCGATGCGAACGAAGTGATTTTGACGAAAGAGGAGTTCTAATTTAATTCCTAAAAGTTTTACTTTTTTAATTTTATTAAATCATTTTTCTTTTTTATATACACTGGGTGAGGCATGAATTAGCCTCACATATATTTTTGTTGCAGTACTTAAGGTTATGTGACGCATTCTAAAAATTCGTCACTAATTGAATTTCATTTCGGCGGTAAAAATTTTCGCACATTTATATGTGGCGAATCTAAAAGTTTTTGTGACGCATAGAATCTAAAAATTATTTCGAGTCCTGCTAAAGTTTTTATGTGACGCTTTCTCAAATCTCCTCACTTATTTCCGTGAAATATGACAAATTTTTAGGCATCACAAGTAATTCTGTCACATATTCTCTATTTTCTTGTAGTGCTTGCTTGTTAAGAGGCTGCAAGAGGAGTACATAGTTAGTTCTAAAAGGTGCCTTTGTAGGGCCTTAGGTGTAGGCCTTGAGGTTCACAATCAAAACTTAACCGAGCGCGGAGGTGTGCCACTGCCATCTCTGTATGGTAGATGTAGAACAAGTTTGTTTAAGCCGATTACTTGTGCCCCAAGTTATTCTGACTTCTTGTGTATTAAAGGATTGTCGTAGATGGTTAAGTCTACACTAAGTTCTTTTACATGCCTTGAGATCAAGGACTTTGATTTATCTTGTATGCTTAAAGGGTGGAGGTCCAAATCTGATTAAGTCATCAGTTTTAGTTCACTTTTATCTTCTCATGATAGTAAAAACCTCTAAATGAACCAGATCTGAGATCCAATGGTACTTTGGATCAATAAAAGACTGGAAATGACTTGAATATATACTGAGGAATACATTATAACACTAGATCTATTAATGGAAAGACAATACAAAGAGAGTTGGGCAAGATTTAACCTTGTCGGGCAAGGTTGAATCTTGTGTAGCTTCTTCTCTTTGCAGTTACAAAGGTTTAGGAAGCTAAAGGGAGATGGATGGCAAACAAGCTTACACGAGGGGATCGATACTACAACATTTTGGAAAATGGTAGCAGAGCTTTTACATAGACAAAATATATCTTTCTACAGGAAATCTAAGGCTAAAAATATGCAGGATCTAGGCAGAGCGCAGCTTTCTGGGTATTTTCTTGACTAAGAGACAAGTTGTATGTTTGCTTGTTTGATTGGTTGAGTGTCTTTGTCTCTGGGCCCTCTTCCTCATTTTATAGACGAATTAGCTCGACTGTTTGCCGTTTGTTCTTGTCCGAAAGCAACTGGAGGATAGTGACTCACCGGCTATTTACTTGTACTGCCACTGTAAAGTGCTTTCTGGCTGATAACTGGCTAGTCTCTATCACTTGTCATATTAGATTATAGGCACATAGCCTATGTATTAATGGGAAGCCGTCACCTTGTCTTGAGAGGGTTGGCCCAAGTTTAGTGCTGGGCTTCGGGCAAATCTCTTCACTTTAGTTCTTTTGGGCCTTCTTTTCTTCCTCACTTTCTTTAGGCCTAAAGTTCAAATATTAACCCAAACAGCTTCTTTTCATATAGCATGGTTCTTGCCATCTCTATAATGGTACGATTCTTCCTCTTAGCAATGCCATTTTTTTGGCGAGAATAAGCAATAGTTAGCTGCTCTTCAATACCAACATCTTCACAAAATTTCTCAAACTCCAATGATATGTACTCCCCTCCTCTGTCACTTTTGAGTTTCTTTAGCTTGAAACCAGTTTGTAGTTCAACCATAGCCTTGAACATTTTGAAAATTTTGAACACCTCAAACTTGTTCTTCTAGAAATAAACCCAACACATTCTAGACTTGTCATCAATAAAGGTGAGGAAATATCTATTGCCACCAAGTGGGTCCACAGACATCTGAATGAACAAGCTCAAGTGGAAAAGATGCTCTCCATTTCTGTTCTTTGTCAAAAGCTCCTCTATGAGCTTTCCTAGTAGCACAATCTTCACACACTTGATTGTAGTTTTTGAGATATGGCAAACCATACATCGTGCATTTTTCCTAGAACATTCTCAAGCTTTCATAATTCGAATGCCCAAATCTTCTATGCCATTTCCACATGCTGTCTTCAGTAGATGCATATTTGCCATAATGTGATCCACAGATTCAACTATCAAAAGGAAGCATCTATTCCCCTTCATTTGCATAGTAGCAACATGGTCTTGTAACTCTCTGTCACCAAAGATACAAGCCATAAAGTCACCAAATATAAGCCAGTAGCCATGTTTAACCATTTGACCTACACTAAGTAGATTCTCATCTAGACTAGGTGCAATCATAACTTCTGGTATGTACCTTGTTCTTCTCTTAGTCTCCACTACCAGAATTAATTTGCCAATTAAATTAACTAGGTCTCATGTGCTTATTTTCACCTTGCACCTTGCACTTCTGTCAATATTGATAAGTAGTGATTCAATACTAGTCATGTGGTTACTACAACCACTTGTCTAGGTACCAAACTCCACTATTACCATGCATAGAACATCATTGCATTATCCTAGACATGGTTCAAATAGTTAACAGCTTGAGTATTTTTTTGGTTGATGGCAATTCTTCACCATATGCTCAAACATATTGCAATTGTGACATTTGGGTTTCCCCTTGAATCAGCACTCTCCATAGTGAGCCTTATCACAAATCTTGCATTTCTGTTTATACCATCAGTAATCTCACCCTGTCTCTCAGGCTGATGAGTTTTGTTTTCCCACTTGTTGGGTTTAAACTTCCAATTTTTCTTCCCCTTACTATGATTTCCCTGTACAAATGGTCTATTTTGTGTATTTGATGTAAGACTCATACTAAAAAAGGCATGCTTTGAGGTTGCAGCATCATCTCCATGTTTACTCAACCTAAATTTATAGCTTTTAAGAGATCCAACCACCTCTTGCACAATCACAGTATTAAAATCAATAGTTCTTTTAATCACAACACAAATTGGATCATACTTACTAGATAGGCTAATCAAAACCTTTTGAACCTCTCTTTGGTGAGTGAGGATCTCACCATAAGATTTCTTTTGATTAATTAATTCAAATAATCTAGTAAGATAGGCAGATAATAATTCATTTTCTTTCATCCACATGTATTCAAATTCACGACGCAAACTTTGAAGTTTGACAAACCTTGCCTGTTCATCGCCACGAAATTCTTCTTGAAGTAAATCTCAGGCACCCTTGGATGTTTTTTGATTCACAATCCAAGGGAAGATCTCTTTAGACACAACGCTCTGAATGATTCCCAGTGCTTTAGCATCTTTGATGAGTTGATCCTCCATGTAAGTATCAAACTCATCGTCGTCTTCTTCATCATCGTCCGATGAGGGTGAGTCTTCCTCCTTCTTTGTTTTTCCTCTTTCCTTTTTCTTCTTCTTCTATTGTAGAGTAACAATTCATTGGCCAACAAGTTTCCAAATCCCATGCAATTTGAAAATGGTGACCATTCTCACTTTCCAGAATTCGAACTTCCTTCTATAAAAAACAGGAGCTCGTAGATCGCTGCTTCCAGGTCCAGCCATTGTAGCTTGAATCGGGATGAAATCAAGAAATTTCACGTTGGATTCTCTCGCAAAATTTCACAGAAATCGACACCTAGTCCGAAATCGAACCTAGGCTCTCGATACCATGTTAGAATCTGTAAAAGTTTTGGTAGTATTGCAACAATTCAAATCAAAGTAAGAACTTAGAGAGAAGGAAAATGAAGAAATTGAAGAATTGTGATCAAAATCTTAGAGAGAGCCGATGTGCTCTTCTGCGTGTGTATTTCCATTCATTCGCAAGAGTACAAAAATAGCCGTTAGCAATGGAGAGAATCTAGGAAAGCTTATGAGCTCATCTCACCCTTGATTACAAGACCCTATGAGATCCTACCACTTGCTCACTTCTGAGCCTAACACATTTAGAGCTAATCTCAACCATTGAGCAATTTGAGGGTGAATCAAAGATTTGGTTTTTTCGGTGTGGGTCACGTGTTATGAGCAGTTTGAGGGGTTCGCGAATGCTATTGCGGATCCTCAATTGATTAAAAATAGTATTGACAAATATTTTCAAACAAGCAATTGGCGTCATTTCAAAGAATTGAAAGAGAAACACCAAGTTTTGTCAATTCTTAAATTTAATTATATAGTTTTAGAGAATGCAATCTCTCTCTTTCCTAAACCTCAACAATAGAATTTCAACTACTATTTGTGACAAGGCGATAATCTATACTAAACTATTTAGAGGAGGAAGATTCAAAATTGAGTGCAAGAATGATGACCAAAAAGCAAAGTTGGCTTGACGAGCGCAGATGTGAGGGAGCAATAAAACCAAAAATCTCTTTCTTGTCCTTCTACTTAAGGGGCAAAGAGAAGCACTTTTGCCTATTGATTCTACTGATTGTTGGTTGACTGTTCCCTGGACAAAGAGACGAAAGAGGCCTAAGAGCATCTCCAATGGATATGTCAAAAGATAAATGTCAAATGTTAATTTGATGGCTGACGTGGCAATGTCAGACTTTCTCTTTTTCCAACCAATATGTTTTTTTTTGTTCTAAATGATATTTATAGGACCCATTTTAAAAAGAAATCAAGTAAAATAAATTTTCAAGAGCAATAATTGGTGCATTGATGAGACCCACACAATAAAATAATTTGCAATTTTAATGGCTTCTCCCCATAAGAACTCGCAAATGGGAATGTGGCATCATACTCCTCACCATACTTTTGAGGATTCTATTTCTCCTCTCAGAAATAGCATTCTGAGATGGTGTCCCTAGGGTTGTGTATTGAGTTGCAATCCCATTTTGCTAGAGATATAAGGCAAATGGTCCTTCTAATTGTTTTTCAACCTCAACTTTGAAAATTTTAAAACAATTTAAAACTTGAGAATTTTCAGAAATCAAATACAAATAAGTGTATCTTGAGAAATCATCAATGAAGAGGACAAAATGTGAGTTTCCACAGACGGTTCTAGTTGGAAATGGACCACACACATCAGTGCGAATGATATCTAAGAGATCATTACTTCTTGTGGCTTGAGTTTTGTTACTAAGATTGGTAGTCTTGCCTTTATAGCAGTCTGTACATTCCTGAAAACCATATGGTGAGTTATATTTGATGAAGATATAATGAACGCGTAAAGTGATGATGTGATATGAAATTATGCGGCTAAAGCTTTGATATTATTCTCATATTTTCTAGCGTGTTTAAAACGACATTGCTTAACTGGCATATTACATGTTCTATTCACTGAGCAACTGCTCACCCTTTTATTTACAGATGAGTTATTTGACAAGATAGGTGCTAGACGAGCTGAAATTGTGTTAGACGAAAGATTTAAAGGTTTTATATATATATATATATATATATATATATATATTTTTTTTTTTTTTTTTTTTTTTTTTTTTTGGGGTACAATTGTAAGGTTTTTCGGATTAGTGGAATAAACAGAAGTTTGTTTTTCATTTTATTTTGCTAGTATTCCTCATGTATATATACTTACTTAGCCATTAAAGTTACAGGCTATTTATGTATATATATCATACTGAAGTTTCAGTACACGTTGTTGACTCACCATATTGGCTTAGCATGAGGTGTTAGTAGGAGGTGTAGTACGGTAGAGCTGTCTATAGGTGGTGGCATTCTTACTATCTAAGATTTCATTTGTTTTAGCTTGAGGTGGCAAGTATGTGAATAGGTGTTCTATGCATATAGTTCAAACTAATTGTGGCACACGCAGAAGCAAGAGAGGCGTGTGATTCATGTTTTTAGAAGCAGGACCTGTCGACGTAAGGAAAAGAGTTATCCTCCTTTAGTTTGAGAACAAATCTGAAGCACCTATATATCTAGTCATATTATATTAAAATTATTACTTAGTCCCTAAGTGTTGGAGCGACCTTGTCTACTATAAATAGGTATTACCGTTTGGTTTTCAAATGTGAACTTAATGGTTTCATATTAAAATTATTACTTAGTCTCTAAGGGCTGGAGCCGACCTTTTCTAATATAAATAGGTGGACCGTTTGGTTTCCAAATGTGAACTTAATGGTTTCACATTGATATTATTACTTAGTCTCTAAGTGTTGGAGCCGACATTTTCTACTATAAATAGGTAGTACCGTTGGGTTTCCAAATGTGAACTTAATGGTTTCATATAGAATATGCATGCAGCATGCCAATGGTTTAGTTCTTATAGTTATATATATATATACACGCACACACGCATGTGCGTGTGTGTATATTACACAGAGAGAGATAAAGGAAAGAGAGGAGAAAGAGAGCTAGGGTTATTAAGTTGGATTCGTGGGGATCGGTAGATGGGTTGTCTTGCCGAGGTTTTAGCTATTGATTGAGGTGAGTAGTTTATGTAAGGTGTTCAAAATATTCTTATTTTTTAATAACTAAAAACCATGAGTTATCATGTGATTTTACTCTATTTACAAATATCTCTCTATTTCAAGTCAAGCAAGTTGGATTTGGTGACATGCATATTTAAAGTTATTATATATAGTGATATGTGGATATTTGGAAATATTATTGAAGCATGAGAACTTTAGTGTGGGATTATCTGAGGGATAAATAAAGGCACAATGAGGTGGAATATAACACACCTCACAATTACACATCTCTCTCTTTCTCTCTACTATTGCCGCGCCCCCTCTATCTATGTCCTTTATACAATTTAGTAAATTAGGCTTACAACATGTTATCAGCACACTTTTGACCCTGCGCTAAAGAGAGTTTGATCTACAATCAGGGGAGCATTAGATTTTAATCATTCTTTTATGATTAATTTATTATTTGATTGACTTGATCTACATGCTATTGATTCAATTTAATTTTTCTGTGTTGAACGTGATACAACGCATTTGAGATACAATTCCGGCTTTCTGAGAAGGATTTTCTACAAATTCAAAGGCTCAGTTGTTTTATGCCAATCAGGTTCTTTTAAAATAAATTAAGATATTTGAAACGACCATGAAGCATGAAAACATTCAATTTATATTTACCTTCCGATATATATATATATATATATATATATATATATATATTGTATATGTTTCATATATTTGTGAATATATATTCATACATACATACATATATATATATATGTTTCATGCATTACGCAATTTTTGCTATGTGGAATTTGTGAGTTAAAGAATCAAAAGAAATTAGAAGCAATTAGGGTTTTTTCAAACCCTAGAAATTTCGAAAAAGAACTTAAAAATTTATGGGAAATTTTTTTTGGCTAAGGCCACGACCTGGGTTTTTGACTGTTGCTGGACCCGCATGCTTGAATTCCACACGATTGGGCCAGCAGACTCAATCCGTGCCTCGACCCATCTCACCAGAAGCTAGCCTTGATGAGCTTCTTGGCCCAATACTCGAAGCCAACGCTGCTGGGCTTCATCCACGCCAAGCCAGCAGCTTGTGCCAGCGTCACAGACTGGGTTTGTGAAAGTTGTTGGGCCCGCAACCCTTTCAAGCAATATACTAGCATTTGTTTGCTAGGCTTTCTTATAGTTCAGCCCGTGCCAGACCAAGCCAACACGTGCTGGGCTCTTCCCATCCCCTTGGCCCAATATGCAGCAAGCCTACAGCTTGCACTGCAACAAACAGGGCTACTTTGCAGCCGTTTCCCTGAGGCCCAACAGGCCTGCAGCCTTGTCCCATGTACTGCAGCCAGCCTAAGAGTGCTGGGCTGCGTCTTTTTTTTGACCCGATGCCATATTTTGGCATCCCCTACTTCTTAACCATACCCAAACATTTTTGGAACGTTTTTGGTTAATGCTAATTAAGCTATAATTCACTTGTCACTTGGCCCGCCGCCAATTGAAGCTAATAAGACCCGTATGTTATTATTTTGCTTTCACAATCGACCTCATATGGTCCCAGTCTATTGAATTAATTAAAACGACTAGCAGTCCATTAATCTGACAATTAATCCAAAATTATTGACCTGAAGATCACTTTTGGACATTAACGATTCAATATTTTATTTCTTGTCTTTAAACCGTTGACTCACTTTCGTAGTCCCGAAGCACTCACACCTGAGATCCTGAAGTAACCGAAATCCACTACACTTAGTTGTATATTGTATTCTGTGTTCTTACAGGTACATCCTTTATGAACTGGAAGTTCATAACTAAATTGAACCTGTAGATTCAAATTTAGTGCCTTTGAAACCCTTCAAACAATACACCCATGAAAACCCAAAGTTTTTCATGAAAACCATGTCTTAGAACTTGAATGTTCTAACTTTGATGCTTATGGATGATTCATTCCCATAACACCAATCACAATCTTGTTCCCTCCAATTTAATGGATTGTTGAACCGTCACAAGTTTGATTTTTCTGACTTGGACGTTTCTAATAGAAACCACTTTATGTGAGGTACAAGACGTGAATCTCCACTTGACTATCAAGAAGTTGAGAAACCATTGAAGCCAACAATGGCATGGAATAGCTGAATAAGCCTCCGCCATGATCTTTATTCGAAGACTTATGCCTGAAGCATTACAAACGGAAATACCTCCTGAACGAGGATTCCATGGCTCTTTGGCTCACTCCTATGGACCGTCTAATCATGAAAGACATTGCCTGAAGTAGGCCATGATTACGTCCATGAATGAGTACGATTATGAAGTTTATAAATCCAATCGAATTTTGAATGGAGAATACTTTTCTCGTCCTTCCAAGTTTGGATCTGATTACTACCACGAACGTGAGAGAAAAGTATAAACCCAGCTTCGGCTGGAGTCTACCAAATGGCTTAATCTAGTTTGGTCAAAGCCTACCAAATAGGGGTGCCCTATTTTGGCATAGATGGATCAAAGGGCATGCTCTACTTTGGTAGAGGTGCACCGAACGGTACTACTCTGCTTCGGCATAGGCCTACCGAAAAGACCCCGCAGCTTTGGCTGGAGCCTACCGAATCCAATTTCGGGTCTGTCTCTCTCACAATCCAATTTTGAGTTTGTTTTTTTTACAACATATGGTAGAATCAAGGCTTGCCAAGGTGCCATCATGACCGAAGCATGATCCTTGGTACCTAAGACCTAAAACTTCAAGAATAAGGGAAAATATTTCCCGAACCTTAACCATGCATAATCTACTTTTGTCTCGATGCAATAGATCATTGGTTATGCATTTGTTCGTGCCCCTACCAATGTCGTTGAGGAGTACCATTCTTGTAGTCAATATGTGAGACTAATTTTGCTCCACTAAACACCGTTGGAAGAGCAGAATTTTGACATGGATGGCTAACTATTGGTATGCCTAACTATTTGTATGCAAATACTTGTAGTTCTCATTTCGAAGTTTTGTGAAACTCTAGGGGACTATCCAGAAGTGTACTCACTTGATCTTAATGTACTCATTTTCCTTACGATTAGGAGCACTTTCATACTGGGTTTTTGCTACCTAACTAGGTTTTGACGAGGCACCCATCCTGGGTTGATCATACCCTTGTGAGCTCTTATACTTGCGTCCAGAAGACATATAGTTTTGACTTAATGCAACTTCTCATTTTTCTCCTTAGTCTATGGGTTTTTCTCCCACCTTGGGTTTTACCATAGCGAGGTTTTGTGAGTTTTACCTTTTTATGCATTCTTCCGTTGATTTGAGACTCACATTCGCTCATTGTGCCGATGACTTCATCAACTGTACTTACTTCATCACTGAGGACCTGATGCGCCATATGTTTGAGTATTTACACACTCAAGAGGGAGTGTTGCAGTCCTATTAGATTAGGAATGTGATTGTGTAAATCCTAATATATCTAGGATATCCTTATGGGATTCTATCATATCTCTTAGACTAGATATTAACCTTCCATACTACTATAAATAAATGCACAATGGGGTGGAGTAGAATACACCTCACAATTACACATCTCTCTCTTTCCCTCTACTATTGACACACCCCTCTCTTTTATAGTTCAGTAAATTAGGCCTACAACAGGATTAAAAATTTAGCCATAAATATAAATATACCATATGTAATATTTCTAACAATAATGAATATTTTTAGAAATAAAAAATATTTATTATTGAAATAATTAATGACGTTTATTAAAACCTAAGGACTTTAATAAAAAATTGAAAAAGAATAAAGTTTTAATCAATGGAGTAGCAAAAAGAGGGATTGAAACCTAATTTCTCCAAATTATACTATCATAGTATGCGTAAAACAGCACGCTTGAGTGCATATTACATATTCTACTCACCGGGCGACGGTGGTTGTTGCTCACCTCTCATCCTTTTATTTTACATATGAGCTATTTGGCAAGACAGATGCTAGACGAGCTGAGGTTGTGTTAGAGGAGAGATTTAAGAGATTTTATTTTATTTTTGTACACCCTATAAAGGCCTTTGGAGTTATTTTTTATGAGAGAAGTTCGTATAGTGTTTTAATTTTACTTTTACTCGCACGCCGGACGCAAGGTTATTTTTTTCTGCCGACATCGGCTCCTGGGCATGACAAACAGACCTGGACGCTCAGAATGCGCAGATTGCAAACTTTACCACTCAATTCGGGGAGCTTCAGGAGATGTTGCTTTAAGCACCCATGCCCAATAACGGGAGTACTGCCGGAGGCAATAATCATGGAGATCAGAGGACTCGTGTTCACGAAAGTGAATCAGAGTCCGAACCAAAGCTGTACAAATCATGAACGCATCCTTCCAATTACAAACTCATAGTGTACAAATCATGAACCAAAGCTGTTTCGCAATCTATATATGTCAATACATGTTTTTTTACCAAAACTATACAAAATTTACCCCTTCTTTTAAAAGAGCTACCATTTTTAATTAGAAAAGTTACAATAAATTAAACCGAAAGTCCTACCAAATGACACGGTAACTCTAAAAACATGCACATACGTTTGATAATTATTTAATTTTTGAATTCTGGATTTTTATATAATTTAAAAGCTAAAAGTTAAAAAAAAAAAAAACTTTAAATATTAAAATATGTTTGATAATTATTTTCACAATCGACCAAAAAAAATAAAAGCTAAAAATTATTTAGTAACTAATTTCAATATTTAGTTTTCTTGAAATTCCAATTTTTAAAATCTAAACAGTTAGCTTTTAAAAATTACAAATTGATAGTAGTTACCAAACAAGTTTTTGATTTCAGAAAACATAAAACAAAAACAAAAATGAAATAATGATCAATCCGCCTCGTAGTTTTCAATTTTCATTTCTTTTTAATAGAAAACTAGATGCAGTTACTAAAAGTTTTCAGTTTTGTTTTTTAAAAAAGTGCAAACAAAAACTAAAAATGAAATAATTACAAAATGGTGTCTAAATGTTCTAAGGGTCAAATTGGCTAAACTAGTTCCCACCATATTGGTGGATATGAGAGCAAAACAGGCACAAGAATAAGCAAAGGAAAGCATTCAGGTCTTGAAGTCGTCCACAGTCAAACTCGAAAGACTAAGATGGCACTCCAAAGCCAAAAAAAACTTCGTTCATGATGAAACAGTCAAACACTTCACGAATTATATGCACAAAACTTGCAACATAACGAACATGCTGAACACATTGTCTGACAACGAGCAGTGCTAACTCGAAGAGAAACTGGCAATGAACCACATAATGTCTCCTCGGATTTTTTTTTCTCAACACCATCAACGAAGCTACTAAGAACATTGAAGTAGACCCAAGAAGAGCCAATAACACACCAATAATAAAACTAAAAGGGTTTTTATCACAAATGGTCCCTGAAATTGACTCATCCAATCAAGATGGTCCCTGAAATTGAAAATCAATCAATGTAGTCCCTGCAAATGGTTGTTGCAAATCAATGTGGTCCTTCCGTCACAATTCCGTTAAAATTTCTGTTAAGTGCTGATGTGGCACATAAATGGGTCCCACAAATTTAATTAAATATTATTATGTGAATAAAAAATATTTAAATAATAAAAAACAATTGTTATTTTTTATAATTAAAATCTTAATAAAAAAAAGAAGAAGAAGGAGATGATTGAACACTGTTCATCATCTTCTTCCCCTCCTATTCACAGAAATGATGAAATTGGAAGGAGAAATCCCAAGCTCCTAGTCCGACCATCTGCGTTCGCTTTCGAAGCCATTTAACACCTGAAATAATTCCCACACTAACTAATTGCCACAGAAAACGAAATCCAAAAAAATGCAAATACTCTCTAATTACAATAAAAAGCACAAAACTTGAGTTTTTTGTTTCCCAAATGAGATCCAACAAAGATTAGAGCACTAAAAAAACCACCTTGTTCAACCACATTCGGCTTTTCGTTCAAAACGAAAAAAACAAAGGCCATGCTTTCTTTCAATTCAAGCTCGAGACAAGTAGCAAAGGAGAACAACCATACCAGCAATAAAAGGGTCAGCCATGCGCAGTGTTTGGAAATCGAAAACGAAGAATCCATGGCTGAATCTTCCAATTGCAGCAAACGTAAGCAATGCCAAAACATCCCCACCAACAAGCCCTGCACGACTGAAACCCACAAACAATCAAAACCCACAAGCTAAAATCAGTCAATAAACAAAAATATTGAAAAAATCACGAACTGGGTTCTTCCTGAAATCGTTAGAAATTACCCCCATTTGCGTAAACGAGCAGAAGAATCGAGCTTCTCGAACCTCATCACAGTAAAGCTCTAATCTTTGTTGGATCTCATTTGGGAAACAAAAAACTCAAGTTTTGTGCTTTTTATTGTAATTAGAGAGTATTTGCATTTTTTGGATTTCATTTTCTATGGCAATTAGTTAGTGTGTGAATTATTTCAGGTGTTAAATGGCTTCGAAAGTGAACGTAGATGGTCGGACTAGGAGCTTGGGATTTCTCCTTCCAATTTCATCATCTCTGTGAATAGGAAGGGAAGAAGATGATGAATAGTGTTCAATCATCTCCTTTTTCTTCTTTTTTTTTTAATATTTTAATTATAAAAAATAACAATTTTTTTTATTATTTAAATATTTTTTATTCACATAATAATATTTAATTAAATTTGTGGGACCCATTTATGTGCCACATCAGCACTTAACATAAATTTTAACGGAATTATGACGAAAATACCACATTGATTTGCAACAACCATTTTCAGGGACTACATTGATTGATTTTCAATTTCAGGGATCATCTTAATTGGATGAGTCAATTTCAGGAACCATTTGTGATAAAAACCCAAACTAAAATACTCAATAGGAGAGACTCACTAATAACTCACCAAGAAGCCTCCTATTGACAGAAATACTAAAACGAAAATAAATCTACAACAATCTATGGGAAGAGAAAATAGTAAGGCGAGGAGATGGGAGAAGGGAGAAGGGAGAAGGGCTTTCACCGACCTTAAGTTGGAGCAACGAGGCAGATTCTATATATTTTGTAGATCTAAGATTTTGGTAAGGAAAAGGAAAGAGCTGCTAGCGTAATTTCTTGAGAGCTTTAATGATAAGGGCTCTTATAAAACTTTTTTTAACAAAAAACATCCTAATAACTTTATTCAATGAAAAGAAAAAAAAATACACTCACTCAACTTTATTTAATGAAAATGAAAGAAGAAAAAAAAGAGAGTATTAACGAACAGCCTCTCACAAAATAAAATTTTAACGAAAAACATTCCATGAATTTTTATTAGAGAACTTTAACGAAAAGTTCTCGGTACTTTTCATTTTAACGAAAAACCACATTTTACACTAAAAAGTCAATCCTGGTACTATTCACTTTACTCTTTATTTTGTCTTTATCGTTAAAACTCAAAAATTTTAAATCGTTTTCATTAGTTTTCATTTTTTATTAATCATAAAAACAAAAAACAACAAAAGAGGTCCACAAAACAAAACAAAGTCGTGCAAACCATCAAACCAAGTCCAGACGCGCAGTCTACTCATGAAGCCACACGGAGCTCTAGAACCACCGACTTTTATGTTATGAAATAGGATCAGTTTTGAAAATTCCGTGTCTCATCTCGCCTCCTAATATAGCCTAACTCGTTCGGGTTTTTTATTCGGTCAACACGTTCGTTGAGTTGTATATATGTGTGCTGAAACTCCGAGTCGCAAACAAACAACTTACATAACATCCTCAGTTTCTCATCAAGCTAAATTATTTTACTCTCTCTCCGTAAATCCATTGGAATTTCTGTTCTTCTTTCATCAGCCAAGAACAGATTATGTAAGAGAATTGAGTTTTGAGTCTCTTTGTTTTCGTAATTATGTATGTGGCTTCGGTCACGGCATTTTAAATGCGGTTTGTGCTGTAAAATCAGTTGAGGAGGAGAATACAGTGTTCGAACACCTCCCCAGAAACATCAAATCCACACTTGACTCTCTACAACCACTCATCAAAAAATATAACCTGAAAGAGGGACTGGAAATTTGCAATACAGATGGAGGAGGGAGCAAATCTTGTTCAAAAGTGCAGCAAAGTTGGCGTGTGGACTTTTGAACAAGATTTGCTCCCTCCTCTGTCTGTATTGAAAAATTTTCCAGTCCCTCTTTCGTGTTATATTTTTTGATGACTGGTTGTAGAGAGTCCAGTGTGGATTTGATGTCTCTCAGGAGGTGTTGGAGCACTGTACTCTCCTCCTGCACTGATTTTACAGCATCAACCAGCATTTGAAAGTTGAAATGCCGTTCTCAGAGCACCCATTCCGACTGAATCCACATACATATTTACGGAAACTTTGATTCTCTCTCGAATAGAAGTGAGTTTGGTGATGAAAACTAATCTAATCAGTCACAAAAGGTGAAGTGTTCGTCTTGTGCCTGAACCGCCGTCGGTTACAGTGGGGTTGGATTTGCCGTTGAAGGAGTTGAAGATGAAGCTCCTTAAGGATGAAAAGGTGTCTATGCTTGTGCTGACTGCTGCTGGAGGATGTGGGAAAACCACCTTGGCTAAAAAGTTTGGTCAGGATCAAGAAGTCAAAGGAAGGGGTCCGGGCTGCCTGGTTTCCAAAACGAAGTCATGGCAGTTAATTGGCTGCAACAATTTTTGAACGAATCAAGACAAAATCCTCTACTGTACTTTGTCCTGTATGATGTTTTATCATGATCATAGTCCCTTCTTGAGAAGTTTGATTTCCTAAGACTTTTTGTTTTCTCTTTACTTTTGTTTTAATTTCCTAAGACTTATTTGTTTTCTCTTTACTATGTATCCGGGAAATGGAATCATGAAAATAAAACAGACCAAAGGTTTGTTTGTTGAGGTCGCCCACTACGCTTTCATTATTATTATTTTGCAGCAGTTGTTGTTGTCAGAAGACCTTTCAAATACATTTTTTTTTTTAGTACATCGATATTTTTACATTAGGGGGAAGAGGAATTCGGCTAAACCACATGATGGGCAATCTAATTTGGTATCAAATTCGTCATCCACGAGATTTGAACCTAAGATCTCTCACTTCCAAGTGAAAAAGAATACCGCTAAATCGTAGTACTAAATGACCAAATACATTTTTATTTAGAGAGTATTTTTGCTCACCATCTTAACTTTATTATAAACTTAATTATCTATTATGTGTCATTTTATTTAATTTTAGTTAATTTTTTTTAAATTGAAAAAATAACACTTAGTGTAAAAATCCACTATAATTAAATAAAATAACACATGACAAATTATTAATTGTATAACAACATTCACCATATTTATAATGGTGAGCAAAAATGCTCCATTTTATTTATTTACTCCGCGCTGTGGGCTGGCTCAGATTGCAGGACGTTTCCAAGAAGAAACGAACTATCCAATAATTGAAGTGTCGGTTATTATACGAATAATTGGAATGAGTTTATAATTCCATCGATCGATTTCACATTGCCTTTTTATTTGACCACGACAGAATTATATTAAGAATCTATGTGATAAGTTGACTGATTGAAACGTCGCATGTCATGATATGCGGTGTAAATGAATTATGAATTTATATTACAAAATAAGATTAATATTAGTTTATTACTGATTTTTAATAAAAGTTTTTTTCATCTCAAAATGGTACTTAAATTCAAAATTTTAAAACAGTTTCATATCTCTATTAAAATTGATGTTAAGTTACATGGATAATGATTGGACGCCACGTGTTAATTTGGACCCACATGAATATTAAAAAATTTAAAAAATTAAAAATAAACCTAAACCTAAATTTACCCCTCCCCCTTTCTTCTTCGCCTCCTCCTTTCTATCTCTCCCTTTCTCTCCACAACCACCAACTCCTCCACCATCTTAACCCTCCCCCATCACCCAGACCCCTTCTTCCTCCTCCGTCATCGCCGACTCGGTCTCCTTCCTCCGTCCCTTCCCCCACTCGCACTCATCCTTCACGAACACCCTAGCCCCACATCCGCCACGAACACCCGCGGCTGGCACGCCAGAAACGCGCACAACCCGACATGTGCACCGATGCCTGCAGATCTGACATGTCCACCGCGCCACCATCACGACACCAACGACTGCAGGTAGAAGAGGGTCGTGGCTAGCCTGCACGCCAGAACCGAGGGCGCAAAAAAATCGATGGGGCCCACTTGGAAAGGAACAGAGCCATCATGAGCAGCAGAAATAGGGGGTTCGGCCCTTGGGTCTGGGTTGCGTTGCAGAGAGAAAGGGGCTTGGTCACGAACAAACAGTAAGAGTAAAGTGACCTTAACTGTGAGAAGGCCCAGGGCAAAGGCACTTCCTTTCTCAACCTCGTGTTCGAACGGTCGCCGTTGCTTAATGCTGGTTTCCTCCTCTAGCTTCCGCTTCTGCCCCTTCCGCTCTAGACGTCTCTGGTCCTGGCGCCTCTGCAACTCCATCAACAACGACGGAAGCGACGAAGAAGAGAGACTGATCTAAATTGAAAAAGCAAACTTCGGATTTGAACAGGTTGGACTGAGAGACATAGACAAGTAGGAGAAAGAGATACAAGGGTATTTTCGGAATTTTAGAATTGAAGAAAAAAGTATAAGCTTTTTCTTTTCTGTTTTGTTGCTTTCTCCTTTCTTTTCTTTTCCAGTGAGATGTATCATGTGTCGGGTCAAAACCCGCCACACGATTTCCGGGTTCGACCCCTGGGTCTGGGTCTGGGTTGCGTTACAGAGAGAAAGGGGGTTAGGAGGGGAGTGCTGGAGCAAGTGGTGGTTGTGGAGAGAAGGGGCAGAGAGAGAGAATGAATCCAAGAAGAAAAAGGAGTGTTCAGATGGGATTGGGTTTATTTTTTAAATTTTTAATTAAATTTTTTTAATATTTATGTGGATCTCATATTAACACGTGGCACTCATTCATTGTCCACGTAGGCACATGTCACTAGTTAACAGCTGGCTTAATAGCAATCTTAACGAATGTATGAAACTGTCCCAAAATTCTGACTTTAGGTACCACTCTGGGATGAAAAAAACTTCAAGTACTAAATGTTGAAAACTAAGAAACTTGAGGGTAGTAAACTGAGATTAACCCTAAAAAAAAATTATTATTATTACCTATTTATTTGTACCATTTTTCTAATAGAGAGATAATCCACATACATTTGCGAGTCATACATTCATTAGAGAAATGATATAACTTATGATACAATTAGATAGTAAGTGTAGCATTACTCGTTTATATTTGTTATTTGGATAGAGTAGTTGCACTTGCACTTGATCTGGTATATGCTCCAATTTATACATTTCTTGGAATTGCATGACCAGACTGTTCTCGAAAGTTCTATCAACCGACGGAAGCTCTACGTCAATGTATTTCCAATGTGGGTAAAGTGCTGTTTAACCCCTCTGAACTATCACTCCAGTTGAAATTGACCCTCTAAACTTTTTTTTTTTTTTTGGTAAATTAACCCCCTAAACTATTTAAAATCAGTCAATTAACCTCTTGTTGTTAGATTGCGGAATCAATTCCGTCAAATTCAAGGGCAAATTAGTCATTTCATCATTAATTGTTACTTATCAGCTATAACCACCAATAAAATTTTGAAACGTGGGCACAAAATAATTCAAAAATATATAGCATACTGAGAAAACATAAAAAACCAAACGTTAACATAATGAACCACCTCACATTGTCATTACACATTATTTTCCACATATCATAATTACATTGTTGGTTATAGTTGACAAATAAAAATTGATAAAGGCAAGACTAATTTTCCTTTGAATTCGACGAAATAGTGGATAGAATCTACCGACAAGAAGTCAATTGGCTTATTTCAAATAGTTCAGGAGGTTAATTTACCAAAAAAATAATTTAGAGGGTTAATTTCAACTGGAGTAATAGTTCAAGGGATCAAATGGCAGTTTATCCTTTCCAATGTATTACAGTAGAATTCTTACTTGTAGCATAAATTAACTCTAGCCGTAGCAGAGGCTTATATATGTAAATTATAATTTTGATGTTCATCATACATTAACATAAAATTTTGGTCTATATGATCATTTGACATGATCTCCATTTCTCGATATTCATCAGTTCAAACTGGTTCAGTACTTCTAGATTTTGAATTCTCATTTATATTGGATCATAATTTCTATATATATACAACTACAACAATCTGGGGAAGTTGGATTAATTGATTAGAAATCAAATCTTAATTGCTAAACTGATCAAAATTATATATCGACGACATATTGAAAGACTAAATATCGATGACATATTGAAAGACTAAATATTGACGACATATTGAAAGAGAGATGATTTTAGCAAATTCAGATTTCAAAAATAATTATTTTGACTAATTTCCCCAAAAAATATTTTCAAAGTTCTCAATTGATGATGAAAGGTAGTATTAACAATATTTTCAAGGTTTTTTTAACCAAAATGGCCTTTGAGGTTTGCATAACTCCTCACTTTCGTCACTAAGATTTGAAATCAATAGAAGTGGTCCCTAAGATTTGAAATCAATAGAAATGCTCCTTGTGTTTGTCCACGGTCAATTATTTTGGTCCTTCCTTGAAAAATGGCCATTAAATAAGGACCAAAATGATAAAAATACCCTCAATTTTTGTCAAATCATTTTATCCTCATTTAACAGAATTTTTCATAAAATAACCAAAATGATTAATGATGGATAAACTCAAGGACCACTTCTATTTATTTCAAATATTAAGGACCAAAATGAGAAGTTAGGCAAATCTCAGGGATCATTTTGGCTAAAAAACCTATTTTCAAATAAGATCAACAAAATGATAACCTTTGTCGAAATGAAAATAAGAGAAGCATATGGTTCTTTTCTTCACATTCAACCTAAAAACAAATCACTTTTCTTTCTCTGATAATTCTCTCAGAAGCAGGCAGTTCAAACCACCAATTACCATATTTAGTTTTTGTATCCGCAAATTTCATTTCTAGCTATACACTACAGGCAATTGGCTTCATTTCAAAGCATTGAAAGAGAAACACCAGTTTTTGTCAATTCTCAAATTTAATTATATAATTTCAGATAATGCAATCACCTCTCTTTCCTGAACCTCAACTATAGAATTTCAACTACTATTTGTGACAAGGCGATAATCTACTAAACTATTCTTAGGAGGAATATCCAAACTCAAGTGCAAGGAGACAAACACGCTGCTTTGAATTTTTAAGAAACAAAAAAGAGTAACCACATTTAAAAAAAAAATTCTAGATCTTTCTTTTTGCATACGTTTCATTTGCAGTATGTCCCTGTGATGTTATGATCCATTTTGTTCATTTCTCACAAAATGGCGTACTTTTGCAAAATGCCAGAAGAAATGGTGCTGCAGATCTTGTCATGGCCTCCTCCGAAATCTCTATTGCGATTCAAATGTGTTCGTAAATAGTGGTACAAATTCATCAGTAACCCTAGGTTTGTGGATGTGCACCTCTCCAAAATTCATTGGCAAACAAATTTTCATACACAACATGCATCCTTTTCAAGCGTTGCATCCTCAACGACACCAACGATGAATCGATGAAAATTTTGTTGTCACTTCTAGATCTTTGCAAAGACAACAATAGTGATGTCTATTACCTTCAAGATCTCAACCTCAATGTTCCAGTTTCTTTAGGGCTACAGCTTGAGTATTTGGACATTGCAGGCCATTGTCATGGAATTATTTGCCTGATAGATTACCCCGAATATGTTTTTCTATGCAATCCAAGCTTCTTCCAAAGTTGTGCCTTCGTCTCACTCCCCTGAAAGAAATAAACATATTGCAGTCCACAGGAGTAGCTGTGGGATTTGGATACGATCGAAAAACTAAAGATTGCAAAGTTGTGTGAGTTCAAACCCTTGGACAGAGATCAAAGTTGATATGCCTAGTACTGTGGTTTGGTCTCCTTCTTCCCAAATGTACTTCAAGGGTTTTTACTACTGGTTTGCCCTAGAGCTAGACAAGCAAACCCTAGATGAAAGCAAGAAAGTCATCCTTTCGTTCGAGATGGATGACGAATTATTTTATGACATATTCGTGCCATATAGTTGACAAGATACAAAAGAATGTTATGGAAGCCTTACAAAATGAGGATGAATCTGTTGGGGTGAGACCAAATTAGGTTAGGAATATAATTATGTTTCCTAGTTTGGTTATAATTCTTTTAATATTACTTGTATTACAAGTTGTATCTTATATTTAGCCTCCTCAAAGGAGAAGAATAACATAATACAATTCAAACCCTAAACACTTTTATCTTGGTACCAGAGCAGGTTTCAGCCTGTCTCTTTCTCTAAATCCTATACCCGTTCACTACCATCTTCAGTGCTTCTCTTTGTTGGCTGTGTAACAGCCATTGAAACCAAGCTCAGAAGTCTCGAAACAAGAGACCTCTGTTAAAAACCCCAAACCCAGGTCTTGAAATAAGAGACCAGACCCGTTACAACCCAAACCCAGAAAAGCAAAACAAAACAAAAAGCCAAAACATATAAACCTAAACTACCTAACCGTGTGTCTCGAAGCAAGAGACACCACCTATTGGAAAAACCAAAAACCAGAAATCTAAAGCAAAGATTGCTTCCATGGCGGACAACCAAACGTTGGTTCCAATCTCCAAGGAAAATGAGCACGGGCTGGCTGATTATGCAGCCCACAAGGAAATTGGACAGCAAGGTCTATATGGAATCCACAACCCAATTGAGCGGCAAGCATGTGAACCTGGAGCCCACAATCTAAATGGGCAGCAAACAATTGAAGATGTCGGCAGCAACTTGGGCATGGGCCACGTTAGCCCACCAGCAACGGCCCATCGGGAATTCAATTTAAAGCCTGCTAATTTGGGCTCACAACTATCACTCTTGAATTTAATTAATTCTCAATAGCAATCCAATGATCCAGGTAACACGTGCACAGCTTTAATTGCATCTATTGATTTTGACACAGGTTGAATTATTGACTCTTGAGCCACTGATCATATGACTTATGATCATACTTTATTTAACTCTACAACACCACCACCACGTGATAGTATTGTCACAGCTAATGGAGGTGTTGCCCCAGTTATAAGGGCGGGTACGATTGCACTTACTCCTACTCTCTCCTTACACAACTACTTACTTGTTCCCACACTCTCTAGCCATTTGTTATCTGTGGGACAAGTCACCGAGCAATTAGACTGTGTTGTGCAAATTTTTCGTCTTTCTGTTTACTTCAGGATATCCGAACTCAGGAGATCATTGGGCATGGTACTAAGAGAAGGGGGTTTGTACTATCTTGATGATGTTGCAAAGGGCCGTGTTCATCAAGTTCAAGGTCGTGATGGTGGGAAGTTGAAGACCATTCAGTTGTGGCATCGTTGTCTTGGTCATGCTTCATTCGGTTATTTGCAAAAATTACTTCCGTCATTATTTGGTAATATTTCAGATTCTTCATTAAAGTGTAATGTTTGTACATTAGCCAAAAGTCATCGAGCTTCTTATCCCCCGAGTTTGAATAGAAGAATAATTCCTTTTGAGCTAATTCATTATGATGTGTGGGGGCCATCTCTGGTTACTACTCAGCATGGTGTGCGTTGGTTTGTAACATTTGTTAATGACTACACCGTAATGACTTGGTTGTACCTAATGAAAAATAAAAGTGATGTGGGTAGTATCTTCAGAAGTTTTTATCACATGGTTTGTACTCAATATTCACTCCTTATTAAAGTGCTTCGATCAGACAACGGTGATGAGTATCTTAATTAGGAACTTTCTCAGTTTTTTACGGAAAAAGGCATTCTCCATGAAACTTCGTGCCCTCAGACCCCACAACAAAATGGAGTCGCCAAACTAAAAAATCGGCACATACTTGAGATTACCCGTGCCCTTCTTAATGGTAGTTGTGCACCCAAGACATACTGGGTTGATGCAGTCACCTATGCTATTTATCTCATGAATTGAATGCCATCGCGTGTTCTCTCTTTTAAAACACCATTGGTTGTGCTTGCTGATCATGCTTTGCTCTCCTCCACCCTTCATCTCGAACCCCGAGTTTTTGGTTGTGTGGCATATGTCCATCTTCATAAAAATCAACGAAGCAAACTTGATCCATGTGTCGTATGGTGTGTTTTCATTGGATTCAGTCCACAACATAAGGGTTACCGTTGTTATCATCCACCTACCCGACATGTCTACGTCATTATGGACGTTACCTTTTCTGAAGATGAATTATTTTTTCTTCCCAGCCATACTCCTCAGGGGGAGATAACCGTAGGTGAAGATTATGGCTGGTTTGATATCCCTACTGGTTTAAGTATTGACTGCCCAAATGATGGCCCAAGGCATAGGCTGGATCTGGAGGATAATGAAGGCCCAAGACACGGGCTACATCTGGAGGATAATGAAGGCCCAAGACACGGGTTGGAATTAGAAGATGAGGATAATGAACGTGGGCCTGCAAATATACCACAAGACCGAGATGGAACAGCGCCTAGTGGGCCACTTGCTACTAACAACCCATGTTGGCCGTCTCTTGCACCAGCCGACAACCAAACTGGGCTTGGGCTCTCTCTTGTGTCTGCCAATAACCCAAATGGGTTTCCTGCTGCATTGAATTGCCCAAATGGGCCATCTGATATCTGTCTGAGTAACAACTCCAGTAAAAACCCCTCTCAAACTTTTCCAGTGTCAGTCTATGATCCAACAGATATTCCCGAGGTAAGTACTCACTCAGAAATTATTGAACCATCTTATATGTTGCCTCCTCGACAAAATCGAGGAAAGCCACCAGACAGGTACTCTCCAGAAGGAAAGGTGCGGTATTCCATTTGAAACTATGTCTCTACTCATCGACTTTCACCAAAATATTGTGTATTTGTTCAGCAAATGGAAACCATCAAAATACCCACCAGAGTGGAGGAAGCTTTGAAAGATTCGAAATGGACAGAAGCAATGCAAGTTGAAATGGAAGCACTACAAAAGAGTAATACATAGAGTGTAGTCCCACTTCCTAAAGGAAAAAAATTAGTGGGGTGCAAGTGGGTGTTCACTATTAAACATAAGGCAGATGGAACAATTGATAGATACAAGGCGAGGCTAGTGGCCAAAGGTTTTACCCAAACCTTTGGGGTTGATTATCAGGAGACTTTTGCTCATGTTGCAAAGATGAATACCATTAGAGTTTTATTATCTCTTGCTGCGAACCATGATTGGCCTCTGAGACAGTTTGATGTTAAAAATGCTTTTCTACATAGTGATTTAGAGGAAGAGGTGTACATGGATATTCCACCAGGTTATGGCGCTGCGAACTCCAGTGGGAAAATGTGTAGACTTCAGAAGGCGCTGTATGGCCTTAAACAGTCACCCAGAGCGTGGTTTGGGTTATTCACCCAGGCGATGAAGAAGTATGGGTATCGACAGGGAAACACAAACCATACGTTGTTTATCAAATGTAAGGATGGCAAGGTAACTCTGCTTATCATATATGTAGATGATATGATTGTCACATGTGATGATACAATGGAAATTAAACGTCTGCAAGGGCATTTGTCTTCTGAGTTTGAGATGAAAGATCTTGGAGGACTTAAATATTTCTTGGGAACTGAAATGGCTAGGTCTCAGGAAGGAATATACTTATCTCAGAGAAAGTATGTATTGGATCTTTTGTCTGAGACTGGTATGTTGGGGTGTAAACCAGTGGATACACCTATTGTGCAGAATCATCATCTAGGAATTTATCAAGATCAAGTCCCAGTTAATAAGGAAAGGTATCAAAGATTGGTAGGGCGGTTGATTTACTTATCGCTTACAAGGCCAGATATTGCTTACGCAGTAAGTGTGGTGAGTCAATTTATGCATGCTCCTAGTGAAGATCATATGGCAGCAGTAATGCAGATTTTGAGTTACTTAAAATAAGCTCCAGGAAAAGGGTTGATGTATAGAAAGCATGGGCATTTGGAGGTGAAAGGGTATACCGATGCAGATTGGGCTGAAAATATTACTGATCGGCGGTCTACATCGGGATATTTCACATTTGTAGCTGGTAATCTTGTGACATGGAGAAGTAAGAAGCAAAATGTGGTGGCAAGGTCTTTGGCCGAGGTTGAGTACAGAGGAATGGCACATGGTATTTGTGAGCTTCTATGGTTTCAGATTCTACTCACTGAGATAGGGTTTAAACCAAAAGGTTCTATGTTATTGTACTGTGATAATCAAGCAGCACGGGAGATAGCTAACAATCCGGTGCAGCATGATAGGACCAAGCATGTTGAGGTGGATAGACATTTTATCAAAGAAAAGTTGGATGTTAAGTTGGTTAACATTCCATTCGTGAAGACAGAAGAGCAGTTGGCAAATATTCTAACTCATGTAGTTTCTGCAAGAAGGTTTCAAGACTCACTCGACAAGTTAGGCCTAGGTGATCTCTATGCACCAACTTGAAGGGGAATGTTGGCGTGAGACCAAATTAGATTAGGAATATAATTATGTTTCCTAGTTTGGTTATAATTCTTTTAATATTACTTGTATTACAAGTTGTATCTTATATTTAGCCTCCTAAAAGGAGAATAATAACATAATACAATTCAAATCCTAAACACATTTATCTGAATCTGCTTCTTAGGGTTGCCACAGATGAACGTGTAGTTTCCGACAATTTCGATACCAAAATGCTTAAAGAACTTCATAATCGTGGTGTGCTTTTAATGTTCTAAAAATCGGCCTAGGCGCCGCCTAGGCATTAGGCGCTGGAGTGCCGCCGAGATTTTTGCCAAATCGTTCATCAAATCGAGTAGGAGTTAGTCGGCCGCCTAGGCGCTGTCTAGGCGGTCTAGGCGGTGGTAGGCGGCTGTCTAGGCGGCCTTGTCGGAGCCTTGGCGGTTCAATGTTTTGCGCCGATCTGACGAGAAGAGAACACTGGAAATATCGACCATACGCATAAACCCCACTTAATCGTTGAAAGAACCCATCTCTGATTTCTTCAAAAAACTGCTGTTTGAGCAACGAGCCACGCCAATGCTATTTGATCGTTGGGATTTTCAGAACTTTTTAGGTTTTTAGGATGAAAATTGGGGGTTTGGAGTACTCGTGTAGGTGGTGGGAGAAAGGCTAGATGCTGAGAGGGAGAAGAGAAAAACAAGCAGCATCTGTTTCTCGATGAAATCAATTTGATTGGCAGAGTTATCTGCACGATTTGGAGTAAGCTTGTGGAGTGATGGAAATGAGGTTTCAAATAACCAAAGAGAGACAGAGGTTCTGCATTTGATTATGGAACCGAGGTTTCTAATAAGTTAATAATAAAAGAGAGAGAGGTTTTGCATTTGGTTACTTTTTTCAAAAGCTTGGGTAATGTCAAAGAGCAGAGGTGAGGTGGACATTTTGATAGTTTTAAAAATGAAAACCATGGACTGTGATGGTTTATTCATGAAAACCACCCATTATGTGAAGGAAGGTGGATGGGTGATGTGAAAGAAGGTTGACGGTTTGATGGTTTTAACCATGAAAACCACCCAGTATGTGGGCTTTTTATATTTTTAAAAGTTAAAGATATATATATATATATATATATATATGTATATATGTATATGTGTGTGTGTGTGTGTATATATATATATATTGTGTGTGTGTGTGTGTATATAAATCTTATATAAATTATAAATTATTTAGATAATATTTTTTTTTTTCCTAGGCAAGCATATCATATATGTACATAAAACATTCACATATGTATGTTATTCTATAAGAAATAGCATATTAGTCAATAATTATTTACATTTGATATAGTAAATTTAATTAATTCATAAAATATATAAGAAATTTACCTAAATCCGCCTAGACCGCCTAGGCGCCCGCCTAGAACCTGCCTAGCCGGCCGACTAGCCCCTAGCGTTTTTTAGAACCTTGGCTTTTAGAACGTTTTGAAGCTTTTGTTTATATGTGTAGTCTCATTTTAGTATAACTATTTCACATATCAATTTTAATGCCGTAAACGAAACCACTTAAATATCAACAAACATATGATGAGAGTTGCTGGAGTGTTGGGCGCTGTTCTGTTATGCGTTATTCATAGTGCTACCGTAGAAAATACTTTATTTGAAGATGGTGATGGTGCAAATACATTCCGTGCTTTTAACCCAACTCAAGATGAAGAAACTTATTCAATGGGAAGATTTCGTGAGACTCTGCTTGGCAAATGGGTCGATTATTCGGGGCGTTTTGTGATTGTCGTAGGTCCCTCACTTTCATTACATTGATGTGGATTGCCTCGCGAAATAGCAATAGAGCTTTTCCAAACATTTGTAATTCATGGTTTAATTAGACAATACTTTGCTTCAAATATAGGGAATCATATATACGGGTCATTATAATCTCATACTTCCTACGATTCTCCATGATAATTCTGATGTTTTTTTAGTGACAAAGAGACGAAGAAATAGATTCATCATTCCATTCCACTCTTAATGCACTTGCCACAGAACTCCCTTCCATGATCAGACCTTACTACCTTAATTGATTTTTCCAATTGTTTTTCAACCTCAATTTTGAAAATTTTAGAACTTGAGATTTTTCAGAAATTGTTACCATTAAGCTTCTCAATATTCACAAGGTTCAACGTGTTAAAACCTGCCTAACATTATCACTACTAGAATTTTGGCTACTAAACACCCTTCCCATTGGTGTGGATTAGGAAGAATGGGCACCAACTTAGGTGGCAACTATCAATTGCCACCATGCAGGCCTGAATGGCAATACATGGCCTATGTAAACATCTCCATTGTGACAAGAAAGACCATTCCCACATTGGTGTGCAAATGAATGGTACAAGTCTCAATATATTCGATCTTTTTTGTTTGCTATTATTATAAATAATATAATATTGTGTCCATCGGTGTCCAAATGAACAATACTTGGCTCCTGACAATTCAGCAGCCATTCCTGCTTACACCCAATTTGGGGTGGACATGTGTCCAAGTTTTGATTAAAAAAATCAAAACTTGAACACGTGTCCACCCGGAATTAGGCGTAAGCAGGAGCTCCTACTAATCAAAACTTGGACACGTGTTCATCCGGAATTAAGTGTAAGCAGGAGCTTCTGCTGAAATGTTCAGCGGCCAGGTATTTTTCTGTCCAAATTGCAAATTTTCGTTTGAAAAAAAAGAGTCCGTTAAGCGTCCCCTCAGTTGTCTAATCCTAATCATTAATGTCACATACTTTGGGTAAAATTTTCTCTTTTGTCTTTGCAATCAAGTCCGCCAAAAAACTCATCCTCCAATTCCAGAATATACTCCATCTTCATCTTCCTGGTAGCGTTCTTCGACAATCTACAAAGCACGTTGCAAACTTGTAAGATAATAACATGTTAATTATACAAAGTTGAAACAATAACCCTCTGATTAAACTCTTCTCTCATCTCTGACCAGATCGGTTATTAATCATCATCTTCTTCGTTCTTCGTTCTACCACACCATAAAACGTTAACAACGGATAAATACCACAAATAAACATGATAAATTACTACCAAGAGCAACGAAAATGAAGTTTTTAATCAGCATAAGAAAACGAAAGTGAAGATTTAGGAAAGGAGAATAGTTATACCTCTCTGTTTGTCCTCCTCATTGCAAAACCTTGTTGTACCCAAGCCTCGTCACTGCACAATAACAATCCATCACATGAATTAACAAAAAATTGCATGCGGAGACAATTATTAACAACAATAACAAAAAAATTCAAGACTCTAATTCATGAAGACCCATGCGAGATCTGAAAATATACAATTCAGATCTCAAACAATATGAACCCAAATCAATCAGATCTATGGCGGTTTGGAAAAACCCAGATGGTGGCACGGTGAGCTCTAGAGGTGGAGAGCCAAAACGTCGGATCGAAAAATTCTAGCCGTCGGACGGATCGATGAAATCTGAACAAAATTTCAACAAATTTGATCACCTTTAGGCAAGAAAACTTCACATAACTATCATGATCATCATCACTCACTATACATCAGAATATCAGCAATCCCAGTAAACAATTTATTTAGAAATATTTTTACTTGTTAACCTTACATACTTCTTTATTAAGTGTTCATAATGATACTTGAATCAAGAGATTAGTCCATACACTTCGGTGTAATCAACTAATTAATCGTAATGCATCGGCAGTGCTTAATACTTACAAAGAAAGCTAAAATATAAGCGAATGTTTAACCGGTATCTGTATAACTCTAGATGGTTACTTATGCAAATAGCCCCCTCTTGGTACTCCAGAGTGCAAGTCCGAGCAGGGTGCTCAGGTGTACCTCTGTGATCAATGCAGGCTTCAAAATTGGAAAATAATATGACCACATTCAGTGACAATCAAATGACATGTAACAAATCAAAGAGTAGAACAATGTATCCAATTTCTTCCTCAGTAACAGAGATTAGAGAGACGTACCAAGTTCAAACACACCCCTCTCCAACGGTTCTTCTCTGAAATGCTCTATGATGGAAGAATAAAAAACCAAACCAAGAGATCGGAGAAATCAACAGATAAAACATTTTCTTTTTCCTATCATTTCAGTTTCTCAGGAACCAAATAGACAATCAATGAACCTCCTACTCAAAAACTCAAATTAAAAAATCCTAATTAGACAATGTCAAAATCAAATATGCAGATATTCAAATTGAACCGTAATGAGGTGTACATGATGAAATCTAATCAGATTCAAACTTTTTTTTTTTAATGGATTCCTGTCAAACGAAACAATTTGAGTATAGGGAAAAAAAAACCATGAAGCCGTACAGCCAGAAAAAGACCCAGAAATCACAAAAAAAAGAATAACACAATTCTCGAAATCAGAAAGGAAGAACAACCCAATTGATAAATTGATGAAATTTTGCAGAATATTCAATTCCAACTCAAAAGAAACAGAGTGTGTGTCATAAATTATAAACACCCAAAAAATATATGACCTTTCATAACTAATTAAAAGCTTACTCAAGTAGGAACATACTCAAAGTAAAGAATTTCTCAATACATACCTGTCAATTCACAAACCACAAATAACCTGGAATTTCGAATTGATAAACTGGCAGAGGAAAAGTTTTGCATCAGGTAATGAAATATTATCAGATTGAAAATATTTGACTGTCTTCTTGGTAACCAAAGGAGGGCAAAGCCCCGATCAAAAAGTACAAAGGCTAAAAGGCCAAGGCAACCATCCAAGGGATATACCAATTAGAATCAACCATGGACTTAGCAACCCTTTTAAACCCAATTAAAATTCTTCATAATTTCTTTCCAACCACACATGTAACAGACGCATTTTTTAGAAAGTACTAGCAATGGTGCCCGCGCGATGCTACGGGTTTTAAAATTGTATAAAATATGAAGAAAGTTCTAGATACATATGATATGCAATACTATTTACATGTAGAAATGATGTGTATGTATATACTATTTACACACAAAAATTTGGTAGATAGTCCATATATCCTCATGAAATATGCAGATAACCAGCCTATTTTACCCAATCATAACCAAACTGTGTAGTTGCAGTTGACTTTAAGTCGTCAATGGAACAAAATACCTGAAGTCGAAGATAAACCTGGTAGATGTAGAAATCTTCAAGTCCTAAATAGAGTGGCCCTGCTTTTTGCAACAAAACAATTCTTTTATTACAGAAAATTACAGGAAAAACATAAAAGTGGAAACAAAATTAAGTCAAATCATTAGGGTACCAGAATTTTCCTTAACCATACACAAATAAAATTTAAATTTTAAAAAAAAAGAAAACAGTCTCAAATACACGGAGATTGAAAACTCATTAAACAATTTATTAAGCATATATAAGGTCACCCAGCATATAATCTTATTTACTCACACCATTTTAATTTATCAAATTGATTATTTAATACTATCATGCTAAACAATTGTTCTGACAATACCTTCTCATCCCAGTACAGTAAACCAAAAATTCTTCAATCTCTTGCATGTCCATTTCAGTTCTTAAAACCGAAAGAAATATCCAACACATTGATATGTCATCGTGGTTTCCAATTGAATCATGAATTCCCGAATGTAAATGGTACCTTGAGTATAAGAAAACCCAGAAAAGGAAAATTAAATCCCTCACAAATGGTGCAAGAAAATATGAGAAACCTATATTAGTCCCAACGGTAAGAGTTCTCATCAAAGTAGATAATCCACACGCTAAATCACCAATTGAATATGAAGATGATCACTAAGAAGAAATCCCTAAAACCCAATATTTTATTAGAGTTGAAAATCGAAATTAAGCCAAAACGGAACCTTCACTACCCAATTAAGCTAATAATCAAAAACCACCTCTAGATGACTGCCATTGATTCAAGGGAGCTTTAATGAAAAAGGCTTGGACCAAGGTTATTTTAACCAAAAACCAACCTAAGATATTGTTTAATCAAAAGCTCCTCAAATTTAATCATAAGGACAAAGACCATAAATTATACACGGGCTGGTTTACAAAGCCCAACACGCTCAAATATAACTTTCCATAATTGCCCCTAACGGAACAAAACTTAGCCCGTTAAAAACTTCAACATATCTACAACCGTTAAAAACTTCAACATATCTACAATCCTGCCCTACGTTCTGACCGGCTGCCATAAATGCAAAACCATTAATTCAAGCCATAACTTCCATTTCGATGTTCTGTTTCGCAAAACACAGGGCTCCTTTCAAATGCCAAAAATCTACTAAAAAAAGTTCAAATTCAACTTCAAGAAAAGAGAAATTTCCAGAACCAATTGTTCATCCATGACATAAGAAGATTGGCTCAACAATGAGGGACCACGTTGCGAGGCTGCTGGTAGTTAAGCATTTTAGCTTTCGTTAAGAGAGTCATATTACATGTGTTCGATCCACCGTTCGTTTAGCTGTTGATGAACTTTGGCGAACAAAATCGCATAACAATAGAGATGAAGAAGAAGAGTTTCTCTCTCTTCATTCCCACCCCACGTAATCTCACTCTTTCATATGTAATTTTCTATTAAATTACTTTCCACTGAAATTGGTACAGCTAGCATCCCAGTGCTCAACTTGGAATTTGGTGTCGCCCATCCCTCTCTAATTGATGGTGAAGTGGATGGCCTTCTCGTGTTCTTCTCCAGCGTGAGAAGAGGAGGAGGAGGAGGAGGAGGAGAGAGAGAGAGAGAGAGAGAGAGAGAGAGAGAGAGAGAGAGGGGTAATAGATAGGCGAGGGGAAGAGATGAATGGGTGTGGGTGGGGCGAAAGGTTCCAGAATTTGGGTTGTTTGTTTGTTTTTTATTTATTTATCTTTTGTTAATTTAGTTTTATTTATAGTTTGGAGAATAAGATTTAAGGATTTAAATATGATTTTCAAGGTGTCATGTGGTTAGGTGAAATGTGGATTCTTATGATGTAGTTCTAGAAATAGTGTGGATTCTTTTGTTGTAATTCTAAAAATAGTTTAGATTATATCAGTAATCTTAAGCTCAATTGGTTAAGATTTCAGAAAAAAATGTACTTTCTCTCCCTAATTCCCAAAGTCCCAAGTAACTTCAAATAAACACAAACCAATCCCATCATTATTAATATTATTAATAATATATGGATGCGATAGCACTAAACACTAACTATTTTTTAAACAGAACACGGGTACTTTCACTATTTATTACTGAACACTGACCATTTCTAGAAGTGAACACGGGTACTATAACTATTTCTTAAACTGAACACTAGTACTGTCACTATTTCTTAATTAAACACTGATTATTTCTTAAACTGAACACTGACTATTTCTATAATTGAACACAAGTATTATCATTATTTCTTAAACTGAACACTGGTACTATCACTATTTCTTAAATTGAATATTGACTATTTCGTAAACTGAACATTGACTATTTCGTAAACTGAACTGACTATTTCTTAAACTGAACACTAGTAGTATCACTATTTCTTAAATTAAACACTGATTATTTCTTAAACTGAACACTGACTATTTCTATAATTGAACACAAGTATTATCATTATTTCTTAAATTGAACACTGGTACTATCACTATTTCTTAAACTGAACATTGACTATTTCATAAACTGAACATTGACTATTTCGTAAACTGAATCGACTATTTCTTAAACTGAAATGACTATTTCTTAAACTGAACACTAGTACTATCACTATTTCTTAAATTAAACACTGATTATTTCTTAAACTAAACACTGACTATTTCTATAACTGAACACGAGTATTATCATTATTTCTTAAACTGAACGCTAGTACTATCACTATTTCTTAAACTGAATACTGACTATTTCGTAAACTGAACATTGACTATTTTGTAAACTGAACCGACTATTTCTTAAACTGAATTGACTATTTCTTAAACTGAACACTGATTATTTTTTAAACAGAACACTAACACGTGTATTATCATTATTTCTTAGATTGAACACTGGTACTATCACTATTTCATAAATTGAATATTGACTATTTCATAAACTGAATTTTGACTATTTCTTAAATTAAATATTGACTATTTCTTAAATTGAATAGTGATACTACCACTATTTCTTAAATTGAACATGAACTATTTCTAGAACTGAACGCGGGTATTATCACTAATTCTTAAACTAAACACTGATACTATCACTATTTATTAAACTGAACATTAACTATTTCTTAAAATTGAACGCCTACTATTTACCTTTCTTCCGCTTCTTCTCTAGTCTCATGCTCCAACTCAAATCTAGAACAAGAACACACACATATATATATGTAACTAAAATTTCCCTTAATTATGATCATGGCAAATTGTGATATAATTTTTTGGGGGACTTTGAATTCCTTGTTTCTTTTTATTTCTTGGTTTGGCATGTTCACTAGTAAGTAGATCCCACTAAACATCCAAACCCATCTCTCTTTTTTTCAGTTCTTTAATTTATGCAAAGTTAAGACAACCAGCTTGCAACAATGTTATAAAAATTGGGGAACTAGACCTTACACATTAACCAAAGGGCCAAATTACTGTAAAAATTCGACACAGGGAACAAGATAGTGTTGTCAAATGCCAATTAAAAAATTACAACTTGAATTTTGGACCGAGTGTGAGTGGAATTCCAGATTTCCAAAGGGGAGGGGACAGAAGGAACACAGTTCAAGAACTTGAAATCAAATTGGTAATTTGATACAACGTGTGTCATTCCCTTCTTTCTCCTCCTCAGCAATGTCGCTTCTTTAAAGGCCACAAATCTCTGTCCACGCACACGAAGGCCCCGGTAGTGTCGAAGACCATATGGGAATAGCAGCCAAGTCCCACCACTTGGAGTGGTCTATTGGTATCCCAAACGGCTTGGGAAGATCTGGTAGCATACGGAAGAAACCCGAGGTCATCATCAGGATGCTCTGCATGCACAACCATTTAATTGAGGATACACCAGGAAGGATATACACGATGGGAAAGACAAGAGGAAGCTTATCAAGCATTTGAGTGTATCTCATTACCATGAATCCAGCTCCTGTTACAATACCCATTAGGAAATTGGGAACCAGAGAAGCTACAACCATCATGAGGCTCTATACACATAATGCGAAAACTCCGGTCGAAATTTCACCTAATAAGAGTGTTTGCAACCAAGAATGGGAATGAAGAGAGTAAGTTGCAAATGATGAACACCGAAACTCCATAATATCCATCCTTGTAGACCACCTGGGAATATTTACCATCCTTGTATCTTGAACTGGCAGGAGTTTGCCACAATAGTCATCAGATTGTCAAGCTCAGTAGCAAATAGTTCACCGGCCCTTTTGTTCATGTCGACATCGGCCTTCTTACAGATGATGTTGGCGAAACGTCTACCGATACCCTTGATGGAGGTAAGGGCGAAACATGATCTTTTGATTTCCATCCACGTTGGTATTCAACACACACAGAGTATGCTGGAACTCCTCATCTGCGAATTGCGATGAGAGATATGGCTGCAACCTTAGGGTTTGACGGCTCTTTGCTCTCTGTAACTCTGCGTGCGTGTGTGTGAGTTGCTGTGAGGGGCAAAACTGGAAACTCATTGTTTGGGCCATTATAATTGGACTAATTTAATATTGGGTTTTGTCCTAACCATTAAATAAAGTTAGTACATAGTTTTTGGTTAACATTCAAAGTTTTCAAGCCCTTATCATTAATTTTCCTTTGATTCAATGCAAAGAGAGCTCCAGCTGCTTCATATTGTTATGAAATTAGAGAGAGGGTGTGAGAGATCAATTGAGGACGAAGGTCGAATGCCGAAGTGAGACTCAACGTGTCTCTTCTCTGCATATAAAAAATGCCGCACAATTATGCAACTGACTTTGTAGACTTATAAACATCACAATTATAAATTTTGAAACTGATATAAATTGAACAGACTATACAAAAAGCATAAACAAATTCAGCATATGAACACCAAAACTTACCAAACTCATGTGCTTGCTTGAAGCTGCTTTTAGTCATTTTTCTACAATTGACTGCATAAAAAGGACCAAACTATTTATATAATTTGCTATAATACCCAAAAATTAAGTTAAATTAAAAATTGAGTGGAACCCACGACCAAATTGTAAAATTCAAGAAAACATCCAAACCCCAGAGAAAAAAAAACAAATTCTTTTAGAAAAATCAAAGAAATTCAATCAATTTAGTACCTAATTCCTTGGATGCCTTGAATAAATATAACATTCCCAAGATAAATAATTAACTGTCCAATATTATATTTTTCCTTTTTCTTTCTTCTTATTCTCGGGAAAGAAACCCAAAAACAAATAATTGAAGAAACAGAAAATATTGGGGAGGAGTGACATACAATCTGCTGAGTTCTTCTTCGCTCAACGACAAACCTCAGAGAAAATAAAACCTCTTAAACAGCAAAATCCAATCAGCCTTTGCTCGAAAGAAAAATCAAGCAAACATTCAAACCATTATGCAATATTGCCAGAAATAACTAAAAATATTCATTCAAGTTCAAACTTTTCCACAGTAAAATACACATGCACAGGGTCAAGAGTCGGAGACAATGGGATGGATGGAAGAGAGAGAAGAGAAGCGAGAAACGTAGAGGGGCTTCCCCGATCAGAATTTATCCCAATCAACAAACAAAACCCAGATTTCAAAAATCAAAATCAGAAAAAATTCTAACAAATAAAAGAGAACCCAGAAACCAAACCCATCAATCTTTCCTAAAATCGGAGAACTCACAAGGAAACCCAAGCTTTTTCTGGGTTTCAAAATTTTCTTCGAATCCGAACGAGATTCCGCTGCGAGAGGGAAGGCTAAGTTTCTGAGATGTTTTCGTTTTTAAGATCGGGAAGGCGAGCCATTCACGATATTGTATGATTTCGATTTGAGGTTGACGATTGGAACGATCTGGATGAATTTTGGTTTCGGGATTGTAGGGTTCATTTGGATGAACGTGGGTTTTTGTTTCACACATGTAACCCAGGCAAAAATGAAATTATACACACCAAGCAGGGGTAAATTCGTCATTTCACTGTTAATGAACAATGTGCTCTCTCACATGATGAATAGTTCTTTTTCTGCTAAGTTTTTTTTTTTTTTTTTTTTTCTGAAAAACCGGATATTATTCCAGGGCTGGCAAAGCCCAAGTACAAGGCCAACAAAGTTACAAGAAGCATACAAACTTACAAACTAAACAACCAAAGGTCCAGACCAAAGTATATTGACAAGCAAAATGGACCAGCTAAACAAACCAAAGCCCAACCAACTGCGTGGGCCCAAAACAAAAAGGAAACCCGAGAATGCAGCAGCAGCCCCCGCCGCAACAGTCGATCAAGAGTTGCCCAAATCCACGCCTCCAACCAAACGCCAACTCGTCGATCATCGCATCTAACCCCAAGCATCACCTGGGATGCAGCCAGCATCGAAGAAATCAAGCAACCAGAAAAGGAATTCCGGCTACCTGAGGAAAGAAGCCCGGGCAAAGCCACGAGCAACACCGCTATCAAAGTCAGACAAAGAGAAGGTGTTGGTGTAAGGAACACCCGAGCCTGTGCAAGCACCAAAGCTTTACACACCTTCTCAGAAGAACAAGACTGCAGATTGGAGCAAGGATGACCAAGGATGAGGGATGTCAGTAGGAGAAGAAGAAAATAGCAAAATGAAACATTGAGCATGGGGAAACCACTACCAAAAAGAGAAAGAGGAAACAAGAAAAGGAAGGGAAGAGCGGGTAACCAACCCCAACCGAGGCTAAGGTCGACACCCCCAAAGCTGCACAAAATCGAAACCCTCAGATAAGCACTGAGAATAACTCTCACAAAGAGAGAGAGAGGCTTTCACAAATGAGAGAGATTATTTTTTGCTGAGTTTTAGTATGTAGTAATTTCTACAATAGAAAATTGAGCCAAAGTGGGAGGATCCCGTGTTGGCTTAAAGTAAAACTGAACCAAAGTGGGAATAATTCAATGGACAACTAAAACTTAGGGGTAAATTACATAATACCCCCTCAGGTTTGAGGTCTATTACAACCTCATACAACATCTTCAAACCATTTCACTTTCATACCTCATGTACTATTTTATTTCAATATAATACATCTATTACATTTTCCATCCATTTGTCCGTTAAGAGCTAACGTGGTTGTCACATGGCAAAAAAATAATTTTTTATGCATTTAAAATATTATAATAATTTACCCTATTAAAAATATAAAAAAAAAATTGAAAACCCATTCCCCCGACCACCTCCCTCTCCTTCACTCTCTTCACCTCCCCTCCCATCTACCTTGGAGGCTGCTTCTTCTTCTTCTTCCCATAAAGCAAAACCCTCCATGCAAAAATTGAACCCCCAAAAATGGGTTCAATTCCGAAACTACCCCTCATTCTCCTTGCCGCCTTCACCAAGTTATCTGAATCTAACCTGGTCCCCAAACTCCTCTCCCTCCAATCTCGATCCAGTTATGGGGTGATCTGCCTCGACGACTGCTCCCTCGCCAAATTCCTCGCCGTCGTCAAAACCCTGCGAGCCTACTAGGTCCTCGTCTTTTTCAATGCTGCAAAGCTCCACAACAAGTCGGAGCTCCACCTCATGGAGCTCTGCAAAGAGTTCGCCGTTGTTGCCTCCTCCTTCATCGAGAATAACCAGGACTCGATTTGTTTGAAGGTACTGATTTTATTAGCAATCCATTAGGGTTTAATTCAAATGGATTTTGGTTTTTTGCTTTGAAAAAGAATATAGTAGAGTTATGGAGGTTTAGAAAGAGATGAAGAGAACTGAGAAGGAAGAAGATGGAATTGCAGAAGTCATAGTGGTGCGGCAATTGGACGGGAAGGAAGAGATGGGTAGGGGGTGGGATGGGATGGGGGTTTAGGTTGCAGGGAAGGATTTCTAGGTTTTTTTGTTTTAAATAGGGCAAATTATTATAATATTTTAAATGCATAAAAAAAAAAAAAATTTGCCACGTGGCAGCGACGTCAGCTCTTAACGGACCAATGGATAGAAAATGTAACGGATGTATTATATTGAAATAAAATAATACTTGAGGTATGAAAGTGAAATGTTTTGAAGATATTGTATGAGGTTGTAATAGACCTCAAACCTGAGGGGGTATTATGTAATTTACCCAAAACTTAGATGCTCTAATTTACAATCTAAGCTAATTGGAGGGTGTAGAGTAAGAATATCACCTTCGCTGGAACCATAAATAGTCAAAAAGGCCTGAAATTGGTCAGAAAAAAACTCAGGATCCCCCTAAATTTGAACTCAAACAAACAATCTAAGGTTGTTCAATTGAAAATCAAATCAAAGTGCTTCTCATTTAATTAGACTGGTGTATCTCATTACTTGATCTTTGTTCTTCCTTTTGATACAGAGATGCTTAAGATAAAAGATGTCATGTTTGAACAAAAATGATTGAATGATATGTAATCATGCATTGTTAGAAAAACTCACAAATTGCCCCTGAGTTTTGATCATGACTCACCAGGAAAAGACTATCCTCATTCTACTTTAGTCTTTTCCCCCTTATATCCTGCTCTGAATTTACTGAATGGTTTTTCAAAATCCAATGATCAAATTCACGAAATATTCAATTTCACAAAAAAATTAAGCTAATTAGAAAATGGCAAATTGCAAGATTTTTTGTGAAATTTGGAAAGTGAGGATGAAAAGACCAAATTCGGAGGTTGTGTCTTTTCTCTCGGAAAGTAAAGAACCTCCCCTGGAGGCATATGCATCCACTCTTCATAACATAACTATTTAAATACAACAGGCTTATTCTAAAACCAAACAGCACATCCCCTAAAACCAAACCAAGAAACTTTCTTTCATTACTGTGTTAGTATGCTCTATGACCCCAAGGTTCTAAAAAATGCTAGGTGCTAGTCAGGCGGCGAGCTGGAGCCTAGCGCCTAAGCTGAGGCCTAGACGGATTTTCGTAAATTTGTTATATCTATATCTTCTATATATATAAAGCCACAAGGCAAAAACGGTGAAACATTCCGAAACCCCTAAAATACCCCTTTGTTTTCTTCACAATCAAACTCAAAAAAAATCCAAAATCGAGGACAAACTGGTAAAAAAAAATACTATAACTGAAAAAGAGATAAAAGCATCAAAATGGAGAGTTCAACAAGCTCCGCGAACGTGGGATTCAACAATCTCCACGTTCTGCAAACTACCAACACCATCTCCACTAACTTTCCAAGCAGTTTTCTCCACAACCATTGACACAAACACGTTCAGATTTCAAACTGCTATTTGGAAACACAGAGAGAGACATGCGATGCTATTTGAATTAATTTGGTGAGATTCTTGACTCAAAAGGTTTTTGCCAACCATTCATATCCATCTTCTGTGAAATCTTGGTGCTTTTTATTTCAGTTTTCTTATTCTTTCTCTCTCCTTTTTGTTATAGGGGCTCCAAAGTTCAAAGGTTTGAGTAACTTTGGGTAAATCTCAATCTAAATTTACCTTTTCAGGTTTTAGGTTTTTTTTTTATGGTTTATCTTTTAGGTGATGAATTTGATGCGCTCTGATAGGGATATTTACTACCTGCAAAAGTAGGAATAAAAACACTTAAAAATACTTGCAAGAGTACAAGGTTGTCGTAGTATAGCAGCTCAAGTAAGGTCGTTTTCCACATGGATTGAATGAATAATTTGTATTTATACTAATCCTTAGCTAATTAGTTAGAACAAAGTTGTGGAAATGATGATTTTGGAATCTAAAATAATAAAAACGAATTTAAATTAAAAACAATTAAATAAATTAACTAGAGAACAATTTAAAGAAAATCAATTTGTAAAAGCACTAGGGTTCAGCCATCACCGTTACACTCCTATGCAATTCTACTAATTACTTATGAATTTCCACATACATGCTTTGAAGGTTAGGTTTTCCTAATACATATTTTCCTCGTGATGTTCAAGCGAAAATGTATATCTAACATGCAATCCGTCTGTGATGATCAGATCAAATATAAACATGCAAGACTCATTAAGCTTTGTGAAAACCCTTTGAAAAACCATGCAACCCTTAAGAGCATGATGTTCGCCTTAACTGAACTTACAATTACTAATTACAAGAAGCCCTCCTCAATTTCAAGGTGATGTTCCAACAGAAATTGCATCAAATTACTTATCTAAAAACCCTAATGGTCGCGAATCACTAAGACAATTAAATAGTTTAATCGCAGTGATTAATAATTCAAAGCAAGCATGCATCCATTCATAAGCAAATTAATAAAATTACATATTCATGCTAAGACTCGTGGCTTCGCCCTAGCAAAAGAACTGGTTATGAACAATCATAAAACAAAATATTATTGAGAATAAAGATAGAAAACACCTATAAAATAAACTTGAATTATCAAAGGCTTGTGCGTGCATTTCTTCCTCTCCTTATTTCTTGCGTTCCCCTAACCCTAATGGCTAAATATCTTATTTATACCACCCTAAAAAGTCTTAGAGTAAGACTAGGAAACATAATAAAATAATAAACCAGAAAATAAAAGGTTTCCTATTTAAACTGAAATTCGGACTTCTTAGAAAATCAGAATTTTGACCCACCAAATAAACTGTGATTTGGTCCCAAAATGTCTCCTTTGATAGCTTGAGACGTCCCCTACAAATCCTTAGAAGGAATCTTCCTCAAAATATGCCATCTTAACCTCCAAAATACCCAAAACGTCCAAAAACATCAATCTGATAAAGCTGCGCGCTGGGTCTTTATTTCATCGCCACGGTCAAACGGCTTGATAGAAAAATCTGGAATTTTGATACAATCATCTTGAAAGACTCATGAACATCCATCCTCCAATTGGAATCACTCCAAAATTCATCCGTTTGAATACTTTATGCTCAAGAAGAAGTCGAATGTCTTACATTGAAAATACATAACAAAGAATCAAAATTTACCAAAATAAACTAATAAATTATAACTAAGAATAGGATAAAAAATATAATATAAAATTGACTCATCACGCTCTACTGCAACTTTGAGGATGTATCTATGAGTTTGTATTTAGTATTTCTATGTCAATTTTAGTTTGTATTTACTGACATGAATCAAAGAACAAAGTTTATCATAATCAAGGGTTAAGGATATCGTGTTGATTCGTTGTAAAGGTTTTGATTTCTCTCTATTTTTCTTTGTGCCTAATCTGCTTTTATTTCGATAAAAAAAATTCTTCGTATTCTATGGGGTTTTATGCATGCATGAAATTTGATTCCTTTCAAACCAAAATTTATCTACTCCCACCCCTTCGCGATGGGAATGACAACTTGCAAAAGTAGGGATGAAGAGTACTTCTGCTTCGACGCGTTCGTGGAATGAGTGTGCAATTGCCAGTTGCATTGAATATCATCAGGTATGAAGGAATGAGTGTGTGTGTGTGTGTTTGATTCTACTTATTAATATATCAGTAGTAGATTGGAGGGGGAAGGAGATTTTTATTTTTTTGTGGGATTGTTGGTTTCTTTTGAATTGGATATTAATGTAAGGTTTTCAACTGTGTAGAGATTGTTTCAGTAAGGAAAACTTCAAATGAGACCTTCACATTGCCAATGAAGGAAGAACGATGGTTAAAACGTTCAATATAACTACCCGAGAGATGTTACAAAAAGCCAATGAAGACGTCATATGCAACCCCTGGGTGGGTTAATCAATCGGCATTTACAGGTCTCACAGTTTATCAAATTCGATTTGTATTTTCTTTCATCTTTAGTTCTTGATTCCTTGAAGTTTCAAACGTATATTTTCTGAGATCAGTTCCGGTTGGAGCGAGTTCAAATGCTGGAGAGAAGCATTTGTGGTTGACTCTTGAATGACTCCATCAATATATTGGTTCAATTACAAAGGAGACATTTTGCAGGTGAATGTGCTTATTTTCAACTGGGTTTATGAACATTTTAATGAGAGACTGAGAATCTTGCCGGATGAGGAACACGCACTCCCTCTTTTACATTTGAAAACCCACAAACCCCTAAAATCGCTAACCTTCAAGAACGATTTGGTAAGCATTCTCCCAATCTTTACATTTAAAAGTTGCTGAACTAATATTGAAATATATTATATGGATGTGATTTTGAAAGCCGAATACAATATTTTGTGGAAAATATACATGATACTGTATTAGATGAACTTTTGTATTCCTCTGCGTATGAGTTTTGCTTGCATTATGGGTGTGTTTGAGTTTCCTTATAGTAATGGTGACCATTCACGGTAATTCATTGTTTGCATGATCATCTCATCACAAAATAAGGATAAATATGTCCCGCGCTTGATTAGTAAAAGTGTTTGCACCAGGTCCTATAGTTTAACGTTAATACCATTATCGTTTACTCATTCATGAAACATATGTAAAGTGATGTTTAGGGGTGCATATACCGCCGGTGATAAAATTAGATTCAGTTTGGAAATAACAAGATTTTCAGTTTCTAATCCATGAAACTGGAAACTAAGGTGAGAAATTTAGAATTGATCGATATAGAGTTTGGTTACAAACCTAGATGAATATTGACTGTTATGAGACAAGAATAATCACACTCTTTACATGAAATGTCAACATATGAGTACATGTTCTCTTCTTGATGCAATGCATATACATGGGTGGATTGGCCTGATGTAGATATTGAATTCTCACAAACAAGGAATTCAGGCATTAGAGATGGGATCAACATGGGTTGAGAAGAGTGGTCACACAAATGGTCAAATTATTTAGAAGACTTTAATGATGTGTTTGCATGAACTAATTTAAATTTCTAATAACTTAGGCTATATGTATTAAGACTGCACCACCAAGTGAATAAAATGTAAAGGGTATTGTATTCACATACTCTTTAACTTAGGCTATATGGACTCAAATCACTCTTTAATTCTTTTGAACAATTTTTTGTACGTGTCAAAAGGATAGAAAAGGTTTGAGTTTTTTATGATGAAATTCCAAGACTGCCATGTTATGGACTTCCAAGAGATTAAAAGCATAAAAGTGAAAAGAAAAAAAAAAAAAAAAAAAAAAAACGCATCTCAGAGATGAAGCACCAAGCTTCGGCATCGCAATATTCTAATTGGGTTTCTACCGCAGTTTTAGTTTAATTTTGTTTTGGTTTTGGATTGCTTTGCGATATTTGCGGTTTCCTATTGACTCTCTTGGATTGTTTTTTTGTGACTTTTACAATTTTACTTTTATTTTCAGAGCCTCTGTTTGGATAATGAGCTGAAAATTTGAATGAGAAGAAGACGGCAAGGAATTTCTAAGTAATTTTTTCGTTTCTCTTTTATTTTTGGGTGATTTTGTGAAAAATCAATAAAAAGTTACAATATTAACAATAGATCAACAATATTTATGTTAATTATAAATAGATCAATCATGTATTATGTGACACACTCTGACCGAGATCGAGGCATGCTGGCCGTCACGTGAGCGTGACGTAGCCATGTGCGCAGTGCGGAAAATTATATAAAGATAATAAGTACTAAAATAACATAACCAACAATAAAAGATTATTGTAAAGTGTGAAGGACAAAGCATAATTTACAAGGTTCGAGCATCCTAGGTGCAGTCCAGAATGACTTAACAGAATAACCAGAATATTTACATGGATAGTGTACTGTCAGATTTGCCTTGAAACCTCGCTTGCCACCAATGCTATCTATGTCATATCCCGGCCCGGGGCGGATCACTTCCCGGGCCCGCTCCACCACCATAGCACGATATTGTCCGCTTTGGGCCTCGACCACGCCCTCACGGTTTTGTTTCTGGGAACTCACATGAGAACTTCTCAGTGGGTCACCCAACCTGGGAGTGCTCTCGCGCGCTACTCGCTTAACTTTGGAGTTCCTACGGAACCCGAAGCTAGTGAGCTCCCAAAAGGCCTCGTGCTAGGTAGGGATGAGAATATACATTTAAGGATCACTCCCCTAGGCGATGTGGGATATTACAATCCACCCCCCTTAGGGGTCCGACGTCCTCGTCAACACACTTCTGGCCAGGGATTGGCTCTGATACCAATTGTTTTGGTTCTTAAATGTAACACCCCACCCTTCCTTTTTATTTAAAAAAAAAAAAAACTAGTTTTGGTTCTTATTTGGTGAGCCCAAGGGGCCCACCCTTGAAATGTGTCCCCCGGCCCTTCTTCTTTCTCTCTCCCTCTCTTCTCATCTTCCTTCCCCGTAAGCTCCCTCATCACTCTCCCTCTCACAACTTTCCCTTCTTCTCAGCTCTTCCTGAAAACAACACTTCCAAGGGCCTTCCACAGCAAGCAACAACAACCCTCAACCATCATCCTATCTCCTCTAAATGAATCCATGAACCCAAAAAACACCCCAAACCTTTCCCTCACCCTCCGCCTACACTGTTCATCGTCTTCTCCATCAAGTTTTGTGATTTTCCAACTTTGGTAAGCTTCTAAAAACCCTTGAGATGTGTTTTAGGGTTGGATTGAAGCTTGTTTTAAGTTGTGTATACGTTTGAATCACAAAAAATAGCTTGAGGAAGCTTTTCCAAATTTTCCGGCGAGCACCGCTCTTATCAAGGCAATTTCTAGCCAAACCACGGCGAGTTGGCCAGCGTGAAAGGTATCAATCTCTTCGTCTCACTGAGTACTACAACTCTCCTTTTTTTCACCTAATTTCATGGAGTATTGAAGAAGTTATACTCATTTGAATCTTACCCAGTTTCCGGCGAGTCTGAAGGATTTCGAGGCGTTTTCCAACCAAACCACGGCGATTTAGACATCGTGCAAGGTACCATTCTCTTCGTCTCTTCGAGAACTACAAGTTTTCTTTTTAAATCGCTCAATTTCATTGAGTAGTAACAAAGTTATGAGCGTTTAAAGTAAGGGGACTTTCTGGCCGAAATCCAGCCTTCTCCTTCAATTGGGTCTGGCTACCCATGCTTTGAACTTAGGCCGGGCTTTCAAACCCAAATCCTTTTGAACCAGGCCCTTTGGGCCGTGCCAAAAACCCTAGGGCTTTAGGCCCATTGTTTCAAAACCCAAATCCCTTATTACTGAAACCCAAACCCTTTAGTTATTTTGTTTTATTGTATTTTCTTAAAAACCCAAAAGGCCTTTGGGCCATTTAATCTTTAGGGCTTTAGGCCCGTGCCCTCTAAACCTCAAAAACCCTAAGGCCCTTCAGCCCAAACCTTTTAGGGGGAATATTCCATTAGGGAATATTCTGTCAAGGAATATTCTAGGAATATTCTATTGACATTTTACGAAATTAACCGGGACCCTTCTTAGGGTAATTCGACCTCTTGAATCCGTTTTCGATGTCCATTTTCCCAAATTAAGTCGTTTGAGTAGAGATTGACCAAATGTACCCTTTATGTGATTAGGGGCAATTAATTGTGGCGTTTTCGTCTTCGCTAGTTGTGTGGCTCTTCGGCGACTAAGTACTGTGAGTGGACCCTTTCTAAAAATGCATGTTTTATAGTAGAAATGCATACATGAAAAACATGATTTGATGAGAATGTTTTATGAAACGTTTTACGAGATAACATACTTACTGAGGTTAGATTGAATTACTACTATTTTTCCTATAACCCGTGTTCTTATAGAATATCTAATGGATGACGATATGATATTTAGAACATGTTTCGAACACCTCTTTATAGTATAGATGATGGATGACTTTATACTATGAAGATGTTTTTCAAATGTACGTATGTTCAATGCTTATGTACTTACCTAGTGGTCATTTCCGCTACGGGACGTAGGGACATATTCTGGTCCGTCCCGAGGGAAGGTTTGGTGTTGGCAGAGGGCCTGGAGTGTATTTCCTCTGGCTATTTAGCACAGGGATGGGGAGCCAGCAAGGGGCCTAGGGGTGATTTTCCTCTGATTGTCTGCTCAGAGATGGGGAGCCGGCATGGGGCTTGGTGGTTATTGGACATTCACTAGTGATTATTATATATACAAGTTATGATTTGAGACAGTGCACGGCATGCTAGGTTTTGGAAAACCTATGTTTATCATGATATATATGTGTTTTCATAAAACCTGGGGGTTAGTACGTTGAGAACTGTTTTACTATATGTTTATCAAATTGGTCCACTCCTGTTTGTTTTGCGCCCCTTCAGGACTTAGAATCGAGGCATACAATCTTGGCGTCAAGGCACTTCCGCATCGGCATCTTCAAGTCCTCTCGGTGTATGACCCATTCTTTTATTGATTCAATTTTATATTAATTCTTTTAGTGTTCTAGATTAGATGTGTGCTCTGAACACGTTCCTTAAATGCATACTTTTTATTTTATATTTGTAAGTCTTATTTATTCCTTATTCTCAGCATTTGCATTCAATAAATGGCTTTCGTCACCCTTCGGGTGTCGGCCAGCACGTGTCTATCCTGGTATTCGGGGAATATCGGGATCGGGGCGTGTCAATCTAATACCTGGAGAGGCACAAAACAAAAGTGTGAGTGGGCAAAAACAAAGCTTTTCCAAAATCACTTCGATATAAAAGTTATAACCCCTCTCCGTAAAATATATATACTTCCCAAAAAGATATATATGTACTCATACAGAAAACCAACATTCAAATATTGCCATGTCCGAATAAACCATATCCAATATCAAAGCATGTAACAAATATCATCAAAATCAATCAGGTGATATCTCAATGCATAACATGCCGGTAATGCATACAAGTCAGCCGGAGTCACCTATCGTGACCTGTACGGCTGAATTTATGGCTCCTCAAATAAATCCTCAATCCAAACTCTCAATCAATAACCTGCACCCAGGTCGGAACCACCTGTAGTGGTCTGAACGACAAGCTGGGTATATAAAGACGCTCTATGCTACGGTCACGTGAAGGCTGACAACAAATCGCGGGTCACCTACAAGTCGGAACCACCTATTTCGTTAAGGTATATAAAGACACGGGTCACCTACGAGTCGGGTCACCTACGAATCGGGTCACCTACAAGTCGGGTCACCTACGAGTCGGGTCATCTACGAATCGGGTCACCTACGAAACGCGGTTATATAAAGACGCTCTATACGAAAAGCTGGCACCTGCCTTGGATCCAAGGTGAGCGTACGGTGCGGGAGGTGAACGATCACGTGAAAGCTAAGCCCTACTCTTGCGGAGCACAAACCCCGATGTGCAGGTAAATGAGCAATATGTTAATCTCACCGATATCACCATAATCATCATAATAAAAATACATACTCACCTGACTTACCTGGCGTCCACAGTGCCACAACATATAATTGCATAAACATAGCAATAAATATATATGGCATTCGACATGGCATTCAATTTCATAAAATCATTCAAAACGTATTTCTGGGAATCAACCAAGTATATATATACTGAAAACAAAAGCCTACTCACTGATAAGTAGACGGATCGTAGCACCCAAGCCTAGCGTGGCTGCGCTCGTCCTCAGGATAAATCTCACCTATATGCGAAACAACTATACAATTGTTAATTACACATATAACCAAACTTAGATAATAACTTCTCATACATTGCTCAATTGGGGTGTTTGAATATACCATCATGCTCTACTTAAATCCACGAACACCCCCATATTTTTAGAATAATTTTCTGAAGCCCCACGCGTCGGCCAAGGCACGGCAACACGCGCTGCCCATGCGCGGTCACGTGTTGTGCATGCTAACGGAAACCCTAACGCCGTTAGGGAATTTTCCGTTAAATCTCTAGAATATTCCGTTAAGGTTAACTGATGCCGTTAACTCCGTTAGGAATATTCCGTCAAAGTTGACGGAATATTCGGTCATCTTCTTCTCCAGTTCACCGGCGACCGGCGCCGGCGCCGCTGCGTCGCCGGAAACTGGGTGAAGCTTCCAACCTTGATTTCTCACTCAATTTTCAACCAAATTTCACGAAATTAACATCAAAATGAAGCTTAGGATGAGTAAAAGAGAATTATACCACTTTGAAGCCCAAAACACGAAGGAATCTCGCCGGAGAAATTCCACGAAATCTGGCCAACTTCGAAACTAGCTTTCCCGACGTCCAAAAAACACCAAAATTGTTCTCCGAGCTTCGTGAGAAGGTTCTAAGACTCACTACGATCTCCAAATCCACTAAAACCCTCATGACTAAAAGTATAAGAACAATACCACCAATAGTGCTCTCGGGTTTCAATGGTTTTCGAAGGTTTCAAACCAAACTAAGGGTATGGTTGGGTTCACAAGGTTGCAAGGAACATGAAAATGGAGTTTGAAGTCTCGATCCGTGCCACGATCGGGAGGTATGATGATGTCCGTACAGGTTGCAAGGAAAATGGGAGAAAACTCGAGAAGAATGAGAGAGAGACAGACAGAAATGGAAAGGGTGTACACGTGTGCATGTGAGTGTGTGTGTGTTTGGTTCTTATCCAATCCCAACTAACAAAATCAAATTATTAGGCTTAGTTTCAATTGGGTCCAAACATATGGAAGGGAATCCAATTGGCCCAAAACATAGCCCAATCACACACACACAATCACTAACGCCTAAGGGTAAAAACGTCATTTCACATCTCTGATACGAACATCTCAGGACGGGCTGTTACATTATGATATTTAAATGCATTTAAAATAAACAAAAATTACAAAATATGCAACTACAGCTGGCACCCACTTCAACTAACACTCTTTTTCTTATAGTTTTATATTTGGAATAAGTCAATACAGATCAGACACTACAATGCAGTGTCTGTTTCTTAATTCTGTTTTTTACATTTGGATTCGGACACTGAGTTGCAGTGTCCATTTATTGATTTCATTTTTTCCATCACTCACACGCCTTCTACATGTTCCTTTGTACATTTGGATTCAGACACTGCAATGCAGTGTCCGTTTCCTGGTTCTGTTTTTTACATTTGGATTCAAACACTGCAATGCAGCGTCTGTTTCTTGGTTTCCTTTCTTGGTTTCCTTTTTTTTTTTTCACTTAAGTAGACTCCGTCATGCAAACGTAGGGGCGAGAGAGAGTGATAGAATATACATATTCTAACTATTTATTGAATTCATATCCTCTCATGATCATAGGAATAGAAATCCAACGGTCGAATCCTCTTCCCTTGCTCCTCTTCCCATTCAACTCCTATTTCTCCCTCGCAGCCCCACACCCCACTGTTGTTAACAAAGTCCAAATTCAATTGCAGGTTATCTGTGCTCTAAGTCTAATTTATTTTTTCACTATCTCTTACTATTTTAGTTTTTTATTTGTCATTTTTTCTTCTTCTTCATCTTTCAGATTTCTCTCACTCTAATTCTTCCATAGTTATGAAAAAGATCTCTGCAACCAAAAGACATTGGTTTGCACAACCCCTCTCTTTGTTGTTTCATTAACATCAGCTGAGATTTTAAGGTCAAGGGACTTGCAACTAAGGGATGTGGTGGTGGGGCTGATTTTGGAGAGGGTAAGGTGAGGCACTTGCAATTGGTGGCTGTGGGTTGGGTGAGTTGTGGCAGTGTTGGGGCTGATTTTGAGGTAGGGTTGAATTTAATTTGGAATTTGAGGAGTTGGTGGTTCAAGGTTGAGAGCTTCGAATTGAGGGGGAAAGAGAAGAGTTGAGGGGAAAAGAGGAAGGATAAGAGATTTTGGCCGTTAGATTTGTATCAATAGATGAGATCCATCGGCCCGGAAGATCTCCATAATTTGATCCGGAGATGATCTAAATCGATATTTATAATAGTTTAAGTCCATATAACATTTATAGAGAGAGAAATAGAGAGTGAATGATAGAATAGTCAAATTTTAACTATTTATAATGACTTAAAGTAAAGTCTACGTGGCATTTATCATTGACCTATGCATAATTAATTAAAATATATCATTGATTAAGTCCAAAACAAAAATATGTCATTGATATATAGATTAATAGTAAAGTTTTTATTGGCCTTTGGCTAAATTACCTTTTATTTTTCTGAATAGATTATTTTTCAATCTATGATTGGATGCAAGTGTTCCCAAGCAAATACTAAAAATTTTAGTCACTTTCTTAAATTTATGTCCATTTTATGTACTTACCTATTTGTGAAAGTTAATTTGATAACAATGTAAAGTGGTGTATTTATATGTGAATTTGTCTGCTATCATTTGTAAGGAGGAGCGGAAATATAATTTGTTATTTGAAGACTCACAAATGTTCAACATAAATATCAAATTTGTTATTTGATTTGCGCAGAATTTATTATTTTAATGATGGCTTACAAATGAAAACCAAATGCTCTATATGACTAATAGTTAGGTTAAGATGATTGATGTGCATATTACAGGATTAATTATTGATAGTAAATTTAACATGTACCGTATATGTAAAGATCAAAATTTTCACATTATTGATCCAAAAAAAGCCAACATAATGTAGAAGGTGGTGTTGTGGAGTTTTACATATAAAGATCAAGTTCCACTCTGTAGTGGCATTTGTGATGTACGACATTGATTTGAAAGATTATGTTTAGCTTCATTCTATTTATGTGGTTCTCTCTTTTTAGGTTTGGAGGATTAAACAATCTCAGTTCAAAGACATCATTTTGACCACTACATTTATCCCATTGAAATACAAATTTGGGAGGATCAAGAAAAGAATAGAGATTGGATAGTTAGGTCATTTTGTCTTATTTATTTGTCAATTTTAAACTCAAAATAACATTTGAACGAGTTTATCAAGGTGGAATTCGACTATTTTTCGTGGTAGCTAATTGTGATCATACTTATTCTTCAGTGTAGGTTGTTAGAAAGCGCCCGAACGTGTGAGCAAATTTTATTCGATCTCTGAATGGTTAAAAGAAGTAGACCCCATGTTTTTTCAACAGAATGCAAATTTCATTCAACTTGGAGAAATACTATTCTAGGGTTGTGCTTACTACTTCTAATCAAAAGAAGAAGAAGAAAAAATACGCACTTGAAGGTATCTATTAAAAAGGTAGTAGGAAATATGGGTGTTGGCCTCTCACAAATTCGTTAGAAAAATGAGTGTCAGTAATTCAAAGTTTAAAATTTTGGATGGGCAAATAAAAAACCAACTAAAGCAACACATTCTTAGAGACACATAGCGCCCATGATGAAAAAATGCATCTCGCATGCGCATGAGCGTTTGCGAAGAAGTTAGTATATTATAAAATATGAGTATATTTGTAAAATTTTAAAACTTTGTGTTATGTTAGTTTTGTAACATTTACTCACCCCACATGTTTTAATCATTATTGGGCTTTGCTTCTTTTTTTGGCCAAGGCTGTGCTTTGCTTTTCATTTAATAAACAGCCTTGTTTCCTTATAAAAATATAAAAAAATATTATTCCCTAATGTCACAGACGTGGCAAAAAAAACAGCCACATCACTCTTCCCACTTTAATTTCTTATCAGCCCTCTCTCTCTCTCTCTCTCTCTCTCTAGAAACCTCTAGCAAGCAAACCAACCATGGCTATATTCATCTGCAGACGCGAGTTGCGGTGCAGATGCGAGTTTCGATGCAGATGCGAAATGCAATGAGAGAGTTGGAGTTGTAGATCCGATGAGAGTTTGAGACAGCGAAAGTTGCAGAGCCTTCAACAATGGTGAGAATTTCAAACCGCCTTGAGCGCCGCTTAGTCTCGCCTAAAGCCTAGGCGGCCGCTAGATATCTACCGACTTTTGTAACGATTTCCCCCAAATCGCATCAGGAGTCCACCGCCGAACGCCCCCTAGGGCAATTTTTAAAACACTGAAAGACACATCATTACATAGACTAATTGTAATTAAAGTGAATAACAAAATGATTAATTCTTCAATGTGAAGAAGCTTCGTGCATAATTTTTTTTTTATCAGAGCTTCGTGCATAATTAAATATGAAGTCCAATGTAGATTACAAAATGTTATTTTAGCATAACGCACCTGTCAGAGTTAGTGGCCATTCTAACCTGCAACAAAACCAATTAATCAATAAAAAATCACCCTAAAAAAACAGAACCTATATTCCACAATAAGCAAAAATGAGAGAAAAAGAGTGGATTCAAACCAACTAAATGAAAAGACCATGGCTAACTAATGCCTTAGGAAGCTACAAACTTAAGCATCAGACCAATTAAATGAAAAGAGCTCGGACCACCTCCAACTCTTCCACTATTTTGCAGTTTGAAAGTGGAAGGGCAGTATGGCATGCACCTAGCTATATAGATTAAGAGTTGTACATACAATAATGCTTCTTCGCCTCCTCTTTCCCCTGCTTTCATTTTTAACATTTTGATACACGTACTTTGAAACAACAAAACCCACATGCCAGTAATTCCCATTAAAAAAAATGGAAAAAAGATTGTTTATATGTAACTATCTGTAAAAATTAAGATAAGAGTATTTCTTAAGGGAGTAAGTTTTGACAGACATTTTTAAAAACACCAGCCCGTATTAGAGAGAGAAAAAAAACCAATAATCGCAAATATTTAACAAATAGAACTCAAAAAATTTAACAACAAGGACAAAGGGTTCAAAATTTACTCAAACCAACAAACAAAATTAAAGTTGATTATTTATATGCAAAAGGCTTTACATCTATATCAACGAAACGTGAATAAGTTGAATAGACTGTCCTTAATGGGATTTTGATTGGTAAATCAGGGTGTGTGGTTACATCTATGTCAACGAAATGTGAATAAGTTGTGATTGTTTATGCAAGAGAAGATAGATGATAAAATTTTGATTGATGATATAAAAAGTTGTTTGACTGAGCACCTAACCCATCCCAATCCGTCCCAACCTACGCACAAAATCACCCTCCTAATTTTTAATAATTGCCATCCAACCCAGCCACTGATTTAATGGCAGTGGTGTAAATAAAGAAAAATCATGTGAAAAACAATTGATTGTATCCCTCCTCAAGATAATGTATGTGGCTTCAGTCGAAATGGGTGCTGCATTTCAAATGCTGTTTGTCACTGTAAAATCAGTCAAGGAGAATACAATGTTCGAACACCTCTGCAGATAATGGCGGAGTTAGGAATTATTTGATGGGTGTGTTAAACTAAAAGTATCAAATGGTTAAATTTTTTTGTTACTTACGTAAATTTACACAATAATAAGTCTAAAAGCAAAAATTTGAAGTAAGAAATTTAACTTTGAATAAATCAAGTTTCAACTAGATTTAACAAAAAAAAAAAACACTTAAAGTTGCAACTTATAATAGAAAGAAACATACATCATCAATCTTGTCATAACAACCTAACAAATAAAAAGAAAAAATACCTATTCAAGTTGTGCCCTTAGATCCTTAATGGAATTGAAATCTTTTGTTATTTCATCTGAATCAATCTTTTCGGCAAGCTCTTTTTCAATGTAAACAACCATTGAATCTGCTAGAAATTCACTTTCCATCTTGTTGCGAAGTCTGGTTTTAATAAGATTCATTGCTGAAAAAGTTCGTTTAGTAGATGCAAAAGGTATATCACTCTCTAATCTATCACCATCATCTATTTTTCAAAAGAATAAATCAATAGTTCTTAACATCTTCATCGAACAGACGTTGACCTAACAAATTTAACAACAATAAACAAGTTTATATAATAAATTATATTTCTAAGAAACCTATTAGAAAAAAAATATATTAAATTTGAAATTGAACTTTTCAATTACAGACTCTTAAAATTCATACAATAAACATATAAACTCACCAAGAATTAAGAATAAAGTAGTCAGAAAATTACCTATTGATAAGAAAAATCAATAAACTTTCACAATTGTAGGCTCAATCTCTGTGAATTGTACACGAATGTCACCTAAGCTTTCTGAAAAGTGAAAAAAAGGGGCTCCTGTTATTAGCCAAAAGCCGAAAATACAATCTCAAGAAACGTGTAAGTACTCATTAAAATAAATAAAATAATAAAAGTTAATAATTACTGTTAAAAACCTAGAACTGTGTGTGACTACTCCTTATGAAACCTAAAATAATAAAATACTAAAACCTAGTTTTTAAAACCGTGTGACTACTCCCTAGGAAATCTAAAAATAATAAAATATTAAAAGCTATAGACTGCTCCCTAGCAAACATAGGAAACATGTTCAGAACTTTCACTAAAGCAAACAATTTATTTAATATTTTTTAACTCTTTCTTTTTTTAAAAGTAATCTGAGTGTCAAAACTTTTACTTATTCGGTGGGTTATAATGATTAAAAGTAATAAAATAATCTAAATTATTAATATTTTTAAGCCCAAACAACTAAAATTCTTCTAATGCTATAGCCCACTCTAGCTTTGTTACTGCCTCCACCGTTGTCCGCAAAGACATCAAATCTACACTAGACTCTCTACAACCCCTCATCAAACAATATAAAGAGGGACTGAAAAATTTTGCAATACAGAGAAGGGAGCAAATCTTGTTCAAAAGTGCAGCAAAGTTGGCGTGTGGACTTTCGAACAAGATTTGCTCTCTTCTCTGTCTGTATTGCAAAATATTCCAGTCCCTCCTTGGGGTTACATTGTTTTACGAGAGTGGTTGTAGAGAGTCCAGTGTTGATTTGATGTCTCTGAGGAGGTGTTGGAACATTTTATTCTCCTCGTGAGCTGATTTTACAGCATCAAATAGCATTTGAAATGCGGTTTTGAGAGCACCCATTGCGCCTGAAGCCAGAGACATATTTAGCAAAACAAAGAGACTCAAAACAGAGTCAATTATGTAATCTGTTATTGGCTGAAGAAAGAAGAAGAGAAATTGGAATGGATATACGGAGAGAATGTAAAATAATCTAGTTTGATGAGAAACTGAGAATGTTATGTAAGCGGCTGTTGGTTTCAGCACACATATATATACACAACTTAACCAACGGATTCTAGGAAATTCACCCAAGAAGCTAGGAAAGACATTTGCAGGAGGCGAGAAGAGACGCCGAATTTTCTACCACATAAGATTTGGTATTGCACTGCGTTTTAAAAACGTTGTGCTGTCGGATAAATAGTTTAAAATAAAACAGTAAAAATTGAACTAGATTTGGTGTTGCACTGCATTTTAATTTCTGTAGTAAAAATTGAACTTTTCAATTTTCATCCGATTAATTACTTTTTTTTTTTTTTGCAATTTTCTAAGACTTATTTGTTTTCTCTTTACTATTTCTTCGAACTTGGGTAATGGAATCATCAAAAGAAAAAAGGCCAAACGGTTTGTTTGTTGAGGTCGCCCCCTGTCATCATCGTCGCCGCCGTCTTCAGGGACGTTTCAAATACGCTTTTATTTACTTTACTCCGCCATGTCGGTTTGCTCGGATTGCAGGACTTTCCAAGAAACGATACTGTCCAATAATTGAAGTGTGGGTTACTGTAATTTTGGAATAATTGGAAGGATGAGTTTCTAATTCCAACGGTCGATTGCATTTTGCATTTTTATTTGACCAGGATAAAATTATATTGAGAATCCAAGTTGATTGAAACGGCGCAAGTCATGATGATGCGGTCTCGTTTTACATGAATATGAATTACGATTTTATATTTGTTACTGGATAGAGTAGTTGCACTTGCACCTGATCTGGTATATGCTCTAATTTATACATTTTTTTTTTAACAAACGATGTTATCTGCTAAAGGAGATGGAATGGATTTAGCCTCACAATGGGTTAGCAATAATATGATTTAAATTCGCCTTTGGCGAGAATATAATCTAAGACCTCTCACTTACAAATGAAAATGAATACCACTAGACCGCAGTACTAAGTGACAATACTTTAGAGGTCAATGTATTACCAATTCAACACAGTAGAATTATGACTTGTTGCATTACTCTAGCAGTAGCAGAGGCTTATATACATCAACATAAAATTTTGGTTTATATGATAATTTAACTTGATCTCCATTTCTCATTTTAGGTTTTGGATTCGCATTTGAATTGGACCATCGTTTTTATACAACCACAACAATCTAGGGAAGTTGGATAATATGATTAGAAATTATATCTCAATTTTTAAATTTAACAAAATTAAATATCAACAATATATTGAAAGATTGATCAATTTAGCAAATTCAGGTTTTAAAAATAATTATTTTGACCAATTTCCCCCCAAAAAAATATTTTCAAGGTCCTCAACTGATTAAAAGTACTATTAACAAATAGAGTGGTGCTATCCACACACCAACTTTATCCCTCACACACCCCTCTTAATGTCTGGCCGTCGGATCGAATGAACTGAAGAAGATCAATGTACAAAAATTAACAAGGGTGTGTTGGAAGTAAAAAATGGTGTGTGAATAGCAATCCTCTAACAAATGTTTTCAAACAAGCAATTGGCTTCATTTCAAAGCATTGAAAGAGAAATGCCAGTTTTTGTCAATTCTTAAATTTAATTATATAGTTTCAAAGAATGCAATCTCCTCTCTTCCATGAACCTCAACAATAGAATTTCAACTACTATTTCTGACAAGGTAATAATCTATACTAAACTATTTTGAGGATAAAGATTCAAACTTGAGTGTAAGGAGGCAGACACGCTGCCTTGAATTTTTAAGAAACAAAAAAGGGTAACCACTGCTTTTTTCTAAATTTTTGTATCTTTTTTTCTTTTTTGGTAAACGGATCTTCTTTTTTTTGTATAAGTTTCATTTGCAGTATGTGTTGACTTTTGTATTTTAGGTAGGATCCCTAATTGATGTGTAATCCCGTATATCCTCATATAATCACTTGTAATTAGTTCTCTTTCCATTTATGTTAGGGTTGTACACCTATAAGTACCTCTTATTGAGAAGAATATATAACAATTCAAAGCATTCTCTTCTTGGTATCAGAGTCAATCCCTGGCCGGAAGTGTGCCGACAAGGACATCGGGCCACTAAAGGGGGTGGATTGTGAGATCCCACATCGCCCAGTGGAGTAGATCCTCTATGCCTTATATGTACATGCTCACCTCCTTTAGCACGAGGCTTTTTGGGAGCTCACTGGCTTCGGGTTCCGTAGGAACTCTGAAGTTAAGCGAGTACAGGGCCAGAGCATTCCTAGGATGGGTGACCCACTGGAAAGTTCTGCTCGCGTGAGTTCCCAGAAATAAAATCGTGAGGGCGTGGTCGGGGCCCAAACCGGACAATATCGTGCTACGATGGAGTCGAGCCCGGGATGTGGTGGAGCCTGGGACGGGATGTAACAGTTTGGTATGTGGTGGAGCCCGGGACGGGATGTAACAGTTTGGCACCAAAGCCAGGTTAAGAAAAATTTAAAAAAATTATTATCGCAATTTGTCCGGAGAACCCAGCACCAGCAATTGCCTTGCAACCAGTTGTGCCGCGCACCGTGAAACTAGCGAGCGACGCCGTCGTTGTTGATCCGAGTCCACCGAAGACCACCGCGCATCCAGTTATGTAGCGTGCCCGTCCGACCAGCGAGCGACGCCGTCGTTGCTAACCGGAGTTCACCTAACTGATCCCTACATTCACTCGCCACAACCCACTGCTACATCACGTACCCACAAATTGAGACCCAACCCAGAAATCTAGCTGCTGCTGGTGACTGAAGTCCAGAAACATATCACTATGCATCGATCTGATCAAACCGAACAGGAGAGTATGACCAATCGTGACCGGTTTAAGTCGCGTGCATTGGTTGCCGAAGCTCAAGTAGATTTTGACCATACAGGTAATGATGGTAAGGCTTTCAAAGTTTCTGCATTTGTTATGAATAGTACATGGATAATTGATTCTGGTGCTACTGAACATATGACTTGTGATTCTAGACAGGTACAAACCCTAAAACCATCCACCAATACTATAGTTAGTGTTGCCAATGGTAATGTTGTCCCCATTATTAGGGAAGGCGATGTCGCCCTCTCTGATACCCTGAATCTTGACTCCGTACTTGTTGTTCCTTCCCTTGATTATAATTTATTATCTGTTGCTCAAATAATTGGCGCCCTACATTGCCTTGTTATTTTTTGGCCTTCCTTTTGTGTTTTTAAGGACATTCGGACTCGTAAGACGATTGGTTATGGTATTTGGAAGGGAAAGCTCTACTACTTGGAGCTGACATCGAACAGTTCTCGAAATTTGACTCAAGCTATTGCCGTGGAAAGATCACATAGGGAGAGGGATAAAGCTTCAGAGGTTTGGTTGTGGCATCGTCGACTTGGACATGCTTCTTTCGGCTATTTACGAAGGTTGTTTCCTAGCCTATTTGTTAAGCATGACGTTTCTAGCTTTAAATATGGTGTTTGTGAAATGGCTAAAAGTCATCGTACTTCATTTCCGCCTAGTTTGAATAAAAGTTCAATCCCATTTATGATAATTCATTCTGATGTTTGGGGACCATCTAAAACTGCTACACTTGGTGGTGCTTATTGGTTTGTTACTTTTATTGATGACTGCACACGTATGACTTGGGTTTGTTTGATGAAGTCCAAAAGTGAAGTTACTTCTTTGTTTCAATGGTTTTACAAAATGGTACAAGTACAATATAAGTCACAAATACAGGTTCTTAGGAGTAACAATGGCGGCGAATATGTAAACTCTGAACTTCGTGCCTTTCTTGATCATCATGGTATTATTCATCAGACTACATGTCCATATACTCCACAACAAAATGGTGTTGCAGAACACAAGAATCGTCAGCTTCTAGAGGTTGTTCGTGCTTCTTTGCTCGAGGCGCGTCTCCCGTTATCTTTTTGGGGAGAAGCTCTCACCTTAGCTGCGTATCTCATTAGTCGTGTTCCATCCCGATCAGTCGAGTTTCAGACACCGCTCCAGACTCTCTCTTCAAATGTTGATGCTCCTACAGTTCCTAATCTTCCACCTCACGTGTTTGGTTGTGTGGTATTCGTTCATCTTCATAAATAGCAGAGAAGTAAAATTGAACCTCGGGCCTTACGGTGTGTGTTTGTGGGGTATGCCTCAAATCAATAAGGGTATTGTTGTTATCACCCTCCGACGAAAAAATTGTTTGTCACTGTGGATGTTGCATTTCATGAGAATGATATGTACTTTGCCAATCCCGAGTCTTCACTTCAGGGGGAGAATCAGATAGAAGTTCAAACTCTTGATTATACTATTCCATATATAGATAATGTGAATGATTTGGATTTAAGTAGTGATGTCTTGGAAATAAGTGGTGATCATTCACACGAAAACAATGATGTGAATGAATTGGAACTAAGTACTAATGTCTTGGAGACAAGTGGTGATCATTCACAGGGAAACAATGTTGAAAACCTTGAAAGGGACGAGTCGACATCGCCAGATAACTCATTGCTTGATAGCTCACTGCCAGTTTCCTCACCACCGGACAGTTCTATGTCGCCAGCTATCTCACAGTCGATCTCGAGTCCCAATAACCATAATCAATCGTCTTCGATCCCGGATGCACCAGCACCACGTCGTCTCCCTGATCACGTCAATCGAGGTATTCCTAAACTTACTTATGAAGCCGACCCTAAATGCAAAACTAGGTATCTGGTGAGTAAGCCCAACCCTGAGTCTAATGTGTTATACCCGTTAAGTAATTATGTGTCTACCAGTCACCTGTCAGAATCAAATAAGTCATTTATGCATCAATTATCTACTGTATCTATTCCTAACTGTGTGTATGAGGCTTTAGCTAATCCACGTTGGCAAACAGCAATGAATGAAGAGTTGAAGTCTTTGAAGAATAATGCTACCTTGGAGATCACAGAGTTGCCAACCGGTAAGAAACCTGTGGGATGTAAATAGGTTTATACTGTGAAGTATAAAGCTGATGGGATGGTGGATCGCTTCAAGGCAAGATTGGTAGCAAAATGATACACTCAAAAATATGGAATTAACTATACAGATACATTTGCTCATGTGGCCAAGATCAACACAGTTCGTGTTTTGTTGTCCTTGGCTGCAAATCTTGATTGGCCTTTACAGCAGTTTGATGTGAAGAATGCCTTCTTGCATGGAGATTTGACAGAAGAGATTTATATGGATCTTCCACCTGGATGTAATGCTCCAGATAAATACAAAAGAAAGGTGTGCAGATTGAAGAAATCCCTATATGGCTTGAAGCAGTCCCTTCGAGCATGGTTTGGAAGATTCACAAAATCTATAAGAGCATTTGGTTACAGACAAAGTAACTCTGATCATACTTTATTCCTGAAAAGACAGAATGGGAAGCTTACTGCACTTATTGTGTATGTAGACGATATGGTGGTAACAGGTAATGATCTGGAAGAACGTGCGACCTTGCAAAGATACTTGTCTACAGAATTTGAAATGAAGGACCTTGGATCCCTGAAATATTTTTTAGGGATTGAGGTGTCGAGAAGCAATTCTAGAATTTTCTTGTCTCAAATGAAGTATATTATTGATTTGTTGCACGAAACTGGCATGTCAGCTTGTCAGCCAGTAGCTACACCATTAGAAGAAGGATTGAAGCTTAGTGTTGATCCTAATCAAGTACCAGTTGACAAAGGAAGATACCAAAGGTTAGTAGGCTGTTTGATGTATTTGGCACACACAAGACCGGACCTTGCTTATGCCTTGAGTGTAGTGAGTCAATACATGCATGATCCTGGAGAACAACATATGAATGTCATGATGAGAATATTGCGATATTTGAAGGGAAGTCCGGGCAAAGAAATTTTGTTTAAAAGGAATAATCACTTTAGTGTTGAAGGTTATACTAATGTAGACTGGACAGGTTTCATTGACGATAGGCGCTCAACATCAGGTTACTTTACGTTTGTTGGGGGTAACTTGGTTACATGGAGAAGTAAGAAACAAAATGTGGTTGCCCGTTCCAGTGCAGAAGCCGAATACAGAGGTATGGCTTTGGGGATTTGTGAAATGTTGTGGCTTAAGCTTCTGTTAAGCGATTTGGGTGTACAACATGATCAGCCCATGAAATTATTTTGTGATAATAAAGCTGCCCGTGACATTGCACATAATCCGGTACACATGATAGAACAAAGCATGTTGAAGTTGACCAGTTCTTCATCAAAGAAAAATTGGAAGGGAAAATAATTGAAGTACCGGCGATAAGAACAGAAGATCAGTTGGCAGATATCCTCACAAAAGCTGTTTCAAGTCACAAGTTTTCAAATTTCTTACACAAGTTAGGCATGAGCGACATATATGCACCAACTTGAGGGGGAGTGTTGACTTTTGTATTTTAGGTAGGATCCCTAATTGATATGTAATCCTGTATATCCTTATGTAATCACTTGTAATTAGTTCTCTTTCCATTTATGTTAGGGTTGTACACCTATAAGTACCTCTTATTGAGAAGAATATATAATAATTCAAAGCATTCTCTTCTGTATGTCCATGTGATGTTAAGATCCTTTTGTTCATTTCTCAGAAAATGGCGTACTTTTGCAAAATGCCCAAAGAAATGGTGCTACAGGTCTTGTCATGGCCTCCTCCGAAATCTCCATTGCAATTCAGATGTGTTCGTAAATCGGGTTACAAATTCATCAGTAGCCCATGTGCACCTCTCCAAAATTCATTGGCAAACAAATTTTCATACACAACATGCATCCTTTTCAAGCGTTGCATCCTCAACGACACTAACGATGACTCAAAAGAAAATTTTGTTGTCACTTCTATATCTTTGCAATGACAACAATAGTGATGTCCATGACCTTCAAGATCTCAACCTCAATGTTCCTGTTTCTTTAGGGCTACGGCATGAGTATTTGGACATTGACCATGGTCATGGAATTATTTGCCTAACGGATTACTCAGAATCTGCTTTTCTATGCAATCCGACGCTAAAGGAATCCAAGCTTCTTCCAAAGTTGCGCCTAATAACTGAAATGTCATAGAACTGCAGGTGGCAATTATTGATTGGTTAAGATGCAATAAGGAGAGATGTAGAGGATTGCCACTTCAGTAAGTTAGTTAGAATTGTTGTGATATAAACTGGTGTAATCTGTTGTAAACATTCATCCAATACATTTAGTCTTTTCTTCTTCTGCTGCTAACATCAATACTCTCTCAGTTTTCTTGCTTTCTTCGATCTCCATTTCTGGGATTTCTTTCATTCATTCAGTTTAGTTATCATGGTATCGACTATCGAGCCTACGATCTTCTGTAGGTTGCGATTAAGCTCATCGAATTTTTTTTTTTTTGGAATGCGATCTTCTCTGCTGCAATTTTTCTGGCGACTGGGAATTTTTCTTGCAATGTTTCCTGCGATTGGGATGGCAATTTCATCGATCTCAGCAACTGTGGCGATCATCTCTCTCTATGCAACTAAAGTGGAATCAGAAGAAATTTCAGGTTCCATGTTTAAGGTTCCGCAGTATATCATATTTTCTTGAAATTTTGATGCAATTACGTATTTTGTGTTCTGCATTCTTGATTTCTTTGCTGAGATAGTGTAGATTTGATAGATTTGTATATGAAATTGCGAAGGCCAATGTCATTTCTAGTATTCTTAAAAGAAATTTGCACTTAGTAGTTTGAGAAGGCCAAAGCTATTTACTTTGTGCTCAATAAGAATCCAAAGGCCAATGCCAGTGATTCATGAAGCCTTTCATTTGAAGATTTGTTAAAAGTTCGTTTCTTTTTCGAAGAATGTTCAAAGATTGGTTCATAGAGTTTATCAGACATGGCTTCTTCATCTGCGAAAATTGAGGGTTTACTAGGAATGTTGACTATTAAGCCAAGTGATCACAATTACACCAAATGGTCTTTTCAATTCAAGTTAGTGCTTAAATAAACTATTTGATCGTTTTGATGGTTCTGCTATCTGTCCACCCAAGTTTGTGTTAAGTGCTAAAACTGGAGTTACCAAAGAAGTGACTGTTGCTTTTCAAGAATAGGAAACTACATATTTGCCTTTCTTGAGTTTGTTAATAGCTACATTAACTGATGATGCTATTGAACATGTTATTGGATGCAAGGTTCTAAATAGAAACTAACTTGTGTACATGTTGTGTATTTGATCAACAAGATGGCTTGTAAGGCATTACAGATGAATTCACTTTTCTTTTGTCTTTATGATAAACATCCATCACTGCAAGATTTGAAAGTATATGGTTCTGCAGTCTATCCATATTTGATGCATTATAATGACAGCAAATTCCAATCAAGAACTTCAGTTTGTGTGTTTTTAGGATATGCCTCAGGCTATAAAGAAGCTATATGTTATAACTTGCAGACCAAGAAATTGATTCTATCTAGACATGTTCTTCAAGATGAGTCTGTGTTTCCAGTAAAATGTCAACCTGCAATGATTTCGAGTAATAATCATGTACAGAATTCAGTACATTCAGCTCCAATTATTGTTCAGTTACGAGTTCAAAGTATGCAAGACAAAAGAGACAATGAAACAGTTCAGTCACTGTTTGATGATACTTCACTATTGGAAGCACCAGATGTTTCTTCTGCATTTACTGAAAGTTCACAAGCTACAACACAAACACAGGAATCTGAATGATGTCATCACACTCATCTACTCATGTACAAGATCTGCATCAACCCTTGTTACCTGTCCTGGATCCAACACAACTTCAGGTATTGCTTCCTATCTCTATGACTGATTTGGATCAATCTTCTCATTCTACAACTATGATGTTTCAAGATCTCACTTTATGCAAACCAGATTACAAACTTGAACTATTGAGATAAGGGATTACACTTCATTTCAAGCAAGTTTACTTGAGTTATAATCTTTAAAAATTGATGATGGTTCTATGTGTTATGGTGGTTTTTCATTTCTGGTTGAAATTGTTGATTAAAAAATTGTTGATTAAAAAGAACCAAAGAATTTTAAAGTTGATGCAACCAATCCAAATTGGCAGCAAGCTATATAGGATGAGTTTAATGCTCTTAAAGGGCAAGAGACATGGACTCTTGTACCTTAACCTCATGACAGAACAATCATTGGGAGTAAATGGGTGTACAAATTGAAGAAAATTCTAGATGGCAGCATATCTAGATACAAGGCAAGATTGGTTGCTCAAGGATATACACAGGAGCATGGGCTAGATTATTTTGAGACATTCAGTCCTGTAGTAAGGCATACTACAGTGAGATTAATTCTTGCTCTTGCTATAAGTCACAAGTGGGAGCTTAGACAATTAGACATAAAGAATGCATTCTTACATGGTGAATTGCAGGAAGAAATATACATGAAACAACTACAGGGTTTTGTGGATTCAAAGACTCCAAACTATGTCCGCAAACTTATCAAATCCTTGTATGGACTCAAACAGGCTCCAAGAGCCTGGAATTCGAAATTCACAGGTGTGCTACCATCTCTGGGATTCACAGTGTCTCAAGCTAATACTAGCCTATTTGTTAAAATAAATGGCAAGGATATTATCATTTCACTTTCATATGTAGATGATATAATCCTAACAAGTTCAAATACTTCCAAAGTTCAAGCTTTTATTACTACACTCAATGAAATATTTGATTTGAAAGACATGGGGAAGCTAACTTACTTCTTAGGGTTACAAATTTAGTACAAAAACAATGGTGATGTGTTCATTAGTCAAGCTAAATATGCAATAACTCATTAAAAAGGCAGGAATGGAGAGTTGTAAGCCTGCACCAACACCTTCAAAACCACATACACAGTTGTTGATGTTTGAGGGTCAACCTTTAGTTGATCCAAGCTTTTACAGAAGCATTGTTGGGGCACTCCAGTATTTGACATTCACTAAGCCTGATATTTCCTATTCAGTGAATGTTGTATGTCAATATATGACAAATCCAACTGATGCACATGGATGACGAATTATTTTCTGATATATTCGTGCCAGATAGTTGACAAGATACAAAAGAATGTTATGGAAGCCTTACAAAATGAGGAATGAATCTGCTTCTTATGGTTGCCACAGCTGAACGTGTAGTTTCCGACAATTTCGATACCAGAATGCTTAAAGAACTTCATAATCGTGGTGTGCTTGTAGAACGTTTTCAAGCTTTTGTTTATATGTATAGTCTCATTTCAGTTAAATGAGAGAAAAGACTGATGGTAGAGCTAATTCTAGTAAATAGCTGTATAACTAATTTCACACATCAATTTTAATGCAGTAAACGAAACCACTTAATATCGACAAACATATCAACTGTTAACATGTTAGTTTATTGATGGTATAGAATTGTCGATATTATGTCCATATACTTGTTCGTTAAAATGAAATTTTATATAAGGAAAGAAAACGTCGATGCGACATCTTAGTATTTAGTCAGACAACATATATAATATATTGGCCCAAAACTGTTGGAGAGTTTCCATTATATCCACATCATATTAGAACCGAACGTAAAAACTACAAGATTTTACGTAGGCACACAAATCTCTCCATACATAGTGGACCGGAAAACAAGACTGAAAGCTTAACTCAAAATCCAGCAGCGTGGAAATCCATGCCTCTTTGGTCTCTCATCCTTTACCGGTTTGCCTTGCTTTCCCAGTGAAAAGAAAAGGGACTATTCAATCCTACTTAATATGTTGAACCATGTCCATACATCATTATCATTATAACTTGGACAAATTTTCATATACATATGGTTGATCGTCTTTTCTTTTCGATTATAGTAACTAAACGAATATTAGCAAAGACTAGGGCCCCAAAAGATAACCAACAGAGCAAGAGGGACTTGCCCTTTTTAATCACAATCGAGTGAACAAAACTAAGAGGTAAAGGAAATCCACTTAAGCAAAGGTCAAGGACTCTAGAGGTTCTATGAGACCAACTACTGTCACTTATATAATATACAGAGAACAAATGGAAAGAGAAAGACATAGAGACACCAACCGGAATATTAATCTGAATCCGAGGACATTTGAGAACGGGGATCCAGTGTTGCAATCATTTTCGACAGCATCTCACCCATGTCTTCCAATTCATCCTTTGCAAAGCCCCAACTTCTAACTAGCTCCGCCCCAGGTGCTCCTCTAGCAATCGCACTGCTACGAAGGTCGCTCAATCTATTCTGTAAAAATGGTAAGACGGCACTGCTAGACCGTAGTCTAGCTGCCATGGGGAAGGAATGGACATCAAGTGATCCCCTTGATGGGGAACCAACAATTGGCGTGCTCAAAAGTTCAACATGTTGGCCAACAAGGTTGCCAAAGATTGAAGGAAAAGGCAAAGGTATTGGAAGAGGGAGCCACTGACAGATGGCAGAACATAGGCCTTGTTATTGCAAACTCATAGGCAGCAAGAACTGTGTCCTTAACTTCAGAAATTGATGCCCGATGACCTCCTGTTGAACAGAAACAATGAATTAAATATAATAAGCATCCAGTCCACACAACGTCCAAAAGTACATTTCATACTTTTATTCCTTCCCAAACTCATCATTAATTCTCAAACATATTTGTTCGGATACCATGTCAAAAGAGTGGAACTTTTAAGTTTCACCAATGAAAGGCTTTGTAATTCCACAAGCACAAAACTAAAATTTCCTCTTAGGTAACAAATTAGCTATACCATACATATCATTGAAATGCAGTACAGATTCAGAGTGTAATCAATGACAGTGAACATGATAACAAGAACACGATGGAAGAAGAGTGTAGTTATCACAAGACTGACATTTTCGGAGATATTTGCCAAGAAATATAGATGGATTTAAGTCTCTCCCTAGTTATCTTGTAACCTCTAATAGATGGTTTTAAGTCTCTCCCGAGTTCCAGTTAACAGATACCACCAGATTTGATTTCTAGTGAAAAAAATGTCAAGACCAAAAAAAAAAAAAAAAAAAAGCAGCTTATAACCTTAAGATATTATAGCTCTATTTAATGCCAGTTGCTTTAGCCAGTAGCCACTAAGGCAATTAGGGGTTCATTAAATTTCATATTCAGAAAATATAATCATTGAACAATGTGCCAAAAGTGTAAAGTATGAACTATGAAGTATCCTGAATGAGCATGTTTAACGTTCTCTAGGAACTAAAGAAAAAATAATAAAGAAAAACTGAAGCTTCACTGATCTAGAAAAGTACCTGATCCTAGGGCCCCATGGACTATCATGGATTCTACTGATTGTAAGTCCTCGACATCTTCTGCTATCTCTGGTGTCAATGGCTGCAAATTCCCTGTTACCCGATTCCCTGTTGGAAATGACAACAGTTAACCAAAATCACTGCTAACAACTGAGGGTCTGATACGAAAATCAATTGAAGTAAATACCAGTTAAAGAAGGGGACGGCATTGCAGCATCCAGAATGGCAACCATATTCTGCCTAGCATGCCCTGATAGGATTTGCATAGGATTTGCACAACCTCACTAATAGTCACAGCACCAGAAGCATAAGATGAGTCTGCAGTGGGCCCGAGTGGTTCCATTCGGAATGGAAGACTAATAGAATGTAGGGTAGCAGCATAAGCTGCACTGCAGTGATAAGGCTTTTCATCATTGATGCTGAGAAATCTTGAAGCTTTGCCTTTCAAATCAAGTGAAGAGAAGATTATTCCACAAGAAAGTGTAACTTATTTGAAACAGAGAAACCAAGAGAGTATCTACACTCTCATAGAAACTGAATAGCAAACCATTGGTTCAAATGAAGCTTTAGACCTAGCCTCCATATCAATTATGCCAATACTCCTTTTGGTGGGTCATTTAACAACCTAAGCAGGGTATTGTTACTCGTTTTATCCTGACAATAGGATGACACCGGATATCTGAGGGAAAAGGGGCTCTAAAATCACAATATTGGAGCAACATGTAAAACGAATCTGAAGGGGCTTGAAAATCAATTGTATGAATAACACATTCAATGAGTGCAAGATTTCTTACTTGTACTCAATGAAGGTAACCCGATTGGAACAATCAATTTGCATAAGGATGATAGCTTTGAAAATGAAACAGCATCGTGAAGCTTCCTACTAACTCTCTGCTTCTGGATTCTGGGGTCCATGGAAGAACCAGGACCACGCACAGCACAGAGCAACACTGGAGCATTTGTGTATTCATCTGCAATACTCTCCGGAACATCCACAGCTAGAGGAGAGAAACCCCCCGAGTCACTGATGATGAATTGAAAACCCTGCCAAAACACAAAGACTCAAGTCTACATTAAATAAAAATTCATGTTGTACACCAACATTAAGAGGCTTATGCAAAAAAGGAGTGCTGAAAATTCATTTGAACCTGCAAAATACTGGATACTACTTCTACCCTAGATGTTCAAAAGGCTAAGAAAGATATATTTACCAAAGTCAGTATTAGCCTGTGCAGTGTTCAGTCTCTAAACAATTGTCCATGTAAACACACCTCATGTAGTTTGTACAGTGAACACAATTGTCCATAACTAGAAAGGCACTATTGATCCATGATCAAAAGAAAGTACATGTAGAGTATATTTGACAGCAAAATATGGTTTGTATTGCAGATGAATAATTACTACTACAACAACAAAGCCTTATCCAACTAAGTGGAGTAATTAATGAAGACCCAAAAAGGAGAGTAATTTCAGAAATATGTCAAGATCTTTAACACCATAACTTGAATGAAAATTTTAGAAGGACAACAAATTCACTCTTTGAATACCGTCAGCCCTTCTGACTTCAGTATCTGCATATGTGAAATATGCATGTATAGCAGAAAACGGGGTTGGTGTAGTAGCCGCTATACCAAAGTAAGCATCACACACTCCTTTGGTAGCTCACTTGACTAACACTAACCAACAGCTTTAGCCCCGCCCCCCCCCCCAAAAAAAAAAAAAAAAAACCAGCTAAGCCAGGAAAAAATGTAAATAGATCGAAGTAAAGGAGAATGGTTTGCACGACAAAATATACCTGAATATGGTCGCACTCTTCTACAAAAAAGCAAAGCCTCTCACTAACTTCTTCTCCCTGTAAACCTGCTGATAAGGATTCTCTTCCAATCCCGTAATTGTCAAATTTCTGAGGATCCACCCACAATGCACTCAATTCATACAAACTCTGGGGATGATAGTGAACTGAACTTTTGAAAAGTCAGTCCAATACTGGACCCCATTTTCTAAACTCTCCACTTTGTCACTGTCATGAATTTCTCTTCGACTACTCTTCTCCCCAGCATTGACACCATTTCCAAGAGTCAAAAGATTCACCTGCTCTTCTTCATACAAACTTTGTAAGAACAAATTCTTCTTATGATGCTCGGCGACTTGAGTAGTAACATTACCACCCCTACACAATGGTCCAGGGGATACTAAATTCATATATACAACAATAAAGAGAGCATATATGGTAACACATTCAAATTCACAATTTTTTAAAGCCCCAATAAAAAAAGGGTCTGACCATGTGTAAATGTTTGATGATGCACATGAACTCTCATCATACAACGTGCCACGTGTACTCATAGACCCGAGGGAACCTGCAACAGGCAAAAAGAACGAAAATTTACGACTTCCATACATTCTAGGGTTCGTTTGGAAGTGACTGAAGCGCTTATAGAGAAAATGTTTTTTGTTCCAAAGGCACTTTAAGTGCTTTTTCCAGGATTCCCTTGCGTTTTTACTAAGGATTGGTTCTGGAAACATTTTCACCAAAAGAGCATTCAATCTTTTCAAAAGCACTTCCAAACGAGCTCCTGGGCCACCAAATACACAAACCCAATTGAAGTTTTAAAAGTACCTTGAAGATCAACCGAAACGAGGCGGGGAGTGTAAGTCACAGTGCCCTGTTCATGTCAAAATTCACCGGTCTCGTAAAGAAAGTGAACCATAAGCAAAACAATTGGTTTAAACCGTCTAAATTGTATAAATTGAAAAAGTAAAAAAATCTGCAAACCTGGTGCGTCTCACCAGAGCGGTAGAGCACGTCCATGTTCAAAGACTGATTCTTGAATACCGGGTCGGAGTAAGGGTCCTCCGCCAACCCAAGTAGTTCATCCTTCAAACATATATGAATATGTTAAGAAATTTGCAGAAAGAAACAGTTAATGGGTTTTTGAGTAAAGCTGTACAAGTACCTGGAAGTTCCAGCAATGGGAGCCCACGAAATTTGCAAAGCTTCCAACTTGGAGAGTGACGAGTTCTCTCATAGTTTCGGAACTAGAGCTGAGAAGGGGTCGGAGGGAGGGAAGGAATTTGGAGGCAACCCTCGGTGAGTCGGTTGGTAGGCCACGCCGCCACGCAGTCTAACTTGGAGTATTGGGTGCATTTGTTGCCCGATCGGACTGAACTAGTTTTAAGCACTAAGTTAGATTGACTTGGCATGAACTAAGTAGTATAAATATAATGAAACGTTTAATACAGTATCGGACTAACCTACGGACTAAATTATTTTCATATACAAATAATTCTTTTATTATTTTCTAATTAATTTATTAGTATTTTATTATTATTAATGTCACTTTTTTTTGGCTGACTAGTCTCTTCCCCTCTCTCTACTTTCCCTTTCCTTTTCTTTATCTTCTTTGCATCGAGAGAATTCCTTTCCTTTCTCTTCTTCGACAAGCTTCAATCCCCGCTTTGCCGTCCTTTTCCTCCTTGAATCTCTCTTGGTTTGACAAAAATTCCAACTGTTCTGATCCCTCCAATCCTATCCACAAACTGTTCTTCCTAATCATGTCAGATACCAAAAGACCCTTCGTGCTTGACAGACTGGCGCTGGGGGCGGGTTGCGTCTGGCAACGGTGCGATCGACAAAGACGATGAACTCTGGAACCCTAGACCATTGGAAGTAGCCGAAGTGGCTGATATCAGAGGCGTTAGTGATCGGGTCAGATTCGTCTGGATTTCACTTGAGGACCAGCAAGGTCGTGATTTTCATGTTCCTGCTTTTCTATACGCAGGTGTAATCACCTAGTCTGTACGCTTGCAAGGGAATTAGGGAAGAAACTGACCCGTTATTAGGAAAGAAATGAAGGAGGTGTTGGGATGTGAAGGAGAGGAAGCGAAGGTCTTAGTAGTACCGACGTTTTCGGGGGGACTCGCTAAGACCTCTTAGCGAGCTACTTAGTCCACACGAGTCCCGTTTAGTACCATTAAACTTAACCCATGTACAGAACAAACGCTGGACTAGACTAACAAGTAGTCCAATCTACTCCAATGAAAGCTAACGAGGCCAAACAAACGCCCCCTTTTAAGTACTAAATTAACTGTAATTAGTTCCTGTTTTAGAATGGGCCAACGACATTTTACACTTTGAGGTGATTTTTAAATTGAGTAAGGAAGCATCAATTTTCTCACGATGTCTCCTAAAATTTTGAAATTATATTAATTTGCATTTTTTGTATATTTATCCGTTAAATTGATGTGACTTTTAGGCTATATAGTCAAATATAACTTACATGTCAACCGAGTTTCAAGTTTCATGCTCACCATGTCTTCACATTAATGAATATTTAAATAATTCATCAGACAAAAAGTGTAAATGGATGCAATTTCTAAACCTTACTTGAAATGTGAGAAAATTAAAACCTTGTGGCTTATATTAAAAATATCCAAAATATGAAATGTGCCAAGTGTAGATAGCCCATTTAAAATAAGAGTAAATTATAACTATGGTTCCTTAGCTTTAACTCAATTGGAGCAATAGTCCCTAAAAATCCATTACTATTGGTCTCTCAACTCATCAAAACGTGTAGCTATGGTCCCTCAACTAAAAATTCATTACCATTGGTCCCTCAACTTTAATTCAACTGGAGAAATTGTCCCTTAACTTTAACCCAATTGTAGCAATGGTCCTTCCAACATAACTCGTTTTGACAAAAAATTTGACATAGTTGACGAAAAGGACCATAATTACACACTTTGATGAGTTGAGGGACCCTAATTATATAAATGGTTATTCCAACATAACTTATTTTGACAAATTTTTGACGAAATTGATGAAAATGACTATAGCTACACATTTTGATAAGTTGAGGGACCAATGGTAATGGATTTTTAGTTGAGGGACCATTGATCCAATTTGATTAAAGTTGAGGGACCATTGTTACAATTTACTCTTAAAATAATGAGTAAAAAAACCCAAAAAAAATGTCTAATTTATTCATTTAGGCATTTTAACAAACAGGTTTTATGCATACATAAATAACTGTTTTCCTAGCATTAGATTAAAAAGGTTTTCAATTCAACCAGTACAAATCAATATAGGAGATGTCCATGGAAGGAAGAGAGAAGAAAACAAATTAAATAAAGGTTGTAATTTAGAAACAAAAAGATGAATAAAGATTAAAGAACAGATTAACCCACCAAGAAAGTATGTAAAAATCAGAGAATAAGTAAAAAGTCAAGAGGTCACTTAGTACTATGGTTTAGTGGTAATTCTCTTCAATTGTAAGTGAGAGATTTTAGGTTCATTTTTCGCCAAAGGCGAATTTGAACCACATTATTGCTAGCCATTGTGAGGCCTTAACACATTCCTCTACTTCTTAGTATAGATAATATTATTTGTTAAAAAAAAAAAAAAAAAAAGTAGAAAGTCGAGAGATGAGGAGGGAAAAGGGAGAGGGAGGGGGTTAGGGTGCGCATTGAGTGGGTTAGTTTTTTTTTTTAGGGAAAGGAAACTTTTATAAAAGGACACAAAGGCTAGAGCAAGTACATCAGACCAAAGGGCAAGCTCAATAGGAAAACCTCTGGAAAACCATACCTGGAAAGACCCATAAGGAAATTCCAGGGAGGGAGTGAGAGGCCAAGCAAGCCAAAAGTGGCCACCATACAAAACATTAGGCAAATACAAACTCTGAATTCAAGATTTCATTAAGCCACGGAGGACCCACGTCAGTCCAGAAATCGAATCCTTGTTCATGGAAACCATATCTTGCAGCTCGATGCGCAACTCCATTCGCCTCTCTGGGAATTGCAATTAGGACCAGATGATGATCCACGGTTAGATGTCTAACCTCCTCCACGAAATTTCCTTCTGGTGCGAAGCAGGTATCATCTTGGGTAATTAAGCGGGTGGCATTATGTGAATCGGATTCAACAATAAGAGGAAGCCATCTCGCATCAATGACGAATTCAGTACCCACTTTTAAGGCGTAGATTTCCGTAGCCAGGACATATACTATACAAGGGCTGGGCATTGCAATAGCGCCTTGAAAGGAGTGGGTTAGTTGAGTTGGATTTCAACCTGTTAGCTAATCTAATAGATTCGGGTTGGTATTATTGAAACAAATTTCCACCCAAAAGAATGGGCAAACCTAACCCACCTAAACCACTCCAAGGCGTGTTATGTTGGGCAGGTTCTACGTGCTGGGATTATTGATATTCGCATTAATCAGTTTTAATCGTGTTAATAATACTTACAATGCACCTATTAAACGAGTCGTTGAGTTTTCACCCAAAGTAAAATGTTAAAATTTACAACTCAACTCAACTAAATTAGCATAGCTTGCTTGTATTATTATTTCGGTCTCACTTTGTCCCTCCAAAACCCCTTACCGCTTGTGACTTGTAATCAAAAGTGCGTAGCTCTCGGTTGAACCTTCCAAAGGCCTCAATGCAAGGTCTAACATCGATTGAAAGAATAAAGTGCTTAAAAAATTATATATATTTAGTGCCAATCTAACCCAAGTCATTAGCAGCCAAGAATAACTTATATGAAATATGTACATCGTCATCATTGTGGGACATTATGGTGATGGTATATTCGTTTTACAAAAAAATTTCACTAACAGGCCAACAAGAGATCCTTACAAGGGTGAGCAACTGTCCACTTACACTTGTGAAAATTCTCTATATCCTTACTCATCAGCTAGACAAGACAGGGTGAGACCAGGCTGCAGATTTTCTTTTCTAATCGAAACCACCTGTCTTTTTTCTTTTTTCTTTTTTCTCATGCTTTTCAAATCCATTTAACCCAAATTAAAATACTTCACTCTAATTTCTCCATCCCAACTTCCTTCCTGAATTCCTTCTATGCTACCTCATTAAGACCCGCCCACCAACAAGGAGACAATAACACCACACCAAACTTTTATGGAGGAGGATTCTCTCCTCCTTTTTTCCCATACACTTCAATCATTCCCCTGTTTGTATGGTCATGGTTAAACCACGTCAACATTTTATATTTATTTTTTTATAGAATTCATAAGACAGAAAGACGTGACTTAACCATGACCACACAAACAGAAGGAGGATGGAAGTGTATAGGAAAAAATGAGGAGAGAATCCTCCTCCAACTTTTATACCTCGTCCACCCAAAAGAAAAATTCTAAATCTGCCACTATATCCGGTTAACCATTATATTCCTAACAAACATTAATATTAACTGAGACACTATTATTAGCATGGCAGCATACACTCCAAAAAGGAAAATTGGAACATATAATATATATATATATGGGTGAAGTGCCGATTTAGTCCTTGAATTATCACCTCAGTGAAAATTAGGTCCCTGAATTATTTTTTCGGTAAAATAAGTCCTTAAATTCATTAGAAATTGCTAATTTCATTCCTATTATTCTATTCAAAGCTATTTTATCCAATTTTTCATCAACTTAAGTCACTTGATACACTTTAGAGTGTAATACCATCATTTTCTCGTCTATAAGTGCTTAATATGTCATATAGGTTGCGTATTTAATGTCTAATTTACCCTCAAAAGTTAACTTACACTATTTCTTTATGAAAAATTACCAATTTCTCCTCCAAAGTTAACTCCATACATTATTTCTTTATGAAAAACTACAAATCTACCCTCCAATGTGTATCACATGCAAGTAACGTGACTTAAATTGACAGAAAATTGAATATAGTAACTTTGAATATAACATTAGGGATGTAATTGGCAGATTTTTATAATTCAGGGACTAATTTTTCTGAAAAAATAGTTTAGGGACCTAATTTTCACTAAGGTGATAATTTAGGGACTAAATTGGCAGTTTACCCTATATATATATGTTCAACATGGTTTTTCTCTGAAAAGTTTTCCCAAAATCAAACCATTTACATGATACTAACATTGACGTAAAAATTCATAGTTTGACATCACAAGCATTTGTTTAACCACGGAAATCTCGATACAAGAACAACACCCCTCCCCTAAACATACCCCTAGATCATTTCTTAGCTGGTTTGAAAACTGATCTGTTATTTATGCTCCAAAAATTGGTTGGTTGAGACTTTATTAGTGGATTATTTGTTGGTATAAAACAGTGACAGTCCAAACATTTAAGCCAACCAAAATATTAGGTCAGTGATTGTGCTCCCATACAATCTAAAGAATCCATAAACCCGACAAATAATAATATTAAAAAAAAAATCAAATAGTTGACATTCAAGATAATTAAAAAGGAAAACTAATGAAAATGGTTTGAAAACTTTAAGTTTTAACGAAAATGACAAAATAAATAGTAAAGTGAATAGTATCAGGATTGATTTTTTAGTGTAAAAATATGATTTTTCGTTAAAGCAAACAGTACCGGGAGCTTTTCGTTAAAGTTCCCTAATTAAAATATGAAAATGTTTGGTACGAATTAATCATCTTTTGAAATTTTGGGAAAAAAATTATCGTTTGAAATGTTTAATTTTCTAAGCATAAGATTCTTGGGAGGCTCACTCTGCTATAACTCTTTTGAGAGATTCATTAGAAAAAGAAAAAAAAGAAAATTTTGCGATCTTGAAGGTGACTGCTTTGTCTTTGCATGGTCCTAGCTGTAAGATGAGGATTATTCAGATGTTAATTTAAATGGATAACATTAAGTAATGTAACCCATTAATTAGTCTGAGAGTAGAAATCGATTATATGATTAGTTAGGTCTCCAGATTTAATTTGACAGTGATTCTGAGGAATTGACAAATACCTAACCATGTACATGACCAGAAACGAAGCTATTGCTTCAGTGAATACCATGCCGTTTTGTTCGGAGAGATAGGGAGAGAGAGAGACAGAAAGATTTTGCAGAAGATAAGCATTATTTAATCTGAGGCAATCCACTAAGATTGAAAATAATGCGTATAGTAGAGTGACATTGGTTTTGCAACAGAGAAAATGCTAGGATCAATCGCTAACACGCGTCAGTTACTTCTAACTGTGAATACATTTTGGCCTCCACATGCATAATGGTCGGGATCAGTCGGTGGACGTGTGCCACTGACCCTAGAAATGCTCTTGCGGCGGAAAAATAAAAGTTTGGTGATGCGAGAGAGAGAGAGAGAGAGAGAGAGAGAGAGAGAGAGAGAGAGAGAGGGAGAGAAGCTGGCATGCTACTAAGAATTCAAGGACAATGCAGGTGCAAAGGTTAACTGGCAAATGGACAAGATTTTTAGGATTCAGTTGAGTTGGACAAAATTTTGATCTCAGAGCTTGATGACAAGCATTAACATAAGAAGCAAGGCAAGCCCTCTATTTTGGACATGGAAAGGGGAATTGCCTGCAGGTATACCTATTCTCCATTCAGGATGGACTCAGGTTTCATGTCCAATCCTACGATGAAAGGGTTCGATCTCTTCCAAGTCCGGAACTGTCATATCCGCGACCGCAATGTATTTCCGAAGGAAAATAGTATGTAGCAGACTTCTTCTAGTCCATAGATCTCAATTAGAACCTTCAGTTCATATATTCGAGCATAATTAAGCTAATACAACAGAGAAACTAAGGCATAGGAACAAATTAAACTGAACAACGTCATGTCAGGAAACATTAACATGTTACTTCCTACATTAATCAAAGGGCACATTACATAATAATAAACCTGTATAAAAGAACCAGAGGAAGAAACTTGCTCTACAATGGCAAATTCTCCGCTTATTACTACTATACGCTCATAATTCCCTAATCCAGAGACTTTGATTTTTCCCCATGTATATTTGTATCTGCAAAACTCATGCAGGATGATGATTGTATGGGACTCTATACATCTCCAGCTCCTTGGTGGTGGTGGTGGTTGTGATTCCCACTTGTCCAACTCTGTCCATCCGATTTCTCATCCTCTTCACCTTCCCTGCTGTCGCCCGACTCGCCTCCAGTTGTGGATCGACCTTTGGCAAACCCTCCTGCGAGGAGAGGACCATGTGGAGAACCAGACTGTACGTTGTTTGCCTTGGTATGCTCTCCACTGTGATCCAAGGGCACGAGTAAGTCATTGCCTTGGCCAGCAGCTGAAGAAAGCGGGAGCTTTCGGATGTGAAGGCGGTATTTCTGCACAGAAATCAGACAAAAATATGAGCAAACAATCATCCAGTAGAGTCAGAAAAGAAAATTGTGATTACAGATGAGAGAAACTTAAGTAATTAACCAACCTGCAAGTGGCTTTTAACTTCATCATTGGTGAGACCCTCCACCTGCATAAGTTCTCTTATCTGCTTAGGAGTGGCTACTACAAAAAAAAAAATTACACAAATTAGAAACAAGCACATAAAATCTAAACATAGAGGAGAATTCGATTCAAATAATTCGAAAAAAAAGGACTAAATTCAAGTAGTTTGGCAGCATAAAGATCAAACATTTTCTCCAAAAACCAACAATAAATCTTGAAACTTACCCATTTTTCCAATTCTTAGTCCGAGAATTAATGTCAAATTTTTTCAATTAGCACAATTAAAATATTTTCTGGTCATAAAGCTCCAACCTTGTGTTCCTCCAAGCTGCTGAAGGGCATCAACAAAGCGGCGGTGGAGCTCCGGCGACCAGCACCGCCTTTGTTTCCTAAAGGGTTGCTGCTGCTGCTGCTGTTGGGGTTTGTTCTGTAATTTCAATTGTCCTGCCATACCAGAACCCGAACCGCCAGCTCTGCAGCCATGGTTGGTCTTAGAGTTTGCATTTGCAGAACCAGCCAGTGCTTCAGATATCAATGGAGTCATAAGACAAAGGTTTGGAACCACGGTTACCCCCTTGTCTCCCTTCAAACATGGGTTTGCAAAACCAGACAACTCATTCTGATCCTTGAATGCCAGTAATGCCCCTCCCACGCCTTTCTTATTACTCAGCTCAATTGGGTTCTCAGCCGCCGACCGATCATCTTCCTCATTCCCCTGTAAAAAAAAAAAACCAAGAAAATATGAAATTTCAGAAAACCCCCAATAAAGTTTGAGTCTTCAAAAAAAAAAAAAAAAAGGGTAGATTTAGAAATTAACCAGTTTAAGTTCAGAGTCGTGTTTGGTGTAATCGAAAACATTGATGCTTGTGCTCCATAGCTGCGCAGAGCTCATCCAGTTCTTCTTGTCAATATTTTCCTTTCCCGAAACTACCTCTCCGTCCTCCTCAGAATTACCCTTGAACGGTACGAACTCCGCCATCACCGGCCGCTCTTCCATTCGCCTCCACCGCATTCCTTCCTCCTTCAACCGCTCAATCACTGCATACCCATCAAACCAAGTCAAAAATCCATCTCAAAAATATGATCAAAAACCAAATCCTAGAGAGAGAGTTTAGAGAGAGAGTCTAGAGAGAGAACAAAAACCCACCATCCTTCAGGAGAAGCATGCAGAGAGGAAGCTCCCGCTTGAAAACTTCAATCTTTCTGAGTTCGTCTTCCAGTCTCTTCACGTACCCATCGAGCTCTGAAGACCTCTGAGAGCCGTCTTTAATGGCGGCGAGCTGAGCGAGAAAGTCGGTGATTGTTTTCCGGACGAACAGAGGACTGGAGTCCAAGCTCAGCAGCTCCATTTTCTCTCTCTCTCTTCGTTGTTGTTAATTTTCTCTCTCTATCTCGATTTCGAGCATTGCCCTGATAAAAAGCTGATAAGGAACACAGAGGCCCGAATTTGTATGGAATTTGAGATTCAGGACACACAAAGATTCAGTGGTTCGCATAAGCGGGTCCTCGCGTCCCTGGGTCAACTCGGTGACTCAGTTCCTTAACTCGGGAACGAGTTTTCACGGTAAGTAAGGGAATCTTTGGAATCCGTACTCACGCGGCGAAAATGTAATTATGAATTCGTATTTATTATTTTCCTTTTTCTTTTACTTTCGGTTGGTATTTTGTGGGGTGCTTCTTCGAGATTCTATGTTACGTGGGTTAATATGAATCGTTGACCTTGTTGTTTTAATGCGAGAAGACTAAGGGCAATCCAGTCATCTTCTTAAATTTTTGTTTTTATTTTTCGATCAAAGAATATGATACATCTAAATTTCATCTAAATTGTAGAGAATGAAAAAGATTTGAATCTAGTTTAGAAAGACGCTAACAACTAACGCAATTTATTGTTAATTTGCTCAAACACTTTTAAAAACATTATCAAAAGAAAAAGCAAACTGTAAGTGGCCCTATACCATAGTAGTGAAAAGGTGTTGTGCCCTTGCATAATGACATGAGTTCAAACTCTGTCGGTAGTTAATTTAACATGTTAACGCTACCGCTCGACTCAAAAAAAAAAAAAAAAAACCAAACTACCTGTGAGAAAAAAATTGTAACTTCTATTTTTAATATCAAACAAAAATTACACAAATACTTCACTTCCCCTACTTGTACAACATTGTAAATGAAATAAATCAATGCCTCAAACTTTACACAATACATGAATATGTAAAATATTCTAAAGGAAAAAAATAGCATGAATTAGAGGAAAATGGGCACCCACGTATAGGAGCATCTCTAATGGGCTCTCTAAATGAGATCTTAACCAAATATAAGAAGACAGAGCTGCTCTTTTAAGGTACTTATTTGAGGACCTATGAGTTCTTTTTTCATATGAGTCCTCAGTTTAATTTTAAGTAGATTAAGCTATCAATTTAAATAATTCATACTACACAGAAACAAAATACTAATTGATAAAACAAAAATAAAATAAGAACAAAGAAGAAGGATTCACGTCATGTCTAATCCTTTCCGTATGCAAAACCTAGTCTCCCCATTGAATATATCTAAACCTAAAAAAATCCAATTGCATAAAACCCTAATAACTTTACACGTCCAATTTCATCCAATCTTTTATCAATAATATTCAAACCTAGTTACAAGGAACCAAAAAAAAAAAAAAAAAAGAGAGTTTGCAGTTTTGAAAATTGTGATCCCTTTCTTCTTGAACGCATGAACCCTTTTTTCATATGAAAATCTTCGAAGGTGGTGAAAATTTTGAAACAGGTCCCTCTCCCTTTTTCATACGCAAAAAAAGGGGGAAAACAACTCAAGAAGAGAACAGGGGAGTGAACAATCGAGAGAGAGATGGAGAGAGGAAAGGGATGTGGAGGAGACAGACGGTTGGGGAAAAATAAGGTAGGTTTCACGCAAGATATTTTTTTTAATTTATTAACTTTTTAGAATTATTGTGTTTCGGTGTGATATAGATTATTTATATTGATAGCTTAATCTACCATAAAATTAATCTGAGAGTTCATACAAAAAAAAAAGACCTCACATGTCCTCAAAATGTAGAACTTAGGAGAGCAATTTTGTACAAGGAGCAGAGAAGTTGAAAAATATCTTCTCTGTTCGCACTCCCTATTGTGCTCCTAAGGTAGCAAAACCTATAGGAGCTCCTAAATCTAGGGAGTGTGAAAGAAGCTCATAGCATTAACTATTATAATTTCAATAATATTTTAAGTAAAAAATTTATTCCTTGGTTTACAATTATTATGACTCCCTAATATAGAGTGTGATTGGAGTTCAAATTTTATAATGGTCCCCTAAATTAACTTTATAGTCTTTTTAGCTAAAATTTGAGTTGAAAATAGAGAGCATGAAATTGGAGTGAGTAGAGCGCGTACATCCTACACAATTTCACGAAAATGACAAACCCTTAGTTGTCAACACGGTTAGTGCAAGAACAATCAAGTTGACGACCAAAATTTGTTATTTTCATAGTTATAAATTCCGACTTTTTGGACAAATTTGACACGCTGTCGTGTTAAATCTATGGAATGATGGATGACTCGAGTAATGTAGTAGATTTCTTTGATAAACTGAGGATAGAAAAGGATGTGAGAAAGTAACTAGTATTTCTTATTTTTTAAAGAAATCTTTTTTTTTTTTTTTTTTTTTGATAAAAGGTAAACTTTCATTACCAACAACTTACATACAAAACACAGTGTCACAACCCGTCCCAGAAAGGGTTGTGAAAAGACCATATTACCAGATTGTCACAACCCGTCCCAGAAAGGGCTGTGAAAAGACCATATTACCCTTGGCGTCGGTGGTAATGTATATGTATATGACTTAACGTTAGGTCCAAATTATTCATTTTTCTAAATAGTTGGACCTATTTTGGACTCAAGACTTTGTTAAGTGGGTTATGTGGTAAGTTGGACCACACAAAACACACATACACACCCACACCGTATACCTCTCTCTCTCCTCCCTTCGAATTTTCTGCACTTTTCCGTACAAGTGTACGGATGAAGCTTGAATCAACCTTTCTAGTCATGGATCGAGGATTCAAAGGTGAGTTTTGGAATCCTTGCAAGCTTGTGAGTTCATATATACAATTTTCAGGACCTGAGACCTTTGTTTTTATGAGAACCGTAACCCCAAATTTGGTGCATTGTTCATGCACATGTAAATGTGGGCTTTTCAGGGGATTTTAAGGACATAGGAAGCTTAGTGAGGTCCCAAGGAAGCTTGGAGTGCTTCGTTTGAAGAGATTGGACGTCGGGATCGTGAGTTACGAAGTTGGCCGGATTTGGTGGAATTTTCCCGGCGAAATCCTGTGGATTTTAGAACTTTTGGAAGGTAAGGACTTATTCTATTCTTCATAGGCTTCAATTTGAGACAAGTTTCATGCAATTTGGATAAGAAATGAAAAAGATATGAAGTTTTAAAGATTTCCCAATTTCCGGCGACGGCGACGGTCGCCGGAGTTCGAAGGAAGAAGATGACGGAATATTCCGTCAAGTTTGACGGAATATTCTAACAGAGTTAGGTTAGATTTAACGGAATATTTTATTTTTGGACGGAATATTCCTGATGGCGTTAACTGACGCCGTCAGTGTGCCTGGCACGTGCCCGCACATGGGCGTCGCATCTGGCCGTCCCTTGGCCGGCGCGTGGGTGGTCGAAAATTTTTTCTAAAAATATGGGGATGTTCCTGAGATTGTGTAGATCACTGTGGTATATTCATATACCCAAATTGAGCAATGTATGAGAAGTTATTACCTATTGTTGGTTATGTGCGTTAAATAACGTTTATTCGGTTATTACGCATATAGGTGAGGCCTATTCAGAGGACGAGGGCCATCAGTCGAGGCTCGGGAGTTGTGATCCTTCGATATATCTGTGAGTGGGCTTTTGTTTTCCGTATATACCTATATAAATGAGATTTTTTTCCCAGAAAATCAATTTAAATGAAATGTGATATGATATGTCATGCGAAGTATATATCTATTTTATTCATGCATTAGTAGCTGTATATAATGGTAATTAGTGATGTGGACGCACATGTAAGTATTAGGTGAGTATATATATCAACGATAGAGAATGATTAATATGAAATGATGTTTATGTTGAGATGTGTTGAAAGCTCATAAACCTGCACCCTGGTGTTAGTGCTCCCGCCCAAGGCCATGGCTCAGTCTTTCACGTGATGTTCACCTCCTGCACCGTACACTCACCTTGGATCCAAGTTAGGTGCTTAGTCCTGTCAAATAGACCACAATAGGTGGGTTCGACTCGTAGGTGACCCGCGATTAGCGCTCAGTCTTCACGTGATCGTAGCACTAGAGCGTAATTATTTACACCCAGTCTTGTCGGTGAGACCACATGAGGTGGTTCCGACTCGTGTGCAGGATATATATATATATATATATATATATATATATATATTTATATGTGATGATGAGAGATGATGAGATTGATTATGAGCTATAGTCTAGCCGAGCTAATCACTCGATGGACATGTTATCTTTGATGAGTTGATGTCACCTGATATAGTTATGTGATTTGATGAGATATATTTGGCATGGCATATACCTTACATATCACTACTTCTGAGCTTGGTTTTGAGATAAGTATATACGTATTATATATTTCTGGGAAATTATACAGGTTTTACGGCGAGGGGTTAGAACCTTTAAAAAGAGAAAAGGTTTTGAAAAGATTTGTTTTTGCCCACTCACGCATTTTGTTTTTCGCCCCTCCAGGTTCTAGGTAGCAGCGCTTTGGTGGCCACGAGGGATCCAACGGTGTTATGACAGAATTCACAAAAGTAGGATTCACCTTCGGGTGTTATATCTTAGTAATTGTCCTTGACTACAACTAGATGTTCCTATTGCTCTGAAGTATTTATATTTATCTTATTAGCTTCCGCACTGTGCACATGGTTACGTCACTCTCACGTGACGGTCAGCACGCCCTCCTTGGGACGGGATGTGTCACATAGGCCCAAAAACCCAACAAAACACAAACAAAAGTTGGGCAAGTTCTTTCTATGAGATTTTTTACGGTGCCCTTATTGATAGTTTGATTGATTTTTCTTGTTGGAGGAAGGCGTCGTCCGTATTTTTACACATTTTTTTCATATTTTACATACGACTCTTGACTTTTTAATAAACGAATTAAACGACTTAAAAAAAATTAAGAATCATAATTATTAAATAAATAAATAAACGCGAAATAAAAAAAAAATGTGTAAAAATCGCTCTCCAAACACAATAGAGAGCCTCATGTTTAACAGGAAATGAAAAACCAAAGCAGCCAAAACTTTTTCCAAAAAAGAAAAAAAAAAAAAAAAGCAGCCAAAACTGTCATGTGAATGGATTGTTTTTATAATTCTCTTTAAGCGAAGCACCTTTTTCTACACTGTTTATGGCACCTCTAAAATCACAAAAAAAAGGACTGTGTCACCACCAACCACGTACAGACACGTGGTGCACGATCCTTGTATCTGGAGCGGTGAGATTCTTCGGTGCGCTCTCGTCCATTAGTACAGAATCGTTTCCAGAATTTCATGGCTCGGCGCACAATCGGCAGGTAATTTTCGATTCATGTCGTAAGATTCCTCACCGTGTATCGACATGTGCCCAGAGCATCCGGTTTTTGTACATTGTGGGAGTCCGGATCCTCTTTGTGAGGATCTTGGAAATCTATGAATCGTGTCCGTTCATCATACATCGTGCGATAGAAAATCGTTTTAAATATTTTTATTTGAAAATAAACATAAACAGTACTTGATAAAAACTGACCGCACGATGTACGATAAACGAACACAATTCACAGATCTCCAGGATCCTCACCAAAAGAATCCTGAGAGGATCCTGTTAGCATTGTGAGTAGAGATTTTATAATGTATCGAGAACTGTGTTCCAAATTCCAATACATTAAATCATAGTACAAGTGAATGAATATTTTAAAAAATATATAAAACACTTATATTATAACACGTGGTATATTAAATTCTATTTTTAGCTCATTGAAGAATTTATTTGGATTTTTTTTCGTGGGGAGCCATTGTATTTTTTTAGCTTTTCCGTTAAGGGATAAGGATTCTTTTGGGACGATGGGCTTTTCGATGGCTTTCTTTGAGGACAAAAAAATGAAAAAAGATGCTCACCTCTCATTTAACGTGACAACTATATTTGGAACCATCCATGGTGTTTCAATTTTTGTCAATTGTTTTTATAATTTCTTTTCTGCTGTCTAAAGTGAAAAATGACGAATCCCTTGACTTATTTTTATGTAAATCGAACTTTTGGATCTTTATTAAATATAAGAGTAATGCTAGAGAGATCAAATTTTAAAATTAAATTTTGTAAACTAAATAATGAGATTATTGATGATTGGATTATTATTCAAGTGTTGATTAACATGCTTATTTTTTATTGGTGACACGGTTTGTCAACTTAATTTAAATTTTTGGCGTCCCTAGAATTATTTAAGTATAAATAACAAGCTTTCAAAAGTAAATTTCTTTTACCAAACAATATTATCTACACTAAGGAGGTGGAGAAGTGGGCTAAGCCTCGCAATAGGCTAGCAATAATGTGGTTCAAATTTGCCTTTGGCGAGAATCGAACCTAAGACTTCTCAATGACGAGTGAACAGGAATATCATTAGGCCTACTATTAAGTGGCTTCAAAAAATGATGATTAGTTGTGGGACCCACTCTGCATCGAATCAACGATCTGAACGTCTATTTCATAAGTCTCGATTCATAGATCATCCTTGCAAAAATTTAACTCAATATAAAACTATTTGTCTATTTAATTATCATAGGGAAATTTCATTGTTTCTTATAGAACAAAGTGTTCGTCAATTTCTTTGAACTCAATTAAATGTTTCAAATATTTCCGATTTGACTAATATTTTGCACGGATGATCTACAAGGTGCAACTTGAAAAATAAACAGTTCAGATTGTTGAAGTTCGATATGATGTGGATCCCACAACTAATTCCCATTAAAAAAAAAAGGAGATTTCCTTTCCTTAAATGCCTCCTATTTTATCCCTTAATTTCAGAAATGTTCTCCTAGTTGGCAGTGTTTAAAAAAATATATAATTACTCACCTTCGTATATTATATGACAAATAAAAATAAATTAATTATGCTTTTAACGTTTTAATCTGGGCCTTTAATATCAAATCTGATGATATTTGATCATGAATCCATAGTCGCAAAGTGACAAAAGAGACGTGACTCCATTTTTTATTTAGTGTCCATAATTTTCAATGGTAGGCCTTTGTTTTATAATGTGGTTGTGGATAGAGAATATGAATATATACGGATGATTTGCAAGGGTTTAATTTCTTTAGAATCTATATATCTACGTAAATGCATGTTGTACGGTGAAGGAATATGGTTCTCACGTAGACATGCATTTGTGGATCTGTCTATGTTTAAAACAGTAGTTGTGTTTCTCTTAGATGAATTTCGAGTCGGATAATAACCTTACACAAATTATGAGAAGAGTGGCAATTTATTAATAAAGGAGAAAGAATAAAAAATTCTTCCTCTAACAAGAATTGTATTGCCATTTAGTATTATGATTTAGTGGTATTCCTTATCACCAGGGCCATCTCTGAGCAGGGCCGGTCTTGAGTTTTTTGGTGCCCAGTGCGAAAGCTCAAAATGTACCCTTTTTAATATGGAAACATATGTTTAAAAAAAAAATTTAACAAGGATAATCACATGTATGTGTAAAAACAATCATCACTAATAGCATGCAAAATGACTTCCAATTTATGTCATGTACGTGTAAAATTTTATTCACATCAACCAAATTATTATCCAAAACAGATGGATAATCACAAATGGCTTTTGACTTCGTCATTAGTAAGCCCATCAACTTTCATTAACTCTCTAGTTTGTTTAGGTGTAGCAGTTGCAAGAGAAAAAACCAATCACATAACGCATTAAACACACATTCAACACATCCCAATCCAATCAGATATTCATCCAATCATATAAAATAGAGGTATTCATCAATTTACCCCTGAACTTGTAAGGATTGGCCAACACAAAGCAAAGAGTGGCCAACACAAATCACCCTGTGCAACATTTCCAGAAAAATGCTTTCGAAATCTTCACTGGTATCCATCTGCAAATCCACAAAGACAAGTAATTAATGTTTCATGTCAATCACATTGACAAACAAACTAAACAACCTCCTCAAAATTTTAACCCAAAAAATGTACCAAATTTGATATTTATTAACATAATCAAAGCAACTAAACAAACCAAAATTGAAAGTAATAAAAATAAATTGATCCATAAAAAATACACAATAAATTGACCCACAACTTCCCATTTGCCCAGCAGCCTTTCACGATATTCTTTTCTGTAAACAATTCTTCCACCATAGTAAAGCAATAAAGTAATAATTCTTTTGTTAGTGAAATATGCCAACACTAAAGCAATGGACTCAATGGCAGCCATCGATTTTATAGGTTTTTACTAAAAGCTCAACAACAATTGTGCAGCTACAAGAATTCCAGATACAATTAGTGTTCTCGAAATTGTAAAGGTCTCTCCAGTGAGATATTTCCATTTGGTCTTCACTCCCTCTCACATTTTCTCAAACAGTTCCAATGTATAACAATCTTCTGTCACAAATTTTCCCACAAGATACCAATTAACCCATCCACATTTATCAGTCAAGAAGTCTTCATATATGATCAGAATAACACCAGTATAATATGGCAGAATAAACTTCAAAATCCAACACCATTTGTCTTTCCAATTTGTAAAATTGAAAAGAAAACCAAGGATGTAAAATTGCCTACACATGATATAACAAAAATTTCCTACCAAAATTATCATTCCAACACATATTATTATAAAAAAACCCTAACATCTATTATATAATATAAAATCACTAATACATAGTCTAACAAGGAGGAAATCGGCATCCAAATTCCTAACAGAATGCAGGAAAAAAGTGGGACCTTGAACTTTGAAATGAAATCAAATAATTCAATTCATCAACAACAACAATTCTATACATCAATTATCATATAATTCTATGTCACTTGCAAAATTTTATATTAAATTATGAATTAATAATTCAAATTTTAAAAGTTAGTTTACCTCAAAACTCAAAAGGGTTGGTGAATGCACTGAATGAGAAGAACCTGTCGGGCTTGCCGGCTTGGAAGCTGCAGCGCAGCAGCTTGCAGTGAGTTTTGAGAGTTAAAATGCTGCACTTGCAGCATTTTGGAATTGGGAGAAAACTCGAAAAAGGACAGAGTCAGAGACGGCAGGGCAAGGAAAGTGAGAAACAAAGTGGGGGATGTGTTAGGACTTAGGAACTTTAATTGAGGGGATGGGCCGTTCAACTCTTTTGCAGTGTTCTAAAAATCGGCCTAGGCAGCTGCCTAGGCGGTGCCTAGGCCCTAGGCGGTGCCTAGGCCCTAGGCGGTGGGCTTCCGTGGCGATTTTGGGCAAAACGTTCAATAAAACAGAGAGGGTTTAGGCGGTCGACTAGGCGGTGCTAGGCAGCATGGTAGGCGGTTCCTTGTCTCTCCGCTCTATGTTTGTGCAAACTGCAAACCCAGAACATCTAGATGTCTCTTGTCGTGTTGCATCTCAGATTTGACCAGTATTGCAAACCCAAGACTTTTGTGCATGAAAACGGAGAAGTGCGGTGGTGGATAGAAGGAGATGTGCGGTGGAAAGATGAAGGGATTGAGGGAGTTGTTTTAATTTGGAGGGATAGAGGGAGATATTTTCGATGTTTGATTTGTGGGTTTTCAGGAAAGAAGAAAATGGAGGGATATAAACTGAGAAGACGAGGTAAAAGAGAAAATCTGAAAAGATGATGAAGAAGAAGAAGAAAAGTTTGAAAAGTCAGAAGAAGAAGAAAAGTGAAAAGATGAAGAAGAAGATGGAGCGGATAGATAAAAGAGAAAAGTTTGAAAAGATGAAGAAGAGGATGTAGAAGAAGAAAAGTCTGAAAAGATGAAAAGATGTGAATGGGCAGCAGCAGGGAACTTGGGAAAGTGAAAAAGTCTCTGAAAATATGCTTAGTTTGGCGTGGTGAAGTGCACCAGCCTCTGCCTTATCACACTCTGCCTTATCACAAAATAAAGAGGTAAACAATAATTACCCACTATCCGCTAATAAATAAATTATATAAATTATTGAGATAATATTTTATTATTTATTCTTTCTAAAACAACACCATATTACACTCTTGCATTTTATTATTTTTCTTTTTATGATCAGAATAAGATAATCTTATATTATACTCTTATGTTTAGATATGTATATTTTTTTTAAATAACGTAGTTCTCAATATTTAATCATCTACTATAAAATAAATTTAACTAATTTATATGATATATAATATATTTATTCCAAGATATAGAAGAATATTTTTTTGTAAATGTTAGTATGCACTTATTTACAAAATATACAAGAAATTTACCTAAATCTGCTTAGGCCGCCTAGGCGCCCGCCTAGATCCCGCCTAGCCGCCTAGGCACTAGGCGGTCCACCGCCCGACTAGCTCCTAGTATTTTTTAGAACCTTGCTCTTTTGTCCAACTTGGGCTGGAGAATTTTTTTTATACTTAATTATGTGGATTTTTATTTTTTGGTGCCCCCTTCAATTTTGGGCCCTGGACACCCTCCCTGGTAGCACTGGGTCATGGCCGGGCCTGTCTATGAGATTTTGGGGGCCCTGTGTGAAATTCATAAAAAGGGCCTTCTTATAAGGCATCTTAAACAAAATTAAACAACGTATTGATGGTAAAAAGCAATATCGAAATAAACTTTAAAACTAACTAACCATTTGTTTCTAAATATTATTAAATGTAAAAAAAGCTACAAAGTAACCATAGTACTTATAACTAACAATAAGTTCAATCTAAAGAAACCAAATAAACAAAACTTAAAAAAGTCTAGCACCGAAGTTTCACTTAAAGATGGCTCTTCGTGCATTCTGTGCTGCAAAATCATCAATTAAACCTTCATAATCAATTTTGTCTAAAAAATCACTTTTAATCGATATCAAAGCAAGTCCATTTAACATTTCAAGTCAATATACTTTAATTAGTAAATATCTTACTTTGATTGAAGTCTACATCACTTTGATCAGTTAAATTGTCTTCATGATTCAGAAGTTTCTCCTCAATTTCATAAATTTATAAATTAGGGTTTAATATTTGTGGGAAATATAACAACAGGACGAAGAGAGAATGGGAAGTAGACTAGGACACTGGCAACAACATCTGGAATTCTGACTTCTGGTGCTCTGGTGTGAAAGAAGAAAAAAAGGGAAGCAACGATTAGACTTTGGCGTGAGACAAGAAGTCTGAGTCTCTGAATTGTTTGCCTCGGTCAGTGGAGTTCTTCACTTTTAATCGATTAGCTTTGCCCTTATTTTTTTGCTAGATTAGCTTTTCCCTTTGTTAATTATTATTTTATATAATTTGCGTACATATTTTAGGTAGTAGTATGAGGATCAGGATCCTGTCCTGAGCTAAGAAGGATGAGGATCCTCATGAGTAAGCCCATCATGCTGTTCAAATTTTATTTAATGGTTACAATTCTTATAATTTTTAGAGGGACCCTCTATTTGTAACCGTTGAATAAAATTTGAATGGCCCGATAAGCTTGCTCAGGAGGATCCTCACCCTTAGCTCCGGAGAGGATCCTGATCCGTAGTCTGATTGCTTTTGGGGCCCATCAGATATATATATATATATAGGTGTGATTTGATTAGTATTTCTATATATTATTTTTATATAATATTATTATATTCAATAAAAAATATTTTTGGGGACCCCTAAAAGTTTGGGGCCCTGTGCCATAGAACCAGTTACACTCCCCAAAAGCTGGCTCTGCTTATCACTTATAAGTGAGAAGTCTTAGGTTTGATTCTTGCCAAAGGTGAATTTGAACCACATTATTATCAGTTAATTTTGAGGCTAAGCCCACCTCCTCATTTCTTAGTATAGATAATATCGTTCGTTAAAATAAATAAATAAATAAAACAAGAATCGCATTGGTGAATTAATTAGCACTCATAACTACACAACATTACACTGAGTGCCCTTTTTGTCTGTTCAGCTATCAAGTTAACTACTATTTTCGTGCTCCTTGTGTTTGTTGACCTATCAAGTCAACTAGTATTCTTTCATGGGACAATCACTGCGTTCATTATGTACTTACATAACACTATATTCCCTAATTAAAGTACATAACAACTTCTTGTAAGTCATGAAAAATGACTCACGTGACACCAATCTAACATTCATGTAAACATACAATAACCTTGTCACACCAAAACGTAGTAGTTAACTCGTTAGTTTGGATGGAGTAGGAGTCAATATTGTAACATTTTGTAACATTAAGAGTTTCTATTTACCATGCACATATAGTTACCTATATATACTATTCTAATTGCAACGTAGGTCTCTCTCCTAATCCCTCGTAGGCCTCATCTTTTAACCATAACCATGCTAATTATTCTCGTATTCTGTTTGCGCATGCAAATGTAGCTTGCCTGATCGAGCCCAGATATTTGAGGCATGAGAGCAGCTGTTGCTCAACGGTCTCGGTTGGAATTTAGTAAGTCGATAATGATGTGTTTAAATTGGAACATTATGTGTGGTCCACTTACGTTTGTTTCTGGTTTTTATATTGCTGTTAGCTAGCTGTATGCAAATTTAGATTCATCGAGTGCTTATCCATTTAAGGATGTTTGACTTGTGTGATACGACATATGGCACAATTTGATCCTTACAATCGATCACTAGCTAGGACGATCCTTATCAAATTTGGGACAATATTATTCGGTTAATTAGGTAGGAATAGAGTACTTAAGTCCAGCTTAACACTATTGGATTAGTTGCAGCGGCAGATTCATGAAATATTATTCGGATGGTCAATCAGAATAGTAGGCGTAGCATACAAAACTTTTTGGACGGTAGAGCATGAAAATTGGTATTTTATCGAGCCTTGGTAGGCCTTAGGTAATTTGCTAAGTCATATTGAATGCCTGTTGACATATGCCAACAGGAGCATGTCGACAATAGATTTTGAGCGAGCATGCCGACAAATGCCAACATATGTCAAGTAAGCCTATTGAAAGATGCCAGTAACAAAGCATACAAATGCATGATGCTAGCAGCTACCCTATCCAGTGCCCCTAGAGGCAATTCTTCAAAGGGTAGCTTTCAAGGGCAGCTCAAATTTTCAAAGGGTAGCACCCAGTTTTTCCATGAAGAATATCTGAGTTTGGGGGTCAGCTGACCCACCTTGTATCAAGGTTGGCCCGCCTCTGATTAGTAGTACGTTATCCAATCTTAGTGGATAGGTGTTGGATTTCTATTCATGCGTCAATTCACTTTCTAGGACTCGCTAGAATCAATTTGTATAAAGACAAAAGGCTTGTTTTTTTTGGTAGCGGTGTTGGTTAGGTCATGAAGAGAAAGGGAGAAGTTGATTTCGGGTTTTATTTTGGCAAGGGTTGTTGAAGATTTGAATTGAAAATTGATTGCTGAAATCTATATTGGCATTAAGTGGAGAGGGATGAAGGATAATAAGTTCATATTTGTTGGGCAACCCCCCCAAAGTGGTAAATATTGCATTTTAATAATGGCAAAAATATTCTTCCACAAGGGGCACGTGACATGTGTTAACGGTAAACTAGATTAAAAGTAACGTAGGTGGTAGGACCTAACAATTAAGAGAATCTGTGTGGTAAAAAATAAAACTTAAAAATTTAGGTGGTATTATCGTACATACTTATAAATTCAGGTGATACTTGCGCAAAGTTCTCTAAAAAAGAAAATTGAAATTTGCAAAAACCAACAGCCCAAACCCACCCCAGAGAAAGTCACCATTGTATACGGTCAACAATTTTCGACACTGGTGGAGTGATGTAGGAAGCTGCGAGGGATGGTGTTTGATATTGGTGGGGCTGTGGTGGAATCATCGCACCAAGTTTACCGTCCAACGCAGTGTCTGAATTCAATGTAAAAAACAAAACAGAAAAACCAACAATATATTACAGCATTTAAATTCAAATATAGAAATCAGGAGTCACACAGTGTGAAATATTTGAAACGTGTTAGTGATTAACGTTTTTGGTCAGTGTGGTTTGATTTGTTGATTGACGTCGACGATGCCACTTGCTACGTGTACTGAAAAAGAAAAGAAAAAGGGAATGGAAACTGAGGGACCTATCAGATGAAGCGGTTCGCCGCATACGAACTGAGCTACTTACATGTGTCTGTCCCATCATCCCTAAAAGCATATATATCTCTCTCTCCTTTCTTCTAGTGTGGTGATGCTTTTTAATGGTTGATGTACGTGTTTCCCACTGGGGTTTGTTCTCCACTATTTCTCAGTCGTACTCGTACGCTAGTTCGTACTTGGTCTTGGGCAAAATGGCAAAAAAATTTAAAAACAAATGAAAGTACAATACTAAGAATAATACGCCGTCTGTGGGAATCGAACCCACGACCACGTGGTTAAAAGCCACGCGCTCTACCAGCTGAGCTAAGACGGCTCAGTTGTTGGGTTTTCCTCTTCTTTTTATAACAAGTGAGGCAAGGAAGGGATTCTTCTACACTTCAGTGCGCATATGTTTGTTGGGCCTAGACTTCTGATCCACCCTGAAGCCCAGTTCTCAACTTGTTATGGCTTCAACTTTGAGTAGTGTTTGGAGCATTTCTTCAAGTCAGGGCCTAGCTTAAGAGAGAGGTGTAACTAGTGCTCGTCAGTCCACCTAGTAAGTTAGTAACAATCAATGAGAAAATAAAAGCCCACTATATATGTAACGTTTTTATTTTGTAGTCCATTCAACCACCCTAAACTCTAAGCAAGTGGTCATTTATTACAGTGGTAGAAAAGTGTTCAGCCATTACATGACGGTGTGAGTTCCAATCAGTCGGTGGCTAATCTAACAAAATCTATCGCTTGACAAAAAAACACCCTAAACTCTAAACTTACATGCCACAAGTGTACTTCTATCTAACTTTTGTATCAATGATAAAACGTTACAGTAAAAAAATTTGACATATGTAATTGTATTACTAGTGCAGGACAATACAATAACAATGTAACAATGACATGTAAATCATTCTCCATACATACTTTTCATGAATTCACATGCATGCAACACAATTTATTATATATCGTTTTCAACATTCAATATCTTAGCAAAAAATAAAACTAAAATCAACGTCTCACTCATTGCAATTGCCCACAAACGATTATCCCTTTGGTTACGGGATTTTTTCAACTTTAGTGCTAATCTTGGCCAACCGTCCAAAAGCGATCAACAGAGACAAAGGCTTAAAGTAAAGTAAAAGCCTTTTGAAGGTGAAAGATAAGAACTTGAATCAGAATAAATGTACCTTGAATCGAATAATTCTAGAATGCATGAGTTTTAATTAATTAAAACCTCACTCACATTAAACCAAATTAAAATAATTTCTCGGCTTAATTACTCACTATCCTTCGTGTACGCGCTAGCATTTTTTGAATCACGACGTGCTATGTGCGACTTACATGTTTTAAATGTATTTATATGCGTAAATTGACAAAAGGAAAGTCAAATATTTGAAGTAAATGAATAATCTTAGATCATGCTAGAACAAACCCCTCATAAATCAATTAAAACAGCTGAATCCACATAATAAAATCGGTCTCTATAGAATTTATGACATACCCTGACCTGGAAATCAGGACGTGCTGGCCATCACTAAAGTGACGTAACCATAACGCAATGCGGAAGCGATAAGATAAGAGAATTATGAATAACTAAAAGCCGAATACTAGCAGTACCATCCAAATGACATGCTAGCGAGAATTTAAGTGTGAAATACACACCATCAGAGCATAAGATTCTAAATGCAGTCAAGTAGGACAATTACTAAATTACAACACCCGAGGGTGAGTCCTACATGTGTGAAGTCTGTCAGAACAGCCGTGGGAATCCTCGTGAGCCACCAAGCACTCCTAACTATAACCTGGAGGGGCGTAAAACAAAATTTATTTTCAGTAAAACAAAGCTTTCAAAACATTTCCTTTATCAACATATATAACCCCTCACTGTAAAACTTGTATACTTTCCCAGAAAATAGCATACAACATATGTATCTTAACATATTCTCAAATCATAGTTCAAAATCAATCATATGAAAGTATGCCATGCCATATGCATCAAAACATAATGAAGCTACGCAAATATATCAGGTAGAATAATAAATCAGCCGGAGACCCTGCAGTGGTCCTGTACGGCTAATCATATCGCTCAATACCTATGCCTGCACACGAGTCGGAACCACAAAAGTGGTCTGTACGACAGGACTTGGTGTAATAATACGCTCTAGTGCAACTCTCATCAAACAGCTGTGTGACATATCGCAGGTCATCTACGAGTCGGAACCACAAAAGTGGTCTGTACGACATGACTTACACCTACTTGGATCCAAGGGAGTGTGCGGTGCGGGAGGTGAATATCAACATAAGCACTAACACCGGTGGTGCAGGTTATGAGCTCTCAACACAAATCACATCATCGACACAATATAACTCACCTGATACTTACCTGTGCGTCCACCGCACCATTTCATACATATGCATCATATATCCATTCATATATTTCATATCAATTCTATGCATGGCATTTTAAAACATACTTTCAATTAAATTCGATTTCTGGGAAAATCAGTAAGTATATAGGTATATAAAGAAAACAAATGCCCACTCACTGGTATGTTGAAGGGTCGTAACCCTCGTGACGCCTTTGATTGCGCTCGTCCTCGGGATAGGTCTCACCTATATGCGAAACAATTATAATAACGTTATTTAAAGCACATAACCAACAATCCAAAATAACTTCTCATACGATGCTCAATTGGGGTGTTTGAATATACCAACGTGATCTACACAACCTCACAAACATCCCCATATTTTTAAAATTATTTTTGGACTTGCCACGCGCCCCTACACGCCAGAAATGGCACGGACCCACGCGCCCCCACGCGCGGTCACGTGCCAGGCACGCGGACGGAAAACCAAACGGCGTCAGGAATATTCCGTTAACTTCTAACGGCAGCCGTTAAACTTAACTAACGGCGTCAGGAATATTCCGTCTTCTTCTCCGGCGACTTCGCCGGTTTCTGGGTAATTTTTTCAACTATGGTTTCTCACTCATTTTTCATCCATTTTTCATGAAATTGGTACCAAAATGAAGCTCTAAGCATGTAGAACACATCTAAACAAGTTTCAAGGCTTGAAAATCACTAGATTTTACCTGAGAAAGCTCAATAGCTCGGCAAACTTTAAAAACCTTCAATCTCGATCCTCCGACGTCCAAACTCTACCAATAAAATACCCCGAGACTCATGAGGACCTCCTTAAGCTCACTGTGAGCTTGAAATTCCCTGAAATGCAAGGTTTTACGTGTGCATGAACAATGCACATTTTCGGGGTTAGGGTTTCTTGACTATTCCGAGGGTTACAAGTTCCAAAATTGCTACCAAAATGCTCAGAAGGTTGTAAGGATCAAGAACCTTACCTTTTGGACATCAATCTGTGAAGAATTGGACGAGTTCCAACTTCGTTCGTACGTGCACAGTGCACGGGAAGGTGAAAAACCGAGAGGGGAGAGAGAGAGATAGTCCACAGCAGAGTGAGATAGAGATGGAGGGTTAGGTTTGGGTGTGTGGTCCTCTACTACCCCAACCACACAAAATAAAATTAATTAGGTTCCAAATATTTTTCCAAAAACTTAGGGATATGACATAAAAACCAAATATAAATGTCACGCACCTTAGCAACCTTTAGGGCAATCCCGTCATTTCACGTCCTCGATAAAATAATTCCGGGACGGGTTGTGACAATTTACATTAAGAATAGAGAAAATAATATTTAATAAACAACTAATTGAATGACATTATTGCTAGCACATTGTGAGGCTAATCCCACATCCTCCCCCTTAGTGTAGATAACATCATTTGTTTGAAAAAAAAAAAATCATTTGACCACTAATTTAATCACATTATTATCCGCGTGTGAAAGACCTTTTTTATAACCGGCATTACACGTCTCTTAAGATGTTTTGAACGTGTTTAAAAATAGAGAAAATAATATTTAATAAACAATTGATTGAATCATTTTATTGCTAGCCCATTTTGAGGCTAAGCCCACCCCTCCCCCTTAGTGTAGATTATATCGTTTGTTAAAAAAAAAAACAATCATTTGACAACTAATCTAATCACATTATTATCCGCATGCGAATGACTTTTTTTATAACCGGCATTACATGTCTCTTAAGATGTTTTGAACGTATTTTAAAATAGAGAAATTGAATCACATTATTACTAGCCCATTGTGAGGTACTAATTTAAAAAAAAAAACAGCACAAAAAAAAAACTAATTAAAATTACGCAGGCATTTTTTGAATCACGGCGTGTTACGTGTGACTTACATGTTTTAAATGTATTTATATGCGTAAATTGACAAAAGGAAAGTCAAATATTTGAAGTAAATGAATAATCTTAGATCATGCTATAAGAAACCCCTCATAAATCAATTAAAGCAGCTGAATTCACATAATAAAATCGGTCTCTATACAATTTACATTAAGAATAGAGAAAATAATATCTAATAAACAATTGATTGAATCACATTATTACTAGCTCATTGTAAGGCTAAGCCTACCCCCTCCTTCCTAGTGTAGATAATATCGTTTGTTAAAAAAAAAATCATTTGACAACTAATTTAATCACATTATTATCCGCGTGCGAAAAACATTTTTTATAACTGGCATTACACGCCTCTTAAGATGTTTTGAACATGTTTAAAAATAGCAAAAATTAATATTTAATAAACAACTGATTGAATCACATTATTGCTAGCCTATTATGAGGCTAAGCCCACCCCCTCCCCCTTAGTATAGATAATATCGTTTGTTAAAAAAAAACAATCATTTGACAACTAATTGATTGTAATTTAATCACATTCTTATCCGCGTGTGAAAGACCTTTTTTATAACCGGCCTTACACACATCTTAAGATGTTTTGAACATGTTTAAAAACAGAGAAAATAATATTTTATAAACAACTACGTGAATCACATTATTGCTAGCCCATTGTGGGGCTAAGCCCACCCTTCCCCCTTAGTGTAGATAATATCGTTTGTTAAAATAAAAAAAAAAACAATCATTTGACAACTAATTTAATCACATTATTATCCGCGTGCGAAAGACCTTTTTTATAACCGGCATTACACGCCTCTTAAGCTGTTTTGAATGTGTTTAAAAATAGAGAAAATAATATTTAATAAACAACTGATAAAATCATATTATTGCTAGCCCATTGTGAGGCTAAACTCACCCCTTCCCTCTTAGTGTAATATCGTTTGTTAAAAAAAAAAAAAAGTCATTTGACAACTAATCTAATCACATTATTATCCGCATGCGAAAGACTTTTTTTTATAACTGGCATTACACGCATCTTAAGATGTTTTAAATGTGTTTTAAAATAGAGAAATTGAATCACATTATTGCTAGCCTATTGTCAGGTACTAATTAAAAAAAAAAAAAAAACAACAGCACAAACAAAACTAATTAAAATTATGAAGGCATTTTTTGAATCACGGCGTGCTATGCGTGACTTACATGTTTTAAATGTATTTATATGCGTAAATTGACAAAAGGAAAGTCAAATATTTGAAATAAATGAATAATCTTAGATCATGCTAGAAGAAACCCCTCATAAATAAATTAAAGCAGCTGAATTCACATAATAAAATTGGCCTCTATAGAATTTACATTAAGAATATAGAAAATAATATTTAACAAACAATTGATTGAATCACATTATTGCTAGCCCATTGTGAGGCAAAGCCCACCCCTCCCTCTTAGTGTAGATAATATTGTTTGTTTAAAAAAAAAAACAATCATTTGACAGCTAATTTAATCACATTATTATCCGCATGTGAAAAACATTTTTTATAACCGGTATTACACACCTCTTAAGATGTTTTGAACGTGTTTAAAAATAGAGAAAATAATATTTAATAAACAACTGAATGAATCACATTATTGTTAGTCTACTGTGAGACTAAGCCCACCCCATCCCCCTTAGTGTAGATAATATCGTTTGTTAACAAAAAAAACAATCATTTGACAACTTTTAATGTAATTTAATCACATTATTATTTGCGTGCGAAAAACCTTTTTTTATAACCGGCATAACACACATTTCTAAGAAGTTTTGAACGTATTTAAAAATAGATAAAATAATATTTAATAAAGAACTAATTGAATCAAATTATTGCTAGCCCATTGTGAGGCTAAGCCCACCCCTACATCCTTAGTGTAGATAATATCATTTGTTAAAAATTAAAAAAAAAATCATTTGACAGCTAATTTAATCACATTATTATTTGCGTACGAAAGAATTTTTTTATAAACGGTATTACACGCCTCTTAAGATGTTTTGAACATGTTTAAAATAGAGAAAATAATACTTAATAGACAAATAATTGAATTGCATTATTGCTAGCCCATTATGAGGCTAAGCCTATCCCTTCCCCCATAGTATAGATGTGACAGCCCGTCCCGAATTAATTTTATTGACAATGTGAAATGTCCATTTTGCCCTTCGACGTTGAGATGTGTTGTGTGTGACATGCTTTTTGAAGTGGACCAATATGTTAGGTTCCTAAGTTTTTGGGGCCAATGAGAACTGAAGGTTTTATTAGTTGTGATTGGTTGTTCAATCTTAGACCACACACACACCAACACCCTTTCTCTTTCTCTCTCCCGTTAACCCTCTCTCTTTCATCCTTCTCGATTTTCTGCTATTGTCCGTACAAGTCGTACGGACATCATTTGAACCCACACTCCTAGTCACGAATCGAGGTTTTGGAAGCCATATTCATACTCCTTGCAAGCTCCTGAGTACATTTATACCATTTTTAGGACGTGAAACCTTCGAAAACCCGAGAACCCAGAGAACCCGATTGGTGCACTGTTCATGCACACGTAAATGCGAAGGTTTCAGAGGATTTTAAGGGTCTAGGAAGATTAAGGACGTTCTCTCGAAGCTCGGAGAAGCATTTTGGAAGAAATTGGACGTCGGGAAGCCTAGTTTCGAGAAGTTGCAGAGTTGGCCGGAATATCGTGGGATCTCCGATGAGATCCCGTGAGTTTTAAGTCTCAAAACAGGTATGGTTATGTTCTACTCGTCCTAAGCTTCAATTTAATTCAAGTTTTGTGAAGTTTGGTTGAAAAATGGACGAGATATAAAGGTTTGAAATTTTCTCCAGTTTCCGGCGACGACGACGTTCACCGGCGTCCGAAGGTTGAAGACAAGAGAATATTCCGTCAAAGTTGACGGAATATTCTGACGCCGTCAGGTATACTTAATGGTTTATGTTGCTTTTTAACAGAATATTCCGTGGAATATTCCTAACGGCGGTTAGGGATTCTGTCAGGGTTAGCCGTGTGTGGGGGCGCGTCTGGCCGTGCCTTGGCTAGCGTGTGGCGGCACGTGAGACCTCAAAAAATTATTTTAAAAATATAGGGATGTTTCTGAGGATGAGTAGGTCATGGTGGTATATTCATATACCCAAATTGAGCAATTTATGAGAAGTTATTAGCTAGTGTTGGTTATGTGCTTTTAAATGACGTTTATATAGTTGTTTCGCATATAGGTGAGACCTATCCTCAGGACGAGCGCAACCAATCGAGGCTCGGGGGCTACGACCCTTTGACATACCAGTGAGTGGGCTTTTGTTTTCCGTATATACCTATATATTGAGTTTTTCCCAGAAAACGAAACTGAATGGTTATATGTTTTGAAATGCCATGCAAAGTATCTGCCTATTTTAATTATGCATTAATAGTTGCATATAATTATGATTGGTGCTGTGGACGCACAGGTAAGTGCCAGGTAAGTTCATAGATTAAAGTTATGAGATTTCTTTAATTATGCAACATATGATGTGGTGTTTTGAGCTCATAAACCTGCACCCAGGTGATAGTGCTCCCGCCTAGAGTTAGGGCACAGTCCTTCATGTGATGTTCACTTCCTGCACCATATGCTCGCCTTGGATCCAAGTTAGGTGTACAGTATTGTCGTACAGACCACTATAGGTGGTTCCGACTCGTAGGTGACCCGCGATTATTCGCACAGTCTTTATGTGATCGTAGCACTAGAGCATATTTATTTTACACCTAGTTATGTTGTGCAGACCACTAGATGTGGTGCTGATTTTGTGTGCAGGATTTGATGTGGTTGAGGATGATTATGAGCTATATACTTAGCTGTGGGCTGATTTGATATCTTGCATTCTTATATGCTCACTGAGTTACTTATGGCATTCGTTGAGATACTTTGGCATGGTAAAATTCTATGGATTTTCATCCTGAGCATGATTTCTGATATGGCATATATTATATTTTCTGGGAAATTATACAGGTTTTACGGCGATGGGTTAGAACTTTTGAGAAATGAAATGATTTTGAAAAGCTTTGTTTTTGCCCACTCACACTTTCTGTTTTGCGCCCCTCCAGGTATTAGGTAGAAGTGTTTGTTGGTGGCTTACGAGGTTTCGACGGAGGTTTTGACAGATTACCACAAATGTAGGATCACCTTTGGGTGTTGTCTATTTAGTATTTGTCCATTAGGACTATACTTAGACTATTTATGCTCTGGTTATGTATTTCACACTTAATCTTGCGCTAGCACATTATCTTAGTTGTACTGCTAGTAGTTTGGTTTTTATTTATTCGTATTTCTCTAAATGAATATTGCTTCCGCACTGTGCGTATGGTTACGTCACTCTCACGTGACGGCCAGCACGCCCTGATTTAGGTCGGGATGTGTCAGTTTGGTATCAGAGCATAGGTTTAGCAGTCCTGCATATCTTGTGAATTTTCTAATGATTGTGGTTTCTTCTGTAAGAACTATGCCGCCTCGTAGAGAGCCACGTCATTCAGTTGAGCCTAGTTTCCCGGATATTGCTCAGGACTATACTTAGACTATTTATGCTCTGGTTATGTATTTCACACTTAATCTTGCGCTAACACATTATCTTAGTTGTACTGCTAGTAGTTTGGTTTTTATTTATTCGTATTTCTCTAAATGAATATTGCTTCCGCACTGTGCGTATGGTTACGTCACTCTCACGTGACGGCCAGCACGCTCTGATTTAGGTCAGGATGTGTCAGTTTGGTATCAGAGCATAGGTTTAGCAGTCCTGCATATCTTGTGAATTTTCTAATGATTGTGGTGTCTTCTGTTATAACTATGCCGCCTCGTAGAGAGCCACGTCATTCAGCTGAGCCTAGTTTCCCGGATATTGCTCAGTTAGGGAAAGCTATTGCTAATGCTATTCATTCTTCGCTTCATCATCCCTAAAGGACTTCTCTTGAGGCTGTGTATAATCTGAAGTTAGATAAATTCGCTGGTAATGAAGGTCCCAAGGGAGCAGAGAAATGGCTTAATCATGTTGAGATGACCTTCTGTTTAATGCATAGCCAAGGGAATCTTCCGGAGAATAGGTGGGTCGAGACGACTACCTGGTTTTTAGGTGTGCAACCTGCATCCTGGTAGAGACAAGAGACTTATGAGTTGTCAGCGGAGGAAGCTGTCGATTGGGAAGTTTTTAAGCGGTTGTTTCTGAAGAGATTCATTCCTCCAGCATATATTGATCGTAACAAGCAAGAGTTTACTCAATTGAAACAGGGGAAGATGATGGCAAATGAATATTACAGGAGATTCACTGATTTGTCTCGTTATCACCCAGATGTTGATACTAATCCGGTTGAGATACTCCGTCATTTTAAATTGGGTACTAAGAAGAAATGGCGTACTATAGAGACTGCGATTCCTTGTGCCATTTACCAGGAGTTTTATGAGGTTTTGTTGAGAATTGAGGATTCAGAGAATATGCCCAGTGAGAGTGAAGAAGAAGAAGAGAAGAATGGGAATCAGAGAAGGGATGACAAAGGTAAAGGTCAGTATTCTCAAGGACCACGCAAGACTCAGAGCTTTAAGCGAAGTGGAGCTAGTTCCAGTTCTTCCAGCGAAGGTTTTAGTGCCACTGGTTCGAGGATAGGTGGTGGATTTGCAGGAGGTTCTAAATTTCAGAGGCAGAGAGGCTCTGGAAAAGGAAGTGCTCATTTGTGTCGCAGATGTAATAATAGGCATTTTGGAAAGTGTAGGCGAGGCAGCAGTGGATGTTTTACTTGTGGCCAGGTTGGTCATAGAGTTGTGGATTGTCCCTAGAATCAGCAGAGGCCCCAGCAGTCTTCTATGCCACCCCTAGCGCCGATCCAGCAGGTTCTTGGATTTGGTAGTTATGGTCAGACGAGTCGTGGCGATGCTTATTATTATCAGGGTGATCAAGTTCCTTATGCTTTAGGGCAATATCAGTATTCCCAGGATCCTTATCATCAGAGTAGGTATTCTCAGTATCCTGGAGGTTATACGCCGTATCCTCCTATTCCAGCTGGTAGATCTCAGTGGTACCAGGGATAACAGCCCCAGCAAGTAGAAATTGCTTCCAATAGTGCAGGATCTTCGAGGCAACCTGGTCAGCCAAGTCAGAGCTGTGGAGTGCAAGGAAGAAATAATAAAGCTAGTAGAGGTCGTGGTGGACAACAACAGAATCAGAGACGTATCCACAACATGACATTACAGGATGCCCAAAACAATCCTGTTTTAATCATGGGTTTGTTAAATATTCTTGGTCATTTTGCTAGAGTATTGATTGACTGTGGTGCTACGCATTCTGTTATTTCTCATACATTTGCTCAAGTGACGCAACCTTATCCTACACCTCTAGGATATGATTTAGAGTTTGCTATGCCTAGAGGGGATATATGTTATGTTGATTGTGTATATCCAGGATGTCCAGTGATGGTGAAGGATATAGTTATGCCAGCTAACCTTATCCCGTTAGATATTGTTGATTTTGATGTGATTTTGGGCACATATTGGTTGCATTATAATCGTGCCAATATAGATTGCTACGGAAAGACAGTTATGTTCCATCGTCCTAGATTACCTGAGGTTACTTTTGTGGGTGAACGTAGTGGGGTGAGGTATGGCGTTATTTATGCTGTGAGAGTTAAAAGGTTGTTATAAAAAAGTTGCAAGGGATATTTAGCTCATGTAGTGTTGAATGATGTTTCTCCTAGTAGTGTGGAGGATGTGCGAGTAGTCAGGCATTTTCCTGACGTATTCCCTGATGATTTACCTGGATTGCTGCCGGACCGAGATGTGGAGTTCATTATTGATTTGCTTCCAGGTACGGATCCTATATCTTTGACTCCTTATAGAATGGCTCATGTTGAGTTGAGGGAATTGAAAGTTCAGCTGCAGGAATTAGTCGATAAAGGTTTTATTCAGCCGAGGACTTCAGCCTGGGAAGCTCCGTGTTATTTATGAGGAATAAGGATGGAACTTTGAGGCTATGTATTGATTATAGGCAATTGAATCAGGTAACAATAAAAAACCGTTATCCACTACCGCGTATAGATGATTTGTTTGATTAGCTTCGAGGTGCTTGTGTGTTTTCCAAGATTGATTTGAGGTCTGGGTATTATCAATTGAAGGTCAGAAATGATGATGTTCCTAAGGCTGTTTTCAGGACTCGTTATGGTCATTATGAGTTTCTTGTGATGTCATTCGGGTTAACTAATGCACCAGCAACTTTTATGGGTTTGATGAATAAAGTATTCCAGCCATATTTGGACAGATCACCGAGCGAGTTGGTGAAGTTGCTTACAGGCTTTAGTTGCCTTCAAAGTTGTCTAAAGTGCACGATGTTTTTCATGTTTCCATGCTTCGTCATTATGTTTTAGATTCTTCGCATGTGATACCTCCTCAACCTTTGGAAATTAATCCAGATTTGACTTATGATGAGGAGCCAGTGACGATTTTGGATTGGAAAGATAAGATTCTGAGGAATAAGACAGTGCGTTTGGTGAAAGTTTTATGGAGAAATCACTCAGTGGAAGAGGCTACTTGGGAGATAGAAGACCGGATGAGAGATATGTATCCAAGGTTGTTTTATGATTATTAGTAGATTTTATTGATTGGATAAATTTCGAGGACGAAATTTTCTTAAGGGGGGTAGATTGTGACAGCCCGTCCCGAATTATTTTTATCGACAGTGTGAAATGTCCATTTTGCCCTTGGACTTTGAGATGTGTTGTGTGTGACATGCTTTTTGAAGTGGACGAATATGTTAAGTTCCTAAGTTTTTGGGGCCAATGGGAACTTAAGGTTTTATTAGTTGTGATTGGTTGTTCAATCTTGGACCACACACACACCAACACCCTTTCTCTTTTTTTTTCTCGTTGACTCTTTCTCTCTCTCATCCCTCTTGATTTTCTGCTATTATCCGTACAAGTCGTACGGACAGCATTCGAACCCACACTCCTAGTCACGGATCGAGGTTTTGGAAGCCATATTCGTACTCCTTGCAAGCTCTTAAGTACATCTATACCATTTTTAAGACGTGAAACCTTCGAAAACCCGAGAACCCAGAGAACCCGATTTGGTGCACTGTTCATGCACACGTAAATGCGAAGGTTTCAGAGGATTTTAAGGGTCTAGGAAGATTAAGAACGTTCTCTTGAAGCTCGGAGAAGCATTTTGGAAGAAATTGGACGTCGGGAAGCCTAGTTTCGAGAAGTTGCAGAGTTGGCCGGAATATCATGGGATCTCTGGCGAGATCATATGAGTTTTAAGTCTCAAAACAGGTATGGTTATGTTCTACTCGTCCTAAGCTTCAATCTGGTTCAAGTTTCGTGAAGTTTGGTTGAAAAATGGACGAGATATAAAGATTTGAAATTTTCTCTAGTTTCCGGCGACGGCGACGGTCACCGGCGTCCGAAGGTTGAAGACAAGAGAATATTCCGTCAAAGTTGATGGAATATTCTGACGTCGTCAGGTATACTTAATGGTTTCTGTTACTTTTTAACGGAATATTCCTAACAACAGTTAGGGATTCCGTCAGGGTTGGCCGCGCGTGAGGGCGCGTCTGGCCGTGCCTTGGCTGGGGCGTGGCGGCACGTGAGACCTCAGAAAATTATTTTAAAAATATAGGGATGTTTCTGAGGATGAGTAGGTCACGATGGTATATTCATATACCCAAATTGAGCAATTTATGAGAAGTTATTAGCTAGTGTTGGTTATGTGCTTTTAAATGACGTTTATATAGTTGTTTCGCATATAGGTGAGACCTATCCTCAGGACGAGCGCAACCAATTGAGGCCCGCGGGCTACGACCCTTCGACATACCAGTTAGTGGGCTTTTGTTTTCCGTATATACCTATACATTGAGTTTTTCCCAGAAAACGAAACTAAATGGTTATATGTTTTGAAATGCCATGTAAAGTATCTGCCTATTTTAATTATGCATTAGTAGTTCCATATAATTATGGTTGGTGCTGTGGACGCATAGGTGAGTGCCAGGTAAGTTCATAGATTAAAGTTATGAGATTTCTTTAATTATGCAACATATGATGTGATGTTTTGAGCTCATAAACCTGCACCCCGGTGATAGTGCTCCCGCCTAGAGTTAGGGCACAGTCTTTCACGTGATGTTCACCTCCCGCACCATATGCTCGCCTTAGATCCAAGTTAGGTGCACAGTCTTGTTGTACAGACCACTATAGGTGGTTCCGACTCGTAGGTGACCCGCGATTATTCGCACAGTCTTCATGTGATCGTAGCACTAGAGCATATTTATTTTACACCTAGTTATGTTGTGCAGACCACTAGAGGTGGTGCTGATTTTGTGTGCAGGATTTGATACGGTTGAGGATGATTATGAGCTATATACTCAACTATGGGCTGATTTGATATCTTTCATTCTTATATGCTCACTGAGTTACTTATGGCATTCGTTGAGATACTTTGGCATGGTATAATTCTATGGATTTTCATCCTGAGCATGATTTCTGATATGGCATATATTATATTTTCTGGGAAATTATATAGGTTTTACGACGAGGGGTTAGAACTTTTGAGAAATGAAATGATTTTGAAAAGCTTTGTTTTTGCCCACTCACACTTTCTGTTTTGCGCCCCTCCAGGTATTATATAGAAGTGTTCGTTGGTGGTTTAAGAGGTTTTGATGGAGGTTCTGACAGATTACCACAAATGTAGGATCACATTTGGGTGTTGTCTATTTAGTATTTGTCCATTAAGACTACACTTAGACTATTTATGCTCTAGTTGTGTAATTCACATTTAATCTTGCGCTAGCACATTATCTTAGTTGTACTGCTAGTAGTTTGGTTTTTATTTATTCGTATTTCTCTATATCAATATTGCTCCCGCACTGTGCATATGGTTACGTCACTCTCACGTGACGGCCAGCACGCTCTGATTTAGGTCGGGGTGTGTCAATAGATAATATCGTTTGTTAAAAAAAAAACAATCATTTGGCAACTAATTTAATGACATTATTACCCGTGTGCGAATGACTTTTTTTATAACCAGCATTACACGCCTCGTAAAATGTTTTGAACGTGTTTAAAAATGGAGAAATTGAATCATATTATTGCTAGCCTATTGTGAGGTAATAATTTTAAAAAAAGACCACAAAAAATTTAATTATTAAAAAAAATACTGTTAAAATGACGAAAATGCCCCTGCCTTATTTCATGCATTATTTTGGGATGCCTTTGAAGTTTTTTGTCTTGGGGGCATTTTTGTCCGAATATTTTTGTTGAAGCTTGTGGACACCAAAATCACTATTCACTTTTCCTTTGATTTTATATATAAAAGATTTACCCTCTGTAAATGTTTTTGACTCCCACTTTTCCTCCTGAAAGTTGCTTTGTCCCAACTTGCACTCTAAATCATGTATTTATGTCCCACATTACCACATGTCGTGACGTCCGTTAATATTTCAGTGTGCCTAATTTTCTAGTCCAGGAGAGGAGGGTAGGCAAAAATATGGGTATTGGTTCAAAAATAGTGCGCACGACAACTGTGTATTGTGTGGATTAAGGAGAGTTTTTCAGTTCGAAATACGGGATGGTACATCACGTGTCACTATACTAATTGCGGAATATGTGTGTTACAAAATCAATAACTTAAAAAATAAAATTTTTCACAACTTATATAAAAACACGTGATGTACCACTCGTGTTCCGATCACAATGAAAAATTTCTTTGGATTAAGGGCAATACGAAATTTGAGCTTTCCATTTGATAATGGCGGGATTCTACGAGAAGTCAAGATTGTTGGGGCGATGATTAACAAAATGTGGCAGTTGACAGAAGTTGGTATTGACATTATTTCAGCTCGATTAAGCATAATGCAAAATCGTTTCAAATAATAGCTCGACGACGAATGTAGACTATATGTGTGCGTGACGAAATGCAAATGCGAGGAATTGGCAGGGAAAGTTTATTCAACCGTCACATGATTTGTCGTCCGTCTATGTTGAAGCAAATTTGACATGTTTCATTAATTTTGGATGGCTTAGGTCAGTCATTCCGTGCAGTTCAATCTCGTCAGTTGAGGTGCTCAGTGCATAGAACATTGGAATATTATGCAGATAATTGAGTTCCTCTTTGTCTTAGTCTGCACTCGCCAAAGCTTGCTTCACCATGCACATACAACAGCGATCGAGTTCCTCTTTGATTCCAACAGATGACAAATTTCTGAAGCTGGCCATTGATGTTGGACTCTCTAGCTCTATACATACTGAGTTGTTCACCAGCACCAGCAGTGCAATTGTATATCAGACCGGTTCTTTAATGCTTCGTGCTTCATATGATTCCTTATGCTTGGGTGCAGCTAGCTCAGCGTACTTTGTCCATGACTTCTTATCTGGGGTGCCACATTCTTTTTTGGAGCAGCTTTGATCGTTCATGCTCATATTCAAGGTTCTAAAAGACGCTAGGCGCTAGTTAAGCGGCAAGTTGGGGCTAGCACCTAGACGGCTAGGCGGACTAGGCGGATTTAAGTAAATCTATTGTATTTCGTGTAAATAAGTGTCTATTTATATTTGAAAAATATATAATTTCATCATAAACTAGAAAATAAAATGACATATATATGATGAAGTATTAGAACATAATGAAAACATGGGGAGCAAACATATAATGTGTGTTTATTTAAGTGTTCAATAAGTCTCTTATAATTTATTGGAAATAATAAAATGCAAAGGAAAAGTTATTTATTTTCTATTTAAGTGAGTCGCAACCTAGGCACCTGTCTAGGCGGGTTTGGGCGTGTGCCTAGGCAGTCTAGGCGGGCGCCTCAGCAGGTCTGGGCGCAATTTCTTAATTTTCAAATGCTTAGGCATTAATCGGGGCGGTGGCCAACAGTCTAGCGCGTAGACGGCGCTAGGCAGAGATTTTTAGAATAGTGCTAATATTAAATATATATATATATATATATATATATATATATATATATATATATAAAAGTATTGTAGCCAAGTTCCACATGTTCATGAAGATATGTAAATAACACAAGGAAATGAAGGAAGCCAGGCGAGGGTGTCCGATTTGGGTAGATTAGGCTACACAACATATTGATCTTATGTAAAATCATTCAAATTGATTTGGTTTAGGCCTCGAGCAACATCGTTTAGATTGATTCGAGTTAGGAGACAGCTGCTTAATCGAACCAATTAATTTAGTGATCAGTTTGATATTAATAAAAATTCTTTATATCAAAGATTTTAGTATTTAATATTTGATAATAAAAGTGTGAATGCAAATGATATAACAAAGCAACAATAACCCATAAGAAAATGTCAAACAAAAAAAGAAACTTTTTTTGGCGGTTTTAAAATAGGCTAAACTAAACTAAACTAATTGCAGTTCTAATAATTTGATTTAAAATACGGAAGCTTGTTTTATTTGACTGATTTGAACGGTTCAAAATGTTTCGCCTGTAAAACCAAATTTAACATTACCAATTATATGTACGAAGATATATAACTAATCTGTAATACGAACGGAAGAGTTTATTAAGTAACCCACCTTGCATCTATTTTATGGCACATTTACGTAAGGGTAATTGAAATAAAAAAAAAAAATTGAATTCCGATTACGGTGTACTTTGGTGTTTACTAAATATTAAGGAATAAAAAAAGTGGTAGAGCCCATACGAAACAAGGAATCCAATTCCTGAAATTGGAGGAACTGGATTCTTGGATAGATGAGGTATTTGAATTCCCGAAAGGTGAGAGAATCATGAATGCATCTTTTATTCCTATTATGTCCTTCACTGCAAACTAATCATGTGCTTCTCGCTCAGGAGGCGATGGACGTGCCTCATCGTAGAGAAAAAAGTGCATTACCTATTTGAATCCCAAGAATTATAGGAAGCTCTGAGAAAAACCCAGGTGAAAAAAAGTACCCGATGCTTGCTACCTTGGCGATGCCGATGCTCTTTTGGTCTTTGACGGCTCCGTTTTCTTTCCAGATTGTGCTCGATGCGATGAATTGGCTGCATGGAAGATGAATTTGGCTATAAGCTTGTTTGGTGGGTTATAATCATGTTTGATGGCTTTATGCGGCGTATTGCGGGGATGGGTGGGTTATAATCTTCAACTTAACCAAATAAATAAAAATAATTAATTAAAATATTGTTAAATATAAATATAAGTATAAGATAAAAAAAAAAAACAAGAGCATTTTAGTAATCATATTAATTTTTATTTCGATTCAAGTGAATTAATAAACAACTTATATGAACTCAATTTCATTCCTATTCCAATTTCATAACATTTAAGTAAACAGCTTAATCAGGAATTCGATTCTGATTCCTTATGATTCTAACTCCTCCTCAATTCATTTCCTCGTATTTTGATTACGATTACGTAAATGAGCCATTAGTGTCTGATCATTTTGTGATCAGTTGGTATCTATGACGACATCATCAGAAGCTGCCTTACTAAATTGGGCAATTAGGCCATTTCCAACCGATCTGCCCAGAGGGTCATAGGGCCGAAAATAGTCCGAAATGACACGAAAACAGTCTCCAACCGAAGGCTAGGCCAAAGGGCTCATGGGTCCCACCATGCCACAATTGCAGAATCGGTCCAATTGGCTGGCCCAAACCAGCTAACCAGCCAGCCTGGCCGGTCTAGAAATTTGAAGGCCAACGGCTACTAGCTGACGTCATGCTGACACCAACTAGCCGTTGGATTTGAATTTTTTTTATTTTTTTTACAAATTTTTTTTTAAAAAATTTAAAAAATTCTAATTTTTTTTCCTATAACTACCTAAGCCATTAAACAACATTAAACAACATTAAGTAACATTAAACAACATTAAGTAACATTAAACTTAAACAACGCTAAAACTTAAACAACATTAAAAAAAAACATTTAACAACATAAAACTTAAATGCCTACACCATCTTCTTTTTGGCCCAAAGATGTGCAACAAGATCCTGTTATAGGTACTTGTTTGTGGCATGCGAACATATCATCCTATTGCGCCTCATGTACCCGTTTAACGAGATATTACCAGTTCTTGGATCGAAAGGCAAATTAGGCCCATCATATATTGTTTCCGAGACGTAAAATTATTGAGATTCCAATCAACAAGAAATCTGGAAAGTTACTCACTTATCGACACGTGTCACTTGAAATCCGAGACGTAAAATTATTGAGATTCCATATCGATAAGAAATCTGCAAAGTTACTCACTTATCGACACGTGTCACTCGAAATCCTATTCGAAAAATGATTGAGATTACATCTCGAAAAATTATTGAGGTAATTTAATTTAAGTAACCATATTAATTCAATTAAAATAATAAATTATGTTTGGCCTGTGACCATTTGACCCTCTCGATTGGAAATGGTTTTTTGTTACAATGCTATGGTTGACTTATGACCCTTTGGCCCCTCGGTTGGAGATAGTCAGAAATATTGCCTGACACTGTTAATTAAAATATTAATTTCTTGAAGGACTATAGGGCTAAAACGAGCCCTTTAACATTTCTTCAGTTAGAGATGGCTTTAGATTCCACCGAATATCCTCCACTCTTTCAATATGATTGGCGTGCTTTCACACGATTACTCACCCCTTTCACTTGATTGACTATCTCTAGACCCAAGACTAAACACCTGCCCTTCGATCTCTGTCCAAACTTTTCTTAACCCGTGCCGCGAAGCATCGGATCTTCACCGGCGGCAGAGTTATCCGAAACATGGGCATTTTGGTCATTCAGCCGAAGCCGGAGCCAATCACAATCGACAAAAGCAGACGAGCAAACCAACCAACCAGCCGCCAGGAAAGTGAGGGAACCCATGCGGCTAGGAAAGCAACTAAGCAACCTCCACCCTCAAACCGGCGTCGTATCTAAGAAGCCTATATCACTTCACCCACCAAAACGACGCCACTTCTCCTTGTCCCATTCACTTTCTTATCTCATCGCCAACACCCTTTCCCTCGCTCCCAAGTCATCTCCTTCACTGTTTCCTCAGACAGCAATTCACCGTCGACCGGAAAATTCACTCCACGACGGCTCCGCCGAATCGCGACGGATCTTATTGAACTGAGCCACCGATCTGCTCGCTGAGTTCAGCTGTTGATTGCGGTTAACTAGAATCTGAAGCTGAGAACGACGCCGTTTACTCTCCCGATTCTTCGCTCTCTAATGTGACCGGCTCTGGTCGAGGGGCAAACTCGTGATTTCATCGAAATGGATCGGCAGGCAATGACGGTTGGGCCGGCCATGGATATGCCGATCATGCACGACAGCGACCGGTACGATTTCGTCCGAGATATCGGGTCCGGAAACTTCGGGGTCGCCAGGCTGATGACGGACAGGCAGACCAGGGAGCTCGTCGCCGTCAAGTACATCGAGCGCGGCAACAAGGTCAGTTTTGGAATTCAGTTGTTTTTTTTATCGGTGGTTTTAACTTTTTTTTTTTTAAATCATCCATTTATGGAAATATCGGATAGCTATTTTCAAGTTTTTAGTTTCAAAATTTAGTAATTTGATCGATTTTGATAAACTTTTGCCGCGGTTTTACCTTTTGTTTCAAGTTTTTAGTTTATAAATTTCGTAATCTAATCTTGTAGTTGATGTTGTTAGCATTAATTAATGAATGATTATTAAGTGTTTGAAAAGAAAAGATGGTATTTTGATTAATTCAAATTAAAGCATGGAGAAGTTGGGTTAGAAAAGATATTGAGTTTTTTAGTGTGATTGAACTTGCAAGTTTGCTTCTAATGATTTATAGCTCCATTGGTGATGATTGAGTGGTGAGATTTTGGAGCATTTGTTTCTCACCGTGGTTTTCGGTGTTGTAGATTGATGAAAATGTTCGAAGAGAGATAATAAATCATAGGTCTCTGAGGCACCCGAACATCATTAGATTCAAAGAGGTTAGTTTAGCCGTGCGTTGACGATAAGATTTGGATTTCCGTCTTCCTAGTGATGTTAGGCTAATTGGTTGCTAATCTACTCTGGGTTTTACTATGCATGTAGGTCATTCTGACTCCTACCCATCTGGCCATTGTGATGGAATATGCTTCTGGAGGAGAAATGTTTGAGCGAATATGCAATGCAGGGCGGTTCAGTGAGGATGAGGTCCTCATTTCAATCTCTATAGTTCCTCCCTATCTTTCGGTTTCTTTTACTGTTTTACTTTACATGATGATGATGTGTTTTTCATTTTTGGTCCAGGCCCGCTTCTTTTTTCAACAACTTATATCTGGAGTTAGTTATTGCCATGCTATGGTATTCAAGTCTTTCTTTTTTGACCTTTTTAAGACTTAATGTATTTTTCCTGGATGCGGACTAGATAATTTATTTGAATTACTACTTTCCCTGTTGAAGCAAGTATGTCACCGAGACTTGAAGTTGGAGAACACTTTGTTGGATGGCAGTCCAGCTCCTCGTTTGAAAATATGTGATTTTGGGTACTCAAAGGTACTAGTAATGTTTCACTTTCTTGCTTATTCGGCTTATGCGTTTGTGTTCATATCATTAATTAAAATAAAGGGAACTGTCACGGCTAACTTGAAATGAACTTCTGATCTAGAGCTTTTGTGCTAAGATTGTTGCATATCTGTTTTCTTGAATTTTGACTTGATCTTAGGCGAGTTTGACCCAAGACCCAAGGTTTTTGTTTTAGAGACTTGTTTATAGATAATTTAAGAAGGATTTGGTCTTCAAGTTAAGAACAATTTCATCAATGATATGGTTTCTAGTATAGTTATGTAGCCTAGTTGGTAGTAAGGTGTTGGTCCTCTGACTCTGCTCGCATACCTGTATGAATAGTCGAGTCAATTTATTTTAAGTTCATTGTATGCTATATTGGGTCGTAACGTTTTATATCTGATTGTGGTTATTTGTCAGTCTTCAGTGCTTCATTCACAACCAAAATCTACTGTGGGAACTCCTGCATACATTGCTCCAGAAGTATTACTGAGGCAAGAATATGACGGAAAGGTATAAGAATTCCTTAGTTTGGTTAATCATTTATCAAATTATGATGCCATTGGTTTTAATTTACTGAATATGGATATCCCTGATTGTTTGGACCAAGAAGTTTTGTTTAATAATTGGTTAGCATTCTGTTCTAGAGTATTTCATGAAGCTGAATTATAGCAAATGTTATTGGCTAGTACTTTCTATGCTTTCCCATCAAAGTTGTTTGAACTTTGATAAACTGTAATTTGAAAATCCCCTCAGATTTCTCTGTCTATTATATTCTCTCACCATTCAAGCTTTGCGTTTGAATTCCAAGCAACATTTTAGCACAATGAATAAGTTCATGGTTAATTCAAAATATGAAATACTTTTGCTGGCTCGTTCAAGTTTGAACTGCAGCTAAACATTTGCTTGACCAAAAAAAATAAAAGAAAAAAGAGCAATTACCTTGTAGCCCTAAGTTCCTAAACTTATTCTTTTTCCATGACTGTTAGTTCTCAAGAATCAAAGGGTGTAACTGCACTTGGCAGCCAGAGATTTACTATTGTAATGTCGCATGTGGATGTTAAAGTCCGTTTATTTTCTATGACAAGTAAATGACATAGTTGGGACTCATTATCTCTTCATGTTGGATAATTATTCATGAGTTTTCATTTTTAGCTTTTATGCCTTTAGAGATAAAGCGTGTGATAGGTACTGACTTCACTTTATGCCTGCCTATATGCATCAGCTAAGTTCATTTTAGGCCTGCTTATATGCATCGGCTAATTTCATCTGTATTGGCTTTACAGCTCATTTCTGGACTTGGGAGCATGAAACCAGACATACACTCACTTTTTCTTGCATTTAATATTTTTTAAACCAGTTTTGTCTTTCCTTTCCATATCATGAAGTTGAAGTTTTTATTAGTTTCAAATAGTGTAATCCTGTTTATTGAATTGAGAAGTTTGTATGTTGAAAGTGTGTTACAACATCAGATTGCAGATGTATGGTCATGTGGGGTAACCTTATATGTGATGCTGGTGGGAGCATATCCTTTCGAGGATCCTGATGAACCGAAAGATTTCCGGAGGACTATACAAGTATGTCATTTAACCTTACCACAACATAAAATTTGTTAATGTAAATTGCCTCACTCGGGATTGTTATTATCTACCTGCAGAGGATACTCAGCGTCCAGTATTCCATTCCAGATACTGTTCAAATATCTCATGAATGTCTAGAGCTGATATCGAGAATTTTTGTCCCAGATCCTGCTGCGGTTAGTTTATTTTTCCTCTGAACTCTTGTTTTTTCTTCTACACTATGTCTTGAGATATATGTTGCACTTTATTTGGCTCTTTTTCTTTCTTTTTTTTTTTTCCAAAAAAGAAAAAGAATTTGGGTGCTTATGGTTTTCAAAATTGTCTCGGTTCACATGCGCACACACACACACATGTATTTCTTTTGACCTCTTCTTCTGTTGCCGCACCCTTTGTTTTGTTCTTTGCATTTGTGTAAATGATTAGAGTTAATAATGCTTCTGTTAAGCCCTCCAGGGAACGTAAATTGTTCAAATAGCATACTCCTTTTATAGACTTGAGATACTCTTTTTTTAAGGTAAAAGACAGAAAAGCGATTTGGAATAAGATTCATAGGAGGAAAGTGGCCGTAACCACCTGGAACATATGATTGAGGCTACTTACTCTTATAATCTTTCAATATAATGGGACGACATTGAAGGGTAATTGTGGGAAAGAAAGCCAAATTAAATTACTACTTTCCCATTTGTATTAATTTGAACCAGCCAATATAATTAGATTCCTTATTATAGTATAACCAAGTATGATAATCTTATTCCCGTAACATTTTATTCCAAAAGGAAAGGGAATATCTAACTACTTCTGATGTTCCTTGGAAAGCCTCACAAAAGGCATTTGTGTGTGTGTACGCTGGGGTTTGCTTGTATGCTTCCTTGAATTTCTTGTCGCTTCACTGCTTTTATTCAAGGGTGTTTTTGAGGCCTTTTGTTTTTCATGGAGGCTTTCAACAGTTCTCCAATTTCATTACTGAGCACTTAACGCAAGAACTGGAGGAATAAATGGACTTGTTACATCTTGAAAGTTGTTGCTTTTGGGGGATTCTATTTGTTGAGAACATAAGAATCTAGCTTTTTTCTTTTCCTTTATTTGTTGTTGTTTTATTGGGCGGGTACTTACGGATGTGCATGCGTGTAACAGAGAATTAGCATTCCTGAGATAAAGAACCACTCGTGGTTCTTGAAGAATCTCCCTGCTGATTTGATGGACGAGAGCAACCAGTTTGAAGAGCCAGATCAACCAATGCAAAGCCTTGACGCAATCATGCATATAATTGAGGAGGCTACTATACCAGCAGCCGGAACCCTTGGTCTGAGCTCGTACATGACGGACTACCTTGACATGGACGATGATATGGATGACGTAGACTCAGAGTCTGAACTTGATGTTGATAGCAGCGGGGAAATAGTGTACGCAATTTAATTGGAGTACGTGATGTGGTACTTGTTAGTGGGTGAGAGTTTTTAGTGTTGGTGAAAAACTAGCAAAAAACAAAGAGAATGTACAAATAGAGTGTGTGATAGATTATTAGCATAGAAAACCAGATAGGGGGATTGAAGGCTCTATGCTATATTATCTCATATAGTCTCCTTGGAGGTTATAGTTAGATTCATATATTTTATAAACGTAGTTGTATATTTTTACCGTGGAGTTAAACCTCTACACTGAGGTGGGAGAGTAGGTTAAGGCTCACAATGGACGAGCCATAATAATGTGGTTCAAATTCGCATTTAGAAAGAATCGAATTTAAGACCTCTTACTTACAATTGAAGATGAATATTAGTAGATTGTAGCAGTAAGTGGTTGTAATTAAAGCTTTTTTCTTTTCACTTTTATCTATTTATTTGTTTTGCATTGGTCCTGTAATTTCCTTTTTTTATGCTCGACCATTGGATACTCTCTAACTTTTTATACCTTCCGATCTTTCAAAATGTGGGCTAGGCTTTGACAACGCTTCATCAACAAAATGGCACATTTTTTTTTTGTTGAGAACTTTAAAATATAGTTAACCAGGGCGAAGCTCAGAGGAGAAACAGAAGCCACACAGGCAAACAACATTAGAAAAGAGCAGAAAATAAAGGGTAAGAACACGACACGGAACCAACATGTCACCCTTACATCTTCAAACTAAGCTACAAAGTGGACGGAGAACAAGGAAGACCATCTTTGTTCAGGATACGAACAAACGAAGATGGGGGTCTACGGACCCAGAAAAAGTCACACATCTCCGCCCCAGCATGCGACGCCATGTAATCCGTCGCTTCGTTGGCTGATCCTGGAACCCAAGACCAACAACATGAATCAAAAGTTTCACCTTCACACCGTATCTTACAAAGAACAGGGAATAGCTCCCACTCCCCTTGCTCAATATACCCGTTCAGCCAATCAATTATCCCTTTTGAGTCTGACTCAATCACAATGCGGGAGAACCCCCGCTGCTGCGCCATGGAACACCCCTCCAACACTCCCCATACTTCCGCCATTTGGGCATTCATTGCTTTGATCCTCCTCCTCCTAACCGCCAAGCATCGGGAATCAGAACCACGAATCACCAACCCAATATGGCAGAAACCATCCACCCTCTTCCCACTAACATCCATGTTTACCTTTATGATCCCAGGTGGGGGGTGGTTCCCAACCATGCGCATTAGCCCCTAGGACTTCGTTGAACTTGAACCTCAGGATGCGCCTCCCGATAACCGGAATGAGCCGTTGCAATAGCTCTAACAGTACGGGTTGGGGAAGGGAACTGAGACTTGAAAACCCCCCCGCATCTTGCCTTCCATATTTCCTAGCACGCAAAGGCCATGTACGACATGGTTTCCCTTCTAACCTCCCCACCCCCAGGTAAGCTCAGCCAGATTGAAACCAACCATGAATGAAAAGAGGTTACCCTACTTTTATCCACCCTTAAACCCAATGGGCCACAAAACCACACCTGATCCACCCATGGGCATAGAATCAGTGCATGTTCGATCATCTCCTCATGTTCACCACAAAAAGGGCATAAAGGTGAGGATGCATATCGCCGTCTAAATAACTCTCTCTTAGTAACTGTCGCCCCCCTTAGTGCCCGACAATAAAGTTCTTTATTTTTGGAAAACCCCCTAAGCTCCATATGCACTTCCACACCCAAAAGTCGACCGTCGAAGGTGTGGAGAGCCGATAGTTGCTGGCACGGCGGTTCGTTACATGGATCCAATGGTATCCATATTTTACAGTATAACGTCCCCTTCTATCCGCTGGCCAAACTAGCCTATCCATGCGGTTAGCCCCGCCAATTGGCGTATCGAGGATGGCTTGATGATCTTCAACTGAGATCTCCATATCGATAACAGCCTGATGCCAAGACCTGGTAGACGAATCGATTAAATTAGAGACTCTCAAGCCAGGGTTCTCCATAACCCCCTGAGCAGGGGTAGGATGCCCTGGCAACAAAGCTGGGATCCACCGATCAGCCCACACCCATGTATTTTCTCCATTCACAATCTGCCAGTGTGCACCCTGAGTGATAATGTCCCTTACCATCAACATGCTAGCCCAAGCCCAGGATGATCGGCCCCCCTTCCGAGCCTCAAAGAAGGAGCATTGCTTTACCTGGGCCCAAATGGAGTTTGGGGACTGAATAAGACGCCAGCATTGCTTGGCTAAAAGCGCCAAGTTAAACTCCTTTAGGTTGTGGAAGCCCATGCCGCTCTTTTGCTTCGACAGGCCCAAATTTTCGCGGTTTACCCAATGTATTCTTCTCTCCCCCTCCTTTTGTCCCCACTAAAATTTGGCCACCGCCGCATCAATATCATTACAAATAGTGTCTGGGAAACAAAATATGTTCATCGGGTAGGTAGGGATTGCCTGAGTCACTGCTTTTATCAGAACTTCCCTACCGGCTTGTGATAAGAAACCTTGCTTCCACCCCTGAATCTTCGCTACAACCTTATCTTTAACAAAAGCTAGTGCCTCCCGCTTTGATCTTCCCCACACGGTTGGGATTCCCAAATAGTTTCCCACATCCATAACCCCTAGCATACCCAGGATGTTCACCAACTCGTTCTAGAGCTCCCCTGGGGTGTTGGCACCAAAGAAAACTGATGATTTCTGCATGCTAACTTCCTGGCCCGAGGCAGTGCAGTGGGCCTTAAGGAGGTGGGTGATGTTTTGACAATTGAGTCGTGTTGCACGAAGGAAGATAAGGGTATCGTCTGCGAATAGTAGATGGGAAAGACATGGCCCGTGCATGCTTAACCGAATACCTTCAATAAAACCACCTTTCACCGCACCATTGATTAGCCTCGAGAGAACGTCCATGACGATGAGGAAGAAGTATGGAGATAGGGGATTGCCCTGTCGAAGCCCCCGGGACGGCTTGAACTTTCTCCCCGGTTGTCTATTCACTAGAACTGAGAAGTCTACAGTGGAGACACATCCCATTACCACCTTTATCCATCTCCCACTAAAACCCATTCGGATCATAACTGCCTCCAAGAAATCCCACTCAATCCTCTCATATGCCTTGTTCATATCAATCTTCATAGCAAGCTCAAATTTGGGTTTCACTTTCTTAAGCTTTAGAAAGTGGAACACCTCATGGGCCACCAATATATTGTCCCGGATCTACCGGCCCTCCACAAACGCGTTTTGGGTCGGGGAGATGAGTCCAGGTAACCAATGCTTTAATCTATTGGCTAGCAGTTTAGAAAATATTTTATAAGAGTAATTACATAAGCTTATTGGCCTAAATTGACTCACCGAGGAGGGGTTCGCTATTTTTAGGATGAGAACAACATGAGTGGAGGACCTGTCCCCACTCCCTCCTGCCCCCCGACGTAAATAAGCCAGTGAAATGGTCGTTTATCACCCGTTTGATTCCCTCGTTATCCTCTTGCCACACCTCTCTCTCATCTTACAGCTTAAATTTTTTATTAAAACGTCTTCGCTGAATTGTGGTTTGGTGAAAGAAACGAGAGAGTTTGAATCTCTTTCTCTGAGCCATTTAATATGGGACCGTTGCCGCCAGATTAATTCATCTTGTTCCTCTAGTCTCTTAATAACGATAACAATGGCTCGAATCTCTTCCTCGTTCTCCTCCCACTGACCTTGAAGATTTCCCAGCCGAGTTGACAGAGTTTCAATTTCCTCACGAGCACCCATAAATCTGCTCTTACTCTACCTGCTGAGATTCCCTCTACACTAGTTCTGATGGCGCAACCATCTTTCAACCCTACTGCCCTCACCCATCCTACCCTAGCTTCGTTCTACCACCTCCCTACACCCCTTCTCCTTGGCCCAAAACATCTCAAACCTGAAAATCTTTTTCCTCATTTCCCTCTCAGGCTCAGTACAAACAATGATTGGGCAGTGATCAGACCCCCTCACATTACCATGACTGACAGACGTCTCCGGCCATCAGACTTGCCAGCTGCCATTTACTAGCCCCCTGTCTAACGCCATTGCTTCTATGCCCCATCCAGGTAAATTTCGATCCACTAAACCCGAGATCAATGAGTTCTATATTCGACATAAACTCGTGAAGGAACTGAGGTCTTGTGTGAAAATCTTCGCTCCCACCCTGTTTTTCAAACTCTCACAGGATCTCGTTCATGTCACCCCCACAAAACCAAGGGCTCCCTAATGGGGTCAACACGGACGACAACCAACTCCAAAGATCCCGTTTCTCAACTCTATATGGGGTCCCGTATATCCAGGATGCATGGATCCACTCCCCTCCGTCCGCACCCCGTATTGTGGAATGAATAATGTTTTTTGTTGCAAATAAAATCTGCATTTCGGTTGACTCGTTTGACAGTCGGTCTAGGCTCTCCATCTCCATCTCCAAGAATTCCCCAACCTCGTTTGACAGTCGCCGTGCACTGGTTTCTGTACACAGGTTTAGGGGAAGACCACTGATTTGGACCCAAAAGGGTATCAACTCCATTTTGATCTCCTCCAAAGCTAGATCGCTGGGCCACCTCTTGACCGAGAAATTCTTATTCATCACCCCCAAGGCACCAGATCAATAATGTGATCTGCAATGTCTTCGTCCTTTACAATAATAATGAAGGTGTTCCCCTGGACCCAGTTTATTTTTACATCCCCATATTCTTTCCAAGCACTCCTCCGAATGTTCCTGACCCCCCCACTTGTTCAGGGGCTGATCGTTAAGGACTGCCCCCACCAGCTTGACCCCTTGTTCCATACTCGATATTTCCAACGTATCTTCCAATCGAACTACCAGCTCATCCACCTCTGACTGAGCCATCCTCCACACACTATCCCGACAGAAAAGAGTGAGCCGAGTGCTTATAGTACGAACCAGAGCCCAAACTCCGTACACCCCCGAACGATGAGAAGAATCTTTGTACGCTCCCAGGACCCAAATACCTAAACAGAAGCCCCACATCCAATCTAGTTTGTCTGCCATAACTTTAAGTGCCTTAATCGTCGCAATAAATTCCATACCTATGTTTGATTGCCTCTTCCACCTCCAAACCCTCCTGCCAGGTAGTTGAGAGTAGAAATCCTCATTATGCCTCATCAACGCCCAAATCAAACGAACTCAATTAATGGGATTATCAGGTAGGTGAAGGGTAATATACACTCAGGGGATTAAACGCTCACAGAGGAGGAAAGACTCTCACAAAGGAGAGAAAATTCTTATCACTTTTTTGTTTGTTATTTTCTTGTTTGTTTTGGAAAGCTTTTCCAATCATGGCCGAAATGGAAATATGGCACATTGTTAGTATCGATGATCCCAGAGCTTCCTCTTCCACCAAAGATGCCACTGCCGTAATCATACAAACAAATTAACACCAACAATACATCAGAAAAAATTACACTGCTTTCTTGTATTTTGTTTCCTGGTCGAACTTCTAAACCAGGTTTTTGTTTAAAGAAAAAATTATACCCATCACTATATTACCTCAAAACAAACTATATATGTAAGATAAATAGAAAATTTCGTTTTAATCTTTGAAAAAACATGACTTTTAAACTAAGATTAAAATTTAATTTTAGTCCTTAATACATTTAATAACCTCATTTATTAACTATATTTTGATATTTTATTTCTCTTTTTCTTCCTAATTTTATGTATCAACTACATTAATCCTAATTATCATTTAATTCATCATTATCTATTGTTATAGACATGTACGTAAACTATTTTTTATTTTTTTTTATATTTCGATACAGTTCGTGTTCTTCATTTAGGTATATTAATTCATTTAATATTATTTTAATATATCCATTTCAGTACAATGAGGTAAATTAATTCAATGTCATACATTTTGGCACAAACATTTACGGATACTAATTCATTATATTTCGGTGTAGACATTTAAGTTCATTAATTTATTTAAATGTACCTTCAATAAACTTATATGTATTTACATATGGAAAGGGATCCTCTCCAGATCCCTTCCACCAAGTCCTCCCCCATCAAATAATCCGGACTTTTGAAATTTGATTCAATGGCTAAAGTTACTATAACTTTTAAATGGGCTCCTGTTTGTAACCGTTGGATAAAATTTTAAAAGGCCGGATTAGCTGATGAGGAGAACTTGGTGGAAGGGATCCGGAGAGGATCCCTTTCCTTTATATATTCGCATAACGTCTCTCAGTTAAATGTAAGACAATATATAAATTTCTGCTTCACCAAACCAAGGAGGAGAAACATGGACGCCTGGATTGTTGAATAAAAACTGAGAGACGGTTGTAAAATGCTTACTGCTTCTTTCATCAACTCTTCTTGATCTTTAACCTTTATTTTTTTTGTCAAATTGATCTTTAACTTTTGACTTGTGTAGATTAGTGGTGTATGGATTTTCCTTTGTAAACTACATTTTAGAACTAAGAACGAACAAATTTATTAAAAAAAAAGGAATGCAATGCTAGAAACATGGGTAATTACACAATCAAAATAGTAACCTCAAAATTCATATGATCTGGCCTAAACAAATTAAAATGATTTGCTTATTTTGCACAAATTTGGTATAATTTATGAGACTAATTGCAAAGATGGATAAAACACTTTAAACAACTATAAGTTTTATAGAAAAGCTTTTCAAGAGCTTAGTTGGAGAAGGCAGTATCTGAAATACATCACTCAAAAGAAAAAGATCAAACTTACAATGCTTAATTCTACATATTAAATTTTGCAATGCAATTTGAATAGCTGACCACATTGTTGAATAATATTATCAAATACAACAGATTTACTGATCTTAATACATAATTTGATGATAAAGAATATCACAAAAATAATTTAAGTGTAGAAAATGTGCAAAGACATAAGACATTATTTACAAAAAGTGATATGGAATGTCGATCGCTTGTGCGGGCAGTAAAGGGCATGGTCAATGAGATAATCAACAACTTTCCCACATTGCAAATGAATAAATTGAAAACAACAATGCTTAGGAAATCACTTTTTAATATGTTAACAAAGAAAGAAAAGATTACTAACTTTCTTGAGTGTCATAGGTGGAAACTCTTTTTTTCTTCCATAAATATGGCTTTAGAATAATGTGAAGCTGGAATAAACAAAAACTGAAAAGGATTAGAGATTAATGGTTCTTACCTAAATTTGAGCCTACCTACAACAAATTCAGTTTGTATTGTCTCAAATGACCTTCACGAACTTGATCAATTATTCAGTCAAACATAAATATTTTATAATGTACTTTATTTTCAACGTATCTGCTGCATATATATCCATTGCATACTTTAAATATGTAAGAATAGTTTTATGCCATAGAAACAATGTGGCTTTTGCCCAGTGAACAAAAGCTTCTTTTTAATTATTGGAGAACAAAATTTAGACATGTAAAATTCAAATACCTGCAATTGAAGAAAATGAAGTGTTGGAAAGTGGAATTCATTGATTAAAAAATTCATATAAGCTTTCCTTTAAAGTAACCAAACTAATTGCAGCAATGTTATACATTGACATACGCAAAAATACGAACACAAACATATACATTGACATACACATAAGCATTGAAAATAACATACATATTGACATAGCAAGAGTATAATCTCATTTGTTCCACTTTAAATTCTCTACCATGTTATTTCTATTCATTCATTTTCTACATAATTAATTTTTCCTTCATCTAAACATAAATGGCCGAAATAATAGATGCTAAGATGTTAAAAACCAATGGAAAAACTTACTGCTCAAAGATTCCAACACCAATGCAAAAACATCCATAATAGTCTTGGGGAAAGTTTCCAATATGATTGCACACTCTAAAGCTTTATGAAGCACTGAAGATATATTTTTGTGGTCCGACCCCTAAAAGAATCAGGAGGTCAGATATTAGTAAAATGGTTTCAAAAAGAGTTGTTAGAAAAAGGATCAAAAATTTATAAACACAAAGCCATATTCTATTATATTCTAATTTTTAATCTTTCATTAGTGTTCGAAAAACCTGCTAATGCTCACTATTTAGAACTTTCATTTAAACATGTGCCACTTTGACAATAACCAAGCAATGATTCGTTTGACAATAGCCAAGCAATGATTCGTGTAATCATGTGTGTAATCATGCGTGTTTGTGTTTCCAAATAACCAAACAAAGTAGTTACAATAACACTACCTTAAAACGATACTTCAGCCCTCTCTGAGAAGAACGATTGACGCAAGAAATGCCACAACCACATTTTGGATCACATTTATAAATCAATTTAGCCTTTGAAAGCGAGTAAAGTACATTTCTTACTGCAATTATGAACAGCTATAGTGCGTGAGCGTTGGATGCGTTGGTATAGCATGCATTTTAACGAATCAAAGTGTTTTTAGTTGGGTTATAATTATCTAATCGAGTTTATGCATAAAAATATACACCAATATTTCCAACCAAATCATTCCCTCTATATCAATAGGTTTAGCCAAGTCCAACATTTATTTGTCTAAATCTTTGTTTATTAGAATTAAAAAAAAAAAAACATCTAAAACTTTGCTTTGAGCTTAATTGCTTACTTTGTGATCAGTTTGGACTTGGATTGGTATATGGTAATGGATCAGTAGGGACACCAGCAGCGGTAAATGGCTCCACTGAGTGTGCTCCATGTCACCAATCGTGTTCTTCGCCAATTATCCTTAGTTGAGCAACATATTTAGATATTTTCTCGATGGCTTCCACCTACAAAGGTAAAAGCAGAACATCAAAAATCATGCCGCAAGTGTCTCTGTAGAACCTTTTCAACTACAGAAAAAATAAAGGAGGAGATCAACACTGACCTACGAACTGCACATCTTTGTTCTTCTCAACAACCTGTTAGTCGTAAATTCGAAGATGAACATAGCATAATAAGATTGTTAATTTATAACATGAACCAAATGATGTTACCGGTACAAAATATAATCACCTAAACCTTATCATCTTATACTAAGAAGACAACAAACAATAAGAATGGATGTCTTACACTGCAAGTTGAGCAAAGCTTTTCATTGGTCGATTTCTCAAGCGAAAATGCAAGCTCCATTGCTGGATCAAAAAAAGGACCGAGAAGACATCAAATCCAATACAGAGAGCAGATGAAATTGAACCCAAAAGGCAAAAGCCTTCTCTAACAAATAGATACATATAAACAGTTGTTTGGGATATAAATATGGGTGTACCTGGAAAGATTAAAAAAGCCTCCAAAACCTAAGTTTTAAGAAGATAAATTTAATGAACAGAACACCACCCCAAAAAAATTATTCTGTTGAACAAAAAACCCAAAAGAAAAAATAGATTTTATATACATACCTTCAACACAAAGGGCTTGCAAAGCTGCAGACGAAAGCCCCGAAATTGGAGAAGAAGCGTTTCCTGAAACCAAAAACCCAACCAAATAAGCGCACTGACCAAAACCAAAAATGAAAAAAATAAAAAAATAAAATTTAAAGACAAAATTCATCTCTAAATCGAAAACCACCTGCAGACAAAAGCCCAAAATTGGAGCAGAAGCGTTTCTGAAATAAAAATTAAAAAAAAAAAAAAAAAAAAAAACCCATCCAAATAAGCGCAGCCCCAAAATAAAAAAAATTAAAAAAAAAGTTTAAAGATAAAATTTATCTCCAAATCGAAAACCACCGAAAAAATGAATCACATACGCTTAAAAAACGAAAAACTCACCAGAACACGTTAGACTACGCAAAGAAAATTGAAAAAGGCAGAAATCTGTAGCCCCTCCACCATTCACGAATCAAGCAATTTTCTAGGAAAAATAACGAAGGTGAATAATCAAACGGAAAACTTGCAAAGTGTGGACAGCAAGAACAACACTGGCGTGGAAGAGAAAAAAAGCTACATTCGACAATTTGCAGAAACTGCGGCTTTTCCATCCTTCTCCCCTCCTTTCACGATAAGCAACACATGTATATAAGGGGCAAAATAGTAAATTAACTGTTCAGAACAAAAAGTTAAGCTGAGAATAAGATGCAGGTGAGGGTTATTTTCGATAATTTACTGCTCATAAACAGTTCTTTTTTACCGGGTTTTAGTATATAGACTAGTAATTGTGCCCGCGCGTTGCCGCGGGTTTTAAAACATAAAATTTGCAGAAAGTTTTACAAACATGTATGTGAATTCATCGTATTTACAGGAAGGAATAAAAATATAGAAATAACAGATGGTACAGCTTTGTTTTGGTAATGGAGCAATTGTAAGAAACAATGTATTTGTAATCCAAAGGTTAAATTTGTGTTGTAGGGTGTAAAAAAATGTTGATTCAAATGTGAGTTTGTGAAGGTTGTTAAGTGTGTAAATTGACAGTTATCATGGATGAAAGTGTTTAGGTATTTAATATTTAACTAAGGGTAGAAATAATATTGTTCTTGTTAATAAGTTAAACAGCTGACAAATAATTTTATCAAAGCAAATAAAAGATGGCGCTAGAATGGTGTACCTTGAAATGAATGATGATCGGAGGCAATGCTTTACACAAAAACTGGTTATGCTGTAAAATAACAGTAAGCAGGAATAAATTTGTATGTATCAAATTGTTTTCAGAACTGGAAAGTTAGGAATCAAACACTGCACGAATTAATAAAGGTTAGTGCTAGGAAAACTCATCATCCACAGAAATCACAACTAAAAGGTAGTTACTCATTTCAAGATGTGATAACAATAAATCTTAAGTTTCAGTGTAAATGAAGAGTTTAATTAGCAACATAAGCTAACATTCCATAAACTTTGAACATCACATTTAACACAAAAAAATAGAAAAGCAAGAAAATAGACTTTAAATTGGCTAGACACAAAGCATATACAAACAAAGGGAATGCCAGAGTCTACAAAAGAAAAAGAACGAAAGAAAATCACACAGGACAGACAGCCACAATTAATCAGATACACTGTGCCAACATCACAACCTTAATTATTTTTGTCAGTTTAAAATGTTGCATTCATAAAGATTGGCAGAGCGCCATTACAAAGAAAGATTGGCACTCCGTCTCAAATCGTGTTTAGTTTGAACAGCCACATGCATAAATATTGGGAGCCCATCCATAAACACTGAGAACCACTCAAAAAACAAAACTGTTGCATTCATAAAGATTGGCAGAGCGCCATTACAAAGAAAGATTGGCACTTCGTCTCAAATCGTGTTTAGTTTGAACAGCCACATGCATAAACATTGGGAGCCCATCCATAAACACTGACACACAGAACATGATACAAAATTCTAATACACCAATTTATACAATGTTATGACCCATGATTCCCATCTGTCAACATAATTGACCTCTCCGTCCATCTTTGGTCTCTCTCTCACCAACCAAAAATACCCAACTGCTTCTTTTCAATACTGTGATTCTATAACCAAAATCAAACATATAACAAAAATAGAAAAAAACTGAACCAAAGATTAATAAAGGCAAACCAGAATCTAGATGTCCACAGACGAATTAACTACGAAAAAGCGAAGAAACAAACAACGACCTTTTTTCACCAAAAGTTGGTGACAATGAATACAAAATCATTCAAAACCATAACAGAAACACCAATCTAAAACTGAAACTAACCCTTGCATTTTTTTCCCAAAAATTACAAATCCATTTAAATGCAACAATCACCAATTCACATGACTCAACCCTGTTACTTTCGAACAATTACCAATACAGATGACTTGACCCTGTTATTTTAACAGGATGCACTATCTACAAATATAGCCCCATGCCTGATCCATGCACACTGCAAAGACACATAAGGACAAAAACGAAGTTTATATTTGCGGTGCACACTCTTCGTCCACTTCATGGATATCATACTTTCTGGTTTTACCAGCACCATGTCAGCACACTACAACCTTCCTTATGATGAACTATATATAAAGTTTTTCATATAAAATTGCGCGCGCACACACACACACACACCCCTACGCACCACTGAATTGGTAAATTATCACAAATTACATAACTCCAATTCAGTGTTGATATTCATTTCATACATCACATGTTGCAAGGATTCAATTTCACGATAATTGTTTAAAAAAATAGAAACTTATTCTATTGCTAACTAAACAAATTAGAACACCACAGAGAATAAGCATATGTCATCACGTACAAAACACCACTGCTATCAATAAAAGAAAAGTCGATTCACCAACAAACCTCAAAAATAAACAAAGCTGTTAAAACATTAGGAATAATGGAATTAAAACATGCATTAATCGATTAGTTCCCTGCTTTATTTAAATAGGAAATCCATACACAATTAGGAAGGAATGAAGGCAGGGAATACATACCCAAACCAACAGTAGCCTTCGAACTCCTGTTAAATCTCAGATTTATCAGCGGAGTAAACCAAACGCAAAATCCGCTCTTAGCCGACAAACTGCCACAACTCAGCATAAAATCAAACTGTTACGGTTTCGTTCAAATCAATGCAAATTCGAAATAACAACTCTCGTATAAGGGTTGCAGAACTTACCTGAGTTAAATAATTTTTTTTTACGATGATCTGAACAAAGATCGCACACAGACCGCACCAAAAATTGGACGGAAAGCCGATGACAATTGGGGAGAAACGATTTACAGAGATGCAGAACTTGTCTCAAAACAGAGAACCCAAACAAACTCCCCAAAAAAAAGAACACGACGATCTTTGCGATGAATATTTTGCAAACGAAAAACACAGGATTTTAGACGAAATGAAGGCGATATCAAGATGGAGAGAAGCAGAGATTGCCGACAGACTACAGGCAAACCAAATGGCAAACCAACGAAAACCAATTCGACGCATAAACTGAACGATGACAGACGCGTGGCCATGAGGGCCAAAACGGACTTTTCACTGCACAAAATAGCAAAGAGCACAGCAAGCAAAGAAGAATCCGAGGGCAGTTTCGCCCTTTCACTGTTTATGGACGTTTCAAAAAGAGAAAATTAGTATCCAATCCTTATTTACTAATGCTCATTGATTGAGACTTTATTAATTTTTAGATATTGATTAAAGTCCTTATCAGCCCTTATTTTTTTGCTGATTTGAGAATGTATCCACATGAAGTTTAGTCGAAGAATTTTACTAATGCTAGTAAGCCTATCATCTATTATTTTTGTTTCGAAGAATGTACCCATATTTTGGTATAATAATTTTTTTGGTTAATTTTGATAAATGTATATATATATATATATAGGAATTGTTTAAGGGGAGGGATTCCCATTTTTTCAAAAAAATGGGGACACGCTCTCAACCGTTGGATTTAACTTTAATGAAATTGTGTGGTTGTGATTGTGTAGCCTGTGTTTTAATCTCAACCACACAATTTCATTAAAGTCAATCTAACGGTGGGAAGCGTGTCCCCATTTTTTTGAAAAAATGGGGATCCCTCCCCTTAAGCAATTCCTATATCAGGTTGCTTAAGGGGAGGTATATATATATATATATATGTATGTATGTATAATATATTGTAGAGTATAATTTATTTTTTAATATTTTCATTTCCACAAATTATGAGATTTATTTAAAATCTTATTAATATAAACAACTACAAATTTCAATTTTTATAACCTATAACAAAGATTTTGACAAACATTTTTACACTCCTTTATGGTTTTTAGATCTTGTAACATTCAACGGTCTTAATTAAGAGTTATGTAGAGGATTTTAAACATTAAATGAGGTCCAAATTTGTAATTAAGAAATAAATAAAAATTAAAACTAAGCAAAAAATAAAAATAAATAAAAAGTCATGCAAACATAAGGAAGAACGAAAATGGTGTCCGTCTTGGATGCAATTGCAGAAGCACGACCATCCGAATTACTTCATCCAACCCCAACACCTCACATTCCTATCACTCACGTTGTCAAATTTAGTGTCGTTCCTTCAATTGATCGATACAAAATTCCGATATAAAAGCAAGTCAAGTACCAGTCTGCTTCAAGTCTTCGTTCCTCGCTCTTTCATTAGATCGGCAAAACTAAACCCTAAATCAACAACTCTCACTGCCTCCCTCAAATTTTTTATACAATTAAATCTGAGTGTGGATTTGAAATAAAATCAAAGAGGTTTTTGGGGTTTTTACCCAAAGATGAGAATGAAGACTCAAAAGACTTGAAGGTATTTTGCACAAATCAATGGAGGCCTTTGTGCGCAAAGTTTTCTTCCTCTTTTTAATTTTTAATTCTTTTTCTAATTTTTATTCTTTTTCAAAGTTACTTATAATTCACGTAAGCATTCATGTCATTTAATGATTAAATGAGAACCTTTAGATGTTATGTAATCTAACGACTTAAAAGGCATGTAAAATGTTTGTCAAAATCTTTATCCCTTGATCTTATCCCTATAGAAATACATGATTACTTTAATGTTAAGGATTTCAATGAAAAACATAAAACTAAAAGGTTTCAATTAATGAAAATTGATAAATAGAGACCGCATCCAAAGTCTCTCTTTCAAAAATCTTACTGTGCATGCTCAAAAGTGTATTTATCCTTTTAAATATAAAAAGTTGAGGGTGAACAATGAATTTTTGGAGTACCAAAATATTGTAAAATATAGTTTTACTTGAATAATTAATCACAAGGATTACCTGTTTCACTGATTTGTACAAAACCACAAGGACCAATCCGTTCAAATCGGTCGAGCATCTTCTTTGTCAAATCCAAGGTCTTCTTCCCATTACTTGCTACTTGATCAAGTTGGTCAGTGGTTTTGCCTGTCCAAGCTGAGATCCCCTCGACAATCTTGGTTTTGCAATCATCGAGTTGAATCGAGATCTTGTTGACATCGGTTTTGCAATCAATGACTTGAACCAAGACCTCATTGACATCCCGTATTCCCTGCACCTGGAGTATCCCTAGCAGCCTTTTAAGAGACTTATCCATTCCATCAAGCTCCATGGTGTAAAAAGGCCTCATGCAGAAGTTCAACGCACTCTGCTCCGATAACTCTTGAACACGCTTTACGCCTGCCTCCATTTCTTCTTTAAGATCTTTTAGTTCCTCATCCTGGAGGCGTGGTGTTCTTCCCTTCTATCTCTTGCATCAATGGCTGCAAAGCCTCTAGCGTGGACTTGATGTTCATGTGGGAGGTCGTAAACTCGGCAGCATTCAGTAACACCTTCGTAATGCCCATCAAATATCGATCCAAACGCTGCTCCTGATGCTCCCCCGACTGCAATGTCCACTCCATTGACCATGATTGCTTAATTCTTGATGAATATATGTACCTGCTGCTCACGGCCGGTCCTGAGATTTTTTAGGCCTGGGACGATGCTTAAAAAATGTGGCCTAACTTCATATAAGAAAATTGTTTGTTTTCACATGTAAAACTTCGTTAGAAAACCACTTCAAACTCAATAATTTAAAAATATAAAAAAACTAATTTAATTTCATTAAGAGAAGGGAACAAAAAAACATGAGATTACAAGTAGATAGATGATGAGTTAAAATTGAAAAGAATAAACATGCACATAGCATTTCGAACTCTGGACCTTTCGTTAATTTAAAAAAACAAAAACCATTGCTTTTGATCAAACTTCTTGATCATTTAACCAAATTTTATAAATTTAAACTCTTATAGAATTTGTAAAAGTTAGAAATTAAAAAACACACGTAGTGTTTCGAACCAAGACCTCCTTGTTAATTTTAAACAAAATAAACCACCGCTTATCAACAAACATTTAAATCATTTAGCCAAATTTTATAAATTTATACTCTTATGAAAAGAAATTTATAAAAATTGGAAAGTAAATAAACACAAATGAAGTTTTGAACCCAAGGCCTCCTCATTAATTTCAAACAACAAAACCCACTAGTTCTAGTGTTCTACTTAAATTTCTTTATCATTTAACCAAATTAAAAAAAAGGTTGTTTTATTAACACCCCATATTTTGTTGACTACACCCCACCTACTGAAAACACCCCATAATTACTTTTGAAATTAAAAATTATCTTAATACACCCCATTTAATTTCCTATGGTACCCTTACACCCCACATTAGGAATGATAAAGGTGGTTGTTGCCTTGTTGGGAGATTTATCCAGTCTTGGAAAGAATTGCTTCTGTTTGTCGAATTCCAGGAAATAAATGAGCCTAGCTTCTAGTTTACTCCTATATGTATAATTTAGCTGTTCTTCTTTGGTTCTTGCTATCGGAGTTAGTCTATGACTTGACCTCTTACGTTTTTATCCTATTTTGCTCTAGGATTTCAAACTTCAGTTAGCTTTCATCTTCATGAAGACTCTTCTTTCAAAGGAGAAATGAAACTTTTTCTTCCAGGCGTTCTTAACTGCCTAATGGAATCAGTTTATGATTCATAGTTAATGATTATGCATGCATCAACATCAATCTATTTCCCTTACGAAAAATCCCATGGGTTCCTCTACCCCGCCCCCCCCCCCCCCCCCCCAAAAAAAAATCTTTTGAAATTTTTCTTTGAAAAACTGGTATCTGAACTGTAGAAAATGTTTTCAAATTTGAACCCTTAGACTGCAACTCGAAAAAAGGAAAATCTCAACATGTTCTTAAATTATTATTACATTTGCTGTTAAAAGAACTTACGGAGTGTATTTTTTAGGGCTTAAATAGTCATTTCATAACAAGATATATGAGTTATTTAATATTATAATTTATGTGGGGTGTAGTCAACCTTTAAAAAAATCTATGCTCTTATAAAAACATATATAAATATACCACTCCAATAATTTTAAAGGAATTTTAAAGGAAAACTAAGGAAAATAGCTTGAAAACTTTGAGTTTTAATCAAAAGGACAAAAATGTGTTATAAGTGAATAGTACTAAGAGTAACTTTTTGGAGTAAAAATGTTCTTTTCGTTAAAAATAACCAGTACCGAGAGTGTTTCGTTAAAACTCCCAAATTTTAATGCCCCCCAATTTTTTTGGGCCCGGACGGTTGCCCAGCTCGTACTGGGCCTGAGCCGGCCCTGCTGCTGCTTCTTTGAATGAGAAAAAAATACGATGTGTGTTGCAGTCCTATTAGATTAGGAATGTGATTGTGTAAATCCTAGTATATTTTGGAATATCTCTTATATTCCTATTAGGAGTTGATTACCTATTAAAAGTTGTAATCCTAAAAGGGTAAGGAATTAACCTTCCCTACTACTAAAAATAACACTTCACAATTACACATCTCTTTCTTCTCTCTCTATGCCGCACCTTCCCTCTCTCTGGCCTCCATAATTGTTCAGTAAATTATGCCTACAACACGTTGTCAGCACGCTCTTGATGCTGCGCTAAAGAGAGTTTTATCTTCAATCAAGGGAGTATTACGTTTTAATCATTCTTATTATGATTAATTTACTATTTTATTGAATTGATCTACATGGTATTGATTCAATTTAATTTTCCTGTGTTGAACGTGATACAACACATTGGAGATGCAATTCCGGCTTGCTGCGAAGGATCTTCTACAAATTCAAAGGCTTTTGTTGTTTTCTGTCAACCAGGTATGCTTAAAATAAAGTAAGATATTTGAAACGACCTTGAAGCATGGAAACATTTCCCATGATGCATGAACCCCCTATGTTTATATTTTCATTCCGATTATATATATATATATATATATATATATATATATATATATATATATATATACACGTTTCATGCATTACGCAATTTTTGTTTTGTGGAATATGTGAGTCACAGTATAAAATCAAATTAGAAGCAAATTTAGGGTTTCTTAAACCCTAACAAGATCGGAAAAAAATAGGAAACAAAAGGGATATTGGGCTCTGTTCTTTGACCCAGCCTGCGGCAAGCTTTGCTTGTTGGGCTTTTGCCCCTCGCGCACCCAGGCCCATAGCCTGTCTGCCTCATCTCCATGCCAGATGATTGGGCTTGGTTTCCCATGGCCCAAAAATGACGCCAGCCTCTTGGCTGGCTTTTCGCGCCAAAATCAGGCCAGCCCTGTGCTGGGCCCGAGTCCCCCGCACCTCTTGAGACCCAAACCTGCAGCTTGGGCTGTTGTTTTTGTTTCACACCCCAGGCTAGTTTTCGTTGGGCCTTGACCTGTGACCCATTTGCAGCCCAAAAAGCCAGCAGCTTGTTGGGCTTCATGCTTTCGGCCCGTGGGCTGCTATTGCAGCCACACCTGATCCCTCGTTTTGCTCACGGCACGTAGCCCAATTTTTTGGGCTATGATTTTTTCGACCAAATGCTATTATTTAGCATTTTAAATAATTTTAACACGAACGTTATTATTAATTTTTGCTTCTATGATCGACCCCGAATGGTCTCAATCTATTGAATTAATTAAAAGTGACCTGCAGTCCATTAATCTGATAATGAATCCAAAATTATTAACCTGAAGATCGCTTTTGGACATTAACGATTCAATAATTTATTTTTATACTTTGAACCGTTGAAATACTTTCGTAGTAATGAAGCTCTCACACTTAAGTTCCCCAAGAAACTCAAATCCACTACACTTAAATCAGCATATTGCATTAGGTGTTCTTGTAGGAACCTCTCTTTTATGAACTAAACGTTCATAAACTAAATTGCACATGTAGTTTCAAATTTAGTGTCTTTGAAACCCGAAGTTTTCATAAAACAATACACCCATGAAAACCTGATGTTTTTCATGAAAACTATGTCTTAGAACTCGAATGTTCTAACTTTGATGCTTATGGATGATTCATTCCCATAGCACCAATCACAATCTTGTTCCTTCCAAATTCAATGGATTGTCGAACCGTCATAAGTTCGATTTCCCTTATTTGGACGTTCTAATAGAAACCACTTTATGTGGGGTATAAGACATTGCTTAAAGCACACCATGATTACATCTATAAATGAGTACAATTCTGAAGTTTATAAATCCGATTGACTTTTGACTGGAGAATACTTTTCTCGTCTTTCCATATTTCTAACTCGCCCCTGAAGCAGTAGTGTAGAAAGCGGAAGTTTACCAAATTCTCGGATCTGATTACTACCACAAACGTGAGAGAAAGGTATGGACCTAGTTCGGCTGGAGTCTACTAAATGGCTCGACCCAGTTCTGTCAAAGCCTACCGAATGGTGATGCACTGCTTTGGCAAGGATACACCAAATGGCATACTCTTTCACTATCCAGTTTCGAGTTTGTTTTTAAAACATATGGTAGAATCAGGGCCTGCCAAAGTGTGGCATCACGCCCGAAGTGTGATCCTTGGCACCTAAGACCAAAACTGCAAGAATAAGGGATAGTATTCTCAAACCTTAACCTTGCAGAATCTACTTATGTCTCGATAGAATAGATCATTGGTTATAGACATGTTTGTGCCCCTACCAATGTCGTTGAGGAGTACTATTCTAGTAGTCAATCTGTGAGATTAATTTTGCTCCACCACACATCGTTGGAATAGCAGAATTTTGATATGAATGGCCTTGTTGGCCGAATCCACCATAGTAACTTTGATTTACTTTGTGAACATTTTTCTATATTCTTGGATTCATGTTTGGTGTTTGTTTTAGTTATGGATAATCTTATTGATGTCGTCCTCGAATATGAGTTAATTGAATCATGTTTCTTAATACATGTGACCAATTCAATTAAACACATGATTAGGTAGGAATGTGGGAATGTTAGTTGTCTGGATGAATGCGATACTACGCACACTAACTTTACACCTAAATAACATCTTTAACAAGGACTTCAGGTCTATCCAAGTTGATTAAGAGCATTGGCATGCTCCTCGTTGTATGAATGGTACTGAATTACCATTTAAGGGACCTTAAATTCTCCCTGTCGTTAAGTTTTTAAGGATAGTCGAGAGAACAATGATCATCAATGAAACCACTGAAGAAAATAGAGTGAAATATCTTTGCACCACCTCCAAAAATGAGCTTGAAGCTTTGATTTGGGGCCAATGGGTTGTCCCTCAATTGGGAACACACCACATGTGGCCGGCCTGGAGCCTGGTGATTGAGCAGTTTACTTGCTTTGGCACGACCATTTAGGACACTTAGGTCGGACAATGATGCTGCGACGCATCTCCTTACCCGAAGTATGGATCTTGTGCCTACAAGCACACTTTGCCAAGCCTACTCATTAGGGAAATTGATTTTCTATATCATTCCTCACAAAGATACGAAACGACCCTCTTTTCACAGTGGATTCAAGGGAATATATGTGGACTAATCCAACCAAAATGCAGACTATATAAATACTTACGGTTTTGGTTGATAAATCGACAAACTGGTCACATGTTTGTCCACACACATTGCTGCTAAACCTCCTGGCCGATTAAGGGCTCACCACCGTACATATCCCTTAAAGTTCGGGAGACTGGATAATGCCGGAGAGTTTATATCGACGGTTTTTTGATAAAGTATTGCATGTATTATGGGTTTATAATTGAACATTGAATTCCCATGCTCACCCTAAATAGCCTCTCCTAGTGATCATAAAGCGCAAATTAAATGATCGCTCGAATTTTGGTAAACGTACCAAGTTTTCAGTTTCTGCCTAGGGTTATGCAATCTTGTATGCAGTTATGTTGGTCCGCCTTAAGACCCATTGCCACCTAACCTATTTAACGTTACAATTGGTTACTAGGTAAGAACCTGACGATTTTTGTATTTACGCATTTGGGTGTGCATTCCATGTGCTAAGTTGCGCCGCCGCAACGTACCAATATGGGTCCTCAAAGAAGGATGTGAATCTTTGTCGATCATGATTCTCCTTCACACTAGCTCTCTTAGAACCCTTGCACGCGATCTCTTTACCGCTCATTTGCGGGTTGTCACTTTAATGAGATAGTCTTCCCGCCGTTAGGGGGAGATAAGAACGTCAACGTTGCTGTAGAACGGCACGATGTGAAGAGTTATGAGATGAATGAAATAATGCGATATGATGCACGCCTTACGACGCAAGGTTTCTCTCAAACGTCCTGTGATTGATAGTAGCATTATGAAATGTGGTTAGTGTTTCTCCATGGGGATATAGTGGGGATATAGATATGGAGAGTTACATGTAATTTCCCGAAGAATTACATGTACTAGTTCAAATAGTTCCAAACCACGGAACACCCTCTTAACTTGTTTGAGGCGTTCACTTACAATTCGACGGATGTGGTATACCCGTCTAAATGATTATTTGATCAGTCAGGGATGAATTATGCCCTTGTGTGTTAAAATATGAAGTCTTATTCCGAATTGCTAGAGTTATATTTTATTTCGTTGACACGAATCTCACTAAGACTCTAGAAGAGCTTGAGAAAACTGCCTCACACCTGAAGATGGAATTTGAGATGAAAGATCTTAGGAAAACTTGTTTATGCTTTGACCTGAAGTTCAAGTGTTGTTCTGACGGTATTTTGGTCTACTAGTCGAACTACACCCCGAATGTGTTACCTTTGAGTATACCTATGATCGTCTATACGTTATATGCAAATGTGACCCTTGAAGAGGTTATGGAATCCGAAATTCCATATCTAAGTTCAACTTTGCGCTTCGTTGTACTTAGCTCATTGTATTAGACATGACATCTCATTCGCTGTTGATCTATTGGTAAAGATGCAACACCGCGCCTACACACAACCACTGAATTGGTATTAAAGACGTACCCTGAAGGTACTACGCATTTGGGCAAATCAAATCCCAATGCATCTAAAGCGGATCCAACCCCCCTGATCCTCAAAATGATGTTTACCTTGTTTGTTATGCTGACACTGGTTACTTATCAAACCCGCACAAGGCAAAATCCCCAAATGGTTATGTCTTTACCGTTAGGGATATCGCAATATCTTGTAGGTCCACGATATGACCTTAATTGCGAAATCTTCGAAATGTTCCAAGACTCACCTCACTTCACTACACCACAAGTAAGATATGGTTAAGAGTTCTTGTTGAGCACATTCGAAGTACTTGTTGTGTTTTCATCTATCGTTGAGTGCCAACAACGATCCATGAAGATTATGCCGCATGTATCCACCCGACCAAGACATGATACATCAATGAAGTCAACGCCAAGACATATTGCGTCGACATCTACATCAGCAAAGCATCAGGAGATTGAAGTCATGTAAGCCGATCCCAAACAACCTTGCCGACCTTTACACGACTTCATTGCCGAAGTCAACATTTCAGAAGCTTGTTCGAGGAATTGGTATGCCTAACTATTCATATGCAATGCTTGTAGTTCTCATTTGGAAGTTATGTCAAACTCAGGGGGAGTATCCAGAAGTATACTCACTTGATATTAATGTACTCTTTTTCCCTACGATTAGGAGCATTTTTCCCACTGGGTTTTTGCTACCTAACTAGGTTTTAATGAGGCACCCATCCTAGGCTGATCATACCCTTGTGAGCTCTTCTACTTGCGTCCAAAAGACGTATAGTTTTGACTTAATGCAACTTCTCACTTTTCTCCTTAGTCTATGAGTTTTCTCCTACGTTGGGTTTTACCATAGCGAAGTTTTGTGAGTTTTATTTTTTATGCATTCTTCCATTGATTTGAGACTCGCATTCGCTCATTGTACCGACGACTTCATCAATTATACTTGTTTCATCACTGACGACCTGATGCGCCATTTACTTGAGTATTTACACACTCAAGGGGGAGTGTTGCAGTCCTATTAGATTAGGAATGTGATTGTGTAAATCCTAGTATATCTTGGAATATCTCTTATATTCCTATTAGGAGTTACCTATTAAGAGTTGTAATCCTAAAAGGGTAAGGAATTAACCTTCCCTACTACTAAAAATAAAGACACAATGGGGTGAAATAGAACACACCTCACAATTACACATCTCTCTCTTCTCTCTATGCCGCACATTCCCTCTATCTCTGGTCTCTATAATTATATTGTTTAGTAAATTATGCCTACAACAATGTGTTTATTGTCGCTTTGCAGGTTCACTTTAGCATGCAGGCATCTATTTATATATGATTCAATACAATTAACCAAGGCAAGGTCGGTGGACATTACTAGGTGAGCTCTCAGAAGGTCGCTCGAACTTTCCAGCAGTTGAGCTCCCACGCCATTGAAAATTGAATTAAAAACCTTTGATCTCTTCGAAAAGTTAACCAACCCTAACCCCAGGAATTTTTTTTCTTTTCAAATTATGGGGTTCGGTTTGAAATTTTATCTTCTTATCCAATTAGATTCCAAAAGTGTTATTTTTATTATTTGGTTCTGCCATTATTTGTAACATCTCTTTAATAGAGATGAAATCTACATGCGGTGTCGAACTATACCTTTATCAAAGAGACGGTACAAATAAATGTTAACACGACACGTAAAAGATACGAAAATAATGAGTTAGAGATCAACACGATAACTAATTGGATCGTTATCGGATCACACAATAAGAACCAGATAATAACGGGTCCTTAATAATTTTACACGAGGGTGACACGTGGGTAACCTGTTTCCACACAATTTTACACGAGAGTGACACGTGGGTAACCTGTTTCCACACGTTAAAAAAAGTTATTTTGATGATTTTAATTTTTTAAACTACTAAAATACTTACTATAAAATGCAATAGTCATTGTGTATATGTTTATATTGTATATTAAATATGTATTATTGTATTATTATTTTATATAAATTTTAAAAATTTAAGTTTTATTTATTTTTATAGTTATACCATAGGCCAAGAGTGAGATTAAAAAAATTATAAAACACATTAAAAATAAAAATATCAAGTAATTTAAAAATATTTTAAAACACATTAAAAATAAAAATATCAAGTAATTTAAAAATACCAAACACATTAAAAAAATTATAATAATTAATTTACAAGAGCCAAAAATGTGAAAAAATATGCAACGCTCGTGATCATATCCTCTATGCTTTGAGGGTGATACATCGTCGTTTGAATTTTTAAAACCCTACAAATCTTCATGAATAGTATTTTTAGGGGAGTTCAAAATAAATAAAATTCATAATCATTAATGTACAAGTCTGAAAAATGTGAAAGCACTCTCGTGATTGCATCTTTTATGCTTAGACGATGGTTACATGGTTGTTTAGATTTTTAAAACCCTCCAAATCTCATGAATAGTGTTTTTTATTTGAGTGCAAAATTAATAAAATTAATAATAATTATTGTAGAAGTGTGAAAAATGTAAAACAAAAAAAAATACACAATCACTCGTGATGACAAACTTTGCAACTTTCGTAAATGGGCCAACTCTGAAATTCGACACCATAATCCATCAACCTGAGATTAAATTCAATAGTCAATTGTCGTTTACGCTTTATTCTACTCACCGAATTTCATTTTTTAGGTTTTCTTTTTTGAAAAGTCTTTCAGCGGATGTAGAAAAAATTAACGGTTCGGATCGTTGATTTCACATTCCGATATTTACGGTTAACTGAAATATGAGTTGAAGTTATATAGTTTCTAGAGATATTATAAACTTCAAGCAATATTTTCACTAATAGTAAAACTTTGAATGTAATACCAACGATTCGAACCGTTTATTTTCCTGCATCCTTTAAGAAATCATGTTTAAAAAAAAAAAAATTTGGTGAGAAGAATGGAGCGTAAATGTGAACGACAATCAATGGTTAATTTTAGATCTATAGTTTATGTGATTATAGTAGCAAATTTCGGAGTTGAGCCCTTCACAAAAGTTGTAAAGTTTGTCATTACGAGTGTTTATATATATTTTTATATATTTTTCACACTTCTATGTTAATTAAAAAACTATTTAAAACCTTACTTAAACAATAGCCATATCATTTAATCACATTTATGATTCTCATTTTCATTATTTATTGATTTAGAATATATTTTTCTTTAACAGGTAACTGATTGGGTCATATTACCTGATAATATTAACGGGTTGATTTCGGATCAGGTCATATTACCCGTTTACTTTAACGAGTGTTACATGACACAACCCGTTAAGATATCGGGAACGTCAGGAAAACGACACGAACACGAAAAACATGACACGAATGCCAGGTCTAAATGTAAGTATTGATCTTTTCTCTCAAACCCCTAATACCCTTATTTTGGGCACATTGGGTCACCACAGTCCGCAGTTGTCTTATAGCTCTCACAGATATAATCAGACCAAGAGCAGGAGCAGCTAACTAAAATGGATTGATGTTGGCCTAAGATCTCCAATGTATGGCGTATGCTTTGTGTGGATATAGTAGACTGCTGGAAAGCATTTCATGCTTTTTTGTTTTGTGGAATGAACTGAAGAATCCCATAACAGTCATGTCTATTATCCTATGCATAATTTATATATATAAGAGCGCTCAAACATTGATTCGTTTGAGTCTGCTCCACGATGTAATATCGTGATCTTAGTTGCTCAAATTTGAGTTAGACAATCAAGTTAATTTGATCCGAGCCGCTCCAATCGCTTAAATTTGAGCAGCTCTTTCTTTTTTCTTTTCTTAATTTGAATTTTAGCCCTAAGGGTTGGATATAGTTTTAATTAAGTGTGTTGAAGATCCACGAAACTTAGCAGGATCACTGCAACTATGAATGTTTCAATGAAAAAAAAATCCATTGATCTCCTTAAAAAGTTGACCTAATTAACCTAACCCGGAAAAAAAAAATTATTTAACCAACCAAAATAAAGATCATTGACTCAGTAACAATTTGATTGCAAGAGCCACCTTGTATCATTCTGGAGGCCTACGTGGTGCATAGGCCGAATAGCTAATAAGCTAATTACGTCATTCGGTTGAATGCGGGGTGTGCCAACTTGTCAACTGAGCTCGGCCGAGGAGTGAATGAATGTTGATGTGGCGTTGGTCGCACTGATGACTTTTGAATCTTGCGACTGCGGCCAAGAAATGAGCACGTCTCGGCCTTCGGGTTCTAGAGCCTGAAGACAAGGTTGCTAGTTCAGCGAAGTTCAATATCAAATTCGGCTTCCAATGTGCCGAATGTCGTAACCTGGTAACACCTCACTTCGCCGAGAAGACTAATGAGATAAACTCTTCCAACAAGGACTCAAGGAATCCTCACTAACCGAAACTTGGATAGATAACCAGTCGATCTCAAAGTAGAGTTGTTTATCCAAACTGAATGTGCTCATCGGTCGGCTGATTCTACGGCTCTAGTGTTGTTTATCTAAACTGAAGATGTTGCCAGTTGCCAACACATTGATGTTTATCCAAACTGAATGTATGTTGGCGGGAAAAAGGGAAAATAAAAATTTCAAGATGTTTGAGAGGTTTCGTGTAGAACGAGAATTTGCGCATGATAGTTTTGTGTGTTGATTTGGAGAGGGCTTGAATGATGCATGTCCCTCTCTTCTTATAGTCGCAATACCCCATTGCCGAAATAGAATTCTACTCAGACTTTAATTCCTTGATCAAATCTGAATGGGCTTCAACCAGTCCTGAGTTATTTAAGATTCTGAACCTAGCTTTATTAGCATCCATATTCAACCCCTGATTTTCAATATCTTTTCCTATTCAGAACATAACTGGCTTCTAAGGATTCCTTATTTACAAGGACTCGGCCACTCACCCTTATCAAGATGAAACCATTTTCTAATAGGATTCGGCCGAATGCCACTAGGCCAAGCCCTTGGTGAGAATATTTTGAGATTCCTGATGCCTTTCTTATTGGACCGAGAGTGATAATGGGCTTGGCCCAAAAACGTCATTTTGGGTCCAAACAATGCTATGTCATCTCATACACTCTCCTAGGAGGCTGGAGTCTATCTGTCTGTCTATGTCATATATTTTACAAACCTAGTTGTTTACTATGAATTAAATTTGATTTTAATTGTTAATCTGACGATGAGAGGGGTAAGTGGTGGATATTCTATCAGACACATGGTAATCCACACCCTCCATTTATGTTCTTAAACCTCTTTTTACTTTTATTTACTTGTCGGTTTTGAATTAATCCTGTAGTTTTTTGCACTAGACCGTTGTTTTTATAATCCTTGCCAAACGCGAGAATTTCCTCGCCTTCTTGCCAATTTGGTTTCCCAGTATATCTAACTTTCCACTTGCTTTCTAAGGGATTCGAACAATTCAACCTTTATACACATTTTAAAGTATGCCCCCATACAAATTCTAGACCACTTGCGGACGAGTTTTTTGTCCTCAATTTGGGTTCTGAGTATTTCTTGTTCCTCTTTCAGACCAGCAGAACGACACAAAAAACCACAACCTTTATACCTGACATAACCGCTAGTTTACATGCGAGGTTGAGTAGTAGGCTATATCTGCTACATTGGTAGAGCAACCACAAATATGAAGGCTTTCATCAAGTAGTAGGCCATATTTGCTACATTGGCAGAGTGACCACAAATACAAAGGCTCTCATCGACAAAGCAATAGAGAGACCACACCCATTAGCCAGTAGATATAGATGGTTAAAAGATGTGAGAAACATGGAGGGGAAGAGAGGGAAGTGATGAAAAAAGGCAAGCATTAGAGGGTTTTTCCCGTCTCCTCCTCAGAAGAAAAAAAAATCAAATATTCATCAAATCTTAATCAATATATGTTGAGAATTAAGCTTCTCTCAAACTTGAAATCAACCTATAGATGACAAATCCTACAAATGAACTTGAAGAAATAAAAGATGATGGAAGTTTCTATTTTGAGTATTAGCTGTTATGTTTAAATGTCCAATGGCTAGTAAAGTTACTATTTCGGGAAAGATGAACAAATGTGTTTGTTCTTATCCTTTGAATGTACTATGTTGATCCATTCCTAGGTGGAAGGATCACAGCTTTTAATGCTCTAGAGGGCTAAGATTGATCCCTAAAAAACAGGATCTCCCCAAGCCTTCTATATGCTATGGTTTTGGATGTATGAATTACAATGAAAAAAAATTACTCTCTCACTTCTGCCTCTCTGCATTTCTTATTTTTCGAATCCCCAGTTCTTGAAAGCTAAAACCTTTAAGAAATTAAACAAAAAGATCATGGCCCGGTACCATTTCAACATGGTATCAGAGCCCTAGGTCTGACTCCGAAGAAGGGCGTGATACTGTGAGTGAAATCCATCTTCAAAGGAAACCCAGAAAAAACCTTAAAGGTCATTCCTTTATTGTGGTTCTTGCTTCTTACATTAGAGGAAATGGTTGGACCGAGTTCATCAGGTGGAGATTTAAGAACTCCACAGTTTAATGGCACCAACTACGATTTCAGGGCCGCACATGATATATGGGATGTGGTTGAGCTTGGCACTCATGCACAACTTGTTCACAGCAATGAAACCTTAGAAGATGATGAAGATGAAAACTGTTCAAATCCCAGTAAAGGCACCGGCCATCTCAAAGGAAGACAAAATAAAAAATGCCAAGGCCAATGTCTCATTCAAGGGGCAATTTCTAATGAGTTGTTTCCTCGGATTAGGAATGAGAAGACAGCAAAATGGGCTTGGGAAATTTTGAGAAGGGAGTTCAGATGAGACAAAAAGGTAAAAGCTGTTAAACTTCAAACCATTAGAGTTGAGTTTGAATACTTGATAATGCAAGATAGTGAAGATGACTACTTGGCTAGGTTTTTTGAAATAGTGAATAACCTGAAATCACTAGGAGAAGATGTGCCCGAGAAAAGAATTGTGTAGAAGTTGTTGATGAGTCTAAGTAGAAGATACAAATCTATAATGTCTATAATAGAGGAGACTAGAGACCTTGATGTTATAAGAATTAAGGAAGTGCTGGCCTCTGTCAAAGTTTATGACAAAATGAAGGATTTACATGACGAAAGAGACAAGTTCTCTGGACTGAGAGAGCATTTAGTAGTCTGAAAATTGGAGGAAATAACAACAGCAATTCTAGTAGAGGTTATAAAGTACACATGGCAAACATAAGCAAAAATGGCAACCAAAATAAGAAAAAGAAGAGTTGGTCACAAAGCATCAACTGGAATAGCAGTGGTAACTCTGGTTGGAACAACCAAAGTAGTGGAAATTGGAACAACAGGAGCACATTTCAAAACAAGCAAGGTAGTAGCAATCAAGGAACTGTAAAATCACAATGTCAAATTTGTGACAAATATCACTTTGCCATATGCAGGTACAAGGGTAAACCTATATGTGGTAAGTGCAATAGAATTGGGCATACTGCAAAAGACTGTGACAATAACAAGCAAGTTGCTAACTATGCAAATGAGGAAGATGTAACCATAGGTATAATGTTTTATGTTTGTCACTCAGCCTCAATCACTCAAGCCATGTCAGAGTGGTTTGTTGATAGCGCTTGCAACAACCACATGACATCTCAAGAGTCCAATATTGTTGAATCTTGATAGATCAGTTACTTGCAGAGTTAAAATGGGAATTGGTGATTTGGTACAAGCAACAGGGAAGGGAACACTAATAGTGGATACAAAGCATGGGAAAAGATACATAAATGAAGTTATGTTGGTTCTGGGGCTAAATGAATTAGTGAGTGTTGATCAAATGATGGAACATGATTACTATGTATTGTTTGGTGGTAATATGGCGGTACTCTTTGATGACTGCAACCTTGAGAATGTGGTAGCCAAGGTAATTATGGCAAGAAAAGCATCAGTTGAAGAAGAATATGGATATGGCATAAAAGGCTTGGTAACTTGAGCTTTGGTAATCTAAAAAAGGATGTAAAGAGAGGGAATGTTGCTTGGTCTACCAAAACTATATTGAAATAAAGGAAGTATGTGAAAGCTGTGTTTCTGGAAAAATGCATAGAGAACCATTTGATAAAGAGAAAGTGTGGAGAGTAAGTCATACACTAGAGCTTATGCACACAGATGTGTGTGGACCAATGCAGAATGAATCTATTGGTGGCAACAGGTACTTCATCACATTCATTAACGATTTTTCAAGAATGTGGAAGGTGTATTTTCTCATAAACAAGTCTAATGTGTTCAATGTGTTTAAAAAATTTAAAGCTTTTGTGGAGTTGCAAAGTGGGTTCAATTTAAAGAAACTGAGAAGTGACAGAGGAGGTGAATACACTTCTCATGAGTTTTTAGATTTCTATTCTAACATAGGAATGGAGAGGCAATTAACTTTTGCCTACTCACCTCAGTAGAATGGAGTTGTTAAGAGAATAAATAGAACCATTGGAGAAATGGCAAGGTCAATGATGGATGAGAAGAACATTCCTATGAGATTTTGGGCTGAAGCAGTTGGGACTGCAGTGTATTTGCAGAATAGATGTCTTCCAACTGCAGCGAAAGACAAAACCCTATTTGAAGCTTTTACAGGTAGAAAACTTGGCATAAAGCATTTGAAAGTGTTTGGTTGCATATGTTACATATATATTCCATCACAACTAAGGCAGAAATTTGATGAAAATGAAAGCAACAACATTTTCATGGGATATGGTAGCTGTGAGAAAGGCTATAGAGTTTATGACTTTCAATCCAAGAAAATTATCCTCTTCAGAAGTGTGGTGTTCAATGAAGATCGGTCTTGAAATTGGGAATGCAGGCAAGTTGAAACACTCTCAATACCTTTTAGCTTGGGAAATGATGTGTATGGTACTGATATGCAGGAAAATTCAAATTATGAAACTCAAGTTGAAACCGCTTAGTCCCTAACAAATTTCATGTTATGCCAGTCCATCCACTAGCAGAAGTGAAACTCAAAGTCAAAATTCAACTCCTAGTTCAACACATGTGAAGATGGGAAGCTTGGATGAAATATATGCAAGATGTCACATGTGCGTTGTTGAACCAGAACACTATCAAGAAGCAGCACATGATCAAGTTTGGCAAGCATCTATGAATGCTGAGATTGAAATGATTGAGAAAAATGACACATGGCAGCTAATAGATAGACATGCTGATAAGGCTATCATAGGAGTGAAATAGGGCTATCAGATGAGTGAAATAGGTGTTTAAAACCAAGTTGAATTTGGATGGAATTGTCTAAAGGCACAAGGCTAGACTTGTTGCAAAAGGTTATGCTCAAAAGCCTGGTAGTGACTATAATGGAACCTTTGCCCCAGTGGGAAGGTTAGACACAATTCAAACTCTCATTGCCCTTGCAACACAAAAATGGTGGAAGCTATTTCAGTTAGATGTCAAATCAACATTCCTAAATGGAGTGCTTGAAAAAGAAATGTACACCGAGCAACCTGAAGGCTTTGAATTAAAGAATTCTAACCACAAGATTTACAAGCTAAGGAAAGCATTATATGGTTTAAAATAGGCTCGCAGAGCCTGATATAGTGAGATTGATACTTAATTAATTGTAAGTTCAAGAGAAGCACTAGTGATGCTACACTACATACAAGATCTGATGAAGAATGAGGATTGCTCATTGTGTCATTGTATATTAATGATATTGTATACACTGGAAGTAGTGAAAGATTACTCAATGAGTTCAAAAGAGAAATGATGCAGAGATACAAGATGTCTGATTTGGGGCCGCTTCACCATTTCTTGGGAATGGGAATACTACAAACTGATAAGGGTGTATTCATTCATCAAAGTAAGTATGCAAAGTCACTCCTGGTGAAATTTGGTATTAGAGACTACAAGCTTGTGTCAATTCCATTACCCATAGGAGAAAAACTTAAGAAGGTGGATGGAAGTGAGTTGGCAGATGAAAACATGTATAGAAAGATTGTAGGTATCTTGTTGTATTTGACAGCAACTAGATCAGATTTGATGTATGCTGCTAGTCTACTATCAAGGTTTATGAATAGTCATACAAAGAAGCATTTCAGAGTAGCAAAGATAGTCTTGAGATATGTCACATCCTGACTCCGCTGTAGCACCATATTGTCCGCTTTGGGCCACGCCCTCACGGATTTGTTCTTGGGCTTCCACCCAAAACGCGTCATGCTAGGAAGAGAGGGGCATGTACATATAAGGCCAGAGACCAACCTTCACCCCGCCGATGTGGAATACTACAAGATATGTGCAGGGTACACTAAATTATGGAATTGAATAAGTGAAAGACAAGACAACAATTCTTGTTGGTTTTTGTTATGCTGATTGGGCAAGAAGTGAAGTTGATAGCATAAGCACCTATGGATATGCATTTAGCTTTGGAAGTGGTGTGTTTTCATGGGCCTCAGTAAAGCAAAACATAGTTACTCTATCAACTGCTGAAGCTGAGTATGTATCAGCAACAGAAGTAACTGCTCAATCAATTTGCCTGAGATTTGTTCTTGATGATTTTGGGGAAATGCAAACTGATGGAACACCTTTATTTTGTGATAACATGTCTACAATTTCTATGGTGAAGAACCCTTTCTTCAACCAAAAAACTAGACACAAAAATAGGAAGTTTCACTTCATAAGAGAAGCATTATAAGAAGGGGTGATTGATGTGAAGTTTCGCAGAAGTAAGGAACAACTCGCAAATATTTTTACGAAGGCACTGCCTAGAGAAAGATTCAATTACTTGAGGCACAAGCTTGGAGTGAAGCCAGTGAGTAGCTTAGGAGAGGTTGTTGAGAATTAAGCTTCTCACAGACTTGAAATCAACCTACAGATGACAAATCCTTCAAATGAACTTGAAGAAATCGAAGATGATGGAAGTTTCTATTTTTAGTATTTGCCGTTATGTTTAAATGTCCAGCGGCTAGTAGAGTTACTAAGATGAACAGCTGTGTTTATTCTCATCCCTTGAATGTATTGTGTTGCTGGATCCATTCCCAAGTGAAAGGATCACAACTCCTGATGCTCTAGAGGACTGAGATTGATCCCTGAAAAATAGGACCACTCCAAGCCTTCTATATGCTAGGGTTTTGGATGTATGAATTACAATGAAAAAAATTACTCTCTCACTTCTGCCTCTCTGCATTTCTTATTCTTCGAATCCCCAATTCTTGAAAGCTAAAACCTTTAAGAAATTAAACAAAAAGATCATGGCCTGGTACCATTTCAACAGTATATAGAGAAGAAAATCAGGGAAATCCAAGACAGTGGAATGATGCAATATCTCATAAAAACACCAAATGAGAAACAGGGCAGAATAAACTATACAAATCACACACAGGACATTTGCTCCAATACTTATCGTGGAAGGAGAGCTCTCAATTCTGAGGTCTGTGGAGCCAATTCAGGTTGAATTCTTCTTTAGCCACCATTATTTTGTCGAGATTTGATAAGACAGATTCCCATAAATTTCTTGCGTCTTCGTCACATATCACTTTCTCCAATTGCTGATCAAGATCATACACTGACACAGGCAGTACATTCAATCTTGAACATTGTGCCATGTTGATTTTTCTTAAACCATTCATCTTACCAATGCATTCGGGCAACTCCTTAATGCCGGAACAATTATATATGTCAAGAAAGCACAATTTACTGAGTTTCTCAATCGAGCCTGGAAGCTTTTCCAAGTCTGTGCAGGACCTTAGCCTCAACACTTCTAAATTCTCCAGCTTTCGGATGTCTTCAGGCAAGACAGATAGCTTATGACAGTTGGTGATGCTGAGAATTTTTAGGCGGGTAAGATCACATAGCTTGGCAGGCAATTTCTCCAAATCATTACAATAGTCGATGTGCAACTCCTCTAGGTATGGGAATGTCTCAAAAATTTGGATGGAAGAGTTTCCAAATGCTTCTCTGACGTTGCACATGAATAAGGATATCTTCTTTAGACTCTTCGATTGAATGCTCTTCTTTTTTTTTGATTGAATGCTCTCCTTGCTTATCAAAGGAATCGAAATCCGCTCTAATCTTAGTCTCTTTAGATTTGATAAAGAACACAGCAGTTCAAAGTTGCTTAGCTCAGCAGGTGAGAAGCCATCATTTGTGACTATTAGAACCTTCAACTTGCACATTTTCTTCATGAACTTGGGTAAGGCATAGTTCTTTGCTTGAAAATTCAAAACTAGAACCTCGCCTTTTGGTAGATCCATGTTGTGCCACTCTGTTGAAGACGATTCGCCTGTAAATAAACAATGTGCTATATGATGTGACTGTGGGGAGAAATTAATGTGAAATTATGTTTGTGAGCTTGTAGTACATGATTGTATATATGTATGTATCTATTTTCTAAAGAGAGTTCGGAGATGCCAACCAGTTGAGACAGATACCAAGCGAGCCTTATTCGTTTTCTGCTGCTTCTCCGTCCACCATGTTGGAAGCTCCTCTTCACGTATGTCTATAATCAGTCTATGTCGTATCGGGTCTTCACTACTCTCAAGGATTGATAGCAATTTAAGCATATCATGTTGGATAACAAAGTGTTCACCATAGTAGCCATCCATACCCTTATTCCTGGTGGTGATCGAAATTTAGTTTCACAGAAGAAATTTCTGAAACGTGCAGATCACAATGGTGAATTAGTTATCAAAGTAAAGTTTGAATACCTTGTGATTACAATACTGGCCAAATTGCGGATGGTGAGCTCGTAGAGGTTCACCATTGACATGTTATCATTTGATCCCTCATATAACTCTGCCCACATATCAAGGAGGGCAGCAACAGGGATTCTTTGGTTTTTGGGAAATAAACCAAGGTCTTTGAAACAATCCTTGACAGTAGCCATTCCTTTATTCAAGTCATCTAAGCAACTTTGGAGGACTACACGCAAACTTTCCTCTGACTCAAGAATAGAACCTTCAGATAATTCTGTGCGTTTGAGTCTCCATTTCTCTATAGGCTGATTACAAAGTGACCCTCCTATTGTTGTAATGGCAAGTGGAAATTTCTTACAGTGGTTTACTATCTGCAGTCCAATTTTCCCAAATAAGGTGAATAACTATTTACAGATATGGTAAAATCTACGGGTTCACTTGCATGCATGGGTGATTTGTGTAATAAGCTATATTTTTTATAAGCAAGAATGTATAAATAAGCATGTATGTTAGAAATTCAAACTAATAAATCACCTCTTTCAACTCGTCCTGAAAATCACTTTCGTTGAAGCTCGTGTTTGGCAGGAATGCTGAGCGACAAAAAAGAGTCAGTGCATCGTCATTACTCAATGCTTGTAATTCATATGGAGACCCGAATTTTGGAAAATGGCATCTTGATGTCACCAAAATCTTGGAATCCGAAATGTTGATTTGATTAAACTCGTGAAGAAGGGATTCTGATGTAGACGGAACATCATCCAAGATTAATAGGAAAGGATTTTGCACAGCTGCAATTTCTTCATTTTCTAAAGCAGGTGACCTGAATCCGGCATGTTGACAGAATTCTTGGACATCAATGTTGGGGTTTTCGGAAACCGTGGTAAAGAAGATATTGTCCTTGAATTTAGCTGGCCAGGAAAACACGTAGGAATGTAACATTACTAATTAGAAGAAAAAAAGATAGAAAAGAACTGATATCATTAGTATATAGGTAGCAGTCGTTCTACGTTGTGATTAAATGTTCTTGCGGACAAACTATCGACCACACATTGACAATTGTAAGTGCGCATTATCAATTATATCATCGAGTAAGCGCATCTAAAAAATGTTTGCCGCAACGCATAAAAACTTTATAGACATACCTTTGACTTGTTGATCATGACAAAGCATTTTTGCCAAATAGGTTTTCCCACATCCTGGCGGAGCAGTGAGCACAAGCGTTGATGGCGCGTTGTCCGTAAGGAGTTTCATCTTGATCTCAGCCAATTGTGCATCCAGCCGAAGTGTATCGGATGGAAGGTAAGGAACTGCATACCTAGTTGTAATAAGGTTTTGGATTTGATTTTGTGCCACAAGATTTGCAGAATTCAGCTGAGGCAAGAGTATTTGAAGAGATTTCTCCCATTCCATAATTTTATTCGCATATTTACGCTGTTCCCACATGTTCCACATCCCGTGGGAAACCTTGTTGCACCTTTCGACCAGCTTCTTGCCATCCTCCATTGTCTTTGTAAACGTTTCAGGAACCGAATTGGTTCCGGTTTGGTTTATCTGTGCGATCAATGGTCTCCGAGACTCTAGAGACTCTATCATTGAACTGAGATTGTTGTGGAGTTCTGGAAACATCTTAGCCGTCTTATGCGCTTTTCTGGCGGCACCAAACAGGAATCCAGATGCTTTTTTTGCAGCAGGCACTATAATTGACGTAAAGACCGCCGCTTCCATAATTACAACGACAACAGCAATCACCCAGCTCTGAAATCTAAATTCTAAAACAAGAGAGCAATTCTTTGGATCACAGATTCATGAATGCATTTGAAACAAGGGAGAGACTGCTTTCTTTTTATACAAGCGCTAATTTGCCTTAAACTAATCTAAACTGCGGAGAGGGATTCGACGAGCTCGGGTGAATAGGCAAGGCCACTCTCAAGTGTTAAGTTGGAAGCCAAGAAGAAAACAACGTATCAAGAAAATCGAAACCAAACGCAATGCAAAATGATTCAACTTAGAAGAGAAGATAAGCAAGAATACATACATACATACATATATGAATACATACATACATACATATATATATATATATATGTATTCATAGTCAATGAAAAAAGAATATTTTATTTGCAAAACTTGGTTGTTGTATGATTTGGAAGGAATAGTCCGGATGATCAATCAATCGTGTCCGTTTATAGTGAATCGTGCGATTAGAAATTATTTAAAATTTTTTATTTAAAATTGAATATAAATAATACTTAATGAAAACTAACCGCACGATATAGGATGAACGAACAAGATTAATTGATCATCGGATTCCTATAAAGGGGATCCTGGTCCAATTTGGAAAGCCCATTGAAACAACCGAGTAGGGCCACATTGACAAATTTACTACATTATATTGCCGAAGTAAACAAGCAAAAGCATCAAAGAAAAAGAAGGAAACAAACAGCAACTAAAGCCAAATGATATGCAATTTCCAGGAAACTTGCATTGCGGAAAAATCACCCACAAAACAATTGAAAGGCTTAGAAATCCCACATACTACATAAATTAATACACTTTTTTCTCTCCACAAAAATTAGTGATTTTCAAACTCTTATTTTTTTTCCATGCACTTATCTTTGTTTCTCTAGCAGTTCGATTGATAAATCAAAGGAGAATCAATAAAGAGTTGAACAATGAGGAGTGCAGAAGAAAACAGGGGGTGTGAAAGTCACTATCCAGTGTGAATAGTTACAATAATTCTACAGTGCTGCGATGTTATTTACAAACACAAAAACCATAAATAGAAGTAAATTACGAAAGAAAAAAAATCAAACATTAGACATTGCACACATTGCACCAACACTCATTGATGAAGGATCATGGCCTTGAGAGGAAAGATTCCTTGATGACAGCCTTTTCTTTATCCAAGGCATCTAAAGCTGCTTTGGAGGCAAGCAAGCAAATCCTTGTCAGAATCAAGACTAGATGAACCTTTGCACCATTCCACTACTCTTTTCTGCCAGATTTCTAATGGCTGACTGCGAAGTGATCTCCCGACCAATGCAATGGCAAGTGAGCATCCCTTAACGCGCTTGATAATCTGCAATTTAATTATCCAAATTGAATTCAATTACTATTATTTGATTAATTGTTGAAAATCAACTAAATGGTTTCATGAAGATGATAAAATTGTAAACTATCTACCCTTTCAATCTTCTTACTTCATTCTTCACAGTTGGTTAACGCGTGTGGATGCTGAAACGTTATTTCTTTACCCTTTTCTGAGCATAAATAAGCATATACATATGTGCATTGCCAACTAAGGAGTCACCTTTCTCAAACGATCTTCGTAAGTACAAAAGCTCTTACCTTTGATCAGCCTGCACTTGGGGAAGGTTCGCTTTTCTGAAGCTGCTCCAATGTTTTTACCACATCCTTCATGTTTGGGCTAGACTTGGGGTCTGCTTCTAAGCATCGAATTGCTAGTTTAACTACTTTGTGAGCGTCACTCGAAGGGTACTGTCCTTCAATACGAGCATAAAAAATTTTGAAAACTTTGCGTTTGCTGGCAAGGTAAGGCTTGGCCCATTCAACTAAGTTGCGTTCTCCACATGGCCGGTTCTTGTCCACAACTGGTCTGCCAGACAACATTTCAAGCAGAACAACCCCAAAACTATACACATTACTTTTGGCAGTTAATTGACCTAAAAAAACAAAAACACAGAAGAAAAAAAAAAAAAAGTACGTGTAAACTAAAGTGAACTCAGTACTGTAAACTAAAGTACCTGTGGCTACATGCTCAGGAGCTGCATACCCATACGTCCCCGCGAGCCTTGTTGGGACATGGATTCTATCACCGCCTGGCCAACCCTCGACCAGACAAAATCCAGAGAGTTTAGCATTGTACGTCTGTTGTTTTTCAATAAAATTTGATGTGTGAGCAAGTCAACAATAACTCTTTCAGAAAACGAAACAAGAAAAAAAAATCAATAATTAAAGGGTTTTTATCATGTCTAGTCCCAGAAATTGGACATTTCAATCAAAATGGTCCCGAAAATAGATCCCCAAATCAATTTAGTCATTCCGTTGTTCAAATTTTCTATTTTTCTGTTACTGTAGTAATATGACGTCACGTGATTAAACTATAAAAACCTATTTATTAAAAGAGTTTAGTTTGTTGAGCTAAAAGAGTTAGAAAATAAAAATAAAAAGAAGCAGAACATTGTCGTCTTCATCTCCCACCCAGGTGGAGAATTGGAGATCTTTTTCAAGCAATTCCAATTAATTAGATTTTAACAGCAACCAAACAATTTGGGATCTCAAATTCATTGGCTAGGAGATTGGGCTCAAGTTTGTCGATGATGGATTGTATATGAGCAGTGGAAGCGTCGTCCGCGTCATCATCGAATCAGAAGAGCAGAGAAAGCAGCGATAGAGCGATAAAAAAGCCTAGTCTTGTCGCCGTAGTGGTGGTTCACAATCTTCTCCTCCTCATGCTGAATCTGCATCAACTTCACGTCCGGCATTGTAATCTTAACAGTGCAGGCACTCCATCTTCGTGCATCCTCCCTCCTCTTGTCCCGTCCACTCAGCTATTTTGGCTTTCCCACCGGCACGATTCGTCATCGCAGGATCAACCTTGGCAACGGACCGCGGAGATGAAATGGGAGACTGCGTGTATCTCCTCAAAGAAGATGATGTTTCATTTTTTGCTTTTGTTTTTAGTTTTAGTTTTTAATCTTCTAAAAATTTGGTATTTATGATTAATCTACATGGCGCCATATGATTGGATTCGTGTGCCACATCAGCAACAGAATGACCAAATTAATTTGCGGGACTACATTGATGAATTTTCTATTTCAATGACGATTTTAATTGGGAAGGTCCAATTCTAGAGACCAACGTGATAAAAAAACCATCGTTAAAAGTTTCACTTACTGAATCCAGCAGGATATTAGAACTTTTAAAGTCGTGATATATCACTTGTGCCTCAGCACTGTGAAGAAATGCTAGACCCTTAGCAGCACCAAGAGCAATCCTCATACGAAGGTTCCACGAAAGTGGTGGAAACTTAGAAGACCCTGTTCCACCAACAACATTAAAGTATCTAAATTATACTTTGTAGTGAAACAGTTGATCTCCTTATCAATGGCACTGCTGACTTTAAAGATCAAATGGCTAAAAGCTGATAAATTCATACACCAAAAGTCGGTGGTCATCCTCTAAGCAGTAACCAATCAACCTCACAAGATTTTCATGATGCAGCTGCCCAAGGTAGTTGATTTCCGCCTATTGTTCAAGAGGCTCCACAAAATTAATAAATGATTCTCTAAAACTATTACATGTAAGACTATCTATTTTAACAACTATTACACTATGTTTGGATGAAGAAATTTAAGATTACTAAGGAATTTTAAAATGACGAAATTGAAATGACATGATTTTATTGTATAGAATTTGTGAATTTTCCTGTTTGGTTAACCTAAAAAAACAATGGAATTGAATACGGAATTTGTTATTTTTAAGCTCTCAATCATAGAAATTGAGAAATGACACCTATTTACATGGAATTTAAACTTGGGAATTGGAGGGCCCAAATTCCAAGTTTTTTTTCACGCGGAAATTCTAAATTTCTATGTTTATGGATCCAAACAAGGGAATTGGTGCATATCAATTTATAAATTCTGACATTTACCCAAATTCCAAGTTTATTTCCCTCATCCAAACATAGTAGGAGCAAGATGCAGTGGCCACTATTTATATAGATAAGCAATCCCTACGATTCTCCTATTAGAATTTAATATTAGTGAGTAATTTATGATCAATTCCCAGTTTCAATCCTTTATAAACTAGGACAACCAAACCTCTTCTAACACCCCTACACTTACGCTCATCTTCTAACACAAGATTCATCAAGATTGTTTCAATATATTAACCTTCCAAAGTAAACTCGACTATTCATCCTCAGGGGACTCTGAGCAAAAACAAATCAACAAGGTATTAGGAAAGTGTAAACTCGACTATTCATCCTCAGGGGACTCTGAGCAAAAACAAATCAACAAGGTATTAGGAAAGTGCATTAGGCCATCGAATGATAGAAGTGATACTCACCAACCATTCTTTGTGACCCTGCTGATCTTCTTGGTGAAGCGTTTTCACAGCAATAACCATCCCAGAACCAGGCTTGGCAGCTGTTAGTGAATTCTCGTCAACCCACCCCTTAAAGACACAGCCAAAATGTCCTTCACCCAACAGAGACTCAGGACGGAAGTTCCTGGTGGCTGTTTTCAGTTCATTAAATCCGAATTTCTTCACATTGGAGGACTGCAAGATCTCACCCTCTGTCCAAGGAGTTGAAGACACCGAGAGAGTCGACACTTTGCAACTTGAACGTAATCCTAGACATGACAAATCCCATATAAATTGTACATAAGGCTCAAAATTCAGTTGTAGGACACAATAAGCTCTCAAAGGAATCTATAACATCATAATACTAGAACAGTATGGCTATGTTGGTTTGATTCTATATCCAATCCAACTGTAAGAATGGAGGTTCATGTACTGCAGTACCTTCAATTTCACTTTGGTTCTGTACCATACCACTCCCTTCAAGCAACCGCTTTTTTATTCCTAACGGAAAGCAATGACTCCTTCACATCCCTTGTTCCCTGCACATTCAGCATATCTAATCCAACTGTACCTCTGGTTTGAATTTGATCTTGAAGCACACCACTTTCTTCAATTTGCTTGATCACCGCCTTTATATGTTGCACTGAAGCAAAAGTCTGCTTCACATCTCTTGCTATTTGCACTTTCAGTATATTTAACAGTATTTGAAGCGATTCATCCAATCTGAGAAGCTTGTCAGTGTATTTATACTGTTTGCAGCTGGCCCACAAATGATCCTTGGAGCACTTGCCGTTGAGCTCTACACCATTCTCCATTTGTATTCTAAAATCTTCTAGTTGCTCCTCTGCGCGTTCTAATACCTTGTTATGTTTTGTCATCTCTTCAATCAATGGTTTTACAGATTCTAGGGTGGCTATAAGATTTTCTAATAGTGGTTTAAACATCACAGTCTTGTCCTTTGCTTCTATAACGGCGTCAAACAAAGCCAAAAACACTGCTTCAAGAGAAGCTCCTCCGTCGAATGATGTCACTGCATAATGACAACACCAACAAAATCAGAAAACTCGTAATTGTTTCAATCAAAAGTTCAGAATATGTGAAAAAAAGTGAGAAGCCTGACAAATTTGGAATTCAATATAAAATAAAATAAATTCATTTGCAACACAAGAACATAATCAAGTCAATATTAACTTTGTACGTTAATAAAATCTACGTATAAATCTGATCATGTGAGAAGGGATGGAAATAGAGAGAATCATTCAAATATAATAGAGTTGACTGCTCTATTATCTTTTCCATTAATAACTGGTAAAGAACAGAACTGAAATGAAAGAACTGTAAAGTTGTAAACATAGAGTTTACATCTCTATTCAAATAAAGAAAATATGGAATTATGTTATCATTTCAACACTTGATACCAGAAATAAATCCAAACAAAGGCCATTTAGAACCCCAGAAAACAATATACCAAGAGGCTTGAAGCCAATCAACACAAACGTACCAACGTGTTCTTACTTTGTTTGTGATCATACAAGAGAATATAAAAAGAATCTGTTCAAAGAAGGGTGTTAAGCTCTTGTTAGCCGTGGGCATCAATATCCAAAGAAAACAAAATCTATATCAGATGTTCGGGTTTAATTACCATTTGTCTGATCCAAAATTAGCTAAATATTGAGTAATGCTTATTGCTACAACAAAAGCTATATTCCAAAAACGGCAAAAGAAAATCTACACTAAGCATGTCCATAAATTTAGTTCCAATCAACGCACCTGGTTCCCCACTATTCCATTGAGTTTGCTCCAAGCCATTCCCTCCTTCCCCAGCTCTCTGCGCAGTAATTTCTGTATATCCAACAGTCTTCTGTTCACTTCATCCAATTTATCTCGGTTTTGCCTCGACAACAGTAAAACCTCCTTCACATCCCTTGCTTCCTGCATCCTCAATTTTTGCAGCAGTCTTTTGAGAGCCCTATCCAACTCAACAATTTGGTCAGTATAATCATACAAACAGCAGTAGTTCCACATTCGAAAATTCGGTAACTTTACAACCAGCTTTACGCCTTCCTCCATCTGCATTTTAAGACTTTCGATTTCGTCGTTGGGGAGACCCAATTCCACATTATGCTCTTCAATTTGTTGGATGTCTCTCGGTACTAGGGAGTCTAGTGTAGATTTGAGGTCTCCCAGAAGGGATTTAAACGTGCTGCTTTTGCTCATCGCTTGCTTAACGCCGTCGTAGAGCAGCGTAAACAGCATTCCGCCAATAAATTCTAGTGCCATAGTTACCAAAGCACTCCCACTACAGCAAAATTAGAAATATTTGTGTTTGATTGCAACCTAAAATTTGGCCAACCTTATTCTATACGGTGGCGAATTGGGTGGCTCCGCTTGCTAATGGGGGAGGAGGCGCCATGAACGGTGGAAGAGACGAGACCCCCATCCTCCTCCCTTCACCTCTTGGTCCCTGGAGGCTGCCATCAGAGGTCAACGGACGAAGCTGGAGCTGAAGAGCCAAGTCAATTGGCCGCTCTTTTGGTATTTTGTTGTATTTCTTTCGCGTTTTTAGGGGGTATTGAATTGAGAATTTGACGATTTATAAATTCATAAATTTGTATAGAGATTAATTAATTTGTACAGATTTCATATAAAATTTTGATTTAATTTCTTTGAAATTTTATGGGAAGATATAAGCTTTGTGATGTTTAAAATACACTACAAAATCTCTCAAATTCCCTCTAATTCGTCCAAATAACTCCTTAGTGTCTGTTTTAAGTCAGTTTGCTTGTTTTGTGTTGTTTTGAGACATTCTAGTTTATTTTGAGTCATTAGAGTCTAGTTTTCTGTTTTTGAGTCTAGTTTAGTGTTTTAGAGTTTAAATTGTGTTGATTAGCATCCCTTCTATTCCCCGGCTTAGAACGATCCCTACTTTCATATACTACAATCATAGGGTTTTAATTTGAGTGTCATTTAATTTCACATCAATGTTATAAACTTTTTTAAAATCTTAATTGAATACCCCCAGATTTCTAAGAATTTTAATAAACTATCTTAAAATTCTAATTGAATACCCTTGAATTTCAGAGAATCATTTAAAATCTTGATTGAATACCCTTAATTCATTAAAAGAATTAAAATCCCTCAAAATCTCAATTGAATAAAACCCTTTTTTTTTTTGTTGGGCCTCTGCGCTCTTTCAGATTTTTATGAGGCACCATTTTCATAGCAGAGATATATGGCTATAGCTGTGCTCTCTCAAGTTTGATTTTGTGTCTTCATGGCATATTGATAGGATTTGTCCCACATATGAAAAAGAGTTTAAAACACCAATAAGACAGTTGTGGTATACATGGCTTAAGTAAGGTCGGTCTTTACCATGATTGTTATGAATAACTTGTATATAAAACAAATTCTTAGTTAACTATTCAACACAATATTTGGAAAAGATTTGAAATTGTGAAATAAAACAAAGATTCTTTGGCAAAAAATAAAAAAATAAAAAAATAAAAGATTGCAAGAAAATAAAATTAACTAAACTGGCAGAATTAAAATTGCCAATAAGGAAAACAAAGGTTTTAAAGAAATTGCCATTAACATTCTTAGTATACACGGCTCAAGTAAGGTAGGTCTTCACCATGATTGTTATGAATAACTTGTATATAAAACAAATTCTTAGTTAACTATTCAACACAATATTTGGAAAAGATTTGAAATTGTGAAATAAAACAAAGATTCTTTGGCAACAAAAAAAAAAAAAGATTGCAAGAAAATAAAATTAACTAAACTGGCAGAATTAAAATTGCCAATAAGGAAAACAAAGGGTTTAAAGAAATTGCCATTAACATTCTTATGTAGTTATATCAATTGCTTATTAGTTAACACATGCAACTTTGAAGGTTAAGTTTTCCTAATGCATATACTACTTATAGCATTCAAGCCAGAACATATATCTAACATGCAATTGATCTGTGTCATTTAGATCAAGTCTAAAAATATAAGACTCATTAAGCTTTGTGAAAACCTTTTGAAAAACCATGCAATCCTTAAGACATGGCATTCGCCTTAAGTGAAATTATAATTATCAATTACAAGATACATTAATCAATTTCAAAGGACATTCCAACAGAAATTGCATCCAATTAATTGTCTAAACATTCTAATGGTAGCTAAGCATTAAAACATATAGATGGTTTAAACACAGTGTTCTATAATTCAAAGTATGCATGCATAACTTCATAAGCAATTAAAAAGAAATTACATATTCATGCTAAGTGACACACCCCGACCTGGAAATCAGGGCGTGCTGGCCATCACTAATGTGACGTAACCATAACGCAATGCGGAAGCGATAAGATAAGAGAATTATGAATGACTAAAAGCCAAATACTAGCAGTACAATCCAAATGACATGCTAGCGAGAATTTAAGTGTGAAATACATACAATCAGAGCACAAGATTCTAAATGCAGTCAAGTAGGACTATGACTAAATTACAACACCCGAGGGTGAGTCCTACATGTGTGAAGTCTGTCAGAACAGTCGTGGGAATCCTCGTGAGCCACCAAGCACTCCTAACTATAACCTGGAGGGGCATAAAACAAAGTTGAGTGGGTCAGTAAAACAAAGCTTTCAAAACATTTCCTTTATCAACATATATAACCCCTCACTGTGAAATCTGTATACTTTCCCAGAAAATAGCATATAACATATGTATCTCAACATATTCTCAAATCATAGTTCAAAATCAATCATATGGAAGTATGTCATGCTATAAGCATCAAAACATAATGAAGCTACACAAATATATCAGGTAGGATAATAAATCAGCCGGAGACCCTGCAGTGGTCCTGTACGGCTAATCATATAGCTCAATACCTATGCCTGCACACGAGTCGGAACCACAAAAGTGGTCTGTACGACAAGACTTGGTGTAATAATACGCTCTAGTGCAATTCTCATCAAACAGTTGTGCGATGTATCGCAGGTCACCTACGAGTCGGAACCACAGAAGTGGTCTGTACGACAGGACTTACACCTACTTGGATCCAAGGGAGCGTGCGGTGCAGGAGGTGAATATCAACATAAGCACTAACACCAGTGGTGCAAGTTATGAGCTCTCAACACAAATCACATCATCGACACAATATAACTCACCTGATACTTACTTGTGCATCCGCCGCATCATTTCACACATATGCATCATATATCCATTCATATATTTCATATCAATTCTATGCATGGCATTTTAAAACATACTTTCAATTAAATTCGATTTCTGGGAAAATCAATAAGTATATAGGTATATAATGAAAACAACTACCCACTCACTGGTATGTCGAAGGGTCGTAACCCCCGTGACGCCTTTGATTGCGCTGGTCCTCGGGATAGGTCTCACCTATATACGAAACAACTATAATAACGTTATTTAGAGCACATAACCAACAATCCAAAATAACTTCTCATACGATGCTCAATTGGGGTGTTTGAATATACCAACGTGATCTACACAACCTCACAAACATCCCCATATTTTTAAAATTATTTTTGGACTTGCCACGCGCCCCCACACGCCAGGAATGGCACGGACCCACGCGCGGTCACGTGCCAAGCATGCGGACGGAATTTCAAATGGCGTCTGGAATATTTCGTGGAATATTCCATCAACTTCTAACGGCAGCCTTTAAACTTAACTAACGGCGTCAGGAATATTCCGTCTAAACTGACGGAATATTCAGTCTTCTTCTCCGACGACTCGCCGACCGCCGGTGACTTCGTCGGTTTCTGGGTAATTTTTCCAACTATGGTTTCTCACTCATTTTTCAACCATTTTTCATGAAATTGGTACCAAAATGAAGCTCTAAGCATGTAGAACACATCTAAACAAGTTTCAAGGCTTGAAAACCACTAGATCTTATCTAAGAAAGCTCGATAGCTCGGCAAACTTTAAAAACCTTCTATATCAGTCCTCCGACGTCCAAACTCTACCAACTAAGTACCCCGAGGCTCGTGAGGACCTCCTTAAGCTCACTGTGAGCTTGAAATTCCCTTTTGGATGTCGATCTATGAAGAAATGGTCACGTTCACACCTCGTTCGTACATGAACAGTACACGGGAAGGATAAACCGAGAGGGGAGAGAGAGAGTGTGCACGGGGGGAAAGAGGGTGAGCGTAGGTTAGGTGTGTGTGGTCCTCTATAATCCTAACCACACAAAAATAATAAAACACAATAAGTTCCAATTATTTTCCAAAACTTAGGGATATGACATAAAAACCAAATATAAATGTCATACACCTTAGCAACCTTTAGGGCAATCCCGTCTTTTCACGTCCTCGATAAAATAATTCCGGGACGGGCTGTGACAATCTACCCTCCTTATAGAATTTCGTCCTCGAAATTCACACAACCAATCAAACCATTAATACTCATAGAACAACCTCGGATACATCTCTCTTATTCGATCTTCAGTCTCCCAAGTAGCTTCTTCCACCGAGTGGTTCTTCCACAATACTTTCACCAAGCTCACTGTCTTATTCCTTAAAACCTTGTCTTTCCAATCCAACATAGTCACTGGTTCATCATCATACGTCAAATCTGGATTAATCTCCAAAGGTTAAGGAGGAATCACAAGTGAAGGATCTGAAACATAATGTTGAAGCATCGAGACATGAAATACATTATGCACCTTGGATAACTCTGGAGGCAACTAAATCTGTAGGCAACTTCACCAATCTTTTTAGTGATCACATAAGGTCCTATGTACCTAGGACTTAAACTTGCCTTTCTTCCCAAATCGTATCACACCTCTCCAAGGTGATAATTTCAAAAATACCAAATCACCCACATTATAAACCCGATCAATGGCATGTCTATCCGCCAAACTCTTTTGTCGATCTTGGGCCGCTTTCAAGTTAGACTTAATCACCTGAACATTCTGAGTAGTCTCCTCCACTATCTCAGGGCCCACCAAAGCTCGTTCACCTACCTCTGACCAACACAAAGGTGTACGGCAAGCTCTACCATAAAGTGCCTCAAAAGGTGACACACCAATGCTCGAATGAAAACTATTATTGTAGGCAAATTCCATCAAATCCAAGCGATCATGCCAAGAATCACCAAACTGCAATATTGAAGATCTTAGCATATCTTCCAATGTCTGAATGGTCCTCTCAGATTGACCATCTGTTTGAGGATGATAAGCAGTGCTGTAAAGCAGTCTCGTACCAAGAGCTTCTTGAAAAGCTACCCAAAACTTAGAAGTAAATCTTGGGTCTCGATCAGAAATAATACTCACTGAAACTCCATGATACTTCACAATCATCCTAATGAACAATTTAGCCAACTTGTTCAGATGATACTTCTCCCTCACTGGAATGAAGTGCGCTGACTTGGTAAGCTGATCTACGACCACCCAAACACCATCAAAACCATTCTACGTACGTGGAAGCTTATACACAAAATTCATAGTGATATTTTCCCACTTTCACTGAGGAACGGGAAGCGGCTGCATCAACCCAAATGGCTTTTTCCTTTCTGCTTTAACCTGTTGACAGACGATACACCTACTTACATATTCTGCAATCTCCCTTTTCATACCCGGCTAATAATAAAATGGTCGAATGGTATGATACATCTTAGTTCCTCCTAGATGCATGGCATAAGCCGAACAATGTGCTTCATCCAAAATTCCTTTCTTTAATTCCTCATTTTTAGGCACATACATCATATTCTCTTGCATAAGCATACCGTCTGATTCCCTGATTCTGAAATCTTTCTTCTTACCTCTCTCAACAGCCTCAATTATATCCTGAGATTCCTCATCATTCACCTGAGCTTCACATACACGATCAACCAACATTGGCCTGACTTGGAAACTGGCAAGAAATGCTTCCATTCGATCTTCCATTTCCAACTTTACTCCAGTAGACCTCAAATCCACAAGAAGAGGGACACGACAAACATACAAAGCATTAAGTTGGCCTTAAGGTTTCCTACTCAGTGCATCAGCTACTACATTTGCACGACCAAGATGATACTCAATCGTGCAGTCATAATCACTTAGTAACTCCAACCATCTTCGCTGACGAAGATTAAGATCATGTTGAGTAAAAAGATACTGAAGACTCTTATGATCTGTGAAGATCTTACATTTCTCACCATAGAGATAATGCCTCCAAATCTTCAAAGCAAAGACAATAGCTGCCAACTAAAGGTCGTGAGTAGGATAATTCCTTTCATGAATCTTTAATTGCCGAGAAGCATAGGCAATCACTCTATTATGCTGCATCAAAACACATCTAAAACCATTCAATGAAGCGTCACTGTAAATCTCAAAATTGCCACTATCATAAGGAAGTACCAATACAGGTGCATGAGTGAGGCAATGCTTCAACCGCTGGAAACTCTGCTCACAATTCTCATCCCACTCGAACTTAACATCATTCCTGGTTAAGCTCGTTAGTGGTAAAGCAATCATAGAAAAATCTTGAACAAATCGTCGATAGTACCCTGCTAAACCAAGGAAACTCTGTACCTCAGTGACGGTTCGTGGTTGCTCCTAATTCTTCACTGCTGCAATCTTTTGAGGATCTACTTGAATTCCTTCTGCCGATACAACATGCCCTAAAAATGCCACTTGATTCAACCAAAACTGGCATTTACTAAACTTGGCATACAAACGATGCTCCCTTAATTTCTCTAACACCAAATGAAGATGTCGAATATGCTCTGTTTTCGATTTAGAATATACCAGAATATCATCAATGAAAACAATGACAAACCTATCAAGATATTGCTGGAATACTTCATTCATCAACCTCATAAAAGCCGCTGGTGCATTAGTCAATCCAAATGGCATCACCAAAAACTCATAATGTCCATAATGGGTCCTAAAAGCGGTTTTAGGAACATCCTCATCTTTAATCTTCAACTGATAGTAACCCGATCTCAAATCAATCTTAGAAAATACACATGCACCTTTAAGCTGATCAAACAAATCATCAATACGAGGCAATGGATAACGGTTTTTAATCGTTACCCAATTCAGCTGCCTGTAATCAATACATAATCTCAGAGTTCCATCTTTCTTTCTCACAGACAATACTGGGGCTCCCCAAGGTGAAGTACTAGGTTGAATAAAACCTTTATCAATTAATTCTTGCAACTGAATTTTCAACTCTCTCAATTCAGCCGGAGCCATTCTATATGGAGTCAAAGATATAGGGTTCGTACCTGGAAGCAAATCAATAGAAAACTCCACATCTCTATCTGGCGGCAATCTAGGTAAATCGTCAGGAAATACATTAGGATAATGCCTGACTACTCCAACTTCCTCCATGCTACTAGGAGTAACATTATTTAACATCACATGTGCTAAGTATCCCTGACAACCTTTCGATAACAACTTCTTTGCCCTCATGGTAAAAATAACACCATGCCTCACCCTACTTCTCTCACCCACAAACATAACCTCAGGTCCAGGACGATGAAAAGTGACTGATTTCTTGTAACAATCTATATGGGCACGATTATAATGCAACCAATCTGCCCCTAAAATCACATCAAAATCCACAATATCTAACGGGATAAGATTAGCTGGCATAGCTACATCATCTATCATCACTGGACATCCTGGATAAACACTATCAACATGACATCTGTCCCCTCTAGGCATAGCAAACTCTAAATCAAATCCTAGAGGTGTAGGATGATGTTGTGTCGTTTGAGCAAAAGTATGAGAAATCACAGAGTGTGTAGCACCACAATCAATCAAAACTCTAGCAAAGTGACCAAGGATGTTTAACATACCCATAATCAAGTCTGGATGGTTCTGAGCATCTTGCAGTGAGATGTTGTTAACACGTCCCTGGGTTTGCTGTCGTCCTCCACGACCTCTATTACTTTGATTACCTCACCCCTGAGAACTACTTCCCTGTCCTGTCTGGCTAGACTACCTAGATAATCCTGCACTGCTAGCAGCAACCTCTCCCTGCTGGGACTGACCTCATTGATACCTTTGAGATCCGCTAGCTGGCACAGAAGGATAAGAAGTATAACCTCTAGGATTTTGGGAATACCCACTCTGAAAATAAGGATCTTGGGAATACTGATACTATCCTGAAGCATAGGGAGCAGCATCACCGTGGTAGTGGTAAGCAGCACCACCCTGACTCATCTAACCATAACTGCCTGCTCTGGGATTCTGCTGAATCGGCGCTAGAAGAGGCATAACAGACTGCTGAGGCCTCTGCTGACTCTGGGGACATTGTGTAGCTCTATGTCCTGTCTGTCCACATGTGTAGCAAGCACCACTACCTCTCATGCACTCTCCATAATGTCTAGGATTACAACGACGGCATAATGGAGGGCCTGAACCACCAGCACCACCAAAATCTCTCTGCCTCTGAAACCTGGGTTCACCAGTAAATCTTCCACCTCTCATCGGGCCTGTAGCACTAAATCTTCCACTAGAAGAACTCGAGCTCGCTCCACTTTTCTTGAAATTCTGGGTCTTACGAGGTCCCGAAGTCAAGGTACCTTTACCCCTATCATCTCTTCTCTGATTATCACCGTTCTTATCTTTCTCTTCTTCACTTTCACTAGGCAAGTTTTCAGAGTCTTCAATCCGAACCAAAATCTCAGAAAACTCATGATAAGTGGTGCAAGGAATAGCACTGGCAAGTGTCCGCCATTTCTTCTTTGTTCCCAACTTAAAGCGACGAAGCATTTCCACCTGATTAATAGCCACTTCTGGATCATAGCGAGCTAAGTCTGTAAACTTCCTATAGTACTCATTCGCCGACATTTTCTTTTGCTTCAGCTGAGTGAACTCTTGCTTCTTACGATCAATATACTCTGGAGGAATGAATCTTCTCTTAAATGTCTCTTTAAATGTTTCCCAATCAGCTGCTGCTTCAGGTGTCATAAATTTAGTCTCATTTTCCCACCAACCTGCAGGTTCTCTTCCTAGAAACCACGTAGTAGTCTCGACCCATCTACTAGCAGGAAGATTCCCCTGACTCTGCATCACCTGATAGGTCTTCTCAATACGGTCTAACCACTTTTCTGCCCCTTCATGACCCTCATTACCAATGAAATGATCCAACTTCAGATTATAAACGGTCTCTAGGGGTGTTCTCTGAGGAGGACGAAATGAAGTCTGAAAGGCATGGGCTATGGCTTCCCCTAACTGAGCTACATTGGGGAAACTGGGCTCAGAAAAAGAACATGGATCCCTACGAGGCAACATAGTTCTGACAGAAGACACCAAAGATAATTAGAAAATTCACAATTTATACAAGACTGCAAACCTGGCTCTGATACCAAACTGACACACCCCGACCTGGAAATCAGGGCATGCTGGCCATCACTAACGTGACGTAACCATAACGCAATGCGGAAGTGATAAGATAAGAGAATTATGAATGACTAAAAGCCGAATACTAGCAGTACAATCCAAATAACATGCTAGCGAGAATTTAAGTGTGAAATACACACAATCAGAGCACAAGATTCTAAATGCAGTCAAGTAGGACTATTACTAAATTACAACACCCGAGGGTGAGTCCTACATGTGTAAAGTCTGTCAGAACAGCCGTGGGAATCCTCGTGAGCCATCAAGCACTCCTAACTATAACCTGGAGGGGCGTAAAACAAAGTTGAGTGGGTTAGTAAAACAAAGCTTTCAAAACATTTCCTTTATCAACATATATAACCCTTCACTGTAAAACCTGTATACTTTCCCAGAAAATAGCATATAACATATGTATCTCAACATATTCTCAAATCATAGTTCAAAATCAATCATATGGAAGTATGCCATGCTATAAGCATCAAAACATAATGAAGCTACGCAAATATATCAGGTAGAATAATAAATCAGCTGGAGACCTTGCAATGGTCCTGTACGGCTAATCATATAGCTCAATACCTATGCCTGCACACTAGTCGGAACCACAAAAGTGGTCTGTACGACAGGACTTGGTGTAATAATACGCTCTAGTGCAATTCTCATCAAACAGCTGTGCGACGTATCACAGGTCACCTACGAGTCGGAACCACAGAAGTGGTCTGTACGACAGGACTTACACCTACTTGGATCCAAGGGAGCGTGCGGTGAGGGAGGTGAATATCAACATAAGCACTAACACCGGTGGTGCAGGTTATGAGCTCTTAACACAAATCACATCATCGACACAATATAACTCACCTGATACTTACCTGTGCGTCCGCCGCATCATTTCACACATATGCATCATATATCCATTCATATATTTCATATCAATTCTTTGCATGACATTTTAAAACATACTTTCAATTAAATTCAATTTCTGGGAAAATTAGTAAGTATATAGGTATATAATGAAAACAACTGCCCACTCACTGGTATGTCAAAAGGTCGTAACCCCCGTGACGCCTTTGATTATGCTCGTCCTCGGGATAGGTCTCACCTATATGCGAAACAACTATAATAATGTTATTTAGAGCACATAACCAATAATCCAAAATAACTTCTCATACGATGCTCAATTGGGGTGTTTGAATATACCAACGTGATCTACACAACCTCACAAACATCCTCATATTTTTAAAATTATTTTTGGACTTGCCACGCGCCCCCATGCGCCAGGAATGGCACGAACCCATGCGCCCCCACGCGCGGTCACGTGCCAAGCATGCGGACAAAATTTCAAACGGCGTCAGGAATATTCCATCAACTTCTAACGGCAGCCGTTAAACTTAACTAACGGCGTCAAGAATATTCTGTCCAAACTGACGGAATATTCCGTCTTCTTCTCCGCCGACTCGCCGGCCGCCAGTGACTTCGCCGGTTTCTGGGTAATTTTTCCAACTATGGTTTCTCACTCATTTTTCAACCATTTTTCATGAAATTGGTACCAAAATGAAGCTCTAAGCATGTAGAACACATCTAAACAAGTTTCAAGGCTTGAAAACCACTAGATTTTACCTGAGAAAGCTCGATAGCTCGGCAAACTTTAAAAACCTTCGATCTCGGTCCTCCGACGTCCAAACTCTACCAACTAAGTACCCCGAGGCTCGTGAGGACCTCCTTAAACTCACTGTGAGCTTGAAATTCCCTTTTGGACGTTGATCTGTGAAGAAATGGTCACGTTCACACCTCGTCCGTACATGAACAGTACACGGGAAGGATAAACCGAAAGGGGAGAGAGAGAGTGTGCACGGGGGCAAGAGGGTGAGGGTAGGTTAGGTGTGTGTGGTCCTCTATAATCCTAACCACACAAAAATAATAAAACACAATAAGTTCCAATTATTTTCCAAAACTTAGGGATATGACATAAAAACCAAATATAAATGTTACACACCTTAGCAACCTTTAGGGCAATCCCGTCTTTTCACGTCCTCGATAAAATAATTCCGGGACGGGCTGTGACACTAAGGCTCGTAGTTTTACCCTAGCAAAAGAAAGTTAATTCATATTCATGATTGAAGGCCAAATAAAATAACATTAAGATTGAAAGACAGAAAAACACCCTTGTAGTCTGAAGTACAAATTTCTGGAAAAGTTTTAAAATAAAACTAGGAAACTAAATAATTAGGAGAACTTAGGAAAATACATTCTTATTCAATCATGGAGAATCTACCCAGTCAGAGATGCTCCACATTTTAAAACCAAATCAGCTCCAAATCAAAAGCCCAAAAGGATGGGTTGGAAAAATTATAACGTCCCCAGGAACTTCCAAGGGACCAACTTTAGAAAACGCTATCTTCATAATTAAAAAGCTAAATTAAGCCTAGAAGGTCAATCTGCCAGCATTGCACACTAGACCTTAATTAATGGGATGTGATATCTACATACCTTTTTTTTACTTCTCACACACTTTTTTAATTTTCGATCATCTGATCAGATAAATTAAAGAAGATCAAATGACAGAATTTAACAAGAAGATGTGAGAAGTAAAAATAAATGTGTGAATATCATCCCTAATTAATTCGCCATGGTCCAACGGCTTGGCTTAAAATTCTGGAACTTTGACACGAACAATTTAAAAGACTTGTGAACCCGCTTTAACTAGAAATATTATGAAATTCTTTTTCATTGTTTTTTGCTTAAAATAGATTCACATGTCGTACAATTGAAATATAAACTAAATTCCTATAAAATAATAAATTAATGCTAAAAATAGGATAAAAGTGTAGATTAATATCCACTCATCACATATCATATCTTGTAAGTGGTAACCGCTCGAGATCTAAAAGATGCATGCACACCTTCGCACAATCTTTGTTTTCGTGGAGATCATGTAACTCTGCCAACATATCAAAAGAGGGCAGCCGCAGGGATTCTTTGGTCTTCAAGAAATGGACCTAGGTCTAAGAAGAATTCAGTCCCAGAATGTTTACACTATTTAAACAGTCTTTGGTGCCCGATATCTATAGGCTGCCCACGAAGTGATCCCGCAACCACTGTAATTGCTAGTGGAACCCCCTTTATCTCTCGACTATCTGTTGCTGCTCATTAAATATCTAAAATGAAGTCAATTACCATTTGAAGGTGAAGATAAGAAAATGGATAAGCAACTAATCTGCTTTTGGTTGAGTACATTGCGGACTCAGAATTACCTCTCTTGCAAGACCTTCTGGAAAGCTACCATCTCCCAGAGAAAGGCGGAACAATTCCACTGCACTACTATCGTTTAAATATTTATAATGGAAGGAATATGGACAGTCAAGTCCTGGAAGTTCAGATCTTCAAGTTACCAAAATCTTGCAGTTTGGCCTTTTGATTTCGTCTAATTTCTGAAGAATGGATTCTTATCCCGGCCAAACATCAATAGTAGAGGATTTTCTCGTTTGGCATTGATAAAATGTTGCAACCACTTAATTACAGTTTCTTCGTTTTGGATAGTAGGTACCTGGGAACCCTTGCATTGATGTAGTTCTTGTACAATACGTTCCAAGTTGGGTGTTTTTTCGAAACAATGACAAAGTAGATATTGTTCTTGAAAAGACCTATCCAAATACAGGTAAGCTATCACCAAGCGGGCATTTAAGTACGCAGATATACGATTACACAAACATACAAGATGGTGATGTTGAGGTCTTACAAATGAATCATTCCTTGAACTGAACTTGATATGTCATTCTTCTTGACGCAATCATGCAAATAATTGCCGAGGCCACTATACCAGCAGCCGGAACTGAACTTGATGCTGATAGCAGCGGGGAAATAGTGTACGCAATTTAATTGGACGTTAGTGGGAAAGAGATTTTGCTGTTGGTAAAAAAATAAAAGAGAATGTGCAATAGATTATTAGCAAAGAAAATCAGGATAGGAAGATTGAAGGCTATATCATCCCGTATACTATCCTTGGAGGTTGGAGTCTGTCTGTTCGTCTCTGTCATTTATTTTACAAACCTAGTTGTATATTTTTACTGTGGATTAAATTTGATTGCAATTGTTAATCTGACAACCTTTATGCCTGACATAGCCGCCAGTTTACATGCCGGGTTGAGTAGTAGGCCATATCTGCTACATCGATAGAGCGACCACAAATACGAAGGCTCTGATCGAGTACTAGGCCATATCTGCTACATCGGTAGAGTGACCACAAATACAAAGGCTGTAATCGACAAAGCGAATGAGAGACCACACCCATTAGCCAGTAGACAGACGGTTAACAGATGTGAGACGCATGGAGGGGATGAGAGGGAAGTGATGAAAAAAGGTAGGCATTAGAGGGTTTTTCCTATCTGTCCTGGGAAGAAGAAAAAAAAAATCAAATATTCATCAAATCTTAATCAGTTTATAGAGAAGAAAACCAGGGAAATCCAAGCCAGTGGAATGATGCAATATTTTATACAAACACCAAATGAGAAATAGGAAAACATAAACTGGAATACAAATCACACAGGCCATTTGCTCCAATACTTATTGTGAAAAGATAGCTCTCAAATCTGAAGTCTGTGGAGCCAATTCAGGTTGAATTCTTCTTTAACCACCATTATTTTGTCGAGATTTGATAAGACAGATTCCCATAAATATCTTGTGTCTTCGTCACATATCACTTTCTCCAATTGCTGATCAAGATCATACACTGACACAGGCAGTACATTCAATCTTGAACATTGTGCCATGTTGATTTTTCTTAAACCATTCATCTTACCAATGCATTCGGGCAACTCCTTAATGCCGGAACAATTATATATGTCAAGAAAGCACAATTTACTGAGTTTCTCAATCGAGCCTGGAAGCTTTTCCAAGTCTGTGCAGGACCTTAGCCTCAACACTTCTAAATTCTCCAGCTTTCCGATGTCTTCAGGCAAGACAGATAGCTTATGACAGTTGGTGATGCTGAGAATTTTTAGGCGGGTAAGATCACATAGCTTGGCAGGCAATTTCTCCAAATCATTACAATAGTCGATGTGCAACTCCTCTAGGTATGGGAATGTCTCAAAAATTTGGATGGAAGAGCTTCCAAATGCTTGACTGACGTTACACATGAATAAAGATATCTTCTTTAGACTCTTCGATGGAATGATGTTCTTTCTTATCAAGGGAATCGAAATACGCTCTAATCTTAGTCTCTTTAGATTTGACAAAGAACACAGCAGTTCAAAGTCGCTTAGCTCAGCAGGTGAGAAGCCATCATTTGTGACTATTAGAACCTTCAACTTGCACATTTTCTTCATGAACTTGGGTAAGGCATAGTTCTTTGCTTGAAAATTCAAAACTAGAACCTCGCCTTTTGGTAGATCCATGTTGTGCCACTCTGTTGAAGACGATTCGCCTGCAAATAAACAATGTGATAAATGATGTGACTGTGGGGAGAAATTAATGTGAAATTACGTTTGTGAGCTTGTACATGCGTGATTGTATATATGTATGTATCTATGTTCCAACGAAAGAGAGTTCAGAGATGCCAACCAGTTGACACAGATATTAAACAAGCCTTCTTCGTTTTCTGCTTCTTCTCTGTCCACCATGTTGGATTGATAGCAATTTAAGCATACCATGTTGGATAACAAAGTGTTCACCATAGTAGCCATCCATATCCTTATTCCTGGTGGTGATCAAAATTTAGTTTCACAGAAGAAATTTCTGAAACGTGCATATCACGGTAGTAAATTGGTAAAAAAAGTATAGTTTGAATACCTTGTGACTACAAGACCGGCCAAATTGCGGAAGGTGAGCTCATATAGGTTCACCATTGACACGTTATCATTTGGTCCCTCGTATAACTCTGCCCACATATCAAGAAGGGCAGCAACGGGAATTCTTTGGTCTTCGGGAAATAAAGCAAGGTCTATGAAACAATCCTTGACAGGAGCCATTTCTTTATTCAAGTCATCTAAGCAACTTTTGAGGAGTGCAAGCAAATTTTTCTCTGAATCAAGAATAGAAGAACCTTTAGATAATTCTGCGAGTTTGATTCTCCATTTCTCTATAGGCTGATTGCGAAGTGACGTCCCTACAGTTGTAATGGCGAGCGGAAATATCTTCAGTGGTTTATTATCTGCAGCCCAATTGTCCCAAATAAGGTGAATAACTATTTACAGATATGGTAAAATCTACGGGTTCACTTGCATGCACGGGAGATTTGTGTAGTAAGTGAAATTTTCTATAAGCAGGAATGCAGAAATAAGGGCATATACGTTAGAAACTCAAACTAATAAATCACCTCTTTCTGAAGATCATCTGGTATGTTACAGCTCGTATTTGGCAGGAATGCTGAACGACGAAAAAGAGTCAGTGCATCTTTATCTGTCAATGCTTGTAAATTATATGGAAGCCCAAATTTCGGAAAATGGTATCTTGATGTCACCAAAATCTTGTAATCTGGAATTTTGATTTCATCAAACTTGTGAAGAAGGGATTCCGATGCGGACGGAACATCATCCAAGATTAACAGTAAGGGATTTTGCCCTGCTTTCCTCAAAAATGGCAGCAGCCAGCTAAATGCAATTTCTTCATTTTCTAAAGCAGGTACCCTGAATCCGGCATGTTGACACAATTCTTGGACAACAAGGTAGCTGGGCTTTTTGGAAACCGCGGCAAAGAGGATATTGTCCTTGAATTTATCTAGCCAAGAAAACACATAGGAATGTAACATTACTAATTCGAAGAAAAAGGAGAGAAAAGAACTGATTATCACTACTTGTAGACAGGACATCTAAAAAATGTTTGCCGCATCCTACAAAAACTTCGTAGATAGATACCTCTGACTTGTTGATCATGACAGAACATATTTGCCAAAGTGGTTTTCCCACATCCTCCCGGAGCAGTGAGCACAAGCATTGACAGCGCCTCGTCTCTAAGGAGTTTCAGCTTCATCTCCGCCAAAGGCGCATCCAGTATAAGTGTATTGCTTGGAAGGTCAGGAACTGCACACCAAGTTGTAATAAGGTTTTGGTTTTGATTTTGAGCCGCAAGATTTGCATCAATTCGGTTGAGCACCACCGCGGAATTAACTCCTAACTGCACATTCAGCAGACGCAACAGTCTTTGAAGAGATTTGTCCAATTTAACAATTTTTTTTGCATATTTGGCCTTTCCAAAGATGTTCAGCTCCCCCTCGCCGCACCTTTCGACCAGCTCCTTGCCATCCGCCATTGTTCTTGTAAAACTTTCAGAAACCGAATTGGTTCCGGTGTGGTTTAACTGTGCGATCAGTGGTACCAAAGACTCTAGCGTTGAAATGAGATCGCCGTGGAGAGTTGGAAACATCTTAGCCATCTTGTGCGCTTTTATGGCGGCATCAAACAGCCATCCAAATGGTACTTTTACAACAGATCCTACAACTGACGCAAGGGCCGCTTCCATAATTACAACAACCACCACCACCCGGCTCTGAAAATCTGAATTCTAAAACAAGAGAGCAGTTGCTTTGGATCACAGATTTATAAATGCATTTGAAACAAGGGAGAGGCCGCTTTCTTTTAAACTAATCTAAACTGAGGAGAGAGGGATTTGAGCTCGGCTGAATAGGGAGAGACTCCTCTCAAGTGTTAAGATAAGTTTGGAAGCCAAGAAGCAGTGGGCGCCGCCGGGATTAATCGGGAGAGAAAACGGGAAAAGAATTAGGCGGACGACTGGGCGGCTTAGACGGGCGTTGGGCGGTAAGTGAAACTCAGACTTCCTCCCAACTCAGTTCCTCTCTCGGCGACAGAAAGAATTGAGAAGAAATCGAAGAGCTTGGTGACTAATCGAAGAGCCCATCTAAAAATAGGAGTTTGGAAGAAAGAAATTCAATACAGAGGAGATGCGGTGGGTCGCGGCGCTCTTGCTCGCCAAATCGATCTCAACCCTTTCTCTGAAACTCCAAGTTTGATAAGCATGAATACATACATACATACATATAAAGTTAAACGGTGAAGAAGAGCGTATCCCCACTTTTTTGAAAAAATGGGATCCCTCCCTTGAGCAATTTCTATATGTATATATATTCATAGTCAATGAGAGAAGAATATTTTATTTGCAAAACTTGGTTGGTGCATAATTTGGAAAGCCCATGCAAACGGACCCGGATCCTTTCGTACCAAAAAAATCTGAGCCTAAAGATCAAATGACCCAGACTATTAAAATTTGATTCAGCAGTAATAAAGAGGAATCTCCTTTAAACGTTATAACAATTGTAATCATTGGATCAAATTTCAATAATCCGAATAATTTAATCTTTAAACTGAGATTTTTTTTGTCCAAAAGAGATCCGGTTCCCATATGAACAACCTAGTAGGGCCACATTGGCGAATTTATTACATCGTATTGCCGACGTAAACAAGCAAAAGCATAAAAGAAGAAGAAGGAAACAAACAGCAACTAAAGCCAAATGATTTGCAATTTCCAGGAAACTCTCATTGCGGAAAAATCACCCACAAAACAGTAGAAGGGCTCAGAAATCCCAGAATATTTTATTTGCAACTTGGTCGGTGCATAATTTGGAAAGCCCATTGAAACAACCTAGTAGGGCCACATTGACCAATTTATTACGTCATATTGCCGACGTAAACAAGCGAAAGCATCAAAGAAAAAGAAGGAAACAAACAGCAACTAAAGCCAAATGATTTGCAATTTCCAGGAAACTTGCATTGCGGAAAAATCACCCACAAAACAATAGAAAGGCTCAGAAATCCCACATATTACATAAATTAATACACTTTTTTCTCTCACTAAAAAATAATGATTTTCAAACTCTTATTTTCTTTCCATGCACTTATCTTTGTTTCTCTAACCGTTCGACTGATAAATCAAAGAAGAATCAATGAAGAGTTCAACAGTGAGGAGTGCAGAAGATAACAGGAGGTGCGAAAGTCACTACCCAGTATGAATAGTTACAATAATTCTACAATGCTGCAATGTTATTTACAAACACATAAACCATAAATAGGATTAAATTACGAAAGAACAAAAGATCAAACACAATGCATTGCATACATTGCACCAACACACAATTGATGAAGGATCATGGCCTTGAGAAGAAAGATTCCTTGACTATAGCCTTTTCTTTATCCAAGGCATCTAAAGCTGCTTTGGAGGCAAGCAAGCAAATCCTTGTCAGAATCAAGACTAGATGAAACTTTGCATCATTCCACTACTCTTTTCTGCCAGATTTCTATAGGCTGACCGCGAGGTGGGCTGACCGCGAGGTGATCTCCCAACCAATGCAATGGCAAGTGGGCATCCCTTACAGCGCTTGATAATCTACAATTTAATTATCCAAATTGAATTCAATTACTATTATTTGATTAAATTGTTGAAAATCAACTAAATGGTTTCATGAAGATAATAAAATTGTAAACTGTCTACCCTTTCAATCTTCTTACTTCATTCTTTACAGTTCGTTAATGTGTGTAGATGCTCAAACGTTATTTCTTTACCCTCTTCTGAGGCATAAATAAGCATATACATATGTGCATTGCCAACTAAGGAATCACCTTTCTCGAAAGATCTTCGTAAGTGTAAGAGCTCTTACCTTTAATCAGCCGGCACTTGGGGAATGTTCACTTTTCTGAAGCTGCTCCAATGTTTTTACCACGTCGTTCATGTTTGGCCTAGACTTGGGGTCTGCTTCTAAGCATTGAATTGCTAGTTTAACTACTTTGCGAGCGTCACTCGAAGGGTACTGTCATTCAATATATTATATTGGGCTGCTTTTGAATTTTTTTGATTGAGGGGTAATGTTGTCCTAATCTTTTTTGTCGAAGCCGTAACATCAAAACTGGCCTTGGCTTTATATATAGAAGATAGTAAAGGGCAACATACAGTAATATAATATCATTTTTTAATTTTATGTTTATTTAAAGGCTTATTATATTAACAGCTCCTATATTGTTGAATAAACCTCAGATACTTAATACACCCTACATTTACATTTTCAATTAAAATTTATCTTAATACACTCTACATACTTTTCCATAATACTCTTACACCCCACACTCTCAACATATGCCATACATTGGCCCCTACATTTTCTACATACACGGATACACCCCACACTCTTCACAGTGATTTATTTTTTATTTTTTTTTTCATCTATGCTATGTAGCGTTTGATACAAAATTCATGTTTAGCAAGGATTTGCTCATGTTTTTTCTACTGTTTTTTAGCAACAAGGATTTGCTCAACTTATTTTTTAACTAGTGAACATTGATAAGTGATGGGGTGTATCTCAAAAATGACAATTTAGGATATGTATAAGATGATGATATGAGGAATGACTGGATGTATCTTACTAGCATTCTGTAAATTAATGGCACCCCATCCCACCACTGGATTTTTTTATCCTTTTTGCTTCTGGACTTTCCGTTTTCCGTCCCGTTTTCAATGAATCAAAAAGGTAAATTATACATACGTTGTACGATGTGCAACATGCTGTGTAGCACCAAAGATACGTAACCATGCTCTTTCTATGAAGAATCGTGTATTTCAAGGAAGTGGATAAATATGAAAGTTGAAATGGGGTTGATAATTCCGCTTGTTTTCATATGATTTGAATTTCCTGAGAATGGTTCAGGGTTGATGATTCCTCTTCTTTTTCAATGATTCGGGTGTCCTAGCAATAGTTTCCTAGGAATTGCAAGCAGGTTTCGTACGATTTAAATGAAAATGGCTAGGCTTTATTAGGTGTGTGATCCTCCTTATACTAGTACAAAAAACACTTTGCGCGACGAAGGTGTGATCCTCCTTATACTAGTACAAAAAACACTTTGCGCGACGCAGGTCCTTCGTCGCGCAAAGTCAAAAAACGTCGCGCAAAACTTAGCGCAACAAACCATCGTCGCGCACTAACCGTCGCGCCAAGGCAATGACAGAAGGATTTGTGCAACGAAGAAGAAACATGCATCGCGCAAAGCCTCTTTGCGCGACGCAACCTACGTCGCGCAAAGAGGCTTTGTGCGACGCATGTTTCTTCTTCGTCGCAAAAACCCAAGTTTTTTTTTTTGGCAAAAATATTTTTTATTTAATTTTTTATAATATTGTAATTAAATTATAAACAATAATTAATAAACCAAGAAAAAGTATTTAATTATAAAATATATGAAAATGTACATACAAGATGTCCGAACAAAAAAGAAAAAACTACAACAAATAGTTTTCAAAGAAGAATGGTGTAAAGTTGGTGAACAAAGGCTCCTTGGTTTCAGGATTCATCTTCTCACGTTGGTGATCCTTGACCCTATGGGACTGAAAAAAAGTTGCATATGCACTTACCTGCAAAGGAAAAAAAAACTTTTCAGCACTTGAAAATGATCACAAAAACCAAAAGCTTTCCAGATTTCAAATCCTTGCAAGAAGTAAGCAACTAAGTAGCAATGCAAAATGTTCAGGAGGAGTTAAGAATTTAAAAAAAAAAAAAAAAAAGGTGCAGAGAATCAATCAGTAGAGATACATTGGCCTTACCAGATTCAATGAATGAGAAAGCTTGACTGTCTGCAATATGCCCGATTTATCAGTTTCCTTGCTGGGAAGAATCTCAACTCTGCCCTTGCTTATGAACGTATAAGGATCACTACAATGCTGGATGCGAATATCGGTCTAACATTTATTTCTCATCCCAAATAGAAATCGATATTCGCCAAAGTTAAGAAGAAAAATATATTGGAAAGATGAGGGTTGGTTGTTAGGAATAATACCAAAAATCAATACATAAACATTAATATTTCTAGTTAGGCATATTAGTTGAAGAGAAACATGGATCAATAAAGGAGTACACAAAATTGTAAATGGAAAATCAGGGAGTCTATCAATTCTTTCACCATAATGTCAAAAGCCAGTCAGTAACAGCAGAAGGCTAACCTCTGAGGCACAGAGTTCAAATCAGCAAGGGAATCTTCAACTTGGAAATTTTCTCAAGTGCATGGATGAGGGTCACAACCTTGTATCAACAAAGAAGCAAATTAAGTCAATTCTGTTCCTTAAACACAAAACTAACAATTTACACACAGCACCTGCAACAATTTTATGTCTGGATTTTTTACATTTGCATGTAAATGGGTATTTGACTGTGGCCGAAAGGGACAACTGTGTCAGCAGTCAGCACTCGAGAATTTAGGATATAAGGCTATAGAATTTGAAATAGACACAATACCACACAAATTGTAGGTGATTGCCATCAGAGGAGCCCTCATTTTCCACCATTTCTAGTATAACAATAAGTGCAACATTGTCCTGAAAAATTGCGTACAAGAAGCTGATATAACAAACAGATGGGAAGCAGAAACAAGAGCCCCACTAGAACAGAATGCACATTAAAAACCATAAAAGAAGCTGATATAACAAACAGATTGGAAGTGTTTCTAACCCTCCAAACTACTTATCTCACTCTTTGAACATGTTCTATTGCATCTAATATAACCAGGAAGATCACCACTGATTTAAAATCATAGTGTTCTTTTTAAAAGGAATATAATTGGATGCTCCCTGCCCCTATTAGATTTTACTTGAAAATATATCAGCACAAGTAAACATACATACTAGTCTACAATTAAATGTCACTTGTAAATTTAGGCCCAGAAACAAGCCTTATATGGTAGCTTGAAGGATCGCTTTTCAACCAGCCAGCCAAAACATTCACCACTTTGAACCCATTTTCATGCTTTTCAACAAACTCCTGGAGTAACCTATACAAAACAACTTTTAATCACTTGTAAACAAGAAATGCAACCCACAAGCTTTGAGACAGTTCATATACCTCTTTGCAGCATTCAAAGACACCAAGTAATTTCAACTCAACCACTTGTAGGAAACCTATAACATAATTCAGCACCGAAAGTAACTAAATTTAGACAATCTTATACAAATTTAAACACATCTTAACTCAAATTCCAATCAATAATTTTTTTTAGTAGGTATACATGAAATTGAATGTATAATCAATCCTAAATGCCCCACCAAAGGAATAAAATCTCCATCCCCTGTACTCAGTCACTAAACTGCTGCTCCACTTCAATGATTCAATCTGCGCCTTCCCCCAATTAAGGTAAACAAAATTTAGTTTCCTTTTTTGGGACAAAAGGGAGAATATTACACAAAGATGACATCATAAAGATCCCCAAACACCAAGGTACAAGCACAGAAACTAAAACAAGCTTTGAATCAAATGGAGGATTGGAATATGAGGGATTGGAAGGGCCATGAATTATACACATGGAGAATTGGAGAATAATGCACATGCTTTTGTAATTGGTCGGTTTAAGAACCCAAATTAAGGTACTCAATTTAATTTATCTTTTGAGTATAACATAAAAAAGGTGTGTGTATGTGAATGTGATATGGGTTCTTCCCAATTTCGTCCCAGCAACATAAAAAAATATTTTTATTACAGTCATTTCATCAAACAAGGTTGGTTTAATCTCTTCTAATGTGCATGCAGCATTCTATGACCTCTTGCCGCATTCTTTAACCCATATTAAGGTGCAAATGCTTGATTAAAGTGCACAACAAACGAATCTTTTCTCAGAATTCGCAGAGAGCTAGAGATTAAAATTAAATAACTGAAAAAATATATATGAGAATTAAGGTGGGCTCTGTGATAAGAAATTAATTAACTTTAAAAAACAGAGACCTATGAAATTGGGGAAAATGGCGGTAGATTTTTACCTCTGCGATGGCTGTCGAGTCCGATTGTCGAGACGGCGAGGTTGCAGGGTTGCGAGGATGCAAGGCTGCAACCTGTGAGGGTTTACAAGGCCGTGAGAGAGAGTGGTGTGAATGATGATGACTAACTGATAGTGAGGGAGAGAGAGGCGCGGAGAGGAACACAGGCAGAGAAGAAGAAGTGAAGAAACACCTAGGGTTAGTAGCAAAAACCAAAAAAAAAACGGTGGAATTGGGCTCCGGTATGCAGGGGTGGAGGTGCTTGTAAATTTCTGAAGAAGAAAGGCAAAGAAGCTGCGATAGAGAAATGAAGAGGAGGAGATTTTGGGCGCCATGCCAAAATTTTGGCAACCCTCCAAATTTTGATCTCCCGCCTCCTTCAAATGTTTTTAATTATGTATGATTATTTTTTTTTCTTTGTCACCATGTATGATTCTATTAAAATCTATTGTTTTGATAGGATACACATTCTACGAAACTAATTTCAACGATCAAATTGTCAAATTTGTTTGTAAATACTTCGAGATCTCATACGCCAAAAATCGCAACAAACAAACATTTAGAGATCAAGTAACAGGACAACTTTTCGACGGTTATAAACGAAAAATCACGATTTAACAGTAGTTTTAACTCCGATTTTGATTATTTTTTACAGCTACACTACTTTATCCTATATGAAAACAATGAACTAATTCGATCGTCAATTTAAAATATTTACACTCAGTGGCGAAGCCAGGATTTCTCGGGGGTAGGGGCGAACTTAAAAGAGTGCAAGGTTAAATAAAAATGGCAACAACTAACTTTTTTTTATATGGTAATGTCTTTCATAATTAATCAATACAAACAAATTACAATTGTTGCCGGCGAGGTTTCATGTCATGAAAACGTCGCATAATAGGCTCATTATCAATAAAAGCAAATACATCTCTCTCAATGTAAACAACCATGCTATCACTCAACCATTGATCTCCCATTTTGTTATGCAATGGTGTTTTCACAATCTTCATAGCAGAAAAAGATCTCTCCATCGAAGAGGTTGCAACCGGTAATACCAAAGCCAATGTAAGAAGTTTATACACTAACATATAGCTTTCACACCTTCCGGTCTTCACTAACTCTTTTGCAAGATCACTAATTCCTCTCAATGATGAAAACTCACTATGCATCTTCATATCATGAATGTAATTGTCAAGTTGAATTGGAAGATTCATGAGGTCCATACGATCAAAATCTTGAGGATAAAGTTGGGCTAAACGAACAATTTTTGCCTTGTCAAAAGATGCAAAATTATTCACCGGACTCAAACATGCCATACAAAGAAGCAACTCGGTGTTTACCTTATTGAAGCGATCATTCAACTCCTTTAGTTGCATATCAAGGACTTGAAAATAGAGGTCCACAAGATAGTAATGGAAGTTTGTGATTTTTAGAGCTTTGCGACTTGATTTTCTAGGTACGAAATGCAAATCTTCCATGTTAGGAACGATAATATCATGCTCCTGAAAAAACTTTTCTACATCATGAAACAAGTTCTCAAAGTCATCATCTCTCAAGGATTGTAGTCTTCGCTTGCAACTTCCACTAACGCCATCGCATTCACAATATCTTGATCTTTCTTTTGCAATGCTTGTGATAACTCATTTGTAATTCCCAGTTAAAGTCTCATCAAGAAAAGGTGAAATGAAAAATCAAAAGTTTGTATGTCTTTGAATAACCTAGTTGCTTCACCGAGATTATCTTGGTTGCGATCACTTTTAATCCATTCAACCACCTCCACCACGGCTTCAAACATAACAATAATACTAACTATAGTACCATAATGCGAGTTCCACCGTGTATCACATGGAAGTATGTGATGCGATGTAAAACAACATACAAATTAAACCCTCTTGTTGACAATTGTAGTAAAGATGCAATGAGGGATCGTTCTAGACCGGGGATTAGGAGAGATTGCTAATCTACTCTAAACTGACTTAAAAACTCAAAAACAAACTTAAAAACACTTAACAAGACTCACAAGACTCAAAACAACTTAAAAGACTCAAAACAGCCAAATAACTCAAAACAGACACTAGGGAGTACTTTGGACGAATTCCTAACTTTACTTGACTCAAAATACTAAAAGACACAAGTTTAGACAGATTCTAACTAAGTTGACACAAGAAAGTAAAGGGGATTGGGTTTTAGATGAATTTAAAGTAAAACAAGTAAACTAAAGACTTAGACAGATTTTGGCACGAAATTGGTGAGTTGGATGGATGATGGGCTAGCTAGAGGGTTCTTCTCCACACATGACACACTTGCATACAAATCGATTTCCAGTTGTTTCTTTCAATAAACCATGAACCTCAACACCCCAGATTAATTAGGTACGCTTAAATTAACCCTCAGATTTTCCTTATGTCATTGAATTGGACGGAAATAGCGCATAGCAATCAAATTATTCTTCAAAAGTTCCCTACATGAAAGCGCATAATGGAGATACAATCAAAGATCATTAAGCTCTATGAAAATCATAAGCATTGACAGGAATTTACTTAACGCAATCGTTTATAAGCGACCTCCACTACTTGTGAATATAAGTTCATAACGATTAGGTGAAACTCCCTTATATTCCAGCATCAAATTCATGCATGCAAACTAAGCGGGCCCTCTTAATCAACATACAAGAATATGTTATCAATCAAGCAGTTAAGCAAATTGCATTCACAATTTATGAAATCACAACTGAAGTAATCAATTCATATTGCAAATATATTCATGGCTTTGAAATGCCCCCTGGCCAAAAGGATTTTAGCTCCTCGTGTTTGCAAAACAAAGATAATAAAACTTATACATTGAAAACAAAAGAAAGAAAACACCTAGAATGCTCCAGCAATCCAAACTTGAATGGCAGACACGTCCAAGGCCTTCCTCCTTCTTCTTTGCTGCGGCACAAGGTATGGGTGAAGGTTGGAGTGGTGAATTGTGGTGGTGGATGGATGTAGGTGAGTTGTGGTGAAGGATAAAGGATGGATGAGTGGTTGCGGCAGAAAGTGTAGAGAAATTGAATGGTACGACAAGCTTTATTTATAGGGCTAGGGTACTCAGAAAATAATAGGAAATGTGTATAACTTAGCTAATTTGTCCTACAAGGAGTAAAAGTTAGAAATTAAAGAGAAAAGGAAAGGATAGGTGCGGCAGGAATGTAGGAAGAAAAGGAAATGTGATTTTGGTGCAGCAAATAAGATAGAAAGGGATCCCCTTGCACGACAAGGAAGGGGAAATGGGTTAGGTGGTGTGGCACATGACCAAAAAGGGTAAGGAAGAAAGGGAAAGGTAGTGCAGCAGGATTTGGAAGAAAAAGGAATGTAATTGAGTGTCCTATTCTGAAAATAAGGTAAGTTTGACTTTGAATTAATGTTTCCTTTTTCTTGGCTGATTCTTATTTCCCCAATCTTGACTTTAATTCCTCCAGATCTTTAGCACATTCCTATCCTCTTTTGAACTTCAAATTCATCCATCCACTTTGCTCCAAGCATAAACTATCCATCCAAGCCCAAAACTGCTCCAAAATGCACTTTCTTGCTACCTTGGCCCTTTGAACCTACAAACACACAAAAATAACTTAAAATACTAAAATAACTAAGAACTAACAACCTAAATGCAAGGAAACAAGTTAACCAAGTCGCATAAATATGCTCCTATCAAATACCCCCACACTTAGCTTTTGCTAGTCCTCGGGCAAAACAAAACAAACAAAAGAAACAAAACACAATCTAAACCTTCCAACATTTGCCTTAGGGATTTCCAATGCAACATGACATGCTAAAAATCATTACCCACATAAATTTTAGTCATCCTTACCCTCGAGCATACTTAATCACAGTCACCATTCACTAGCTCGCATTTAATCAATTAAAACAATATTTTGAATGTAGTAACATGCCTTAGAGAAGTCACTCAATTCCTCACAAGATATACACTATTTTCACACAGACTTTCTGACTACACTCCCTACACTAGGTATATGTGAGAAGATTGATGTAAACATGAAAACGAACATTCACATATGTTATAACAAGGAAAGCACTTTTCTACAGTTATGAATGAATATGATCTCATGAACGGAATGCTACTACTTAGAAATGAGAACCAGGGATTCCATATGCTCATACCAATACCAAACTACTAGCACTGATGAAGAAATTGGCAACATCCTCATTTTCCTTTGCCACGAATACAAGAGCTAGTTGGAGTTGGTATGCAAAACAATGAATATAAAATGCTTGAGGGTATTTGTTCAAAATCTTTGTTTTAAGACCATTTAACTCACTTCTCATATTACTAGCTCCGTCATAGCCTTGTCCTTGTAACATAGACATACTCAAATTTGTTGTAGCAAACAACCTCTCAATGGCCTCTTCAAGCGAGCTACTAGTTGTAGATGAGACATGTTGAACACCCAAAAACTTTTCAATTGCTTCTTTTTTGTTCACATAACGCAATACCACCGCCATTTGCTCTTTAGTCGAAGCATCACGTGATCCATCAACCAAGAGAGAAAAAAATGTATCTTCCATATCTTTAGTGATTGCATTAATAGTTTCAATAGCACAATCATGAACAAGATCCTTTTGAATATCGGAAGAAGTATACTTGAGATTCTTGGGAGCATTCTTAAACACAACCTTCCTAACTTTCTCATTATGACCGGCAAGAAATTGCATAAGCTCCATATAATTACCCATATTGCTCGATTTCAAAGATTAATCGTGCCCACGAAAAGCCAAACCCTGTCGCAACAACCATCTTGTGCAATCAAGTGCTCCACTCAGTAAGGTGTGATAATTAACGCGAGCTTCATCAGTTTGCTTGATCACAAATGTTTCAATGTGTTATTTCTGTGTCATCAAGTCTCTACCCTGTTGCATAGCTTTATTATGAAGACTTTCAACACCTCCCTTATGGACTCGAAAATTTTCGGGTCCTTTCTTCCTATTTGCAAACCCTTTTTCAGTGAAGACATCACTTCCACTACTACCCGCTTTATCAAAATCACATTTAAAAAGATAGCAATAACGACAAAATGCAGCATCTTTTACTATACTATACTCCAACAACTTAAAATTATCAAACCAACCTGTGATAAAACATCGATTGTTGCTAGCTTTCCTTGGCATGATGTGAGATTTAGGTTGACAAGGTTCATTTTGGAGGTAGTATCTACGAATTGCTTCGCGATACTTGAGTGGATAATCAAGCATTCGATGTCTCAGTCCAGGGTCTGCAGAAAGATTAGCTAATATTTCATCCAACTTAGTAACCTCACTTTGTTGTGCACTACCCGAAATACTCGAAGGAGGACTACTTGGAATATTTGAAGGTGGTGGAGGACTACCCGGAATATTTGAAGGAAGATGAGGACTATCCGGAATATTTGGAGAATGATTTAAGCACCTTATAGTATCGTTCCATTACGTAACTGTATAACGAAAGAAAAAAAAATATCTTACACTCTTAATCCAAAGTAAACTACGAATTAAATTAACCAATACCAACAATCATATGAATAATCAAGAATTAAATTTTCATAGTATTCATAAAAAAATAAAATAAAATAAAAAATAAAAAAACATATTATTCAATTTTTATATACTTCAAAAAAAAAAAAAATCAATAATCATAGTATTCATATGAATAATCTATAATCAATAACCATATAATGTATTACCCTATAATCCTATATCAATTAAACAAAAAATTGTATTCAATAATCAATTAGGGTTTGAAATAAATAAAAATTAAAAAAATTAATATTTTACCTTAATTGGAGCGGCTGTTGTGGCGTGCGTGCGCAAGTTGCACGTCTGGACTATGGAGCTTGGTCTTGGTGGCCAACCAACGAAACGGGATGGCTGCTTTGTGTTCCTGGGATCTGGAACAATTTTGAAAAATGAAATCTGGGGCCCTGGGGGTTTTGTCGTGTGGGGGAGAAACGGGGTAAAGGTGGGGGGATAAGATTGGTTATCTGGGAAAAGGATGGGTGGGGTATTGAAACGGGGTGGGATTGGGATGGGGACGAGCGGTCCCCCATTTATTATTAATTTTTTTTTACAATCCCCCAAAACGACGTCGTTTACCACAAATTTTTTTTTTTTACCAAGCCCAAAACGACATTGTTTTGGCCTGGATTTTAAAATTAAAAAAAAAACCTGCACGCGCAGGCTTCTGGTTTCAGAACCACCGCGGTACGGTGCATCCCAGTTTCTAGCCAAACCAGAAGGGTTCAAGTGTCGCTCTTACCTTTGTTTTCCGGCGAACGAAGGGGCGGCTGCCCCTCTTCACTCCTATGTAGCTTCGCCAGTGTTTACACTAGTGGATACCACGAAATCTTATGTTGTACTTAATGAAAGTATAGATAAACTCCAAGTGTTAGTGAATCTATTGTTTTGATGCGATACGCATTCTACGAAACCAGTTTCAACGATCCAACCGTCAAACTTGTTTGTATATGCTTCGAGATCGCATATGCCAAAAATCACAAAAACAAACATTCAGATATCAAGTAATGGGACAAACCTTTTCGATGGCTATAAACGAAAAATCCCGATTTAATGGTTATTTTAACTCCGATTTTGATGATTTTTTACAGCTACACTCCTTAACCCTATATGAATACAATGAACTAATTCGATCGTCCATTTAAAACATTTACACAAGTGGATACCACAAAATCTTATGTTATACTTAATGAAAGTATAAATAAACTTCTAGTGTTAGTGAATCTATTGTTTTGATGGGATATGCATTGTACGAAACTAGTTTTAACGATCCAACTGTCAAACTTGTTTTGTATCTGCTTCGAGACGGTATACGCCAAAAATCACAAAAAAACAAACATTCAGAGATTAAGTAATGGGACAAAACTTTTTTACGGTTATAAACGAAAAATCACAATTTAACGGTTATTTTAACTCTAATTTTGATGATTTTTTACAGCTACACTCCTTGACCCTATATGAATACAATGAACTAATTCAATTTTCAATTTAATATATTTACACTTGTGGATACCACAAAATCTTATGTTACACTTAATGAAAGTATAAATAAACTCTAAATGTTAGGGAATCTATGGTTTTGATGGGATACGCATTCTACGAAACTAATTTCAACGATCCAACCGTCAAACATGTTTGTATTTACTTCGAGATTGCATACGCCAAAAATCGCAAAAATCAAACATTCAGAGATTAATTAACGGGACAAACATTTTCGACGGTTATAAATGAAAAATCATGATTTAACGGTAGTTTTAACTCCGATTTTGATGATTTTTTACAGCTACACTCCTTGACCCTATATGAATACAATGAACTAATTCGATCGTCAATTTAAAATATTTACACAAGTGGATACCACAAAATCTTATGTTATACTTAATATTTGTATAAATAAACTCTAAGTGTTAGTGAATCTATCGTTTTGATGGGAAATGCATTGTACGAAACTAGTTTCAATGATCCAATTGTCAAACTTGTTTGTATATGCTTCGAGATCGCATATGCCAAAAATCGAAAAAAACAAACGTTCAGAGATTAAGTACAGGACAAACCTTTTCGACGACTATAAACAAAAAATCACGATTTAACGGTTATTTTAACTCCGATTTTGATGATTTTTTACAGCTACACTCTTTAAACCTATATGAATACAATGAACTAATTCGATCGTCAATTTAAAACATTTACACAAGTGGATACCAGAAAAGAAAAAGAAAATGAAAGAACCCAAAAAAAAAAAAAAAAAAAAAACAACACACTTTGCGCGACGTAGGTGCAATTGCGTCGCGCAAAACATCTTTGCGCGACGTCACCTACGTCGTGCAAAACAGTTTTGCGTGACGCAGCTGTACCTACATCGATCAAGGTTTTTTTTATTTTTTTTTATTTTTTTGCCCTTTTGCCTATGAATACAAAATAAATAAATTAAAATCTACTTAGTAAATATATATACCATTGAACTTGATGGGAAACACATTGTACGGAATTAGTTTCAATGATCTAACCGTCAAACTTGTTTGTATATACTTCGAGATTGCATACGCCAAAAATCGCAAAAAACAAACATTCAGAGATCAAGTAACGAGACAAACATTTTCGACGGTTATAAATGAAAAATCATGATTTAACAATAGTTTTAACTCTGATTTTGATGATTTTTTACAGATACACTCCTTGACCCTATATGAATACAATGAACTAATTCGATCATCAATTTAAAATGTTTACACAAGTGGATACCACAAAATCTTATGTTATACTTAATGTTTGTATAAATAAACTCTAAGTGTTAGTGAATCTATCATTTTGATGGGAAATGCATTGTACGAAACTAGTTTTAACGATCCAACTGTCAAACTTGTTTGTATACGCTTCGAGATCGCATACGCAAAAAATCGAAAAAAAAAACATTCAAAGATTAAGTACGGGACAAACCTTTTCGACGGCTATAAACGAAAAATCATGATTTAATGGTTATTTTAACTCCGATTTTGATGGTTTTTTACAGCTATACTCTTTAAAACATTTACACAAGTGGATACCACAAAAGAAAAAGGCAATGAAAGAACCCAAAAAGAAAAGCTAAAAAAAAAAACTTTGCGTGACGTAGGTGCAACTGCGCTGCGCAAAACATCTTTGCGCGACGTCACCTACGTCACGCAAAACAGCTTTGCATGACGCAGATGTACCTAAGTCGCGCAAGGTTTTTTTTTTTTTTTTTTTTTTTTTGCCCTTTTAATTATGAATACAAAATAAATAAATTAAAATCTACTTAGTAAATATATATACCATTGAATTTGATGGGAAACACATTGTATGAAATTAGTTTCAACGATCCAACCGTCAAACTTGTTTATATATACTTCGAGATCGCATATGCAAAAAATCCAAAAAACAAACATTCAGAGATTAAGTACGGGACAAACCTTTTTGATGGCTATAAATGAAAAATCACGATTTAACAGTTATTTTAACTCTGATTTTGATGATTTTTTACAGCTACACTCCTTGATCCTATATGAATACAATAAACTAATTCGATTGTCAATTTAAAATATTTACACAAGTGGATACCACAAAATCTTATGTTATACTTAATGTTTGTATAAATAAACTCTAAGTGTTAGTGAATCTATCGTTTTGATGGGAAATGCATTGTACGAAACTAGTTTCAACGATCCAACCGTCAAACTTGTTTGTATATGCTTCAAGATCGCATACGCCAACAATTGAAAAAAAAAAAACATTCAGAGATTAAGTACGGGACAAACCTTTTCGACGGCTATAAAGCCAAAAATCGAAAGAAAAAAAAACATTCAGAGATTAAGTATGGGACAAACCTTTTCGACGGCTATAAACGAAAAATCACAATTTAACAGTTATTTTAACTCCGATTTTGATGATTTTTTTACAGCTACACTCTTTAAACCTATATGAATACACTGAACTAATTCGATCGTCAATTTAAAACATTTACACAAGGTGATACCACAAAAGAAAAAGGCAATGAAAGAACCCCAAAAGAAAAGCAAAAAAAAAAAAAACAAACAAACTTTGCGCGAAGTAGGTGCACTTGCGTCACACAAAGTTGGGAAAAAAGCGGTAAAACATCGTAGTTTGGCGCCAAAACTTTGCACGAAGAAGGCCGACGTCGAGCAAAGTGTCATTGCGCAAAGGCCATTTGCGCAACGTTTTGTGTTTGGTGTCGCGCAAACAGACTTTGAGCGACGAAATTTGCTGCGTCGCGCAAGATTCCGTCGCGCAAACATGTTTTTCTACTAGTGTTATCAACCATAATTTTTTTCAAGGAATATTATTCATAATTATATATAGGCATAAGGGTGGAAAAAAATACCGAAAATTTCAAACTGAACCGAAAAAATCCCAAAATCGAACAAAAAAAAATCCCGAACCCATCCCAAAATTTTGGTACGGGAATCGATCTCCCATTTTCATTCGTTCGGTAATCCCGAACCGAACCGAAATAAAAAAAATATTATTTAATTTTAAATATATATTTAGAATTGTAACAGCCGTGGGATTTGGTTGAGATTTAATCTTAACCGTTGAATCCAAATAAAACCCTCACTCAGTCACTCTCTCTCTCTCTTGACCTCACCTCACTGCTCACCTTGCTCTCTCATCCAGTCATCGTCGCTCAACATCGACGCCCCTCTCGATCGCTTCTCCGAAGCCAGAGCCGTCAAGGATGTTCGAGTGTTGGCCCATGAGATCGACGGCCGCCAGGTGAGCTCATTTTTCAATGCCCTCACTGTTTTTTCTCCATTTTTGTCCAAATTGAAAAGAAAAACTGTTTGCTCCCTAAACTCGCCATGGGCCTAGCGGGCATGCCGGGAATTTACTCAAACATGAAATTGGTGGGTGCGGGCGTGCCACTACTAGATGCCGCTAGGAGACGGGTTTTGAATGATTGAGGTTGCGCCTGAGTTTGACTTTAAACCAAGAGATTGTGCCATTGAGTGGGAGTGGCTCAAATCAAGGTTCTTTCTTTGCCTTAAAGATAAGGACTTTACTTATATGGAGAGATGGAACAATGTGTAAATGGCAAGGTTGCTGGGAATGTAAATAACAGAGGAAAGTGAATGACTAATATTGTAGATTGCTTGTAAATTAAATGACTGGAAATGAGTTGTACATAAAAACTACAAAGGAGATCGATACTACTAGTGAGCAGCAGAGCTAATAAACAAGGAAAACAAAGGATGCTTGGCTAAAGCTAAATGTCTACAAGGAAGCTGATGACTTAATTTGAGTAGAGTTTGTTTGTTTGATTGGTTGAGTGTCCATAATCCTTATGCCTCTGCTTCTTTATATAGAGATCTGAGAAAGCCCCTTGCTGAGAACAATGAACTTGCCCGAATGCATTCTATTTGCCAGCTTGCATGTAGAATAATATTTAAAAAGGCTAACTTGCATTTCCACCACATGTTTCTAGCACATGTCTCCACCACTTGCAATAAACTAATAATTAAAAGAAGCAAGCTGGCTTTTTTCACATGTCATCTGCAGGAATGTCTGTGTGTTGCCTTCCAATCCTCTTGAAAGCATGCAATTGTTTTGATTAAACAAAGGCTTGACCCACCTCCACCACCCAAACAAATGGGAAAAGCAATATTATAATGTCAAACCACTCTACTTGCAGCCAAATATCTTTCCAAGTTAGTCTTCATGCAAATATCTTTAATAAAAATCTTCCGGTACTGTTCACTTTAACGAAAAACCACATTTTTACACTAAAAAGTCAATTATGGTACTATTCACTTTACTCTTTATTTTGTCTTTATCGTTAAAACTCAAAGTTTTCAAGCCCTCTTCATTAGTTTTCCTATAAGTGAAATGGTGCACATTTTAGGTGCAAGCAAAAACAATTTGTGATTTTTTCTGGGTTTGATTTGAATTCGCCATTGTAATTTCTATTGGAGAGATTGGGGACAAGTTTTGGGTTGAGGTACTTATATGCAATTTCCTAATTTGTTGATAGGAAGGGCGTCCTAGCTTGACAGGGCAGTTGGAAATGATAAAGGAACGAGCTGGGTCCAATGTTAGGTCTGTAATACACCATAAAGATTGTTTCTTTTTTTATTTATTCATTGTTTATCCGAGTTTCGTGTGGCAATGGTGCCTAAATTTTTATACTTGCAAAATTGAGATAGAAGAGTCTGTTGTTAATGTCACCTTTAATATGATGTTTTTGGGCCATGGCATTTCTCTTGGTTACAGAAACCACACAAATATTGTGATGAGGTAAACTATACACATTTTTCTATGTAGTGGCATTGATGTTTTCATCTTGTTGCAGTTTAGTAAATTTCACTTCACATTAAGTTGTATTCAATGGCAGGATATCGTCAATATATTCACAAGACAATGAACCATCAGTTTTGTTAAATGGACATTTTGACAGTCCACTTGCTTCCCCAGGTTCTGCTGATTGCGATTCATGTGTAGGTGTGTGGAAACAAACTTTCACTTGATTTTAACCATTTCTTGCATGTTCATGTCATTTTCTTTATTTTTCTATTCTTTTGCAGCATCAATGCTGGAAATAGCAATGCTAATGGTGGATTCTGGATGGGTTCCTCCTCGACCTGTTATTTTTCTTTTTAATGGGGCTGAAGAGCTTTTCTTGTTGGTAAGTTATTTCCATAATATTTAGTCTGGAAGTTATTGCATCATTTGCTACCAATTCAAGTTTTATATAGTTTCAAAATTTAATTTTTTTTAGCTTGTTATTGGCATCTGATATGTTTAAGCTCACTCGAAGTGATTTCTTATGTTATTAGGGTTCTCATGGCTTCATGAAGACACATCAATGGCGTGAGACTATTGGGGCTTTTATAAATGTGGAAGCATCAGGGACCGGCGGTCCTGGTAGGTATCATCACTTGTCAATATTACCTTTTTCAAAATGTTTAAGTTGTTTGTTTAACTTGGTAATATGCTACTCCAGAGTGCATCTAGGTGTTTGTAATTGCTTTTCATTTCCCTTGATAATTTGGGAGTAGTTTGTCACCTAGAATACTCAAACCACCTTGCTTGGATGACCGAGTTATAATTTAAGTTGTCTTGAAGAGATAGGAATCCTACCTTGCTCTCTCACCTCACCCCACAAACCTTTACTTTTGGATTAAACTGGTATAGTATTTCAATTTGGGATTTCCGATTTGTCCCAAAATCCCGAAAATATTTCGGGATTCCCGAAAATTTGGTTTGGAATTGGTCTTCAAATTTCCGTCCCAAAAAATTTCGGTTTGGGATTCGAGATAATAGTTTCGGTTCGGTATCCCATACCAAACCAGCCCATAGGCATGTTGATGCCGGTGAAATCAGAGTTTCATTGTTTAGAGTTTTGTTCTACAATGGAGAATGAGAGTGGTTTTGAGAGTTGAAGAAGACAAAGAATCTTATTGGGATATAAACGTTAAAAGTGATTTGGGGTGAATTTAAATTTTTTTTTTTTTAAACCTTAAATTGTCATTCCATAGTCCATAGTAATGTATATAAGTCATTTAATATTAAATTTTAATGTGAGTGTATTCAACATTGTGTGGGGTGCTCATAAAAAAAGCCTTATTTAAATAACCTTTTTTTTCAAATATTTATTTAAATTACTTGGTAATGTCTTATTTTCATCCTTTTCCTTTAAACTCTCACATTATATTCTATCTTTTTTTAATAACATATTATTTCATATTATATATTATATAGTAATTAATTAATTTCAACTAAATCAACCGAGCCCGCTTAGGTGTCTGCCTTGGCGCTAGCCTCGATTCACCGCCCAACTAGCACCTAGTGTCTTTTAGAACTATGGAATATACAAACCGAACGCATTGCAAAATGATACAACTTGAAGAGAAGATAAGCAAGAATATATCACATTTGAAATATTTGAGGCATCTAATTGAGTTCAAAGAAATTGACAAAAACTATGTTCCAAGAAATTAGTGAAATTTTATCGTGACAATTAAATAGGCAAATATATTCTGATTGAATTGAATTGTTGCAAGGATGATATATGAATCGATACTTGCAAAGTAGATGGTTCAAATCGATGTGGAGTGAGTCCTACAACTAATTCTCATTTTTAAAATGAGGATCCCTTCCCTTAAAGTTCCTGAAACATGATGTATGAAGTCTTTAAGGGAAGGGATCTCCATTCTTTTTTAACAAACGATAATATCTACACTAAGGGCGAGAGGGCGGGCATAGTCTCACAATGGGCTAGCAATAATGTGGTTCAAATTCGCTTTTGGCGAGAATCTGATGTTCATTCAAAGCTTGGACAATCTGACCCACTTGAATTTCCAACTTACTTAGTGCTTGGTGTGGTTCTAAATAATGCTACTCGTTGATTGTTGAAATTGCAAATTGTTTTGAGCGAGTAGCTTCAGAGTGTCCTCCAAAGAAATGTCAAAGGAGTCCTACTGTGGTAGAGGTTCAAATGTTTGATTTTGAGCTTCTATGTTGTTCCAAGAGTCATGATAAGGGTTCTTCCAAATAGGGCTATATGTGTTTGACAATGGATGTATTGGCCCTTGGTTAGAGAAACATAAGAGGTGTGCGTGCTCTCGAAAAAATGTAGGAAATTCATCTTTCCTTAAGCAGAATTGAAGATGATGACCAGTCTTGGCACATAATTGACAAACACCAGACATCTTTTTATACCACCTGAAATCAAAACAAAATAAATTGTAAATGAAAAATCTAAACTAAGAAAATAAAAACAGAAAGGGTTTATAAAGCAAGCAATTAGAGGGGGACTGAAATCAGTCCCCGGCAACGGCGCATAACATCATTGGCATAAGTTGCTTTGATTTCGGTGCCACAAGGTGAAGAGCTCATGAGGAGCTGCCACTTTGTGAAGGCCGAAGGAATCCATCTCATGAAAGACAAGGTTGCACAAAGGTACAAGCTGCTCCGTAGATTAGGATCTAGGAATTGAGCTTGTATGGTTACTTTGTAAGAATCTTGTCTCACTAGTGGATTAGACTCAGTGGAGAGTCCCTGGTTTTTTAACCCAGATGTGGGTTTTTCCGGCTAAAAACATCCAGTGCTATTTTTTCGCTTTTCTAGTTTACTTATCTTACCCTTTGCTTGTGATACATGTTCAACATTATTTGCAAAAAGATAAGTCCATACGACTAAGCTTGTCAGAGTTAAAATGTGTAAAACTGGATCTTAGTTAACTTTGAACATTTTAGTAAACTGAGTTTTAATTTGACTATTTCCTCTATGAGTAAACTGAGTTTTACTTGGAACATTTTAGTAAACTGAGTGTTGCTGACTAGTTATACAAGCACGTATATAAATTTTAAATTGCATGTTATTTCACATGGTGCCAATTTTACAATCTCACTAATAAACTTGTCTTAAGATTGTTGGAAAAATTAGGGTCTACTTGTTATATTAAATCACATAGAAAATAAAGAAATAATTCATGCAATTATATATCAAAGTAATGCATGCACATGGAGAAAATTGTAGCAATGGTCCCTCAACTTTAATCCAATTGGAGCAATGGTCCCTTAACTAAAAATCCATGACTATTGGTCCCTTAACTTATCAAAACGTGCAGTTATAGTTGTTTTCATTAACTCTGTCAGAATTCCATCAAAATGAGTTATGTTGGAATGACCATTGCTACAATTGGGCTAAAGTTGAGGGACCATTGCTCTAATTGGGTTAAAGTTGAGGGACCATTTCTCCGGTTATGTTAAAGTTGAGGGACCATAGCTACAATTTTTCGCATTTAGTTTTCCATATTTGCCCCTCGATTTAGTCTCATGCATGTGGCACGTAACTCATTTTGACGGAAGTTCTAACAGAGTTGAAGAAAAAGACCATAGCTACATGTTTTAAGGAGTTAAGGTACCAATGGTTATGAATTTTTAGTTGAGGGACCATTACTCCAATTAGGTTAAAGTTGAGATATCATTGCTACAATTTCCTCCATGCACATGAGTAACTAATGTTAAGGGAACATGACATAATGGATTAGAAAAGCCTGCAAAATACGATCGTGGCAAGTGTTAGATACTTTGTTTTTCAGACAAGTTTACACCCCTTACGGTGCTCATGGTTAATCTGCAATTGTTTCTCAGGATAAAACCACCACGTCTTTGTAATAGTAGCACTCCAAATTACAAAGCTTCAATGAACCACGATTGTGTTGAAAACTCTCTCATATAGACTCAATATAACTCTCTAATGTTTAGTGCACTATATGTATGAATATATGTATGGTGAAAAGTTGTTTAGTGATTATAGGGGTTTCCCTATTTATAGGATTTGAGATACCTCTTTGAAAAGCATGTGACCATTCATGAAGAGTTAAAAGTTGCAATTCTTTATTCATGAAAGGTCAAAAGTTGCAATTCTTCATTTGATTTAAGGGTTTCCCTATTTATAGAATTGGATATGTCGAGAAATTTCTAAACTTTAAGTTTCCTAATCGAGCTAGCAACTCTAACATGATTGGTTCATCCAAAGCGCACCATCGAGGAAAAGGAGCAGCATGACGATTCATCCGACAACACAACCTCCCTGAAGATTCTCCACACTTTTTTTCACGCCGTTCAACGGAGATTCAGACCCTGATCGAATAACTAGCGAAGTATTATGACACTTCACAAGCAGGACAAAGTCTTGATGTGCAAAGTTTTTGTTATGACTTTGCAGAGAGCAACACATGATTGGTTCCACACTCTGGACCACGAGCTATTGGACATTTTCTAGGAACTTGCTTTTGTTTTCACGAATGAGTATTCGTCCTACTGAGTTGTCAAAAATTGTCAGATCACATTTTCAGCGTACATTTAGTGTTTCGAGACTAAAAAGGCTAAGATTTTCAGGTGCAATGAAACAGTCGCATGGACAGCTTTCAAGAGAGGACTGCCAGTAGGTTATCACTCTGCAGAGACATTACCACAACCCCAAAGCAAACCTTAGCTAAGCATTTTGACTTAGCAAAGGGTTATGCGATTTGGGACGATAAGAAGCGAGCAAGAAAGGCACCCAATTCAATCACGAAGTAGAAACCATCCAAGAAAGAAGCCGACTACAAAAGCTCCATCAAGGTAGAGGGCGGAAGGAAGCGAAAGTGACGTTCCACATTATACGATAGTTCTTCCAAGAGGACCTATTCAATGTCCTTATCCACCAAATCTACAACGCATTCAAGGAAGCACTGCATACGAGGAGCAAAAATGATTATATGAAGTATTGTGTCTTTCACAAGGCTAACGACCACCTGACAAACAAATGTACAGACTGGAAGAACCATCTCCAAAAGTTAGTTAAGTAGCACAGATGTACAGAGTTTCTCACAGACAAGGCGAAGTAGCAAACCAAGGATGCAGATGCATCAGGCGCCGTGGCACAAAAAGTCATCCGGATTAATTTGATCATCGTTGAATTGGAGCACCTTGCTTATATTACCAAGGAGAAAAGGAGAAAGATCCACCAAGCTACGATGATGTCTAGGTGTAGGCTAGTGATCCGGAAGACAACCAACTCAATAGATTTTCCAAGAAGATCTCGTCGGAGCCGACCAACCTCACAACGATGCATTCATCATTAGTATCTAGATTGCTTATGCGAAAGTAGATCGCACAAATGCAGATAAAGGAAAGGCTGCCAAATTCTTTCAACTCTTCATCGTCAAGAAACTTGGCATGAAAAAGATTATCACTACGAAGTCTAGTTTGCTATCTCGTTGTAATGGTGCCATCTCTACCACCGTTGATACCATTGAGCTCGACGTCTACACACCTCTTATCTTCAGTTATCAGAAGTTTGCAATCATCGATGAACCATCGCTCTATAATAACATGTTGAGCATGCCATAGATGTACAAGATCACCACCCAGACTTTAAGAAAATGTCAGAAGATTTGATTTCCCATCCTCAGCGGCGGAGTAGGTGAGATCCGAACTGTCAAGCCATGACCAAGAAGTGCGTAGTCCAATGACTCGAGGAGACAAAAGAGCAGGAGTTCACCCAATCAACATAAACAGAGGACAACAGGAAAACTCCAGACAACTCTAACCATGATCAAGCAAGCGAACTCCTACCAGACTCCACGGCAGAGGAATAAGGATAAAAGCCAGAAGAGTATGCCATACATGTCATACTTGATCCAGGTCGTCTCAAAAGGAAGGCGAGGATAGGCAGGCTCAGTACATGGAAGAATAACGAACTCACGGCGTTTCTTTAGAAAAACAAAGACGTGTTCGCATGGTTCCCTTTAAACATCTGCTGCAAGCTGCACGTAGATCCAAACTTCAAGCCCGTGGCTCGAATGTGGAACATGAAGTTGTATTTCACTAATAGTACATTCAGAGTCTCCTCAGACAGATTGCTTGGCTACTTAGTCACCCAAAGAGGATAGAAGCTCATCTGAAGTAAATGAAAGCCATCCACAAGCAGCAGCCCTAAATCGTTTTCTATCCAAGTCTACTGAGAAGATTCATAGCCTTACTAGTAGAGCGGTCTTCCTAAATCGCTTTCTATCTGGGTCTACCGATCGCTGCAGACCATTTTCAGGGCTCTCAAGAAGGGATGAACTGGAATGGGATGAGAAATGCGAACGGGCATTCTAAGACTTGAAAAAGTAATTGTCGCAACCTCCCTCATTTCTAAGCCGCATACAAACAAATATCTTTATCTATTATTAGCTATTTCAGATTCAGCAGTCAGCTCTACTGTAACGCCCCAGAAAAATTTCTGGTTTTGGGGTGCTATCAATCTTTGTAGGTCAATGACTTAATGTATTTGCGCGCAATGCCAATTAGGAAAGCCCATTGAAACTACCCAGTAGGACCACATTGACGAATTTACTACATAATACAGTCTAGTAGTATTACACTTCATTTGTAAATGAGAGGTTTTAGGTTAGCCCAATCTCTTACCCTTTAATGTAAACAATATCACTTGTTAAAAAAATGGTAAAAGAAAATATTACCAACGTAAAATAGCAAAAGCATGAAGAAAAAGAAGGAAACAAGCAATAAAGTCAAATGATTTGCCGCATATTACATAGAAAGCATACAAATCCCACATATTACATAGATTAATACACGTTCCATGCACTTCACACTCAAGAGTTGAACAAAGAGGAGTGCTGAAGAGAACACAGAGTGTGAAAGTCAATACCCATTGTGAACAATTACAATAATTCTACAGTGCTGCCATGTTATTTAAACACACATAAAACATAAAATAGAAGTAAATTACGAAAGAAAAAAAAAATAAACACGACCACGTTGAATACTTTGCACAAGCACTTATTGATGAAGAAGTTGAATATCAGAGTATGCAACGAATAAGACTACAAAATAAGAATATTATTAAACAAAATGAGAATGCCGAAACGGCTACAAAATCCCAAGAGGTTACATCGTGACTAACATATTCACGACCGAATAACAAGTAAGCTATTTATAATAAACTAATCCTAACCCTAATGCTAACGGGCTAAGTCCAAGAAACCAAAGATTAAAGTAAACCTAAATACTAATAGTTTCCAACACCCCCCGTCAAACTCATGACGGTATACAACATGGGTTTGCAAACAAGCAAATGCGGTCTGGCTCCGTTAGGCGGACTGGCAGGCATGCAAACTTGACTTGACTTAACTTGACTGACGAAATTGACTTGACTTGACTGGCAACTTGACTCACTGTTCTAAAAATCCCCGCCTAGCACCGCCTAGGCCTAGGCGCTAGGCGGCTGGCCACCGCCCCGATTAATGCTAAGGCCGCCTACCTGCTGAGGCACTGCCTAGACCGCCTAGGCACCCGCCTAGACCCGCCTAAACACTCGCCTAGGTCGCAACTCACTTACACTACTACAAAATGGCCTTATAGTGTCAGTAGATGGTGTCGGTTTAATATAATATAGTGACGGACTAGACAGTTGAGACACTTATTGAACATGACGTCGGATTTACTGTCACTTATAAGCGTCATAAACATTTAATGTCGCTTTTAAACCGATGTAAACATTTAGCGTCGCTTTAAAACCGACATACATTTTAATAATTTTTAAATACTAGTGTCGCTTTAAGTAAAACAGTGTCACTTTAAATATAACAGTGTCGCTTTTAAGCGAAATAAAATATGAGTGTCACTTATAACCGACACTAAATTATTTTTTAAAATATTTTGAAACCCAATGTCGCTTTAAATTAGTTTTTTTTTAATATTTTGAAACCCAGTGTCGGTTTTAAGCGACAGATTGATTACTCTCCCCCGTGTTTTCTTCTTCCTTTCTTGCGTTTTTCTTATTCGTTCTTCCAATTGAAAAACCCATCCCCGTGTGTTCTCTCTTGCATCTTTCTTATTTGTTCTTCCAACTTCATTTATTCCTTCTTCAGAGCAGTAAGTTTTTCTTGCTTGTAATATTTTTATTTTCTTCTCTAATGTTTAATTTTTATTTTCTCCTCTTATGTTTAATTTATATTTACAATTTATTTTTTGTAGAGAAATTATTTGAGCTAGTTGAGTACATAAAGAATTGATCGACGATTGAATTCTTCCATAATTCAGGTTCTTATCACTAAATTCTTTAGTTTTTAAATTGTATGATACACAAGTTTATTTATTTAAAAATTCTAATTTAAGTACTTACATAAATTGCTACTATTTTTGTTAAATTAATAAATATTTAGTCTAATTAATTAATTTTGCCACTTGAATTGTAGTGAGAAAATTTAAATGAATAATATTTATAAGCATTTATGTTAAATTAACAATATTAAATATAACATGAACTTGTAATATTTAGTAATATAAGAATATATTATGTTAAATTAATTTGTTTTGCACTCTAATTGTTATTTTAATTTGTTTTTGTTGTTATTTTGATAACTTTTGGTTGTCATTTACTAGAATAGATTAGATGAGCATAATTTTGATAACTTTTTGTTGTTATTTTAATTTTTTTTTTTTACTATAATAGGTGTTGAAAATTAAAACATTGCAATCGTGGTAGAGTTCGAGGGTTGAAAGATAGAAATTGAAAATTCTAATAGTTATGCCTACATGATAGGGATTGAAAGATTGTAGGCATCTTAGTGTCAACGTAATATTTTGCCCTCGTAAAGTGGTAAAACATGGACAAGAGTTGGTTGATGATACCCCGAAATGGAGACTTTTTTTAGGTTGCTTGAAGAGGCGGATCAAGATTTGTAGCCAGGTTGTAAGGAGTTTAAGAAATTGGAAGCAGTTGTAAGACTATATCAGATCAAGTGTTTAGCGGGAATGCCAGACGAGATCTTCACCACTTTACTGGAGTTAATTAAAAGAATGTTGCTTGAAGGGGATTGTTTGCCCGAATCCTGTTGTGAAGCCTTTCTCAAAAGTTTAAACCTTGCCAGTGGAACTCAAAGCTTGCATGTTATTCCTTTTACAAAATCCTCAATTTTCATCGATCTTCATGACATAAGATGTTGTGGTATCCACTTCTGTAAATATTTTAAATTGACGATCAAATTAGTTCATTGTATTCCTATAGGATCAAGGAGTGTAGCTGTAAAAAATCATCAAAATCGGAGTTAAAATAACCGTTAAATCATGATTTTTCGTTTATAACCGTCAAAAAGTTTTGTCTCCTTACTAGATCTCTGAATGTTTGTTTTTTTGCAAATTTTGGCGTACGCAATCTCGAAGCATATATAAACAAGTTTGACGGTTGGATCGTTGAAATTAGTTTCGTCGAATGCGTATCTCATCAAAATGATAGATTCACTAACACTTAGAGTTTATTTATATTTTCATTAAGTATAACATAAGAATTTGTGGTATCCACTAGGGTAAATATTTTAAATTTAAGATCGAGCTCATTCATTGTATTCATATAGGGTCAAGGAGTGTAGCTGTAAAAAATCATCACAATCAGAGTTAAAATCACCGTTAAATCATGATTTTTCGTTTATAACCATTGAAAAGTTTTGTCCCGTTACTTGATCTCTGAATGTTTGTTTTTTGGCGATTTTTGGCGTATGCAATCTCGAAGCATATATAAACAATTTTGATGGTTAGATCGTTGAAATTAGTTTCGTAGAATGCGTATCTCATCAAAACGATAGATTCATTAATACTTAAGAGTTTATTTATACTTTCATTAAGAATGACATAAGATTTGTGTGGTATCCACTAATGTAAATATTTTAAATTGAAGATCGAATTCATTCATTGTATTCATATAGGGTCAAGGAGTGTAGCTGTAAAAAATCATCAACATCTGAGTTAAAATAACCGTTAAATCGTGATTTTTTGTTTGTAACCGTCAAAAAGTTTTGTCCTGTTACTTGATCTCTGAATGTTTGTTTTTTTTTATTTTTGGCGTATGCGATCTCAAAGCATATATAACAAGTTTAACGGTTGGATCAATGAAATTAGTTTCGTAGAATGCGTATCCCATCAAAATGACAGATTCACTAACTCTTAGAGTTTATTTATACTTTCATTAAGTATAACATAAGAATTTGTGGTATCCACTAGTGTAAATATTTTAAATTGAAGATCGAGCTTATTCATTGTATTCATATAGGATCAAGGAGTGTAGCTGTAAAAAATCATCAAAATCAAACTTAAAATCACCGTTAAATCATGATTTTTCGTTTATAATCGTTGAAAAGTTTTGTCCCGTTACTTGATCTCTGAATGTTTGTTTTTTGCGATTTTTGGCGTATGCAATCTCGAAGCATATATAAACAATTTTGATGGTTGGATCGTTGAAATTAGTTTCGTAGAATGCGTATTCCATCAAAGCGATAGATTCATTAACACTTAAGAGTTTATTTATACTAACACTTAAGAGTTTATTTATACTTTCATTAAGAATAACATAAGATTTGTGTGGTATCCACTAATGTAAATATTTTAAATTGAAGATCGAATTCATTCATTGTATTCATATAGGATCAAGGAGTGTAGCTATAAAAAATCATCAAAATCAGAGTTAAAATAACCGTTAAATCGTGATTTTTCGTTTTTTAACCGTCGAAAAGTTGTCTCATTAATTGATCTCTGAATGTTTGTTTTTTGCGATTTTTTGCTGATGTGATCTCGAAGCATATACAAATAAGTTTGACGGTTGGATCGTTGAAATTAGTTTCGTATAATTCGTATCCCATCAAGTTCAATGGTGTGTGTATATATATATTTATTAAGTAGATTTAAATTTATTTATTTTGTATGTATAACACTTAAGAAATTGAATGGTATGTATATTTAAGCTGATCCAATGGTCACCAATTTTTAAAATTTAATTTAATATATATATATATATATATATATATATATATATAGTTATTATAGTTTTTAGGGGTATAAAATTGTTACATTAATATATATATATATATATATATAATTATTATAGTATTTTTTAGGGTTATAAAATTATAAAATTAATATATATAAAATTATAGTATTTGAGATATTAGGCAGGAAATTTCCCGCTTGTTTGCATGAGGAAATGGATGGAGAGACTTAGTGTCGGTTTTAACCGACGCTAGTGTCATTAAAGCGACACTATGTGAATTTCAAAAAGTGTGTCAGAAGTTGGCGTCGGTTTAAACCGACGTTAGTTTCATTAAAGCGACGCGAGTTTCATTAAAGCAACGCTATGTGAATTTCAAAAAGTGTGTCAGAAGTTTGCGTCGGTTTTAACCGACACAAACTAAGTACCCATATTTAAACCCCTCTCTTTCCCATTTCAACCGTGCTTTCATTTCTCCCCCAATTTCAGACTTTCTTCTTCTCCTTCCCCATTTCATATGTGCGTCCCCTTCTTCCTCCTTTTCAGTTTTTCCTCAACTCCTTCCCCATTTTCTTTGGATCACCAGTTTGAAGATCAACATTCTGAGGAACTCCAATTCGAGGAGGAAGAGCTTGAAGGTGGTTCATTTTTAAATTATTATGATTATTAATTTTAGTTTCTATTTTGTATTCTAACTAGTTTTATGCTTAACTTGAAAATTTATTTTCGTTTCTTGGTTTTTAATTGTTTTTTTTCCTGTATTTATGCATGTTGGATCTGAAGAGTAAGGACACTGGAAATCGCAGATCCATAATTTTTGAAAGGTATAAAACCTGAGTTTAATCTATAGAGATTAGAGCCCTAATGTTGAAGTGGTAAAATATTGGAGCACTGATCTGATGGCAAGCATGGCAGCATGGAGTTGCTAGTATTATATATGGCAATATGGAGCTACAAAATCTGTGGTATTCAACAAAGGCAAGCACAGGAAAGCATCATGGCAGCTGCTAGTATTATATGCAAGCATGGAGCTCTAATTAGTATTATATGTAATTGTTAGTTTTTTTATCTTCATCTTGTAACCGGTTCTCTAATGGCTCCTATATGTGTTATTTGTACTTCCTTATTTATATGAAATAGAATCATTTAACAAGAAATTCTACACCCAAAAGACCCCAGTTGAATTCTTGAATAAATTGAATCTGTGAAGTTTGCATCTCATTTACCATCTGTGTAGGAATGCATGATAATTATTTTATTTATCGAGATGTTGGGTAATGTCGGTTAGGACCGACAATAGATTGAGTATTTTATTTGTTAGCTGCTAGTTGACGTCGGTTATGATCGCCATCATGTCAAAACATCACGTCGCTTTAAACCGATGTAAGACTGGATATTTTATAATTTAATTGCTAATTTGCGTCGCTTTAAATCGACGTTAGTGTCAGTGTCAGTGTCGCTTTAAATCGACGTTAGTATCAGTGTCGCTTTAAACCGACGCTGCGTAGTGGCGGATTAAGCATACAAACCGACATTGAAGCCCTTTCACGATGCTAGCATTAATGTCGCTATTCCAATCCGACATTGCATTGTTTTATGTCAAATTTTTGCTAAATTTCCGACAGAAATTGGGTTTCTTGTCGGTTTTTGCTTCGCCAGTGATAGGGTATATTGTAGTAGTGTTAGACAAAAAATAGATAACTTTTATTTTACATTTTGTTTTTTTTCCAATAAATTGTAAGAAACTTGTTGCATACTTAAATGAACACATATTATATCCTTGTTTCACATGTTTTCATTATGTTCCAATACTTCATAATATATATGCATTCTATTTTGTAATTTATGATGAAATTATATATATTTCAAGTATAAGCAGACACTTATTTACACGAAATATGATTGATTTACTTAAATCCGCCTAGTCCGCCTAGGCCCCGCCTAGCCGCCTAGCCGCTAGGCCCCAGCCCGCCTCCCGACTAGCGCCTATTGATTTTTAGAACCTTGACTTGACTTGACTGGCGAATTGGACTTGACTAGATTGGCAAACTGATTCTTGTTGGCAAGCTGATTCTAGCTGGCAAACTGATTCTGATTCAGACTCGCTAGTGTTAAGAGTATAGAAAGAAAGCATACGAGTGCTCCTCGTCACTAAACAGACGAGATTTCCATAACCCAATTATAACAACAACAAAACTACCATCACTCGAGTAGTCACAATTCCAAGCACTTGAGTGACGGTCATAAAACAATTCCAAACATGCCAACAACTCGTGTGGACATAAAACAAACTTAACCATTTTTTCTCTTTGCTGGTGTGGGCCTAAAGCAACAACAAACAACCAAATATTTTTTTCTTCCCTTTTTTATTCTTCACTTCCTTTGCTTCTATTTTTCTTTCTTTCTTTGTTTTTTTTTTTATTCCCTTTTTCTTACTTCTCTTTCCGGAGGTCTGGTCTTCTTCATACCTGCAAACAAGCACAACAGACGGCGAGATGGTGCAGAAGATCGGTGAGGCGGAGAGAGTACAGTGGGCAGCGGCTCGATCATGGTTTGGTGCGGCGGTGGGAAACTGCAAGGGATTTCTGGGTTTCCAGAAACAACCTTCAACGATGATGGTGTGACTTGTGGTTCCAATGCAGATTCAACATAGCAGACTAGCGGCGAGACACCAGTTTTTCCTTTAACGACTTTTTTTTCAAACTACCCACGAATGAACAGTCTAAACCCTAATCAAGATAGAATCCCAAAACGAAACCTAAAATAGACAGACAACAATTGATATCAAATAAGAGCAGATTAAATCGCGAAGGATTGTACCTGCTCTGATACCAAGTTGAATATCAGAGTATGCAACGAATAAGATTACAAAATAAAAATATTATTAAACAAACTAAGAATGTCGAAACGGTTACATAATCTCAAGAGGCTACATCATGACTAATATATTCACAACCGAATAACAAGCACGCTATTTATAATAAACTAACCATAACCCTAATGCTAACGGGCTAAGCCTAAGAAACCAAACATTAAAGTAAACCTAAATACAAATAGTTTCCAACAGAAGCACCATGGCCTTAGGTTGGAAGCTTGTTGAGCCAATTTAGGTTGATATCTTCTTTGATCACCTTTATGTGTACGTTTGTGAGAAATGGCAAGAAGGGTTCCCATAAAGTTTTTGTCTCGTCATCGCATATCACTTCTTTCAACTGCTCAAGATCCATAACAGAAGCAGGCAACTCTTTCAGTCTTGAACACTGGCTCACGTTGATCTTTTCCATGCTGCACATTGCACCAATGTCCTCTGGCAACTCCTTTACGCTAAAGCAATCGGATATGTCGAGAAATTTCAAAACTTCAAGGTTCGTAATCGAGCCTGGCAACTCTAACAACTCTGCACATGACCTAAGCCTCAACACTTCAAGATTGACTAGCTTTCCGATGTCTGCGGGCAAGGCAGATAGCTTATGACAGTTGGTGATGCTAAGCTTCTTAAGGTGAACAAGGTCACAAAGGTTGTCAGGAAGTTGCACCAGATCATGGCAATAATCTATGTTCAATTCCACTAGATTTGGCAGTGCATCTAAAATTTGGCCGAAACCTTTGCCGATTTCACACATGAAAAAAGATATCTTTTGCAAGCTTTTCAACTGTTTAAGGACCTTGCTTATGGGAGGAATTGAAATATGTTCTAATCTAATTCTCTTAAGATTTGATAGCGAACCAAGTAGTTCAAAATTATCTAGTTCAGCAGGTAACAAACCGTCATTTTTTAGTATTAGAACCTTTAGTTTATCCATTTTCTCCACAAACTCAGGTAAGGCATAGTTCTTTGTTTGAAAATTCAGAACTAGAACCTCTGCTTCGGGTACTTGCATGTTTGGCCATTTTGCTGAGAAGGCTCCATCTGTAAACAATAAGCTTTAAGATGTTAGCGTGGGTTGAAATTAAATGTGTGGAAGTCCGATTGAAGTGTGAGTATGAATGAGCATGTGTGTGTGCGCGCGCGCGCGCACAAGCGTGTCCCGAGCGCACATGTGTAAATATTTACTAAAGAGAGATTGATGGAACCTGTTGAGATAGATAATAGTCGAGCCTTGATCTCTTGATACTTTTGTTCTCTCAACCACTTAGGAAGTTTGTCCCCACATATGTTTATAAATAGTCGTTCCCTATGTTCTATTGGGTCTTGACTCGCCTGATGGATCGCCAACTCTCTAAGCAGATCGTGCTGGGTGACGAAGTGTTCAGTGTAATAGCCATCCGCCTCCCTCTCATGCCTGGATGATCAATATTAATTTCTTTACTCTTTTGTTCAGCATACATATTGAAATAGAAAATTATGAGCAGCCTGCATACCTTGTGACAACAAGATTAGCTAAACTTCGGGCGGTGAGCTCGTGAAGGTTGGCAATGGTCAGAATTTCTTCATCAAGACCATATAACTCTGCCCACATATCAATGAGGGCGGCAACAGCAATTCTTTGGTCCTCCGGAAAAGAACCTAGATCGAGGAAACATTCCTTGATGATAGCTTTTTCTTTATCCAAGGCATCTAAACTGCTTTGGAGGCAAGCAAGCAATTCCTTGTCAGAATCAAGAATAGATGAACCTTTGCACCATTCCACTACTCTTTTGTGCCAGATTTCTATAGGCTGGCCGCGAAGTGATCTCCCGACCAATGCAATGGCAAGTGGGCATCCCTTACAGCGCTTGATAATCTGCAATTTAATTATCCAAAATGAATTCAATTACTATTATTTGATTATATTGTTGAAAATCATCTAAATGGTTTCATAAAGAAGATAAAATTGTAAATTGTCTACTCTTTCATTCTTCTTTCTTCTTTCTTCACAGTTCATTAACGTGTGTGGATGCTCAGATGTTATTTCTTTACTCTCTTCCGAGGCATTAATAAGCATACATATATATATATATATATATATATATATATATGTATATATGTATGTATGTATGTATGTATATGTGTATGTATGTATATGTATGTGTATATGTATATGTATGTGTATGTGTATAAGTATATGTATATGTATATGTATATGTATATGTATATGTATATGTATGTATGTGCATAGCGGACTAAGAAATCACCTTTCTCGAAAGATCTTCGTAAGTATAAGAGCTCTTATCCTCCAAGGATGCCGAGTAGTGAAAAAGGATCATTGCATCTCCATCACTCAATGATGCCAAACGATAAGGAGAACCGAATCTTGGAAATGCAAATCTAGATGTGACCAAAATCTTGTAATTTGAAAACTTGAATTGATCAAACTTCTCAAGAAGGGACTCTGATCCCGACCAAACATCATCCAGGACAAACAACAGAGCATTTTGTCTTGATTCCTTCATAAATTGTTGCAAGCAGTTAGCTGCCTTGACTTCGTTTTGGAAAGCAGGCAGCTCGGACCCCTTCTGTTGATATAGTTCATGTACAATAAGGTCCAAGTTGGGCTTCTTCGAGACATTGACAAAGAAGATGTTGTTCTTGAATGTATCTATCGAAACAGAATGTAAGAAAGGTGTTACTAAAAGGTTTACTAGATATGTCTGCAATTCACAGATAAAGAAAGTAATCAAGCAGGGAGCTCATTGCAAAATTTGTTAACTCTAAGAGGAAGGAATCAACTTATCACCAGGAAGTAAAACTTTCACCAAAAAAAAAAAGTTGAAATCATAGATAGCATACCTTTGACTTCTTGATCCTGACAAAACTTTTTAGCCAAGGTGGTTTTCCCACACCCTCCAGCAGCAGTCAGCACAAGCATAGACACCTTTTCATCCTTGAGGAGCTTCATCTTCAACTCCTTCAACGGCACATCCAACCCGACTGTAACCGATGGCGCTTCAGGCACCCTAGGCGAACTTGTAACTATTTCAGGCTGATTAGTTTTCATCTTCAAACTCTCTTCTACTCGAGAGAGCACCTTCTCGATAATCCTCAAAGAAACCAACGTCTCCCTCGCATCCCTCATACCGTGCAGTTTAAGCACATCAAACACTCTTCGAAGAGATTTGTCCAGTTGACGAAGCTTTTTGGCGTATTTGTATTTTCTCCACAGGGCAACTTTGCTGCACTTCTGAAGACGAATTTTGCTGCACTTGTGAACAAGATTTGCCCCCTCCTCCATCTGTAGGGAAAAATTTTGCAGTCCCTCTTTGGGGTTAGACATTTCGATGTCTATGATGAGTGGTTGTAGAGAGTCTAGTGTGGATTTGATGTCTCGGAGGCGGTGTTGGAACATTTTATTCTCCTGCTGCGCTGATTTTACAGCATCAAACAGCATTTGAAATGGCGTTCTGAGAGCACCTATTGCGACTGAAGCTAGAGACATACTTAGCAAAACAAGGAGACTCAGAACTCAGCTCAATTAGGTAATCTCTTCGTGGCTGAAAGAAACAAGAACAGAAAGTACGGAGAGAGAGTAAGAGAATCTAAGTTTGCTCAGAAACTGAGAATGTTATGTAAGCTGTTGTTGGTTCCAGCTGTCTGTTGGTCGGTTTCAGCACACATAAATATAGACACAACTTAACGAACAGATGCTAGCAAGTTCTCCCAAGACGCTAGGAAAGACATTTGCAGAAGGCGAGAACAGACGCCGAATTTTCCAGCACATGACTTGGAATTGCACGGCTTTTAAAAAATGGTGTGCTGTCCAATAAGTAGTTTAAAATAAAACAGTAAAAGTAAGCGTTCCGTAAATTCTTATATAAAATGACAGTGACTATTAAATGATTAAAAAAATTACCAATGTTTGAATAAAAAATTAACTTACTTTTATTTTATTTTATAATCTTATCTTCTCCATTTTTATTAATAGAAAAATTCTAATAATTTTACCTTGTATCTTTCGGTTTCGCAGAAAACCCCTTTTCCGCCGCCGCGGCGACCTCCCAGCCCACGGCACAATCCTAACCACCCAATCTCTCTCTGTCATCCCGTTTCCCCATAGCCATTCCCATATATTTCAATTTCTCATGGGATCTACGGCTCCAAATTATCGCTAGCTAGGAGCTCCAATGTCCGATCTCCATAACCCAGACGGATCAGACCACAACGACGCCAGTTGAAGTCCGAAACTCAATGGATTCGTCGCATGCAGTCTCGCTCACCTTCCCTCTCCCACATAAAGCTCAAATTTCATTTTCCTTGTTGTTTCTTTCTATAAACCATCAATCTCTCTCTATGTTCCCATGTGAGCACTGTAAGATCAAGATTTAAAGAAAACTCAGCAGAAAACGAGCAGAGCATACTCTAATTCATTCAAGGAATTATGGCTTATTGTTGATTTCTCCAGGTAATTGAAGGTCGCCAACCTTCGATTTTAAGGACGAAAAGGAGAGAGGAGAAGGGAGGATACTGGCTGTAATAATTATAACCCCATAGCTAGGGTATTAATTGTCATTATCCAAATTTCATTAAACTCTACGGTTCACGCCTTTTTTATTGGGTAGAAACTGGAAATTTATTACCAGGGCAAAAGACTAGCTAGATGGCGGACAAGGCAAGCCGTTCTTGTCAATAATTTTGAGAAGCATCTCCTACCCTGCTTCTGCTTTTTTTCTTGGGATAATACTAGCGAAACTAAGTTTGGATACATAATTTTAGAAATTAAAGGATATAGAAGTTGATTATTGATTCCTATTGGTGAGACATCTTTTTTTATATTTAAAATATTTTCTTTTTAACAAACGATAGTATCTACATTAAGAGGAGGAGGTGGGCATAGCTTTCAAATGGACTAGCAATAATGTGGTAAAAATTTCTCTATGGCAAGAATCAAACCTAAGATTATTAAAAGTGAAAAGAAATACCATTATCTTCTCCATAGCCATTCCCATATATTTCAAATAGGAGTGGAAATTTTTACCATAATACCGTACCTACCGTCCTACCATACCGTACCATACCAAATTTTTATCAAAAATTTGTACCAATTGGTAATGGTACGGTATTTGTACCGTACCATACTATTTCGGTACGGTACTGGTATTCAAAACCAGTACCGATGGTATACCGTACCTACTGATAATTTATTAATATTATATTCTGTATTTATAGTATATATATATATATATATATAATTATGTATTATGTAATTTTTATTAATATTTTTATATTCTAGTCTGAAGATTTTAGTTTCAAAGTATTTCTGATTCATAATGTTCTAAGTGTACATGACAGTATATGTAGACAAGAAAAGAGAATGGTTACAAGCAACCATCTTTACATAAAACCCTAGAGACCGGGTAAACCTGGGACACACACTTTTCCTTAATTTAAGGTGATTTACATCAAACCCAAGACTAAGAAGTAATCAGCAAGTTAAGTGCCTTGAATCAAGGAGGAGAGAAAGTTGGAAACAACTGGCGGTTAACAGATTGCGTAGAGCCTTGTGATACAAGTTGACATACGAGTTGACTTGCTTGAGCCATTTAGCACATAAACTTTAGGTCGACTGAATACTATTCCAAACAACTTTAGGTCGACTGAATACTATTGCTTGAGCCATTTAGCACAAAAACTTTAGGTCAACTGAATACTATTCCAACATAGTCATTAGTATATTGTGAAAACTTCTATGGCTTGTAACTTATATTGTGGAAACTTATATTGTGGCTTGTAACTTCTTGAATTAGGTTAGAAAAATATTAGATTTTGGGCAAACTAAGTAGCCTAAAACAAAGTGGTAATTATCATTGGCATACCATACCAACCAAACTATTTGGTATACCGAAAGTTTGGTACGGTAACGGTAATAGATTTTGTTGTACCAAATATTTGGTATGGTAATCGGTACAGAGGTTTTGGTATGGTAATCGTACCAAAACCACCCCTACTTTCAAATGGGCTAGCAATAATGTGGTAAAAATTTCTCTATGGAGAGAATCAAACCTAAAATTATTAAAAGTGAAAAGAAATACCATTAGACTGTAGTACTAAGTGATTGGTGAGGCATCATTTACCTTTTTTCTTGATTTCTGCTGTGAGTAACCGGTGATTTTGATAAAAAAAAAGGCTTACCAAAACATCTAATTAGTTGTATTTTAAATAATTTCAACAACCCCACCACTAAAATGGTACTCAATTAGAGCATCTCTAATAAAAGATGCAAAATGTCCACAAAAGAACAATTTCTATATTTTTTTTGTCGGAAGCTCTCTAATGATGTAATACGTAAATAGAAATGTATCTTTACATATTTAGGAGGTGGAATATGCTGATCAGAGAGAGGCCAAAACTAATAAAATTTTGAATTTACATTCTTTTCGTTGAAGTAGAACTCATATTTACACTTTTCGGAGATACTCTTATTAAAAATGTACTACAAAAAAAAAACATTATACATGAACCACTCAGGACTTACAAAATTCCTACTAAAATTATTACAAATGAATTAGCAAGACGTCGATATACAATTATTTTTGCTTTATGTTTTGTTAGTAAAACTCGAAAGCATGGCTCTTAGGGTCTGTTTGGGAGTGAGGTGATTAAAAAAAAAGCTGGGATGAAAAAAAGCTGGTAAGGGTTTTGGTGTTTGGTAAACTTTGAAAAATAGTTTTATTTCAAAGTTGGGGGTGAAAAGAAGCCCAAAACCTGAAGGTGACTTGAAGCTGCAAATAGCAGCTTCCAAAAATAGCTTATTTTAGAAAACATGGGTGAACAGTGGTGCGTTTAATGAATTTTTCAATAACCCAAAATTGCCCTCCTTTCCCTCTCGCCTTCAGCTCTCGCATACCCGAACCTCAGACCACTCTCTCGTTCTCTCGTTCTCCAAGTTCCCTTGGTAAGCTTCTCTTGTAAACATTTGTTATTTATTTGTTTGGATTTTTCAATTTGGGGATGGGTGTCGGGAAAAACAATTGGGGATGGAGGGGTGGGAAGAGCAAATGGATAAGGGTATGGGTGTCTGGAAAAACAATTGGGGACGGAGGGTGGGGAAACAATTAATTGGGGAAGGTGATATGGTTGGTGGAAAAAATTAATTGGGAAAAAATTAGGGTTTGTGGAGGAAACAAGAAAAACTGAGAGAGAAGTTTGATTACTTCTCTATTCATTTTTTTAAAAGGTCTGCTTCTGATTTGGGTTTAGGTAAGGGATAATTTCTTATAAAGCTTTGCTCTGCTTCTGATTTGGCTTCATGTTTTCAGCCCACGGAGTTTTTAATCCCTGCGCTCCTCTCTTTTCCCTCTGAAAATCGCGGTTTCATTTCAATCATCTTCACCCAAACGTTTATTGCCCCTCACTGCAACTCCTTTGAGATCTCTCTCTCTGAGCGGTTCGTCTCCAATCCAACCAATCATGCGCGCTCTCACTCCCTCGACCTGTGAGATTTCTCTCTCGTTTTCTCCATCGCTTTACGCTGATTTTTTTAGTTGATTCTCTGTAATTCGTTTGTTAATTGTCGAATTGGCTGCTGATTATATTTTTTTTCGTGTTTGTTTACTAAGAAACTGATGAAATTAGGATGGAAATTGGAAAGTCATTTATTTGGTCAAAATAGTTGAAAATTCACATTTACTTTTGTATATTTGGGTCGTTTGGTGAATTGGGTTGTGTTTGTTTTGCTGTTTTGGGTCTTGATATGTTGGCAGAATTGGAAAATTATATGTTTGTATTGACATTGAATTTGCATGTTGCTACTTCAATTGACTGGTTTGATTAATTCCCCGCTGATACTTTTGTTGTTGTTGTTGTATTGCCTCACTTGCTATACTTCCTTTGTTTTTTACATGTTGCATACTTCAATTGACTGGTTTTAATCAAAACTATGTTGCCTATTCCTCGGTTTGAATTGATTGAATGGCGACTGACTGAAAAATTTGGACTGCATTGTACACATTGTTTCAGGTATTTTTAGCAAATTCAGGATATTTTTTTTGGGATTCTAGAAGTTCAGTTGAATGCTGATATCAAAATTATATCCCCTGTGGTGCCTCTCTCTATTTGAGTTTGAGTTAGGGATGGTGGACAATGAGCAATCCCGAGATTTATCGCAATGCAATTCATCATTTCCACAGACCACCTATAATACTGGCTCACGTTATCCTTCTTTTTTCTTTGCCATTAGTAAGATTATTGTTTCTTACCAAGATCTGAGTTTGTCATTCACATGAGATGCTTCATTCAAGAAAATTGGAATTTCCCAAATCTTCATTAGTCGTTGTTTCCTTTGCATAACTTTAATAAATGGGGATTTGATTTTCTTGGATGTCTACTTTTGAGCTGAAATTTTCCATGTATGCAGCATTACTAGACCAAAAACAGCACCATGTCATGGAGAAATTAGGGCTGTTTCCTTTTTTAGGATTTAAGAATTGCTAATTTATTTTAGTATGCTATCTTTTGACGTTGGTATTTTTTAGCTGTTATAACCTTATGTTTCTTCATTCTTATTTTGTGGTCATGGAAACCTACTTTCCATGTTGAGACTTGAGATATTAATGCGTCTTTAATTGCTTAGTTTCTTGCCTATCCTTGTGAATTTGCATTTGGTTTTGATACCTTACAGAAGCATAAATAGGCTTTTTGGTAACTAGGAAAAGTTATCAGTAATGGTCGGTGAAATCCTGAAACTGGGTCATTTTATGAGATGTCTAAAGTATTTCTTCATTAGTATTGACGTAGGTTAGTTTGAAGGATACAGTAATGCTATTTTGTTGGTTATTGTTAAAATTGGTACTTTTTTCTGGGACTGCAAAATTTGTACTGAAATTTTGGTTATTTCTTGGTTATATTACAATATCATTTGTTCTTGTTTTAATATATATATATATATATATATGTATGTATATATTTTGGTTATTTCTTGGTTATATTACAATATCATTTGTTCTTGTTTTAATATATATATATATATATATATATATATATATATATATATATATATATATATATGTATACATGACCCTTACCAAGAGGGATCCCCATTTTTCTAAAAAAATGGGGACACCCTTTTGACCGTTTGATTGACTTTAATGAAATTGTGTGGTTGAGATTAAAACACAGGCCACACAATCTCAGCCACACAATTTCATTAAAGTCAGATCCAACGGTCAAGAGGGTGTCCCCATTTTTTTAGAAAAATGGGGATCCCTCTTGTGAAAGGTTTCCTATATGTGTGTGTGTGTGTGTGTGTGTGTGTGTGTGTACAAATCAGTAGTTGGTATCAATGGCAAAGAAGGGGGCATCTTCGTCAAATCATGTAGCTACATGGAATGCCCACAATATATCTATATTTTGTGATGTTTGCATCAAGGAGGTTGAGGCCGGACATCGTCCGGGCACTCACTTTGACAAAGATGGATATGCAAAAGATGAAGGCTGATAAGAAAGGGAAAAAAATTGGAGGTGCTGCAAAACTTAGTGGTCAAATTGACCGTCTTGTTGAAGCTTATGAAACTAGGAGTTCTGCAAACTCATTGATGAGGTCGCTGCATATAGGTAGTAATATTCCGGAAGTGTTAGCGGTTGTTGCACAATTGCCTGGTTGTGAGCCACCTAGCGAGTTATGGTTGTGAAGAGAGCGATAATAGTGATGATGATGATGATAAATATCAAAATTATCAAGTTGAAGGATTACATGAGATAGAGGCATTAAGAAATAGATTAGCAACAAGTTTGATGAATGCATCTAATTAGACTCAAGTACATTAACAATATTGTACTAATGAATCCTAGCTATTCAGTCTAAAATATTTCAATAGTTTGTCATACTAATTAATATTTAAGATAAAGTTTATAAATATTTTTATTCTAAAAATAAAGTATATTTAGTAATTCACTTTTATTTGTTAAGAAAATTAAATTAATAGCACATCTAGTATTATACCATTTTTGATCATTTCACACAGTCACAGCTGTTTTACATAAAAGTTTACCAAACACTATCATACTATTTTTTTTTCCAAAAGCACTTTTACAAAAAAGTTTACCAAACACTCTGCTGCTTTATTTCACAGCCACTTATTCTCACAGCAGCTTTTTTTCAAAACACAGCAATACCAAACCAGTCCTTAAAATACTAATATATAAGAAACTACTACTAGCGGCTTTTTCCTTTCCCTTACCAAAATTTTCAATCTCCAAAATTATAGCTTACAGGCCCTTGCTCCAGCTTGTGGCCCCTGGCAGCCCCTCGCCCTTCTAGTCTTACTATTTTTCTCTTCTCATGGTTTGTCATAGATTTATTTTCATTTTAGTTTTTCCGTCAATAAGAGGCTTCTTGGTGTGGATATCATGAGTCTCTGCTGGTGAGTATTTTAGTGTTTTATTGGTGTGTTATTGGCTCCTCTATGGTCTACTTTGTTGTTCTTGGTAGCTTCGGTGATAGTGTTGATAACAAAATCCATATGGGCAGACACTAGTTGTTTCGTTACCAGTTCTTCTTCGAGTCGGCACTGCTTATTGTCGAATAGCGTCTTCATGTTCATTATATTGCAATTTTTTTGCATATTATTCGCGAAGTGTTTGACAATTTCACCATGCATAAAGTTTCTTTAGCTTTGGAGCTCCATCTCAGTCTTGATCAAGAGTTTGAGTTTGGATTACTTCAAGATTTGGATGCGTTTCTTTGCTTATTATCATGTCTATTTCACTCTCAGATCCACCAATGTTGTGGCAACTAGTTTAGCCAAGTTAGCATTTAGAAAATTTAAGGATTGTTTTCTAATCATTTCATTTTCAATTTTTGTTTGCACTTATTATGAGGCTAATTGAAAACTGAAAGCTACGAGGCCGATTGATTAACTGAAAGTTATGAGGCCGACTGATTACCATTCATCTTCAATTTTTAACTTTTTTTTTTTTGTCGAATTTAAAAACAATTACCAAACATATTTAAATCTTTTTCTGACTTTTAGCTTTTAAATTAAACTAAAATCCAGAATAGAAAAACTACAATAATTATCAAACATATTTTAATATTTCATGTCCATGTTTGTTGGAGTTACCGTGTCCTTTGGTAGAACTTTTGGCTCAACGCGCGCGGCGGGGTCAAGAAAAGGGTATTCAATGGAAAAGTTGTCCTGACAACGACGACCAAGACAACAACAACCACAAAAATAATATTCACAACGAAAGCGTGTTGACGGTCCTGTAGTGGGTGACCTCAACAAACCTTTAACCTGTTCTCTTTTGATGATTCCATTCCCAACTTCGAAGAAATTGTAAAAGAAAACCAAGCGTGTTTACTCATCCGGAATGATGGTAGAAGGAAGGGAATTGAATTCTTCCACGGATGATTCCGGCATTTACCAAATTTTGGGAATGCAAAATATTAGTGGGCTCCACCCAAAATCAAGAATCAAAATCCTGATATTTCTGGAATTGAATTCCCAACTTGGATGAGGTATTTGAATTCCGGATGAAAGCCAACATCCGGAATCAGAATTTTCGACCCAAACTAACCTTATGTGGAAGAATTCTTCATTCACTGACTAGAAGAACCTCATGGATGCCCAATGCTACTGTCAGTTTCATCAAGGCAAGTGCAGAAGTTTCCTCGAGTTGTTTTCGTTTCAATGTTTGTGTACTGCACCTACACTGCTGGTGTGAAAATCGCTCGGTGTTCTGCTGGGAATTTTGTAGTGAAAAGGATAAGGGAGATTCCAATTTTGTAACCAGTTAAACTTATAATTTGTCAACGGTGGCCAAGGAAATCTTCGTAAACATTTCAGATTCAACCCCTTCCATCTGCCTTCCGTGATTCAACCACCCAAAGCGCACCTATCCCCACCCCTGAACCAACACATACCACCGCAGCACCTCCCAGACTGCCAAAGGGCCAATACCCATCACCAACCCACCCCAAAAATTTTACCCAACAGACCCAGATCCAAACCCAAATGGAGGGAGAGAGAGGGGGAGATAGAGATGCAGATGGAGGTTGACGCGTCGGGAGCAACAAGAGTTGGTGTTTGGGGATGATCGGAGAAACAAATTGAGGAGGATGCAGAGGGAGAGTTTAGAGGGTTCTGGTGGAATCGTGGAGGTTCCAGAAATTTCTGTTGAGTTTTAACTCTTTAAAACACATATACTAGTGTGAAATCGTATAAAAATATTAAAATTTGTCTATTATAAATTAAGAATATTTTAGTAATCAACCTAGTTTTCATTCCGATTAAAGTGAATTAGTAAACAACTTACATAGACTCAACATCATTTCTACTTCGATTCCAAACAGTTGTAGTAAACAACTTCAACATGAATCTGATTCTGATTCCACCTCATTTCAATTCTTCCTCAATTCAATTCCTCTCAATTTGATTACGGATTAGTAAACGCGCCCCAAATGTTGAACTACCATGCAACGACCTTTAAGGTTCTTACTGTTGAATATTTTAATAATATATTAATATGTTCATGTGGAAGAAGTTGGGTATTTGCCCAACAGTTGCTCTTCATTAGATTAAAGGAAAAGTCATCCGTTCGTGTGGAAGAAGCTGGGTATTTGCCCAACAGTTGCTCTTCATCAAATTAAAACAATGTGACTTTTCCAACTTTGCTAAAAGACATGATCCATGTCTGACTAGTGCATAGTTTACTAATAGACAAAACCTTTGGTAATTGATGCTTTACATCAGACATGCGTATTGGGCATATTGCTGTAATATTAATTTAGTTGTATCCCATGGCCAGAAGGCATACCCAAAACCAAAGGATGTATCCCATGCCGAGAAGGCATATCCAAAACCAAAGGATATGTCTAACCGGTGCAATCTCCCCTATATATTGGTAAATTGGTAGAAGAGAAATTCATTGAAAAATTTGTCGTCTACATAATTTCCTTGCTCTCTCTTCTCTCCATCACATTCATACAATTTCTTTCTAGTTATTTCTAAGGAATACAATTCAGTTTTACTAATCGAATATTTCATATTTTGTTGTATTCTGAAAGTGATTTGCCAAGAACCCTTTAGCAAACTCATTCGAGTGGGGGCAAATAACACTTTAAGAAAACGATTCAAGTCGTACCTCAAAGTCATCATTCAATTTATTCTCTATATTTCTACATTTACTCTAACACTTACCTATTTCAATAATTTCAATTAATTATTCAACGCGGTGTTTTGATTTTTGAAAGGAATTAAATATTTATTCTAGCCAATATAATTACGCCGGTATATTTTTTATTTTATTGTGAGTTGATGTATTTTATTATTAGATCTTCTTCAACTCTTGCGTTAAAATAAAAAAAAAATATTTAATTCAAAAAATTTAGGTTTTAACTCAAAAATAGTATTAGAAGATGCAAAAATATTATACTTTTGTACGTAAAAAATATTATTTTTCAAAATAAAAATTTGTGTGCGTATGCTACGAAAACACTAGGAAATTGTATTCTTGAGCTTCATCATTTTCAATAAACTACAGATAGGTCTTGTTTACGTGTATCAAAATTTCATTGAAGAATTCATCTCCTTGAGCGTGCATCACAAGTTATGAAAAATGATAGAATTGAGAATTTCTTGTGAGGAGACCATAGTACAATTCCCTTATGTTTTCGTAGAAGATACACAAAAATTTCATTGTTGGTTAATAAACTTTTTATGTCTTGTATAATTTTCTTTCCTAAAAAAATATAATTTTTCTTTATGAGTTTTAAATTTAAATTGAACTTGTTCATTCAATCAAATATATAGTTTCTATAAGAATTTGTATTAGCACTAAAAGAAAGCCACTTTGTCCTCCTTTTGAGTTGCGTTGTCTATTTTGTCAATGACAACTTCAAGGAAAATAAATTTAAAGTTGATCAAGTAAGGTAACTACAAAAACTGTCATTTTTTCTAATAGTATTGTACGAGACTAATCAAACTGTATTTGTTGGAATATCTAGTTTGAGACCGATTCATCGCAATAGTCAATAACAATCAATTCCTCTAGATTTGGCAATGCATAAAGATTATATATGAACAGTTCAGGAAACTTGATGGGCATACGTGAGTATAGATACTAGAAAAACTTACCTACGACACGATTAACACCTAATCTCGTGACATGAAAGTTCTTATCCTACAGAAACTCTTCAACCTTTTCTTTTGGTTCCTTTTTCTTTTAAAAATTATTTTGGGAGAGCATGAATCAGACTCTGGTGTTGGATTCACATACAGAATTTCAGACCAAAAAGTCAAGAAACTTTGTATATGGATTTATTGTGAGACTATGTTACAGAAAAGTTTAAAAACTCCCATTAAAAACACAAACCACATTTTTCCTCTGAAAAAAAAACAACTTAAAAAATTAAACTTATTGATTAGTTATTAAATTTCCCTTAAACTCACAAGTTTGGAAAATTTCCAACAACAACAAACATACTGATTAAGAAACAAAAGGAATTTTTTATAAAGGAAATGGGAAATAGCCTAAACTAGGAAAATGAAACAAAAGTCATAGAGGTTGAAGCGCAACGTTCACTCAGGAAACACAGGTATCAGAACTGAGTCTTGTGGAGCCAATTTAAGTTGATATTTTTTTTTTTTTTGCCACAATTATCCTTACGTTGTTGAGAAACGAGAAAGATTTCCCCAACCACATTTACCATCTGCTCAAGATCCATGACTGATGGAGGCAGCTCTTGCAACCTTGAGCATTGTCTCTCATCTTGATCTTTTTTATTTTATTTTTAACAAACGATAGTATCTACATTATGGGAATGAGAGATTGAGCTAAACTTTACAATGGACTTGTTATAGTAATGTGGTTTAATTTCGCATTTGGCGAAAATCGAACCTAAGACCTCTTACTTACAATTGAAGATGAATACCACTAGAGTGTAGTACTAAGTGGCTAATTGTTGATTTTTTTTAACTACTCATTTCTGTTTTTTGTTAAATAAATAATATATTAAAAGGGCAAAAGCCCAAAGAGAACAACAACAGAAAGTTGGGCAAAGAAGAAAATTCAAGGCACCAACAAACAAAAGGGAAAGCCAAAAAACCAAAGCCTAATCCACGCAGGGAAAGGCAACAAACAACTTAGAGACTAAGGAGCAACAACATTCCAGTTATGGAAGACCTCTATGTTAATGGTGGAAGGCTTAACTTTCAAAGTACACAATTGACATCGAATCATATTGGTGATCAACTGAAGAACTATAGCAGGAGGTTTCCTGCAGTTGTTGAAGATGCGGTTATTCCACTCATACCATATGCAGTAAATAGTGACTACCAGCGAAAGTTTTCTAACCACCATGGGAAGGGATTTCCCCTGCCATTGGGCCGTTACACACGCCACAAAAGAAGGCTATGGAAGATAGAGCCAGGGAACCCCACACCCCATCAACACATGCCGCCAAAGACCTTCACTATAAGGGCACTCAAAGAAAAGGTGAGAGTGAGATTCCAACTCAGAGTCACACAACACACAATTAAGATTGGCATGAGGAGCATATTGACCAATGCGATCTAGTGTAGTAAGCTTATTCTTTATGGCTAACCATAACACAAAACCTGCACGTGGAATAGACACATTGTGCCACACCAGGTGGTTCCAAAAAATGTTAGGTGCTACAGGACGGATGTAATTCCACATAGAAGACGAAGAGAAAATACCGTCTTTGCTAGGAGCCCAAAAGCAAGAATCCAATTTCTGAGAAGAGGGCATAACGTTGTAGGAATCTAATTGAAAGTTAAAAAAAGTTTGGGTGGTAGTAAATGACCAACACCACTCAGAGGCCCTAATCACAGAAGATAGCTTAGAATTTATACAAAAACCAGAGACCAACACTACCTCGCAGCCCCAAACGTCTAAGAGATGACCATGAGGGTGCCAGTTATCATACAACATAAAAGTAGATGACCCATCTCCCACTGAAACATGAATAAGAGGCTTAATAAGATCCCGAAGCTTTAAAAGTTTCCTCCAATTCCATGAGCAAATAGACGGCACTTTTAGGCTCCAAAAATACTTATCTTGAAGGAAATATGCTTTGACCCATTTAGACCACACATTACCACCTCCATGACTAAACAAAAGCCAAATATGGCGAGCCATAAGAGCTAAATTCCAAGAGTAACCCTTAATCCCCAATCCTTCTTCATCTTTAGGGCAACAAACCTCCATCCAAGACACTTTAGCAAAATAATTCCCCGATACCTTGCCGGACCAAAGAAATCAACGAAAAAACTGCTCAATGTCTTTCGTAATCTTTTTGGGCAAGAAAATATGAGAAGCCCAATAAACCTGGAGGCCACCTAAGATTGAAATTACCAATTGTAAATGACCAGCAAAAGACAATGATTTATGCTCCCAGCTATGAATACAATTATCAACTTTCTCAAGTAAAGGCACACAATCAGCATAGATCAACTTAGAACTGATCAAAGGCACCCCAAGATACTTAAAAGGAAGACACCTTTCTTGAAACCCAAAACAGCTCACAATTCTAGTCATGTCTCTAGATTTCACTCCAGCAAGAAAAATATTACCCTTAGAAGCATTTGGAGTTAAACCAAAGAGGTGAGAAAAGTAATCCAAATCCTCTTTTAAAACCTTTGCAGAGAATAAGTCTCCATGGAAAAAAACAAGCAAATCATCAGCAAAAGCCATATGAGTAAATCTAATCTTATCACATCTCCAATGGAACCGAAAGTGAGGGGAAACAGCCACTTTAGCATGCATAATTAAGGAAAAGACCTCCATGGCAATAACAAAAAAGTAAGGGGACAGAGGATCCCCTTGTCTAAGACCACGCTTCCCAGGAAAAAAACCAACCAGCTCGCCATTAACCGCCACGGAGAAATAAGCGCTAGAGATACAACATTGGATCCATTGAACAAACCTTGGATGAAAGTTAAAAGCCAACAAAACACCAAGCAAAAACTTCCAATCCAAAGTATCATAGGCTTTGCGAATATCCACCTTGATCGCACACCTAGGAATTCCATTATTCAGATGGTAACCACGAAAAAGCTCTTGGACAAGAAAAATATTATCTCCGATAGAACGACCTCCCATAAAGGTAGATTGCGTATCACTAATGATGGTAAGCAGAACACCTTTGATTCTATTAGCCATAATCTTAGAGATGATTTTATAAAGGGTGTTGCAACAAGAAATAGGCCGAAAATCCCTCATGGAAGATAGGGGTTAGGGATTTTAGGCACAAGGGTAATTATAGTGGTGTTAAGCTCTCGAAGTAACTGGTTGGAGTTGAAGAATTCCTGGACTGCAAGAATAATTTGAAAGAAAAGGGCATTAAAGCCATCTGGGCCTAGGGCTTTATTAGGCTTCAAACTAAAACAAACCTTACGAATTTCTTCACCAGAAACCTTTCTTACCATAGCAGCAGCCATATCAGAAGAAATGAGACTTATGACAAGGTTAGAAGCAGCAAGGTTGACTTCAGAGGTCGGAATAGCAAAGTCACTGCCCATAAGACTTTGAAAAAACCCTACAGCTTCATCGTTGATCTCCCTTTCAACAGTGGTAATAGACCCATCTATTTTAGAAATAGAGGTAATACGGTTTCGGTTAGCCCGCTTCTTAACAAAATTGTAGAAAAAAACAGTGTTCCTATCGCCGTTAGCCATCCATTGGACACGAGACTTATGCTTAACAAAGCTCTCCTCCCTAGCGCCAATGCCTTGGGGCAGCATCTTAATGCTAAAGCAAAAATCTATCTCTTTCTAACAAATATGATTATTCTGGCATTTTTTAATTTTATTGTGAGTGAATTTATGGGCATGAATAAATATTAGGTGCTACTTTTTTGATTTATTTATTTTTAGTTTCGTAAATATGCACAAAACTTATAATAGAAGATGAAAAGGTATTATAATTATATATGTTGATGCACAAAATCAGTGAGACTTTGGAACAACGTAAAGTGTCATGTTTGTGACCTTCGCTCGGTTGCTCTGGTCACCTGGTGTGGATAATATGTAACTAGATAGAGATAGGGAAGCAAACACAAGATGTACATGATTCACCCTAAGTCTGGCTACGTCCATATAGTAGAGGAGTTCTCATTAATAGTGAAGGGTTTACACATATACATAAGTTTAAGCATAATTATCATCAGTGGGTTCTAATGACTATTTTAAGTACAATAATGACATTAGAGATTAATTGTAGGAGAATAACCTCCTTTTATAGTTGAGGAGAGTCTTTAGCTTTTGTCCTCGGTCGGTGTGGGACTCTATGAGCTTTATTCTGACATTGACATGTGTCGTGTTGTGATTGGCCTCCTGGTTGGAGGGAAACTCTTGTGCTTTGGCATGGGTGCCTCAGCATGGACCCCTTAGTGGGTCCTCGAAGGTATGACGTTGACCGGTGCTTAGTAGTTTCGAGATTGGTCAAGGATGGTACAAATAGTGCTCCCCTAAGTTCCCGAGTGAGGAAAGCTTATTTGTTGGGGACTTGACAAATCCAAGTCACTGAGTAATCACAAAACTTCTGAGTACCGAGGTGTAGTAGCATATAGTGGGAGTCCCCCAAGTCTCCAGGCGAGGAGAATTGCCGAATGAGGTGTCTTGCTAGTAGCCAAGTTGTCAAAATAACAAAGCTTCATCCTTTTCTTTTCTAAGTGGCAGCCCAAAACTCCTTTCTCATATGTTTTTATTTTATTTTTATGAAGGTTGTTAGGCCCAAAGAAAATGAGGCCCATACCCACTTTCCTTGTTGGCAGCCTTTCTCTCTTTTTTATTAGTTGTTTTTTTTTTGGTGTGTGTGTAGGTTTATTGTAGATTTTTGGTTCTAGGTTTTTTGTTTGGGCACATAGCTTGAATAGTATAAGTTATTTCTAGGACACCATAAATTTATTTTGCTTCACACTATCTTGATCAAGAGTGTGTGAAGCTTTCTACATGTTGTAGTGTTGAAGCCTTTTTGGTTAAAGCTTTGTTGGTGAAGCTTTTAAGTTGAAGCTTTGTAGGTGAAGCTTTTATGTCGAGGCTTTGTAGGTGAATCTTTTAGGTTGAAGCTTTGTAGGTGAAGCTTTTTAGTTGAATCTTTGTAGATGAAGCTTTTAGGTTGAAGTTTTTTAGGTGAAGCTTTTAGGTTGAAGCTTTGTAGGTGTATGTTCAAGTTTTGTAGGTGAAGCTTTTAGGTTGAAGCTTTGTAGGTAAAGCTTGTATGTTGAAGCTTGTAGGTGAAGCCTGTATGTTGAAACTTTGTAGGTGAAGCTTTTAGGTTGAAGGTTTGTAGGTGAAGCTTTTTGGTTGAAGGTTTGTAGGTGAAAGTCTTTTGGTTGAAGCTTTGTAGGTGAAGCTTTTAGGTTGAAGCTTTATAGGTGAAGCTTTTTGGTTAGACACATAGCTTGAATAGTTGAAGCTAATCGTTGGGCACCATAAATTGATTTTGCTTCACTATCTTCATCAAGAGTGTGTGAAGTTTTTTACATTTGTAGTTGCCTCCTATGTGTTGAAGCTTTGTTGGCCTTCTCCACATGTCATAATTAATAATTGATTAATTAATTAATAATTAACAATTAATAAAATAATTAATAATTAACAATTAATTAAATAATTATTAATTATAAAAAATAATTATTAATTAATTAATTTCGATTTTCTTTTTGTGTTGACAAATTTTTTTTTTTTTTTTTTTGAACTAGGGACAAGAAAATGTTGGAGATACACAACATATATAGATTTTGCTTCCACACTCTTGAGTAAGAGTGTGCGAGGCAAGCCACATATTGTAGTAGTTGAAGGTTCGGAGGAACCATATAAATTGATTTTGCTTCGTACAGTCTTGATCAAGAGTGTGTGAAGCTTTTTACGAGTTGTAACGTTTGCAGTGTTACAGAGGGGAAATGTCTGGAGCATATGCAAGAGGGTTGAAGAGCTTGATCTTTGTATACCATGCACTAAAACCTTTGTTGGCTTGTAATAAGACTTTGTTGGTAACTATAACCCTTGTTGGTCATAAGTGCTCCCCCAGTCGAGTTGAGTTAAGCTTGCTTATCCCTCTTTTGAGCTGTAAGGCTTGAGGGTTTTTTATTATTTGTGAATGCTAAGAGTTCACATGTACAAGTTGTACCATTTCTCACCTAGTTGGTGGGAAGAATGGTGAGTTGCTTGGGCAAAAATGTTTATTAATAGTACTAGTTGTACTCTTCATCACCTGGTTGGTGATACGAAGGTAAATTCCTTCGTCACCTAGTTGATGATAAGAGTGGCAAGTTGCTGAATGATATTAGAGTACAGGTTGTACCTTTCAGCACCTGGTTGGTGATACAAATGTAAGTTCCTTCATCACCTGGTTGGTGAGAATAAAGGCAAGGTGCCGAGGCATATTGTAGCAAGTGCCGAATGACAAAAGGTATGTTAACACCCTTTCAAAGCTCAATTGGCTTATGTATGAATGTGTCGAAATGTATGATGTTTATGTTGATTGACATTTGTGATGCTTATGAATGTTTTGCTATGCATGAAGGAATCCATGCTTTCGATATGTGAACCATGTTGGTTGTAACACTTAGTTTCACTTACTTTGTGTCAAAGTAAGCATGTTGAAGCTCTGAGTTAAAGTATAGAGGTAGTTCAGCGTAGACCAAGTGTTCCAGTGCTAGGAATGTAAAAAAAATTAGACGAAGTTGTCTGAATTCCCTATTCATTAAATATTTGCTGAATGGCTTGTGTTACAAAAGATCTCAAACAGTTAAGGGTTAAAACATTTGTAATGTGTATACCTTCTTATAATAGCATTTCCTTCAACACATATTCCCTCCACTTTGAAAGAGTGAGGCTTGACCTCATGGTCATAATAGTTGAAGGTACGTTCACCCCTGGTTGTCTTGATACGAACCTTTATCCCTCTTGTTGTAATGAGTTTGCTGAGAGTAAAAATCATTCCTCTTACCAAGAAACGAATACGTTTGGTGACTTAGCAAGTAGCTAAATGAGGCAGGAGATGATGCAATGGGTGTTTGAATGGCCAAAACCTCCTCACTTGGTAGAACTTGACTTTCAGTCCCCACTTGTTGGTAGAGGTTAACCATATGAGGGTTGCCTTGGTATGTCTTTGCCTCGGCAAAGGCATGACTGTAAGCTTGCATCATTACCTTAGAGTAAGTCTTCTAAGTAAGCATTCACGCATGCCTACCGTGAAGGCCCTAAGTGCTGTTTTATCATCTACCTCAGCGCAATGAGAGTACTCGTGGCTAAAGCGACCGACATATTCACTCAATGACTCGTCCAATTTCTGACGAATGGTGTATAACTCATTAGCAGAGTGTAAGCGATCAGCTTGAAAGATGTGTTGAGTCACGAAGAATCTTCTTAGCTCAGCGAAGGAATTCACAGTATTAGGTTGAAGACGACAATATCAACTAAGAGCTCAACCAGAAAGAGTTGAGGGGAATATGAGACATCGTTCCTCATCATTGTGTCTTCGGTATACCATGGTAGATTCGAAGACGTGGTTATGCTCAATTGGATCCTCCCTCCCAGTACATGATTGTAAGCCAAGTTTCTGTTTACTTTTTCCTTGTAGAGGGGTGCAAAGGATCCACCTCATTAGATGGCCTGGCCATGGCTGATTCCAGTCAGGTATTTTGGCATGACGCTCGGCCTTCAACCTATTCACTTATTCGATGAACTACAAGATAAAAAGGTCATGAGTGGAGTCAGACACCATTAGAACTTTTCTTCATAAGTCTCCCTCATTCTTTGGAAGTATAGAAGTTTGGTTAAAGGAATGTGGCATTTTCCAGGATTTACCGTACTCGTTTTCGGGATGTGTTCGTTGGAAGTCCCTTAAGTCTCCTACACCTTCTTATACCTCCAAGGCTTGTCGTTCCTTTCCTGGATTGAGGGTTGGCCTACGTTGTGGTAGGGGACTAAGCCCTTTGATGACTTTTAGGTCTTTAATCCTTGAGCTTATATGGATGAGGTTTTCTCGACGATGCATCCAAAAGTCTCGACAGTCACGATAAACAGCCTTCGATCATTTCACTCCTTCTGCAAGGAGATACCTCCCTTCACTTCTCCTACTTTGGGTCGAAGCAGCTGGGTTGAGAGAAGTCTCGCGTTGACCAACATATTGATGGGTAGTTCGCTGCTCATTAGGAACATCCATGTTGAAGACCAGTGACCATTTCATGTTTGGGGGAGGGGGGGCACCCAGGTAATGGTTAACATCCACATGGGCGATGGGCTCGTAAGATTGAGTATGCCTACCCTCGTGGAGCATCTTGAAGAGTTTCTCATACTGTTCTTGGAGGATCTCATTCTTCATTGATATCTTGTTATTCTAAGCCTCAAGCTCTTCGACCTTAGCCTGAAGAGCAAACTTCTTTCTTTCTTTCCTTCACTGTCTCACACTAGGCACAAGGGAGGTGTCGTTCTGCGTGTTGTAGCTTCCTTCGTTTCCTATGTTATAGAGGGATGCTTGATTAAAAGAGAGTATGAACGATGTAAACCAGCTTAACAAAGCTAGAGAGTAGGAATAAGTGTCGTTCTGCGTGTTGTAGCTTCCTTTGCTTCCCATGTTAGAGAGGGATGCCTGATCAAAAGAGAATGTATGAATGATGGAAACCAGATTGACAAAGCCGGAGAGAGTAGGAATAAGTGTCGTTCCTACAGATAGCGCCAAATGTTGATGCACAAAATCAGTGAGACTTTGGAACAATGTAAAGTGTCAAGTTTGTGACTTTTGCTCGGTTGCTCTGGTGACCTGGTGTGGATAATATGTAAATAGATAGAGATAGGGAAGCAAACACAAGATGTATGTGGTTCACCCTAAGTCTGGCTACGTCTACGGAGTAGAGGATATCTCATTAATAGTGAAGGGCTTATACAAATACATAAGTTTAAGCATAATTATCATTAGTGGGTTCGAATGACTAGCTTTATTCTGACGTTGACATGTGTGGTGCTGTAATTGGCCTTCTGGTTCGAGGGAAACTCTTGTGCTTCGGCATGGGTGCCTCAGCATGAACCCCTCAGTGGGTCTTTGAAGGTATGACGTTGACTGGTACTCGGTAATTTTGGGATTGGTCAAGTATTGTACAAACAATATACATACAAATAAACTTATTCATCAACATGAAAGTTTTTGTGCATATGCTATGAAAATATAAGAAATTGTATTCTGACCTGCTCACACAAGCTTCGTCATTTTAAAACTTAAGTTTCATTTTCAATTTTATTTTTCGTATTGAAAAAGTAATAACAATCAGAGGTGTTAAGCTTTTTATCATCCTGGCGTCAAGCTATTTTTCCGCAAGACCTTCGCTACAGTATCGTCACTGGATGGGTTACTTCAATGTCGTGGCACCTATTGACACTACTCACGTGAGGGGTTATTTCTTGGTTTTGTCGAGTCATTAATAACTTGATTAGTTTTAGATAATAGTAAATAGAAACAACGCTAGTAAGGAGCCCTATTAAAACCAAGAAATATAGGCCTCCCTGCCATCCCCACCAGAATAAATGAAATTTTCCAAAAAACTCGCTAGTGGATGAAGACCTCATAAGGATAAGAGACATAGGCTAAAGAGAGGGCCAAAAAAGGATCCATTGTGTATAATCTTGCATAATCTCAAATGTTTCAATTCCAGTACGTAGACCAAATGTCACAATGCAAGCAAAAGTTCCTAAATTTATGAAGATATAGGACAACATATAAGTTATCATGCTTGCATATCCACCATTTGAGTCTCTAACAATTATTCCAATAATTACATATCCAATTTGACCTATGGACGAATACGCAAGCATACATTTCATGCTTGTTTGAGTAACAACAATAAGATTCCCCAATATCATGCTAAGGATAGCTACGATTTTCAGAAGAATATGTCATTCTTTTGATGAGAAATAAAAAGGAATATAAAAAATTCGAGTGGCTGAAGCTGAAGCAGCTACTTTCGATGGATTTCATTTATGTATATCAAAAGTTCATTGAAGAATTCAACTATTTAGCGTGTATCACAAGTTCACAAAAATTGACTAAGCTAATAATTTCATGTGGGAGACTTTGGTATAATCTCATCATGCTTTCATGGAATATGCACAATAGTTTCAGTGTTGATTAATAAATTTTGTATGTTTTGTAAGTATAAATTTATTTCCTCAAAAAAGTATAATTTTATTTCCTAAAAAAAGTATAATTTTTTATGAGTTGTAAATTTAATTGTTCATTGACTTTATTTTTCATGCAATCAAATATATAGTTTCTGAAGGGAAAAAAAATTGTTACTAGCAATAAAAGAAAGTCACTTTACCCTCATTTTGACCTTTCTTTTTATTTCATTAGAGAGTAGTGTAAAATGATTTTTTTTTTTTGTTTCAGTTTAAATTTTGTTGGGAGTGAATTCATAGGCATAGTGTAAGTTAGAGATTTCATTGTGAAAGATGCTACTACATGGTTTCCTTTTGGTATACTAGAAGATGTGAAAACATGCTTATATACATATAAAAAATTTAACAACATTAAAAGAAATTGTGCACATGCGATGAAAAACACTAGGAAATTATATGCTTCTCTTCTCACATGAGGTGTCATGTCAATGCACTTATAAATTGATCTCATTTATGTGTATCATACGTCTTTTGATAAATTAATCCCGTTTGCATAAATTATAGGTTAACGAAAAATGATAGAACCGGAAATTTCTTGAGAGGAGACCATAGTTTAATTTTATTATATTTTCATATAGTATGCACGCACAAATTGGGTGTCAGGAGAAATTATATTTGTTATAGCTAATATAATTACGCCTATATTTACCATGCAATGTTTTTTTTTTTTATTTTGAGTGAATTCATAGGCTTAATGCAAGTTTATCTATTTATTTATTTTTGAGAAGATAGAGCTTAGATGCTGATTTTTTTTATTTAGTTTCGGTTTTGTAGAATATCCACAAAACTTGTACTAGAAGATGAGAAAATTATACTTATATACAAAAAAAAAAAAAAATTAAAAAAAAACCTTAGAATACCTCATAATTTGACACTGAAAAATCTCTCGTAGGGGGTCTTTAATCTAAATCCTAAACCCTTTCGATCATTAGTCCGTCTGCCAGTTTTGATCCCAAGACTTAGCGGATTTGAACCTCGCTAAAATACAGATAGTTTGTCCAAAGGAATCCTGGTCTTGCTGCATGTGGAGGAGTTTTCAGGAATTGTCATAGTCAGTTTCTTGGTGGTTTTTGCCAACGGATTGGTCATCGCAACTCCTTTTTGCAAAATTATCAGCAATTATTATTGGTGTTGAGTTTTCATATTAGCTGGGTTGGCATTGCCTTTGGTTGGAAAGTGACTCTGCTATTGTTATTTCTAATCTCCAATCGACCGATTTTATCCTCCTTGGCCTCTTCGTACACAATGGTCCATTAGTCTGGACCACATTCGGAATATGACCTTCTACGCCTCTCACATATATCGTGAAGCAAATGTTGTTGCGGATAAATTTGCTAACATGGACTTGTCTTCTACAACTTTGGTGTGGCATGACTCCCCTCCACCACCGACTCTTGCTGCTTTGTTTTCAGACTATGTAGGCTTGTCTGGCTTCCGTTTCTCAAACTAATGTGCATCTCGCTATTTATTGACAAATTGATACTGTTGGTGTGAATTTCCTTATGTTTTCATAGAATATACGTAAAAACTTCAATGTTGATTAATAAAAATCAGCTTCTTTTTTCTTTTTTTTTTTGTGAAATATCAGCTATAGATCTTTTTAATGTACAATTATTTGTTTTAAACTATAAATTTTATATAACAATACTTCAAGAGCTCAACTGGAAAACAAAAAAAAAAACCCACATCTACCTAATTGTCGCGCTCTTGTTGTTTTTTAGTTATGAAATATCTTGTGCCCTCCTCCAAATGTTGTTTTAAGTTTTCTAGTTCCACATCCGGAAGATTCAATATCTTGTTGGATTTTTTTATATCTAACAACTATGGTTGCAAAGAGTTCGACAAAAATAAAAAATAAAAAACAACTATGGTTGCATAGAGTCCAACCTGGATTTGATGTCTTTGAGGAGGGGCTTAAACGTCACATTCTTGGTGGTCAGCTCCTTGAGGATGTCATACAGCAGATTCAATACTGTTCCGAGACCAGCCCCTCCGAAAAGGTCGTCTGCTCCTCCACCCATTCCTTGATTCTTAACAACAAAACCCAACACCAAAATCAGAAAAACTCACAAGAAGTCTCAATCTAGAATTTATTACAACAGAAAAAACTACGGAAATTGGCCGAAATGATCATTTTTCACCCAATTGCCACAATAAATTGATCAATTTTTCAATATGTCATGGCTATTAGATTTTGATCAATTCAGCAATTGGATTGATTTCGGACCATTTTGCCACTTTACGAAAACAACAACAAATTAGAAACAGTGGAAACTGTGAAAAAGTGAGACACTCTAGAATTGCAACTCAAGAAATACAAAGTTCAATTTTCTCTTACGTTGTTGGTGGTCATGCAAGACAGGATCAACAAAAATATATTTTCTTCACCAAACTATCTGGGTTTTAGCATAGAAATACTTACTATTGAAGCTCAAAAGTAATTTCTAGGGGTGGTTCTGTATGGGATACCATACCGAAACTAGTATCTCGAATCCCCAACAGAAATTTTTCGGGAAAGGAATTTGAAGATCAATCCCAAACCAAATTTTCGGGAATCTCAAAATATTTTCAGGAATTCGAGACAAATCGGGAATCTCAAATTGAAATATGAAATTATGAATTGTTCTTCAAATATATAATTCAAGAACACATTCATGAACTAGGAATGTCATTTCATTCATACTACCATTTAATCGAACACTGGCATGCCTGACTGTTTTTATCAGAGTCAAAATTCAAATTAATTAAACCCTTTTTGCAATATGTTGAGAGACAAAAGAATCAAGCCTTCTGAAATCATCAGCCATGGTAGCAGCAATAATAAAATCCAAATGAATACCAAACAGAACATGAAAAATATGCAAGGTGTAGGGCATTCCAGGTTGCAGAGCATAAATTAGAAACTACTAGCATCAATTATAAAAGAATAATATATATATATATATATATATATATATAATTAATATTGTATATTTTCGGTTCGGTATGGGATTCCCGAAATATCGAGAAGCCAATCCCGAATCCCGTACCAAAATTTAGGGATCGGTTTGGGATAGCATCACAAAAATTTCGGGAATTTCGATTTGAGAAACTTTTGGTTTGGGATCAGGATTTTTTCGATTCGATTCGGGATTTTTGGGAATTTTTTCCACCAGTAGAAATTTCAGAAATTTCAGAGTTGGAGCGCGTTGACTTTAACGATATCTGATTGAGTGTGGTGGGAGACTTGGAAATTAACCAGGAAACTGCATCACCATTTCTGGGAATCTTTGATATCTGATTGAGTGTGGTGGGAGACTTGGAAATTAACAAGGAAACTGCATCACCATTTCTGGGAATCTTTCATGGTGACACAGAGAACCCACCAACCATACTGCAGGTATAGGCTGACCACAATTGTAATTTTGTCAGAAAAATATTGTTTCTTATCCCAATAAATTGTGACGGCCAAGCTTCGAAGGGAGACAAAAGCATAAAGAAAGGCACAAAAGTTTTGAACCAATGAGCAATAAATGATTAATAAATCATTCATTTTAACAACAGTCGAGCACTATTGATCATAATTTTACAATGAGAAATGCTAAGGGGATTTCCTCTCAAAGTGTAATTCTCCATGAATCTTCTACCACTTTATGTATTTTGCATAATGTTATATACTATTGACATGAGAATGCCAAAAAGATAAGCCGATGGAGAATCTATTGAGAGTCTCAATTTTGAGAAGATCTCTTTAACATCTATCTTTTACAATTTTAATTTTGTAATATCGAGAATATCAACAATAGCAAATGCATATAAATTGGCATTTATTGTATGTCCGCATTATACGGTAAATCTTAACTTAGAATGTCTCAATATATAATCCTCTATACCAAAGTAAGCAGCAAAAGAAAACTTATAGATACATACATTTCTTTTTTTTTTTGGTAAAGGGGTTACTTTAATACTAAAACACAACATAATTACATAACATAAGCCCAAATACATAAACCACATAAACAAAAGATGGACCTACGTAGTAACCCAAGAGCTCAAAACGTAGTTTTGAGCCCAAAACAGCACACAAACAAACCCTAACAGCTTCCTCCACCCGCTGCCACCGAAAACGCCACAACAACACAACGAGTAGGAGCCTCCACAACCAACATTTGCCAGGAGCCCAGACAAATAGCACCTCAGAGATGGAAAGAAAACATATTTCGTCCTCCGTTTGATAGCATACCGCAGATCGCAACCACCAAGTGAAAGAAACCGAAGAAGCTTATGGGATTTCCACAAGCAACACTGCCAAAGAAGGCAGACAAAGAGGAGAAGGTGGTGGTGTGACCACCCGAGCCGGTGTAAACACCAGAACTTTACGCACCTTCTCGTTGAAAGGCCGCAACAGATCGTGGCTAAAAATGGTTGCAGATCGAAGCGGAGATGGAATCCATGGAAGACAAAAGAACATGCAAATGAAGGTATAGATGGGGGACACGCATATGGGTGGGTGGATGGATGGGATATGTTGATTGGTTGATGGGGGAAAAGAAATCAGATCTGAGGGCTGTAAAGCTCAGTGGCAAATAGGGGTGGAAAGGCAAGAACAAACAAGGAGGAAAACTGGGGAAACCACCAAATATCCAAAAGCCAGAGGCTGCCACCGACCCTACACTGAAATAGGGTCGGCGGCTAGAGGAGGAAATTGAGTTTCTTTGCTACTCTCACACACGAGGAGAAAAACTCTCACTCACGGAGAGGAAGGCTCTCACTTACGGAGAGAAATTTTTTGATACATACATATTAGGTGTAGTAAAAACACATTTTTTTGTACAATCCAAGAAATTATAATACACATTATTTATTTGTGTAAAACAATAACATGACAATTATACAGGAAAAAATAACTCATAATTTCTAATGACTCAAGAGAGTTTGATATAAGTAGTATTACAAATTGATGTGATGAAAATTAGAAATTAGACAGAACCAAAAACGAAATCAAACAAGAAAAATTCAACAAGATGATGAAAATTAAAGACAACAATGCAACACAAATCAAACAAGCGTTGCTCCAACATTTATTGAGGAGAGACAGATCTCACAATTGAAAATGAAAATTTTGGTTAGTGATATGTTGGGAGGGAGTAGCGGGCATTTTTAGGCCCCATAATCCTCTATATGGTGTATTACTTTTTTACTAGGATGTAAAACTTCACCAAAAAAATTAGTTGAAAATGATAGAGAGCATACCTTTGACTTGGTCTTGACAAAACTTTTTAGGTAAGGTGGTTTTACCACATCCTCCAGCAGTAGTCAGCACAAGCATGGACACCCGACTGTAACCGACGGCGGTTCAGGCACCACAGGCGAACACTTAACCTTTTCAGGCTGATTATTTTTCATCACAAATCCTCTTGTATTCGAGAGACCTCGATATTCCTCAAAGAAACCAACGTCTCCCTCGCATCCCTCATACCCAGCAGTTTAAGCACATCAACACTCTTCGAAGAGATTTGTCCAGTTGATGAAGCTTGTTGGCGTACTTGTATTTTCTCCACAGGCCAACTTTGCTGCACTTCTGAACAAGATTTGCTCCCTCCTCCATCTGTATTGCAAACTTTTGCAGTCCCTCTTTCGTGTTATACTTTTCCATGTTTTTGATGAGTGGTTGTAGAGAGTCCAGTGTGGATTGATGTCTCGGAGGGAGGTGTGGGAACGTTTTTTCTCCTCCTCCGCTGATTTTACAGCATCAAACGGCATTTGAAATGGCGTTCTGAGAGCACCCATTCCGACTGAAGCCAGAGACATATTTAGCAAAACAAAGAGACTCAAAGCCTGACTCAATTAGGTAATCTGTTCTTGGCTGAAGAAAGAAGAAGAGAAATTCGAATGGATACACGGAGAGAATGTAAAATAATCTAGTTTGATGGGAAACTCAGAATGTTATGTAAGCTGTTTGTCGGTTTCAGCTTAACGAACAAGCAAGGAATTTCACCCAAAAGAAAACGAACGAGCTGGGAAAAGAAAACGAACGAGCTGGGAAAGACATTTGACGCGCTATTAGGAGGCGAGAAGAGACACAGAATTTTCTAGCACATATGATTTCGTATTGCACTGCTTTTAAAAAATGAAACTTTAAAAGTTATTGGAACTGTTCACTTTAACAAAAAAATTACATTTTTATATCAAAAAGTCAATCCTGGTACTATTTACTTTACCCTTTATTTTGCCATTATCGTTAAAACTCAAAATTTTCAAACTATTTTCATTAGTTTTCCTTTTAAAAAATGTTGTGCCGTAGCATAAATAGTTTAAAATAAAATAGTAAACAAAATGTTGTGCTTTAGAATAAATAGTTTAAAGGATCTTTAACGAAAAGCTCCCGGTATTGTTTACTTTAACAAAAAATCACATTTTTACACTAAAAAGTCAATCCTGGTACTATTCATTTTACTCTTTATTTTGTCCTTATTGCTAAAACTCAAAGTTTTCAAACCTTTTTCATTAGTTTTCCTTAGTTTAAAATCTTGTTAAAAAATAGTTTTAAAATAAGAGGTAATGCTAGGAAGACAAAATTTATAAACTAAATGATATGTCATCAATCAAAATAAGCATGTTTATCAATGCTTAAGTTATAATCCAACCATTAACTTCGATGTCACTTAGTTTGTAAAATTTTATCTATAAATTTAATCTTCTTCACATTATCCTAAAAAAACAGTAATGTTTTGGCCTAGGGGATAGAGAGGTGCGGCAAGAGAGAGAGTGGAGAAACAACCAATATATTAACACATTGCACCAAAACCCATTGATTGGATAAATCAAAGGGTTTCTTTTTGAACACTTATTTTCTTTCCATGCACAACATGCATTGCACCAACACATATTGATTGGATAAATCAATGGAGTGCAGACATGTTATTACAATAATATCCATGGTGAGTAATTATAATAATTCTACAGTACTGCCATGTTATTTAAAATCATATAAAACATAAAATAGAAGCAAATTACAAAGGAAAAATAACATTAAACACAATCACGATGCATACATTGCACCAACACTCATTGATGGAAGGACTATGGCCTTAGGATGGAAGCTTGTTGAGCCAATTTAGGTTGATATCTTCTTTGATCACCTTTATGCGTATGTTTGTGAGAAATGGTAAGAAGGGTTCCCATAAAGTTTTCGTCTCCTCGTCGCATATCACTTCGTTCAACTTCTCAAGATCCATAACAGAAGCAGGCAGCTCTTTCAGTCTTGAACACTGACTCACGTTGATCTTTTCCATGCTGCACATTGCACCAATGTCCTCGGGCAACTCCATTACGCTAAAGCAATCAGATATGTCGAGAAATTTCAAAACTTTAAGGTTCCTAATCGAGCCTGGCAACTCTAACAAGTCTGCACATGACCTAAGCCTCAACACTGCTAGATTTACAAGCTTTCCGATGTCTGCAGGCAAGGCAGACAGCTTATGACAGTTGGTGATGCTAAGCGTCTTAAGGTGAACAAGGTCACAGAGGTTGGCAGGAAGTTGCACCAGATCATGGCAATAATCTATGTTCAACTCCACTAGATTTGGCAGAGCATCTAAAATTTGGACGAAACCTTGGCCGATATCACACATGAAAAAAGATAACTTTTGCAAACTTTTCAACTGTTTGAGGACCTTGCTTATGGAAGGAATTGAAATACGTTCTAATCTAATTCTCTTAAGATTTGATAACGAACCAAGTAGTTCAAAATTATCTAGTTCAGCAGGTAACAAACCATAATTTTTTAGTATTAGAACCTTTAGTTTATCCATTTTCTCCACAAACTCAGGTAAGGCATAGTTCTTTGTTTGAAAATTCAGAACTAGAACCTCTGCTCCAGGTGCTTGCATGTTTGGCCATTTTGCTGAGAAGGCTCCATCTGCAAACAATAAGCTTTAAGATATTAGCCTAAATGTGTGGAAGTCCTATTGAAGTCTTAGTATGAATGAGCGTGTGTGTGTGCACACAAACCATGTCCCGAGCGCACATGTATAAGTATTTACTAAAGAGAGATTGATGGAACCTGTTGAGATAGATAACAGTCGAGCCTTGATCGCTTGATACTTTTGTTCTGTCAACCACTTAGGAAGTTTGTCCCCGCATATGTTTATAAATAGTCGTTTCCTATGTTCTATTGGGTCTTGACACGCCTGATGGATCGCCAACTCTCTAAGCATGTCGTGCTGGGTGACAAAGTGTTCAGTGTAGTAGCCATCCGCCTCCCTCTCATGCCTGGATGATCAATACTAAATTCTTTAATGATTTGTTCGGCATACATAATGAAATAGAAAATTATGAGCAGCCCGCATACCTTGTGACAACAAGAGTAGCTAAACTTCGGGCGGTGAGCTCGTGAAGGTTGGCAATGGTCAGAATTTCTTCATCTAGACCATATAACTCCGCCCACATATCAATGAGGGCGGCAGCAGCAATTCTTTGGTCCTTCGGAAAAGAACCTAGATCGAGGAAACATTCCTTGATGATAACCTTCTCTTTATCCAAGGCATCTAAGCTGCTTTGGAGGCAAGCAAGTAAATCCTTGTCAGAATCAAGAATAGATGAACCTTTGCACCATTCCACTACTCTTTTCTGCCAGATTTCTATAGGCTGGCCGCGAAGTGATCTCCCAACCAATGCAATGGCAAGTGGGCATCCCTTACAGCGCTTGATAATCTGCAATATCATTATCCAAAATGAATTCAATTATTATTATTTGATTAAATTGTTGAAAATCATATAAATGGTTTCATAAAGATGATAAAATTGTAAACTGTCTAGTCTTTCATTCTTCTTACTTCATTCTTCACAGTTCATTAACGTGTGTGGATGCTCAAACGTTATTTCTTTACCTTCTTCTGAGGCATAAATAAGCATATATATATATGTGTGTGTGTGTGTGTGTATTGTGGACTAAGAAATCACCTTTCTTGAAAGATCTTCGTAAGTATAAGAGCTCTTATCCTCCAAGGATGCAGAATAGTGAAAAAGAGCCATTGCATCTTCATCATTCAATGGTGCCAAATGATAAGGAGAACCGAATCTTGGAAATGCAAATCTTGATGTGACCAAAACCTTGTAATTTGAAAACTTGAATCGATCAAACTTCTCAAGTAGGGACTCTGATCCAGACCAAACATCATCCAGGACAAACAGTAGAGGATTTTGTCTTGATTCCTTCAGAAATTGTTGCAACCAGTTAGCTGCCATGACTTCGTTTTCGAAAGCAGGCAGCTCAGATCCCTTCCGTTGATATAGTTGGTGTACAATAAGGTCCAAGTTGGGCTTTTTCGAGACATTGACAAAGAAGATGTTGTTCTTGAATGTATCTATTCAAACAGAACGTAGGAAAGGTGTTAATAAAAGGTTGACTAGATATGCCTGCAATTCTCAGATCAAGTAATCAAGCAGTAGCTCATTGCAAGACTTGTTAACTCTAAGAGGAAGGCATCAGCTTAACTTACCTTTAGTACAAAGAAAATCATGTCACTACTACTTGTTATTTGTTGGGCATGCCCATTTAGGTCTTTCTAATCTTTCTTATATTCCTTTCGTGTGCTCTAGTCTCATGTCCCCTTCGTTGTTTTTCTTTAACAAATTTTGGTTACTGTGTATGTTTGGAGGGAGTATAGCAGACATTTTATAGGCCCTAGCGCGTAGTTCTACTTGCATAATCCTCTACACGGTGTATTACTTTTTAACTAGCATACCTTTGACTTCTTGATCTTGACAAAACATTTTAGCCAAGGTGGTTTTCCCGCATCCTCCAGCAGCGGTCAGCACAAGCATAGACACCTTTTCATCCTTAAGGAGCTTCATCTTCAACTCCTTCAAAGGCAAATCCAACCCGACTGTAACCGATGGCGCTTCAGGCACCGCAGACGAACATTTAACCATTTCAGGCTGATTATTTTTTATCTTCAATCTCTCTTCTATTCGAGAGAGCACCGTCTCGATATTCCTCAAAGAAACCAACGTCTCCCTCCCATCCCTCAGACCCTGCAGTTTAAGCACATCAAACACTCTTCGGAGAGATTCGTCCAGTTGATTAAGCTTCTTGGTGTATGTGTGTTTTCTCCACACGCCAACTTTGCTACACCTTTGAACAAGCTTTGCTCCTTCCTCCATCTGTATTGCATAATTTTCCGGCCCCTCCTTGGAGTTATACTTGTCGATGTCTTTGATGAGTGGTTGTAGAGATTCCAGTGTGGATTTGATGTCTCCGAGGAGGTGTTGGAACATTGTATTCTCCTCCTGCGCTGATTTTACCGCATCAAACAGCATTTGAAATGACGTTCTCAGAGCACCCATTCCGACCGAAGCCACAGACATAATTTACGGAAACAAAGAGACTCAAAACTTAATTACGTAATCTGTTCTTGGGTGATGAAAGAAGAACAGAAATTCCGACGCTTTACAGAGAGAACGTAAAATAATCTAGTTTGATGAGAAACTGAGAATGTCGTGCGTTGTTTGTTTTCGACTCTGTTTCAGCACACATATAGGTGCGAACGAGATACGGAATTTTCTGGCCACATGTTTTGGTATTACCGTGCTTTACCGTGCGTTCAAATCAACACCCCACACGTTGTGTAGTAGATTTTTCTAAAATGTGTCTTCAACACAAATAGTCGGAAATTGACGCACTAATTAAGGTGACCTTTGAATTGAAATCGATTAGTGTGGCCTTTGAATTGGGTGCTACAAATCAATTTGCCATCATATTTTCGTCAAAACTTCTTTTAGAAGGTTAACGTGACACACAAGTGGATCCTACAAAATTTAATAACAAACAAATAAAAAGAAAATTAACAATAAAAAATAAAAAATAGAAAAAGCTTCATCAGAGGCTGAGATCACCCAACCCAACTACCCAGCCACCATCTTCCCCACTGCTCCGAAAAGGGTTACGACTCGAAAACGATCCACTCTGATCCGAGCACCTCATGTAAGCTTTTTCGAGAATTTTTAAAATAATCAACACTTTATAATACAAAACAAAATAAAATGAAATTGTTCACACAATATGTGTAAATAGACTTTAATCTAATTCGTTGTTTGTTGTGTTAAAAAGGTAAAGTGGACATGACATTATGAGCTATGAGTGTTATCTAATTTATCTTTATACGTAGGCTATAAATTTTACCTTTCGAGTCCCAACTAATCTAATTTTCTCTCTAAAGTCCAATATCTTTCAGGCCGTCAAACAAGCCCATATAGAGATGACTAAAAATATCATAAGGTTGGATGATAATTTATCTAACCTTTTTTTTTTAACAGTCTTATCTTCCCCATTTTTCCTTCGATGTTTATCTTCTGCGTCCTCACTTACGTACAAGTAATAACCATCAAATAGTTTAATAGAAATTTTCTAATAATTTCACCTTAAAATCCAAGTCATATTGAAACACCAGCCCATGGATTAATTAAACAAACACCAGCCCATAGATTAATTAAACACATACCAGCCCATAGATTAATTAAACACATACCAGCCCATAGATTAATTGAACAAGTACCAGCCCATAAATTTCTAAATATTTCTGACACTCATACGGTTTTACCTATAGGTCTGGGTTCCTTCCGCCGCCGCCGCGACCTCCCAGCCCACAGCACAATCCTAATCACCCAATCTCTCTGTGTCATCCCGTTTCCCCATAGCCATTCCAAATATTTTGAATTTCTCATCGGATCTGCAGCTCCAAATTATAGCAAGTTAGGAGCTCCAATGTCCGATCTCCATAACTCGGACGGATCAGACCACAACGGCGCCATTTGAAGTCAGAAACCTAACGGATTCGTCGCATGCAGTCTCACTCACGTTATCTATCCCACACAAAGCTCAAATTTCCTTCCTTCCATAAAACCTTCAATCTCTCTCTCTCTCTCTCTCTCTCTCTCTATGTTCCCATGTGAGCACTGTAAGCTCAAAATTTAAGAAAAGTCAGCAGAAGACGAGCAGAGCATCCTCTAATTGAAGGAATTATGGCTTATTGTTGATTTCTCCAGGTAATTGAAGGTCGCCAACCTTCCATTTGAAGGACGACATGGAGAAAAGGGAAAGGAGAAGCGAAGATACTGGCTGTAATTTTAATTAAAAATCCAGGGTATTATTGTCCTCATAAAATTTTCATTAAACTTTACTGTTCACCATTCACCAGATTTTTTAATAAGTTGCTTTTTAAATATAGTAAATTGTAGTAATATTCCATTGACTTTAACTCAATTGGAATAATGATCCTTAACTAAAAATCTATTAACATTGGTCTCTCAACTCATCAAAATGTGCTGCTATAGTTCCTTAATTTTAACTCAATTGGAGAATGGTCCCTCAATTTTAATCCAGTTGTACCAATGATCTTTTTAACATAATTCATTTTGACAAAATTTTGACAAAGTTGACGAAAATGACCATAGCTACACGTTTTGATGAGTTGAGGAACCAATGATAATAGGTTTTTAGTTGAGGAAACATTGCTCTAATTTCATTAAAATTGAGGTACCATTACTACAATTTACTCTTTTAAATAATTTCAACAACCCTTTGAACAAAAAAAAATTAATTAATTTCAACAACCCCAAATTGTTACTCCACTAGCATATCTGTTAAGAGATATTTTTCAATGCACGAAACACAAAGTAATATAACACATATCGTTATACAAATAGAATAACACTTGAAAAATAATTTTTCTTTTCCAATTATATAATAGCATGTGGTATACTACCTCGTACCAGGCACACTGAAAAATTTATTTTCTAATAAAAGATGCAAAATGTCTAGAAATATACAATTTAAATTTTTTTGGTTGGAAAGCTCTCAAAGGATTAATGTAAACATGAGAATAAAATGTATATTTACATTTTTAGGAGGTGGACTAAAAAAATATGTATGTCCATTTTCACTGGTTAAAAAAGATCATAAATAAATGAGCTCCCAAATTTATATCTTTCTTATTAGTGTAAAATACATATTTACACTTTCCGATAATACTCTTATTAAAATTGTACTAGAAATACATTAGTAAAAGTCAAAAGGATGGATTCTTGGAATGCTAATATATAAGAAACTACTGCTAGCGGCTCTCTCCTTTCCTCTACCCAAGGTCTAAAATATCGATGATATCGGAAATATCGATATTCCAAAAACACGGAAATTTCGATGGAAATATCGGGATATTATCGATATCGATAAAAATTGAATAAAAACCACGGAAATTGCAAGAAAAACTTGGAAATTTTTATTGAAACTTTGCAGGATGTTTATTTAGTCAATTATCTATTAGTTTATCATAAAAAATTGGAATGAAATGCATTGCATGATGGATTTAACTGATTTAAGTTGATTATATAGCGAGCTGGCAAACATTGTGAGTGTAGAAAATATGTAAATATTTTAGCATATTTTCACAAAAATATAAGTGATATGGTGGTCAATGTGTTGAAGGTGTAAAATAGGAGGGGTTCGAATCCCCTTGGTGTTTTTTTAAATATAGAAATTTAAAAAATACGAAAATTTCGATGGAAATATCGATGACATTGGAAATATCGGTAGTCCAAAAACACGGAAATTTCGATGGAAATATCGGGATATTATGGATATTTTAGACCTTGCCTCTACCAAAATCTTATATTTATAAAATTCACAGCTCCCGACCCCCCCTCCTCTCTTTCTTCAAGTTGTGGCCAATGGCAGCCCATCTCCGTCCTTACTATTTTCTTGATGAGGTTATTTTTGAGTCTCTTCTAGTGAGTATTTTAGTTTGGATTTTTATCACAAATGGTCATTGAAATTGACTCACCCCATCAAAATGGTCTTTGAAATTGAAAATCAATCAATGTAGTCCCTGAAAATAGGCGTTGCAAATCAATGTGGTACTTCCGTCACAATTCCGTTAAAAGTTCTATTATGTGCTGATGTGGCACATAACTGAGTTCCACAAGTTCAATTAAATATTGCCACGTAGATTAAAATAATAAAATAAAAAATAATAATTTTATTTTTGAATAATTAAAAACTAAAAAAAATGATTTGGGAATTCTACGGAGCTCGAATGCCTCGACAACAATGGCAGCAAAATTGGGTTCCTTCAATTACAATTTCCAAGAGAAGAGAAAACGATTGCTCTTCCTCCAGAAGGGCTGCTCCTACTCCGAGCTGGGTGGCTTCCTCCACACCGAGGAGCAAGACCTGTCGTCGGGATTTCCCCGCTGCTACACTTGCCGATCAGTCTCCGACCGAATCGTCCTGGTGTTGAACAGTGCAACATGTCTCGAAACGGGCGGTTCAGATGGTTTTGTCACTTTCTCTTTCTGTGTATTGTTGACCTTCTCTATGTCTCTGTCATCTCTCTCTCAGCTTAGTTCTCATACCCCCTATGAGGAATCAAATCCTTTTGGAACTCTATTTCTACCTTTTTCTTTCTTCTTTGGCACCCTGTTCAAATCATCAATTCCATTAGTTCCCGGTTCATTGGTAACTATTCATTCTTCGTTCACATCGGTCGCAGAAGAAATTCCATTTCTTTATGTACCCTCCTATGAGAATCATGAATTCCAGCTCAGCTTCATCCCCACTGCTCAAGACAACAGAGGGTGAAGAGTTTGTAAGTTTAGTAAAGAGAATGTTAAAAAAAAGAGTAAATATCATGGTTAACCCTTCAATGGAATTGGAATCGGGCCGCTGGCTCTTTTTCCCATCCGGAAGTGGAAGAGTTCCAAGATCATCACTTTTTTTTTTTTAATTATTCAAAAATCAATTATTTTTTATTATTTAAATATTTTTAATCCACGTGACAATATTTAATTAGACTTGTGGGATCCAGTTATGTGCCACATCAGCACATAACACAATTTTTAACGGAATTGTGACGGAATGACCACTTTGATTTGCAACGCCTATTTTCAGGGACTACATTGATTGATTTTCAATTCCAATGACCATCTTGATGGGGTGAGTCAATTTCAGGAATCATTTGTGATAAAAATCCTTTTAGTTTTGTGTTGGTGTGTTATTGGCTCCTCTTGGGTCTACTTCGTTATTCTTGGTTGCTTCGTCATTTCCAGTTTAAACTTGAGAATGGATTTCATTTACATGTATCAGAAGTTCATTGAAGAATTCACACATTTACCGTGTATCACAAATTCACGAAAATTAATAGATTTGAGAATTTCATGTGGGAGACTATATTATAATCTCATCATTATGCTTTCAAGGAATATGTACAATTGTTTCAATATTGATTAATAAAATTTGTATGTCTTTGTAAATATAATTTTGTTTCCAAAATAATTTTCTTTATGAGTTTTAAATATAAATTATATAATGACTTTATTGTTTATGTAATCAAATGTATAGTTTTTAAAAGAACTATTATTAGGCAACTTAGTACTACAGTCTAGTGGTATTCCTCTTCACTTATAAGTGAAAGTTCTTAGGTTTGATTCTCACCAAAGGAGAATTTGAACCACATTATTGTTAGCCGTTATGAGGTTTAGCCCACCTCCCTCACCTCCTTAGTGTGGATTATATTGTTTGATAAAAAAAAATAAAAAATTGTTATTAGTGCTAAAAGAAAGTCACTTTGCCCTCCTTTTGACCTTTCTTATTTCATCGGAGAATAGTGTAAGATGAATTTTTTTTCTCAGTTCAAATTTTGTTCCGTGTGAATTCATAGCCCTGGTGTAAGTTAATTAGAGAATTTATTATGAAGATGTTGCTATCTGGTTTAGGGGTGGGCAAGGGTCGGGCCATGCCCAAAATTGAAGGGACCGGACCAGACCCGTTCGTAAATAAAACGGGGTGGGTTTTGGATTTTTCAAAATAGGATCCGGCCCTTTTGAAACGGGCCGGTTCCTACAGGTCCCCACGGTTCCTCTGCGATCTCCTCATTTGAAGATTCGCTTCTTCGATTATCAGCGGTTCCATCAAAACAACCACCACAAGATGTGCACTCTCAAGGCAAATTAGGGATTAGAGTAGGGTTTTCACAAAACTCTTTCATACAAACCCACAAATCCAATTTGCCTTCTCATCAACTATGAATTCAAAGAATAAAAGAAAGGGAATATGTTAGGGTTTCTCAATCTAAGCAATTTCAATTAATTCCCATATGATTTCCTTTTCCTTCTCACCGACCAAAAGGTTTTGCAAATAGAAAAAAAAAAAAGAAAAAAAAAAGCATTGATCTATAATTTCAAGTTCTAGCTAAAACATAAAATTTCAAGTTCACAAAACCTAAATAATCCCAATAAAAACCCTTGTAGTAGAAACTTAGTCGACCTCGCCTATTTTGGGACCTGGGCCGTTAGCACTGGAAGAGCACCATCATCAACTAGCTGGCACCGTCACCAGCAGCTCCCAGGTTCACCTTATGATTGGGTTGTAGATGCTCTCTAACTCCATTTGGTCTCTCGATTGAGTCCTAGATCTTCTTCTTGTCGGCCGGTAGCTTGCTCCAATCTTCTTGTCCTTAATGGAGTTTAAGGATCGTGGGTCTCTTGGGATGGAGAAGACGAGGGTCTGAGTGAAAAAAAAAAAAAAAAGTGAAATGAGTGAAAAAAATAAAACAAAAATAAAAAGAAAACAAATGTAGTACAAGTATTAGTGTACTACACAAAACCAATGTTGTATTAGAATTATATCTTTCATTAATTGAAATTGATTTACAATCGGGGTATTTATTCACAGCAGCTAATAAAGATTAGTTGTCAACTAATGTAACTAACTAATCTTAATCTATAATTAGCTACAAAATTGTTACAACAAGAAAACTTAAATGTTAAGTAATTGATGACTGTGTTGAGGACTTGGACTAGTTGGCACTGTTGAGTTAACTGACGATAATGTGTGTCTTTACACCCCCTCAAGCTGAACGGAGGAGAGCCAAGTGAAAGCTTTGACCTGAGAGACTAAAATCAAGCTTTTGATAGAGACTTAGTGTGAATATCTGCAATTTGATTGTGGTTGGGGACAAACTAAACTTTGAGTAGAGAAGCTAAAACTAGTTCTCGGATATAGTGGTAATCAATCTCGACATGTTTTGTTCGAGCATGGAAAACTAGATTTGAAGCAAGAGAAATTGCAGACACATTATCACACCAAAGAGTTGGAACCTGGGATAAGGGAAAGCCGATGTCCCTGAATATTTTGCAGATCCAAGTGATCTAGGCAGAAGTGTGAGCCAAAGAATGATATTCAGCTTCAGTTGAGGAACAGGCAACTGTGTGTTGTTTCTTTGCACTCCAAATGATGAGATTGCTGCCAATATAAACACAGTAACCGCTTGTAGAGCGTCGATCAAAGACATATCCTGCCCAATTAGTAACCGAGAAGGCAGTGAGTGTGAGCGTACTTTTTTTAAACCAAATTCCATCATCAATAGTGCCTTTAAGAAAGCGTAATACTCGTTTAACAGATTGGAAATGAGTGTCTCTAGGACAATGGAGAAACTGACATAGTTGATTGATAGCAAACGAAAGATCAGGTCGAGTCCAAGTTAAATATTGCAATGCCCCAACAATTGATCGATATTTAAGTGGATTAGAGAGAAGTGTACCACTATGACCTAACTTCTGAGTACCGCGAAGGGTAGTACACGGTTTACTGCCATCCATGTGTGTCTTAAGAAGAAGATCCATGGCATATTTGTGTTGACAGAGAAAAATGTCTTCTGAGTTTCTGTGAACCTCTAAACCCAAGAAGTAATGTAAAGGGCCTAAATCTTTAACAGGAAACAGTTGATTGAGTTTGTGAATGAAGGCTTTGCAGGCTTAAGCACTAGGTCCAATACCTAGTATATCATCAACATATACTAGGACAATGACAAGAGTTGGCTCAGAGGCAACAAACAAAGAGCAATCAGATTGAGAGTTATGAAATCCCAGAGAGATCAGAGTTTGAAACAATTTATCATACCATGCCGTTGGGGTTTGCTTAAAGCTATACAAGGACTTGGTGAGCTTGCATACATGGGATGGCTTTGATGGATCAATAAAGCAGGGGGTTGTTGCATAAAGACTTCCTCCTTGAGTGTGCCATGTAAGAATGCATTGCTAATGTCTAATTGGTTTAAGAACCAATCAAATTGCACTGCAAATGTCAAGAGAATTCTGATTGTCACTGGTTAGGCAACTGGGCTAAAAGTCTTCTGAAAATCAATACCTTCTTGTTGATGGAAGCCTTTTGCTACTAAGCGGGCTTTGTATCTGTCTACACTGCCATCGGGTTTCATTTTGATGCGAAAAACCCATTTACACCCTACGAGATTTTGATTTGGTGTAGATGGAACAAGAGACCAGGTTCATATGGATTGCAGTGCTTGAAACTCCTCAGCCATTGCTTTCATCCAGTGGTCATGCTTAAAGGCTTGTAGGAAGGTTGTGGGAACAAAATTCGATATATCAATAGGGTGTTTAGTAGCAGACAATGCTTTAGGTTTAAAAATTCCAGCCTTGGACCTAGTAATCATGAAATGAGTATTGGTGGAAGGGAGAGGTGGATGTGGGATTTGAGAGGTAGGTGAAATTGGAGAATTTGACACTATTGGAATGAAGGAAGAAGAAATAGGTAAAGAGTAAGGTGGAAAGGAAGGTGAAGAGGGTGATGAGGTTGAAGATAAGGAATGAGTACAGGGTAGGGTAAATGGAAGTGTAAATGTTGGATACTGAGGGTGCGAATTGTGTTGCAACCGTGAATTTGACACCGTGGGCTCATGTGGTTTATGAAAAAGGAAATTAGATTCATTAAAAAGCACATGGCGAGAGATGTAGAGCCTGGATGTAAGAGGATCTAAGCAACGATAACCCTTGTGTTGCAAACTATAACCAAGAAAAACACAGTGAATGCTTTTCCCATCGAACTTGGAAGTGGAATATGGTTTAAGCCAAGGATAGCAGCTACACCCAAAAACCTTGAGTTTTGAATAATCTGGAAGCTTATGAAAAAGTAATTCTCATGGAGATTTGTCAAGACCAGAGATTGGAAGCATGTTTATCAGATACAAGGTAGTAGAGAATGCCTCAACCCAAAATTGATGTGGAACATTTGATGCAGTGAGTAAAGTCCGAGCAGTTTCTGTGAGGTGCCTATGTTTTTTGCTTAACCGCCTTTCTTCGATCCTCTTCTCCGTCACTTCCTGCGATCTCTGATTTCTTCGATCTTTGATCCTCCATCTCCAGTTTCTTGCGGATCTTGATCAATCATCTCCTCTCTTCTGCTATCTCTTTCGTTTACGATGACATCGTCGAGTTCCTCTCCGGTGAATCCTGATGTTCTTGCCTCAAATATGTCTCCGATGAACCCTAATTTCACAGTGGTTCCATCTTCTCCCTCAATTTCTTCGATTTCAATTCAGCATATCAGTTGTATGGTTCCTACCAAGCTGAAGCGTGATAATTATCTCGTCTGGAAGGCATTGTTTGCTCTGATTTTTCGTCGTTACAAGCTTACAGGGATCATTGATGGCTCGGAGGTTTGTCATTCGCCATTTTTACTTAATGAATCTAGCAAGAACACTGGCACTCCAAATCCGGCGTTCGATTTGTGGTATGAAAATGATCAAAATATCCTTATCTGGCTCAACTCCACTCTTTCGGAAGATCTCATTCTGTTTACAATTGGTGTTACCTCATCTCGATAGTTATGGTTGAATCTTGAGCAACGATTTGGTGGCGTCTCTGCTACCCATATCCACTAGCTTCAATTTCAACTGCACACTGTTTAGAAATGAGATCTCACAATTTCTGAATATATTCAGCTAATCAAAACCAGCTCTGATACCATATTAGAATTATATCTTTCATTAATTGAAACTAATTTACAATGGGGGTATTTATACACAGCAGCTAATAAAGATTAGTTGTCAACTAATGTAACTAACTAATCTTAATCTATGATTAGCTACAAAACTGTTACAACAAGAAAACTTAAATGTTAAGTAATTGCTGACTGTGTTGAGGACTTGGACTCTAGCTGGCACTATTGAGTTGACTGAGGGTAATGTGTGTCTTTATGTTGTACCTTTGGACTTTTGGACCGGGAAGGGAAACTGAGTGGGCTTGGAAGAAACGGGTCCAGCCGGGGCCCTGTTTCTTAGGACTTTTGGACCCGCCCCGCCCCGTTAATTTCTTGAACCCGCCCCGCCACGCCCCGTTTGTGTTTTACAATTTTCAGACCCGTCCCGTACCCGCCCTGAACCGCATGGACCCGACCCGCCCTGCAAGTCTTGTACCTGTTTGCCCACCCCTAATCTGGTTTCCTTTTAGCATACTACAAGATGAGAAAATATGCTTGTGTACATATAAAATTTTCAACACCAATAAAACTTTTTGTGCACATGCCATGAAAACATGAGAAAATTATATGCGTCTCTATTCACATAATATGTCATGTTCAATGCACTTATGAATTGATCTTATTTACGTGTATCATACGTCCTTTGATAAATTGATCCCATGAATTATAAGTTAACGAAAAATAATGGAGCTGGGAATTTCTTGGAATTTCTTGAGAGGAAATCATAGTGTAATTTCCTTATATTTTCATAAAATATTTACGAAATTTAGTGTGCGGGAAAAGTATATTCGTTTACAACGCAATGTTTTTTTATTTTTGAGAAAATATTGCTAAGATGTTGAGTTTTAATTTATTTTTGGTTTTGTAGAATATGCACAAAACTTGTACTAGAAGATGAGAAAATATTATACTTATAATTATGTACATAAAATATAAAACTTATTTTGCAACATCATATTTTGTGTGCATATGCTATGAAAACACAAGGAAATTGTATTCTGGGCTACTCATATGAGCTTTATTATTTTCAATAAACTTACGAATAGGTCTCATTTTTACGTGTCAAAATTTCATTGAAGAATTCATCCCCTTTAGCGTGCATCACAAGTTCACAAAAAATGAAAGAGTTGAGAATTTCTTGTGAGGAGACCATTGTATAATTTCCTTATGTTTTCATAGAATATGCACAAAATGTTCAATGTTGATTAATAAACTTTTTATGCCTTGTATAATTTTCTTTATGAGTTTTAAATTTAAATTGTACAATGACTTTATTGTTCATACAATCAAATATATAGTTTCTAAAAGAATTGTATTAGTGCTTCCCTAAGACAAACTCACTTTGTCCTCATTTTGACCTTGTTTACTTTATTAGGAAGCAGTGCATAATAATTTTTTTGTAGAAAAAATATTATTCTTACCATTTATTTGTAACCATCATTTGTATCATCTCTTTAATACAGATGAGATATGTGTTGATTGAAATATGGGACCCACATCTCTTTAATAGGCAAAAACTTCAATGTTAATTAATAAAAATCAGCTCTCTGTTTTAGTGAAAGTATAAGCTATCTTTTCTAATGTAAAATTATTTGTTTCAAAACTATAAGTTTTATATAAAAATACTTAAAGAGTTCATTTGGAGAAAAGAACCCCCTCATCTACCTCATTGTCATGATCTAATTAATTTTTAGCTGTGAAATTTCTTTGTACCCTTCCCATTACAAAGCCAAGTCGGCTTTTTAAGTATTGGCATGCTCTAATCGGTTCTTAGTTGTGAAATTTATATTGTGCCCTTCTCTAAGAATATTAAATTTATTTATTTTCATTTAAAGTATAATGCATCTAATTAAAGTATTGGATTTGTGTATTTTCATCCAAATTACAATGTTATTCATTATCTACTTTGTCAATGTCCACTTCTATGTGAACAACTTTTAAAAGAAAGAAAATATGGCCCGTTCTTTCTTAGTTTAACTATTAAAAGTTTGAACAAGACAAGTAAATTTAAGCTGATCACGTAATGGTATTGAACGAGATTAATCAAACAGTGTTTTTTTTTTTTAAACTGATCAAACTGTGTTGGTTGGAAAACATAGTTTGAGACCAATTCATCGCAATAGTCAATAACAATCAATTCCTCTACATTTGGCAATGAATTCAGATTAGGCTTTTTATTCAAAATGGTCCCTGAGATTTGCATCATCCATAAGCTTGGTCCCTGAGATTTAAAATCAATAGAAGTAGTCCCTGAGATTGTCCACCATCCATGATTTTGGTCCTTCCGCTGAAGCTTTTTACCGGAAGTTTGTGCAATTTTCAAAGCTTCGTTACTCAATCGTTTCTTAACCAAATTCGACCCATAATATATCAAAATGAAGATAGGAAAGTGTAGAATAAGATTATATCTATTTGGAAGCCCAATGATTTCTAGAGATGGTCAGAAAATAGCCTCAAAGTTGACTGGTCCGAGGGAAAACTGGAAAACTTGCCGGAAACTCGCCGAAAACTGGGTAAACTTTAAACGTTCATAGCTTCTTCAATACTCAACGAAATCAAGTGATTCAAAAATGAAAATCATACTTCTCGACAAGATGAAGAGAATTGTACTTTTCCAAAGGCTAACTCGCCTTGGTTTGGCCGGAAAACGGCTCGAAAGTGGTTGTTGAAAAACGAGTCAGCAACTTTCGAGCGGTTTTCCTGAAAAACCAGGGTGATTTAGCCGTTGAAAAAGGTACCATTCTCTTCTTCCCATCGAGAAGTATGATTTTTGTTTTTGAATCACTTGATTTCGTTGAGTATTGAAGAAGTTATGAACATTTAAAGTTTACCCAGTTTCTGGGGAGTTTTCAATTTTCCCTCGTACCAGTCAACTTTGAGGCTATTTTCCGACCATCTGCGGCAATCATTGGGCTTCCAAATGATATAATCTTATTCTACACTTTTCTATCTTCATTTTTATATATTATGGGTTGAATTTGGTTAAGAAACGATTGAGTTACGAAGCTTTGAAAATTGCCCAAACTTCCGGCCAAAAGCTTCAGCGGAAGGACCAAAATCATGGATGGTGGACAATCTCAGGGACTACTTCTATTGATTTTAAATCTCAGTAACCAAACTTATGGATGATGCAAATCTCAAGGACCATTTTGAATAAAAAGCCTTCATATTATATGTGAACACAATTCTAAAAACTTGATCGGCAAATGTGAATATAGACACTTGAGAAACTTACCAACGACAAGATTAATACCTGACCCTGTGACATAAAAGTTCTTGTCTTATGGAGACTCTTCAACCTTTTCTTTTTGGTTCCTTTTACTTATAAAACTTATTTTGGGAGAGCATAATCACACTGTGGTGTTGAACTATACATACAGATTTTCAAAACAAAAGGTTAAGAAACTGTGTATAGGGATTGATTGTGAAACTATGTTAGAGTAGAGTTTAAGAAGTCCCATTAAAAACACCACATTTTCCCTCTGATAAAACAACTTTCACATTAAACTTATTGCTCAGATATTAAATTTCTTTTCACATTTCACAAGTCTAGAAAATTTCTTAAGGTTGTCAAAATAGTGCTCATTTAACGACAAATGATTATACCTTGCAATATCCCACACTACTATTTACGAAACGAAGGTCGTAAACTGAAAAGGAGATAGGAAATAGCCTAAAATAGGAAGACAATGAAACACAGGTATCAGAGCTGAGTCTTGTGGATCCAATTTAGGTTGATATTCTCTTTGGCCACAATTATCCTTACGTTGTTGAGACACAACGAGAAAGATTCCCAGTAAGTATTTTGTCTCTTTATCACAGACAACTTCATTTAACTGCTTAAGATCCATGACTGATGGAGGCAGCTCTTGTAACCTTGAGCATTGTCTCATGTTGATCTTCTTTAAACTACTCATTTCACCAATGTCTTTGGGCAGCATCTTGATGCTGAAGCAAACAGATATGTCGAGAAAGTTTACCTTTCCAAGGTTACTCATCTAGGTTGGAAGCTTTGATAGTTCTGTGCAGGATCTTAGCCTTAACATTTCTAAATTTTCCGACTTTCCAATCCCTTCAGGTAAGGCAGATAGCTTATGACAGTTAAACCATCTTCAACCGAAGGGTCCAGAGGGCCGAAAATGGCCTGAAAACCGTCTCCAACCGAGGGTCATGCCAAAGGGCTCGTGGACCCCACTAGACAAAAGAAGGCCAAAGGGCTAACCGGACGGCCTAAATGAGCCAGCCGGCCCCTGGCCAGGCCAGGATTCAAAAAACCAACGGCTAGCTGCTGATGTCAGCTAGCCGTTATTTTTTATTATTTTTTTACAAAATTTTTTAATTTTTTTTTTAAATTCTATTTTTTTCCTATAACTTCCTAAGTCATTATACAACATTAAATTAAATTAAGTAACATGAAACAACATTAAACAATATGAAACAACATTAAATAACATTAACCAACATAAAAAAAAAACATTTAACAGCATGAAACTTAAACAACATAAAAACATTTAACAACATGAAACTTAAACGCCTACTCCATGGTTCTTTTGGCCCAAAGATGTGCAACAATATCCTGTTGTAGGTACTTGTTTGTGGCACGAGAACGTATCATCATATAGTGCCTCATGTACTCATTTATAGAAATACTACCATTTCTTGGATTGAAAGGCAAATTAGGCCCATCATATATTTTTGCACGAGCCCTTCTTGACCAATTGGATCCTCTTGTTCGTCATCGAACTCTCCATCAATATACCCATCTCGCTCATCCTCCACAATCATGTTGTGTAATATGATGCAAGACATCATTATGGAGTCCAAATTTTCTCGACTCCACCCTCTTACCCGTTCCTTGACGATCTTCCACCATGCTTGTAGAACACCAAAAGCTCTCTCAACATCTTTCTAGTATGCCTCTTGGTGTGAGGCAAAACACTTTTCGGCGTCATTTTTAGGGTTGGAATTGCTTGGACAAGTGTCGCCCATTTTGGGTAGATGTCATCTGCCAAGTAATACCCCATATTGTACTGATAGCCATTAATGTAGTAGTCAAGTTGAGGTGATTTACCTTCCGTCAAGTTATTGAAGAGGGGTGAACACCCAAGAACTGTAATGTCATTTTGGGATCCAGGGACTCTAAAGAAAGCATATCAGATCCATGTGTCATACGAGGCAACTGCCTCTAACACAATAGTTGGCTTTCTCGACCTTCCACTAAAGCCTCTGTAAACACGGACATTTTTGCGATGAAAGAGACAAGAACACGTGTACAAAATAATATTTTGTATTAATTTTGGGGTTACAATCTCTTTTACAATTTGGTCCTCTAATTCTATCTTCGTAAGATGTAGATTTGTGGGTTGTGTTATTGATCCGAGGGTCGTCGAGGTTTGATCTTGGATGAACGGTTCGAAGTTTCTTCAAGGGCCTTTGGGGCTTGATCTTGAAGGTTGATGAACAATGAACACTTTCTTCAAGGGCCGTCAGGAGCTTGATCTTGAAGGAGGATTTGACGAAGAACGAAGATAGCTTTCTTGATCTTTCGGGATTTGCTTGAGAGCTTTTAGAATTTTAAAGCTTCAAGGTTTTGGTATGATCTCAATTGGTGAATTTATACCTTGATGGAGAAGCCTATTTATAGGCTTTGCACCATCCTTTTGTTTTGGTGAAGTAAGTGTATATTGTTGGTGAAATGAGTGGAGGTTGTAGGTGAAGTGAGTGTATGATGTAGGTGAAATGAATGGAGGTTGTAATTTTAATGCATTGGTCAACATTTATTTCACAGAAATTTCGATGTCTACAGCCTCCTTGCCATTTGGTGGGATAGTTTTTCCAATTCCAATGCATGCAGTCTAATGACCCTATCATGCCCGGAAACCCACGATCTTCAGCTTTGCGAAGGAGCCGATCCAGATCTTCTTGATTTTGGCTCACAGAGGTACTCTTCTTTGTAAAGCTGAACAATTGTGTTACAAAATTCAGCAAGAGTATCAAGGCATGTAGATTCAGACATACCATGGGTTTCATCCATCGAATCAGCTGGGGAGGCATACGTCATCATTTATAATGCAACAGTAACCTTCTGATGAGGTGAGAAACCAGGGCGGCCTGCTCTGTCCAACTTCTGTTGAAAGTACAGATTGATCTGATGGATATCATGAAGTAAACGCTCGAAGACATAACGCCTCATCCAGAAGCTACGTCTGAAATCATCTTCTGTGTACACTGAGTTGGGGTTGAAGTAGTTGTTCATCAGATTGGCATGCGTCATCGCTCTGTTTCGTAGTTTGTAAGAGCGACTAGCAATAGAGGCACCACATTGAAGTTATTCCTCACTTGGCTAACACACCATGGCTGCCACGTATTTTGTGTTGCGCCATGATTCATCTTCTTCATCAAACTCCTCATCTTCTCGTCTCATCTACACCCATTTTTCTTCCAATTCGAAATTGGATAAGGACCCCCAGTTGAAATTCGAAGAGGATTCAAAGTTGGAATTCATTGTAAACTTGAATTTAAAGAAATTGAATTGAAATAGATTGAATTCAAAGGTGTGTGAATTATAGCCCAATATCCATCCTATTTATAGCCAAAAAAATTCAAATCCAACGGCTAGCTAACGTCATGCTGACATCAACTAGCCGTTGGATTTGAATTTGAATTTTTTTTGGCCAAAGTAAAAAAATATTAAAAAATTCTCATTTTTTCCTATAAATTTGAGTTGTTGTAGTTTTTAAATTTAATTTGTAGTTTTAAAATTTAAATTGTAGTTTTTAAACATAAGTTGTAGTTTTTAAATTTAAGTTGTAGTTTTTAAATTTAAATAATAAATTATGTTTGGCCCTCGGTTGGAGACTGTTTTTTGTGACAGGGCTAAAACGAGCCCTATGACCCTTTGGCCCTTGATTGGAAATGGTAAGAAATATGGCACTGCACTATTCATTAAAATATTAATTTCTTGAAGGGCCAAATGGCTAAAATGAGCCATTTGGCCCTCGTTCGGTTGGAGATGGTCTTAGTGACACTAAGCTTCTTTAGTTTACTAAGATCACAAATCTCGGCAGGCAACTCATTTAAATCACTGCAATAGTCGATGTTCATTTCTTCTAGATTCGGGAATGCCAATTAGATTGAGATGTAACAGTTGTTGAAAGCCTGCTCCCTCATCCCTCTGTATTGCAGAATTTTGCAGTCCCTCTTTCGAAGTTATACTTTTCCATGTCTTTGATGAGGTTGTAGGGAGAGTCCAGTGTGGATTTGATGTCTCGGATGAGGTGTTGGAACATTTTATTCTCCTCCTGCGCTGATTTTACAGCATCAAACAACATTTCAAATGCCGTTCTGAGAGCACCCATTCCGACAGAAGCCAGAGGCATATTTACCAAAACAAAGAGACTCTAAACTTAATCCTCTTCGTTAATCTAGTTTGATGAGAGTGAGAATGTTATGTAAGCTGTTTGTCGGCTTCAGCACACATATATATACAACTTAGTGAACGAGCAATGAATTTCACGCAAAGAAAACGAATGAGCTGGGAAAGACATTTGACGCGCTATTAGGAGGCGAGAAGATACAGAATTTTCTAGTACATATGATTTGGTATTGCACTCCTTTAAAAATGTTGTGCTGTAGCATAAATAATTTAAAATAAAATAGTAAAAATATGTTGTGCTCTTGAATAAATAGTTTAAAATACGAGTAATGTTAGGGAGTCAAAATTTGCAAACTAAATGATATGTCATCAATATGAATAAGCACGTTTATCTACGTTTAAGTCATAAACCAATCAACTTCTATGTCACTTAGTTTGCAAAATTTTGTCTACAAGTTTAATATCCTTATCACTACCCTTAAAATAAAACAGTAATGATGTGACCTATTTAATTGTAAGGGGATAGAGAGGTGCGGCAAGAAAGAGAGTGAAGAAACAACCAATAGGTTTATGGCGCATTTACTAATCCGTAATCAAATTGAGAGGAATTGAATTGATGATGAATTTGATTGAGGAAGAAATGAAATGAGGCGGAATCAGAATCGGATTACTATTGAAGTTGTTTACTAAAACTGTCTGGAATCGGAATAGAATTCCATAAAACTGTTTATTAATTCAGCAGAATCGGAATATAAACCAGTATGATTACTAAAATGCCCTTGTCCCAAGTAATGTAAATACTAAATTGCCCATATTCCAAGTACATAGTTTTTATATTTTTGATAAATTAAAAACAAAACAAAAAAAACTTTGTGAAAAAGCTTAAAAAGAATTTGTACGGTTTATCTTTTTTTTATTTTTTTTTATTGAAATGTCAAAAAGATATTTATGTAGTTAAGATTAAAAAAAAACCAACTGAGATCCCTCTTGCTCTGCTTCCCCATCCCTCCAGTTATTTTTCTTTCTCCTGGAGCCCAGCACCCTTTTCAGCGATCCCCCAAATCATTTTAGCCTCCCCTTCTTCTGATCATCCCTTCTTCTTCTTGCTCCCTTCTGATTCTTCTTCTTGTTTTCTTCTGATTCTTCTTCTACATCCACCAATTGTTTTTTCTTTCTCGTGAAGGCCGCACCGCACCCCACCGGCCCACCCCATTCCCCAATTCTTTTCAGCTTCTCCACTTTTTTTTCCATCTTCTTCTTCCCCATAATCACCTGAATCTGTTTTACTCCCACTCAACCTACCCCATAATCACCACCCCTCCTACCTGCCAAGTATTTCAATTTCAAGATTTTATGGGTTTTGAGTGATTTCTTCACTGGATCTGTGGATTTATTATCTGGGGTTTGGGTGATAAATTCTTGAATCCGATTTGGGGGTTGGGTTTTGTGAGGCAGTGGCAAGGGAGTAAGGCATGGCTACACGGAGAGATGGAAGGTGTGGCGCAGGCGATGAAGGTGAAGCGCATGAGCGATGGAAAGGAGTACCGAAGGTGAAGGGCATTTTGGGAAGAATAATTTGATTCCGGATGGAGCCTTCTCCCCGGAATCCAAATACTACCTTCGTCCAAGTAATCCAATTCCGACGATATCAGGAGTTGAGTTCCTGATTTTACGTGGGACCCGCAAAACTGTGCATTCCGCTTAATTTGGTAAACAGAGGAATAATTAGGAATGGGAAATGATTCCCATTCCGCCATATCCTTTCCGCATATGTAAACACGCCATTAATACATTGCACCAACACTCATTGATTGGATAAATCAAAGGAGAATCAATGAAGAGTTGAACAATGAGGAGTACAAACATGTTATTTACAATAATAGCCATGGTGAATAATTTACAGTGCTGCCATGTTATTTAAAAACACATAAAACATAAAATAGAAGTAAATTACAGAGGAGAAATAACATTAAACACAAACATACTGCATACATTGCACCAACACGCACTGTTGCAAGGACCATAGCCTTAGGGTGGCAGCTTGTTCAGCCAATTTAGGTTGATATCTTCTTTGATCACCTTTATGCGTATGTTTGTGAGAAATGGCAAGAAGGGTTCCCATAAAGTTTTCGTCTCCTCGTCGCACATCACTTCGTTCAACTGCTGAAGATCCATAACAGAAGCAGGCAGCTCTTTCAGTCCTGAACACTGGCTCACGTTGATCTTTTCCACGCTGCACATTGCACCAATGTCCTCGGGCAACTCCTTTACGCTAAAGCAATCGAATATGTCGAGAAATTTCAAAACTTTAAGGTTCGTAATCGAGCCTGGCAACTCTAACAACTCTGCACATGACCTAAGCCTCAACACTTCAAGATTGACTAGCTTTCCGATGTCTGCAGGCAAGGCAGATAGCTTATGACAGTTGGTGATGCTAAGCTTCTTAAGGTGAACAAGGTCACAAAGGTTGGCAGGAAGTTGCACCAGATCATGGCAATAATCAATGTTCAATTCCACTAGATTTGGCAGTGCCTCTAAAATTTGGACGAAACCTTGGCCGATATCACACATGAAAAAAGATATCTTTTGCAGACTTTTCAACGGTTTGAGGACCTTGCTTATGGAAGGAATTGAAATACGTTCTAATCTAATTCTCTTAAGATTTGATAGCGAACCAAGTAGTTCAAAATTATCTAGTTCAGCAGGTAACAAACCGTCATTTTTTAGTATTAGAACCTTTAGTTTATCCATTTTCTCCACAAACTCAGGTAAGGCATAGTTCTTTGTTTGAAAATTCAGAACTAGAACCTCCGCTTCGCGTACTTGCATGTTTGGCCATTTAGCTGCGAAGGCTCCATCTGCAAACAATAAGCTTTAAGATGTTAGCGTGGGTTGAACTTAAATGTGTGGAAGTCCGATTGAAGTCCTAGTATGAATGAGCAGGTGTGTGTGTGTACACAAGCGTGTCCCAAGCGCACATGTATAAATATTTACTCAAGAGAGATTGATGGAACCTGTTGAGATAGATAATAGTCGAGCCTTGATCGCTTGATACTTTTGTTCTGTCAACCACTTAGGAAGTTTGTCCCCGCATATGTTTATAAATAGTCGTTTCCTATGTTCTATTGGGTCTTGACTCGCCTGATGGATCGCCAACTCTCTAAGCATGTCGTGCTGGGTGACAAAGTGTTCAGTGTAATAGCCATCCGCCTCCCTCTCATGCCTGGATGATCAATACTAATTTATTTTATGTTTTGCTCGGCATACATAATGAAATGGAAAATTGTGAGCAGCCTGCATACCTTGTATCAACAAGATTAGCTAAACTTTGGGCGGTGAGCTCGTGAAGGTTGGCAATGGTCAGAATTTCTTCATCTAGACCATATAACTCCGCCCACATATCAATGAGGGCGGCAGCAGCAATTCTTTGGTTCTCCGGAAAAGAACCTAGATCGAGGAAACATTCCTTGATGATAGCCTTCTCTTTATACAAGGCATCTAAGCTGCTTTGGAGGCAAGCAAGTAAATCCTTGTCAGAATCAAGAATAGATGAACCCTTGCACCATTCCACTACTCTTTTCTGCCAGATTTCAATAGGCTGGCCGTGAAGTGATCTCCCGACCAATGCAATGGCAAGTGGGCATCCCTTACAGCGCTTGATAATCTGCAATTTAATTATCCAAAATGAATTCAATTACTATTATTAGATTCAGAAGTTGAAAATCAGCTAAATTGTTTCATTAAGATAATAAAATTGTAAACTGTCTACTCTTTCATTCTTCTTCTTCATTCTTCACAGTTCATTAACGTGTGTGGATGCTCAAACGTTATTTCTTTACCCTCTTCTGAGCATAAATAAGCATATAAATGTGTGTGTGTGTGTGTGTGTGTGTGTTGTGGACTAAGAAATCACCTTTCTCGAAAGATCTTCGTAAGAAGAGCTCTTATCCTCCAAGGATGCCGAATAGTGAAAAAGAGCCATTGCCTCTTCATCATTCAATGGTGCCAAATGATAAGGAGAACCGAATCTTGGAAATGCGAATCTTGATGTGACCAAAATCTTGTAATTTGAAAACTTCAATTGATCAAACTTCTCAAGAAGGGACTCTGATCCTGACCAAACATCATCCAGGACAAACAGTAGAGGATTCTGCCTTGATTCCTTCAGAAATTGTTGCAACCAGTTAGCTGCCATGACTTCGTTTTCGAAAGCAGGCAGCTCGGACCCCTTCCGTTGATATAGTTGGTGTACAATAAGGTCCAAGTTGGGCTTTTTCGAGACATTGACAAAGAAGATGTTGTTCTTGAATGTATCTATCCAAACAGAATGTAAGAAAGGTGTTAATAAAACGTTGACAAGATATGTCTCCAATTCTCAGATCAAGTAAGTAATCAAACAGGTGCTCGTTGCAAGACTTGTTAACTCTAAGAGGATGGCATCAGCTTAACTTAGCACTAGTACAAAGAAAATCATGCCAAGTTCATATCACTACTAGTAGGTATTTGTTGGGCATGCCCATATTGGTCTTTCAAATCTTTCTTATATTCCTTTCGTGCGCTTTAGTTTCATGTCACCGTCGTTGTAGTTTTATGTTCTTTAACAAATATTGGTTAGTATGTATGCTTGGAGGGATTAGCGGACAACTTGTAGGCCCTAGCGCGTAGTTCTACTTGCATAATCCTCTACCTGGTGTATTAATTTTTAACTAGGAGTAAAACTTCACCAAAAAAAGTTGAAATCATAAATAGCATACCTTTGACTTCTTGATCCTGACAAAACATTTTAGCCAAGGTGGTTTTCCCACATCCTCCAGCAGCAGTCAGCACAAGCATAGACACCTTTTCATCCTTAAGGAGCTTCATCTTCAAATCCTTCAACGGCAAATCCAACCCCACTGTAACCGATGGCGGTTCAGGCACCGCAGAAGAACATTTAACCATTTCATCAGGCTGATTATTGTTCATCTTCAAACTCTCTTCTATTCAAGAGAGCACCGTCTCGATATTCCTCAAAGAAACCAACGTAATCCGTTCTTGGGTGATGAAAGAACAAGAGAAATTCCAATGGATTTACGGAGAGAACGTAAAATAATCTAGTTTGTTGTTTGTTTTCGACTCAGAGTTTCAGCACGTATATATATGGGGGCTTAGCGTACGAGTCAGGAAGCGAGACGAGACAAGGAATTACAGAAATTTCCAGCCACATGTTTCGATATTACCGTGCTTTCAAGTACTTTATTTAAAATATCTACACACGACACGTTCAAAATAGTTTGACTTTTAAAATAAGTGTTCTTAGCACGAGTACTCTTTCAAATTAACGCACTCAATTTCAAAAAAAAAATAATAATAATAATAATTAACGTACTCAATCAAAATGATCGTAAAATTAAAATTCATGTACTTCTTGAATATTAGTGTTCCTTCTTTTATAATTTACTTAAAATTTATATTAGTGTATTGATTTGTACACATGTGGATCCCACATGAATTAAAAAATTAAAACATTAATTAATTCTAAATTCTAAAGGGTTTTTTTATTGGAAGAGGATTGTCTGCCCTCCCAATTCCAGTGCCCTTCTATTATTTTTTTTATAGAGATAATAAGACAAAAATGAATAGTACTATAAAATATTGACGTGACTTAACCGTGATCATACAAACAGGAGGGCATGGGAGCGCTGACAATCCTGCTCCTTTTTTATTTGCACCTCATTAATATTTTAATACACCCCACTTAATATTTATTATTAAATGACCTATATAAAATGACTATTTAAACCCTAAAAAGAAGTACAATTATTTTCTTCCTACGCCCCAAATCTTTTAAAAAGATCCTAATCACCAGTAAGTTATATATAATTTTATATATACCTGCACTCACAATTAAAAAGATCCCAACCATCAGTAAATTATATATAATTTTATATACACCTACACTCACAATATCTTGTGATTATGTTTTTTTTTTTTTTTTTTTTTAATAAAAAAATGTTAAGGATTCTGCAACATAAGAGATGAAGTACTCTGAAATATTCATATCTTCTTTGAGATAGTGTAGTATTGTTTTTTTCTTTTGCTAAAAATTTTCAGGCATGTTTGCTGTTTATTTTTTAGGATGGTTTGTGGTGCAATTTTGTAGAACAGAGAATCTACATGGACACATCAATAGCACAATCAACCAGCCCCTTCATGATTTTTTATTTCAGAAAAGCCAGCAAAGTAGCCATTTTTGAGTTTAAAATCAAATTCACATCTAAAGCCTAATACCCCTAAATTGACAAAAACGTTTGAAGCAGTAGAACCATGTGCACTGTTTGTGTGCTAAAGGTAAAGGTAAAGGGTTTAAATTTATTTTTTGGACAAGATGAAGACTTGACGTAGATTTTGGTGTGGGGTGTATGAAATGTGTGGGGTGTGAGGGTAGTTTCGGTTAGTAAGTGGGATGTATTAAGATATTTTTTAGTTTAAAAGGTAAGTGTGGGATGTTTTAAGTATGTGTGGTGTATTCAACAGTATGTGGGGTGCTAATAAAACAACCCATTCTAAAAGCTTCGTATGAGGTTGAGAATAGGGCTGGCATTTTGAACCCGACCCGTTAATTCGACCCGACCCGTTAAAACTAGTATTTGGGTGAGTGCTTAACGGGTTGGTTGTTAACGGGTCAACCCGTTAAATAACGGGTCATTTTGGATCAACCCGCGAAACCCGTTAACACCCATTAGGGAGGGCTTTTATGTAATTTCATAGTTGGAATAGAAATCCTAGCTCTCTGTCTGTCCTCTCACGTTCGAACCCGGACTGCACGTTCCGGGGCTGCCGTTCTCTCCCTCATCTTCTTCCTCAAAAATCAAGGTTTCACTGAGTTCTACCACCCTCTCTCCAGTAAGTTCCAATTCCCTTTCACCTCTTCTTCCATGGCGATTACTTTTCGTTTCTGCATATATTTTTCGTCTATGTTTCTCAGTTTTTGCTTGAGCTTGGTTTTAGGTGGTACTCTTCAGATGAGCTTCAAATTAATTTGGAATTAGTTGATTTGTCTTTGATGATTTCGATTGCGATTGTGCTTTTGTTGTGCAAATGGTGCTTTCTGTGTGTGATTGTGCTTTTGTCCTCTTCCTTCGCAAGTTAGATAGAGAGAGATCTTCCCACTTCTCCATCCCGCACACACACATACATATCAGGAAGCAGACGGCGATTGAGGAGGAGAGGTAGACGTCGGCCAAGTCTTTCGATGAAGAAGCCGCCTTTGCGGTGGTGAAGGAGCTGAGAGCGTCCTTCGTCTCGGGAATTCGGTTTTGATTAAAATACATGGTGTTCTGTTTTCACACATGTATTGGGTAAAAGATTGCAATTTGATACATACATACATATATATATACATACATACATATATATACATACATACATACATATATATATATAAGATGTTAGACTATTAGTTAATGTTTGTAATTTTGGGTAAAAGATGTGTAATTTGTATTTGAATGCAAAATGTAAAAACAAAAAAACAAAAAAAATTCTTAACGGGTGAAATGGTTGACTTATTAGGTTTAATGGGTTGAGTTCGGATGACCCGTTAGCTTAACGGGTTAGGTTCGGGTAAATTAACGGGTCGGGTGAAACCCGACACAAACCCAATAAATCTGATCTGTTTACAGGTCTAGTTGAGAACGCCCAACCCAACCCAATCACCAAGCCACCACCATCCCCACTGCTCCGAAAAAGGTTACAACTCGAAAAAGATCGACTCTTATCCGAGCACCTCAGGTAACCTTTCTAGGGCTAGAAAAATTATCCCAAAAATCCCAAACCAAACCAAAAAAATCCCGATCCCAAACCAAAATTCCCGAAATTTTCGGTATGGGATTCGGTTTTGCATCTCCATTTTTCGGTATTCCCATACCTAACCGAAAAAAATATTATATATATATATATATTTTTTTTTTTTTAATTATACGAGAATTATTTCAACCGTTCATTGTTTTGGATTTAATCTGTGTCGTTCATTTGTTTTTAGGTCAGATCCCTCACTTCCGTTCATTTGTTTCCAATTCCATCCATCGAACTCGACATCAAACTCGAAGTCGAAGTGCAGCCCTCCCTCACCGAGCTCTCATCTCTCATCTGATCTGACTGTATCTGTCGAATTCCGGCCAACCATCGGCTTACCACCACACCATATTGTCGTCTCTGACTCTCCAGCCTTCCTTCACCACACAGCCACCGCTCTCTTTCGCGATCTCTCTCTCTCAGGCGATTTTCTCTCACGGACAGAACAGAACCCGTCATCTCTCTCACCACCACACCGAGTCCGAGTCTCACTCTCACCCCAAATTAGGTAATTAATTTAGTATTTTGAAATTTAATTTAGGGTTTGAAATTCTGTCTTCCTTAAGAAATTTGAGTGAAGTTATATGGATATGTGAGTTTTGTTATACATTTCCAAGAACCAAATTTGAGTTTTGTTATCTGGACAACTAATGGTGCAACGCCAACAGTTATCTAGAAGCATAATATAAATTATGATACAAAAATTCCCAAACTAGAGCCGGTAATGGTATTGGTATTTGGTAGGCACGTTGCGAATTATAGTTGTGGTAGGCGCCTTGAGGAGCATTCGTGTTGAGTTTTGTTATACATTTCTAAGAAATTTGGTTTCACAGATTCTATTTAAGCAAGGAATATTTAGAACTCTGCCTGCAGTTTCACAAATAAATTACTAAGGTGACTTGATAACTTTCTGATCAATGGTAAATAATTAGAACTCTGCCTGCAGTTTCTTCATGTACGTTGTTTATATGAGCATTAATGATCTTGATTTTAGGTTCATTTTCTTTGGCTTGATTATTCTGTTTTCCTTCGCAGTGGGAACTATGGAGATGCGATAACTGTACAAACATTGAAGGATTTCCACAGGGAAAAGGTACAGATTCTGGCCAATTCTGGTGCTGATCTGATCGCATTTGAGACGATTCCAAATAAGATAGAAGCAAAGGTAACTGATATTTCCCTTGAGGCAACCGGACAAATTATTTTTATTTAGTTACAATTCATTGAATCAACTCATATTCTTTAGGCATCATGCCCCATTGCACTCTCATTTGCAATTTGTCCGCATTATGTATGTGGATCTGTTGGTTTCACTGATTATACCTTAAGAAATTTGAGTGAAGTTATCTAGATATGTGAGTTTTGTCATCCTTTTGGATTTGTTACTTTTTTTTTTTTGTTGCATGCATGTGTAGTAGAATTGGCAGATGCAAGGATTTTGGTTTGATTTTATTTCTACACATAAATTTGATCACTTGAATTGAATATGCACACTACACAGACCCACTACTATTAGTCTATTATGGTTTGATTTTATTTCTACAGGCAAGTTGAAGTTATGCAGATTGGGCTATTCAGCCTATTCTGCACACTGCACACAGTGCACAGACCCACTATTATAGCCCAAATGCCCAAAAACCCAAAATTATTTCGAGATTCCCGATTTGTTCTGAAATCCCGAAATTATTTCAGGATTCCCGAAAATTGGGATTCTCGAAATTTTGGTTTGGGATCGGTCTTGAAATTGGGAATCCCGAAAATTTCGATTTCTAAATATAGATATAGATATAGATTCGTTTTCGATTCCAAAACGGTTTTCTACGATTGAGTTGATTTCGTCGTCAAAAAAAGAGCGTGATTGGATGCTTGAATTTAGATTGAATGGTTTTGAGAAGTTTTTTACTTTGATAGGTTGGGAGTGCCGTTGAATATGCAGAGAAACCCTTTAAAAAATCATTTGAAATATCTGATAATTTTTATTATTTTATACAGCCACATCAACTACCTTGAACGTGGGTTCCTTTTTACTGTTTTGCCCTTTTTCAATTAAATTCAAAAAATTTTAAGTTTATAGAGGTATTCAATGATATTTTGAAAGCTTTACCTAGCCTTCTCACTTTATATACCGCATATTTGAGATTGGGATAAGAATTCTAAATTGACAAGTATTTAATGATATTTTGAAAGTTTTATCTTAGCCTTCTCACTTTATAATTATATACCGCTTATTTGAGATTAAGACAAAGAATTTTTGAAAGTTTTATCTTAGCCTTCTCACTTTATAATTATATACCGCTTATTTGAGATTAAGACAAAGAATTCTAAGTTGATAAAGGTATCCTATGATATTTTGAAAGCTTTACCTAGCCTTCTCACTTTATATACGGCCTCTTTGAGATTGGGACAAAGAATTCTAAGTTGACAGAGGTATTCTATGATATTTTGAAAGCTTTACTTATCCTTCTCAGTTTATATACGGCCTCTTTGAGATTGGGACAAAGAATTCTAAGTTGACAGAGGTATTTTTTGATATTTTTAAAGTTTTACCTAGCCTTCTCACTTTATATACCTCTATTTGAGATTGGGATAGGTTATGACAAATGTAAACTACATATTAATAGAACTTTGGTTGTCAATCAAAAGTTCATAAATTTTCATTCTAACTGTAAGATTCCACATCGACCAACGGAGAGGGGATGATATGCCTTATATGTACATGCTCCCCTCCCCATAGCACGAAGCCTTTTGGGAACTCACTGACTTCAGATTCCATCGGAACTCCGAAGTTAAGCAAATTCGGGCGAGAGCATTCCTAGGATGGGTGACCCGCTGGGAAGTTTTCGTCTGAGTTCCCAGAAACAAAACCGTGAGGGAATGGTAAGCCCAAAGCAGACAATATCGTGCTACAGCGGAGCCGAGCCCGGAAAGTTCTCGTCTGAGTTCCCATAAACAAATCCATGAGGGAATGGTAAGCCCAAAGTGGACAATATCGTGCTACGGCGGAGCCAAGCCCGGGATGTGACAATTTGGTATCAGAGCCACTTTGCCGTTCGATACGAATGTGCCGGCGAGGACGCCGGGTTCCCCTTAAGTGGGGGTGGATTGTGAGATCCCACATCAATCAACGGAGAGGGGGTGATGTGCCTTAGAGCAACTCCACCCTTGGAGCCCTCCCCCCAGGCAATCCACTATTCAATCCACCTAATGAACAGTAACTGCCATAAATGAACAGTAATTGCCATTTGCATCTCCACCCTTGGAGCCCTCCCCCCTGGCAATAGGCAATAAAATATTAGTTTTTTTTGTTTGTTTAAATAATATAAAATAAAATTATTTGTAATTTCGGATAAGAATTTTTAAATCGTTCTTGTTGCGCCACGTGTCATTTTATCCAAAAACAATTATTTTTGTGATGGATTTCGATAAGATTTTTATCCAATGTGATCGTGTCACATGTCGTTATCTTTTCAGAATCTTTGAGGATAGATTTCGATCAGATTTTAAATCGTTCTCGTTGCGCCACGTGTCATTATCCGAAAAGATAATTATTGGAGATCGATTTTGATAAAATTGAAACTTTGTGGAAAAAAAAATTGGATTGAAACTTTGAGAGAAAGATAGGAATTTGATTGAAAGTAGTTGAGAAAATATGAAATTGTGGTGTAAGGTAGATGGAGAAGAAGTGGTATTTATAGAAAAGTAAAATCAATTTTTTACAAAAATTTTCATAATTTCTTTTGGATTTTTTACAATTTTTTTTTAAATTTTTATTCAACTAATTAATCTCTGCCGTTGGATTTAAAAATTTTGAATTCCAACACTCCAGATTGTGCCACGTGTCACAACGGTAACTTTTCTTAATTTTAAAACTTTTTTTTTTAAATTTATAAAGCAAATTAATATCAATTGTTGATCTCAGATCGAACGGTTGATATTAAATCAGGTTTTTTTTATTACCGTTGTAAATCGGACGGCTCGTATTAAAAAGCCGTTGAGATCGAACGGACTGTGGGAAGCCACATGGCTTCCCAACGGTCGGCTGATGAAAACTGGCACGCGGGCCCCGTGCTGTCAGCTAATGCGCCCCCACTGGCGAGTGAGGGGCACGCGCTTGACACAAAAAAAAATACAAAAAAATGACTGACGCCAGGCCTGGCGTCAGCTTGACGTCACACCCACCTCGGGCTGCAGGGCTGACAATCCTCCACGGGCCTGGCCCTCGGGCTCCCACCTTCACTCGGGCTGCCCACGCTGGAGCCCAACCCACCGGCCCTCGGGCCATTTCCCTTCGCCTATCCCCCGAGCAACCACCAACGGTGGACTTGCTCTTATATGTACATGCTCCCCTCCCTATAGCATGAAGCCTTTTGGGAACTCACTGGCTTCGGATTCCATCAAAACTCTAAAGTTAAGCGAGTTCGGGCGAGAGCATTCCTAGGATGGGTGACCCACTGTGAAGTTCTCGTCTAAGTTCCCAAAAATAAATCTGCGAGGGAATGGTAAGCCCAAAGCGAACAATATCGTGCTACGGCGAAACCGAGCCCAGGATGTGACACTAACCCCTTTATTAAAATTGAACAAAAGTTAAAAAAAACATGGACAATTTAATAATTATATGACCATAAATTTTACACCAATCTCACAACCATGTAAGTATAACATACCTCATTAACTAAAAAAAATAAAATAACAATAGAAAAATGTCCACTTTAAAAATAAAACTGCCACATTATTTTCTTTATTTTCTCATAATTGATTTTGTTTTTAGAATTTTAAAAATAATCAACACTTTATAATACAGCAAAATGAAAGGAAATTGTTCGCACAATGTGAGTAGGTATATAATAAAATAGACTTCAGTCCAATTTGTTTTTTGTTGTGTCAAATTATAAGATAGACAAGACATGATGAGTTATGAATTCCGAATAAAGTACTTTATCTAGCCTATGATTCTCGTACATATGTTACAAATTTTGTCTTATGAGTCCTTGCTAATTTGATTCTATTTCTAAGACTCAATCTCTTTCAGCCGCGAACACAAGCCCATATAGAGATGAGTTAAAATATCATGATGTTGGATAATAATTTATTTTAACTTTTTTTGTAATAATTTTATCTTCTCCATTTTTTTATTCAATGTTTATCTTCTACGTCTTCACTTACGTAAAATAATGAACATCAAATACTTTAATAGAAATTTTTTAATAATCTTACCTAAAATCTAAGTTATATTGAAATTGATTAAACAAATAACAGGCCATAGATTAATTAAACAAATGCCAGGCCATGGATTAATTAAATAAATGCCAGCCCCTATTGAAAAATTTCTAATACTTTTTACCTGTAATCTAGGTCAGGGTTCCTTCCGCCGCCGCGGCGACCTCCCAGCCCAAGGCACGATCCAAACCATCCAATCTCTCTCTCTCTCTCTCTCTCTCTCTCTCTCTCTCTCTCTCTCTCTCTCATCCCGTTTCCCCATAGCCATTCCAATATATTTCAATTTCTCATGGGATCTACAGCTCCATATTTATCGCTAGCTAGGAGCTCCAATGTCCGATCTCCATAACCCAGACGGATCAGACCACAACGACGCCAGTTGAAGTCCGAAACTTGATGGATTCGTCGCATGCAGTCTCACTCACCTTCTCTCTCCCACACAAAGCTAAAGTTTCATTTTCCTTGTTCTTTCTTTCTATAAAACATCAATCTCTCTCTCTATGTTCCCATGTGAGCACTGTAAGATTAAGATTTAAAGAAAACTCAGCAGAAAACGAGCAGAGCATATTATGGCTTACTGTTGATTTCTCCAGGTAATTGAAGGTCGCCAACCTTCGATTTGATGGACGACAAGGGGAAAGGGGAAAGGACAAGCGAGGATACTGGCTGCAATTTTAAACCCAGGGCATTATTTCCATTTACCAAACTTACAACAAATTTTTTAATAAGTTGTTTTTTAAATAATTTCAGCAATTCCAAATTGGAACTCTATTATAGCATCTCTAATATGAGATATTTGCGGTGTGTACGAAGCACAAAATGATATAATACGTATCATTATATAAATAGGAAGATACTTAATAAATAAAACTTTTTTCTAATTATATAATGGCATGGTGTACTACTCTTCTTCTTCCGAGCACACTAAAAAATTTATCCTCTAATATAAAATGCAAAACGTCTAGAAATGTACAATTTAAATTTTTTTGATCGAAAAGCTCTCAATTGATTAATGTAAATTATTTATTTTTGCTGGAACATGTAAATAAAATGTATAATTGCATATTTAGAAGGTGGACTAAAAAAATATGTATAACCATTTTCGCTGGTCAAAAGAGAGCAAAAAAAAAAATTGAGGTCTCAAATTTACATGTTTCTCATTATACTAGAATTCATATTTGCACTTCCCGAAAATACTCTTTCTTGAAATTGTACTAAAAAACGTTAGTAAAATTCAAATGCATGGATTCTTGGAATGCTAATGAGCTCATTTGGATGTGTTTTTAAAATGACTGAAAGCGTTTTTGATGAAAATGTTTTTGGAACCAATCCTTAGTAAAAATACAAGTAAATTCTAAAAAAACACTTGAAGTGCTTTTGAAAAAACACTTGAAGTGCTTTTGAAAAAACACTTGGGAGTGCCGTTTCTTCACTTGTGGCCATTGTCAACCCCTCCCCGTTCTTATAGTTTTACTATTCTCTCTTCTCATGGATTGTTGTATATTTATTTTTCGTTTTAGTATTTCCGTCAATAAGAGGCTTCTTAGTGAGGTTATTTGTAAGTATCTCCTAGTGAGTATTTTAGTTTTTTGTTGGTGTGTTATTTGCTCCTCTTCGGTCTACTTCGTTGTTCTTGGTTGCTTTGATGATGGTGTTGAGAACAAAATCCATATGGTTAGACTCTAGATTGTTCGTTGCCAATTCCTCTTTGAATAGGCATTGCTCATCAAATTGTGATGTGTTATATTGCAGGTGTGTCTAATTCGCTGAGTGTGTGACCATTCTTTTAAAAGAAACATGTATTGACAAAGCTGATGCTTCACACTTAGGGTGTGTTTGTTTCACCTTCTTAAGTGGGACTGGACTAGCTAGGATTATTGTCCCATGTTTGGTATGTTGGGGACTAACTTAAGTGAGACTAGACCAGACTCGTGTGGACTCCGGGCCTCATTAGATTGTCCAAAATAGTCCCATGCTGAACCATGGGATTGCCAAGGACTACGATATGCCTTCTTCTTCGCTTTCCTCACTCGCTGCCTCCTTCGTCTTTCCTCATCTATCTCTGTCTCTACTTCTCTCTCTGCTAGATCAAGCTCGTTGGGAAATTAATCGATGAGTTCCTCTTGGCGGTCGCCTTCGATGGGAATCTCAAACCGGATCGATTCTATAGTCTAGTGATTTCTTTGCCTGATCAAGCTCGGCTCTTCGACAACAGCATTTAGCTGTCGATGTCTATCTTCAGCCGCATACATGGCCATGGGTATAGAAATCTGGGGGCGAGAAGGATGGGGATTAGGTATTTTTAGGGTTTTGGGTACTTTTTATTTGTAATAATCAAAATATTTGGAAATTTGGGAATTGGGTCTTTAGCAGTGGAGGTCTATCTTCAGAGCAACTCCACCCATGGAGCCCTCCCCCTGGCAATCCACTATTCAATCCACCATATTGAACAGTAACTGCCTTTAATGAATAGTAACTGCCATTAATGAACAGTAAATTGCCATTTGCATCTCCACCCTTTGAGCCCTCCCTCTGGCAATAGGCAATAAAATATTAATTTTTTTTGTTTGTTTAAATAATACAAGATAAAATTATTTGTAATTTCGGATAAGAATTTTTAAATTGTACTTGTTGCGCCACGTGTCATTTTATCCAAAACAAATTATTTTTTTGTTGGATTTCGATAAGATTTTTATCCAATGTCATCGTACCACGTGTCATTATCTTTGCATAATCATTCTTGGAAGCACTCCCTTTTCTCTTTGACGCCTTCTTACCTTGAGGCCTAATTGGATAACGGGTCGACCCTGACGCTTGTTCAGGGTTGGGCGTTTCAGGCACTTCTTCTCCATCTTCTTCATGATCAGGTGTAGACTGTAGAGGGGTGCTGTTCATGCAAACTTCTGGACCAACGGGCACAACTTTGAATTTAGGACAATCTTTAACAATATTCCAACATTCCCACCGGTTGAATGATTTATTTTTTGATTTGATTTTGGCACCATACCATGCTTGTGCTTGAAGTTGCTACAAATGAATAATAATGAAATTAGGTAACAAATAAATAATAATAATCAAATTAGGTAACAAATAAATAATACAAACAAATAATAATAATGAAATTAGGTAACAAATAAATAATACAAACAAATAATTATAATCAAATTAGGTAACAAATAAATAATACAAACAAATAATAATAATAATGAAATTAGGTAACAAATAAATAATACAAACAAATAATAATAATGAAATTAGGTAACAAATAAATAATACAAACAAATAATTATAATCAAATTAGGTAACAAATAAATAATACAAACAAATAATTATATATTCTTACCTCATCCGAGTAATTTTCCCCACTTCGAAGATTACTACTAGCTTGTGCCAAGGCGTCACTCCATGTACTAAAGGAATGGCTAAGTAATTTCCAACGACTGGACACCGATTCTTTGGTTCTTTTTCCACCCATTTTCTCAAGAAATTTGGTATGAATTAAACTCCATATTTCTCGCAACTGCATCTCATTACTTGTAAGTGAACTATGAGTAACTTCAACCCAGCTAGTGCACAACGCAACATCTTCAAGAAGCGACCAATTCGTACCTGCATCAGTAGTCATTTTGTGGAAAAAAAATTGGATTGAAACTTTGAGAGAAAGATAGGAATTTGATTGAAAGTAGTTGAGAAAATATGAAATTGTGGTGTAAGGTAGATGGAGAAGAAGTGGTATTTATAGAAAAGTAAAATCAATTTTTTACAAAATTTTTCAGATTTTTTTTCGGATTTTTTACAATTTTTTTTAAAATTTTTATTCAACTAATTAATCTCTGCCGTTGGATTTAAAAAAAATTGAATTCCAACACTCCAGATTGTGCCACGTGTCAAACGGTAACTTTTCTTAATTTTAAAACTATTTTTTCTTTTTCTTTTTTAATTTATAAAGCAAATTAATATCAACCGTTGATCTGAGATCGAACGGTTGATATTAAATCAGCTTTTTTTTATTACCGTTTTAAATCGGACGGTTCATATTAAAGAGCCGTTGGGATCGAACGGACCGTGGGAAGTCACGTGGCTTCCCAACGGTCACTGAATCGCGCGGGCCTTGCGCCTGATTCCGGTCGGGCGACGCGCCCCCATTGGCGCGTGAGGGGCACGCGCCTAACACATAAAAAATAAAATAAGCACGGGCCTTGGGCTCCAGGCCCGTGGATTCCCCACCCCACCCTCACTCGGGCTCTCTAACGCTGGAGCATAGTCGACTGGCCCTCGAGCCCTTTCCTCTCCCCAGTCCCCCGAGCTATGTCCAAGGCTGGACTGGCTCTCAGAGATCTGGGTTAAGCCTTTTGTTATTGGAAATTTTGTAACTTCCAAGTTGCTGAGGAACACCAGCAATTTGGTGAAGAAGATATCCTCTTTCTTTAATCTATTAATTTTGATATTCTTAATAAAAAAAATTAGAATATAATAATAATTTATTGTTATTTCAGCTTCTTAGTCTGACACTGCAAAAAACGCTTCACTAAGTTAATCCAGCTTGATCTAATCTAAGCCAATCCAGATTAATCCCTGAATTTAGTCCAGTCTGAGATAGTCCGGTGCAACAAAAGCACCCTCACATTACTGAAATGGTTGCAAAACCGCTAACCCACCCACAAACCCACAAAATGGTTGGAAAACAGCTAACCCCACACCGTCCTTGGAAACGTCCTGCAATCTCAGCGGGCCCCCCCGAAAATGGTTGCGAAACATCAAACCACCAACCGCCCGCCCGCCCGCCCGCCCGCCCCCCCAAAACGGTAGCGTCCTTGGAAATGTCCACGTACAAGCCGGTGTAAAGTAAATGAAAGCGTAATGAACAGGTAACCCAAACAGTATCGTTCTTGGAAACGTCCTGCAACCTGAGCGAGCCAACGCGAAAGCGTATTGAGAGGTGCTCTGACAACGACAAAAATAATAATAACGAAAGCGTATCACCTCAACAACTAATCCTTTGGCCTTTTTATTTAAAAAGTTTTAACGAAACACTTCTGATACTGTTTATTTTAATAAAAAATTATATTTTTATCTTTCTTTATACTATTTATTAGACTTTTATTTATCATTTTTCATTAAAACTATAATATTTTTGAACTTTTTATTAGTTTTCATTTTCATTTAATCTTTTGATGATATTCCATTTCCCAACTTCGAAGAAACAGTATTAAAAAAAATAATAATGTTAGAGAAATTAAATCTGTAGATTAAATTCTGTATACTAAATGACATAAAAGTTAATGATCAGATTATTACTTAGTTGTTGATAAACATGTTTATCTTCTATTGGTGACACCTCATTTGGCTTGGTAATTTAGTCTATATAAATTTAGTCTCCACAATATTACTTAAAAAAATAAAAAACCAAAAATTGAACGAACTTAACTACCTTAGCAAATTCCATAATTTCAAATAATTATTATAGACGATGTTTTCTAATTTTGAGAAGGATTCAAATACGAGTGTTGGGTGAAACTATATTTATTCCAGTTAATATGATTACGTCTGCGTTTTTTTAATTTTATCGTGAGTGACCCTATAGGCATGACTAGCAAGGGTGCCCGCGCATTGCTGCAAGATTGAAAAATGTATAACACATGTAGAAGTTCTAAAAAAAATTATATATATGTATATACAATAGACAATACTATTTACATACATGTGCAAATTTATTTACAACTCTATCAACAATAAGGAACAAAATAGGTGTACATGGACAAAATGAAGTTTATGGTTATAAATTGTCAAACTTCATTTAGGAAGCTGAAACCGTAAAAAATAAAGTGATAAACACACAAAGACAGTTCACAATATGAAACCGTTGCTTTACTAAATAAGCAGTACCAACAAAATCATGCTTGTTTTGCTGCAAAAGAACAAAGTAGAAAAAGGGAAACAAATATTTATTTCTTTTTTTATATTCTGTGGAAAAAACTTGGAAGAAGAAGCAACAGTGAAAAGATCATATTTATTTCAATTTTTTAGGCAGAGAAAAATAGTCCAGAAACCAACAATGAAGGCACATTATGAGAAAGAATTGATGAATACACACAATACACATACCTGCTTAAACCTTTTCTCCCTTTGCTCAGCCTGTCTTTGGAGTAGATTAGACTTAGGCATAAATTTAGAAATCAGTTAAGAATGAAACCCAGAAGTAAATTGCAGTTTCTTATTATCATTTCTCTTAGAAAAGACTAACAAAATTGTTTCTTAAAATAACAATATGTATATAAGTAGGATTGTGCTTAATTTTCTCTAATTAAAGAAATGGTTTGCACAATTTAGAACCTGATATAACAAAAGCATAACAAACAAAAAAATTCTAGAACTTGAAGTGCGTTTTGAAAGCTCAGTCCTACTTCGAAAATCTACAAGGGGAAAAATTGTAAACCCAAATTAAAGCTTCTTCTCTCACTCAAAAGGAAAATGGAAACTTTATACGCAAAAAAATTGAAACTCTGCATAATCAAAAGTGGATCAAAACTCTAAATAGATTATCTTAACGAGTAGAGTTCGTTGTTAGAATTTAAAAACAATTGAAACTTCATTTTAAACACACACTTAATCAATTGATTTATATTTAAATGGAAAGAAAGTAGTGGTCAGTTTTACCTATCTTTTGTTTAGTGTTGCTCCATTTCTAATTTGTATTAAAAGCTTGAATTTTTACTTTCCTTCCATTCCCCAGTGCATAACAATACAGTAGCTCTCGTTTACCTACAACAAATTGAAAACCATTTGGGGAAAATAACTAAGCCTTTGGTTATTAGATTCTTGGTAGCTAGGCAAAGCAAGAAATTTACACACAACAAAACTATTAAAACTTTAAAACCCACTTCCCAAATTAGGTTCTCTGACTGGCTAATGATCATATTGGATACAAATTATCATCCCGAACACTGCAATGCTTAATTTTTTTTCTTCTGGACATTCTAGTTATCACTTATCATTATTTAACTGAAGAATACAATTCATAGAACAATAATTAGTAGATAAAACAAAAGGGAACAAAATAGCAAAATTTGCAGTTAACAACATAGAGCTAAGTGAATAATACACAAAACTAGGATAGGAATGCAACCAGAATGTGACCCTTACATGGTTTTGGTTATGCTTCTATCAAGTGCTGCCCTTAACTAACGAAATAAGCAATCTCTTCACATAGCACATTTAGTCATCAATCCCTTACACACTAAGATATTATGTATTACATTCTAATTTTTCTGTACTTACATTTTCATTCTATTTCTTACGGTGTGTAAACTTAGACTAATTCTCCAAAAATTTCAGTCAATTTCATTGTAATTAAAATAAATATTGAGTATATACACGCTTATAAACACACAAAATTCAGTTTTCCATACGAAAGCACATATGTCAAGTCAATGTTCCTACTGTATTCATTTAATCAAACGATGCATCAAATATAAAAATTAAATTATACCTCTAATTTACAACCTTTTGATTTCGCTTCATCTGTAGCTAAACAAAAATTTAGATGGTCCCCAATATAATTCTGTCAAATACCAGATAGCAACACCATGTAAAAGTCATATTGGGTGTCCACACCCACACTTATACTTTACAAATAAATTTGAACTTTGAATCACATGGGCTTCAAAAATATTTGCAAATAAATTCGAAAGAAGATGAATAAATTAAAGAAAAATCATATCTACTGGCAATTCAGACTCACCCAAAGTTGCTATCGAGTTCTGCCAAAGACAACTTTGCGCTGTTGACAAAGTCTAGAACAACCTGGAAATTTAAAGAGGTCAAATTTAAAGCCAAATAAGCAATCATTTGCTGAAAATCTTTCACAAAAAAGTGCTAGTTTCACAAATAAATGAAACCCAAATTAAATTACTTGATAAAAACTAAGAACTTCAAAGCTTAAGAAAAAACCCATGAATCCAACCATAAAAAAGATGCAAACTTTCGCACTGGCAAACCATTCATAAACCAAAAAAGATATCTTAAACAAAACACATGATTCCAACTCAAAAAAGCTCAAATTTAAATCAACTAACGCAAACAAAATATCAAACATGGTTCATTGTCTCTCTTTGCATTTTAAATCACACAGTGTTGGCCCAATATATTATCGTCTTAACATTTCATATACTCATGCATTAGATAAAAAATGATATCTATGTTAAAATTACATGGACTGCTTTATCAAGGTTTAAGAAAGCAACCACAAATTATAGTATCTACATGTTCCTCAAATTATCTAAAACACTAAAACAAAACCCATACAAACCTGTTCACTATTCACCAATACCCTTGGTGCTATAAATCCAAAAAAAAAAAAAAAAAAAATTCAATAAATAAAATGGCTACTAACCAAAGCATCCTGTGAACAAATTAAGAAATTCAAATAACATTAAACACCCAGAAAAAAAAAGAAAAAAAAAGAAAAAAAAAACACAAAAAATATCTGCTTGAATTGTCAAGGAAATCAAGATACTAATAAATATAAAGGTATGTTTGAATTGTTAATTAAATAAATAAATAAATAAGACAAAACATTTCCAAACGTTGATTATGTCCGATGAGTTAATGCTATGTGATTGCCTGAATTAGTCTTTCCATCCTTTTCAAGCCATGAGATGATCGCTTTTGGTGTATTACCAAGAATATGGAAGCTGTGCAGATAGTGGCCAATCGAGTTCCAAAACATGTTATTGAAGCAGTTTACAGGATTGATCTGCCCAAACCCAAATCCTATGAAATCGACAACGAAGAAAGAGAGATTCTCCAATCACTAAATAAAGATTCAAACCAAAACTGAGTAATTTATCAAAAAATTCACTGAATCGATTCGAAAAAGTGCGAAAATAATCAAACCTGATCTTCCGCAATCATCCAAGTAGAGAATATTCTAGGGCTAATTTCTGGCAAAATTTTTTATGGGTGAAGGCTGACACGGCAAATGGAGAACGAAGGGCTTGTGGGAGTTGATAGTGATTTCTTTAGCTCGAGAAAGTTGGGTTTTGGCATTCTAGGGATTTTAAGTGGAGTTGATAGTGATTTTGGACGAAAACGGCAAATGGAGAACGAAGGGTTTGTGGGAGAAAGATTTGTAGTCGTCGTGGTTTCTGGAAGATTGGAGAACCAAGAGTCTTTTAGTCCCCTTCCCACTCCAAGATGACTGACTGGTGCACAGGTGAAGATTGTTTTGTCGCAGGAGAAGCTGAAGCGATGATGACTAAGAGGCTAGGAGGGCAAAACGGTCTTTTTACTGTGTGAAAAGGGGAAAAATAGCTGATAACAGAAGAATTGGAGGGCACTTTAGTCCGTTCACTGTTAATGAATAGTACGCTCTCTCACATGATGAACAGTGCTTTTCTACTGGCTTTTAGTATATAGATAATGTATTATTTGTTGTAGGCCTATTTAATTGAACGATCTAGGGTTTAGAAAGAGAGGGGGCCGACCACAATTAGAGAGAAGAGAGATTGATTTAATTGTGAGGTGTGTTTGATTCACCTCGTTGTGCCTTTATTTATAGTAGTTGGATAGGTAAATACATTTATCTTTAGGATTACAACATTTAATAGGTAATTTACTCCTAATAGAAATATAAGATACTTTCCCATATTCTCAAGGATTTACACTATTACATTCCTATTCTAAAAATGACTGCAACACTCCTCATTGAGTGTGTAAATACTCAACAAACCATCGCATCAGATCGTCAGCAGATAAGGTAGAATAGTTGATGAAATCATTGGCACAACGGATGATCGTGAGTCTCAAATTCAATTTGAAGTATGCATTTGTAAAAACTCACAAAAAACCTCGCTATGGTAAAACCCAAGATAGGCAAAACCCATAGGCTAAGGAGAAAAGTGAGAAAATGTGCATAATGTCTAAAACAAACGTCAAACAGGACGAAAGTAGTGAACTCAACGGAGTATGATCATCCCAGGATGGGTGCCTCATTAAAACCTCGTTAGGTAGCAAAAACTCAGTGGGAAAAATGATCCTAATCGTAGGAAAAAAAAGTACATTAAGATTATGTGAGTATGCTTCTAGATACTCCCCCTAAGTTAGACATAACTTGTAATACCCTGAAAATTTAAATATATGAATTATATATTTATAATTATGATTATGTGGGAAAAATCGAAAATAAATCGATTTATGATTATGAGGAATTTAATCGAGAATTTTTAAAGTTTGTTTTCGGAAATTTTGATAATCTACTTATTTGTATAATTGATATTTTATATGATTTTTCGAGAATTTATACTTGTGACAATCCGTCCCTGATTCTACAATTGTATAAATTTTTAATAAGTGATTTTACGAAATTGCCCTCCGAGGCTCGTGCATTGACTGACGTTAATTACAGTATCGTGTCACCTAAGTTTTGTTTTATTGGCATATTCTCGTAGTACTCGTCGCCACGGACTCGTGGGCGCAAGCGGTTCGTGATTTGGAGCTATATCGAAGAAGTTATTAACGTTTAAAGTTGGGGGTATTTTAGTAAATTAATTAATTTTTAGAAAGCTCCAGATTTTTGGAGCTAAATCTGGTGTGCCACGTGGATGGCCCAGATTTAAAGGTAAATGGAATGGATGGCTGTGATGGAAAGGTAAGAAGAGAGAAGGGAGAGAAGTGGAGGAATAAGGAAAGGAGAAAGAAGGGAGTGACCAATGGGAAACAGAGGAAAGGAGGGGAAAAGAGAGAAAGGGAAAAGAGAGGAACCGGCCGGGTTCCCTTCGACCCGCGACCCGGTCGGGATTTCATGCTAATTTCCGGTGGTTTTCCACCGGATTTACCACGAATTGGACCAAGCCACCACTCCCAATCATCATCTAGCCCTTCCCTCTTCCTATTACACCTCAAATTTGGTGAGATTAGCCTTGATTTTGGACAAAACCGTGCAAAAGGGGCGCACGGGTTGGGTTCGTTTCCGTCATGATTTGAAGCTATTTCTTCCAATTAATACCACCCATGGCATCCTCTTGAGGTCTGGGACAAAACCCAAACAAGTTTGGAGGCGTCGGAGTTGCTTTGGAGGTCGAATCGAAACACACCAAATTATAGGGTTCTTACGGGTTTTGATGAAATTGGAGCCTTTCTTGACCAAATTGGCCTTGGTCACAGGTATGAAAGTTGTTCTACTCATTAAGATCTTCAATTCTGAAAATTTTGGTAATTTTTGAAGAAAGTTGGATTTTCCGGCGAGCCAGTGCGGCCGACCGCCACCCACGGCGGCGCATGCGGCGGCGCACGGCCAGAGAGCCGACGTTGCCATTTTTCATGTAAATTTCAATATTCTGAATCTTTATTGGTAACCATTTGATATGATTTGGGTTGTGAAGGTTGATGGTGAATATGGTGGTTATTAGAATATGTTTGGAATTTATGAAAATAATGAATGGTGAACTACGAAAGGCTTGATCCCTGTTAGGGTACGTAGGCAGTCTAACGAGACGTTAGATGCAGCCATAAAAATAAATGAGGTTAATTATAGTTCGAGAAATAATTTCTAGAAGGGGATTTGATTATTTAAGAAAATGGTAACAAGGTGAGGTTTAATTAGTACGTTGGGTGTACGACTTTATAATTATGAACCATGGTTGGAAACAAGATATGAAATAAAAGGATTATGATAGATTGAAAATAAATTAATTTAAGATTAAACCCTTTATTAAGAGGTTGTTTTGATAGTAGGAAATGGGAATTAACTTGATAATTTAGTTGTATGTTTCCATAATTATAAATAGTGGTTATTGTCAGCAAAAAAAAAATTGACTATGATACTATTTTGGGCCTATTGCTAATAAAAATTAAATTCCCGAATTTAATATTCCGGGAGCAGGGTGTTACATAACTTCTAAATAAGAGAACTACAAGCGATTCAACTCAGATAGTTTACGCATACCGATTCCTTGGACGAGCTTCTGAAATGTAGACTTGGGCAATGACTTGGTGAAGAGATCGGCCAGGTTGTCCTGGGAACGGATTTGCTTGACTTCAATGTTCTGATGCTGTTACTGCTGGTATGAGTAAAAAAACTTCGGCGCTATATGCTTGGTGTTGTCTCCCTTGATGTATCCTTTCTTCAACTGCTCGATACATGCTGCATTGTCTTCAAAGATCGTCGTAGGAAGGTCAACGATTAATGTAAGATCACTAGTGCTTCGAATATGTTCCATGACTTCTCTTAGCCAAAAGCACTCACGCGATGCTTCATGCAATGCGAGAATCTTAGCATGGTTAGACGAAGTCGCAACTAGCGTTTGCTTGGTAAACCTCCAAGATATAGCGGTGTCTGCAATGGTAAAGACATAGCCCGTTTGAGAACGTGCCCTATGTTAGGGTTCTACAAACCCTAATATGCTTCTAATTTATTTTATATAATTTGACTCACTAATTCCATATAACAATTTAATTGTGCGATGCATAAAACAAATATATATATATATTGACAAATATATGAACATATACAATATATATATATATATATATATATATATATATATCGAAAGGAAAATATAAACATAGAGGGGTTCATGCATCATGAGGAATGTTTTCATGCTTCGTGGACGTTTCAAATATCTTCTTTTATTTTAAGCATACCTGGTTAGCAGAAAACAAATAAGCCTTTGAATTTGGTGGATGATAGTCTCCTCCTACGATGCGTCAGTTCCTCAGCTTCTGGCAAGAGCATGCTGATAACGTGTTGTAGGCCTATTTGATTGAACGATCTAGGGTTTAGAGAGAGAGGGGGGCAGGCCACAATCAGAGAGAAGAAAGATTGATTTAATTGTGAGGTGTGTTTGATTCACCCCATTGTGTCTTTATTTGTAGTAGTAGGATAGGTAAATACCTTTCCCTTTAGGATTACAACATTTAATAGGTAATCTACTCCTAATAGGAATATAAGATATTTTCCTATATTCTCAAGGATTTACACAATCACATTCCTATTATAAATATGACTGCAACATTATTATTATTATTGGTATTATTATCGGTGTTCTAAAAAAGGGTCTAGACGGCCGCCTAGGCGCTGAGAGGTGGTGACCCGAGGCGTTTTCTTGCAAATCGGTTGGAAAAATCGGTTGGGCTCTAGGCGGTGCTAGGCGGCTAGGCGGATCCTCACCCTTATACATAGAAAAAAAAAGAAAAAAAAAGCATGTGTTAGTCTTCCTTTTTTTCTATCTCAAACCATCAAATGGACACATATTCAACAATGACAGAGGCGATGCTTACCTCTTTGGAAAGTTTGGAGCTTCAATATGCCACCATTTCCATGGTAGGACTCACTGGTTTTGGTTTTGCAGAGAAGATTGAGTATTGTGAGCGGCTAAAGGTGAGTGGGTGTGTTGAAATGAGAGGAGAGGGTAAACCATTGGAGCTAAAATGGTAGATGAGGAGCGGCTAGGGTTCTTCATTATAGGGAAATGAGAGCTCTTTTTTTTTTATCTTTAAAAAAGAGAGAGGTCTGAGAGAAATGGGAGAAGGCGGGGTAAAATGAGAGGATGTCCATCTATTATTGAGAGATATCTCTCATATTCTAGAGAGAGAGGCCTAGGATTTCTAAAAAGTTATCAGAAATGAGAGAAATAGGGGCACATCTTAGCCCTTTATTTTGGAATCCTAAGAAGTTCACTACATGGATGCATGACATGTGTGCATGCCATGTCCATTGAAATTTGAAAGGGACGTTCTGACATGGAGAGATAGTGAGCCATTTGAGGCTCTGGGCTCGAGGCAAGGCAGAGAGTGTTGGTGATGATAGGGTTTTTTTTGAAATGAACATGAAGCTGCTAAATTAGCATATATTGTAGTTGTTGCTAAAAATAGACACTGGTATGGACTTGGATGTGTTGGTCGGGTTATTCTCACAAGCTCCCAGGGCTCCAGTTCGAACCCTGCGCCCATGAAAATTTTCTTTCTTTTTGATGCGCCTTTCCAATGGCTCCAGGTCTTGATTTCGAATCTTGGTGAGCCTTTTCCTTTTTCTTCTTTTTATTTTTATTTTTTATTATTTGTTTATTTTTATTTATTTGTTTATTTTATGTTTTTCCTTTCTTTTAGTTTCTTTGTCTTAGGCGTTCATTTTTATTAAGGTAAAACGTAAAATCAATTATCTCAAATTTATTTCCTAGCTTTGTAACTTTGCAAGTATCTTACATTACTATATTTCCTGATTTTCCTCCTATTTTTCATTTTATGTGGTTTTAAATTGTGAACTTGTTGTGCATGTGTCATCCTACAATACTCTTTACTAATATGCTTAATGTGTTTTTAAATTTTGGACTTGTTGGATACTTTTTTTTCATTTTTTCATTGTTTTATTATCTTATTCATAGATTTCATACAAGTATAATTTTTATAAGTGCCAATATGCACTCATTTACAAGATATATAAGAAATTTACCTAAATCCACCTAGGCCGCCTAGGCGCCCGCCTAGACCCCGCCTAGGCGCCTAGGCGCTAGGTGCTAGGCGCTAGGCGCCAGCCCGCCGCCCGACTAGCGCCTAGTTTTTTTTATAACCTTGATTATTATGACTACTACTATTATTAATAAGATGCTGCTTTTTTTTTTTTTTTTCCGTTTCGTAAAATATGCACAAAACTTATAACAGAACATGAGAAAATACTATAATTAGATACAAACAAACAAAAAAACTTATTTATCAATATTATTAAAGTTTTTGTGCATATGCTATGAAAACACAAGGAAATTATATTCTGACCTACTCACATGAGTCTCGTCATTTCCAGTAAACTTAAGAATGGATTTCATATACGTGTATCATAACTTCATTGAAGAATTCACACATTCATCGTGTATCACAAGTTCACAAAAATTGACAGATCTGAAAATTTCATGTGAAGACTATATATTATAGTAAAAACATGGAATATGCACAATAGTTTCAATGTTAATTAATAAAATATCACGTCCCGATCCCAATATACGTCTAGGATCGACACGTGACGTCACCAAATACTCGTATCTCTAACATGCCCCGCCTCCGGGATATGGACAAAGCACAACTCAAGAATCAAATCACATAGTAATTTTTCGTATGCTTTTATGGCTGCATCTAACCTCCTTGTTAGACTGCATACGTACCCTCAATAGGGATCAAGCCATTCGTAGTTCACCATTCGTTGAACTCTGAACTTTTCGTCAAACATAAAGTATCACACTACACATCAACCATGAGCCAAACAACAATTATCATCATGTTATTCACACAGGTATGCCAATCATGTACACATATGCTTTCCACACCATTCCACAATCACATCAATCAATATCACAGACCAAGCACCAAAATGTAGGGCTAGAGCGACACAGTTCGGCCAAAGCCTACATCTCTGAAAAATGGGATTTCGGACCACTCAACAAAATCCAACGTCGGGTTCTGGACCACTCAATGTAACCAAATTATCAAGTGGAATTCCGGACCACTCAACGGAATCCAAACTAGGATACGATTCCGAAACGGAATCGCAGAGTAGAAGGGATTCTCGACCTCTCAACGGAATCCGAGTGGATATGATTTCGGACCACTCAACGGAATCACGGAGTACAATGCATATCGAACCACTCAATGAAATCCAGGCTGGATACGATTCCGGACCACTCAACGGAATCACGGATCGCGAGGGATTCCGAACCACTCAACGGAATCTTGACGGAGTAGGGAACCAGATCACTCAACGGAACCCCAGCGGATACCCAGTTCCGGATCACTCAACGGAACCGAGCGGAAGGCCAAGGAACATATCAACGGCCCGAAGAAACAAAACATGAACCAAGTGCTCAATTTACAAAGGCTCAACGAAATGAAATAAAGCACAAGTACTAAATTTAGAACGAATCAACAAAATAAGAAATGACGAAATGGGATATGAACAAGTTTCGAAGCAACAAACCCCATGGCTATGGGTTAACGGTCCATAACTAGCCCTCACATTTCATCATATCATACCAATTATGTAAATCAACCACATTTCAAATATGCACATCAAATCACATATCACAATCATCATCAGTAAGCAAGCCAAATCAAGTTTAATAAACATAGGTCTATGACTAAATATAAAAAAAATCACATTTCATTAGAAATCACATTTATAAAGTTATGGGGTATCCCTAAAGGATATTAAATACGATAGCAGGGTAGTAACCAGATCACATATATTAAAGTCACTTACTAACCAAGATCACATATATTAAAGTCACTTACTAACCAATGTAGGCCCATTAGACTTCATTTAGTCTCCCGTAGTACTAATTTTAGTATTTAGAATGTTTTGAGACATGTTGACCAAAAGTCAACCATCGGTCAACGGTAGGTCCACAACCCTACGTAATTTGATCCGGAAGATCCGCTTATCGGATTTTGGATCCATAACCTCCTAAGGTCCTCATTATGCTCATAATACAACATACTAAAATCTCATCACAGTCTGACTGTCGAATCTCCGCCAATTACTAGAATTAGGTGGCGGTCAACAATTAATTTTACAAACTTAGAAATCCAATTCAAGAAGATCCATACGTCGGATTTCTGATCCTTCAGTTCCAACTATCCTCAAATATTATGTTTAATAACGTATTAAAGTTTGATGACGATCCAACGGTCAGATCGTTGATTCATATATTAATCAAGTAATGTATAGTGAAATTAGGTTCAAACAATCAAACCACATCATACGGATATCAAATCTGAGATTAAGACATCAATTTAGCATAAAATAGCATCAACGGCCCACTGGCCACACGCCACCGCACGCGCCGCCGCCAGTGGTGGTTTCCGGCAAACGAAAACCCGATTTTCCGACTAACTCTAAAAATTATCAAATTTTACAGGCAGGTAGAGCTCAATGAGAGGAACAACTTTTATACCTGGGCCAAAGTCCAATTCGGCTAGGAAACACCTGAAATTTCCCTCGATCCGTTGGAAACCCTTGAATTTAGGTGTTCTTGATTCAACTCCAAAACAGCTCCGCCGTCCCCAAACTTGTTTGGACTTTATTTCTAGGATCAATAGGATGCTAAAGGTGGTGGTGATTGAAGAGAAACGCTTCAGGAATGGCGGATTGTTGGCAAAGTTCCCTTGCACCCACTGGTGCGGTTCACATGAAATCGGTACCAATCTTCATCAATTTTTAGGAGTAAAAGAGAGAGCAAAGGTCGAGGATTTTCTTCCAAGTGATAATTCTATTAGGTACTCAAGCCTAAGGGAAGAGCCTAACCCAAAAGACTAGTCCAATAAGTGGGATGAGCACTTAAGTACTACTACATAATTTCTTGTGTAGCCGATGTGGGATCATAACATTACACCACCCTTCAGAAGACCCGACGCCCACGGCGGCACCATGTCACCAAGTCCCACAGCGTCGGGACCCGACGCCGACGGCGGCCCTTACTCTGGTGGCTTTCACTCTTAACAGCGGCGCACCCATTTTGGTCGTCGCGTTAAGGTAGCCCTTTCCAAGTCGCCCCCTCCGCAACGTCGAGAACCTAGGCTCTGATACCAATATTAGGTACTCAAGCCCAAGGGAAGAGCCCAACCAAAAAGACTAGTCCAATTGATGGGAGGACCCCTTGCACTTAAGTACCACTACATAATTTCTTGTGTAGCCGATGTGGGATCATAACAAATTCAGTGTAAATCGCTTGAATTTGGCCGGAGGAACCCTTGGAAATCATTGTTTCTGACCGGGTCGGGTCGCAAAGGGTGCGGGTCGAGGATCCCGTGCCTCCCTCTTTTTCCTTTTCCCCTTCATTTCTTTCATTTCTGATTGGTCAATTTCCCTTTCCTTTCCTTACTTTCTCTTCTTTCCTTCCCATCTCAACCACACACGTGGCACAATCTCAGTGCTCCAGAAAATCTGAATCCTTCATTAGAAGGTTAAAATTACCAAAATGTCATTAACTTTAAACGTTAATAACTCATTCGTTATAGCTCTGTTTCACAAACGGTTTTCGCCTACACGCTGATGAGATCAAGCTCTATTCAAAAATATAATTTGTGACCTCGAAAGGTCTAAGGATTTTAAATAATTAATTTCCAAACTTCAAACTTCATAACTAGTTTAATTAAAATCTAAATCCAAATAAATTAATATAAATTCTCAAAAAAAATAAAAATAAAATCTCAATAATACAAATACGTAGATCATAACAATGAAATCCAGGAACGGGATTTCACATAAAATTTGTATGCCCTTGTAAGTATAATTTTATTTCCTAAAAAATCATAATTTAAATTTAAATTATACAACGACTTTATTGTTCATGCAATCAAATATATAGTTTCTAAAAGACTGTTGTTAGTGCTAAAAGAAAGGCACTTGCCCTCCTTTTGAACTTTCTTATTTCATTAGAGAATAGTGTAAGATGATTTTCTTTTTCAGTTCAAATTTTGTTACAAGTGAATTCATAGGCCTACTGTAAGTTAGTTAGAGAATTTATTATGAAGATGCTACTATATGGTTTCCTCTTAGTATACTACAATATGAGGAAATATGCCTATATACGTATAAAATTTTGGAAAAATTAGCATCCGGTCCCTAGTTACTAATGTTCATTGATTGAGACCTTACTAGTTTTCAAATTTTGATTGAAGTCCCTAGCATTAATGTGATAATGAATTTACATGTTAATTACATATTTTTTTGTTAAAATAAAAATTAGTAATTGATTTAGGGTTTTAATACTCACACCTCTATTAAACTCCTAATTAATTTTCGATTCAAACATTTCAAAAAAACGAAAAAAATTAGAATAAGTTTGTACCCCTTAGTTTTTTTATAAAAAAATTCTCAATTTTTTAATCTTAAATGTACCCATTCATATAATTTTCAATTTTTTTAATCTTAAATGTACCATTCTTAAATATACCAATTTGTTATATGTAAAATGTACCCTTTTTTAATATAAAATTTACCCAATTTTTCAATATAAAATCCATTCAATTTTTTTTAATCCTTTTTTAAAATTATATGGGTACATTATTTTTCGTTGATTTGAGAATGTATCCATGTCAAGTATAATCGAAGATATTTACTAATGTTATTAAGCCTAATATCTATTTTTTTTCCTGTGGTTTTGAAGAATGTACCCATGTTTTGGTATAATAATTTTTTTTTGTTAATTTGATGAATGTACCTATATATATATATATATATATATATATGTATGTATGTATATACACACAATATATGACACACCCCGTCCCGAAGGAGGGCATGCTGGCCGTCACGTGAGAGTGACGTAACCATTTACGCAGTTCGGAAGCTTTAAAGATCCAATTACTAAGATATAACACCCGAAGGTGAATCCTACATTTGTGAATTCTGTCAGAACACCGTTGGATTCCTCGTGGCCACCAAAGCTCTGCTCTATCTCGAACCTGGAGGGGCGCAAAACAAAAGTGTGAGTGGGCAAAAACAAAGCTTTATAAAAAATCACTTCGATATAAAAGTTGTAACCCTTCTCTGTAAACCAAGTATACTTCCTAGAAAATATGCATATACGTAATAGTGCTGAAAAACCCTCAATCAGCCAATCAATCAAACAATCAATGCCATGCTCGAATGAACCATAATCAATGATCAACATATACCAAGTACCATCAAGTAATCAGGTGATATCTCAACACAAATCATGCCGCCAATATATATATATGAATCAGCCGGAGTTACCTCTAGTGACCTGTACGGCTGAATCTATGACTCCTCAATCAAATCCTTAATTTATCTCTCAATCAATAACCTGCACCCATGACGGAACCACCTAATGTGGTCTGTACGTCAAGCTGGGCATAACGCTCTGTGCTACGATCACGTGAAGGCTGGCGACGTCTCGCAAGTCACCTACGAGTCGCAACTACCTAATGTGGTCAGTACGACAGGCTGGCACCTGCCTTGGATCCAAGGTGAGCGTACGGTGCGGGAGGTGAACGATCACGTGAAAGCTAAGCCCTACTCTGGCGGCACAACCCCGATGTGCAGGTAATGAGCCATATACCAATCTCATCGATATCACCACAATTATCACATCACAAACACATACTTACCTGACTTACCTGGCGTCCGTGGTGCAACAATATATAATCACATAATCATAAAATATATATATATATATATATATATATATATATGGCATTCGACATGGCATTCATTTCATAAAAGCATTTTAAAACGCATTTCTGGGAAATCAAACAATTATATATATATATATATATACTGAAAACCAAAAGCCCACTCACCTGGAGTTCGCCCTACAACTCCCTAGCACAACCCATCAAGGCTTCATGACGATCGGCGCTTAGAACAATCATCAAATCATGCCTCAGAAATCATATCGATAGAATATATAACTTATATAAAACACGTCACTATGTAGTTCCATCCAGAAGATCTGTAACTCAGATTCCCAATCCGTAACTTCCAGAGGTCCACAATAAATCTCTAGAACAACATCCTAGAATTTCAGTACCATCCAACGGTCGGATCTCTGTCAATTACCAAAACTAAGTGACTGTTAACATTGTATTTTATGAACTTACAACTCCAATTCCAGAAGATCCGTAAATCGGATTCTCGATCCGTAAGTTCCTATAATCCTCAAATATTACGTATTACAACGTAACAAAATTTGGTGACGATCCAACGGTCGGATCGTCAATTTATATTTTGGCCTAACCCCGCATCGTAACGAATTTAGGTTCGAATGATCATCATACGTCATTCATTCACCAAAACTGAATTCAGAACATGAATTATGGCCTAAAAATAGCATCACTATGTAGTTCCATGAATTATGGTTCGAATGATCATCATACGTCATCATACGTCACTATGTAGTTCCATCCAGAAGATCTGTAACTCAGATTCCCAATCCGTAACTTCCAGAGGTCCACAATAAATCTCTAGAACAACATCCTAAAATTTAAGTACCATCCAACGGTCGGATCTCTGTCAATTACCAAAACTAAGTGACTGTTAACATTGTATTTTATGAACTTACAACTCCAATTCCAGAAGATCCGTAAATCAGATTCTCGATCTGTAAGTTCCTATAATCCTCAAATATTACGTATTACAACGTAACAAAATTTGGTGACGATCCAACGGTCGGATCGTCAATTTATATTTTGGCCTAACCCCGCATCGTAACGAATTTAGGTTCGAATGATCATCATACGTCATTCATTCACCAAAACTGAATTCAGAACATGAATTATGGCCTAAAAATAGCATTGGCGGCTCACTGGCCACGCGCCGTCGCACCCGCCGCCGCGGCTCGCCGGAAAATTCAACTTTCTCCAAAAATTACCAAAATTTGCAGAATTAAAGATCTCAAAGAGAGGAACAACTTTCATACCTGTGATCAAGGCCAATTTGGCCTGGAAAGGCTCCAATTTTGCCAAAACCGTACGAAACCCTTGAATATGGGTGTCTTCGATCCGACTCCAAAACAACTCCGCCGCTCCCAAACTTGTTTGGGCTTTGTTATAGGCCTCAAGAGGATGCTATGGGTGGTGGTAATTGGAAGAATTTGCTTCACATTTGATGGATTTCCGTCATGAACCCCGTAGCACCCCCTTTGCGGTTTCTTCCATTTTCAAGACCAATTCTCTCAAAATTTTAGATGGTATGGATAGAGGAAGGGTCCTAGAGTGTTTCCCATGAGGTTTCTTGAAGCAATTCGCCCGAAAAACGGGTGAAAATCATCGAAAATAGGCATGGGTGCCGACCGGGTCAAGAACGGGCCAAGAAGATCCGGCTGATCCCCCGCGCCACTCTCTCCCTCCTTTCCTCCTTTCTCTGTTCCGATTGGCCGGGCTTTTCTCTCTCTTCTCTCCATTCGTCCAGCTCTCTCTCCTTTCTCTCCCGGAGCTCCTGCTCTCTTCCTCTGGTTGGGTAGTTCTGCCCAATCTCTTCTTCTTCCTTTCCTTCTTCCACCAGCCACGCACACACACACGTAATCTCATTTCTTTTCATCCCAGCCATCCATTTATTTCTTTATTAAATCTGAGCCGTCCACTTTCATAAAAGAAATTCCAGATTTTACTATTATAATTCCTAAAATGCCCAAACTTCAAACATCAATATCTTCTTCGATATAACTCCAAATCACGAACCGCTTGCGCCCACGCATCCGTAGTGACGAGTAATACGAGGATATGTCAAGAAAACGAATCCTAGATGGCATGACACAACGATTAACCTCGAACAATGGGCGTGCCTCAAAGGGTATTTTTGTAAAATCCTTTATTAAAACTTTAAAAACTCCTAAAATCAGGGACGGGCTGCCACGATATAATAGAGAGTATAATTTATATTTTATTATTTTTAATACCACAAATTATGGGTTTATTTAAAATCTCATTAATATAAACAAATACACATTTCAATTTTTAATTTTTAATTTAAAAACTATAGTAACTTACATTATTACGTTAATGTCAGGGACTTCGATCAAAAACTAAAAACAAACAAGATTTCAATAAAAGAATATTGATAATTAGGGACCGCATCTAAAGTGTTCCTAAAATTTTCAACACCATTGAAACTTTTTGTGCTCATGCCATGAAAACATAAGAAAATTATATGCTTCTCTATTCACATGATATGTCAGGTTCAATACACTTATTAAATGATCTGATTTACGTGTATCATACGTCCATTCATAAATGGATCTCGTTTACATGAATTATAAGTTAACGAAAAATGATAGAGCTGTGAATTTCTTGAAAGGAGACCATAGTATAATTTTCTTATATTTTCATAGAATATTGACAAAATTGACTGTTAGGGGAAAGTATATCGCAATGTTTTGTATTTTTGAGAAAATATTGCTAAGATGTTGAGTTTTAATTTATTTTTGGTTTTGTAGAATATGCACAAACTTGTATTAAAAGATGAGAAAATATTATACTTATATACATAAAAAAACTTATTTTTCAACTTTATATTTTGTCTGCATATGCTATGAAAACACAAGGAAATTGTATTATGAGCTACTCATGAGCTTCATTATTTTCAATAAACTTAGGAATATGTCTCATTTTACGTGTATCAAAATTTCATTGAAGAATTCATCCCCTTTAGAGTATATCACAAGTTCACAAAAAATGAAAGAGTTGAGAATTTCTTGTGAGGAGACCATAGTATAATTTCCTTATGTTTCATAGAATATGCACAAAAGTTTCAATGTTGATCAATAAACTTTCTGTGCCTTGCAAAGTTCTAAAAGACGCTAGATGCTAGTCGGGTGGCTGGCTGGGGCCTAGCGCCTAGACGAACTAGGCGGATTTAAGTAAATCTATTGTATTTCGTATAAATAAGTGTCTGTTTATACTTAAAGTATATATAATTTCATCATAAACTAGAAAATAGAATGACATATATATTATGAAGTATTGGAACATAATGAAAATATGAGGAGCAAACATATAATGTGTGTTTATTTAAGTGTTCAATAAGTTTATTACAATTTATTGGAAACAATAAAATGCAAAAAGAAAGTTATCTATTTTCTAAGTGAGTTGCAACCTAGGCAGGTGTTTAGACGGGTTTGGGAGGGCTAAGCGGTCTAGGTGGGCATCTCAGCAGGTCTAGGCGCCATTTCTTAATTTTCAAACGCCTAGGCATTAATGGGGACGGTGACCAGTCGCCTAGCACCTAGGCGGCACTAGGTGGGGATTTTTAGAACAGTGGTGCCTTGTATAATTTTGTTTATGAGTTTTAAATTTAAATTGTACAGTGACTTTATTTGTCGCACCCTGATCCCGAGATACGTTTGGAATCAACACGTGACGTCATCAAATACTTGTTTATGTGTCACGCCCTCACCTCGAAGACATGACAAAAAACAAGACAACGATTCAACAACGCATTAAATTTTCTTTTATATCATGGCTGCATCTAACCTCCTTGTTAGACTGCCTACGTACCTTAAGACAGGATCAAGCCATTTGTAGTTCATCCTTTATTAAACTCTGACATTTCTAATGCTACTTCTTAGCATAAAACATAAAGTTCTCGAATCACTCTATGAAACTCGAAATGCATAAACCACTGAATTCTAAACTACATAAGAGATCATATGACATTTAGGACCCGATCCCGATATTATCTATTAACAATCGATGATCAACAACATTTAACATTTCTGTGAACCAATGATGCGTAACAATTGTCTTTAACCATACTGATCAATCAATCCGAAAAATATAAATCAATCATAAACCAAAATTTATAAACTTATGAATAATTTAGCCAAAAATCCTGAATGGGTCACCCAAACATTCCTCGGCCTTTCCAATTCAACACACAAAGATTCTCAAATATTTCATTCATAAACATGTAGAAAATTAGGGTTAACACGACACATAGGAATCAATAACATTTCTAGGAATCTAGCTTCGAGCCAACTCAAGGGAAATTTTGAATAAAATACAATTTTGGACCACTCAACAGAATTGTGATTAAAATTTGATTCTGGACTACTCAACGGAATCAAGGCAAAACAGGGTATCAGGACCGTTCAACGTAATCCCGATTAGTATTCGATTCCGGACCATTCAATAGAATTGAGCCGGAGCGGGGTATCTGTAACGCCCCAAAAAAATATTATTTGGAAGCTAATCACAGTGATAGACCCAAAATAAAATCATGGTTAATCAATATTCTATTAACCACCATAAATCAAATTCGATCATTTTATGGCTGCATCTAACTTTCTTGTTAGACTGCCTACGTACCCTCAAACGGGATCAAGCCATTCGTAGTTCACCATTCACTACATTCCAACATTTATCATAGTACGTTCAAGCAAAAAAACATGAACAAATGAAAACAAACACAAGTATAAAGCAAAGTAATTTAAAGAAAAACTCGAATAAGAATTTCATAATGTAGAAATAACACTATTTTTCTATGCAAAAGTTGCATATAACTGCTTTGATCCACCAAGTTTAAGCTCATAATGAACGCTCAAACCTGAACAAATGGTACCATCTTAAGTGGTTTTTGGAGGCTTGTTCTGTGTACTTTAAAAACCATATAAGATTTGTAGGAAACAGGGCTCTAAATGGAAACTTATGCCAGATATAAAGTGGGGTCCCAAAACTGGAAATGCAGAACTTGCTGCTGTCTGGCAGCTCTACAACTCAACTTTGGACATGGTTTTGATCAATCAAAACTTAATGGAATTTAGTAAAATCAGATGAGTTTAATCATGGACATGCCTAGTTTTAAAATACGTAAAATTGGACCAAACAAAAATCACAAGGGTCGAGAATTCAAGAGCTAAAGTAAGCTACCTGAAAACATAGTTAAGTTTTCTAAAATTTTAGAACCCATACTCATTTAATTCAAATTACAACTTCAAAACACTTCCGAACAATCCAGAAATCATGTTTCTAACCTTTATTTATATTTTACTCAACAATTAGTAAGAATTGACCTTTTAACCCAAGGACATGATATTTGATCAGCACACTCATAAAAGAATTAAAAGTAATGAGAATTTCAATTACTGCTTTAGCCTTGTAATGTTCAAAACCTTGTATATAAACACATAACTAAAATCCAGGAAAATAGCCAAAGTCTTACATATATTTTTCATCTAAGTAAATGGTACAATTAAAGCATATGAATACAGATATATGCACACATGGGATTTCGTCAAAAGCACATATGCGTATTCATCCTTTCCAATATATAGATGAGAAATTATAATACTGAATAGGTTTCAACAACAACAGCAATCAAGCTATCATTACAAGAAAGAATATTAATTGGCTAGCCACACACCTAGGCCCAAACGAATCGCAAGAATGAATGATTATTCAATCAAAGCAAGAAAGCACTTAGACCCCCTTCTTAAAACCAGCATGTTCCGCTTCAATAAGATTAGAATGAGTCTCCTATTATAAATCTGCCTGCTCATGTTTTAAAGAAGTGACTCCTAAAACCCCTGACACTTTGTACCATGAATGGAGTCAAGGACAGATCCACATAGGGACCATGGAGGTCCTAGGACCCGTCGGCTATCCTAAATCACTGCTAGAAATTTTCCGGGGACCCCTCGTACTCGAGCATGAGGTCTGTGCAGGTTGTAGGTTGCAGGTTGCAGTGGCTGTCTTCTTCTCGGAGAAGATGACCGCGCACGGAGAAGAAAGAAAATAGGGGCCCCTTCCTGCCTCTCTCCTCCTTGCTTCTGCCATGGTCTCATCCGTCGGTGCCACCCACTTCTCCTCCAACCTTTCTCTGTTGTTTGGCGGGGCAGTTCATAAGCCCAAATTTCCCCAAATTATTTCAACCACCTTAGTAATTTTTCTTATGGGTGAAATTTCCTTCATAAGGTTAGTAAGATGGATAGGATCTGTCATGGGTTGGTGAAATTTGGGGGTGGAGCTGCCATGGCTTGGGGAGAATGGGGAGGGAGGCGGTTGGTGGAGGTATGGCAGCTATGTTCTTAGTGAGAGAGAATGTTGATGTTTGGAAACTAGTAAAAGAGAAAAATGGTGTGTTTGGTTAGAAAGATAGTAGGAGTTTGGGGAGAGTTTTATTTGACTGGTGTTTTAAATTTAGTGGTCCATATTAGATAATCAATAATTTAGTTACTCCTTAGTAACTTATGAAACCACGTAATGGACGCTTGAATTATGATTTTATAATTTGTAATATTGTTTTGCATATGATTTTTGAATGAAATGTATTACATTTAAATTTTCAATGTTATTTTTGTTAAAAAGATAGTTGGAGTTTGGGGAGAGTTTTATTTGACTGGTGTTTTAAATTTAGTGGTCCATATTAGATAATCAATAACTTAGATACTCCCTAGTAACTTATGAAACCTCGTAATGGACGCTTGAATTATGATTTTATAATTTTTAATATTGTTTTGCATATGATTTTTGAATGAAATGTATTATATTTAAATTTTCAATGTTATTTTTGTCTATAAATTTTTTGACCTTTATTATTGGGACCCCTCGAGTTTTAAATCCTGGATTCGCCACTGGATGGAGTGGGTGAGAAATGTGTTGATGCATCTGTGGGTTTATATACTAGCAGTTGTGTCAGCTATTTCCATCCTTTAAGATGACAAAGAAAACGTTCATGAGAAGTATTCACACAACCAATGACCTTAGGTATAGGAATAGCCTAATTAACTTTTGGAAGCCAAAGTAGGCTACTTGAAACATAGTTTTTCTCGGTAAAACAGAAGTTTTCTGCAATATAGCATCACACTCTTTTAATTCAAATTTCAATTTCAGGACACTTCCAAGCTGTCCATAAATCAAGTTTAACTTCTATTTCAATGTGTTACTTATATCATTCTTAATTCTTCCTTTCGGCCAAAGGCCACAGATAATTCAATAGAATTAAGGTATGTACTTTTTTTGTTTCTATACATTAATATAAAAAGAATAAGACAAATGACAAAGATAAGGAAATGAAAGGGGGAAAAGGGGTTCACCATCTTGCAAGTGAACTCGTTGCTACATCACCTACTTTTCTCCTAATTCCTTGACATTGGCTAGCACTTTGCTCCTTTCTCCATTGTGCTTTTCTGTATCATTCTTGTCAACATCTTCATCCTCATCCCCTTCACCTTGACCCGTACCAGGTTGCATCCTCTGATAACATTATCCCTCGTAATTTCAGCGCCACTCCTTTGAAACCATTCAAAAGTAGGTTTTATGATTCTGGGTTGGCCGGATAACGTGACTTTGACGCCGGGTCGGTCGTGTGTGTGTGGGATGAGGAAGGAAAGAGAGGGATGAAGTGAGAGAATTCTGGAGAATTCTGGAAATGAGTGGAAGAGACGAGAAGAAAAATGAGAGAGTGACTTCCCCGAAACCCACCACAAGAAAATTAAAATCCTCTCTTTTCCTCATTTAAATTTAATACAATTTAATATCCCTGAAAATAATATGAAATCTCGTTAATACAAATACGTAGGTTACAATAGTGAAATCCAGGAACGAGATTTCACATTCTTCCCCCTTTAAAATTTCAATAACCAATTACATGCTTAAAATAACCAAGATGTTACAATACCCAAACCACTCAACGGAATCCTACTCTACAATGCTTATGGTTCCTCAATGCGGATTAGCTAGTCAGAACCATCGACATCTCTCCGATAGGCGGGGACCCTTACTGTTGATTAACCAAGCAAGGTCACCCCTATAATGTGTATGACCTAATGCGGATTAACCAAGTAGAACCATATACACTCATCACATGGCATATGCCCCTAATGCGAATTAACCAAGCATGACCACTTATGTGTCACATTGCTACATGGTGTAGTCATGTCATCACACATCATATATCAATTCAACATGAATTACACTTGTTAGCATACACATTATCGATTCTACTTAGCTAACCAATATTTAGTCACACAGGCCAACGAGTTCTACAAAATAATTCTAACAAGGTTCCAACTCATATTTTCATACTAGCACTCATACACCTCATCTATAATATCTAAAAGTTCAATAACCATATAAGTGTCGCACATAAACTAAGGTATACATTAATTGAGATAGCTCGCTAATCAAGAAAGGCCCGCTAGGCCTTGCTTAGTCTCTTATAATATAATACATATTTTTGTGTTTTAGAACGATTCGATACATGTTGATCAAAAAGTCAACTCTTAGCTGACGTGGCCAACCCTAGGGTCGACAAACCTCCGTAACTCGATCTGAAAAATCCGTTCGCCAAATTTTTGATCTGTAACTTCCTAAGAGTCTCAAATATATTTCTATAACAATATATTAAAAAATTTCGAAATATGGGACGCACGTCTCTATAATAGGAAAAAAACAAAAGCTGATTAATAAAAATCAGCTCTCTTTTTTAGTGAAAACATGAGCTATCTTTTCTAATGTACAATTATTTGTTTCAAAACTATAAGTTTTACATAAAAATACTTCAAGAGTCCATTGGGAGAAAAGAATACCATCATCTACCTAATTGTCATGATTAATTTTTAGTTGTGAAATTTTTTTGTGTCTTTCCCATTACAAAGCCAAGTCGGCTTATTAAAGTATTGGCATGCTCTGATCAATTCTTAGTTGTGGAATTTCTATTATGCTATTTTCTCAAAATAATAAATTTGTTTATTTTCATTTAAAGTATAATGGATCTAATTAAAGTATCGAATTTGTGTCCAAATTACAATGTTATTCATTTTGCTTTGTCATTGACCACATGTGACAACCCGTCCATACATTTACAATTTTATTAATTTTAAAAAGCGTGATTTGGCAAAAATGTCCTTGAGGCAAGGACTTTGACTTTCGTTGACCTTCGGTTAGGGAGACATAGGACTCGTTCTTTTGGTATGTACTCGAAGAACTCGACGATATGGACGCGTATGCGTGAACGGAATTGAAATTGAAGCTACGATGGAGATTTTACAGAGTTATGAAATTTGAGGGATATTTTAAATGTCGTGTGGCTTATCTGGTCCGTGGGACCCACACCCACACCCACACCCACACCAATCCACCATCCATTCCACGCCACGTGTCCCTCTTCCTTTCTTTCCTCACTCCATATCTCATCCTCTCTCTTTCCTCTTCCTCCTCCCGTACTCACCTTTCTTCTCTCTCTTCTTTTAGTTCTCTCTCGGTTTTCACTCTTCCCTTGCTCTCGAACCACCATTTTCCGAGCCCAAGCACACCCACTAAGTATACCCCTACACCCAAGGAGGCGACGACGACACCCCCACGTCCTCCGTGGTGGCACACTCTCTCTCCTTGTCTCTGTGGAGCACAGATGAACTCTGGTGAGTTCCTCGACTTTTCGACGATTGGTAAGCCCGGGGACCCTTGTTATCCCTTTGTCTTTGTCCTAGTGATCAAATTCTAACCTAGTTGTGTTGTTGGGGCGACGATTTCGCACGGAGACACCCGGGTGTGCTAAACCCAGTTCCCGGCGAGCCGTGAGCTTCGAACCCAGATTCCGGCCATCTCGGCCACTTCACGGTGTGAGACAGGTACCAAACTCTCCATTTCATCTTTCTTTACGTTTTAGTACCTAAATCGTACCCTAGGATGCTAATTTGGCGTTGACCGAAGATTGGAATGCTCCGGCCTTCTTCTCTGGTGACGAAAGGGGCCTTCGAGCCCAAACCCAAGAGACAAGCCCTTTGGGCCGTGCCAAACCCGGGCCTTAGGCCCGTTAACCTTAAAACCCAACTCATTTAATTTCAATTATTTAATTATTTTCTGAAAACCCAAAACAAATGGGCCGGGCTTTGAGCCCAAAAACCTTGAACCCAAAACCCTTGGGGGTTAGGCCTTCGGGTAGTGTGATTTTGGGCTTAAGCCCAGAGAACCCAGGCCCATTAGGACCCAGGCCTGTCACTAACTCAGCAAGCCTTTAAGGGCCAGCCCTTTTTGGGTAACCCAGAAACATTTGGGCCTTGTAACCAAGCCCACTGACCAAACCCTAGGACCCAGCCCAGTTGACTCGGACCGGTTTGACTGACCCGGTTGACCCGGTCATTGACCTGCGACCGTTGACCCGGTCAACGTTGACCGTTGACTTTGATCGTTGACTTTTTCGGGTTTTGTCCAAAACCCTTCTTTGGCTAATTTCGACGTCCCGGACCCGTTTATGACATTCATTTTCAGAAATTCAATCGTTTGAGTAAAGTTTTATTAATTGTACCCTTTTATGTGCCTAGGTGCAATTATTATTAGAAATTTCAGCTTCCTAGCTTGAATGGATTAAACTTTACAAGTATCTGTGAGTAGGCAATTTATTTTATACCTATACATATTTATAGTTTCCCTAAATGCGTATTTACTTCACTTTTACGCTTATATTGCCAAGTAATTCGTTGTTGTGATATAAATTGTGATAAATGTTGCTATATGGTTGGGATATAATTGTCATGACATTCATACATATTTGTACATGCTCATCTGCTGTACCCCAGTGTTAGTACCCCACCCAGGGCCAGGGCCAGTCCTTCACGTGTATGTTCACATCCGCACCATTTGCTCGCCTTGGATCCAAGTTAGGTGCTAGTCCTGTCGGGTAGATTGCATTAGGCAATCTGACTTGTATGTGACCGTGCTTCTGCACCAGCCTTCACTTGATCGTAGTACTAGAGCGTATTGATTACACCTAGTCCTGTCGGGTAGAATTGCATTAGGCAATTCCGACTCATGTGCTAGCATAGATCAATGAGGAATTGATTATCTCATGATTATATTATTGTGGCATTTGATATATCATGACTTGGCATATTTCTGGTTATATTGCTGTTGTACTGTTGTTTACATACTTACGTAGTATGTTTTACGTAAACTATACTTGTTTTACTGCGAAGGGTTAGTATGTTCGAAAATAAAGGTTTTCTTACACACGTTTTGCTGACCTATTCAACTTTGTTTTTCACCCCTCTAGGTTTAGTAGCTGGGCTTACGTGTAAACGAGGGTTCTGGCAAATCTCAGGAGATGGTTATCTTTTGTAGAAATAGATAAATTTAATCAAATTATTGCTAGTCTATTGTGAGGTACTAATTTAAAAAAAAAAAAAAATTATTAAAAAAAGATTATTAAAATGATAAAAATGTCCCTACCCTATTTAATGCATTATTTTGGGATGCCTTTGAAGGTTTTTGTTTATAGGGCATTTTTGTTCAATTTTTTTTGTTGAAGCTTGGTGACACCAAAATACTATTCACCTTTTCTTCTCTCTTTGTGTATAACTAGCCTTCACGCACGCGCGTGCAAATGGCATTTTTTGAATCACGACGTGCTATGCGCGACTTACACGTTTTAAATGTATTTATATACGTAAATCGACAAAAGAAAATTTAAATATTTGAAGTAAATGAATAATTTTAGATCATGCTAGAAGAAATCCCTTATAAACCAATTAAAGTAGCTGAATTCACATAATAAAATCGGTTTATATAGAATTTACATTAGGAATAGAAAAAAAAATTTAATAAACAATTGATCAAATCACATTATTGTTAGCCCATTGTGAGGTTAAGCCCACCCCCTCCCCTTAGTGTAGATAATATTATTTGGTCAAAAAAAAATCATTTGACAATTAATTTAATCATATTATTATCCGCGTGCGAAAGACTTTTTTTATAAATAAAAAATTGATCATTGGACGGAATAGAGAAAATAATATTTAATAAACAATTAATTGAATCACATTATTGTTAGTCATTGTGAGGCCAAGCTCACCTCCTCCCTTTTAGTGTATATAATATCGTTTGTTTAAAAAAAAACAAACAATCATTTAACAATTAATTTAATCACATTATTATTCGTGTGCGAAAGACCTTTTGTTTATAACTGGCATTACATGCTTCTTAAGATGTTTTGAACGTGTTTAAAAATAAAGAATGGAAAAGTGAACAGTGCACATGCGGACAAAAACTTTGGTGTCATTGGCTTCGACAAAAAGAAGTGGACGAAAATGCCCCTCAGCCAAAAAAATTCAAAACTTGCCTAAAATCATATTTCAAATTATGCAAGGATAAAATGATCATCTAGTCCTAAAAAAACTGTGTTGCACTGTTACCTTTTCTTCTGGCTTTATTATATAGATATAAGATAAGATTATCATTAGAACAACTTTTAAAAGAAAGGAAATATGGTCCGTTCTTTATTAGTTTCAACTATTCAAAGTTTGAACAAGAAAAGTAAATTCTAGTTGATCAAGTAACTACAAGAACAAAATACTCATGAGAATCTTTCTCGTCGTTTCTTAACAACTATCCTGAAGCAGGTGTATTTTTTTTTTTTTTTTTTTTTTTTTTTTTTTTTTTGAACTAATCAAATGTTTTGGTTGGAATTGGAAACCATAGTTTAAGACCGATTCATTGCAATAGTTAATAACAATCAATTCCTTGACAATGAACCCAGATTATATGTGAACACAGTTCTAAAACTTAGCCAGCAGATGTGAGTATAGATACTAGAGAAACTTACCGACGACGAGATTAACACTTGACATGAAAGTTCTTATCTTACGGAGACTCTTCAACCTTTTCTTTTGGTTCCTTTTACTTATAAAATTTATTTTGGGAGAGCATGAATCAGATTGTAGTGTTGAATTACACATACAGATTTTGAAACCAAATGGTCAAGAAACTGTGTAAAGGAATTGATTGGGAAACTATGTTAGAGTAGAGTTTAAAAAGTCCCATTAAAAACACACACCACATTTATCCTGTGATAAAACACCCTTCACATTAAACTTATTGCTTAGATATTAAATTTCCCTTTAAATTTCACAAAGTTTTGGAAATTTCTTGTTGTCAACATACTGCTCAGTTAACCACATTGATTTTACCCTGCAATATCTCACACTACTATTTACAAAGCAAAAGGCTAAAACTGAAAAGGAAATGGGAGAAAGACAATGTAACACAAGTCACAGAGGTTGAAGAGCAACGTTCACTGAGGAAACACAGGTATCAGAACTGAGTCTTGTGGAGCCAGTTTAGGTTGATATTCTTTTTGGCAACAATTATCCTTACGTTGTTAAGAAACGACGAGAAAGATTCCCATAAGTATTTTGTCTCTTCATCACAGACCACTTCCTCTAACTGCTTCAGATCCACGACTGATGGAGGCAGCTCTTGCAACCTTGAGCATTGTCCCATGTTGATCTTTCTTAAACTACGCATTTCACCAATGTCTTCGGGCAGCATTTTGATGCTGAAGCAGTCAGATATGTCGAGAAAGTCTACCTTTCCAAGGTTCTTCATCGAGGTTGGAAGCTTTGACAGTTCTGTGCAGGATCTTAGCCTCAGGTAAGGCAGATAGCTTATGACAGTTGGTGACACCGAGCTTGTTTAGTTTACTAAGATCACAAAGCTCGGCAGGCAATTCAATTAAATCGCTGCAATAGTCGATGTTCATTTCTTCAAGATTCGGGAATGCCGATGAGATTGAGATGTAACAGTTGTTGAAAGCTTGACCAATGTTACACATAAACAGGGATATCTTCTTCAAACTCGCCAATTGTATGGGGTTCTTGGTTATGGAAGACATTGAGATGCGTTCTAATCTGATTCTCTTAAGATTTGGTAACGAACTCAAAAGTTGGAAGTTACTCAATTCAGCAGGTAAGAAACCATAATTTGTGACTATCACAGCCTTCAACTCATCCATGTTCACCAGAGAGTCGGGTAAGGCATAGTTGTTTGTCTGGAAATTCAAGACTAAAACCTCAGCTTCTGGCATTTGCATGTTGTGCCATTTTGTTGAAAACCCTTCGTCTGCAAAGGAACAACTGTGAGTGTGGGGAGGAGAAACTAAAACGAACGTACTATTAAGACTTATGTTCACGTGCGCGAATGCGTGCAAGAATGACTATTTATTTGTGCATGTCCACATAATTGCTAAAGAGAAGGGGAGAGATGGAACCAGTTGTTATGGATAAGAAGCGGGCCTTCATCGGCTGAAACTTCTGTTCTCCCCACCATTTTGGAAGATTGTCTCCACATATGTCAACAATCAGTCTTTCTATGTTCTACCGGTTCTTTTTTTGTGTTGTAGATAGCCAGCTCCCTAAGAAGATCATGCTGGGTAACAAAGTGCTCACTCTAGTACCCGTCCCCCTCCATCTTGTCCTTCCTAGTCATGACTCATGATCAAAACTAAGTTTCTAAGAAGAGGTTTTTTCAACCAACATATTGCATTAACAAGTTATTAGCAGCAACAAGTTGTGAATATAAAGGGGGAAATAGAGCGAAAATATCATACAAGAGAAAATAATAAGCATGCACACCTTGTAATAACAAGATTAGCTAGACTTCGTTTGGTGAGCTCGTAGAGGTTTGCAATGCACTCTGTATCTGTATCTAGATCGTATAACTCTGCCCAGTTATCAATGAGGGCAGCAGCAGGGATTCTTTGGTCTTCCGGAAATGAACCAAAGTCTAAAAAACATTCCCTGATGGATACCATTTCTTTACCCAAGGTATCCAAGCTTCGTTCAAGGCAAAAAAGCATTCAGGTACTCTTTTTTGCCATATCTCTATAGGCTCCCCGCAAAGCGATATGCCCACCACTGTAATAGCAAGAGGAAATCCCTTGCAACGCTCAACTATCTGCAGGATAATTTACCGAAACGAAGTCAACTACCTTTCTTAAGTTGTAGCGTCAAATTCAAGCTTCTAAGATGAGAAAATGGTAACGATCTTCATTTGTTTATTCTAATTTCAGTTTTAGTTCACAAGTGTGCATGCTTGAATGCCTGATTACCCAGACTTATATGGTAAATGGATGTGTTCACTCACTCGATTGTGGATGCTTTGTGTAAAGTGAAGATAAGTCCTGGATAATTTTCGAAAACCAAGTCAACTAACTTTTGAGTTTTGACTATACATGTTATGCATTGCAAGTTGCAACTAAAATGTACCTTTTCTGGAATATCTTTTGGAATACGAGAGCTCTTATCTCCAAGGGATGCTGAATGATGAAAAAGTTTCATCGCATTGTCATGATCCAATGATTGCAAATAATAAGGGGAACCATATCCCTGAAGTTTAGACCTAGATGTCACCAAAAACTTGCAATTTTCCGTTTTGAATTGATCAAACTTCTCCACAAGGGATTCTGATCCAGACCAATCATGATCCAGGACAATCAGTAAAGGACTCTGCCCTTCTTCCTTCAGAAAACTTTGCAGCCACGTCACTGTACTAACTTCGTTTTGGAAAGTAGGTACCTCGAAACCCTTTCGTTGATATAGATCTTGTACAATATTTTCCAATTTAGGCTTTTTTGAAACCGTGACGAAGAAGATATTATCCATGAATGTATCTATCCAAAGAAAACATAATAAATCTGTCATTGAGGCGTCATTTAAATATGCCATATGCCGTAGGTGTAAAAAGGAAAAAAAAAACACGTACAATTTGGAGTGCTAACTTATAACATATGATACCTTTGACATCCTTGTCTTGACAAAACTTTGTAGCCAAAGAGGTTTTCCCACATCCTCCGGGAGCAGTCAGCACAACCATGGACACATTTTCGTCCTTTAGAAGCTTCCTCTTCAATTCATTCAGAGGAAAATCCAATCCAACCACAAGTGGCGGAAGTTCAGGTACTGCACACCAAGCTTCACTGTCGGGTTGTTTTGGTATCACCAGATTCGATTCAATTCTGCTGACCAACTTCTCTGCATTCTTCACCGAACCTGAGTTGTCCTTCACATCCCTTATTTCCTCAACTTTTAGTACTTGCAAAAGTCGTTGAAGAGATTCATCCCGATTCCCATCCAGTCAGCTTGTTGGCATACTTGTACCTTTTGTACACGCTCCACCAGCGGATCTTTCCGCACTTTTGAAGGAGCTTTATGCCCTCCTCCAAGTGTTGTTTTAAGTTTTCCAGTTCCACGTCCGGAAGATCCAATATCTTGTTGGATTTTTCTATATCTAACAACAATGGTTGCAAAGAGTCTAACCTGGATTTGATGTCTTTGAGGAGGGGCTTAAACGTCACATTCTCCGCGGTCAGCTCCCTGAGGACGTCGTACAGCATATTGAATACTGTTCCCAGACCAGCCCCTCCAAAAAGGCCATCTGCTCCTCCACTCATTCCTCGACTCTTAACACCAAAACCCAACACCAAAATCAGAAAAACTACGGAAATTGGTCGAAATGATCATTTTTCACCCAATTGCTGCACTGAATTGAACAGTTTTTCAGTACGTCGTCGCTATTAGATTTTGCTCAGTTCAGCAACTGGAATTTGATTTCGGACCATCTTTCCCACTTTCCCAAATCCCAAAACAACAACAGATTGGAAACAGTGGAAACTGCGGAAAAGTGAGACACTCTAAAATGAGTAATGTTATTACCACAATTTTATACTATATTTATTTACTAAGGTGACATATGAGTTGGACAATCTATATTATTTAATTTCAATATTTTTATTAATTAAAACACTTAAATAGTCTTAGGTGGAAGAAGAAGACTTCTCGTATACTACAATCATCATTTAATTAACAATCTTTTTATTAATTATTGATTAACATTTTGAAATTAAATGATAATTAATTTAGATGATGTAGCTATCTACATCAAATGTCACCTAAGATGGTATATAATTATGGTACAAAAATACGGTAAGAATAGCATTATTGCTCTAAAATTTGCAACTCAAGATATACAAAGTTCAATGTTCTCTTACGTTGTTGGTGGTCATGCAAGACAGGATAAACAAAAAATATATTTTCTTCACCAAACTATCTGGGTTTTAGCAAATAAATACCTACTATTGAAGCTCGACAGAAATTTCGGAGTTGGAGCGCGTTGACTTTAACAGTAGCTGATTGAGTGTGGTGGGAGACTTGGAAATTAACCAGGAAACTGCATCACCATGTCTGGGAGGTTTTCATGGTGAGACGGAGAACCCAACCATACTGCAGGTAAAGGCCGACCCCAATTGTAATTTTGCCAGAAAATATTGTTCCTTTATCCTATTAAATTGTGAAGGCTATGTTCCGAAGGGAGACAAAAGCATAAAGAAAGACGAAAAAGTGGTTTGAACCAATGGTCATGGATCCTCTCCGGATCCATGCATCCTAATTTTCTTAGGGATCCATCAATTCGGGTCATTGAAATTTGATCCAACGGTTATAAATAGGGGCTCACTTTAAAAGTTATAATAACTTCAGTCATTAGATCAAATTTCAATGGCCTGAATTGGTGGATCCCTAGGATTAGGATGCATGGATCTGAAGAGAATCCATGTCCTGAACCAATGAGCAATGAATGATAAATAAATCATTCCTTATAACAACGGTCGAGCACTATTGATCATATTTTTACAATGAGAAATGTTAAAGAGACTCTCCATAGCAAGTTCTATTTTTGGAAGAGTCTCTTAAATATTTTTCATTTACAATTTTAACTTTGTAATATTGAGGGTATCAATAATAACAAGGGCATATAAATTGGCATTTACTGTATATCTACATTAACTTAAAATACGGTAAACCGTAACTTAAGATGTCACTATACCAAAGAAAGCAACAAAAGAAAACTTATAGATACAACCAGATGCATAATCTACATATAATGTGTAGTAAAAACACATTTTTTGTATAATCCAGGAAAATATAATACACATTCTTTATATTGTGCAAAATAATAACATGACAACTACACAGGAAAAAATAACACAATTTCTAAAGACTCTCAACAATATTACAAATGGGAGACTTTGGATGCGGTCCCTAGGTATGAATATTTTTTGACTAAAATCTTGTTAGTTTTCAATTTTTGATCTAAGTCCCTGAAATTAATGTGATAATTTATTTTTATGTACGTTATTATATTTTTTTTAAATTAAAAATTGAAATTTATAGTTGTTTATATTAATGAGATTTTAAATAAAAAACCATAATTTGTGGGATTAAAAATATTAAAATATAAATATACTATTGTGTGTGTGTGTGTGTAAACATGGGTACATTCTTCAAAATCACAACAAAAAAAAGATATTAGGCTTAATAAAATTAGTAAATTTCTTCGATTAAACTTAACATGTATACATTTTCAAATCAAATTAAACTTAACATGGATACATTTTCAAATCAAAGAAAAAAGAATGTACCCATATAAGTTTAAAAATGGATTAGAAAAAAAATTGAATAGATTTTATATAAAAAAAGGGTACATTTTACATATAACAAATTGGTCTATTTGAGAATGTGTACATTTTAAGATTAAAAATTTGAAAAAAATTACATGAATGATACATATAATTAGCATGGGTACATTTAGAAAAATTAAAAATGGGTACAAATAAATAAAAAAATATGGGTACAAATACAAATAAAACTTTATAAAATATGGGCACAAAAAAAAAATATAAAAATATAAAAATAATAATTGTAACATTTTTAACATTAAATGAATATATTTAGAAATAAAAAATATTTTATTATTGAAATAATTAATGATGTTATTAATACCGAGAACCTTGATCAAAAAATGAAAAGGAATGAGGTTTTAATCAAAAGAGTAGCAAAAGAAATGATGAAAACCTAATTTCTCCGTTACAAATTGATGTGATGAAACTCAGAAACTAGACAGAACCAAGAACGGAATCAAACAAGAAAAATCCAACAAGAAGATGAAAATTAAAGAAAACAATGCAACACAAATACAAAAAGACGTTGCTTCAACATTTATTGAGGAAAGACAGGTCTCACAACTGAGGCTTTTCGAGCCAATTCAAATTGGTTTTTTCATTTGCCACCTTGATTTTGTCTTTGAAACTAGCTAAGAAGGGTTTCCACAAATATTCTGTCCCTGCATCACAAATCACTTCCTCTAACTGCTGATCAAGATCCCAGACTGACAGAGGCAACTCTTCCAATCTCGAGCACTGTCCCATGTTTATCTTTCTTAAACCACTCATTTCGCCGATGTGTTTAGGCAACTCCTTAATGCTGATACAATTGTATATGTCAAGAAAGTACAGCTTATTGAGTTTCTCAATCGAGCCCGGAAGGCTTACCAAGTCTGTGCAGGACCTTAGCCTCAACACCTCTAAATTCTCAAGCTTTTCGATCTCGTCAGGCAAGGCGGATAGCTTATGGCAGTTGGTGATACTGAGTTTCTTTAGATGAACAAAATCACAGAGCTCAGTCGGCAATGACACCAAATCATGGCAATAGTCGATGTTCATTTCCTCTAGACTAGGCCATGCATCTGAAATTTTGATGGAACAATTGCGGAAAGCTTGACCGATGTTACACATGAATAAAGATAACTTCTTCAGACTCTTCAATGGTACGAAGTTCTTGGTTATGGAAGGAATTGATATGCGCTCTAACCTGATTCTCTTTAGATTTGATAATGAACCCAGAAGATCAAAATTACTCAAACCAGTAGGTAAGAAACCATAGTTTGTAACTATTAAAACCTTCAATTTACCAATTTTCTCCACAAATTCAGGCAAGGCATTGTTCTCTGTCTTAAAATTCAAAACTAGAACCTCAACTTGTGGTACATGAACGCTCTGCCATTCTCCTGAGAACATTCCATCTGCAAACAATTTTCTATGACATATGAGTATGAGAAGATTTTAAATCAAAGTCCTATTCAAATATTAGCAAGTGTGTGTGCATGCGCATGTTCGTTTTTACGTATGTGTGTGCTTACATGTGTGCAGATAGTTTAAATGAAAGTGCACTTAGTGTGTGTGTGTGTGTGTGTGTGTCACTGTGTGCACGCGCGAGTGCTTATGTCCATGTGTGTGTTTACGAGTGCTGGTCATAGGTACATGTGCAGATGTGCTCGTATATGCATTTTCTACGGAGAGAGATGGGACAACCAGAGGAGATAGATAAGAGGCGAGCATTGATGGGTTGAGACTTCTGTTCCGTCAACCACTTGGGGTGATTGTGTCCACTTACGACAATCAGTCTTTTTCTATCTTCTATTGGGTCTAGTTTCGCATTGTAGATAGCCAGCTGTCGAAGCATATCATGCTGGCTAACAAAGTGTTCGATGTAGTAGTCATCCACAATCTCTATATTCTCCTTCCTGGTAACAATCCAAAGTTCCAAACTCAGTCGGTTAAAAAGGATTTCGTTAACATACATTGCAGTTGTATATTATGGTAGGAGCTAGTAGTAAATATATAAATTTTCAATAAGAATATTTCATAATAGAAACATGGAAGCTTGAGTACCTAGTGATGACAAGATTTGCGAGACCTCTGGTAGTGAGCTCAAGGAGGTTCTTAATGCAGAGAAAGTCGTCATCTAGCTTATATAGCTCTATCCACATATCAATGAAAGCAGCAGCAGGGATTCTTTGGTCCTCAGGAAATGAGCCAAGGTCCATGAAGCATTCTTTGATGACAGCCTCTTTGTCTTCCAAGTCATCTATGCTACTTTGAAGCCGAAGAAGCAACTCAGTCTCAGAATCAAGAATCGAACTTTTAGACCATTCAGTTAGTCTAGAACGCCAGAATTCTGTAGCTTGTCCACGAAGCGATTTTCCGCTCACTGTTATGGCAAGGGGAATTCCCTTACAGTGCTTTAGTATCTGCAGGTTTGTTGTTGCAAATGAAGTCAATTACTATCTGAGTTGCAGACCGAAATTTCAAGTTTCTTTTAACATCTCAATGGTTTCATGAAGATGAGAAAATGGTTAATGACTATCTACTTATCTTCCTTCTTATTTTAGTTTTGGTTCTTAAGTAACATCGTACGTAAATGGTCGTTTGCAGGTTGATATGGTAAAATGGGTGTTCACTTCAGTATGTGTATAAGACCAAAACAATTTATTTGCCCTAATTTGATTCCCCTTTAATTTGTGAGGCATCGGTAAGTATAGATGTTGTGATTGCATAGTAAGAAATAAACCTTTCTCAGAAGATCTTCAGGAACAGACAAGCTGTCTCCCAGGGATGCTGAATGACGCAAAAGAGTCATTGAATCTTCATCATTCAAAGCTTTGAGATTATACGGAGTGCCAAATCCTGGAAATTCAGATCTCGATGTCACCAAGAACTTGTAATTTGGCAATTCCAGTTCATCAAACTTCTGAAGAAGGGATTTGGATTTCAACCAAACATCATCCAGGACCAACAGTAGCGGATCCTGTCCTGTTTCCTGAGACTTCATGCGTTGATATAGCTCTTGCACAACATCTAAGTTTGGCTCTTTCGAAACAGTGACAAAGAAGATATTTTTCTTGAATTTATCTGTCAAAATATAATTACAAAAAATATGTTAGATAGATGTGAAACAAAAGAAACATACACGATGGTAATGTTGATGTAGAAAAAAAATTAAATCTTGATCTCAAGTGCAGCCCTAGTTTATGCGAAGAGTAGGAAACGGTTAAAGCAATTTTCTTTATCAAATCCAATCATAAAGTTAGTGTAGTAAATACTTGGTTACTCTTGACATGTAAAAATTCCGATCCACGAGAATTATATCTCCGTAAGACTCAGGAACTGTATATCAGCAATGGGAACGACTCTTTAGTGATATATGCATGAGTGAGATTAAGATTTCCAAGATACATCACATATTAGCCATGGCAAAAAGAAAGCTTGAATTTCAGAACCAGATATCCAGTAAGACATACTATTCAAGCAATTGATGTATTACAATAATTGTGGATTAACTATGATGTTATATAAGCTTATATCTGCAGCTGGGTTTGATTTGGATACCAGTAGGTGTTGTTAACTCTCATACAAAAGGGTTTACCTCAACGAACGACATGTATAACATACCACTAGTACTAATCGAGAGAAAAAGATGTTATTAAATTACCGATTACTTTTACTAGAACACTTCTCACATAGCAATTAGAAAGTATCATCATACCTTTGACATCCTCATCTTGACAGAATTTCATTGCCAATGTGGTTTTCCCGCATCCTCCGGCAGCAGTCAGCACGAGCATCGAGACGTCGTCCTTAAGAAGCATGATCTTCAAATCCCTCAAAGGCTCATCCAATCCAACTGTAACACGTGGAGGTTCAGGAACTGAACCCAAATCATGAAATCCTTCTTGCTTTTGTATCACAACATTCTGTTTGTTTCCTACCAAACCATTTTTCTGGACAGCAGCCAAGGCCTCCTTCGACACGGCTAAGTTCTCCCTCGAAATATTCAAGTTCTCAAACCCGTTCCTTATACCCTCCACATTCAGTATCTTCAACAACCTGTTTAGACATTTATCCAAATCGAGAAGTTGCTTGGCGTATTTATACTTTTTGAAGCTTTTCCACCGGCTAAGCTTGGAGCACTTGAGAACCAGCTCTTCCCCATCCGCTATTTGTGTCACAATCTTTTCCACTTCCTTGTTTGATTGATCCAACACCTTTTTGTATCTCTCTATGTCTTTGATCAGCGGATTTAACGCTTCTAATGTGGAATCGAGATCTCCGAGGAGCTCTCTAAACATCACAGTCTTGTCCTTGACATCCTTAACAACCTCATACAGCACAGTAAATAATGCTCCTAGAGCAGCACCTGCAAAAAGATCCCCAACTCCTCCCATTCCAGCTTCTCTCAAACAAAACCCGACACCGACAAATCAGAAAACTAACTCGTAATCGTTTCAATCAAAACCTGAAGACAAGAGAAGAACATAGCAGTATTGAAAAACCCAAATAAAAATGCTCTCTTGATTCTGCTTCAATCCATTGACTTTTACTTTCACCAACCCCCATTGACTTACCAAGCAAATTGCAGAGCTGGTTTCTGAAAAACTTGGAATCGAAGTTTCGAAATCCATTGACTTCGCCATTGACTGACCAAGAAGATGGTGGCTCTAAGCAAAAATATCACACCTACCTATCACATTCATGGCTTCCGACAAGAGTGTAATTGCAATGCATTGATCCAAAGATAAATAAATAAAATAAAATAAGGTCTCAAAAATATTTAAGATTTTAAAAACTACCCTGCAACTTGAATCGTTGATAACCCCTGCATATTTTTGTTTTTCCAATTTTGTGGAAGGCAACGCAAACAGTGGTGTGCATGGGTGAATTTCTTGTTTTTCTTTCTTTGGGGACACGGAATCCGCCTACCAGAAACCCAATTTCCACCCCTCTCTGAAAAGTCTTGCGTTCACTTGCAATCGGTCGCAAGTTGGAACCTTTCAATCGTGTTTTCTTTCTCCAGTCACCGCTCACTTCTTTTCTTGGAAAGAGCTGGGAAAAATAACGAGGAATTTTTCACCCACAAAAAAGTAACCAACTTTTGAAATAATAGTCAATTTACTAGTCTACCCTTCTTTATTTATTATTTTTAGCTTTTGGACCACTACACTAACAGGGTATAATTGGAATATAATTAAATTTCCCAAACAATCCCAACTAACTTAGACACAAAACTTTCCACCGAAAAACTTTAGCCCATTTTATCAACTTGGGCCTATAAATTGTTGTCGTCGGCTGATCTCCTACGAATGAATGAACTGACAAACAGAATGGTTGAGGTTTTCAAAAATAATTGGCTTCCTTTTAGCTACGCTTCTTGGAATTCAATTTTAGTCTTATTTTGTCTTCGAAAACTCAAAAGGTGTTACTATACTTCATGGAACTTGATTTTGTCTTACTTTGTCTCCTGAAACTAATAAATCGTCATTTTACTATCTGTAACTCAAGTTTGATTTCACTTTACTTCTTGAAATTCACTACTTTACTTTTTAAAACTTAAAATTCGCACTACATTTCTTTGTTTTTGTTTTTTTAGAATAAGTTTATCCATTCACAAGTTATAATTGGTAATATGCCAAATTTCCACAAAAATAAATGAATACTAAAAAAGAACAAAAAGTTTATCTTCTCTCTTCACTAGCCAACTCCATTAAGAACATAAGAAATAACGAAATTAATGGAATTAATGATAAGGTGGATGGAGGTGAAGATACAAGGAATGAATGTATGGACAACGTTAGAGAGAGAGGGATCAGAGAGATGAAACCAATGAATTGTTTTTGCTATTTTTCTTACTTTATTTTTGATTTTTGATTTTATTTTTTTTATAGTCATACAACGTTTGAAAATTAAATATTTTTCTTTTCTATCTATGTGGTACTATTTGATTGGAATATGTGAGCTTTATTCTGGTGCCATGTAGCCATAAGTGAACTCTAATTATACCACATAAGTAAACTTAACAGTAATTAAACGAAATACATAGAAACAAGCTAAAGTGGAGTGAATATTGAGTTTCAGGGGATAAAATGAAATTGAAATTAAGTTCCAAGAAGCAATTTTCAATTACAAATGCTCTAAAAAATACAAGAATTAAATACCTTAGTAAAATAAAAGAAAACTAACACAAAAATATGTTTATAAGAAAATGATGATGTGTACAAAATCCACAAAAACAACAAGATTTCAGTCAAAGAGCTCTAGCTACTGAGTACGCATATAAGGTGTTACTTAGTACTACGATTTAGTGATATTCCGATTTAGTGATATTCCTCTTCACTTGTAAGAGAGAGGGGTCTTATGTTCGATTATCGCCAAATGCGAAATTGAACCACATAATTATGATAGGTTTATTATAAGACTTAGCCCCTCTCGTTTCCCTTCTTGTAAGGATTGTTTGTTAAAAAAAAAAAAAAAGGCACCGCATATAAAATGTCTCCAAATTTTCCCTTATCTTGGGCCATAATCCTTTTGGCGCGTAAAAAAATCAGTTGTAATAAACCAACCTTGAAACACACAAAGTAAACCAAATTAACCAACCTCCGCCTCCGCCACCGCCACCGCCACTACCACTCAGCTATGAAATCCTTGAATCTAAAAGTTTGCAGGCATTTTTCTCTGCTATTATTTAACAGAACCCATTCATCATCTTCTCAGACTCCCCAACTAAATAAACCCCAAATTCAGAAAACCTTCTTCAAATTCAACACCAAAGACGCCCTCATAAGCCGCTTATGCATTGACGGCAAATTCAAAGAAGCCATCGACATCCTCTGCCACCAAAAGCGCTTATCAGAAGCAGTTCAGTTGCTCCACCACATAGACAAACCCTCTGCTTCCATATACTCCACCCTCTTGCAGCTTTGTCTTCACCAACGAGCTCTTGCTCAGGGCAAATTGGTCCATGCCCACACCAGAGCCTCCGGGTTCGTGCCCGGGATGTTCATTTGTAACCGTCTTATTGACTTGTATGCGAAATGCGGGAGCATTTTGGATGCCCAGATGGTGTTTGATGAAATGCCTGAGAGGGATTTGTGTTCTTGGAATACTATGATTTCTGCGTATGCGAAGGTGGGGCAGCTTGCTGAAGCTAGGAAACTGTTTGATGAAATGCCTCAGAGGGATAATTTTTCTTGGACTGCGATGATATCGGGGTATGTTCGTCATGATAGGCCAAAAGAGGCTTTGCAGTTGTATAGGATGATGCAGAGGAGCGAGAATTCGAAATCTAATAAGTTCACGGTGTCTAGCGTTCTTGCTGCTTCAGCAGCCATTCAGAGTTTGAGAATGGGGAAGGAGATTCATGGTTATATAATGCGAACCGGGCTGGACTCGGATGAGGTGGTTTGGAGTGCCTTATCGGATATGTATGGGAAATGTGGGAGTATAGAGGAAGCTAGGCTCATTTTTGATAAGATGGTGAATCGAGATGTTGTTACGTGGACAGCAATGATTGATAGATACTTTGAGGATGGGAAGAAGGAAGAGGGATTTTCTCTGTTCTCGGAGTTGTTGAAGTCCGGCATTAGACCGAACGAGTTCACCTTTGCAGGGGTTTTGAATGCCTGCGCTCAGCATGCTGCTGAGAACCTGGGCAAGCAGGTTCACGGGTACATGACGCGGATTGGATTTGACCCCTTGTCTTTTGCAGCAAGTGCACTTGTTCATATGTATTCAAAGTGTGGAAACATTGAGAATGCGAATAGGGTGTTTAATGGGATGCCCTGCCCAGATGTGGTTTCGTGGACTTCCCTGATTGCTGGATATGCTCAGAATGGTCAACCTAATGAGGCCCTTCAGTTGTTTAAGTTGCTACTTGATTCAGGTACCAAGCCTGATCACATTACTTTTGTAGGTGTTCTTTCCGCTTGTACTCATGCTGGTTTAGTTGATAAGGGACTTGAATACTTCCATTCAATCAAGGCAAAACATGGGTTAACGCATACCGCGGACCACTATGCCTGTGTAGTTGATTTATTGGCCCGAGCAGGTCGATTTGAAGAAGCTAAGAATATTATTAATGAAATGCCAATGAAACCAGATAAGTACTTGTGGGCTTCCTTAATCGGTGGCTGCAGAATTCATGGAAACCTCACACTCGCAAAGCGAGCTGCAGACGCATTGTTTGAGATAGAACCTGAGAATCCAACTACTTATATTACTCTGGCCAACATTTATGCTACTGCTGGTATGTGGGGTGAAGTAACAGAGGTCAGAAAGATGATGGATGAAAGAGGGCTGATAAAGAAACCAGGTTTGAGTTGGATCGAGATCAAGAGAGAGGTGCATGTTTTCTTAGTGGGAGATATGTCTCACCCGAGATATGATGAAATACATCACTATTTGCATGAGCTTTCGAAGAGGATGAAGGAAGAAGGGTATGTCCCCGACACAAATTTTGTGCTGCATGATGTTGAAGAGGAGCAGAAAGAGCAGAACCTCTCCTACCACAGTGAAAAGCTCGCTGCTGCATTTGGCATTATTTCTACTCCACCAGGAACACCGATCAAGGTTTTTAAGAATTTAAGAACATGCATAGATTGTCATACTGCGATTAAGTTTGCTTCTAAGATTGCTAACAGAAAAATTATTGTCCGGGATTCAAATCGGTTCCATTGTTTTGAGGATGGGATCTGTTCATGTCGAGACTATTGGTGATTTGACTCACTCATTAATCTGTAAAGCATTGGATTCGAGTAAGATTACAGAAACATAAGCTTAATGTCTTCTGTGCAATCTGGGAGCTTCCCACATTTTGTTTCGAGTAGAAAGACTAGAATCTGAATTTTCTACATCTCCAACACCCACGTGCAGACATGATATGATGAATTTTCTCCAAGCACTGAACTATGTCTGCAGGATGAACGGATCCAGACGCGAGTCGTCAATGATTTTCCAACTAGTATTGGGAGGACACCCCACATGCTACACAGAAAGTGACCCAACCCAAACTTCTTCCTACATTATTTGATGCTACACAATAAAGTGACCTAACACAAACTACTTCACTCGACCCTAGAATCCAATACACCGACACGCATTTCTTTAGTACACTATTTACTTGCCTAACTCTACTGTTTCCCCTATAAATTTGTAATTAAGCTCAAATTGAATATATTAAAATCTTTCACCTACTTAACTTAGCTGCACACTTGCGTCTTAGCAAGGAATTAGGAAGCTAAAAAACGAAAGATGAATGAGGAGGCGGATGGTGAAAACTCTCCTTACCTGTAAAACCTTCTCTTCTATGTGAATGTCATTAAGAAAACGAGTAATAGGTACAAGAGACACACACAAGTACTTGGATCAATTAAGATCTTGGAGGCTGAAACTAAGCCCTATACAAGCTATTACGTGAGTTAGACTCATATGTGAATGAAAAGTAATTTGAAATGATTGTATAATAATCAAGGAGATGGACTCCTTTAATCAAAAGGACAAACATACTTTGCTTTACTCAACTCCCCCTCAAGTTGGAATGGATGTTGATTATCCTAACTTGCAAAGCAAAGTCGTGAACTGGTATAAGCTCAGTGACTTTTTGAAGATGTCGGCTAGCTATTCCATGACTGAAATGTGAGATGTCCTGACCATTCCACTTTGAATCTTCTCTCGTACGAGGTGTCAGTCAATTTCTACGTGTTTGGTTCTTTTGTGAAAGATCGGATTCGAAGTGATGTGAAATGCCGCTTGATTATCATATATAAATTGATTGAATGTTTATTGTGGCACCATGATTTTTCAGGGCCGGAGTAAAACGAATTGATATACGAATACTTCAAAAGTCCAATAGTGAACTCAATAGCTTGTATCAAACATACCTAGTAAGTAACCGAGTAGGCAATGACCGCCGAATGCGAATTAATCCGGCGGAGCCACCCCTAGAGTGCGCAGGGTTTCACGCCTTAAAAAATAGTTCTCGATCCTCTCCATCTAATTTAGTGAGAATGAGAAGCAAATGACTAACAAATGATTTGAGATTGGAATCAAACCAATTTACGTGCTTAAAAAATACTAGTTACATTCAATTGAAGATGTTAAACAAGATCAATAAAACAATTCTGTAAAGCTAAATGTTTCATAAGAAAATAAAACTCGCTCCCTACGTGTTTCAAGGACCAGAGCGCCATAGCCGCAAAATTATAGGGTTTTGGTACCCAATCCAAGTCCAAAAGAATTGAATGTAGTACAAAAGCCTTCATATGGTTTAGCTCTGCGGGGCGGGGATAAGAGATGCTTGAATCTTGAATTTTGAATGTAGCACTGCCTATGGAAGGGATTTCACATTTGAAAGCTGCTTCTTTTTTAATTTTTAATTTTTAGTTTTTTTTATTTGTAGGTTAGGATTTTAATTAGGTATAAGTGAGATATTTTAAATCTATAGGTTAATTTACCATTAGATTAATCTGAGGGCTCCTGTTAAAGAAGACTTTAGACTTTTCAATTGTCATTTTTTTACTAATTTTGGTGTTGATCATGGATAAGCAAAGCATTTGTAAGATTTCGAAGCCCGAATGACGAAGAGATAGGTAATGACCTTCTAAAGTTATAAGAGTGGTTTGATCCCAATTTTTGTACTATATTAAAAAATAAAATAAAAATTCGTGTATTAAAGTTTGTGGCTTTAGAATGGCAACATATAAAATCTTCTAACGTGAATTGTTGCATAAGAAACCAAAATTAGATGGTTATTTAAGATGTCCCTCATATATAGCACTCTATTTTCTTCTAAATTTCTCTCTTGTACATTGCTTTCTATTTTATTACCGACGGCAATGATTAGTCCTCCATCATTATTTTTGGTCCATGTTGTTCCCAACAGTTCGAACACTTTATTCCATCACGATGAAGCATCATAAAGCTAATGTACATGTCACTTATTGCTTCAACCAATTCTTTCATACTTTGGGTGGTTTATTTCATAAAATGTTGAATTTGTTCCCACCCCTCCCTAGTGCTATTGGTTATCAACAACCTGTATATTATGTTTGATCGAATGTGGTGGTAGTTCAACTTCAAGTACTGTCATCTGCATATTGAACTTCAAAATAATTAAACTATTGAAATCAAATCAGACAATAATCCATGTTATAATTCAACATAGATCATATGGTCAACTTGTTAGATGACTTCTAAGTTGAATCATGACTCATACTGCATGCAACAAAAACAAAATAATTTGGCTCGTTTTGCTTCTCTCTCTGTGAGTAAAAGGACGTGAGAGGGGGATTCGAACTTTAAACGAATTTTCAGAATGAGAAAACATGACTAGGAATACTGAGTTGGTGTGCAACCAGCTTCTAACATACAATCCAACTCCATTCAAATTCTGATCGCTCCAAAATAATAATCCAACCAATGCATTTCCCTTGCAAGATAATGCAGATAAAGTCAACGGAATCCCACACCCGCGTCCGGCATCTCCTCTCCGTCTCTCTCTTTTGTACAGTGGCAATACGTGTGGACCCTGTGCATATAGCAATACCACTGTTTTCCTAATTTCTTTTCATCTTTCTCTCTGTTTTCTGGCAAGACCTGAGTGGCACCGACTTAGCTTGGGCCATGCAATTGTTGAATATCACATGGGTGACATGATTAGAGGGTCCCCGCCCTACATTTTTAACCTTCTTTAGGTTTAAGTCAAGGATGAACAGATAATCAAACATTATAGGTAACTGGTTAAAAAGGTCAGGTCGCTGCGTACCAGATGTGCAAGTATATACGGGGCTGGATGTACCATCACGGAATATGCATTTCTCCAATACTCATGTCTGCTCACCCACCTACCCAATTACTTGCTTTCCCACAGGGAATCGGTTGACTTTAGCCAAATTTCTACCTAGTCTACACATATTCAGGATTTGCAGAGGAAGTCGGATAAAATCTTGTGCATGCACATGCACATAATTAAACTAGTGTTAAATTTTAGAGTCGGTTCACGTCAATATTGTTTTCAACTAAACTATATATTCAATTTTATCGGTATAAAAGTTATATAAAAAGTCTTGCAGTTAGTTACTGAACCACATATATATGCAGCCCAGAAGAAATAAGGAAATGGAACTTCACGAAGTTTCCCATATATATGGGACATTTGCTGCTCGTTAAGCTGAACCAGGTTGTACCTTAATTTAACCCTAATTATGAGTTGGACTCAGCACTATTCAAGTATATCATGCACATGCTAATTAAACCCTAATATATTCTATATAACATGTTGGAAAAAGCAAAGGGAAGAGGACAAGTCCCGTGAAAAAATTGAATGGTACTGGTATGTATCTAGCTGCCTCATATAGTCACATATATAAATTGTCTGTCAACTCATTGTATGTCTTCCATAGAGACAAAATAATGCTCTCATACTTTACCAGCATATATGCAAGATCAAATTGATCTAGCTGTTATGTACATCAATTATTGTAATGGTTAATTAACACATTAGTTGATACATTGTCTGATCATCTAATACATACTATAAAATACTATACATCTTTATGTTACAATTAGTTACACGCGCACATTAGTTGAGTATTACAGTTAGAGCTTGACTAAAATTGGCTGGTGGACCCAAAAGGTTTATTTTTTATGCTGCAATTTATATATGTTCCTGTTACCGACCTACCGGGCACGGCCATTTCCAAAGTTGAAGAATTGTTGGAAAAATGAGAAAAATGGCAGAAAACAATATGATCCGCATGTGACACCAATATCAACAACCACATTGCATTCTCAAAAAAACCACCAAACTTTCATAAGAAATAAATATGAAAAAAACAAGTGGGTTACATTTACTCGGCTGAGCAAAGCATTGTTCTTTCACATAGAAGGGGTGTTGGAATCATAAATATACCACCCATCATTATCCAATACTTATTAGAAAACCCTAAACCTTTTTCTTTTGAAAGAGAAAACCCTGTCAATATTTATGAGAAAACAAACCCTAAACGAAAAAGAAAAACAGGCCGAAGGGAGAAAAAGTATTATAATTTTAACATCAAAGGCGCAATTAGAGGCGGGTTTATGACCAAACTCAGTTTCACTTTTTTTTTTTTTTTTTTCAAACTCAGTTTCACTTTAGTTGTTGAATGATGGGTTGGGTTTAAACTTGGCTTTCGTTCAAAGCAAATGAGAATTATCATCACGCGAAAACGCGTCTATGCTCCCAATACCAGAACATTGATGGTTTTGAAAAAGCGGACTTTATTTTTGAAAAAAGCAGTTTTGATAATACATCAAATTAAAAATAAATTAGAGCATTGATCGGTGAATTTTAGTTTAATTTGTAACTTTGGTCTTTAAACTGAAAACTTGTGAGTATTGATTTTTGAATATATCAAAATGCCAACAATGGTAATTTTGAACAACTCATTCGATTGACGTGTATTGATGGTTGAATTTGTCAAAATGCAAACAATGGTAATTTGAATAACTTTATGTACTTTATCTGTCCCTTTAAAATTGTTTTAATGAAAATTCTAATAATATTACCCAAAAGAATGATTATGTTGTAGGTATAATTTACTGAACAATTATGGAGGCCATAGAGAGATAGAAATGTGCAACAATAGTAGAGAGAAGAGAGAGACGTGTAATTGTGAGTGTGTTTTATTCCACCCCATTGTGCCTTTATTTATAGTAGTAGGATAGATAAAATCCTTACCCTTTTAGGATTATAACTCTTAATAGGTAATCAACTCCTAATAGGAATATAAGAGATATTCCTAGATCTACTAGGATTTACACAATCACATTCCTAATCTAATAGGACTGCAACACTCCCCCTTGAGTGTGTAAATACTCAAGTAAATGGCGCATCAGGTCTTCAGTGATGAAGTCGTCGGCACAATGAGCAAATGCGAGTCTCAAATCAAAGGAAGAATGCATAAAAAGTAAAACTCACAAAACCTCGCTATGGTAAAACCTAAGGTGGGAGAAAAACCATAGACTAAGGAGAAAAGTGAGAAGTTGCATTAAATCAAAACTATACGTCTTTTGGACGCAATTATAAGAGCTCACAAGGGTATGATCAGCCCAGGATGGGTGCCTCGTTAAAACCTAGTTAGGTAGCAAAAACCTAGTGGGAAAAATGCTCCTAATCGTAGGGAAAAAGAGTACATTAAGATCAAGTAAGTATACTTCTGGATACTCCCCCTGAGTTTGACATAACTTCCAAATGAGAACTACAAGCATTGCATATGATAGTTAGGCATACCAATTCCTCGGACAAGCTTATGGAAGGTTGACTTCGGCAGTGACTTCGTGTAGAGGTCGGCAAGGTTGTCTGGGATCGGCTTGCATGACTTCAATCTCCTGATGCTTTGCTGATGTAGATGTAGACGCAATATGTCTTGGCGTTGACTTCGTTGATGTATCTTGTCTTGGTCGGGTAGATACATGCGGCATAATCTTCATGGATCGTTGTTGGGACTCAACGACAGATGAAAACACAACAAGTACTTCGAATATGCTCAACAAGAACTCCTAACCATGTCTCACTTATGGCGTAGTGAAGTGAGGTGAGTTTTGGAACGATTTGAAGATTTTGCAACTAAGGTCATATCGTGGACCTCCAAGATATTGCGATATCCCTAACGATAACCATTTGAGGATTTTGCCTTATGCGAGTTTGATAGGTAACATGCGTCAGCACGATAAACAAGGCAAGTATCATTTCTAGGATCAAGGGGGTTGGATCCGCTCAAGATGCATCGGGATTTGATTTGCCCAAATTTGTAGTACCTTCAGGGTACGTCTTTAATACCAATTCAGTTGTTGTGTGTAGGCCCGGTGCTGCATCTTTACCAATAGATCAATAGCGAAGGAGATGTCCTGTTTAATACAATGAGCTAAGTACAATGAAGCGTAAAGTTGAACTCAGATATGGAATTTCGGATTCCATAACCTGTTCAAGGGTCTCATTGTCATATATCGTATGGACGATCATAGGTATACTCAAAGGTAACACATTCGGGGTGTAGTTCGACTGGTAGACCAAAATATCTTCAGAATAACACTTGAACTTTATGTCAAAGCATAAACGAGTTTTCCTAAGATCTTGCATCTCAAATTCCATCTTCAGGTGCAAGGCAGTTTTCTCAAGATCTTCTGGAGTCTTAGTGAGATTTGTGTCAATGACATAAACTGTAACTCTAGCAATTCGAAATAAGACTTAATAGTTTAACATGCAAGGGCATAATTCATCCCTGACTGATCAAATAATCACTTAGACGGGTATACCACATCTGTCGGATTGTAAGTGAACGCCTCAAACAAGTTAAGAGGGTGTTCCGTGGTTTGGAACTATTTGAACCAGTCCATGTAATTCTTCAAGAACTTACATGTAAATCTCCGTATCTATATCCCCATGGAGAAACACTACCCACATTTCATAATGTTGTTGTCAATCACATGACATTTAAGAGAAACCTTGCCCCGTAAGGTGTGCATCATATCGTACTATTTCATTCATCTCATAACGCTTCTTTTCCCACTTGTAACACAATAGGGTTACCTTGGGCAATGTAGGAACGATAGGTCCAAAACACACTTTGGTAAGGAATTTGACCTGGATTGTAATTTCGGTTGTCCAATTAGTTCTACGTTGTCACTTAATCAACAGAATACGGTTCAATATCGTCGTTTTTCATTTATCTATAGCTACCATATGAGTGAAAACATCATCGATGGTAATCTCATTTCAATTCCATTTACTCATCCAAATAAGTATACTGGACCGAGAACTTCAAGTCTCGGGAGTAATCCAGATTAATCTCATGAGATGGAAATGATTTAAGATAGCAATCGAGTATGGATTCATTATTATGCCGTGTCTTCCTCTTCTAGGGAAATGAATCCTACGAACCAAATAATCTGTCGTGCTTCAGGGCAAGATAGATTGATTGGTTATCTACCGGTGTACCGGACCGTCCAACAGGGGCGGCATACCCTCTAGGGATGTTGACTCGACGTCCGTTAAGTACGCATATCCTTGCAAGCATGTTTGCAGCTGGTATATCATCTCTTCACTTTAGCTAGATCAGAGGAATGCGTCTGGAGCAACATTTTGAAAGCTAGAATTCATCGCACTTGCTTATCACACTTGTGCGGTACGGGGATCGAGATGAGACATAATGGGCAACATCCACACAATTTTGCGCCATTCTACATGAACGCTGACGTTTTTATCTCTCCCTAACGGTGGAAAGACTGTCTCATTAAAGTGACAACCCGCAAATGAGCGGTAAAAAGATCGCGTGCAAGGGCTCGAAGAGAGCTAGTGTGAAGGAGAATCATAGTCGACAAAGATTCACATCCTTCTTTGAGGACCCATGTTGGTATGTTGTGGCGACGTAACTTGGCACATGGAATGCACACCCAAATGCGTAAATACGAAAATCGTCAGGTTCGTACCCAGTAACCAACTGTAAAGTCAAATAGGTTGAGTGGCAATGGGCCTCAAGGCGGACCAACATAGCTGCATACAAGGTTGCATAACCCTAGGCAGAAACTGAAAACTTGGTACGTTCGCCAAAATTCGGGTGATCATTTAAATTACGCTTTATGATCACTAGGCGAGGCTATTTGGGGTGAACATGGGAATTTGATGTTCAATTATAAACCCAAAATACATGCAATACTTTATCGAAAACCGTCGATATAAACTCTCCAGCATTATCCAGTCTCCCGGACCTTAAGGGATAAGTAGGGTGGTGAGCCCTTAATCGGCTAGGAGGTTTAACAACAATGCGTGTGGACAAACATGTGACCAGCTTGTCGATTCATCAACCAAAACCATAAATATTTATATAGTCCGCATTTTGGTTGGATTAGTCCACATATATTCCCTTGAATCCACTGTGAAAAGAGAGGCGTTTCGTATCTTTGCGAGGAATGATATAGAAAATCAATATCCCTAATGAGCAAGCTTGACAAAGTGTGCTTGTAGGCACAAGATCCTTACTTCGGGTAAGGAGATGCGTCATAGCATCATTGTTTGACCTAAGTGTCCTAAATGGTCGTGCCAAAACAAGTAAACTGCTCAGTTACCCAACTCTAGAGCAGCCACATATGCTGTGTGCCCCGGTTGGAAGACAACTCATTGGCCCTAAATCAAAGCTCCAGGCTTATTTTTAAAGGTGGTGGAAATATATTTCACTCTATTTTCTTCAGTGGTTTCATTTATGATCATTGTCATCTCGAATATCCTTTAAAACTCAACGACATGGAGAATTTAAGGTCCCTTAAATGGTGATGCAGTACCATTCATACAACGAGGAGCGTGCCAATGCTCTTAATTAGGTTGGATAGACCTGAAGTCGTTGTTAGATATGTGATTTAGGTGTAAAGTTAGTGTGCGTAGTATCGCAATCATCCAGACAACTAACTTTCCCACATTCCTACCTAATCACATGTTTAATTGAATTGATCACATGTATTAAGAAACATGATTCAATTAACTCATATTCGAGGACAATATCAATAAGATTATCCATAAGTAAAACATACACCAAGCTTGAATCCAAGAACATGGAAAAATGTTCACAAAGTAAATGGTTTACTAAGGGGATTCGGCCAACAAGGCCATCCATATCAAAATTCTGCTCTTCCAATGATGTTCGGTGGAGCAAAATTAATCTCACATATTGACTACAAGAATGGTACTCCTCAACAACATTGGTAGAGGCACGAATAGGTGCATAATCAATGATCTATTCAATCGAGACGGAAGCAGATTCTGCATGGTTAAGGTTTGGGAACAACATCCCTTATTCTTGAAGTTTTAGGTCTTAGGTGCCCAAGATCATGCTTCAGGCATTATGCCACACCTTGGTGGGCCCTGATTCTACCATATGTTTATGGTAGTAATCAGATCCGAGAATTTGGTAAACTTCCGCTTTCTACACTGCTGCTTCAGGAGCGAGTTAGAAACATGGAAGGACGAGAAAAGTATTCTCTTAGTCAAAATTTGATCGGATTTATAAACTTCATAATTGTACTAATTCATGGACGTAATCATGGTGTGCTTTGAGCAATGTCTTTCATGATTAAACGGTCCGTAGGAGCGAGCTAAAGAGCCATGGAATACTCGTTTAGGAGGTACTTCCGTTTATAATGCTTCGGGAATAAGTCTTCGAATGAAGATCATGGCGGAGGCTTATTCAGCTCTTCCATGCTATTGTTGGCGTCAATGGTTTCTTAGCTTCTTGATAGTCAAGTAGAGATTCATGTCTTGTACCCCACATAAAGTGGTTTCTATTAGAAACGTCCAAGTCAGGAAAATCGAACTTGTGACGGTTCGACAATCCACTGAATTGGAGGGAACAAGATTGTGATTGGTGCTATGGGAGTGAATCATCCATAAGCATCAAAGTTAGAACATTCAGGGTTCTTTTCATGAAAAACATCGGGTTTTCATGGGTGTATTGTTTTATGAAAACTTCGGGTTTCAAAGGCACTAAATTTGAAACTACAAGTTCAATTTAGTTTATGAACGTTTAGTTCATAAAAGAGAGGTTCCTGCAAGAACACAGAATGCAATATACAACTAAGTTTAATGGATTTGAGTTTCTTCAGGAACTCAAGTGTGAGCGCTTCGGGACTACGAAAGTGAGTCAACGGTTCAAAGTATGAAATAAATTATTGAATCGTTAATGTCCAAAAGTGATCTTTAGGTCAATAATTTTGGATTCATTATCAGATTAATGGACTGTAGGTCACTTTTAATTAATTCAATAAATCGGGTCATACGGGGTAGATTGTAGAAGCTAAATAATATTAAAATAATATTATTGGGTAAAAAATATAGCCCCCAAAAATATTTGGGTTGGGTGTCGTAAGTAGGCAAGGCCTTAAAGGTGTAGGCCACGGGGTCCAATGAAAAAAATAGGCCCCAGGTCCTACGGAAGTGGGAAGAACCCCAGCCGCAGCTGGGTTCTTGTTTGGGCTGAAATGGGGTAGGGGGCATGGGTCAAGGCCCAGCGACAGCTGGCCTGTGGGTTGAGGCGCGGGAGCCGGCGTCATGCGGGAACCAAGCCCAATTATGTGGGCTGACATCGGAGCATGCTTCAAGCCTTGGTGCGCACGAGACAAGAGCCCAGCAAGCATGACAACTTGTTCGCATGGGCCGAGAGTATAGGGTAGGTACAAAAGGAAAGCTGCAGGCTTCCTTGATGAAGGTGGGGCTACAGGCCCGAGTCAAACCAACCAGGCCAAAGGCCTGAGGTGTCCATATGCTCGCAGCAAAGTTGCTGCCAAGGTCCATCGCAATAGTTTCCTTTTTTTTTCAAAATCCTTAGGGTTTATGAAACCCTAAATTTGCTTCTAATTTGATTTTATACTTTGACTCACAAATTCCACATAGCAAAAATTGCATAATGCATGAAACAAATATATATATTGACAAAATATATGAACATATACAATATATATTGGAAGGTAAATATAAATATAAGGGGTTCATGAATCATGAGGAATGTTTTCATGCTTCAAGGTCGTTTCAAATATCTTACTTTATTTTAAGCGTACTTGATTGGCAGAAAACAACAAAAGCCTTTGAATATGTAGAAGTTCCTTCTCGGAAAGTTGGAATTGTGTCTCCAATGCATTATATCACGTTCAACACAGAAAAATTAAATTGAATCAATATCATGTAGATCAATTCAAAATAATAAATTAATCACAAAAAGAATGATTAAAACGTAATACTCTCCTGATTGAAGATTAAACTCTCTTTAGCGCAGCGTCAAGAGTGTGCTGATAACGTGTTGTAGGTATAATTTACTGAACAATTATGGAGGCCATAGAGAGATAGAAAGGTGCGGCAATAGTAGAGAGAAGAGAAAGATGTGTAATTGTGGGTGTGTTTTATTTCACTCTATTGTGCCTTTATTTATAGTAGTAGGATAGATAAAATCCTTACATTTTTAGGATTACAACTCTTAATAGGTAATCAACTCCTAATAGGAATATAAGAGATATTCCTAGATCTACTAGGATTTACACAATCAACATTGTCACAACTTCAATAATCGATACCTAAAACTTCTTAGTTTTTAAATTAAAACTCCAATTAAACCAAAATCTAAGACAAATGTAGAAATTTTCTCCTTAAAAAAATTGAAGCAAAAGGACATATCTGGTGAGGCACTTTTTCCCGCGCTGCTGCTATAAAAGGCTGTCACCAACCACTCCTCAACCCAATGCTACCCAAACAAAAAGAGATAAATAAATTGAATAAAACCCAACTCTGTGGTTTTTGGAGGAGCATTTTGCAGGGAGAGCAAAAATGGAGCAAAAAGCAGGCTTCTTGCTCCACTTGGTTTGTGGGGTTTTGGCAGTGCTTCTGAGTTCTTCTGTGGTGAAAGCAGAAGACCCATATAAGTTCTACACTTGGACTGTGACTTATGGGACTCTTTCTCCTCTTGGTGTTCCTCAACAGGTTTGTGGGTTTTTGCCATTTTTGCAATCTCAGTTCTATATTTTGAGCTTTTAGGTTTTTCTAAAATTTGGTTCTTTGTTTTTGGATATTTGAAGGTAATTCTCATCAATGGCCAATTTCCTGGCCCTAGACTTGACGTTGTCACCAATGACAACATTATCCTCAACCTAATTAACAAGCTGGACCAACCTTTCCTCTTAACCTGGCAAGTTCTTCATCCTCCTATCCACTTCTTGTCCTTTTATTTTTTTATTTTTTTTATTTATAACTGTTTTCCATTGTTTTTAGACTAAGAGCTTTCATTTGCTGAAGAATGTTGGTTCAGTTTCTGGTAAAAAAAAGTTGCTAGTGGCCTTCAGGAGCATATTTTTCCATTTAATTTATGTTAAGCTTCAAAGGATTAGAAGGGCAGTTGTAAGAATTTAAGCCACATTGCTGCATTAGGCTTACTTATGTGGAGAAATTCGTTCCCAGATTTTAATTAATGAGAAATCTGAGCTTGAATATCTTGTTGAGTATTGTTTTCCCTTACATTTGTCTGCAACCGAACGAAACAATTACGTACTTCGTCTTTCAGGATTAGACGAGATTAGCTCTTCATTTCTGTTCTTTTGTTCAATATCTGAATATTTGGCTCTGGCATTCATTCTAATAATATATTTCTTTATGCATAACCAGGAATGGGATTAAACAGAGGAAAAACTCATGGCAAGATGGGGTTTTGGGAACCAATTGTCCCATCCCGCCGAACTCAAACTACACCTACAAGTTTCAGACCAAGGATCAGATAGGTTCCTTCACATATTTCCCATCAACTCAATTTCACAAAGCTGCTGGAGGGTTTGGAGGGATCAATGTCTACGCAAGACCTCGAATCCCAGTCCCGTATCCAACCCCTGATGGAGATTTCACTTTGCTTGCTGGCGACTGGTACAAGAGCAGCCACAGGGTAAGAAAAACATGACTGCCATTCTACATGTACTTTGAAAGTGTTTGTAAAGGGATTTGTATGTTAACGTACTTATGTTCTCATTTTGTTTTGGTTTTTGCAGGCCTTACAGCAATCTTTGGACTCCGGAAAATCTCTTCCTTTTCCTGCCGGAGTTCTTATAAATGGCCAAACTAGTAACACCTTCAGTGGTGACCAAGGTAATTCTCAATCTTTGATTCCTCAAACAGTTGAACTATTCTTAGATCTCTGGGGAACTAGTTTAACAATTTACTGAAATGATTAATGCTCAACTATGTTTTTCGTATTATGATTTCAGGAAAAACATATATGTTCAGGATCTCAAATGTCGGCTTGTCAACCTCATTGAACTTCCGGATTGAAGGTCACAAACTGAAGTTAGTTGAATGCGAAGGATCTCACACAATTCAGAACATATATGACTCCCTTGACATACATGTTGGCCAATCAGTCTCTGTCCTAGTAACCTTAAATCAGGCTCCAAAGGACTACTACATTGTCACATCCACACGATTCACTAGGCTTGTTCTTACGGCTACTTCAGTGCTACACTACACAAACTCGCACACCTCCGTTTCTGGACCTGTGCCGGCCAGTCCTACTGGCCAAATACACTGGTCTATGGAGCAAGCCAGAACTTTCAGGTATAAATATGTGAAATTCAAATATGATGAGCATTTGTTCGATTATAATGATTTAGTTTGATCCTTTTGAACATTGTTTTTCTTACAGGTGGAATCTGACAGCAAATGCAGCCAGGCCTAATCCTCAGGGCTCATTCCATTACGGCAAGGTCACACCGACAAAGACAATTGTGTTAGCCAATTCAGCACCATTGATAAATGGAAAGCAGCGTTACACATTCAACAGTGTCTCTTATGTTAACCCCGATACCCCTGTAAAGCTTGCTGATTACTTCAACATCCCCGGAGTCTTCAGCTTACATTCCATCCAAACCGCTCCCTCGGATGGCTCTGCATCCTTAGCTACCCCTGTTATGCCAGTCTCACACCACGACTTCATTGAAATTGTTTTCCAAAACAATGAAAACAGTGTCCAATCCATGCATTTAGATGGTTATGATTTCTGGGTTGTTGGGTATGTCAAATGTGCTTTCTTATGCTTAAATTTTTACAAAATCAATGGGTAGACTATAATCTTTATTGTTTGAACAAATGCAGTTATGGTTCCGGACCATGGACTCCAGCCAAGAGAACAACCTACAATCTCGTCGATACTCTTACTAGACATACTGCTCAGGTAAACAAAGGCTGTTACTGATTAATATTTGGTTATTTCAACTTTTCGTTAGCTAATTTAATCTTTTTTCTCTTTGAAGGTGTATCCAAACTCTTGGACAACTATTTTGGCGTCACTGGACAACCAAGGTATGTGGAACTTGAGGTCTGCTATATGGGAAAGGCAATATCTTGGGCAACAGTTCTATCTTAGGGTTTGGAATCCAGTCCAAAACCTTGCTAACGAATACACCATTCCTTCAAATGCTCTGCTGTGTGGAAAAGCTGTAGGACGACACACATAAGGTGACCTTTGATTCTTCGGAGTCTGTTTTCTTGAGTCATGAAGGTTTGGCTAAAGGGAAGACAGACTGCAGCAAAGAAAGCAAAAGAGAAGATTCATATTTGATGTTTCTTTTCCCTTAGTTGTGTAACTCTAAATTTAGATGAATTTTCGTTTGCATTTTTACAAAAATTTATTGTATGCTACGGTAATATAATTTCTCTAGATATATAGAATTTAAGGTCTAAACTTTGCTTCTCTTTCTTCCTGTTTTTCACCATTTTGGTAACGTCGGTTGACTTGCAAGTTCAGTTTCACTCAACACTTTTAACTATGATGCACCAGCAAATCCTCTGTCATACTGTTCAAAAAGAAGAACTAATCATCTGTCACATTACATCCTTTTTAATTTATGACTAACACATGGAACATGATAAGTAAGGTGGTCATCAATATGAACATGATGAGCATTATTGCTCTCTGTCTCTAATTGACAAAAAAATTATGCAAGAAGTCTCTTCTTATTAAAAAGCAAGTGTGCACCGGTAATGTAAAAAATATATCAACAATATGTTAGTTTTTTTTTTATTGTTGGCAATAATGACATTGACACATTTCTAATATAATATCAAAAATCCTTTCTTCACGTCCGTTATAGAATGGAAACTTGGTCTCAATCTCCTAACCAAATATAGCCTAACTGATTACGAATGTGAGTAATTAAAAAGGAAATTGTTTCCTAGTGCCAATGTTTTTTGCAGATCCTCTGGCCCGATGAAGAGAGTTGAGCTAGACGTGGGATAGATGATGGTTCACAAAACGGTACAACTACACTATTACATGTATGGTGGGCTTAATAAGTATTCCGATTTGTTTATTTACAAAGTTTATTTGAATTCAAAAATAAATTCACTTGATTAGAATTTGGATACGATGCTTACAACTACTTAGTACAACTTCCATAAAATGATCAAATATATTGTAATGATTTTCAAGAATTACATCTAATTGTCAAATAATAATTGTACTAAATACTTCTAAGTATTGTAACTAGTCCATTGAAATAGTCACATTAATTTTTCGGAACTTTATATTAACTATATGAATGTAAATTGCTTGGCGCCAAGAGATAGAGTGAGAGTGAGAGTAATATTGCTTTGGCGCAAATTGCAAGCTTCTGTCTTATACTAATTGGTTATGAATGTACGTAGAAAGAAGCTTAAGAACAACGAGAGAGCGAGAGTAATTGGATTCAGAGTAAAAACGCATATCATGGATTGGCCACATGATGAGAATTGAATTTCACGGGTGTTGGAATTGAGTTCCACGCAACATGCGTAATTTGAGCAAAAAGATGATGATGTTCTTGTTTTCCCTATGAGATCTCTCCTTGGATCCATTGCCAACTCTACTGTAAAAGTTGACTTGCCCATCAAAAAAGCTTTTCATTGACTTTATACCACTGGGATTCGAGAGATTTTTTTAATATAACCGGCACACGAGGTGGTACACTACATGTTACTATACAAATGGTGAGATATGTGTATTAAAAAGTTAATAACTTAAAAAATAAAATTTCCCACCACTTACATAAAAACACGTGGTGCACCACTCGTGTTCCCGACACAATAAAAAATTTCTCCTAGGAGTCGAGGAGGCCAGGTGTTCATACTTGCATTAATAATGGGAAAGGGATCATCTCCAAATCCCTTCCAACCAAATCCATCAAGTCTGGGAATCCGGGCCGTTGAAATTTGATCCAACGGCTGCAAACATGAGGCTCCTTTAAAAGTTATAATAACTGTAGCCGTTAAATCAAATTTCAACAGTTCGGATCCCCGAACTTGATGGATTTGGTGGAAGAGATCCGGAGAGGATCCCTTTCCTTAATAATGTGTTTAAATATTGGCCGAGGGATTTACAAGTGCCAATGGACTTCAAAACAATAGGATTGGAAAACCTTCCGTGAGAGAGCTTCTCTCCTTCTGTGAGAGTTCTTCCCCCACTTTTGGTGAGGGTTTCCATCTTGACTGATAACTTCAGCGCCGACTCTAGCTTCGGCTGCAGTCGGTTGCCACTTTTCCTCTGCTTTTGTTTTCTCCTCCTTTCCCCTTCTTTATTCTTCTCCTCGTTGCCATTGCTCCTAGCTATGGCTAAGGTTGGTGGGAGCCTCTTGCTCCCCTGGTTCTCGTTTTCTTTTCTTTTGTTCTTGCTTGTTTTTTCCTCTACCTTTTTGTTGTTTCCACCTTCTCCTTTCCTTTCTGGTGCCTCTGATTTCATTTCACCAGCTCCCCCTTCTTCCTTTCCTTTTCCCTCCACCTCTTTTCTTTCCAATCCTCCACACCCCACCATTTCCACTTGGCTCTCTCCTCCATTGGTCTCACACTTTAGATCAGGTTCCACAAATCACTATTGTGAACGCGAATCTTCGCGATTTTCGTTTAGGAGGAAGATGTGTAGAGCTTCGTATTTTCTCGATGCTTAAGTGTTCTCACCACCTTCTTGCCTCAACTTGGCCTTGTTGCCGTTGTTGTTCGTGGGTTGTTTCCTGTGAGCTTCCTTCGATTTGTGGTGCCGATCTTCGATGTGGTCTTTGGAGGTTGTTGAAGTCTTCTTTTTATGCCTTTTGGGGGTTTGATTTGGCTTGATTTTAGGCCACTGGTTCGAGTTTGGTGGTTCTTCTGATGGCAGTAGCGGCAGAGGTTGCAATTATAGAGGATGCTGGCTCTTCGGGTTTTTATCTGTTTTTCTGTTGGGCTTGGTTGTGTTGTACTTTGGAGGTCCATACTTTGTGGTTGTGTTTTTGTTTTGTCTGTGGGCCTCTCTCATGTAAATATGTGTTGTTAGTAATAAAACAAGCAGCCCAATGTTCGTTCAAAAAAAAAAAAAAAAAAAAAATAGGATTGAGAGTGGAACTTATAACAAGAGGAATATAACCTGATTGGATTGCTTTTGTTTTGTCAGTTGGATTCTTTATCAAAGTCGTTAATTTTCGAGGTCACTCTTAAATATAAAAAGCATTTGACATTTGATTAACAGTGTGGATTCGATGTTTAATTAAAACATTGGGTTTGTTTATTTTGTTTGATAACAGTTAAATGCCTTCCTAGTCAATTTTTTTTGTAGAGATAATATGTATTCATGGGTGGCCTAGCATTATCCATGTATATCCTTGTACGTAGCTAAATAGAACCAAATAATGTCATAAAGAGATACTTCCCAATGTCGTAAATTATTAATGCGTGTCGGATTGTCAATTTGTTGGTTTATTTTTGGCACAAAGGAAACAACATCCTTATACACGTATTTTTCGCTATCGATAATTTATATTATTTTAAGTGTCAAACATATTTTTTATTAATCCACTATTAGTCTCAAAGAGTATGATGAAGCTTCCCATTTCGTACTTTTCTGACTAAATCAAATCCAGTCTCCATACCAACTCGGACATATATTTTAGGTTTAGGCCGTTTTATTCTTGAAGATGAGAACCAATACAATTAACTAAATTTCAAAGAGTAACCCTAGCTAGTAGCTATTCTCACCTCTCGAGAACCTCGTAGGTGTTGCATGCATTGTCTGCCACAACCAATTTACGTGTGAGTAGTTAAATGATACGTACGGTTATTAATTTACATTTTATAAATTAGATTAATTACAAAGTTGATAGGCTAATATTTATATATAAATTCATGTGTTATAATATGAGCAATAACACATATTAATATCACAATGGCCCTTTTTGAGAGAGAAGGATTGAATTAAAAGTTGCATGTGGCAATGAGAGATTCTCTTTTGCAACCAATGCATAGTTTTAGTAACGTCGTTCGTCAAAAAAATGTTAATCACGTGTTCAAAAAGTGAATCTTTTGTCCAATAAAAGCTACCATATGGCATATTCGATTGCACCAGAGTATCTCTTCGTGACAAGAGTGTGTTGGTGGGTTCGAGACTGAAGAAGCTCGAGTTGCACCTTTCAACTGTCAACGGCCAACAAGGGGGGAAGAAGGGGCCAGGGACTCGTAGTTTGTGAGAAAAACAGATGACAATGGTGGAAAACTGACCACTCTACCCTTCCATTGTCCTTGGTTTTCTGCTTGTTTTCATCACCATTGTGGGGGTTCTGAGTGAGTGATCAAAGCACTCTTTTAATTCAACCACAAAGATCAGTCAGGTCAGGAAATCTAAGATTTTAAAATTATAATCATCCCAAAAAAGAAAATTATCATATATTAAATGCTATCAATGTGGATCCGTTCTAAGCTGCGCGGCTCCCACCTTTGATCTCTTCTTTCCTTCCCCGCCACCAAGCACCACCGACGAATTCATGAGTCCAAAGTCCACACCACCACCACCATCCTCACGTAGACGTACAACACATTTTCATCTCTATCAAAAAGTTTTGAAACAAAATCGCATTCCTTCATTGGTCGGTTTTTTGCATAAAAAATCACAAGTCCAATTAATGAGGTTTAGCCAATTTTCATCATGAATTTTATTGTAGTTTTAACTTATTTGTACTCTGAACAATTTCTAAATAATCAATTTTCTCCATAAATTTGTCACGCATCACATGCACCATCTAATGAACCACTTAAGAGGTTATGATGACTTTTCACCAGTCACAAAAATCCACATGTGCAAACCAATTGTACACTCTTTTCAAGTCGTGCAAGTTTGATCTATTAACCTATGTTGTAGTATGGAACATGCCGTTTTTACCCTCTTTATTAGCTCATGCGTTGTTTACGTGACAAACATGAACGAAATTTTGGATGCAATGTTGAGTAATCTAATGATGAGGAAGAAGGTAATTGGCTATTTATAAAAATTTAAAAAGATCGCTAAAGTTTAGTATAGAAATTAGCAGACTTACAAGTGTGAGGAGAAAATCGGTAGAAACCTCCCAATTAATTAACTCTAACAAATGAATAGCAGCATAGAGGTAATTACACAATGCTTGATATACACATATATATAAATGGGAGACTTTAGATGCAGTCCTTAGCTATGAATATTCTTTGATTGAAACCTTGTTGGTTTTTAATTTTTGATCGAGGTCCTTGAAATTAATGTGATAATTTATTTCTATGTACGTTACTATATTTTTTAAATTAAAAATTAGAAATTTTAGTTGTTTATATAAATGAGATTTTAAATAAAAAACCATAATTTGTGGGATTAAAAATATTAAAATATAAATATACTAATGTGTGTGTGTGTGTGTGTGTGTGTGTGTGTGTGTGTGTGTGTGTGTGTGTATATAAACATGTGTACATTCATCAAAATTAACCAAAAAAATTATTGTATCAAAACATGGGTACATTCTTCAAATTCACAAAAAGAAGAAGAAGATATTAGGCTTAATAACATTAGTAAATTTCTTCGATTAAACTTGACATGGATACATTTTAAAATCAAAGAAAAAAAAATGTACCCATATAAGTTTAAAAATGGATTAGAAAAAAAATTGAATAGATTTTATATACAAAAAGAATGGTACATTTTACATATAACAAATTGGTATATTTAAGAATGAGTACATTTTAACATTAAAAAGTTTTACATGAATGGGTACATATAATTAGCATGGGTACATTTAGCAAAATAAAAAGTGCAAATAAAAAAAAAATATATGGGTACAAATACAAATAAACTTCAAAAAATATGGGCACAAAAAGAAATTAATATATGGGTACAAATTAAAACTGAAAAGAAAATTGGTACAAATTAAAAAAGAATTAAAAATTAAAAATTAAAACTAAAAATATATGATAAAAAATTTAGTTATAAATATAAATATACTAATTGTAACATTTTTAACATTAAATGAATATATTTAGAAATAAAAAAAAAATTATTATTGAAATAATTAATGATGTTATTAATACCCAAGGACCTTGATCAAAAATTGAAAAGGAATAGGATTTTTAATTAATGGAGTAGCAAAAGAAGGTATGAGAACCTAATTTCTCCTATATAAATTATATTATTTTATGTAATTAATCATCGATTATGCGTGAGCTAAAACCATGAGTTGTGAATGAGTAGCATATGCAGGTAGCTGACTGCTTGTGCATGAAGTGCGCCGCAAACGAGCTTCGATTCTTCATAGCTCTTCGCGTACATCCATATATCCACGCTGGCATTGCCTCCTCTAGGCTCTTCAGCTGCTTCCTTCCCTTGCCATTTATATATAATCCCTCCCATCTCTGAACTTGCACAGCTCAACCACACGGCTACAAATACTACTACACTTTCACTTCATTCAATCTTCCTCATCTCTCTCTTGGGGAGGATTGACAATAATTCGAGTACGTATTTCATAATTTCTAGCTACGTACATACTTCGGAAGTTTGAATGCGTAGCTTTTGCAATTTGCACTAGTTAGTACGTTTTGCCTAAACTTGTTTCTTTTGTGCAGAAATCTGAAACTTGGACTACATATAGGAGCTGACACAATGAGGCCAACCATTTTCGTGCATTTTGTCGTTGGAATTTCGGTTTGCTTGAGTTCTTTCTGCACCATTAATGCAGAAGATCCATATTTGTATTATACATGGACTGTAACATATGGAACCATTTCTCCCTTGGGTGTTCCTCAAAAGCTTTGGCTTTTTGATCCCTCATTAACACAATGTTATTATATAATTCTGTATGTATAACTTCTGCTTAATTAATCTAGAAATTTTGATTAATTATGCAGGGTATCCTTATTAATGGTCAATTTCCTGGGCCAAATATTGAAGCTGTGACGAATGACAACGTAATTGTCAACGTTATTAACAAGTTGGATGAACCTTTCCTCATTACATGGTGAGTATTTTGTTGGCAGTAGTAATGGTTGTAGACTTGTAGATTTAAAATGCATGGCTTGTCATGTGACTTATTTCTTGTGCTGTGGGAAATCAGGAACGGAATCAAACAGCGAAAAACCACGTGGCAGGACGGAGTGCTTGGAACGCAATGCCCGATTCCTCCAAACACAAACTGGACATACAAGTTTCAAACGAAAGATCAGATTGGAACCTTTTCCTACTTCCCTTCAACTAAACTGCACAGAGCTGCTGGTGGTTTTGGGGGTTTCAATGTTGCACATAGGTCTGTCATTGCAGTGCCATATCCTATTCCCGCCAGAGAGTTTACCCTGCTTGTTGGTGACTGGTACAAGACCGGCCACAAGGTATGTAACTCATTAAGTAACAGATATTCGTCATTTCATTTACTCTAACTTTCTTAGGCGTTGATGCTAGAAGTAGGGAAACGTTCTTTTTTTATACAGCATGACGTATTAGGTTGTCAGATAGGTCAAAACATTTCGGAGGCAAATTGTCATCAACCATCATTGTTTTAAAAAACTCGCTTTGGAGCACGCCTAGGCGACCTTGAAGGCGGGGCGGCAGCAATTTCGCTTTTGTTTTATGGGAGTTGGTGAAAAACTCGCCTTTGCTATCCCCACATCTGGAGTGCAAATTGTTATCAACCATCTGTGTCTTAAACAGTTGTATCAGGAATTGCTATCCCCACATTTGAAACGCCTCTGTTTTCTGATAAACGCTCTTATTTTTTCAGGAGTTGCAGCAAACATTGGACTCTGGCAAAAATCTTCCACTTCCTGATGGTCTTCTTATCAATGGGCTTCTTGAAAATGCCGTCTTCACCGGCGAAAAAGGTAGCCGTTAGCCCTCCTAAAAAGTGTTTGTATAAAACTCTGTTTTTGACGATTTTCTAATCAAAGTTTTGAAAATGCCCTCTTCTCAGATTACCATGTTCAGATAGCACTAGTCCTATTGAAAGTGAGAACTATTACGAATCTAAGAGAAGAGAAGAACCTTGCTGCTAGTTTTCATGGCGAATCCTGCAAGTAAGCTTATTGTCTTGTGCACTTAAATGGAATAATTTTACTGAGTGATGATTTCATGTTGATGTAGTTTATGGTTTGGTTGATGATGTCGTTGATAAACAATGAATGTTTACATGTGGTATCAGAGCAGGTCAATCTGAACCATAAACTCATACTGACAATGATATATTTCAATTTAACTCATGATCCTCTGCAAGATTATTAAATCTTTCCTTGTGTTTTATACTGTAACCAATATTACTGCAAATGGTCTGATGAATTAACTGCTACAATGAACATTCTGTGTCATTATAATTTTTCTCAATTGGTTGCTTGAGTTCCAATCAAATGAGAACAAATTGAAATTGTTCATTTGAGGGCAATATATAAATATTTATACTATCTGTTGATGAATCTGCAAAACGACATGAATGAGTCACCAAAGTGATCTGCATACTATTAAGGTTTTACAGATTCAATGTAGTAAAGTGGTTATAATTTGTATGCCTTATCAGGTAGAGAACTTTCCAAAGAAATAATCTACTGGGACTAGCTATGAATTATTGTACAGTGAAACATGGAACTTGCAATGTCTGTAACCCTACTTGCCCAAGGCATTGTATTTACATAACTTCTAGTGTTTATGTTTTGCTGTGCGTGATTGGAAATTCATCGTTTGTACATATATAGACAGTTTCTTGCTCAAAAGTGTGACTGGTTCTATAGTTGTTGGATGACAAAGAATATCAAGTTTCTTTTCTTTGTCACAAAACTCAAGAATTTCGAATCAAATTTCTGTCAAAAAAATTGCAGGTCAATATGCTCAACTTGATGAACATTGAGAAACTTAACGGCAATAACTTTAAGACTTGGAAGCAACAAATTGAAATGCATCTGGGGATGCTTGAATTCAGCGTTGCTTTCTCCCAGCCTCAACCAACAGCCTTGGCTGAAGATAGTACTGCTGCAGAAAAGGAGACATTTGCCAAATGGGAAAGGGCTAATCAAATGTCACTGTTAATCATGCAAAATGCAATGGAGGAGCATATTCGGGGTGGTATTCCAAAGTGTGACTTGGCAAAGTCATACATGGCCAAGATTGAGGAAAAGTTTAAAAGGTCTGATAAGGCTGAGACTGGTGTTTATCTTTCAGAGTTAATCAATGCTAAGCATGATGGCGTTGGGAGTGTTAGAGAGCATTTGCTCAAACTTGTCAACCTCTCTAACAAACTGAATGCAATGGACATTGCCATAGCTGACCAATTCCTTGTTCATTTGGCTTTATTCTCACTGCCAAATGATTATGAGCAAATTAAGGTGAGCTATAATACTCAGAAGGAAACATGGAATATCAATGAACTGATTTCCATCTGCTGCCAAGAAGAAGAGAGAATGAAGAAGTCAAAAATTGACAGCGTCAATCTCATTCATGCTGGAAAAGGAAAGATTAAAGCTACTGGAACTTCTAAGTTTGACAAAGGGAAGTTGAATTACACAGGTTCCAAACCAAATGCTGCACAAGGGTCAAAGAAACATGGTTCAACTTCTGCAGGACCTAATAAAGATGATGCTCCTTCCACGAGTTCTGGTCTTAAGATAAATAAACCCCACTTCAAGAGGTGTCATCATTGCAATTCTTTCGAGCACTTAAGGAATGATTGCGCAGGATTCAAAGCATGGCTCATTACGAAAGGTATAAAACAAATAAATGTTTTTGTAACAGTAGAATCAAACATGGTTTTTATTCCTCAAAATTCTTGGTGGTTTGATACCGGTTGTTCCGTGCATATAACCAATTCTTTACAGGGATTTCAAAGCCAGGAGAGCCAAAATAAGGAGCATTACAGTGTTTATGTTGGAAATGGAAGTCGTGTCAATGTTGAGTCTGTTGGTCAAGTTATGTTAAAACTCTCTTCAGGTTATGTTTTGGTGTTAAATAATGTCCTTTATGTACCTTCAATGAGAAGGAATTTGTTGTCAGCTACTAAGTTTGTACAAGATGGTTTTTCATATGTTGGTGATGACTTAAGTATTCGTTTTTATTTAAAGGATCAGTTGGATAATTTGTTGGGTTATGCTTCTCTTAATTCTTATCTTTGGCAAATCCAGTGTATCTATTTTCATGAATGTCATAATGTTAGTCATTCAGCCCCAAGAGAATGCTCACTAATGATAATTCTTCTATGTTATGGCATAGGAGACTTGGGCATGTATCCAAGAAGAGAATGATGAGATTGGTGAAATTAGGTTCATTGCCAAATCTAAGTTTTCACGACTTAGAAAATTATATTGACTGTTATAAGGGTAAAACCACTTCATCAAATAACAAGTCAAATTCGAAAAGAAGCAGTGATCTTTTAGAAATTATTCATACTGACGTTTGTGGTCCATTTCCAACTAGAACGATTTGTGGCAACTCTTATTTTGTGCTCTTTATAGATGATTTCTCTCGGTATACATATCTTTATTTGATTTCTGAAAAAACACAAGTTTTAAATTGTTTTAAAATCTTTAAACTTGAAGTGGAAAAACAATTGGAAAAACACATTAAGGTTGTAAGATCAGACCGTGGAGGAGAATATTTTGGTAGGTTTACAGAAGCCGGCCAACAAAAGGGACCCTTTGCCATGTATTTGCAGCAAGAAGGCATAGTTGCTCAGTATACTACACCCAGTACACCCTCCCAAAATGGAGTTGCAGAACGTAGAAATCGAACCCTAAAGGAGATGGTTAGGAGCATGTTTTCCCAATCACAACTCCCTGAGTTTCTTTGGGGAGAGGCTATAAGAACAGCTAATTACATACTAAACCGTGTACCAAGTAAAGCTGTTTGTTCAACTCATTTTGAACTTTGGATAGGTAGGAAGCCCAGTTTTTCACATTTCCATACCTGGGGTTGTCTATGTGAAGCTCGTTTATACAATCCCCATGAGAAGAAATTGGATATGAGGACTACAAGTTGTTACTTTGTAGGGTATCCTGAAAAATCCAAGGGTTATCGTTTTTATTGCCCTAATGCACACACTCGTTTGGCAGAGAGCAACAATGCCAAGTTCATTGAAGATGGTGGAGCTTTGTACTCACATTCGAGGAATAGTTATGTGTTTGAACAAATGGAAGAGAATAATCACTCATCTACAAATGGTACAAGTGTTCTAACCTTGCCAACAACTATTTCATCAAACAGTGCACTTTCACAGGTCCCTATGCAATTTACTCCAATGCATGAGCACCAAGATGTGGTTCACGACACTGAAGAAATGTTGATCCCCCTAGCCACTTCAAGTCAACCTGCAGCAGCACCAAGACCACGTAGAAGTGCAGAATCATCTAATCCAATGATGCAGGCAGCTGTTCCTCTTAGGAAATCACAAAGAACCAGAAAATCAGCATTATCAAATGATTACGTGACCTACTTGAATGAAGTGGAGTATGATTTTGGTAATGTTGATGATCCCACTACATATAATGCAGCCATAGAAAGTCCACAAGCTTCTTTATGGTATGCTGCCATGCAAGATGAGTTGGATTCAATGAAAGCAAATGGTGTCTGGAGCTTGGTTGAAGGAATAAATGATATGAAGCTAATCGGGAACAAATGGGTGTTTAAGACCAAAAGAGACTGCAATGGGAATATTGAACGGCATAAGGCCAGGTTGGTGGCTAAAGGTTTTACACAGAAAGAGGGATTGGACTATACAGAAACATTTTCACCTGTTTCCACCAAGGATTCCTTTAGAGTTATCATGGCTCTCACAGCTCACTTTGACCTTGAGTTGCATCAAAGGGACGTCAAAACTGCCTTTTTGAATGGCAATCTTGATGAAACCATTTATATGAAACAGCCACAGGGATTCGTTGAAAGGGGAAATGAGAGTTATGTATGCAAGCTCAATAAGTTGATCTATGGACTTAAGCAAGCCTCTAGACAATGGTACAAGAAATTTGCTTAAGTCCATAGATCGACTTATTGAGCTTGCATACATAACTCTCCTCCCCCCCTTTCAACGAATCCCTGTGGCTGTTTCATATAAATGGTTTCATCAAGATTGCCATTCAAAAAGGCAGTTTTGACGTCCATTTGATGCAACTCAAGGTCAAAGTGAGATTTGATCAGGTAGTGACTTCACTTGGCTTTATAGAGAATAAAATTGACAACTGTATATATATGAAGTTGATAAGATCAAATTTCATTTTCATGGTTTTATATGTTGATGACATACTTTTGGCTAGTTCAAGTGTTCAATTGCTTAATGAAACCAAAAGTATGTTATCCAACAGTTTTGACATGAAGGATTTGGGTGAAGCACACTTTGTTTTGGGCATTGAAATTGTGAGGAATAGGTCAAGGAGAACCATTGGTCTTTCTCAAAAGAACTATATTGACAAAGTTCTTAAGAGATTCAACATGGCAAATTGTAATAATGGTGATGTACCTATAGGCAAAGGAGATAAACTTTCCTTGGCTTAGTGTCCAGTTACAAACCTTGAGATTGAAGACATGAAAGGTAAGCCTTATGCTTCATTAGTGGGAAGTGTGATGTATGCACAAGTATGCACTAGACCAGACTTAGCTTTTGCATTGAGTGTCTTAGGGAGATTTCAATCGAATCCCGGTGTGGCACATTGGAATGCAGGAAAGAAAGTTCTAAGGTACTTGAAGAAGACCCGAGATTATGTTTTGGGGTTTCATAGAGTAGAAAATCTGGAAGTGGTATGCTACACTGATGCCGACTTAGGTGGTTGTGTGGATGATAAGATGTCAACAAGTGGATATATTTTCATGATTTGTGGATGAGCAGTCTCATGGAGGAGCAAGAAGCAAACTACAAGGGCTGTGTCAACAATGGAATCGGAATACATTGGTTGTTTCGAGGCAATGAAACAAAGTAATTGGCTAAGAAACTTAATTCGTGAAATGGAGGTTGTAAGGAGCATTGAAAAGCCTTTGAAGATCTATTGTGACAATGCTGCAACTGTTTTCTTTGCTAAAAACAATAGAAGATCAGAGGCATCAAGGCTCATGGACATCAAATATTTGAAAGTACAAGACAAGGTCAGGGAGAAAGTAATCGAGATAGAACATATTGGGACTTTCAACATGATTGCAGACCTATTGACAAAGGCCTTACATGTACAGCTTTCCAATGACATGTAACTAATATGGGTTTGCAAGGATGTCTTGATAATGTTTGAATGTGGGAGTAAGGTATGATAACTTTACTTATATTGATGTTTTGATGTTTATAAAGCTAAGCTGTTTGGTATAGCTTCAGACAGCTTTCTCATATGTAATCTGCATTTTTGGTTATTTCATGTGCTTTATGGAATGTTACGTAATGCAAAAATAATGAAGGATACATAAAGGTATCAAGAGGACCAATTGAATGTGGGAGCAATACTGGTACCATTTAGCTCTCTATTGAAGCTCTCTAATTTACGATGCTTTCACTTGATTTGATCAGTTTGTAATTCTAGAGTACTCATATAATGTATTATGTATGAAGTTTTCTTGAGTTCAACTGATGAGTTATGTGGATGATTGTAAAAGTCATTATGATTAATAAAAGTCAGTGATCACCTTCGTTTGCTTGAACATATATTTTGTGTAAGGTTTAATTATACTCATGTGGGAGAATGTTAGGATTTTTCCATGATGTGAGTAATAATAAAACCATAGTTTAGAGTATGTCAAGAAAACAAATGGACTTATATTAATATTGGACTTGTAGTAATTTAATTATGATAAATTACAGAGGAGGGAAACAATAGAACTCAAACTTTTGAATTAGAGTTGGTTTCAAACTCTAAAAACTGACATGTAACTGCTGCCACGATAGGAGGAGCAGTTATTATTTTAGACGATAAATATAGCTTGGTCCCTCTTCTCAGATTACCATGTTCAGATAGCACTAGTCCTATTGAAAGTGAGAACTATTACGAATCTAAGAGAAGAGAAGAACCTTGCTGCTAGTTTTCATGGCGAATCCTGCAAGTAAGCTTATTGTCTTGTGCACTTAAATGGAATAATTTTACTGAGTGATGATTTCATGCTGATGTAGTTTATGGTTTGGTTGATGATGCTGTTGATAAACAATGAATGTTTACACTAACACCCCTGCTTCGAAACCATTGCCAATTGGTCCAACATATCACATTCACTGGTCTATGAAGCAAGCCAGGACAATCAGGTAGCAATCACTTTCTGGGGACTTTTCTGTTGCCGGTTTCGGAAGCATATACAAATATATTTGGTGCATAGAATTTGTTCCCAAATGATGTGACAGTGTCTCAGTATCTAATTTGGCGATCAGAGTTAGTAAGCCTAGCATTATTGTCTAATGATTTTCTAATTATGTAATTGACGATTTCTCTTATCTTTTGCGAGAAGATTGAATTTGACAGCAAATGCAGCCAGGCCTAACCCACAGGGCTCATTCCATTACGGAACTCTTCCAGTTGTCAGGAGACTACTTTTGGCCAATACTGCTACTAAGCTCGATGGCAAGCTTCGATATGCCGTAAACAAGATCTCCTATGTTGATCCGGAGACCCCATTGAAGCTCGCCGATTGGCTTAACATCCCTGGCGTGTTTAACTTCAACACAATCAAGGACACACCTACTCCAGGCCCTGCAGTATATGGCGCCTCTGTCATAGGAACTGCCCTTCATGATTTCGTGGAAATTGTCTTCCAGAACACCGAGGCCACACTTCAATCTTGGCATCTGGATGGAAACAGCGTCTATGTTGTTGCGTAAGCTCTATGACCAATAGTCAATGTGTACAACAACATTACCTAAACATAATATTTTTCTTACAATATGTCTAATAATATTTGTTGGTCTTTACAGATATGGCCATGCTGCTAATTCGACATCAGCTATGAGGAGACGTTACAATTTGGTAGATGCTGTACCTAGACACACAGTTCAGGTAACTGACAGAACATGTACCAATCAACATCATCTGATTTAAGCATACTTTCTGAAATTTTATCGTTCATTAATGATCAATGTTATTTGGTGTACAAAACTTACAGGTATATCCACTTGGTTGGACTGCTGTACTAGTCTCTTTGGACAACAAGGGTATGTGGAATTTAAGATCTGCAATCTGGTCTAAGAGGTATTTGGGGCAGCAATTGTACATCAGAGTTTGGAACAACGAACACAGCCTGTTTACTGAGAACGATGTGCCTTTGAACGCGTTGCATTGTGGCAAGGCCAAGCAGCATTGATAGCAAACTTATTTACTCTTTGATCATGTATCTCTCTGTATGTTGTTCTTTCATTAATTTCATTTTTGAAAACTTGGTAGTTCTTAAGTTTCAGTTACGAGGCTGCGACTGTCGAAAAAGAATGGGGAAACAGGCTTAGGGTTGAGGGAAATAAGATGTTTTAAAGTGTCTGTTAGATTTCTTGGTACCACGTCCTATATAAGATTCACTTCTCTTACATGTTCACTTTCTGTAACGTTATGTGCTTCTATACTCCCCAGTACAATGTTTACTTCTCTTTTTTCCGGCCTACATATATTATAAGTCATTACAGTTAGCCACAAGATATCATTGTAGCAATTTCTTCTAAAAGAAAGGAAAAGAAAATTCCTGTTTGGTTGCTCAGAAACTTATGATATTGTTTACAAGCTTTTTCATAGCACGGTCCGTATTTTATCAGTTTAACCCTAGATTCGGTTTTAACAAAAACCATTATGGAAACCGAACTGAACCCAACCTAACAGAAAGCACTCAGAAACCCAACCAAACAAAAAGCACTAGTCACTACAAAGATGCAATTGACAAAAGCTCCAGACTTTCCTCCACAGGTGTTCAAATTCAAACTACCTGCTTCGACTGACTATTAATACAGATATATGAGTAATGCTACTTTTTAGACCACATTTGCAAACTGTGTAAAGTGTTACCAATATGAAATTAGCACATTAATCAACACTTAAGTAATAATTCAATCATCAACAATCACGTCATATGGATTAAATAGATGGTGTCCATAGCTAGCACCTTACCCTTAAATCATAGTGCAAACTTTACAAGGACATGGTATTTGATTATTCTCGTTCAAATGGTGACATGCAATGTCAATAAATTACTTGACCTCTTCTCTGTATTCAGAACTAAGGTGACCCTTGCTACGAATTCATTGTCCATGCATGAAGTCAGGTTACTTCAGTCCTAGTATTGTGAGTTGCACACTCTGACAATAAACTGCCATAATAAAATATACACAAAATTGTTAAGGACAAACATATAATATAACAACAAAAGAACGTCAAGAAAACTCAATTTAAAAAAATTCACATATCTCTAGCTCAAGAGAAACTAGTTGCTAAAACAAACGTACTAGAAAATATTGAAATCATACAAAACATGCTAGGTGCTAAAATTTGCAATAATCTAACAGAAAAATCAGCATGCTTTCAGCATTTACATGCTCAATACTTCAAACTCATCATTACTATTTAGGTGCAATAATAATTTTGACTAGAGGTAGCATGAATACTAATGTTAAATTGCAAATATTAAAGATAACATACTGACTTGAAACTTTTTTCTTGTACTTAATAATTCTCAAGCTTGAGCACCTTTAATCTTGAAAATCATGAAAGTATATAAATTTCATATATGTATATACAAAGATAAATTTGCATCAGAGCATAATTAGATGAGAGCATAATATAGAAATTTTAAAAGCCGACAAACTAAATTGTAGATGGTCAATCAATTTACTAGTTTCAGCTTCCAATCCTCCCAACAAAAGCTTTTGGCTTAGTTTTCATTGTTAGGTCATTGGACTAACTAAATCAGTAAATAATAATAGAATTGTAACCAATCAAATGATGACGTTCACAAATGCCAATAACCTACAAATTTTAAAGAGAAAATAGAAGAATAACAATAATTATTCATTCGGAAGAGAGGAGAAATTGATAATTGGGTGTCTAAGTTTGTCAAGCAAAGAACTGATCGAAGAAGAAAATTAAAAAAAAAAATTAAAGAATATAGGAAACAAATAAGGACCTCGTTGTTGACTTAAGAACTCGATACAAAAACTGAATTTCTCTTTCCCCAATTTGGGTCTTGTTATGTCAGAGAGGAGAGAGAGTTAGAGAACGAGCACCAGAGGGTGAGAGAGTGGCTGAGGGAGGGAGACGAATGATAGGTGGCGGTCGCCGTCGGTGGTAACCACTAGGTGGCAGTTCATCGGAGTCACGGTGAGAGAGTGGAACGAAGGGGAGCTAAAGATGGGATGGGTTGAGAACATAATGAAATAGGCTTTACAATTTGGGGGTTTTGATAGTATTATTTCAGTATTTTAGTTTTAGTACTATATTTGATGAATTGCCTAGCACGTGGCCTTCTCTTTTGTTATGTGATGAATGTTAAATTTTCGTCACATATTAAATAAATCTCGTTTTCAGCCATAAAATTTCTCGCCCAATAGTTTGCGGCAAATCTAAAATGTTTATGTGACGCAAAATATTTTGGTGTACGGAAAAATTCTTATGTGACCATTTCTAAAAAACTCACTTATTTTTACCCAAATGTGATGAATGTTTAGGCACCATAAAAAATTTGTCATCTAATCTATGTTTTCCTGTGGTGAGTGTCTATGGCAAGGAATATGTACAGGTTATCCAGAAAAAAGACTTTATGTTATTGAATGTTGGTATATGGATCACCTGGTACATCAAATAACATACAAATATAGTTTTCCTAACTGTGTATATATGTAACGACCTGTCCCATATTTTACGATTTTTATAATTTTAAAACGTGAATTTACGAAAAATATCCTGCAAGGCGAAAAACGTTGACTTTTGTTGATCGTTTTGTCATGTCATGTGAGATTCATTTCCTTGGCGTATCCTTGTAGTACTTGTCGCTACGAACGCGTGGGCGCAAGCAGAATCAAATTTGGAGCTAGAACGGAGATTTTATGAAATTTGGAACGATAAGGGTATTTTAGTAATTTTACGTTTCGCGGGATATTTTCCCATTTTGCCTTTTCTTGCTTTGTTTGGTGTGCCAGTGGGGCCCACACCTATTTAGGTTGTCTTCTGGCCTACTCTCTTTCTTCTCTCCCTTTTTCTTTGTTCTTTTTCTTCTCCTGATGAACTTCTCTCTCTAGAACCCTCTATCTGCTTCTCTCTCCGTCTCATCTCTGCACTATTCTCTCCTCTCTGAGGCACAAACGCACACATACACAAATAAACAATGACAGCAACACCTCCACCATGGCTCACGCCAGTGAACCACCATCACCACCATTTGAATCTCGTCGTCTCGACCCCAAGACAAGGCCCCTAGAACTCTGACAGTGGCATAGATCACTGTTCATCGTCTTTCCCGATGAACCCACGGCTAGTTCTCGCCATCCCCGATGTAGGTAAGTGCCTAGAACCCTTTAGATTGTGTTTTAAGGTTAGATTAGGGTAGTTTTTAAGTTATACTTGCATGTTGGACGCAGAAACAGCCGGGGGGGGGGAGGGGAAACCTTCCCCAGTTTTTGCAGCGAATGAACCTACTTTTGCAGGCATTTTTCGGCCAACTCCGACTGCCACTCGGCCTCTTTTTTGGTACTAATCTATTCTCCTTATCCCCAGCTTCATTTCCATGGGTAGAACATTGTTTTTTGGGGAGAATTGAGCTCGAATGGAGTTCTGGAAAAATAGGCCTCGCGAGGAAGGCAAGTACGCCTGTACTCGCAAGCGCGTGGGCTACGGTGCTCGGCACATGGAGCACATGCACCTTCACCAGAGGTACTGACGGCGGCGCTGGCAACTTTTCCTGCCAACTTTTTGGCGACCCAACTCGGCGCGTGGCCTTCCAGACCGTTGGCCGATGGTGGTGGGTGGGGGAACCCAAGGTCCCTCCTTAGGTTTTTCGACGTGCCAAATCCAAATTCGACATTCATTTTCCTAAATTCAATCGTCTTAGTAGTGTTTTACTAATTGATCCCTTTATGTGTATAGGTGCGTTTGTTAGTGGTTATCCCGTCCTCCCGAGTTCGAACAGCTATTCGACGATGGAGTTTCTTTGAGTGGACCCCTTCTTAAATTGCATGTTTTTATAAAAATATTAGGTTTACATTCATTCTACATTTCATGAATTAATTACGTTTTATAATATGTTTTACGGATTTCTAAATTTATGCTTTATGAAGAATTTATGATTTATTTAATTTGCTTTTATGAAATGTTTACAATTTATCAGTTTAAGGTTTATGAAATTTATGTTTATGGAAATCACGTTTACGGATTTGCTCATGATTTTGGATGATGAGGTTTTGGTATTCTACACTTGGAATGAGATTTTGGTTACATTTTTCGATGCTTATCTAGTGGGTAATCATACAGCACATACACACAGCCTGAGTATGTGTACATCTATGACCATAAGACACAATTGAAGAGCAGTGAGATATTTACGACATACTCCTAGCTTCACTGGTGAAACCAGTGTCGGACAGCTTCACTAGCCACGGCTAGTGTCGGTGTGTTATGTATATATATTTTCTTCTCTGGCGTAACCTAAAGTCGTAGAGCTTCACCTTCGGGTGATGGGTATTTTCTTCACTGGCGTAACCAGTGTCATACAGCTTCACCCTTGGGTGATGGATATGTCTTCAGGCGACTATGATACTCCTAGTTGAGTACATTAGTGTTGATTTACGAGCTCTTATGGTTTTTCCTTCGGACGCTTTCGATACCACTTTTAGAGATGATTTTTTACATGCCTGACCTTGATGTTCTCCTAGCACCAGGGTAGACCCATGCTGGCCGACACCTGAAGGTGACGAAGCCATACTAATATGCATGAGAACCGATGAATATAATAAGACTTATAAATTTAAATATGATTAATATGCAAATGAGGAACGTGTTCAGAGCATACACTAATCTAGAACACTAAAAAGAAATAATATAAAATTGAATGAACAAAAGGATGGGTCATATGGCGAGAGGACTTGAAGATACCGATGCGAGAGTGCATTGACGCCGGGATTGTACGCCTTAAATCTAAGTCTTCAAGGGGCGCAAAACAAAACATGAGTGGACTAAGTTGATATATAAGTAGTACTAACATAGTTATTCCACAACGTACTAACCCCCAAAGTTTATAAAAACTAATAACATAATATGTGATAGGTTTTCCGAAAACCCTAGCATGCCATAAAACCTTTCATAAAACATATATCATATATAGTGTGCTAAATAGTGGTATCAAACTCGCCCGAAGGCAGGACATTCGCTTGTAGGCAGGACATAAGCCCGTAGGCAGAGCATACGCCCATAGGCAGAACAATCGCCTGTAGGCAGAACATATGCCCGTAGGCAGAACAATCGTCCGTAGGCAGGACATACTCCCGTAGGTAGAATAATCGGCCGTAAGCAGAATAGTGACCACTAGATAAGCACAAAAATATTGAATATAGTCTTTCCAACATAAGTACATATATCTCAATGGAGCTCAGTAGCTCAAACATCATATCTCAAAACATATTCATAGTATATAGTCATCCATCATATATACTACAAAGAACATGAAATCGATAAAGCATGGTATCTCATAAAAAGTAAAATCTAATTTACTCATAAAATGTAACCATTAAATCATGCTTTTCATGTATGCATTTCTAATAGTAAAATCATGCATTTTGGAAAGGGTTTACTCACAGATACTTTGCCGTTGAAAAGCCATGCAACTAGCGAGTGGAGAGAGTAAGAATGTACACGGGAAGGGGAGAGAAGAAGGAGAGAAATGTGATGAGAGTGCCACGTGGCAGACGGGGGACCCTTACCTTTCTCTCCTTCTTCTCTCCATTTCCCGTGTACACTCTCACTCTCTCTCCTTCTTTCCTCTCGCTGCATCTTCTCCCTTGATGACTATCACACGCACCAACCCTTTCCCTCAGATCTCCCTTACCTCTATGGTCTATCTCCTTCATTTTCCTGGTGGATCCCAGAACCTGGGCACCACGAGAACTGGTGCAAATTGCATGTAAGAATTATGCGAGACCTGTGGCTTTTGAGCCAATTTCCGGCCAGGTTCGGCCAAGGCAAGGGACCACGAAGGTACGACTTCCTTCCCTATCTCTTTACCTTTATTTTTGGCTTGTAAATGGTTGAGGATCAGAGTTGATTGGAGCTTGGAAGGCTCAGGCTCCCTATTCGCGAAACAGGCCTAAAAACTGGGTTGACCCGACCCAGTAACCCTAAACCCAGGCCTTTAGGCAGTGTAAACCTAGCCCAAGTCTAATAACCCAAACCATTGGACAGGGCTACCAAACATATTGAGCCCAAACCCATGTTAGAACCCCCAAGCCCAACCCATTAAACCTGAAACCCAAAACCAGGCCTTTGGGCCACAGAACCTTTGGCCCAGAACCTTGGCCGAGGCCCAAATCGTGAGGCCCAACTCAGAGAACTCAAGCCCAACTCATGACCCGGATCCGGCCCAGATCCAATTGGACCCCAGAACACAGGTCGCGCGTGAAGAGCCGCCTATGCTGGTGCATGGAGCACAAGCGCCTCTGCCGAAGGTACTGTGCTTTGTCGCTGTCCACAACGTTACTGGCGACTTTCCGACGAACTTTTCGACGACCCATCTCGACGCTTGGCAACGCGTGGGGGTACCCAAGGTCCCCCTTTATGTTTTTCGACGTTTGAGTATGTTTTATTAATTGGACCCTTTATGTGCTTAGGTGCATTTATTGTGGCGTTTTCATCTTCACTAGTTGCATAGCTTTTCGACGGCGAAGTATCTGTGAGTGAACCCTTTCCAAAATGCATGATTTTACTATTAGAAATGCATACATGAAAATCATGATTTAATGGTTACGTTTTATGAGTAAATTATATTTTACTTTTTATGAGATACCATGCTTTATCGATTTCATGCTCCTTGTAGTATATATGATGGATGACTATATACTATGAAGATGTTTTGAGATATGATGTTTGAGCTACAGAGCTCCATTGAGATATATGTACTTATGTTAGAAAGATTATATTGAAGTTTTTGTGCTTATCTAGTGGTCACTGTTCTGCCTACGGGCGTATATCCTACCTACGGGCAATTGTTCTGCCTACGGGCGAATGTCCTGCCTTCGGGCGAGTTTGATACCACTATTTAGCATACTTTTTATGATACATGTTTTATGAAAGGTTTTATGGCATGCTAGGGTTTTCGGAAAACCTATCACATATTATGCTATTAGTTTTCATAAACTTTGGGGTTAGTACATTGTGGAATAACTATGTTAGTACTACTTATATATCAACTTGGTCCACTCATGTTTTGTTTTGCGACCCCTTAGGACTTAGATTCAAGGCGTACAATCCCGGCGTCAAGGCACTCCCGCATCGGCATCTTCGAGTCCTCTTGGCGTAGGACCCATCCTTTTGTTCATTCAATTTTATATTATTTCTTTTTAGTGTTCTAGATTAGTGTATGCTCTGAACACGTTCCTCATTTGCATATTAATTATATCTAAATTTATAAGTCTTATTATATTCATCGGTTCTCATGCATATTAGTATGGCTTCGTCACCTTCAGGTGTCGGCCAGCACGGGTCTACCCTGGTGTTAGGAGAATATCAGGGTCAGGCGTGTCAATTTTATTGTTTACGAACATTTTTATAGCATGTAGAGTTTTTAGAAAAACCTATTATGTAGTATTATATGTGTTTTCAAAACAGGAGGTTAGTATGTTCAGATAGAAAAATGGTTTTACTTAGTATTATTATTATAAACTTTGGCCCACTCAAGTTTTGTTTTGCGTCCCTTTCAGGACTTAGAATCGAGGTATACGATCCCAGCGTCAGGGCACTCCCACATAGGTATCTTCGAATCTTCTCAGAGTATGAGCCATTCCTTTGTTTGTACCTTTTTTATAATAATTCTTTCACTGTATTCTTGATTAGTTGTATGCTCTGAACACGTTCTTTTCAAAATAGGGGGTTAGTATGTTCAAATAGAAAAATGGTTTTACTTAGTATTATTATTATTATTATAAACTTTGGTCCACTCACATTTTGTTTTGCGTCCCCTTCAGAACTTAGAATCGAGGCGTACGATCTTGGTGCCAAGGCATTCCTGCATAGGTATCTTCGAGTCTTCTCAGTGTAGAACCCATTCCTTTACTCGTACCTTTTTTTATAATGATTCTTTCACTGTATTCTTGATTAGTTGTATGCTCTGAACACATTTCCGCATTTGTGTTTTTCTTTATAGTTACATATTTTATTTACTTTTGTTTACCGATATCACTTGCATACAGGTTAAAATGGCTTCGTCACCCTCGGGTGTTGGCCAGCACGTGCCCATCTTGGTAATTGAGGGAGATCGAGATCGAGGTGTGTCAATATAATGTAAAGATGTGCAATAAATAAGTAAAGGAAGATTACTTGAGCGTCGCCTTGATTCCCCCTCTCCCTGGCCACTATTTTCTAAAATTATTTCATTTGCTTTCTTCTATTTTCTTGTATAATTTTTTGCTTTGTTTTATGAAAGGAATATTAGGGAGGGGGAATCTTGAGTCCTTAGATATAAGGATGAATGCTTTAACTAACTAAACTATAAGCTCATTCCTTTTTTTTTTTCTAGTGGATAAGGAAAATTTGCGGGTTTTGTTTATTAATTAATTTTTATATCAACCAAACCTTTGGTGCTAGCTTAGTTGGTGAGGGAGGGTTGGATAATTGAATAGAATATTCCATTTTTTAACTCCCGCCAATGTAACTAGAAAGAAGTTAAATTTTTTTTTTAACAAACGATATTATCTACATTAAGGGGAGGGGGTGGACTTAGCCTTATAATGGGCTATCAATAATGTGGTTCAAATTCACCTTTGATGAGAATCGAACTTAAAACCCCTCACTTATAAGTAAAGAAGAATACCACTAGACTGTAATACTAAGTGAAAAAAAAAAACTATAATAGTTGAGAAAAATTGATGTTCAACGACAAAATTAATTAGTTAGTTATAAAGAGAGACCCAACTTCTTGTACTCCCTTTGCAATCTTTCTTCCCCATTTTGATTAGTAGCAAGCCCCTCATCAAAACTTCATGGATCAAAGCTTTTATGGAGTAAAAAACTTCAGAAACTTTAACCCTCATAAAATTGCATACTGACGCCAAAATAAATGCAATCTGTGGCAATAATTAAGGTTTGAGCACCCAAAGGGCATAAGTATCGACAAGCAAGTTCCAGAGACGAAAGCAGGCAATCAGAGCAAGGAGCATACACCAGTTCTGATAAGGCTGCAGTTATGGAAGGAATCGTCTGACGGCCGACTGTAATAAGAATCAAATTGCTGCAACGAAAAAGGGAAACTCTATACAAAGGCTGCAAATTTTGCACTTAATTCTTCACTTTCTCGTAAGCGAACACTACTCTCCCAGAATCTTCATGTGCCCTCCACCACCCCAACAGCACCCTCACAGCTCACTTAAAAATTAGATAAACCTCAAGCAATTTTTTAGCCAACCAAGACTTTTGCTTAACTCTCTCTCTCAATTCCAATTAATTCTCAGATATTTCTTCTACATACAATCTTATTTAGTTCTTATGGATATGCTAGCTAGGTACCCTTAAAATTGTTACATTTCCCTAATTCCCCTGGCTAAGATGATAAATAAAGAAAAATAATTTACATACATTTCTCTTTGTTTCAATGCACACCTTTGTACATTTACATTTATGACAAAAATAAGGGTAATGCTATGGAGACTAAATTTGGAGAAAGTTTTGAAAACTAAAGGACATGAAAATTGATGATTGGTTGATTACTTAAACGTTGATAAACGTGTTTATTCCTATTGGTGACACATCATTTAGTTTGCTATGTATAACTCTTATAATTATTTTAGTATTGTGCTGAAGCTACTGATGGAACACATATACCAGCAATGGTATAGGGACCAGAAGTAGCTAGCTATCGTGATTGTCATGGTAAAATATCACAAAATATATTAGCTGCTTGTAACTTTGATTTGGAATTCATATATATTCTTAGCGAATGGGAGGGTTCAGCTCATGACTCCAAATTGTTACATGATGCTGTATCAAGGAGGAACAGACTTAAAGTGCCAGAAGTTTCGTATTCATTCATTTATTTATTTATTTACACTAGGATGTACCATAAATAATAACTTTATGTGTTTTATTTTTAGGTAAATTTTTTCTAGTGGATTGTGGATTTGCAAATCGTCGTCAATTTTTAGCTCCGTTTCAAGGTGTTCGATATCATCTCCAAGATTTTGCTGGTATCGTGACCCCGTAAATGCAAATGAGTTGTTCAATCTTCGACATGCTTCCTTGAGAAACGTAGTGGAGAGGATATTTGGCGTATTTAAATCTCGATTCACAATTTTTAAGTCCGCACCTCCATTTCCAATTAAAACACAAGTAGGAGTTAGTGTTAGCTTGTGCAGGGTTGCACAACTTTCTTCGCAAGGAGTGCCGTTCTGATGAATTTCCAATCGAACAAGAAGATGATGAATCTGAAGATGAAGAAAATGATGATGAACTAGATAATCAAACTCAAGAGCAACAACGATAGATTGCTAATGCATGGAGAGCTGTCATAGCTACAAATATGTGGACAGATGCTGTGAGTGATAGCATTCAAAGATGAGAAATAGAATTAATTGTTTTTACGGATTGGAGTATGTAATTTGTGTTTGAAAAACTTTGATAGCTAGTTTATTTTGTAAGCTTTAACTTTCAAGATTTTGGATGCCAATGTTTAATTTCACTATGATAGCTACTTGAAAACATTGCATGTGAACTTGGTATTGCGATTTGGTATTAGTAGGATGAAACTGATTTTGGCTTGTAAAGGGAAGGAAATTGTTGATCAAATTCCCTGAAATTCTCTAACCCCATGTAATGAATTCTCTCATAATTCATGTGAATTCTCTGGAAGTTATAATTAATTCACTCAAAATCTCTAGGAATTCATTTTTTTTCCTCTCAAACTCTCAAATTCCATAGATTTAAATTCCCTGAAACTCTCTCAAAATCCTAATTGAATACACCCCCTAAATTTGGAGACTAAATTTGCAAATTAAATTATGTGTTACCAATAGAATAAGAACGCTCATCAACGTTTAAGTAACAAACCAATCATCAACTTTCATGTCCTTTAGTTTTCAAAACTTTGTCTTCAAATTTAGTCTCTCTACCTAGCATTACCCCTCCAAATTTAGTCTTCTTAGCATTACTCTAAAAACAAATCAGGGTGTGAAAAAAAAAAATCAATTCCATAAAAATTCTAGAATTACGCACCAAAATATGTATGAAAAATAATCCAGCACCCTCATATATCTTTATAGAGAAATAGATAACGGCAGAAAGGAAATAGAGCAAAGAATAAGAATATGTGGTACGGAGAAATGCTCAATTGTTTGCTCATGCTATTGATACCCAATAAATATCATCAGATGCCACTTAGTACTACAGTCTAGTGATATTCCTCTTCACTTGTAAGTGAGAAGTTTTAGGTTTGATTCTTGCCAAAGACAAATTTGAACAACATTATTGCTAGCCCATTATAAGGCTAAGCCCACCCATTCTGTTTAATGTAGATAATTTCACTTGTTAAAAAGAAAATACAATCAGATAGTTGACTTTGTATAAACTATAACACACAACTAATAACTATTGATTGACGTAGGAGAAAGAACCAAGGGTCTCGAAGAGACGGGGGAGATAACCTGAAAATCGCTCAACCAGGGGGACGAACTCACTCGACGTCGCTATGGGGATAGAACCTGGAATCACTCGACCAGGGGCAACTGATTCACTCGACGTCGCTAATCATGTATTCACTCGACACGACCAAGTCTCACACTTGATTTAAGGAAGGAGAAAATCACTCTCTTCTTAGATTGATTATATTTCACTCAATTGACTTTTTAATCTTACATATGGAACCCTTTAAATAGGAGGCTACCTTACATTGATAGGATAAATAACTTAATACTAAAGATTGTAGTTACTAGGCATCTAATTAAAACATGGCTTTGAAAGATGAAAGGTCACCAACAACATGTTTAATATAGGGACCATATTAATTGTTATGCACTGCATCATTCTCCCCTTCTCAAAAAAACTCATCCTCGAGTTTACATCTTTTTTTAGCCTTGGTTTGAATTTAGGTTTTCTACCTTCCCAACAATATTCCATCGGTTGTAGCTTTCCCAAATTTTGATCTTTAACAATGTGCTGGAGAATTTCAAAGCAAATTTGAGTAGATTCTTGATCACTTGGTCGTGACCACATCTGTACAAGTCCATAGTTCATTGTTGAACTTAACATTAGACTATCAATCTTCTCATCTTGAAAAAATTCAAATCCTTCATATTCTGAACTTTCCAAGCTGCAAACACCTACCAAAGTATGTTCATCAACCACTTCAATGGTACAAGATGCTGGTATATCTCTTCGTTGAAAAAGAAATCGCCCTTGCAGATTTTGCACAAAACGTACACCATTCACTATTTTGCTAGCAAATTCCTCCAGAAAACTTTGATTGAGGCACTGTCTTTTCTATTGGAAAGTGTACTCAAAGAATTTCCCAATGATATGTAACCTTTTGGGCGACTCGGACAGAGAGAACTAAAATTTGAAGAAGAGTAGAAGCAATAAGACGATTTTTTTTTCCTTTAAACCCGTAGCTGAAAATCTGCTATAATGCCACTTGAAACAGGAGAAGCCAAGGGTAAATGAATATAACGAGGGATAATAACTTGGGAATCACTCAATCAGGGCAACGAAACTAGCTGGACGTCGCTGCGGGATAGAACCTGGGAATCACTCAACCAAGGGCCACGGAATCACTCACGTCGCTAATTGTGGATTTCACTCAACATGACCAAGCCTAACCCTTGATTTAAGGAAGGAGAAAATCACTGTCTTCTTAGATTGATTATAATTCACTCAATTGACTTTTTAATCTTACATATGGAACCCTTTAAATTGGAGGCTACCTTACATAGGATAAATAACTTAATACTAAAGATTATAGTTACTAGGCATCTAATTAAAACATGGCTTTGAAAGATGAAAAGTCACCAACAACATGTTTAATATAGGGACCATATTAATTGTTATGCACTGCATCATTGATTATTTGCATAAAACAATATGGAGAGATTGGTGGGATCATGGCATAACAACAAATTCATTGGAGAGATTAGAGGTTGATTTGATACTCTTGTCATCCCCCCTCATGCGAAATGGAATAAAGTGTAGATTGAGCTTGAAAACAAGGAAAGAGAACCATTCCCGAGAAAGTCCTTTGGTAAAGACATCAGCGATTTGATTATGAGAAGAAATTTGTCAAGTACGGAGGACGCATTGGACGAGAAGCTCGCAAACAAAGTGGTAATCAATCTCTATGTGACAATTACGCGCATGAAAAACATGATTAACGGCCATGTGAAGAGCAGAATCATTGTCGACAAAGATGGATGGTGGAGTGCAAAAAGAAATGCCCAGTTCACGAAAGAAATAACAAAACCATTGTATTCACATTACAAGAAAACATGGATTAAGGGACCGAATTTTTTGTGGCCCGTGAAAATTCATCACATATAGGTAAAACAAGTGACGCTTTTTTAAAAATCGTCACTTTAAGATTTTTGCAGGACACCAAAATATTTTGCGTCACTTATACTTTTGGATTCGCCACAAAAAAGTGGGCGGGAAAGTTTACCGCCAAACAAAATTTTAATAAGTGACGCAATGTTAAATTCATCACATAAGAAGAAGGAAGGCCACCTGGCCATTCCTCACATATAATAGTGAATTAAAAATAAAAAATATAGATGTAATTATCAAAACCCCCAAATAACAAAACCTATCCATTTATTCTCATTTCTTCCCAGCCTTCAGCACCCTTTCGTCTACTCCTTCACCCTAACTTCGACGACCGGCTACTTGGTGGTTGCCAGCAACAGCGACTACCACCTCTCTCCTTCGTCTCCCTCATTCAGCCATTCTCCCACCCTTTGATTCTCGTTCACTAACTCTCTTATCTCTCTGACATAACAAGATCAAATTGGGGAAAGAGAAGTTCGATTTTTTCTCAAGTTCTTTTAGTTGACAACAAGGTACTTTGTTTCTCTTTATTTTCTTTAATTGTTTTTGGATTTTTTTTTCTTTAATTGTTCCCCAGATTCTGATTTTCTTTCGCTAAAGATCCTACTGTTGGTGAATTGTTCTCTGCTTCAGGGAGAGTTATACTAGTAGTGAGTTTTCTGTTCCAGTCTTGATTCTTCTTTACTCTTTGGAGTCAAAATTTTGGTCTTGGTGGTTAATATATGTTTTTATATTTTATCTTAGTCCCCTAACTAAGTGTTATCTTTTTGTTTTTTGCTTTTGTTCAAATGTTGGAAGTTTGTAACCATTAAGTTGCGTGTTGTCTTTCTTGAGAGAGGTGTTGTCAAGAGTCAAGACTAGGTTCGCCTTGAAAAATTTTGGGTAGGGCGTACAATGATCTTAGTGCCGTTTCTTACTAGCTACTTGTGTTGGGAATTCTTTAGATGTGTACTTTCTTGTGTTTTGGCTGGCTGAAAAAAGGGTGATGGTAGGAGATCTAGTAGCACATAAATATAAGAAATGATTAAAACTACTTACATCCCTCAAGTAGAGCTCCGCAAATCATTCGTAGAGTTCTCTAGAAATTTGAAGTTTGTTTGAATGTATTTTTCATATACAATAGGGGATATATAATGAGGTAGAAGGTTACAAGTAACCCTACCTTGGCAAATCCTACTAACACGGTAAACTTTAAAGCTGTCACTCTTTAAATTAAGGGAGTACAACAAGTAGCTAGTATACAACTATCAACAAGTCATTTAGATGTCAATCTTCTTCATATTAAGGGATTAGACTTAATAGAGAATCCCATGCAAAGAGGAAACATAAAATCTAGTAGCATCAGTCACCCCATATCGTCTAATATCCATATGTAGCATCAGTCATATACAGCATCAGTCACCCCATATGTATGCAGCATCAGTCATATACAGCATCAATCACCCCATATCGTCTAATAATCAGTCAGTATGCAACATCACACCCTATATGTATACAGCATCAGTTATGCACCATCAGTCATATGCAGTATCAGTTATGCAACATCAGTCACCCCATATGTATGCAGCGTCACTTTTTGATTGTGATTCGGGGAAAAAAAGAGTGTTTATATGACATGAAGAGGAAAGGTGGGAAAAGGTGAATATGACAGTTTGAGATGATGGATTAAGAGCCGCAAAGTGGACTCCATATAGCACCTTACGATTGCGCTCTCATCTAACTATACTCTAATGCACATTTATCTTTGTACATATATGAAATTTTTATATTTTCATGATTTTCAAGATTGAAGGTGCTCAAGGTCGAGATTACTTAAGTACAAGACCAAAGCTCCAAGTTGGTATGTTGTCTTTAATGCTTGAAATTTACAATGACATTATTAATGCTACCGCTAGCCAAATAATCATTGCATTTGAATAGTAATGATGAACACAAAGTATTGGGCATGTATATGCTGAAATAAGCATGGTTGCTTTTCTGTTGGATTATTACAAATTTAGTATCTAGCATGGTGATTTTTGTATGATTTCTCTATTTTCTAGTACGTTTGTTTTAGCATCTAGTTGTTGTTGAGTTGGGATATGTGAATTTTTCAATTGAGCTTCTTGATGTTTTTGGTTGTTATATTATACGTCTATCTTAACAATTTTACATATATATTCATATTTTTTTTTCTATTATAGCAACCTATTGAAATATGTCAGAGTATGCGGCTCAATACTAGGATTGAAGTTATCTGATTTCATGGATCGACAATGGATTCGTAGTCGGGATCGCTTTAGTTCCGAATATAGAAAAGGGATCAAGTCATTTATTGACATTGCTTGTCACCATGTGAACGAGAATAATCAAATACCATGTCCTTGTAGAGTTTGCCGTAACACATTTTTTCACTTAGTTGAAGATGTTCATCTCCATTTGTTGAATTCTGGTATGAATATGAATTATGATAGATGGATATATCATGGGGAGCATATCCAACAAGTGCAAGGAGAATCTTAGGTATCTATGAACAATGAGCCAACCAGTAACTCTAATGTCAACATGTTTAATATGATTGAGGATGTCTTTGAAGGAATAGATGATGATGATGATGATGATGATGATGATCAAGATACAATGGGGAACCAAGATTCCATGTGGGGTGGTGATATGACCAATGCGTGGACAGATGTTGATACGTATGAGATGTTTCTCGGTGAAGCTCCAAAGGAACTATACCTTGGATGTAAGCAATATACAGTTTTGACATACATCGTGGAGTTGATTCACACCAAAGTTGACAATCACATGACAAACAAGGTAATTGATAAGATGTTAGTAATGATGAAGAAGATGTGTCCCCAGCCTAACAATGTTCCTAACTCATTTCGTGAGTGCAAGAAGATATTGAAAGTTCTTGGATTGGGGTGTGAAAATATACATGCTTGCTACTATGATTGTGCACTATTTTATAAAGAACACGAAAAGAAAGATAGATGTTCAGTCTATAATGAGCCAAGGTATAAGGATAGTCATTATGAGCAGAGTAAGAAAGTTCCAAGAAAAGTGTTGTGATACTTTCCACTTAAGCCAAGGCTACAGAGGTTGTTCATATCGAGACATACGAGCAAAGACATGAGATGGCACAAGGAGAAAATAATCAATGATGGGAACACAATGAGGCATCTAGCAAACTCGAGTGCTTGGAAAGAATTTGACCAAATGTACCCTAATTTTGCTTGAGACCCACGAAATGTCCGATTGGGCCTTGCAAGTGATAGGTTTACTCCTTATTCAGATATAAGTAAGCTGTATAGTATGGGCCAGTTGTTGTATTTCCATATAATTTGCCCCCATGGAAATGCATGAAAAAACTTTTTTCTTTTCTGACCTTATTAATTCCTGGACCAAAAGCACCTGGAAATGAGATTGATGTTTATTTACGTCCATTGGTTGACGAGCTTAAGGAACTGTGGGAAAATGGTGTTCCAACCTATGATAAGATGACTGGGAGTACATTTAATTTGCGTGCAGCTGTTAAGTGGACCATTAACGACTTCCCGGCTTATGGAAATTTATTAGGTTGGAGCACTCATGGCAAGTTTGCATGTCCAGTGTGCAATGAGGATGGATTTTACACTAAGTTGAGAGACAAGTATTGTCATATTAGGCACCATCGTTACTTACCTATGAATCACTCATGGTGCAAAAATTCTCAACTCTTTAATGGTCGCTGAGAGATGAGATATCGTCGTAGAGAATTCTCAAGTAATGACATACTTGATCAACTTGATTCCCTTTTACCTCGTACACTTGGCAAGCATTGTACTAATAAAGATAAGAAAAGGAAGCGGAATGCCGAAGAATTAAATTGGACAAGGAAGAATATTTTTTTCGAGTTGGAATAATGGTCCAAATTGAAGATTCGGCATAATCTTGATGTTATGCATATTGAGAAGAATATGTTTGATTGTTTGATTGGGACATTGCTGAATACGGGGAAGTCGAAGGATACCCTTAAGGCACGGGTGGATTTACAAGACATGAATATTAGAGAGAGTTTGCATTTGAAACTAAATGCATGTAACACATTGGATAAGCCTTTGGCTCAGTATGTATTTAAGCCATATGAGCGTAAAGATTTCTTGCATTGGTTGAAATCAATTAAATTTCCAGATGATTATGCAGCAAATATATCACATAAAATGAATGTGGATGAAGGAAGTATATTTGGTTTGAAGAGCCATGATTGTCATGTGTTGATGCAACGTGTGCTTCCTGTGGGAATTCGAAAATATTTGAAAAAGCATATATATGGTCCAATTGTTGAGTTTTCTAGTTTTTTTTCAACAAATATGTGCAAAGACTCTGACTGTTACTGATCTTGACAAGTTGGAAGAAGACATTGTCCTCATATTGTGCAAACTAGAAAAAATTTTCCCACCTGCATTCTTGGTTCCCATGGTTCACTTAGTAGTGCATTTACCACATGAAGCAAAATTGGTAGGACCAGTCGGATATCGATGGATGTATCCTATAGAAAGGTAAATGGCCATGATGTTTCTGTTAGTTACATAATTTTTTTATTTCTATGTACTAACAATTGTTCATTTATCTAGATTGTTGGGTTCATACAAGAAATCTGTTCGTAACAAAGCTTGTCCTGAAGGCTCTATTGTGGAAGCACACTTGGCTACGAGTCTTCAACTTTTTGCTCAATATATTTGTGTGAAGTTGAGACTAAATTCACCCGACCAAAAAGAAACGACGATGGCAGTAATCCCAATGCGCTCATTTCAGTGTTTGCTCAAAAAACACGTCCATTTGGTGCTCATGTAATGGTTCAACTTTCAAGGGAAGATATAGAAGTGGCTTATTGGTATATCTTAGATAATTGCGACGAAATAGAAGACTTCAGAAAGTATGTGATAGTAATAGTTGAACATTTATTTAAATAATTATAATTCCACAACTTTCACTTACATTTTATTTATTTATGCAGTGAGCATATCGAGATTTTGGAAAGAGATAGTCATGCTAATGTACAACAAGGGCATAGACAGTTGTTTCCAGAATGGTTTAGGCAGCAGGTCACGTCATTGTATTATCAAGAGCCTAGATTGGTTAGTGAAGAGATTTTTTCATTAGCCCAAGGTCCAGATCAACGTATTGTCCAATAAACCGGTTGTATTGTCAATGACATTCGATATTTGGTCAGACATGTTGATCAAAACCGTACAACACAGAACAGTGGGGTTATGACGCCGAGGTCGCATAATGGTGAAACATGTAACTTTTATGGCATCTTAGTTAATGTCATTAAAGTACAATTTACTAGAGGTTTTAAGGTGATTCTTTTCAAATGTCATTGGTACAATACAGATACAAGAGGTAAAAAAGTTATACGGGATTATCATCTTACATCATTGAACATAAATAATCATTGGTACGACGGTGATCCGTATGTGTTAGCTAAGCAAGCACATCAAGTATTTTATATTGATGACTTAAAATTGGGTCATCCATGGAAAGTTGTGCAAAAGATACGACATAGATACATTTGGGATGTTCCTGAGAAATATGATGATGAGGAGGAGGAGGACAATGCCACTGACGAAGACAATGATGAGTATGTAGATGAAATTGAATATTCTACAAGGCGGGTCCATAATGACGATGAAGTTGATGTATCATTATGTAGAGATGATGTTGATCCTGAATCTTTTGATATTAACAATGGGGAGGTTCAAAGAATGCTAGGGCTACAGAGGGATGAGGAGGAGGAGGAAGAAAATGACAAGGAAGAAGAGGATTAAGAGGATGATGAGGAGGAGAATGTTGGAACCAATGATACTAATGATGATTACAATTGATGACTATGGTGAAATCTATGCATTATAAATTAATGTTTATTATCCTACAATAGTAAATATATTTGCCTGTCATTTTACAAATAGTCACTATGCTTATAGTGGTTTGTGTTTGTATATATTAATATTTTGGTTGTGTTATTTACTTTTATGTTTCATATTTAAATGGCAACTTCTACACAACGAGGAAAGAGGGATCCCTTACCTCCTCATCCAAATGATGCATTTGCACCGCCACCACCACCTCCTCCACCACCACCACCTCATCCACCACCACCACCTGCACCTCCGCGAGGAAAGAGGTTAAAGCGTGTGAGGGATCCCTTACCTCCTCCTCCAAATGATGCACTTGCACCTCATCCACCACCTCATCCACCAACACCTCTTCCATCACCACATGCACCTTCGTCAACAAACACTAACCCAGGTAAAAAAGGTAGTTACGATTATTTACTTTTTCCTTATTAACGTAGTTTTAAACAACACATTACATTGATTAGAGATACGTATATTTTTCTAGAGACATATTTTGATTTTTTTGCAAAAAAGATGACTCGTGGAAAGTTATGTGGGAAAGGCGTCCATGATATTTCGGAGGCCAATAATGGGCTGAAGATGCCAATCATCTTTGATTTTAAACATCAAGTCCCAAGTGATCCAGTTGTGTCAGGTTTTTTCACGCCCGAGATAGGGAATATTGTTCGGACTTATTCACCGATTTGCTATGAGAGATGGTTTAAGGTCCCAGCTTCAGAAAAGAAGAAACTGCAAGAGAAGTTGCTTGTGAGTTTTGAATTTAATTCAACTTATTCATTGTAATTTCAAGCACTCACTTGCACATATTTATGTTTAACAATAGGTATTATTTGTTGTGAACTTATCCCATCCGAAGATTATTGAATATGTTGACAAAAAGATGGCAAAGTTGTACTCTCAGTTTAGGCACCGGTTACATCTACACTACTTGTCATGTGGAACACCTGCGAGAGGACGAGCTAAGCTTCCAAATTATATGATATGGAATGGGAGACCAAAGAGTCATTGTGATTGGTTATGTGATAATGTTTACAATACTACACTCTTTTTTGTATGTATTCTATACAATCTTTTCTAGTATAAATCCAAGTTAGAAACATAAAATCTGGCAGCATCAGTCACCCCATATGTATGCAGCATCAGTCATATGCAACATCAGTCACCCCATATTATCTAATAATTAATCAGTATACAACATCAATCATATGCAGCATCAGTCACCTCATATCGTCTAATAATCAGTCACCCTATATGTATGCAGCATCAGTCATGCAACATTAGTTATATGCAGCATCAGTTACCCCATATCAGTCACCCCATATCATCTAATAATCAATTAGTATACAACATTAGTCATATGCATCATCAGTTATGCAGCATCAGTCACCTCACATCGTCTAATAATCAATCACCCCATATGTATGCAGCATCAGTCATGCAACATCAGTTATATGCAGCTTTAGTCACCCCATATCGTCTAATAGTTTCAATAGCCATATTTGAAATAACAATATCCTAACATGCATTAATGAATTTCACCTTATGGTTAAATTGATTGTTACTTCTTTACACTTAGGTAATTTTGAGTTAAAATCTGAAGTTTGTTGATTGTTACTTCTTGACACTTAGGTAATTTGGAGTTAAAATTTAATGTTTGAAAATGGTTATCATATACTCATCTGACTAACTGTGTTAGCCTAACGCCCTTGGTAGAAGAAAGAGTATCTCCCATTCAATTTCCTTAAGCTTGGTGTTTATATATATGTTTCTCTCTCCTTAGCTTGTGATGTTTCTAACATTGTTGACCGAGAGAATATATAGAAGGTGAGGTGAGATAGCCATCTAAGGTGAATGAATATGTACAACTGAAATACATGACGTTATATATGACAAGTTTGAGAGCTTGAAACTTTCCAAATTGTACACATGTATAGCTAACTAAATCTTCTTTTGTATGTCATGTACCAAATGTGTAATGTAGGAGCTTTCAAAGCAAAATGCTGATAATAGGAAGAAACATAAGTATCACCACAAAGGAGTGGCAAGCCCATTCATCCAACATGCTAGGAAGGCCCAGATCGTAATGAAATTAAATTACTTATTATACTCATTATGGAATTTAGATATTCTAAAGTATGTTTCTGCATTATTGAGCAAAAAGGAAATCCATTATCTGTGATTGACAATTGGGGGGCTCTCCATAAAAACAAGAACGGTCAGTGGATAAATGATGTTGCCCAGGACAAATATGTAAGTCATTCACGGACTTATCATTTGTGTCATTTTAAGGGAGATGGAGATTAAAAAAAAATCAAATTTGACATGATTCAACTTAGGAAACACAAATAAAGTGAACATGCAAGATTGAATTGAAAAAAAACTTAATATAACTAGCTAGAAGCTGAAAGGTTATACCTAACATACATTCAAACATAAACTACTTTAAAGGTTATACGTTGTATGTTGCCTAATCCTATGTAAAACACATTGAAGCATAAACTACAAAATCATATGTAAAGATAGTTTATACCCAATGGTTTGCTTTTACATCAGTTCAGGATCACATCCAAGTATTTAAGTGGTGTTTTCTTAAGCATATTGTGGCTGATTTGTTTGAAACAAAAGAAACTTATTTGTTTGTATTTACTATTTTAATATGAAAGGATAACATGAAGAAAAGAAGGATGAAGTTAGGGAGAAACTAATCCAAGAAGTGCCTGAGGGTACTATATTCGATTCCATACAAGTACCATTGGAAGATAAATTTGGAATCATGGCTGAGAACATTGGAAGGAAGGGAAAATCTGTTAACGGTGTAGGTATTTTCCCTCGTACAGATACCTTTAGTTTGTTTCTTCTATGGCTTCAAGTTCTAAGTTAATTGATATGAGAGATCAGATCAAGATTCTATCAGATGGTTTCCTTAAATTGCAATAGGAAAATAAACAATTGAGAGCTCGGTTGGATTTACAAAATGATGATGAAACCTTGGCATAAAAAATCACGGCTTTTTTGGCTGCAAGTCAGGGGCAGACCAGCTACAACTCGAAGGAATCTGATGGTAATAACTCATCTAGTGAAAATGTTTATCCTGAACTGGAAGAACATGACTCGGAAGAAGAATGATTTCGATAGTTATGTCTTTTGTTATTAGTTAAGTATGCACATGGTAGACCTTTTTGTTAGCACCTCAATGTGTCTTAGACTTTTCTTTTGTTAGTTAGTACCTTAAACAGTCCATGTATAGGCCTTGGTACCCTTCTTCACAAATTGCTATTATTAAGATAGGTCACCATGGGTTAGATTGATTTTGGGATGTTTATGTTATTTTGTTGGATGTATAGTTGTTGAACATATTCAAACTTATGTGGTTTAATTGTTGATTAATGAAAATGAGAAATATTACCTTATAATTGTTATGAGTTGCTATTCTAGATTATGAAACACAAATAAGTAATGGATTTCTCAAATATTATTTCTAAATAGTTATTTGATTATAACATATGTGACATAAGCCGTTTCACCCATCAAAAGAATATGTGACGATTTCAGCGTCACTTAGTGTAATTATATAATTCTAGGATCATATTGAGTTACCCAAAAAACATCACTTATAAGTCTGATATGAGACAAAAAACATAGGTCACTGAATTTTGTATTTTGTGACGCTAATTTCGTCACATATTAGAATAATAAGTGACGGAAGAAGCGTCACGTAAAAGGAAAATATGTGCCGACTCCAATATTTGTCACTTAAACTATCAGTGACGCTGTATAGTTGACGCTAATTGTGACGCTGAAATTTCGTCACATATAGTCAAATGTGACGATTTTTCATATTTATGTGACGAATGTTGGTCGTCACAAAAGCCATGTTTTCTTGTAGTGTCAGCTGCCGCCGTGGAAAGAGCGTCATATCCAGCTTCAGAGCTAGAGCGAGACACAATGGACTGCTTTTTGGTTGTCCAAGTAAGGAGATTGGGGCCTAGAAGGACAAACAAGCACATCCAAGCAATTTTCATGCTTAATATTTGTTTAGTAGAATGTCTCTCATTGTAGAATCTTTAAAGCAAGTAAATCATATAATTATTGCACTGCAGGGATGAAGTTATGTTGGTGATAGGCTACTATCAGTAGTTATACTTTACGAAGAGAGTGGCTGGTATGACGGATAAATATGGGTAAAGTCACCTGAGGTTAGCACCCTTCACCTTATCCTTTCTCAGTTAATAAGGATCAAGGATGAAATCCCTCTGGAAACGTCAACCTTCCAAGTTTAATCCACATATCTTATTCAAGTATTCAATTGAAGAAGGCTACTTAGAATAATCAAGATATGATGAAATTCAAAGAAATTAACTGATCACATAAGCCTCAACGTTCAAAGATATTAATTGATCACATAAGCCTTAACGTTCAATGATATTAACTGATCACATAAGCCTTAACATTGATGCATATATTGCCTCTAAATCAAAACCTCGAAAATTTGATTATGCTATGGAAACTGTATCTTATGGCTTATCGCTAGAGCTTAATACTCGAACAAAGCTTCTAAGAGTCGGACTATGTCCCTTTGTGTGGTGTATATGTGCATATGTATGTCAAATATTAACTGAGAAGGGTCATTGGAGACAGTGCAAATTTGAAGATATCTAAAATTGGTCATTAAGTAACTTAAACAATTCATATAAAGGGTCTATGTACTACATAATATGAATGAAAAGAGAAGAATCAATCAAAGGTTAAAACACATCCATTTGCCCATTGTAACCCATAAATTAGGCAGAAAGTATCAACATAGTATTAGTCAATTTCATCATTTGATTACTGAGAAAAATAAACATCACGCAACAAGAGAGCACCTTGTAAAGATATGCTGAACTGAGAAAACAAGGTAAGTACTTCCACAATTGATAGGAGCATATTTATGCGACTTAGTTAGTGTGTTTTCTTGCATTTATTTAGTTATTTGTTGCTTATTATAGTGTCTTAAGTCATTTTCGTGTGTTTGTAGGTCCAAGAAGCAAAGTTGGCAAAAAGATGCAATTTGGAGCATTTTAGAGCAGTTTTGGGCTTGGAATGGATAGCACAAGTATGGAGCAAGATGGATGGACGAATTTGAAGTTCAAGAGAGGCTAGGAATGTACAAAAGAGTTGAAGAAATTAATTCAAGTCATTGAAGATAAGGAATCAGCTACAAAGAAGGAGAATTATCCAAACTACCTTATCTTACCTTACCTTATCTTATCCTATCCTAATCCTTTCCTAACTTAATTCCTGCTGCAAAAGGGTTTTAATTTCAGTTTAGGAGACGTAAAAACCTGATTTCTAGGAACCTCATCCTCTCCTACAAAGGAGCCGCACCTTTGTCCTAGATCCCTTTGGTTTTTGACCTTCTAGATGTCCTATTTCCTGCTGGGATTACATAACCTTTTCCCCTTAGGATTGTGTTATTACTTTCCTACACAAACTATATTTTGCAATCCTTTTCCTACATTAAATGTTTGTGCCGCACCCTTCCCCTATAAATATACCCTTTTGCTGCACCATTCAGACACCACCCTCTATCATAACTCACCTACATCCATCCACCATTCATACACATCCCTCATTGTGCCGCAAGTTTTGCAAGGAAGGAGAATGAAGGAGCCACCTGGAGCCGTGCTTGCCATTCAAAGCCTTGGACTGTTGGAGCGTTTCTAGGTGTATTCTATCTTTACTTTTGATGTTTAAATTTAATTGTCTTTGTTTATTTGAGATCATGAGGAACTAACCCCTCCTTAGCTAGGGGGGAATTCGAAACTATGAGCATATATGTGATATGAATTGATTTCCTCCAGTTGTGATTTCATAAATCGTGAATGCAATTTGCTTAACTGTTTGATTAAAACTTATTCTTGTGTGTTGATTAAGGAGGCCTACTTAGTTTGCATGCTAGGATTTGATGCTAAAATATAAGGGAGTTTCACTTAATCGTTACAAACTTATATTTACAAGTAGTGGAGGTTGCTAGTCACGATCACGTTAAGTAAATTCTTGGCAGGAGTGTCATGCAGTCATAGTCACGAATGTCATGTCAACGCTTATGATTTTCACAAAGCTGAATGATCTTTGATATGTATCTCTAGTATGCAGTCATATAGGGAACTTGATAAGAATAATTTGGTTTGCGGCGCTACGTCCAAATTCAATGAACTTACGAAAATCTGAAGGTTAATGCGTGCAGTCACGATTAATTTGGGGCATTGTCGTTCATGGTTTATAGAAAGAACAACTGGAAATCGATTTGTGTCGCATATATGTCATGTGTGGAGAAGGACCCTCTAGCTAGCCATTCACCCTTTAATTCATCCAAATTCGTACCAACCATTGTTTAGTGTCTTAATCAGTTTGTTTTTACTTTAAATTCGTCAAAAACCCAATCCCCTTTATTTTCTTATGTCAACTTAGTTAGAATCTGTCTAATTTTGTGTCTTTTAGCATTTTGAGTCAAGTTAAAGTTAGAATTCGTCCAAATAACTCCCTACTGTCTGTTTTGAGTCTTGTAAGTCTAGTTTAGTGTTTTAGAGTTTAATTAGTGTAGATTAGCATCACTTCTAATCCCCGGCTAGAACGATCCCTACTTACACATACTACATTGATAGGGTTTAAATTTGAGTGCAATTTAATTTCACATCAACAATATTCTGTCATAATTCATCCACTATGTCGCTATCGCACTCGTTTCACCTCGTTGCCAACAATCACTGAATAAATGATATCAACAGACCTAAGTGAAGCATCTGTTAATTTGAGATACAAAAAAAATAAAGTAAAGAGTCACCCATAGTTAAAAAATTTCAGATACCATCAATCAACATTTTTGGACCTCTTTCCTTTCTCTTTTTTTTTTTTTTGCTTCATTCACATCATCACTTGAGTGCATCTCGTCACCATCTGGCAAACCATCGAAATCCATAGACACCTAAAAATTGAAACCAAATTCGTAGAGAGATTAACAAAGGAATGTTTTGTGTCCTAGAAGAAAAAAAAAATTTAGAGAGAGATTTCGCGGAGTAACCAAATGCAACTACAAGACCACTCAATTCGTACCAAATTTATAGAGAAGCAAATAACCCAGTTTACAAACGCGTTCCAAAATGTCATAACTCTTTGAGACATTTCGTCAAACACTTGGTGGTCATACTATACTTCCCCCAAATTACTTTCAGCAAATTTGATAACCACTTTCGGTTCTCTCTCCCTCCTGCAAGTTGAATGATGATCATGGGTAAGAAGGCTGTCGACAAACAATTGTATGTACGCCACCTCCAAGAATTGACAGAGATAACATCGTAATTAAGCTAGATTTCTAACTTCCCTGGACATATAATATTGCTCTTAACATAAACAAAGGATTTTAATCAATATGACATGCTAATGTTAAGTCTGCATTTTATGTAACCATCGAAGTCATAGCATTAGGGAAGTGGGCTATAAATGTTTTGACTACTATAATGAATTTTTAGTATAAAGAAGTATAACAAAGTGTGTATTGCGACTTTTGAGCTGAAAACTCCCATTGATGCATAACAGATGGCGCACAAAAAGAAGTGTAGGAGAAGAACCTGCAACAAGGAAGCAACAAATTGATAAAAATCCTAAAACAAAAAAGAATGAATGTCACTTGATAATTCAAACTAGAATGCCCTATACAAATCCATCCAAACCTACTCAAAACAAGAGAATGCCCCATTCAAACCAGAGAAAACAAATTCAACCTGGAAACCATAATTAGCACCAAACCCAGATAAATTCACACAAATCATACAAAAGCCATCTCACATAGATCTCAAATCATCAATTAATTTAAATTATGCAAATGAAAATAAGAGATTTACCTAAAACTTGACTGTGGCTGGTGGCGGTTGACGACAGCGTGGAATCGTTAGGGGCGACGGCGCATGTTTTTCAAATGGTTGGACGGCGGTGGCACGAGAAAGACTCTTGCAACCCTTGCTGTTGATTTTCGACCTCTGCAATGGCAGAACAAAGGTTCTGCAGCCTGCAGGTGACTTGGGTGTGCAGTCTACGGAAGGGAGAACGAGTTCGCGAGGAACTTGGCGGATTTGCAATTAGAGATGGTTTTGTTTCTGATTCCGAAAATGTGGAATTGGGCTCGGGCATGCAGAGGCTGGGAAGGAGAGGAGATGGTCCAGACACAGACAGACAGAGGGATGAAGGATGAGGGATCGATGGTTAAGGTTTCAGACGGAGTCACCGAAACGAGATGAACGAGAGGGAAGAGAAAGACCGAGTCAGAGAGGGAAGAGGGACCGGCTGTTTTTTCAATTGCACTCCCATTTTGTCCAAATTTGGGAAAATTTTAAAAAAAAAGGCCAAATTTTTAACACATTGCGCGACGCATGTATACATTACGACGTCGCACAAAGACCTCATCGTGCCGTCGCGCGAGTTATAATTTAAAAAAAAAATTAGTATAAAATTTACTGAAAATGTGACTTTACTCTCTTCAAATTCAATTTTTTTTTACATAAAACCCACAATAATATATTTTTCTAACAAAAACCCGATCTGAACTACAATAATAAATTTAAAGCTATTTAATAAATATACATACCATTTAATTTCTTAAGTGTTATACATACAAGATAAATAAATTTAAAGTTACTTAATAAATACATATATATATATATATAATTCAACTTGATGGGATACGCATTCTACGAAACTAATTTCAACGATCCAATCGTCAAACATGTTTGTATATACTTCGAGATCGCATACGCCAAAAATCACAAAAAACAAACATTCAAAGATCAAGTCACAGGACAAAACTTTTCGACGGTTATAAACAAAAAATCATGATTTAACGGTTATTTTAACTCTAATTTTGATGACTTTTTACAGCTACACTCCTTGACCCTTGATAGGAGTATATTTATGCGACTTAGTTAGCTTGTTTTCTTGCATTTACATAGTTAGTTATTGATTATTATAGTGTTTTAAGCTATTTTCGTGTGTTTGTAGGTCCAATTGGCAAAGTTGGCAAGAAAGTGCATTTTAGAGCATTTTGGAGCAATTCTGGGCTGAAATGGATTGCATGCATGTGAAGCACATAGAATGGACGAATTTGAAGTTCAAATGAGGTTAGGAGTGTGCAAAAGAGTTGGAGAAATAAATTCAAGTCAAAGAAGATAAGGAATTAGCTACAAACATGGAACATTATCCAAACCAACCTTATATTATCTTATTCTAATCTTATCCTACTTTAATTCCAACTGAAAGGGGGATTCCTTTTCCTATTTGGAGACTTAAAATCTATCATAACATTCTTTCTAGAAGCTCTATCCCTTGTCTTACAAAAGTGGCGCCCCAAACCCTTCTAGAAGTCCCAAATTCTGTCACAAAACACATTCTTTCTAGAACCCTAAAAATCTGGCGCCTCCTTCCTTTCTAGAAGGCTTTGCCTTGCCTTGCACTCCACTCATTTCCCTCCAATCCTTGCCATGCACTTCCCTATCCTTTTTCCACCAGGTTTCTATCATACAAATCATTTTCCCTTTTGAATTGGGCTGAAATTATCCCATTCCTTCCAGGAGTTTGTGCCGAGTTTCCTCTCCCTATATATACATATTTTCTGCGCAAAAATCAACCTACCGCCCCTTATACCACACCATAATTCGTAGCCATCACCATCCATACACAGAAACACCATTTGCCGCAAGAATGAGAGGAGGAAAGCTTTGCCGTGGCTTTCATTGGATGAGGACCTTGTGCCGCAACAACCTGCAACCATTGGAGACTTCCTGAGTTTTTTCTTCCCTTGTTTTAGTTTCAATGTTTATTTCAGATTGCTTTTCAAGTGTTTTTAAGTTTAGTTTTGTGTTTTTGAGTCATATTTGCATATATTAGCATCCCTAGTTAGTCCCCGGCCTAGAACGATCCCTACTTATTCGTACTACAACTATCTTAATAGGGTTTTAATTTGAGTGTCATATAAATTTCACATCAAATTTTGGCGCCGTTGTCGGGGATTAACAAACTTGCTAATCTCCTTTGTTTCTGTCCGTACCTTTTAGTTTGTGTTCTGATTTTGTTTTCTTTTGTTTTCTTTGTTTTAGGTACTAGTTTATGACCCGAAGTTCTCAACCAGTTCGTGGGCATATATTGGACCTTGACGACAATTTTGAACGAACTTTGAGTAGGAAAAGAAAGCCGCCAGAGCCCAATCCACCTAGTTCTAGCTCTAGTTCTGAATCTGAGTTTGAAGAAGAGGAAGAGGAAGAACAAGCCATGGCTGTGGATAATCATATAATCAAAGAACTTTCAGCCTCGGGATTGGACAATGTCATGCCCTTATGCATTCATTATCCTAGGGCGGCTCAAGGCAAGACCGATGAGTTCGAATTAAAGTCTAGTTTGCTGCACCACATTCCCAAATACCATGGGCTGTCCATGGAAGATCCAAACAAGCATTTGAAAGAATTTGAAGTGGTGTGCTCAAGCATGACACCCATCAACGTGGATGGGAGTATATTCTCTCTTGTGGATAAGGCTAAAGATTGGCTTTATAAACTAGCACCTAGAACCATCACTTCTTGGGAAAGCATGAAGAGAGCATTCCTAGAGAAATTATTCCCAACTTCAAGAGTTATTCTTTTAAGGAAGAAGATTAGTGGAATTCATTGTTTTGATGGAATACGCATTCTACGAAATTAATTTCAACGATCCAGCCGTCAAACTTGTTTGTGTATTTCGAATCGCAAAAAACAAACATCCAGAGATCAAGTGACGGGGCAAAACTTTTCGATGGTTATAAATGAAAAATCACGATTTAACGGTTATTTTAACTCCGATTTTGATGATTTTTTTACAGCTACACTCCTGGACCCTATATGAATACAATGAACGAACTCGATCTTCAATTTTTTAAAATATTCACACTAGTGGATACCACAAAATCTTATGTTATACTTAATGAAAGTATAAATAAACTCTTAAGTGTTAGTGAATCTATTGTTTTGATGGGATACACATTCTACGAAACTAGTTTCAACGATCCAACCGTCAAACTTTTGTGTATATACTTCGAGATCGCGTACGCCAAATATCGCAAAAAAAAGACATTCAGAGATCAAGTAACAGGACACAAATTTTTTACGGTTATAAACAAAAAGTCAAAGATTTAACGGTTATTTTAACTCCAATTTTGATGATTTTTTACAGTTACACTACCTGATACTCTATGAATACAATGAACTAATTCGATTGTCAATTTAAAATATTTAGACAAGTGGATACCATAAAATCTTATGTTATACTTAATGAAAGTATAACTCCAAGTGTTAGTGAATCTATTGTTTTGATGAGATACGCAATCTACGAAACTAGTTTCAACGATCCAACCGTCAAACTTGTTTGTATATACTTCAAGATTGCATACGCCAAAAATCGAAAAAAAACAAACATTCAGAGATCAAGTAACAAGACAAAAAATTTCGACGGCTATAAACGAAAAATCACGATTTAACGGTAGTTTTAACTCTGATTTTGATGATTTTTTTACAACTACACTCCTTGATCTTATATAAAATACAATGAACTAATTTGATCGTCAATTTAAAATATTTACACAAGTGGACCACAAAAACCTTTTGCGCAACGCAAATTGTTCGTCGGGTAAACAACTTTTGCGTGACGCGTTGGTTGGTCCGTTGCACAAACAACCTTTGCATGACGCATTGGTTGGTGCGTCACGCAAAGTGTGTTTGCGCAACGACCAAATTGTGACGTCGCACAAGTTATATTTTTTTTTAAAAAAAATTATTATAAAATTTACTGAAAATGTGACTTTATTGCTTTCAAATTCAATATTTTTTTTTTAAATAAAACACACTAATATATTTTTCTAACAAAAACCCGATCCGAACTACAATAATAAATTTAAAGCTACTTAATATATATATATATATATATATATATATATATATATCATTGAACTTGATGAGATATGCATTAACAATCCAACCGTCAAACTTGTTTGTATATACTTTGAGATTGCATACGCCAAAAATCGCAAAAAACAAATATTCAGATATCAAGTAACGAGACAAAAATTTTCGCCGGTTGTAAACGAAAAATCACGATTTAACGGTAGTTTTAACTCCGATTTTGATGATTTTTTACAGCTACACTTCTTGATCCTATATGAATACAATGAACTAATTCGATTGTCAATTTAAAATATTTACACAAATGGATACCACAAAATCTTATGTTTTACATAATGAAAGTACAAATAAACTCTAAGTGTTAGTGAATCTATCGTTTTGATAGGATATGCATTCTACTAAATTAGTTTCAATGATCCAATCGTCAAACTTGTTTGTATATGCTTCGAGATCGCATACGCCAAAAATCGTAAAAAACAAACATTCAGAGATCAAGTAACGGGACAAAACTTTTAGACAGTTATAAACGAAAAATTATGATTTAACAATTATTTTAACTTCGATTTTGATATTTTTTACAGTTACACTCCTTGACCCTATATGAATACAATGAACAGACTAAATCTTCAATTTAAAATATTTACACTTATAGATACCACAAAATTTTATGGAAGAAATAATTTAGCCATTCATTAAGGTCTACAGAAGGTGACTTTGCGCGACAAAGATTGCCGTCGCGCAAAACTGTTTTGCGCGACGAAGGTGTAAATTTGTTGCGCAAAACAGCTTTGCGTGACGAGGGCGCACCTTTGTTGCGCAAAACTCGTCGCGCAAAACTCGTCTCGCAAAACAGCTTTGCGAGACGAAGGTGCACCTTCGTCGCGCAAAGTTCCGTTGTGCAAAATATCTTTGAGTAAGGTTTTGTTGTCACCATTGCGCAAACACACTTTACGCAACGTAATTTGCTCTGTCGCACAAGTATGTTTTTGTACTAGTGCCCGCCCAGTCAGCGCCGGAATATCCACGAAGAGAGAAATCATGAGATGAACGGATAAGAATACCATACTCAACGTTTCCTTTGATATAACAATAGATGCGTTTGACTCTTGAAGATGAGGTGATTTGGGATTGTGCATGTATCGACAAGTTTGATTAACGATATAAGCAATATCGAGGCATGTCTAAGTCAAATCTTGTAGACTACCAACCATGCTTTGAAAGGTTTCAGGATCAGAGATGGGATCACCATTATGAGCAGACAAGCATTTGGATGAGAGAAATGGTGTATGGCATGGCCCTACAGAGTTCTATTTTGAATTTCTTCAATAAGTCTAAGGCATAACGAGTTTGAGAGAGAGGTGGATGATTGCCATGTCGAGTGATCTCCATGCCAAGAAAGAAATTAAGCTCCCCTAACTTGCCATTGGGAAAGGTAATGTACAATTGATCAGTAACTTTTGAACTGCATCAGAGTTGGAACATATTATAATAAGGTCATCAACATACACCAAAACATAAAATGAGTATATAGATGAGTGATGGATAAATAAAGATGCATCCAATTTTCCGTGGAAGAAGCCATGACTACGAAAGAATGAGGCTAAGCACTAAAACCAAGCACGATGGGCTTGTTTGAGGCAGTAAAGAGCTTTGCATAGACAACATGCATACTTGGATCAATGTGAATTGACGAAATCAAGTGGTTGTTACTTATAAACTTCCTCGTGATGCCATTCAAGAAAGCATTATGGATGTCAAGTTGTTGCCAAGACCAATGTTTAGAAACCGGGAGGGCAAGAGTGGTACAAATAGTACCTGGTTTAACAACGGGAATACAGGTCTCATCATAGTTAATCCAGCATGTTAATTGTATCCATTGGCGATGAGTCGAGCCTTGTGATGCTTAATGAAGCCATCCATCTTGCATTTAACCTTAAAGACCCATTTACATCTCACAATATTCATATAAGGAGTGGCCGGAACTAAGGACCAGGTTTGATTTTTGAGAAGAGCCTTATACTCTTCCCTCATGTCTTGTTGCCAGTGCAAATATTTGGAGGCTTGAGTGTGACTAATGGGTTCAATGGATTTAGAATCTTGAAGTACAACGTCAAGTCCATAAGAGAGTGGATGTGCAGTAGTCTACATGCTTTGCCTAACGGGCAAATATGATATTTGTGATTGGAGGAGGCAACACTACTAATGGGTAAGTGGTATTTTATTAAAAAGCACTTGAAAGACAGAAGCAGTGGGATGCCCTAAACGAGCATTCCATGCATCACGAGTTGTGTGTTCATCGTACACCAAGTTTTTGTCGGATGGTGGGAACAGTACGGATGTAGGTATAGGTCACCATGGTTATGCCCAATAAGAAGTACATGGCATGTGCACTTGTCTTTCACACAAAAAGAATGATCATCGATCTAAAGAAAACAATGATTGTCACAACAAATCGACAAAGGGTTAACAAGTTCAATTTAATGGCAGGAATATATAATACATCATTAAGTAACATAGAACTATGTAAACCAAATATAGAGGAGTTGCCAACATGAGAGATATGAAATTAATCACCTTTGCCCACACTTATAGAATTGGTACCTGTATAGGGTTAGATTTGTGTGAGGGTGGAAGGGTAATTAGTCATGTGAGTAGTGGCACCATGATCGACCACCCATGGTGTTGATGACTGAGAGTCAACGTCAGTAGTAGCGAGATAGCCAAAATTCCCACGTATGACGTATTGCTTGGCTTGGTGACTATATTCCTAACAAAGTTGATAGTATTCGGCATATCCAAATGCATGTGCCTTGGATGGCAATGACAGTGTGGGGAGAAGGTGTGGTTTATTGTCTTTAGGTGGACTTGGGTTAGGCCAAGGATAATTCTAGTTGGTCTATGTTAACATTCTTAAGACTATTATCTTATATATGAAATCAATAAATGAGAATTGGAGATTATGGATTCTGGAATTTGAGATGAAGTCGTAGTGAAAAGAAGAATGGAAAATGTGCTTTTGCATTCATCACATTCACACGCACACACTGTGCACTTGAATATCGTTAGAGAAAAGAGAGAGAATGGAATATTCTCTCATTACATCAAGTAAATCTAACCATCCATTTAATCTATTCTATGAGATAGTGACACATGGCATAAACCATCACTTACCCTAAGATTACATCTTAGTTGCACACTTGGACTGTGATCCCAGGGCTTACATTAAAACTGAGTTTTACAATTAACCTCTCTACAATTTCAGCAATTATACTTACACATCAACACTCACTTCTAAGTGTTGTGCTGAAATTACACCTAGAGCATTCCTTAAATACTCAAATCAATCTCTTGTTAAAGCCTTGGTGAAGATATCTGCAACCTGTTCTTCAGTCTTACAATATAGTAGATCAATCTCACCATCTTGAAGAGCATCTCGAATGAAATGAAACCTTCTATTTATGTGTCTGGTTTTGTGATGATGAACTGGATTCTTAGTTATAGCAATGGCCAAAGTGTTGTCACATAGCAGCTAAGTTGGTTCCACTTGTTATTCACCAAAATCAGAAAGAACAAATCTTAACCAGATGGCTTGTGCAATTGCTTCAGCTGCACTAATATATTATGTCATTGTAGTTGAAAGAGCTACACTGCTTTGCTTGATTGAGGCCCAAGAAAACATACCAAAGCCAAGATTGAAGGCATAACCAGATGTACTCTTCGTGTCATCTTCACTTCCAGCCCAATCACTATCACAATAACCAATTAACACTATTCATTTTCCTTTCTCATAGGCAATCCCATAGTTCAATGTGCCTTGTATGTATCTCAGGACCCTTTTAGTTGTCTCTATATGCTTCTTGGTAGAATTGTGCATGAATCTAGCAAATAAGCTTACAGCAAACATAATGTCTAGCCTAGTTGTTGTTAAGTATATCAGGCTTTCAACCATTTGACTATATAAGGTTTCATCTTTGAACTCACTTCCATCAACCTTTGTGAGTTTCTTATTCATAGCTATGGGAGTTGCAATAGATTTGCAATCTCTGAGCCTAAACTTATCTAGCAAAGTCTTTGCATATTTCTTTTGGTGCAAGAAAATGTAGGATTCTGTTTGCAATACTCCAAGGCCCAGAACGTGATGAAGTAATCCTAGATCAGTCATCTCATACTACCCCATCATCTCAGCTTTAAACTCAGACATCATCTCTTTTGAACTTCCTGTGTAGATAATATCATCTACATATAATGACACAATGAGAATGCCACTTTCAGATGTCTTGATATACAATGTTGTTTCACTAAGGCTTCGGTGAAAACCAGCGTTAATAAAGTAGGAGTTTATCTCTTCATACCAAGTTCTTGGAGCTTGCTTCAGACCATATAGTGCTTTCTTGAGTTTGTACACTTTGTCCTTTTTGTCTTGTATCACAAAACCAAGTGGCTGGTCTACATACATTTCCTCATTCAACACTCTATTAAGAAATGTTAATTTTACATCCAATTGGAACAGTTTCCAACCTTTCTGTACAGCAAGTGCCACCAAAGTTCTAATGGTATCAAGCATTGCCACAAGGGTAAATGTTTCATTGAAGTCTACTCCAGACTTCTGAGAGTAACCCTTTGCCACCAACTTTGCCTTGTTTTTCTGCACAGATCCATCTAAGTTTAACTTAGTCTTATAGACCCACTTAACACCAATGACTGGTTTATTAAATGACCTATCAAGTTATGTTCTTCTCAATCATTGAAATTTCACTTTCTATAGTCTTTTGCCATGATTCATCCTTGGCAGCTTCTTCAAAGTTTTCAGGTTCAATGATACACAGGTTGTATTTCTCATAAACTTCTACAATGCTTTTGTACTTGAGATGAGTGTGATCAACATCATGTGGACATGTCATTCCCCTTTGATCAATGATCTCAATGTTTGAACTTGGCAAATCACAATCTTTATTTGCTACACACTATGCTTCAGGATCACAAGATCTCCCTTCACAACCTTGATCTTTTTCTATCATTTTGGAAATTGAGATACTTACACTCCTTTCCTTTTATGATTCCAGTCCCGACATGCATCTTCGTTGAATACTTTGGAAACAATTACTTTCCCAGTCTCAATGTTGTACCCTTCCTCACAGCTACCATACCCCAATAAAATACACCTTGTACTAGCCAAATCCAGTTTCTATCTCTGTTAACTTGGTATATGAGAGTAACACAATGAACCAAACACCTTTAGATGCTTAATCCATGGTTTTCTCCCACTATATGCTTCAATGGTGTCTTCTTATTCAAAGTTTTAGTTGGACATCTATTTAGAATGTACACAGAGGTATCGACTGCCTCAGCCCAAAATTCAAGTGGAATCTTTTTTTCAAGCATAAAACACTTAGCTATTTCCACAATGGTCCTATTCTTTCTTTCTGCTACACCATTTTGTTGTGGTGTATATGGAGTAGTAAGTTGTATCTCCATGCCCAAGTCCTCATAGAACTTGTTAAACTCCATTGATATGTACTCTCCCCTCTGTCACTTCTAAGCTTATTCAGTTTGTAACCACTCTGCAATTCCATAATGGCTTTGAACCTTTTACACACATTAAATACTTCAGACTTATATATTAAGAAGTAAACCCAGCACATTCTTGTGCAGTCATCTATAAAGGCTAGAAAATATTTATTCCTAGCCTTTGTAGCTGTCTGAATTGGGCCACAGATGTCAGTCTGTACAAGTTCCAAAGGAGTTGATGCTCTATTAGTTGCTTCCCTTGGAAATGCTTTTCTGCATTGTTTACCAAGAACATAACCTTCACACACTCATTTAACTGTTTTGATTTCTGGTAATCCCACCACCATTTCTTGGTCCTGCAGTAGTTTCAAACTGCTTATATTTAAGTGTCTCAATCTCATGTGCCACATAAGAGTAGATTGACATACACTTGCCTTAAGAGCAATATGAAATCCAAACTGCAGCTTCATTGGAAAACTTCTATTTCCGTTCATTGGCACCCTTGCAACCATGTTTGAGAAAGAACAGTCATCATACATTTCAACCTTGTTGTCTCCAAATATCAAGAAATAGCCATGCTTCATCATTTGACCCACACTGAGAAGAATTTCTTAAAATCTAGGCACAAGCATTACTTCCTTGATGTATCTCTTGCCCATTTTGGTCTCAACTACCAGATTTCCTTTGCCAGTTACATCAATAAGTTGTCTAGTTCCCATCTCTATCTTTGCTGTCATATTCTTATCAATATCAACAAGCAAATATTCTCTACCTGTCATATGATTACTACAACCACTATCCACATACCATACATTCTCAAGATATTTTACACTAGCATTAACCTTATCACTAGTATAAAACATAGTTGGTGTAGATTCAACCTAGGTGGCATAGTTAAGTTGCTGCACTGGTTTCTTGTTGTTGCAGTCTCTTGCAATGTGCCCAAACTTTCAAAGTTATAACACTTTGGCTTGCCTTTGAATCGGCACTCACCAAAGTGCAGCTTGTCACAATGCTTGCAAGGATTTCTAGCACCATCAGTGGATCTATTATCCCACTTTTTATCTTTGGCCTTCCAATTCTTTTGGTACTTTGCATTTTGATTCCCAAAGAATTTAATTAACTTAGGATTTACACTAAGACTAGCAAATGCCCTCTCAGTTTTGTTTTCAGAATGCCTATCCAGCCTTAATTCAAAACTCTTCAAGGAAGCAACAACTTCTTGCACTTCAGTCACATCTAAATCCTTCAAATGCTCAATAACAAAACAAATAGAATCATATGTTGAAGGCAAACTAATGAGCAATTTTGAACTATTCTCTCTCTCGATAAGTCAGATCCATAGCTTCGCATTTAATTTATCAGATCAAACAGCTTTGTAAGATAGATAGAAAGTGATTCATCACCCCTCATTCTTGTGTATTCAAACTCTCTACGAAGACCTTGCTATTTAACATTTCTAACCTGTTTATCACCATGGTATTCTTGTTGCATAATATCTCATGCACCTTTTGAGGTTTCTTCATGAGAGATTCTGCAAAATATTTCATCTGAGACTGCTCCCTGAATCAAACCCAGAGCTTTAGCATCCTTCATAAGTCTCTGTGTGAAAGTAATCTTCCCAGCACTGCTTGATTCTTCTTTTTTTCTTTCTTCTTCGCATCAGATTCATCATCCTTCTTCGAATCTGAGCTCTCAAACCCCTTTTCAACAAGATCCCACAACCTGTAAGACTTGAAAATAGTTTTCATCCTTATACTCCAAAACTCATAGTTATCACCATTGAAGATCGGTGCTCTCAACTAGCTATTACCAGACCTTGCCATGTTAGACTCAGGTCACAGACAACTCAAGCTCCATTTCAAATTTCTTGGTAGTTCCTTCACAGATCCAAACGCCCAGTATGAATTAATCGAACCTGGCTCTGAGGCCATGTTAACATTCATAAGATTATTATCTCATATATGAAATCAATAAATGAGAATTGGAGGTTATGGATTCTGGAATTTGAGAGGAAGTTTGCAAAGAGAAGAAGAATGGAAAATGTGCTTTTGCATTCATCACATTCACACGCACACACTGTGCACCTGATACCATTAGAGAGGAGAGAGAATGGAATATTCTCTCATTACATCATGTAAATCTAACCATCCATTTCATCTATCCTATGAGATAGTGACACATGACATAAACCATCACTTACTCTAAGATTACATCATAGCTGCACGCTTGGACTATGATCCAAGGGCTTACATTAAAATTGAGTTTTACACTTAACCTCTCTACAATTTCAGCAATTACTCTTACACACCTACAGTCTGACGGTTTTGATTAGATGAACGCTAATCTAGACCACTACTGTTGCCTTGCTCAAAAGAGTGATGGGAAGAAGATGACCGATGATTATTGGGGGCAAAATTTGCCAAGCCAACAGAGCTACAAGAAGCGACGAAAGCAGCTCTACTTGAAAAGGAAATAGTGGACTTCTTTTTTATGAGATGGTCTTCTTGAATGAGCAGATCGTAGCAGTCATCATAAGAGAGAGAGAGAGAGAGAGAGAGAGAGGGCCGAAGATGAACGGCTGTTGCAAACTCTTTATATTCAGGACCAATACTGTCTAAGAGGCTTTCAATGAGTTCTTCTTTAGTAGTACTGGAGCCAATAATGTTAAGCAAATCCCCTAGGCTTTTGGCATGCATCAAATAATCAGACATGGATTGCTCCGAGTCTTTCTTGAGAGTGCGGAGTTGACCACGAAGAGTGCGGATGTGAGTCTTGGAGAGAGGAGAGAAACAATTTGCTAGAAGAGACCAAGCATCGAAACCATAGGTACAAGGACAGAGCTATCGGCAAGCTTCTTTAGAAGTTTGGAATTGGTGGTCACGACATCTTCCATACCATGAATTTCAGGAATATCTGAAAATTAAGATCTCCAACTGAGGTAATTATTTATGTCCATGAGAGAATTGATTGTGTGGGAGATGTTGAAGGTGGTGGGGTGGGAGGTAATATAGAACCCATAGAGGATCGAACTGTGGGAAGCGTTAGCTTGGGAAAAAGGATGATACCTTATAAAGAAATAGAGAACGGCAGAAAGGAAATAGAGCAAAGAATAAGAATCTGTGTTATGGAGAAATGCTCAATTGTTTGCTCATTCTATTGATACAGAGTAAATACAATCAGATAGTTGACTTTCTACAATCTATAACAGGCAACTAATAAATATTAATTAGTTACATAAAATAATAGGGAGAGATTGGTGGGATCATGGCATAACAGCAGATTCATTGGAGAGATTAGAGGTTGATTTGATACTCTCGTCAATCCTCATGTTTGAAAAAAAACAATTCACTTCCTTATAAAAATTTCAGGCATCTAATTAAGCAGATCCCCTTAATATTTTATGGAAATTATAATGTGATGATAAAATCAAGAACCACTAACAAGTAACAAAACATTTAATTTAATTTCCTGATCCTTAGTTGGTACACCCTCATGTGTCCTTTACACCTTAAAACACACATACAGACAGAGAAGAAGAAAGAGGAGTGGCTATTAGCTACTGAGGCTAAAGCCATAATAAGTATCACAACCCACACAAACATAACCAAAAAATCGAAACCAAATTAAAGAAAAAGTAGAACCTAACTAAGCTAAGACAAAGAAGAAATCCCTTAGATAAAGACTTAATGATATGCACCATTGGTTGTCGGAAGATCAAATGACCACGCGGTAATCGCCGGGTTCCAGTAACCCATTTCGCCACCAGCAACCACCGGAGACGAATCCAAAATCGATGACGTGGAATATGAAGGCAATGATGGGGAGGATGAAGACATCACCACATTATTTAGTTGGTCGGAATAATAACTACCTGATTGTGATGTTGATGGTCTTAGCCTCTGAAACAATTCTTGAATTCCAATATTACTGCTTTGAACTTCATGACCAACAATGAAACCGTTTTGTTGGTGATGGCTTGGAGGTGGTTGATTTTGGTTGTTGTTTCTCCAGAAAGAGCTGCACAGGCCAAGTGAAGGAGCCTGGCACACTGGATCCAACCCCAGGGTTCGAGCAGTACTCATTGCAATTGCCTCAGTAGTCATCATGTGGGACCCAATCATATTCATACCTCCCTCTTCCTTCACATTTACAGAATTACAAAGTTGATTAGGGTTAGGATTTTGATGATGACTGGCTTTTAACAGGGCTAGTAAATGAGAATTCTGGGGCGAGCCCCATAGTATTGGGCTTGCTTGGACCTCCTGATCGAACCCCCCACGAAATCCTGAACGGCCAATCTCTGACACCACCGTTTTCAACTTCCCTGCGGCGGTCTTGCCTATGGAAGCCGTTGACCCGGTGACACTCTTGTTTTTTCTATAGCCGCCGCCAATTGGAACGTTGCGGAGGGCTCCTCCTTTTGTCCAGTAGCGGCGACAGGTCTTGCAGAAGTGGCGGGGTTGAGTGAGGTTGTAATTGTTGTAGTAGCAGAACTTGGTGTTGGAAGAATCGCATCTTGGGCATCTCAAGTTCTCAGTATTTGATAAACCTGCCGTGGTTGTTGTGGTGGCGGTGGCGGTGGTAGTTGTTGAGGAAGAAGGGGATGGTGAAGGAGACCGAGAAGGAGAAGAAGTAGTACCACCATGAAAGGTGAGCGATTTCCTCTCTCCTCCTACTATGTTATTAAGGCCTGCATCTCCAAACAGTTCTTGGATCATCTTGGTTTTTTCATTTACTCTTCTTCGTAGATCTACAACAATCCAAAAGCAAAGAGAAAAACAAATAAAGATAAAATCTTTTTTAGTGTAGTCGTATTTAGTGGAGAGAAAGCTAAAGAGATGAGAAAGTGGTTTTTGTTGTGTATTTAGTGTTTGTGTGATCTAGCTACTATATATATATATATATATATATATATATATATATATATATATATATTATGTGCGAGGATATTGAATTGGAATATAGATATTCAAATAAAATGACTTGCCTTGAGACTTAAGACTTAAGTTGTAGGGGACTTTGTTGGCAAATATTCTTGGGGTGTAAAAGAATGGAGGGATTGCATAGTGGAGGAAGCTTTACTATATATAGGGTTACTGCATGTGGAAGACAGTATATATGACAACCTCAATCTATGTAGCTAACATAAAGTGGTATTTAATTTTGGTGGATTTGGAATTCAGTTGTGTGAGCGGTTTTGGAAGGAAGCAAATGGTCTTTTCCCAAATTCCCAGTCTATTCTACCCTTCTGATCATCCAACGCTTTTGTCCTATGAAAAAATATAAGTTTAACAAGACTGCATTATTTCCCTAATGATTCCAATAACAGTTAGCCGAAGGAACTTAATTAAATCCAAATCACCTTTTCTTCTGTATTATCCATGCAGCTCTTGAGTAGCCAACTAAATATGATAATGAAAAATTAGTCACTCTAGCTAGCTACTTAACTAGTGTGCTAAATTTCTGATTAAAGACCCAATGAAATGATACATTGAGCAAAACCCAAATTTGTTTTATCCAAATCCCAGGTGTTTTGTAAGCATATAAGCTCATTTCTTCTCAATTTTTTAGAAAGTGGGGGGCTTAAATTAGTGCACAAACGCTTTTGCATTGTATCAATTATAAACGAATGGCTTGCCAATTGGCATTATAAAATGAGAAGTTTTATATTAGAGGAAGTGGGGGGTAGAGAAGAGAATATATAATGATAATAGCAATCAAGTTTTCTAAAAGAATAATCTTTGTTGTGTGGGGGGGTCTTTTGTGTTTCCTTCCTGAAGATGCTGTTCGAGAATCATCATTATAAGTTCGAGGAGTAGGCTAATCACATGGAAGTACGTGTAAAGCCAATGCCCTACAGCAACTATAAAGCCACTGCCCGAAAGTTATGGCTTCAATTTGCCTTCCCCACACACCCACAGACACAGACACAGACACTACACCAAAGTGCTAACTAGCAGAGAGCCCCAGCTGATGTATATTTGATGGCCATTGGGTTTAGGTTGAACACATTGAGTAATTAAACCTAATTCAAGTAATAATTCGAACGTGTGGTTTGTTGTCTGAGAACAACTACTGCAAGAGAGCACATTTCATTTGCATTTGAAACATTCATCATTGTTTCTTTCCAACAATGCAGTCGAGAATCCATGGAATCAGTTTTGTTGTTAATAATTTGAAAATTATTGTTCATCCTTGAAATCTGTATGTGCGGCGCTCATCGTGAGATCTAAACCAACTCGACTTTTGTCAATCACTTATGCATGACAATTGAGTTTAACATTAATCTTAACAAAACAAATATTTGAACGATTGATCATACAAAAGATTATCCCATTCAAGGTAATATGAAAATTGAGTTTAAATGTTACTAATTCACGTGTTATAATATGAGAGCACAATAGAGATTGTCACATAATCACAAGATATTACTGATCGCTTAGCTTACCTATGAGTATTGAGTATTGAAAAACAGTCATGGAGACCATTTTTACAGATAAATTAGCAGTCTTGACCAGCTGCTTAATCCGATGATGAACTAGTTCACATTGAAGAGGCTGGATAGTATGAAATGTTCCTAAAAGCTTAACATTTAGTAGACCTTGGTCATATATATAAAACCGAATTGGCTGGTGTGCTTGGTTAGGCGTGCAAACTATGCCACCTAATTAGTAATTACATTAGCATAAGACAAATTGAAAATTAATCAGGTTGATGTAACCTTTATTGGTTAGCTAGCTGCTCATTCACTCACTATTCAAGATTATGTGGAGCAATTATGCTCTTAACTCTGTGACAACAACCCACAGTACGTAGAGCAGATTACTTGATTGTGTGAAACGAGCTGCCTTCGAAGAGCTTGTGGTTTGAATGCAAATTACTTTGATTCGTGTTAGTTAGGACTACTTGAGAATCTGGAACGAATATAAGAAGTGAATTAAAATGGCTATGAGGGGTCTACATGTCTCAGATTTTTGGAACCATCTGTGATCAATCGCCATCTTGAGTTGAAGATTGTTAATTGTGAAGATTAAATCCTATTGCTTAAGTTACAAGATAACACAGAGGCTAATGTGTGATTACTGATTTATCTTGGAAATTCCTACTCTTAAAAAATATATTTTCAATTGAAATTCTACAGTAAATCAAAATCTAATTGACTCCGTGAAGCATGTGAATGGATTAGTTAGCGGGTAGGTCCAACACAGATTAATCTAATACAACCTAATCCTAGGTTGATTATAAGCTATATTTAAAAAGAAAGAGAGTGAATGCTTTATCTTTCTGGCCAAGTCTCAATCCACATTCTATCAGGCCACAAATATTTAATGGAAAATAGTGAATTTAGACATAAAGACTGTCAAATTCTATCAAGAGAAGATGATATACAATATTGTAAGACCGTAAAAATCCATATTAATTATTATAGCGCCAAAGAAATTGAAGATAGTTTAGAGCATGTAAAAGGTGAATAATAGTGAGAAATTTTTTTGTGTGGGATGTCACCTAGTGTTAACTATTAGTGTAATGATACATTTTTGAATTTAGAGTGCTATAATTAAATAAATACATACATTTAAATATAAGCTGAATAAGTAATATCATCTGACAGTGTAATTCTCACACTATAAAAATTAATAATCATGCATGGTAAAGCAAAATGCAACACTACTTTACTTGAGCAACAGGCACATCAAAGCCAGAACTGATCGATCAGTTTTCATCTTTGACCAAAGCACTACAATCGGATCAAGTCTCTGAACAAACAATGACTACCCATGAAACCAAATTGAGCAAGGAGGCTGGCTTTGAATTCAAGGGACTTTTTTTGGTTCTAAATTCATGAACACATCTATACATGCAAAAGGAAATTATATATCAATTTAAAGTGACACAAACAACACACATTCACACATTGCACTTTGCTTCTGAAGAAAACGAAATGTGAATGAAAAAGGAAGCAAAAAATAAATGAATAAGGTCCCATGAAAATGAAAATACATAGAGCTCCACCTTGGATTAATTTTTTTTTTTTTTTTTTTTTTTTTTGGGTTGATAAGTAAAAAAAGGGGTTGATAAGTAAAAAAAGGAAAAAAATTGTCGAAATTATTGGTGAATGGATGGTGATGTTAGTAGTATTGTCTACGTACGTATCTGACCGCGCGTGCCGTCCGGAGCGCGAGACGTAATATTATAGACGAGGAGCAGACCGACATGCTTTTACCTGTGAAATTCGGGCAGTGTGAGGGCAGCAGAAGACGACAGAAGACGTCAATGATATTACATGGGGATGGGCACTGGGCAACGCGCGGGGGCTGGAGGGGCAGCGCGGGTAGGTAATCAAGGTCGCCGTCAATGTTGGTTGTGGGTTGAGTGGGGCAGTCGTTCCTCGATCCTCGGGCACTCTAATGCTTTACTATCCATCTGTCTTGCTCAGTCCATATCAGCTGCTTTTTCCGTGTCAATCACTTACTCGTTTCGCGCCGAATCTCCCTCAAAATCTAAAACCATGTTTTCTATTATATTAGGACAATTAACTTTAAATATATAATATTCATTTGTTCTAAAATAGCTTTTGACGGGCTCATGTTCTGGTTAATTTGAGAACATACACTTTCATTTGCATATTTCAAAACATTAGACCAAGGGAGGTAAGGGATGGATAGAGTTGGTTGAATTGGGATATTTATGTTTGGAGTTCGCTCCTTTTAACACAACAAAAACGGTAAAAAATATGTTACTATAAATAAAGAAACTATGTTAATTTAATCAGTATAGTATCATAAGAATGCAAATAAATTGTATTGATAATACAATTTTTAATTATATTGAAACTTCTTCTTGTAAAACCCAACGGTTATCAGGTTGTTCGTATGATTGAATTAAAAATCCATCACTGTAATTAGTATTCATCCTCCGACCTCCATGCAAAAAGTTGAGTAATAAAGGAGAAGAATATATGATAATACCACTAATTTTTAAGTAATGTACGGGATTAGATATGACATGATGAGCACATGCATATGGGTTGGAAATATGGGATGCGATAGAATTCCACATTCTAAATAGACCCCGACTAATGTGTATGTGTCCTTCCTTATGCGGCAAGGACAATGATCCTCTCTCCGGATTTTCTTTGTAGGGATTTTTATATTGTGCGGCTAGTTTTTATTAGATACTATTTATATTTAATTTAAAATAATTTCTAACTGTACAACGAACAAGATTGATTGATCTTCATATTCCATGAGGCAATACAGCTTTTCTAGGGCTCCTCACCCTTCGTCCTTTTTGGTTCAAGTGGTTAATAATTCTCTCTCTCTCTCTCTCTCTCTCTCTCTCTCGCAGCCTGTACCAACTAATATTCCTGTCATTTCCTTTGCACAATTCATGCAAGAGGAACCATATATAAATGGTTTTTCGTATCAAATCTCCTAGAGTAGGAATTTAACGATTGATCATGTACCCCTTAATTGTTTAATATACAACACAAAAATAGTTATGGACTATGTAGGTTTGGCTTTGCTAAGTTCCTTGAGTTAAAGTAGATGCATTAGATCACATCAATTCATGATTCCTTTGTTTTAAACAAAGACTACGCAAAATGCAAGTCACTAATATTACCAAAATAAAAATAAAAATAATCCATGATGTGATCACTTTTCATCAATTTTGTATTACAAGAAGGATAAGATGAATTATAAATGCCGTGAACTCTCTTAAGAATGATAATTTTCCCTTAAAACCAATTGTGACAAAAGTACATTTTCCTTACCAAAAAATTTGTAAGTACTAGATTTGTGAATTTAGTGATGATATGATTGTGACTTGATTGAATTATTGATCAATCTGATTTTAGTAAAACTTAGTATACAAATTTATATTTGATAACATTACAAGCATTTCTCTAGCTAATATAAAAATTGCAAAGCATCATATAATCGCTCATTTAGGTGCAAGTCGAACCAATGGCGAATGCATTAAGGAATCTAGGTGGTCCTGAGACCACCCGGAAGTTCAGATAAGTGGTTGTGAGAACATCTGAGAACCACTCAAGTTTGGACATATGGTGGAGGAGAAGAGTGCAACGGCGAACCAGCGGGTGCCTGTTCTGCAAATAATTAACTAATGCGAAGAAGACTATTTTTTCTTTTGTTTTTTTTTTTTTTTTTTTTAAGATTTAGCCTTGTTTTGAGCCAACCTATTTAAAACAAAATAATTAAAAGTAAGTCTTCCTATTAAGCCACGTGGAGGAGAGCCTTTTAATTAAAGAAAATAATGAGAGTCTATTCCCTTTCCTTCTACCCGAGATCTCTACCCAGTCTCATTTTGCATTCACTTTCTCCAATTGGGCAATTCCCAATTCCAATTCCCTTTTTCCTCCAACCACACCGAACCAATCCCCATGCCACCACTAGCAAAAATCATCAGCGATTAGTTTTGACAATCCTTTTCTAAATATTTCTCCAATTTTGGATAGTTCCAATCATATTCTGGATAGTTCAACTCCAATTTTGGATATTTCCAAATCATCATCAATCTTTTTTTTTTTTGTTTTTTTTGTTTTTTTTGTATTGACAATGAAACTATCATGACACGTTTACTGACTATAAAACCTCATCGTGGTCAAATTTAGTTTTTGTAGCTTGTAATGTTTGTCTATATAAAGATTATGAATGAAAGTTTGGTTTATCGTTTAATTTTTTAATATTATTTTTGTTCCATATTTTTTAGGTCTTTTATATTGGGACCACTCAATATTAAAATCCTAGATACGCCACTAAATCGAACTCTATCAATATCAAGAACAAAGTTATAAGGGACCGATTCTATCATATAATTGTATACATTATTTCTGCAAATAGTAACTTGAAAGAGAATATATGAATGTTGCTATAGCTCGTACGTAAAATATTCTCTAGTCGTATAGAGGGGGTCGGATGCATTGAAAGTTGGCTGCACTAAAATAAACCTTATAATCCATCCACTTCTTGTATATATGCCCTAGGGCCCTTGATGGTCCTAATCAATCTTACGTACGATCACAAAAACATTAGTCGCTTTGGATTATTCAAAATCTTTAATGTCACATGAACATATTTTGTCATTAGGGTTTGTTTGCATACTACTCTCTTGGGATCCTAGTCAGATATATATTTTCTCCAAACTGTTGAATATGCAAACATCATATCTCCGTTTTTATAAGGATATGCATATCATATCATACAGTTGCAGCTAACTAGCTAGCTGGGGTACTGAGAAATGGTCGAAACCAAATTCCTTGAACGAAACCATCATTTTTGCATTTTTGTAAGGAGAGAAATGCTAAAAAGATTATCTCAAAGTGGGATTCTCCATGAATTTTCTGTCACCTCACAATTTAACGTCCATTTATGTGTAGCAATTTCATATCCCTATTCTCAGTGGATGGATGAATTGAGAAGACACGTAGAGAAGGACCCTTGGATATTGCAAAAAATCCAGCAAGTTTTCACTACTTCTACAGATAAGGATCTAGTGGGAAATCTCATATACGAATTGGATAATGGTTTTTTGAAGTTCAAGCATAGAATTGTTATAAGTCCTCAAAGCTGTTGGAGAGGTAGAATTTTTGAAGAACATCACTTGAGTTCTAGCATCATCTGTGGTATGATTCTGCCATTGTACCAACACTTCTGTAGCAGCAGTGTATCCCTTTTTCACCATTCTCCTATCCAAGATAGCCAACGGTACATCCTGCAATATACCTGATTCAGTAATAAGTGGTAATTGCACAGGAGGTTGCATTTGGTCACCCAAATGCTTCTTCAAACAGGAAACATGAAAAACTGGATGGAGTTTTGAAGTCGCAGGTAATATCAGCTTATATGCAACTGTTCCCACTTTAGCCAAGATTTCAAAAGGACCATAGAAACAGGGTTGCAGTTTGTGAACTGAATGAGAAGATAAAGACATAAACTGATAAGGAACAAGCCTGAGGTACACCCAATCACCAACTTCGAACACCCTCTCAGTTCTTTTCTTGTCACTCTGAACCTTCATTCGATTTTGGGCAGCCTGTAAATTAGACTTCAAAACTGCCAATATTCGATTCTGTTCTTGTAAAGTTTGATCAACTGATGCAACCTTAGTGGTACCACTATCATAAAAAGAAACAAGTGGTGGTGGCTGGCCATAAACAACTTCATATGGAGTCATCTTTGTAGCCGTGTGATAACCTATGTTATAGCTCCATTCGGCCCAAGACAACCACATAGCCCATTTCCTTGGTTGTAAACTGCAGAAACACCTCAAATATGTTTCAAGACATTTATTGAGAACCTTAGTTTGCCCATCTGTTTGGGGGTGATACCCAGAACTGAAGCACAGTTTGGAGCCTTGAATAGTGAAAAACTCTTTCCAAAACTTGCTCATGAAGACTGAGTCCCGATCACTAATAATGGAGTTAGGCATATAATGTAGCTTAAAGATATGATCTACAAACAATTGAGCAATCATAGTGGCTGAATAAGGATGAGCAATTGCCAAAAAATAAGCATACTTAGATAGGCGATCAACCACCACCCAAATTACAGTTTTCCCCTTGCAAGGAGGCAACCCAACAATGAAATCCATCGAGATGTCAGCCCAAATCTTGGTAGGAATAGGAAGTGGTTGAATCAACCCAGAAGGTGACAAGGTTTCATACTTGTGATGTTGACAGATAGGACAGCTAGCCACCATGTCTTAAATGTTCTTCTTCATGCCTTCCCAATAAAAAGATCTAGAAATCCTCTTATATATTTTGAGAAACCCTTCATGGCCTGCAATAGAACTCGAGTGATGTTCTTCAAAAATTCTACCTCTCCAACAGCTTTGAGGACTTATAACAATTCTATGCTTGAACTTCAAAAAACCATTATCCAATCCGTATCTGAGATTTCCCACTAGATCCTTATCTGTAGAAGTAGTGAAAACTTGCTGGATTTTTTGCAATCTCCAATGGTCATTCTCTACATGTCTTCTCAATTCATCCATCCACTGAGAATAGGGATATGAAATTGCTAGACATTCCACAGGGTCCATTACATCCAATGCAGCTACTTCAGTACCCCCTTGCTTCCTGGAAAGTGCATCCGCTACCAAATTATCACTACCTTACTTATAATGAATCTCATAATCAAACCCCATAAGCTTGGACACCCATTTTTTCTGAAATGGTGTATTTGCTCTCCCTTGAAGGAAATACTTCAAGTTATGGTGATTAGTTTGAATAATGAAATGGTTACCAACCAAGTATGATTGCCACTTGGTAATTGCATGAACAATGGCTAATAATTCCCTTTCATATGTAGACAACTGTTGGTTTCTTAGACACAAAGCTTTGCTTGTGAAAGCTATAGGTCTACCTTCCTGTTACAAAACTACTCCAATTCCAAACCCAAAAGCATCAATTTCGATTATAAATGGCTTGTTAAAATCGGGTAAAGCAAGAACATATGGTGATAGCATAGCAGTTTTGAGAGTATTGAAAGCTGTTGTAGCTTCTTCAGTCAAATGGAAACTGTCCTTCTTAGTTAATGCAGTCAAGGGACCAACAATTTTGCCAAATTGAGGGATGAACTTTCTGTAATAACCAGTCAATCCCAAAAACCCTCTCAAAGCTTTGACAGAAGTAGGAAGAGGCCAATTGGCAATAGAGTCTAATTTGGAAGGGTCAGCAACCACTCCTTCTTTAGACACTATGTGACCTAAGTACTTAACCTTATCTTGTCCAAAAACACACTTCGATTGCTTAACACACAAGGAATGACTTTGTAATGTATCAAAAACTGTCCTGAGATGTTGTAGATGAGACTTCCATGATGCACTGTAGACTAAAATATCATCAAAGAAGACTAATATGAACTTCCGCAAATATGGTCTGAATATCTCATTCATTAAACTCTGGAATGTTGCAGGGGCATTTATCAATCTGAAAGGCATAATTAAGAATTCATAATGACCATCATGAGTCCTAAATGCTGTCTTCTCTATATCATCTGGATACATTCTTATCTGATGATAACCAGCTCTCAAATCCAGCTTTGAAAAATACCGAGCTCCATACAATTCATCTAGTAATTCATCAATAAGTGGAATCGAAAATTTATCTTTAACAGTAATCAAATTGAGACCACTATAATCCATGCACATTCTCCAAGTACCTTCTTTCTTTCTTACTAAAATAACAGGATAAGAGTAAGGGCTGTTACTCACTCTAATAAAACCAGATTGCAGCAAATCACTCACACATTTCTCGATTTCAGTCTTTTGTACTAGCCCATATCTGTATGGTCTACAATTAAGGGGTTTACTCCCACTAACTAATGGAATTATGTGATCATGCATACGATGTGGTGGTAAAGAACTTGGAGTGAAGAACAATACCTCATAATCTTCCAGTAATGACTTCAATTCTTGCTACTGTGGAGGAGACAAATTATGAGGTAAGTGGTTTCCCTTAGATTAATCCACATGTGCTACCTCTATATGGCACAGAAAAGCTCAAATCGTAGTTTCTTGCTGCAAAAATTTCTGCATTTGTAATGTAGTGACATCCTCGATCTGGTGCAAGGAAGAACCAGGACTGGAAATACAAAATGTTTGAGAACCACTGAAGAATTTCATATACATTTTGTCAAAATCCCACAAAATTAGACCAAGGGTTCTTAACCACTGCACTCCAAGAACAACATCACATCCTCCTAGGGGAATTGCATACAGATCAACGATGCAATTGAATTCTTGAACCCTGACAGAAACTTGGCTCAAAGTCCCTTTTGTAGCCACCCTTCCACCATCAGCAATTTTAACATTGAATATATGTCCAGTATCCAATGTATACCCCACTTTTTTCACCAAACTCAGATCAACAAAGTTGTGAGAATTGCCAGAATCAATCAATATTGTAACTGGACAATTCTTGATAAACCCTTGAACCCTCATTGTATTAATAGTAGAAGGAGCAAGAGTACCAAACAAAGCACATGCTGTGATCTCAGGTTCATCCGTTCCAACTAATATGTCATCCTCATTCTCCAAATACTTAGAATCTTGGACATCAATAAGAAGCAGCTGCTTCTTCTCATAAGTGTGACCCCTAACATATTTTTCTTTGCAATGAAAGCACAAACCATTCCTTCTACAATGATCAACGTATTCAGGGGTTAATCTTCTCACAGGAACATTTTTTGGACGTTTTTCAATGACTGTTGGATTATTGACATTTTGCAAAACAAGGGATCGAAAAGTAGGCTGAAATGTAGAAGCTTTATGTAAAGACCTAACCTTGAGATCTGAAAGCTTAGCATCCACTTTTTGGGCAAACGATGAAGCTTCAAGAACATCATTTGGTTTCAGTAACTTCACATCATGGCGCAACTCCGCTCGCAATCCCTCAATGAAGCATGATTTGAGAACTGCATGACTCATATCTGTGGTTCGATTAGATAATCGTCGAAACTCCAAGATATAATCCTTAAGAATACCTGTTTGCTTCAAGTTTACCAGATTTTCAGCACAATCTTCAAACTCGGAGGACCCAAATTCCTGATAAAAAACCTTTGTAAATTCAGCCCATGAAGGATATTGAATGAGACATTTCGCCCATTGGAACCACTGCAAAGCTTCTCCCTCCATATGGAACGATGCCAGCTTCACCTTCTTCGAGTCTTCGATGTTAAAAAAATTAAAGTAGTGTTCAGCCTTATACACCCACCCCAACGGATCATCTCCCTCCACAAATCTAGGAAAATCCATCTGCAAAAATGGTGGACGACCAACATTTGAACCCAAATCTTGGCAATTGAAATTGTGATTAGGGTTCATCCCTTCTGTAAAATAAGGGTTCGATGAAGTCACCTCGGAAGATTCCCCACACGATCCCGCACCGCCCTTCGTCGCAAGTGATTGCAGTTGTAGCAAAATCAAATCTTGACTGGCTTTGAGCTCCGATATGAGATCTTCGATCTTGGTTTCGAGATCAGACATACGAGCATCCATGGCTTTCCTCGAGGCTTGGCGCGTCATACAATAATGAAGGCTTAAGAGGATCAACCTGGCTCTGATACCAATGTTAAAACTCGAGCTCTACTTCTTCATGTATTGCATACAATCTCTTGTATTACATTCAACAACAAAACAATTACACGCCTTCTTCTTCTTACAGATATTTCCCTATATAGTCGCCCGTATCTTGCTCACCAAACAACCTCCTAACAGATTATTCTAATAGACATCCCACAAATTCTAACAGTCTTATCAATTAACTAGCCATCTTGGCCTTACATTTGGACAAACCCGATGATGCCACTAGGCATCCTAACACAACATTATAAAACATTGTGCCAAAAGCATGAGTTGTCAGAGAATCCATAGACAGTTCCACTTTTAATAGAATCTCCTTACCGTTTCTCTTTTCTGAGATATGCATATCATATCATAGAGTTGCAGCTAACTAGCTATAGCTGGGACACTTAGAAAAGGTCGATACTAAGGGTGCGTTTGTTGCATCGGACTGTCTCGGACTGAACTAGCTGCAAGGACTAAGCTGGACTGGCTTAGACTAGACTAAGCTGGACTAGCTTAATGAAGCGTTTGGTGCAGTGTCAGACTAGCTAGGACTAAATTTTTATTTTTAATTACTAGTTATGAAAACTTATGATTGAACTCAACTCATGAACTTCCAAGCTAACAATCATACTTATTTCAGAAAACCCACATCACACTTATTTCAGAGAACCCAGATCCTAAAATTAATCAACATTTCAGACACCAAAAAATCAAACTTGTTGTCTACATCCATGAAATGGCAGAACAAGATGAATCAGGAAGATAACTAAGTTTAAATACCATCTCCGTCATCTTCTAAATTCAATGAATTTAAAAAAATAATAATAATAATATTTGCTCTTTCTGTTTTTTTTTTTCTCTTAACTTGTTGCCTGCAGATCCATGAAATGGCAGAAAGATGAACCAGGAAGAATCCTCAATTTGCACGATGAATCTCCCCTCTTTCGCTGCAAGACGAATCCCCAATTTCTCTAATATAAAAAGTCATACAGAAGAAGATACGGAGATTATGAAGTAGCCATGGCAGAAATGACCCAGTCGACGAGGAGGCAAGCCGAAGCCAAAGCCAAATCAGCATCTTCAAAGCCACAGCCATGGCGATTGCGAAGCAGCGAAGGAGAAGATGATGACGGAGATGACCCAGTCGACGAGGTCATCGTCAAAGATGAATCGATCGACGAGTTCATCGTTGGAGATGAAGCCACGCCCAAAGCTTATGCCTTCGAAATCGAGGTCGATGAGGTGATTTGAGCAGGAAGAAGAAGTTCTTAGCCAGGCCCATGGTTTTCGCCGGGATAAGCTAAGACCGGCAAGTGAGGTCGCTAGTGAAGGCGAGTCTGGGCTAATCCCATTAAAACTAGTCCGGTCTGGAAACAAACAGCAGATTACACTAACATTTAATCTAGTCTAGTCTAGTGAAACCTAGTGAAGCCAAACAAACACCCCCTAAATTCCTTGAAAGGATAAAAATGGATGGTTCTTAATCCTAAACATTCCCCCTTACGTTGGTCCCCCCCTACATTGAAATACAACAAAAAATGAAATGAAATGGCCAAATAGCTAGGTCATGCCCAGCAAAAACTAAAGGCAGAGAGTGGGTAGGGTTTCGAACCTGGCAAAAGCTAGGATGGACAAAATTCTTGGTGCAGAGCTAGCATAGAACATGTCCCTTGACAAAGCTATTCATGCATATGGATTGGTGGTTATTGGATAGGAGGAGAAGAACTTTCAACAGCGTGAGTGATACATGAGCTCTTAGGCGAAACTTTTTTATGTTGTTTCAGAACATTCTCTATTTCGAAGTTACCGATAAAATATATACTAATTGTAAGTGATTTGTAGTTTAATTAGTTGACATGCTGCATTCAGATCATCTTTCTCGTAATTTAGTGTAGATTATTTAATCAAAAAATATTTATACTAACTACAATTTAACGGTCATAATCTTCAGATTATAAGTTAGAAGCTCTGTAGAATTTTCAAAACTAGTGAAGAGAGTTTATCAATGACATACATCATGTAAGATAGTGGAATTACAGGGATATAACATGCGGTCCATGACCAGAGTCTTGTTAATCCTCCTCAATATTTCTGTTTTTATTTTTTTTACAAACAGTAGTGTTAATGGGTTAAATAATCAGTTGTAAGGTGAGAGAGGAGGCGGTGGGGATCGTACTCGCACTAGGTACTGCTTGATTGCTTTCTGACATTGCAGTAAAGTGCCATGTGTAATAAACATAATCAGACTGAGACTTGTTGATTTTATTATCTATAGGAGCTTATGATCGGTGCTAACATGTAAGTCACATTTGCATAACATTGACAAAAAAAAGCATCAATTTAATGGATGATTGGATTTTAAAAAACAAATAGCTCATTTTTTGATATCATCTCAAACCTGAATGATGTAAAGGACCATTATTAGGACTGTAAATTATTAGCCCTATCTTACCATGACTCTGAATTGTTAGGACGTAATATTCGTACTTTGTAAAGGATCAGTGCCTAGTATCTTTGTAGATAAACCAAGCTAAGTGGTGATATGGTATGGACTGTATTGTAAGGCCTGAATTATTCTCTACCAACACTGACGGATGGAGATGTGCGATCCTTCTTTATGGAACTGCTGATTTCCCATCACACAAATAATACAACACCTAAAGCAGTGTTCTGTTGCTGGATTAACTTGAATTAGCCTTCATTAAATAAGTATATAAGTTCCCTGGACCTATATGATTAGGTACGCTCCAACAACTCTCACACTTAGAAGACATATATTTAAGCTCCAATTAATATATCAAAACAGTGGAAAATTTCATGTTTGAGAAAATGAAGCCGTCATAGTATCATATATTCATATATATTCATAGTATGCAACTTGTTGCTAACTGAGATAACATTGTATATATGGATGTATAAAAACCAAGCAAACCTTGAAACTTTAGCCTCTAGTTGTGGATATCACAATCATATGTTCATAGCATGCTACTTGTTGCCAACTGAGATAATATTGTATGTATATGGATTGCGGAAAAATATAAAATCAAGCAAACCTTGAAACTTGAGCCTCTAGTTGTGGATATCACAATCCAATTGAATTGATAATTAATTAGGTTCAGACCCAAAAAAAAGAATTGATAATTAGGTTCTTTAAGGTAGAACAATACTTAGCTACTCAATGATGAGTAGGAATTCCTACTTAAAATTTCTCAAAATTGTTCGTTGTCAATTTATAGAACTTTGTGTTTATAATCAGAACCGTTCATGTTATAAATCACCCTATAAAGATTTCATATGCAAAAAATCAATTAAAACTAAGATCGTTTAGTCATCAAACTATTTAAAAACAAACGAACGGTATTGGTAAAAGCATTACAAACCGTCTATGTATTTGCTACAATAGATTGACTAAACGACCTTAGTTTTAATTTACTTTGTGCAGAGATGATCTTTACAGTGTAATTCATAGTATGAATGGTTCTGATCATAAGTACAAAGTTTTGTGATTAAAACACTAAGAGTTTCGAGTAGGAACTCCTCATCTTTGAGTAGCCAAGTATTGTTCTTTAAGTTATACGTGTTTTGGCTTCTATTATAAACAATTCTTCTAACCCTAAACTCTTCTCTTAAGCTATTATGGAGATTTCAAAAAAAAGTTACTTTGCATTCCAAATATATAGAAATATAATGAAAATTATACTTTCATTATTATGAAGGAGGGGCAAGATTTCAATCGGTTACATTAATTTAGAGGAGCAGAATGTATCAAACTATGACACTATATTCACCAGAATATTAGATCAAATGCAAACGGAAAGTACACTTAGTGTAATGACCCTTTTGAGCAAAAGAAATTTCATTAAAAGTTAAGTCAAAACGTATATACGATAGACCGATTAAACGCGCATCTTACAACAACTCAAAAAATTACACATATCAAAACAATATCACAATTCTATAATTACAAACGCAAAACAAAATAAAATACGACTCTATATCATAGAGGCCCCTTAGCCCTAAATCCTAAACCTAGCACGAGGACTAAAACATTGCGGTGGATTATCTGCCCTCCCCTTCCCATACCCTTCTCATCCCCTTCTGTTTGTACTATCACGGTTAAGCTACGTCAACATTTTATATTCCTATTTCTTTTTATCTTATTATTTCTATAAAAAAAAATTAATATAGAATGTTGATGTGGCTTAACCGTGACCACACAAAATAAGAAGGGATGGGAAATGTATGAGAAGGAGATGGCAGACAATCTATATCCAATTTAGTCTCCCCTATTTGCAATTAGGACTGCGATCCGTGTCAGGACTCAACATTAATTAATCGGTTTTACATACTCCGCATCAGTCCAAATCACGCCGGCAGGCGGCAGCAGCCGCAGCGCCACTGAGATTATTAACTTAATCATGCAGCTCGGTTTCTCAATGAATATGTTTACGCTCATAAATTCTATATATGCAAAATGTATTATCGTTAAAGTTCCTCCTACTATAGTAAAAAAAAACAACAGTACATCGTTTGCGTACTCCTAAGGTGGTTCAGTATGAGATCCCATACTGAAACCCTTGTCCCAATTCCCAAAACGAAATTTTCAAGAATCTCAATTTCAATACCGATCCCAAACCAAATTTTCAAGAATTCCTATTTTTAGGAATCCCGAAACTCCCATACCGAAACCCTTGTTCTGATTTCCAAACCGAAATTTTTCGGAAATCCTGAAATAGTTTCGGGATTTCGGGACAAATCAGGAATCCCGAAATGGTTTTGGGCTTTTGGACTAAAATTTGACATATTACGCTTTTGGGCTAAAATTCAACCTTTTATATTGAAAAATTGACATATAGGCATGCCCAATTTGCTAATTTGTTTCTACTAATCTGTGCACACAAATTTGTCAATCAAATGGCAAGGCCCAGTTAGTATCTGCCTATTCAAAAGCAATATGCCTATATGAAACGTTAATATATGCTTGAGTAAACTAGTAAATCTATCTATAATCATGCGAGTCCCCAAAATTACATCTAAAACGTTAATATATGGTTGAGTAAACTTCTGTACATATATAATATAAATATTATAGATAGATGTAAAGTTTTTTCAAGCAAATTGTAACTTATAATCTATCCATGTATCCATCTATCAATCTTCCTGTTTATTCGGCATCTATGTATTCATCTATTAATCTTTTGTGATTTAAAAATTCTGCATATGTTCCACTATCTATCTTAGGGCCCATTCATGTATATGTTCCATCATCGATTTCCAGTGCTCCTTCAGTATTTCAATTTTCACTATTGTAGGTAGATGATGTTCCCCTTAAATATGTGATCCTATATATTTAAAAATTAAATAATATATATATATATATATATTTTTTCGGTTTGGTTTGGGAATACCGAAATCTCAAAAACTTGAGACCGATTCCCGTACCAAAATTTCGGGATCAGTTCGGTATTGGGTACCAAAATTTTCAGGAATTTCGGTTTGATTTCGGAATTTTTTCGATTCGGTTTAAGATTTTTAGGATTTTTTTCCAGCCCTACGTACTCCCCAACTGCCCAACACCATATCGTTACGTAGATTGCATATCTTCAACTGCTCTGTACGTTCTGTGCGGGTAAATAATTAAACAAACCGATTAAGTCGTAAAATAAAGTGATTTATACATACGCTCTTCCACCTTCTTTTTTTTATATTTTTATTTTATAGACATTAAATTAAATAGAATAAAAAAAATCAAGAGCATGAATATTGAATTGAGATAAGCATAAATAAAACGCAAGAAGTGATTGCAAAGATCTATTCTCTGATTAATAAGGTGGCAATAGTTGCTTGCAATATTGCTACATCTTATATTCTATCATATATTGCTACATCATATGTTCTATCATATATTGCTACATCTTATGTTCTATCATATATTGCTTCATCTTATATAATGTAGCCACAAGACTAAAATAATGTTTGCTTTATGTTCTATCATATATTCCAACATTGGAAGACTTTGTGGGTAACAATATCTGAGGTTGTATCACTTTCAACTAATTAGAGGCATAAATTTGGATGATTAGAAAAGACTTTGTGGGTTACAATATTCAAGATTGGTACAAATATGAAGGATATAATATGGTTGGTTTTCTTCATCTAATTATGTGTTTTTATTATGATTCTTTTCTAACTCTTTAATTTGATGGCGACATTACGTTTTAAAAATTCTCCCCCGTCAACGACAATATGAAAATGACTTGTTCAGTACATATTGTCTATTGATGTTAATATGTAACGTTTAGTCTCAGACTGTGCATGAGTCTAATTTTGTGTTGCCCAATTTGCCTATGACTACTTTATCACTTGTCTAAATTCTTAACTCAAAAAATGAGCACATTAGAATTGGACTCTACAGTGACATGAGTCTAATGTTATCTGTGTTTGCCCTCTTCAGGGGATTGTCTAAGTTACAGTTTCCCAGTTTAGCCATGCAGTAGAAAGATGTATTTATGGTACTCAGCAAGGTATCGGAACACAAACATCAAAGAAAGTTAGTACTTTTTTGGATGCGGCCATTTACTACCAACTCTCAAAGATCAATTTTCAATGGTTTCTTTTTGAAGCTAATAGACGTCCCAATGTAAAATGAAGCCTAAGACGAAATGAAGTGAGGCTTTTCTTATTTAGTACCACCTTATATAATTTTTTTTCACAACAATATGAATTTGAGGTTCATCATATTAGATTCATGAGAATAGAAATTTTTTTCTTTCCTTTTTTATATTTAAGAATAAGATGAATGATGAAATTTTGGTATATACAAAACAAGGGTATAAAGAAAACATGAGGCCTAATTTAAAGTGAGGCCCAAAGCGCATTTCTTGTTATCCTTGTTTCTGTGCTTCCTCATAGCTAATTTTTAAGGGGTTGCTTAACGGATTTAGTCACTCTTTTTGCGTCCTTTCTTACTTGTTTTACTTCTAGCTGGGGGCTTTGGTTGTAAGAGGAATTTTGTCTTTAATTTTGTTTTAGCCACTGAAAGAATCATCTCATAGATTACCCAGTGAGCTAGTTTACAAGGCCTTCGTTCATTACCAAAACTCAAGAGGAAAGCCTAAGGTTTAGGGAGGGAAGAAGATGATAATCGAACGTTTGTAACAAGTATGGCAATTATAAGAACTTTATCAATGAAATTATGATACTTATAACCACCCCATTTTCACATGAGAATAGGCACCCATGACACCTCTTTTCCTATGTTTATTGACACTACTAAATAGTTATTTAGTAGTCGTTATTATTTTTCGTAGAATAATTTGAAATGATATGAGTGCAAGATGATTATCTAGGTTGAAGAAGAAATCCCACAATTTTTCTTATAACGTTTGTTTTTGCAGTTGCAATTGTAGGTGTGAGCATAAGTACATCAGCTAGAGCGTATGTGCTCCGCCTAAACCCGAATTCGAATCCCCATCTCTATATATAGTTTAGCCCCAGTTTGGGGTTGAGGTGATTTTAAAAAAAGCTGCTGTGAAAAAAAGCTGGGACAGTTTTTGGTGTTTGGTAAACGTTCAGCTTCAGCTTTTTTTCACAGTTTTGGGTGAAAAAAAGCCAAAAACAAGAAGCTGCAAAACCCAGCTTTGAAAAACCGGCTTTTTTTCACATCTGTTTTACATAAAAGTTTACCAAACACTATAATACTGCTTTTTTTTTTTCAAAAGCACTTTTACAAAAAAGTTTACCAAACACTCTACTGCTTTATTTCACAGCTGCTTATTCTCACAGCACAGCAGAAGCAGCTTTTTTTCAAAGCACAGCAATACCAAACCAGCCCTTAGACTAGTTTAATGTAAAATACATCAATTCAAATGAAAAAAAGTATGAAGAGCCGAATAATAAATGTGTGGGTTCAACTTCCAATCGTAGGGAAAAAGTACAAGCTGCATCATGAATCATACCCCATTTATCAAAGCCCAAAACCACCAAAAAGGCCCAAATTTAAAATAAAGTTTGCACCTCCTTTCTTCTTCTTCATCGCCAAGTTAGAGTCCGATTAGGATTACAGTCGAAGACTTTAGATTACTTAAACTTCACACAAACGCACACTCCAATCAAAAACGTTACTGCGAAACTCCCACTCCAGTTCCTCGCAGAAAGTGGAAAGATAGGGTTCGTAATCGCTCTGAATCCCAATTCACTGCCATCGCCGAACGCACCATGAACTGTGAAGTTTGCCAGCTCAAAGAATTGGTACGATTCTCTCTCTCTCTCTCTCTCTAGTCTCTACCCCTCTCTCTCTGTGTTTTTTTCTTTCTAATTTTGTATTTGAAAATTGAAAACTGGAATTTTACTGCTGTTTCAGGAAGTCGAGCACTTTGAGATACGGGAAGTTCTGCGCTGTATGTTAGCAATTAATTTTTTTTTTCTTTTAATTTTGGTTTAAAATAAATCAATTTTTTTTCTACTGCTTCAATGTGTTTATATATGTCATGTGTGTATGTATTAGCTTATGCCTTTTAATTATTACCATATTATCGAAATCAGTTTTACCAATGGAAAGCTCTGCTGATTAAGATTTGTACTAGGTAGAGCTTTTTTGAATAATTCAACTACGAGACTTGTTTTAGTATAACTATTTTGTGTGACAACTAAATTTCAAATGTTAAAGTTAGTATCTTTATGTAAAATAAGCTTTGCTTTAGTAAGGGAGTGTGTGTTTTCTTTCATCCTTGTATTTTTGTTTTCGGGTTTGCACTTTCCAGTGGTTGTTAGCCAAAAGCCATCGTTTTGTGATTCAGTAGCGATTTTGAATGTAAACTATACTAGAAAAAGCTGCGTTTATAATGGCACTAGAGAACATGGAACTTTTCTTTTACATACGTTATTGTTTTCTCTGCTAAACTACAATCAAAAGTGGGCATCGAGAAGTTAAAAAAGAAAACATGTTGAAAGAATTAAGCTTGTAGGCGTGAAAATTTTGTTACTGGCCGTTCGTAATGCCTAGTGAAGCATAGCGTGATCAACAGAACAAGTGGCACTTTTTTTGGCTCTTTAAAGCCATCTCGGTATAGGTTTATTAAGTTTTCCTGTTGGTTTCTAAACAATTTTATTATTCATCTCTGGTTAACTTTTAATTAAATAGGATGAATATTCTTGCACTCACTGCAGTATCACTATATTTTTTTTTCACGTGAACTTACAGTACTTTAAACTTGAATGCAGGCATACTTCACACAATTGTGTTTCATCGGGCATTAGGTCTTGTGCGGCCCAGGGATATTGATTTGGAACTTTTCGAAATTACATATGTAAGTGTTTTTTATGCTCTAAACATTGGTTTGTTTTTTCAGCTTCTTGTCAATCAGCACCAGCTTATTAGATTAGTGCTGTTAACTTTTGAATGATTTGTTCCTCATTCAGTATGTCTTTCCCGCATGTGCATGTTAGTGCTGTTAACTTTTGAACGATTTGTTCCTCATTCAGTATATTTTTCCCAGCTTATTACATTAGTGAGAAATGATTTTAGGCATCGATATTTCATCACTTTTTCCTTTAGCCGAATAATAGAGTGCACTGACATCCAACTGAGTTATACATTTTCCTGCATGCTTTTCATGATGGACTGCCAAATGTGAAATGCCAATTGCGAACTCTGTTGCAATCTTAATGACAGTTCAGCAAGGAATGATTAGTATTTTCTGCATCCAATTCCATTTCCTTTGTATTATTATTTTGAGATGAATCTTCATGATTGTAATGCTTGAGTATTCTAATCATCCTTGATGGTGGAGAGAGCTGAAGGCTACACTTTCTGATCTTTATCCTCTGATATGTGAGTGTATCGTATATAAATCTTCCTTTTTGTGTAGGTGCAATGTGGAGATGTTGAACTTGAGAAGAAAATAGATGAGAAGATTGAGCAATTCATTAGTTGGGTAGAGAAACACCCAAACAAGAAAAGTCAGGTTTGTGCTTGCCATTGGTTTTAAGTAATCATACAATTACCAGTAAAATTTATTAATGCTAGGAGTTCAATCATGATTTTGAATCACTTGATTGATTTCTCAATATATATACTTTCTGAGAAAGTTTCCTAATTAACTGCCATGATTTGCAATGCAGATCTGCTTGTCTTTCTTTGAACTGAAAAACAAACAGGCAATTTGGTTTACACACAAAACAGAAAGGTTATACTGGGAACAATGGTATATAAATTTGAATGTGGCCCAACACCCCAAAGCATATTCTGGCAATTCTCATAATTCTAAAGTTGTAGGTGATCCAGGAGGTACAGTTATTGTGCACTGAATGCATATTCTCTGATGCTTCACCTTCTGGAAGCTGTGCTGACCCTGACCTTTATATCTGTTTGACCTATGAGTGCAGAGAGTGCATTGGACGAGAGAATGGCTCGCAGAGCAGCACTTGAAGCATCTCTTCGTGAGGTTTTATTCCAAATAATAAAATTTGTGAATGAGAAGAAAGATCATGTTCCAAATATTGAGGGTGTAGTCTCTTTCCCTCATGAAATTACCATCCCAAGGTTGGTTCTGCGTTTATTCATTCATCTTTTCAAACTTGGTACATATATCTTACATCTTTTTCTTTGAGTGAATAAAAAAATGGGTTTTTATCACAAATGGTCCCTGAAATTGACCCACCCCATCAAGTTGGTTCCTGAAATTGAAAATCAATCAATGTAGTCCCTAAAATTGGGTGTCACAAATCAATGTAGTCCTTCCTTCATAACTCCGTTAAAAATTCTGTTATAAGCTGATGTAGCAAGTGATGTGGCACACTTTATATTAAAAAATTATTAAAAAATTATTAAAAACTAAAAAAAAATCATTTAATATTTTTTAAATGTTAAAATAATAATTAATTATTAAAAAAAATAAAAAAATAAAAAAAAACCCATGTTCGTCATCCCCCCGCCCCCGTCTCCCCCACCCCCCTGCAATCCAAAAGAAGAAGAAGAAAGGAAAAAAAAAAAAACCCCCAATTTTGTCTTCTCCCACCCCCTGCAACCCACAAAGAAAGAAGAAAAAAAAACCAAGTTCGCTGCAATCAGAAAGAAGAAGAGAAGAAGAAGAAGAAAAAATATTAAATGATTTTTTTTTAGTTTTTAATGATATTTTATTAGTTTTTTAATATAAAATGTGCCACGTCACTTGCCACATCAGCACATAACATAATTTTTAATGGAGTTATGACAGAAGGACTACATTGATTTGCGACACCCAATTTCAGGGACTACATTGATTGATTTTCAATTTCAGGGACCATCTTGATGGGGTGGGTCAATTTCAGGGACCATTTGTGATAAAAACCCAAAAAAAATATATAATCATTGACGCTAAGAATAATTGTAGATCTTAAACTATGTAGTTGTCTTTGTAGAATTTTGTTATGTCAAAATGAGGTTGGTAGTTATCTGATGATGCCATCTATTCCAATGTAAAAGTTTACTAGAAAATGCCTTCGTGCCAAAAGAGATTTTTCTGTTCGAGGAAATAGAATTTTATGTCATTTTGATACTGACAATTTTATTTTCTTTTAGTCGCATTACCTCAACTAAGCTTTCTTAGGTTATCTATGCCAATTGTAGTTTTTGTTCATGGTCTTGGGAAAGGAGTTCTGTTTGGTCGATTACGCTCAGTGAGAGAGTCAGATTGGTTCGCTAATTTTAGTTGTGTTCACTTTAGGACGCTTATTTAGGTTGTATTTTGTCATGTCTGTACACTACATACATGAGCAGGCGTACATTTCTTAGCATGTACTTTTAACACAAGGTTGTATGTATGTCTGCATGAAAAGGTAGGCAAAAAAGTGACAGTTGATTCATTAACATGTATGTCAAGGCCTTAAACAGTCCAAATAAACACATGATCAGAGCATTCATTGGCCATATTGACAAGATAATCTGGCGAAGTAAAAGAAAGGATAAGACAATTGTGGACCGAGTTTGTTTAAACATAGGATTAAGGAATGAGAATGTCAGCGTCCTTGTTCTTTGCAAATTAACGAATATGACTGACTGCACCAAACATCTTGCTCTTCTTTTCTTAACAAGAAGTTGTTATTGTTACTGGTGCTGTTGTCGTTGTTATGATTGTTTAAGAAGTTTCTCTGAAGATTAGATTGCTGATTTGATATTTGTGTTGCCTTTGTAAGTTCCTCGGATTCTGCATTTGGGATGGACATGATCAAGAGGATGCTGCAGACTGGCCATCCAACCATGCTGAGCTGATTATCTGCGTTTGTGAGTGCATACCGCTTTCCTAAACTGCTTCAAAGATGACTCGTACGGTCCATGAATATGTTAATCCGGTAACATTTTGCGAGCAAGGTTTGTTTCTATGTGAAGTAAACTTCGAAGCACGGAGATTGTTATTATCCTTATGTAAATATTCCTTTCGTCCCATCGTATCTCCATTCATGTATGTACATCCTTTCTGGATCGTCCATTGACTTGTATATATTGAATTGGGGATTTTTTTTTTATCCCGGTGCACGGCGGCTTAAAAGTATGAAACTTTGTACATTTTAGTATTTTGATTGAAGGACATTTGTTGTCACGTAAAATTGAAAGCATATGAAATCGTTTGATTGAAGGATATAAATTCAATTAGATTACTTCAAACCCTCTACAATCTTCTATATTGGTTTCATGGCAGATGTCGGCGTAATAATTCAATCACAACGATGGGCAAATAATCTGTACCTTTGGGGATATCTACAATCTTCTTTAGCGTTCGGATTAATGTCAATTATTGTTACCACACCTACCACTAAAAACCCAAATCCACTATGCACTCGTCGCGTGCGAGTATCTGGACCCTGTCAATTTCCCACCCATCACTAGAACATTCAAATTCACCCATTGCGTCACTAGACCTAGTCGAAGATTAATAACTGCTTTCAAAGTCCTTGCACATAAACACACAATAGCAATGATCATATTCAATTGTTTTACGCTTGTAAAAAAGACTATTAGGGTTCAGTAATTAAACATGCCCTAAATTTAGTTTGATGCGTGGACATAATTTTTCCATTTTATGCTTTTAATGGGCCAATTTTGACTGTCAACTATATTATTGACAATTAAGAAGGAGATATACGATGCCACTTAGTATTACGATCTAGTGGTTTTCCTCTTCACTTGTTAGTGAGAGGTTTTAGGTTCGATTTTCGTGGATGGCGAATTCGATACCAAATTAGGCTGCCCATTGTGCGGCTTATCCGACCTCCCCCTCCTCTTAATGTGAAAATATCGATGTACACACAAAAGAAGGCAATATATTATGCGTGACTTAGTCACTTAGTATTATGATCTAGTGGTATTCCTCTTCAATTGTAAGTGAGAGTTCTTAAATTCGATTTTTGCCATAGGCGAATTTGAACAACATTATTGCTAGCTCATTGTGAGCCTAAGGCAACCCTCTCCCCCTTAGTGTAGATATTGTTTGTTCCCCCCTCCCCCTCCCCCTCCCCCTCCCAAAAAAAAAACCTTAACTGTGATTTACTTATCCATCCTCTCTCTCCGCATTCAACAATGTAAGGATCCATATCCAGTAAAACTGTTTAATTTGTACTTAGCAAATTTAGGGATTTGTGTATACCATTGTTGATTTGTCGATAATAATGGACTTACTGGTAGCAATACTTCTTAGAACTCGATACGTGTTTGATCTTAAAATTTTGAGACGCTTATATCAAAACACCTCTTATAAAAATCTATTGCTTTGATGATATACTTCTGACCTGATGATTCAATTAGTGTCTCATAATGTTCTATCTTCGTTGGATTACGACTTTCAAATTCCATGTACAATTAGAGCCTTGATGTGACTAATTCCATTTAATTTAATTTTTTGAAAGAGACCAATGCGCACTAAGTGTTGACAATCTATCTTGTGCAAAAAGGAGAAGTAATTACCAATGGTCATAAATTTGATCTCATTTTCTTTCCCTAACAAGGAGAGAAGCAAAGAAGTTCAATTCGTAGAACAATTATACACGAAAGTTGCCTAATGCGCACTATGTGTTGACAATCTTGCTAGTGCTAAAAGGACTAGTAGTTACCAATGGACATATATTTGAATAAGTTGGAAGACTACATTTTGTGCAAATCCAAGAAAAAATAACCAAAGTCTTGGTCATGAAGCACAAGGATACTATGAATACCCATTTTTTTGTTAGAGTAACTATCATGGCACGAGTCATACCATAATGTAATAGTAAAATGTCGTGCTAATAAGAAATTTACAAGTCAGATGATTGGCACGAGAAATTGGGGTGGTGGTGTATGGACCTAGATTTATCATCCTCGTTCAAGTCATGCGAATGCACTTCCAAGTCAGCCCGTTTGAGTTGTTCACTTTCCGTTCATGGTTCCAGGTCGAACACCCGCACCTTCCGAATGCACTTCCAGTTTGAGGTCAAACACATCTGTTGACTTTTAAGTGACTGTTTGTGTATATTTCATAAGGGAAAACGCCCCAAGGATACAACATATATAGAGGAAGGAGTGATCAACAACCTGATCATCCGTGAAGGACGCCTAAAAGACCTAGGGAACCTATCTATATGCAGCTCCATAAAACAAGGAGTTGACAGGTATAAAAAGATTATGGAAAGATCTTTATAAGAGAGACCTAGGTACAAGAAACAACTGCAAGCTAATAACCACCTAGAGAACAACAAGGATAGAACTTAGTATCCAGAGGAAAAATAACATGGAGTGATCGAACAACCAATTTACCCAGTAACCCTTATTAACCAAAGGACTTTCAATACTCCCCCTTAAGCTGGGTCCAGAAGGTTGATGGAACCAAGCTTGGATAGGAGACGCTGGAACTGATTTGTCGGTAAGGGTTTGGTTAAAATATCTGCCAACTGATCAGCACTCCTTGTGTAGAGAGTTTCGATCACTTGAGTTTGTACTTGAGCCCGAACATAGTGGCAATCAACCTCGATGTGCTTCGTTCTTTCGTGGAATACTGGATTAGATGCTATGTGCATTGCAGCTTGATTGTCACAGAACAGTGACATGGGTTGCCTTGTATGAAATCCCAAGTCACCCAAAAGACCTTTAAGCCATATTAATTCACATGCAGTGGATGCCATAGATCGATACTCAGCTTCAGCACTTGATCTTGCGATGACACTTTGTTTCTTACTCTTCCATGTTACAAGATTGCCTCCAACAAACGTACAATAGCCTGTGGTAGACTTTCGATCTATTTCATTTCCTGCCCAGTCAGCATCGCAATAACCCGTAACTTGAGTGTGATCATTTTTCCTCATGAGAATTCCTCTTCCAATTGATCCTTTGAGATAACGGAGGATTCTCTTGACAAGATGAAAGTGTTCCATGGTAGGAGAGTGCATGAATTGGCTAGCTAAACTCACTGCAAATGTAATATCCAGCCTTGTGATAGTTAAATAAATTAACTTACCAACAAGCCGTTGATAGTAACCAACATTGGGCAGTGGCTTGCCTTCCAAGCTAAGCTTAAGCTTGCTGTCGAGAGGAGTTTGAACTGGCTTGGCATCCTTCATGTTTGATTCCTCGAGAAGGTCGAGAATATATTTCCTTTGGTTGAGAAATAACCCTTTATTTGATGAGGCCATTTCTATTCCAAGGAAATATTTCAGCACTCCAAGATCTTTGATGGAAAACTTTTGTTGAAGTGAGATCTTGAGACTTGCAATTTCATCAGCATTGTCTCCCGTGATGATCAAATCATCAACATAAATTAACACTACAAGTTTTCCAGCAATTCCTGTTCGAATAAACATGGATGAGTCTGCATTGCTTCTTTGGAATCCAGCACCTTCAAGAACTGAACTAAGCTTGGCATACCAAGCTCTGTGGGATTGCTTTAATCCATAAATGGATTTGTGCAACTTACAAACCAAGCCAGGTTCACTACTCTGAGGATGTCCCGGTGGTAATTTCATGTAAACCTCCTCTTCAAGATCACCGTGCAAAAAAGCATTCTTCACATCCATTTGGTATAGTAACCATCCTTTGTTGACAGCAACAGACAACAAAACCCTTACGGTGTTCATCTTTGCAACAGGTGCAAAAGTTTCCTTGTAGTCCACGGCATAGGTTTGAGTGAATCCTTTAGCTACCAACCTAGCTTTGTGTCTTTCAATGGATCCATCCGAGTGAAATTTGATCTTGTATATCCATTTACTACCAACTGCCCTTTTTCCTTGTGGAAGTCTGACAACACTCCAAGTCTTATGGTTGCTAAGAGCTTGAAGCTCTTCATTCATGGCATTTTTCCATACTTCTTGACAGCTTGCTTCTTGAAAATTTTGAGGCTCGCAGTGGCTTGTGAGTGTATTCAAATAGGCAGCATAAGAAGGTGAAATGTTTTGGTATGACATGAACCCGCTGATTGGATGCTTGGCCGTATAAGTCACATAGTCTTGGAGCCTTGTAGGAGGGTGCCTAGCATGTACTGGATTACGTTTGCCTTGAACCTGTGGAGTCTCTTCAGTCGATGCTTCTGGCCCCACGTTGTGAGACTCTTCATTGTGTGTTTGATGGTCAATGTTGTGTCCACTGAAAGGGACACTATCAGCAGAAGAAGGTACACTAAGCTGTTGTATCTCAGGAGATGGTTCTTCAGCTCTTGGCAAGGGAAGAAACTCAAGAAATGACTCCCCCTGCGATTGATCATCAGACAAGTTGTAATAGGAGTTAGTTTCATCAAATCGTACATCCTTTGATACTACAACCTTTTTTAACTCGGGACTGTAGCACTTGTAGCCTTTTTGAGTAGATGAATAGCCGAGAAACATGCATTTGTTAGCTCTAGAGTCCAGTTTATCCCTATGTTGTGATTGAATGTGTACATAGCATGTGCACCCAAAAACTTTGAGGTGAGACAGATTAACATTCCTTCCTTTGAGCACCTCCATTGGAGATTTGAAATCCAAGACCCGACTTGGTAATCGATTTATGATATATGCAGCAGTCATAACTCCTTGGGACCAAAATCTTTTTGGAACTTTCATGTGCAGCATTAAGGCTCTTGTTTTTTCAAGTAGATCATGATTTTTTCTCTCGGCTATGCCGTTTTGTTGTGGTGTACCAACACAACTAGTTTGATGCAAGATTCCATGAATGCTCAAATATTGTTGCATGATGTGTGACATATATTCCGAACCATTATCAGACCTCAATGTTTGGATTTGGGAAGTGAAATGATTTTTGACAAGGTTATGAAAATCTTGGAATACTTCAATAACTGCACTCTTAGATTTCAAAAGGTATAACCAAGTAACTCTTGAGAAGTCATCTATAAAAGTTACAAAGTACTTATACCCATCAAAAGATTCAAAAAATGGCCCCCATACATCTGTATGAACAAGTTCAAAAACTTGACTAGTCCTATTTGAAGATGAACCAAAAGGTAACCTAGTGGATTTAGAGAAGTGACAAGTATCACATTGAGTCACTTCTTTACAAAAATTTGGAAACAAACTTGACAAAATGGGCTCGGATGGGTGAGCTAGTCTTTGATGCCACAAGTGTTGTTCTTGAACTAGGTTAGACTTGACTTGAAATCCCTTGAGAAATGAGGACTCATTTGATAAGTAATAGAGGCCATCTAAGAAAAAACCCTCACCAATCTTCTTCTTGGTGACACAATCCTGAAAAATGACATTGTAGGGGGAAAAAAGAACTGAGCAGTTCAAGGTGTGTGTGATCTTTCCAACAGAGAGTAGTTGGAAGGGGAATGAAGGAACATACAAAGCCTTGGACTCTATCTTGTTAGAAACTAAGTTTATTTTCCCTTTTCCTAACACTTTAGCTCCCTCACCATTAGCAACTGACACATGTGAAGGTGTGGAAAGTTTTTCAAAATCATGAAGCTTGGAAGATTGGTTTGTCATGTGGTCTGTGGCACCGGAATCTATAACCCACAAATCATGCAATTGGTTTATATTTAGAGCAGTTTTGAGAGCAGTTAAGATACCTTGCATATTGTCCTGAGTGAGGTTTTTTGTGTCAGCCAGAAAGCTTGCAAATTTTCCCAGTAGAGCGATTGAGCTACCATTTCCAGTATTAGGAGCTTCGTCACTTTTAGAGGCTTCCTTTTTCATTTGTAAGTACGCAGCGAACTCATTTATGAGTGTAGTGGGATTGGAAGTGAAGTTTAGGAATGCCTCTGAACCTCTAGTTGTAGAAGATGAAGCATGGTTAGCTTTGTAACCAGAGAACTGAGATTTCTTCTGAAAAACTTTGTCATTCTTCATGAAGTCAGGTTTGAGCTCAGGATGAAGTATCCAACATTGATCCTTCACATGTCCGGTGGCATCGCAATGTTGGCATTTGAGATGTGGATTTTTTCCTTTGTACTTCTTTTCACTGGAGAAGTATGCCCTAGTTTCTGAGACAGTTGTCGTGGTACCAGTATTCATAACCTTTTTTCTCAATTCTTCCCTTTGAATTGTTGCGCAGACACTTACAAACGTGGGAAGTTCTGGATTCATGAGGATATGACTATGAAGATCCTCATATTCAGATCCCAGACTTAATAGGAGCTGAAAGATTCTATCTTCTTCGGCTCTTTTGAGAAGCACGACTGCATCAGTTGTGTGTGGACGGTACACTTCCAACTCGTTCCACATACTTTTCAGACTTCCAAGAAGCTGAACAAATGGTTTCCCATCTTGTTGCATGCTTGCTATATCCCTTTTTAGTTGGAAGACACGAGCTGCATTATTTTGATTTCCATACATTTCTTGTACAGATTTCCATAGCTGGAAGGATGACTCAGAGTAGCTGAATATCTCAGCTAGCTTTCGCTCCATAGAGTTAAGAAGCCAGGACATGACCAGCTGATCTTTGCTGAGCCAAGATTCATAGGTGGGAGAGGAAACATTGGGAGCTTCAACACTTCCATTTATGAACCCTAGCTTTGATCTTCCTCCTAGAGCAAGTGAGACCGCCCTTGACCACGGTAAGTAGTTGAACTCATTTAAAAGCACAGAACTCAACCTTTGGTTTGGATTTACATCCATCTCAGGTTGATTTTGATGAGAAACTCCAGATGAACTTTCAGCTTCAGACCCAATATTAGGGTTTTCTTCAGCCATGGTTGAATGGTTGAAAAAGAACAACTCGTATCACAGAGACAGGTTATTTCTCCTGCTCTGATACCATGTTGACTTTTAAGTGACTGTTTGTGTATATTTTCATAAGGGAAAACGCCCCAAGGATACAACATATATAGAGGAAGGAGTGATCAACAACCTGATCATCCGTGAAGGACGCCTAAAAGACCTAGGGAACCTATCTATATGCAGCTCCATAAAACAAGGAGTTGACAGGTATAAAAAGATTATGGAAAGATCTTTATAAGAGAGACCTAGGTACAAGAAACAACTGCAAGCTAATAACCACCTAGAGAACAACAAGGATAGAACTTAGTATCCAGAGGAAAAATAACATGGAGTGATCGAACAACTAATTTACCCAGTAACCCTTATTAACCAAAGGACTTTCAATAACATCCAATGCATTAAGTTGTATTGAAACAAAATTCCTTAATACACCATGGCAATTAAAAGTCCGTCGGAATTAATTCCAAAGGCCTAGTGTCCAAACTATTGAAATTGATTATCGCATGAACTTAATTATGTACCCGTCCTGTTTTTAACAGTTAAAATTAGTTTTAAGTATGAACAACGTTTTTTAGATGAAGGTGGATACCAAAATAGCTCTGGAACTAATTCCATACAAATTAATGAAGACATCTCAATTAGACAATTACGTTATTTAACTTGAGAACATATACTGAAAATCCAAGACAGTTGTCTGCTTGTGAAAGTGAAGTGTTGTCATGCAAACTTAATAAAATAAAGGGAATTTTCGTGAAATTTCTGAATAAACTAAAAATTAGAGGTAATGCTAGGAAGACTTAATTAAGGTAATGCTAGGGACATCAACTTTCATATCCTTTAGTTTTCAAAATTTTGTCTATAAATTTAGTTTCTTTAGCATTACCCAATAATTAATGGTTTTATTGGTGAGTACTGGCGTAATTTCCGTTGCATTTGGAGCAACCAAGCAGTTGAAGCACAATACGATCATCAGATGCACAGCTTAGACAGAAAAAAAGTGGTTCCTTCTCTCTTCAGACGACCATAGTACACAATCCCCGCTTGCTCTTATTGTTCTTGTAGCCAATTGGCTCCTCCTCCATTTCCTTATTTATATCCCTAAACCATGCAACTTCCCTAACTACTTTCAATTGTCGTTCTATAAGCTCAAGATCAATGTTGTTCATTTTGATGTATTTTTCATGCATTAAATAACTTAAACCACGTTGAGGCATATCAGATTGGGGATCATACACAGTAAAGCAAAAAATGTTTTTCTCCAATTGATGTAGTGTATTTCATATGACTTCTTATCATAAAGTTTCTCTTCAGCGTAAATCCTTCCTATAATCTCACTATACTACCCATTATAGATCGGAGAACTTATAGTCTTTTCAAGTCTCATCTTCTAGATTAAATAGTAGATAATTTGAAAAATTAAATATAAAAAAAAATTAAAGTCCCAACTTCTGGATTGAAAATATAGATAACTTCAAAATTCAAAATATAAAAAAATTAAATTATCTGTTTAGAGACAATGACTATTCACTTTCAAATCCATATATGATATAATCGATATCAATAGATACAATAAACCGTATAATCTCATTTCCATAACATGCACCAATTGTGCATCCGATTCAAATGACGCACGATAACTCTTTATACTCTAATCCTGTAACCACTTAATAACTTCCAATAATCAATATGAAAATTTAAATTTATTTTTAACTATTACCTTAACTACAACTGCCTTACAAAACAATGCTTTGGTATGACAAAGTCAGATTACAAAGGCACACCATCTTTCTTTAGTATAGAACTATATTCACGAAAACACAAAATATAAATTTTTTATTTAAAAAAAAAAACCAACTTACATTACAATCTCCCGTCGAGACAAACACGAGATATGATCCTCTTGCATGCCTGATGAGTAACTCAATCCTTGTTTTAAAATATACTATAAAACTTTGTGCAAGACTTGAGTTTTCCTGAGTTTCAAAGGATTTTGACCCAACAGGATCCTCTCCGGATCTTTTTGGTGAGGATCCGTTTATTGTACATCGTTTGGTCAGTTTTTATCAGGTACTGTTTATATTTAATTTTAAATAAAAATATTTAAAATAATTTTTAACCACACAATATACGATGAACATATATAATTCACGGATTCCTAAAATCCTCACAAAGAAGATCCAACGAGAATCCAGACCATATTTTGACATAAATTTCCACTGTCCTACTCCAATATTTAGACTCTTGTAGCTAGCAAAAAAAATACATATTAATTCAGGTTTTAACAGCCTGAAATCTGGCACGTGGGCAAATGGCAAATTTCAATGATGCCCATATAAAATTTGTAACAATGGGGATAGGAAACCTGAATTAATGTGTTTTCTTGGTAGTTACAGGAGTCTCAATATGAGATAAGAATCAGACAAATATTACGAGAACTAAAAATCCCCACCAAGATCTTAGTAATTTAAGTTTGAGTGGTAGTCAATGGAAATTAATGTCACAATATCGCTATCTCAATCCTCTGAAACTCGTGAAAATCTAATACTGGTACAAAATTTTATGGTTTATGCTAAAATAAGAAATAAGAACTCAAAAGACATATTTCGTGTTTGATGGAAATGTCACCCCACGGAAGACCGCAATATAAGTTGCTTCTCATGTGTGTGTGTATACATATACATACATACATACATACATACATACATACATACATACATATATTCACTTTTAAAATAAAATTTTAATATTTTATGTTTTCATCAACATAGTTTTGTGCTAAAGAAAAATGGTGAAACTCTGCCTCTGTCGTCCGTGATACTAAAGTACTTTTTCATAACTAAGAGGGCAGTTGTAGTTAAGGTAATCGTTAAAAAAATGGAATAATTTTTTAATGACTATTGATTACTGAAATTTTTATAAAAAAAAAAAAAAAAAATCGTGACAAAAGTATCTGAATGTAAGATATATCGTGGCGCCATTTGAAGAGGATACACAATTGGTGCATCTAATTGGGATTATATAATTTATTGTGTCTGATACCGATTATGTCACATCCCGGCCCGGGGCGAATCACTTTCCGAGCCCGCTCCATCACCGTAGCACGATATTGTCCGTTTTGGGCTTACCATTCCCTCACGGTTTTTGTTTCTGAGAACTCACGAGCAACTTCCTAGTGGATCACCCATCATGGGAGTGCTCTAGCCCTCTTCAAGCTTAACTTCGGAGTTCCTACAGAACCCGAAGCCAGTGAGCTCCCAAAAGGCTTCGTGCTAGGTAGAGATGAGAATATACATTTAAAGATCACTCCTCTGGGCGATGTGGGATGTTACAATCCACCCCCTTTAGGGGCCCGACGTCTTCGTCAGCACACTTCCGGCCAAGGATTGGCTATGATACCATTTGTCACATCCTGGGCACGACTTCGTCGTAGCACGATATTGTCTGCTTTGGGCCTTCCCCACGCCCTCACGGTTTTGTTTCTGGGAACTCACACGAGAACTTCCCAGTGGGTCACCCATCCTGGGAGTGCTCTCGCGCGCTAGTTCTGATGGAACCCGAAGCCAGTGAGCTCCCAAAAAGCCTCGTGCTAGGTAGGGATGAGAATATACATTTAAGGATCACTCTCCTGGACGATGTGGGATGTTACAGATTACATCGCATCTAGATGTGAAAATGTAAAACCTTATCTCTAAACAAAAAATTTAATTTTTTTTTATATTTTTAATTTTTAAGTTATCTGTAATCTTAATGTAGAAGCTGATACTTTAATTTTTTTATATTTTTAAAATTATTTATTTATCTTAATCTAGACCATGAGAGTTGTACGAACTGTAAGTTCTCCGATTTAGTGAGTAATAAAGTAAAATTATAAGAAGGATTTACACAGAAAAAGATTTTAGAGACTTGTATACTTTCAGGTTTGGATTACAAGCTAAACCTGAAGCGCGTTATTTGAAGAAAGTTAAGCTCATGCGAAGGCATATGAAATAGACTACAGCAATTGGGTGTGAAGAACTAAATCTACATATTGAAAAGGAGATTGAAAAGAAAACAACTTGTGAAAATGCGGTTATTTAAGATAAATTTAAGAAAAATATTTTATACTTTACATATCAAATTGTGTATGATCTCCAATTCGATACGTCTCAATGTTGTTTAATTTATATGATGTATGAAAAATATAACAAGATCGGCAACATTGATCTTGAGTTTATGTAGTAGTTTAGGAAATTGGAAGGTTTGGGGATGTAAATGAAGAAATGGTCAGGGAGGAGAAGCCAATCAAGAACAAAAAGAAAAAAGCGAAAACCGTGTATCATTGTCGTTTGAAGGGAAATGACGGAAAGGACTATAGGTCCTGCAGATTAGTATCCCACACATCCTACAGATTCTCAATCTCTGCAGAAAGGATGGAAAGAATCATAGGTGAGAAAGCAAATTGTTTTTCTATGTTTCATGTGTGTGTGTTAGTTTAATTAGAAAAGTGTGGATAATGGATGCGAAATGAACAAACTAAGCATGGTTATATATATAATGGATGTATATAGTAAGTTATTAACAGTTTAACGCTTTTACATTTTTTTTTGTTCATAAATTAAGCAAGCTTATATCCAAGCATGGTTGCGGCAGTAGCAATTCGACTTGGACCGTGTTTGCGTTATTGAAAATGCATCCATCAGGACCAGGGTATAATACAATCTAAGAGAGTCTTGAAGCAAGCAAAAGATAAGTAAATAACCTATGTAATAATTCACAGTTAACATGCATATAATAAGTCAAATGATTGGTAGAAGTTAAGTAACTCCATAACTCATAGTCATATAACTCTGTAATAAATCATACCATTCAAATGATAAAATCATACCTCAAGCAAGCAAGCAGCAACCAGCAAGCGAAGACAGTAAAAAATCAAGGACACAATACCTGCATTATTTCATGTAACGGACTCATTAAATTTCAAAATGTCACTCAATTCATCTTAAGACAAACCAATTACTAAATCCCCAATTGTATAAATTTAGGGTTTATGAAACTTTCTTTTATCTAATTATAGAGAAATTATAGATATTCGTTTAACAAAAAAGGATTAAATAGGTGGAAGAACTGCGCGTTTACTAATCCGTAATCAGATTGAGAAGAATTGAATTGAGGATGAATTTGATTGAGAATGAATTGGAATGAGGTGGAATCAGAATCAAATTTCTGTTAAAGATGTTTACTAAAATTGGCTGGAATCGGAGTATGAATGATATTGATTTATATAAACTGTTAACTAATTCACATGAATCGAAATGAAAATTAATATGATTACTAAAATACCCCTATTGTAACTAATTCATTTTATATCTAATTATTTTAAGTAAAATTTATATTCTTTCATTATTCAGTAGAGAAAATAATTTTTTTTATTTTCTAGTAACTTTTATTCTTTCATTGCTCCTTACCAATTACCAACATAAAACAAACCCCAAAAAAGAAGAAAATTCACTTCATGTCCTCTATCTCTCCCCCATTTCTCTGTTGATGTCACATCCCGGCCCGGGCCCCGACCATAACCAGGGCATGCCTCCACCGTAGCACGATATTGTCCGCTTTGGGCCCCGACCACACCCTCACGGTTTTGTTTCTGGGAACTCACTACTACAATATTAGCTTTAGGTGTCGGTCGACGGTGGCGGTTATTAAGTCATTATGATGGATAAAAGATATCCAACACATAATTTATTTAGTGTCGGATAAAAGTTAATTTCTCTCGGATATATCCGACAGAAATTCCTGGCGGATTTAACCGCCATAAAATTATTATAACCCTCAATATTTTTGAATTTTTTTTTAATATTTTTAACATATTCTGGCGGTTTTTAAGTTAATGGTGGCGGTTATAACCGACAGAAATTGACTATTTTATTATTTTATTTTCTGACGATTATTATTTTAGTATTCTGACGGTTATAACCGACAGAAATTGACTATTTTATTATTTTAAAATGTAATATTGATTAAAAATAAATAAATAAATAAACAAATGGTTTAAATATTTTTTTTTCTCTCACGGTCCCGTTACCTAATCTCTTAATGTTTTTTTTTTTTTTTGTGATTTTTTACACATGCTATCTCGGAGTATATACAAACATATTTGATAGTTGGAACGTTGAAACTAGTTTCGTATAATGCATATCATATCAAATTGATAGATTTAACAAACACTTAAGAGTTAATGCTATACTTCCATTAAGTGGGAAAAGTAATTTGTGCTAAATTTTTATTTATGATTTTCAAGTATTGATTACACAACATTTAGTTTGTGTGATGACATTTTCATTGTACAATTATCATTTTGTTTCTTTATTGCATATTTTACATGGGTTATTATCTATTAAACCAAACAATTATTTATTTAATTTTTAAAAACGTATTTTATTTAAATACATATTATTTATTTATTTATTAAAAAAAACAATTATTATTTTATTTTTTTAAATCGTAACAAAATTTTGGGGGGAATTTAAAATTTTGGGAGGGAATTTTGGGGGGGATTTAAAATTTTGGGAGGGAATTTTGGGGGGGAATATTTTCTGTCGGTTATAACCGACAGTAATGAAAATGTTTCTGTCGATTTTTTATTAAAAAAATTTTTTGTCGGTTTTAACCAACAGTAATGAAAATATTCCAAAATATAACCCCTCATCTCTTCCTTCTTTTTCCCTTTTCTTCTCTCCTCATTTCCTTCTCCTTCTTTTCTCCTCTCCTCATTTCCTACTCCTTCCCGCATACAAAGGAAGCTGTTGTATGAGCCCAAATACAGACACAGGAAGAAAGGCAGCAACATAAAGGGGAGACCTTGTCAATTCCTCATCGAGATGAATCAAGAGCATAACTGTAGCAGTGAACGAGAGGACTTTTGTGATGTTTCTTCCAAATTGTTGAGATGAGTCATCTGGGTTTTGTTCTAATAATCTTACAAATTTATTGAGCAATTTTTGTAAAGTCGGAATCTTTGGTTTCGGTTGTGAGGTATCTGATTTGGGTGTTTGTGTTTTGCAGGGCACGGCGGTTGTTGTGATACAGACTAACTCTCTCTCTAAACTCTGCGACTATGACTTTCTCTCTCTAGAGACCGCGATAGCCATTGGTTTAAGGATCTCCCTGTGCTTGCAGGCCGGCCGGCAGTTCGGTTTCACTGTAAGTTTCTTCTTCTTCTTCATTAGTTCTGCTTTTTGGCTTTTGCTTTTTGATTTTTCGGTTTGAATCGCGCACATTTCGATTTCGATTTCGATCGTTCGTTTTTTATGCTTTTCCGATTCAAATCTGCATATCTGGATGAATTCGGAATTTCATTGCTCGAATTTTGTTTGTGCGATCTATCGTTGACTCGAAGATTGGAAATTCAAATTATGCACTAATCTTGAACGATTGTATGTGTGTGTACATCGGTACTGATGAGTGAAGGTTCTTCGAGGGGTTCTTGGGATGCAGAAGTGGTTTATATTTTTTTTATTAATAATATATTTTATGTCGGTTTTATCCGACAGAAATGATCTTATTTATTCTTATTCACAAATTCTTTGTCGGTTGAATCCGATAGAAGTCCCGATTTTATCTGACAGAAATTCTCTTATTTATTCATTATTAATATATTTTCTGTCGGTTATATCCGACACAATTTCTGTCGGTTTTAGAGTATTTTCTGTCGGAAAATTCATTTCCTGATGCAAGCAATTCTGTCGCTTATTATATCCGCCACTGCATCCATTTTCTGTCGGATTTTGCTTAAAATCTGACAGTAATATGCGTTTCTTGTCGGTTTTTAAACCGACACTAATGGGTATTTTTGTAGTAGTGACTCACACAAGAACTTCCCAGCGGGTCACCCATCATGAGAGTGCTCTCGCGCGTTACTCGCTTAACTTCGGAGTTCCTACGGAATCCGAAGCCAGTGAGCTCCCAAAAGGCCTCGCGCTAGGTAGAGATGGGAATATACAAATAAGGCTCACAAGATCCACTCCCCTGGGCGATGTGGGATCTCACAGTTGCCGTGCCAACCATCCATTTCTAAAATTTCCCAAGCACCTCTCTCTCTTCACTTATCTTCCCCATCTTTCTTTGCTGATGCACCCTTTTCTAAAATTCCCCAGGCATCTCTCTCGTCCCTGTCTATTCCTCATCTTTCTCTACTATCGACCCACCCCTGATCGTGAGACCACCATCTTCCCTATTCTTTGGTCTTCGTCGAGAACACGAGTCTTGTCAAGCAAGGGCTTGAAGGCAGCACCTATGGCCAGCCATCACCATCGCAAGGGCTGCAAACACTGACATTGTTCTCATCTTTGGAGTTTGAGGGTATTACCAGTATAAAATTTGGATTCCTGATGAAAACCATTTCCAGGAATCCAAATACTTCCTCCCACTCAAGAATTGGACTCCGGCCATTTCAAGAGTTGAATTCCTGATTTTATGCGGGTCCCATAATCATTTTGATTCTTAATGGTTTGATAAACGCTGGAATGGTTGGGGATATGTGCAATTCCGGTTCCCACCATTTCATTCCCCTTTGATAAACATGCTCTAAGAGTCAAGAGATTCCTAGACTCCATCTGTACATTCTTCAAAATTGTGCAAAAATTACCTTGATAGACAGAGCCATTATGCAGAAATTACCTTGGTAGACGGAGATGCGGAGAAAGACAACCTAAGTTAAAGAAGGAGAAGATCAAATAGATTACGGAGAGAGAGAGATAGTCGCGAGAAATAGGAGAAACGGAGATGAAGTCACCGCCATGATGAGAGAAAGATGAGGGCTTTTCTTATCGGCGAACATAGAAACAAATAAGAGTGAAAGAAAGATGAGATGCGATTTAAAGACCAGGAAAAAATGGAATATACAATAATAATTAAATATAATTACATAATGTACCTAAACTACATATTAATAGAACCTTAATTGTCAACCAAAATCCTATGAAATTACCATTTTAACCTTCTGTTGATGCACAAAATCGTTGAGACTTTGAAACAACGTAGAGCGTCAAGTTTGTGATATTCACTCCGTTGCTCCGGTCACCTAGTGATGATAATGTGTAAAGAGATAGAGATAGGGAAACAAACACAAGATGTACGTGGTTCACCCTAAGTTTGGCTACGTCCACGGGGTAGATGTAGGAGAATGGTCACGTCCACGTGGTTCACCCCATCATTAATGGGTTCTAATGACTAGTTTAAGTACAATAATGACATTAGGGATTAATTGTAGGAGAATGATCTTCTTTTATAGTTGAGGAGAGTCTCCAGCTTTCATCCATGGTTGATGTGGGACTCTATGAGCTTTATTCTGACGTTGACATGTGTCGTGATGTGATTGGCCTCTTGGTTGGAGGGAAACTCTTGCGCTTTGGCAGGGGTGCCTCAACATGAACCCCTCAATGGGTCTTTGAAGGTATGAAATTGATCGGTGCTTTGTAGTTTCGGGATTGGTCAAGTATGGTACAAACATTGCTCTCTTAAGTTCCCGAGTGAGGAAAGCTTCTCGGTTGGGGACTTGCAAAATCCAGGTCATTGAGTAATCACGAAATTTCTAAGTACCGAAGTGTAGTAGCATATAGTGGAAGTCTCTCAAGTCTTCGTGCGAGGAGAGTTGCCGAAGAAGATGCCTTGTTAGTAGCCAAGTTGTCAAAATAACAAAGTTCCACCTTTTCTTTTCTAAATGGCAGCAAAGAAGCGGAGGCCCAAAGAAGAGGCCGCCCACGCCCATTTTCTTTTTTGTTTCTGTTTTTGTTTAGTTGACAAGCCCAAGGAAGAGAGGAGGCCCACACCCATTTTGCTGGCAGCCTTTCTCTCTTTTTTATTAGTATTTTGTTTGAATTTCAAACCCTAGGATTTAGGCTAGGGTTCCCGTGCCTTCCCCACCCCCCCTTCCCCACCCCATTTTTTATATTATTTTATATTTTATAATAATTTTATTGGTCAAAAGCCCTTTTTCTCTTCGTCTCTGAATATTTTTATTTTTTGCTGACCGTGCCCTACCCAGCTCCTCATTTTCTTTTCCGTTTCTTCTTCTTTTCCCCGCACAGCCTCCTTCCTTCCTAGCCTTCGTAACCCAGCGTCTCCATCCCTCCCCATTCGAAACCCCAAGTGTGCTGTAGGAAGCTATCTTCATTTTAGCTAACCCCAACCCGTCCTCTTCCTCTCCCTGACGGTGGTGGTCCTTGATTTTTTATTTTTTTTGCTTCGACTTGAGTTTCAAGGGCTGTCTGAGTTTCAAGGAAGGGTTTGGTTGTTCCACTTGGGTCCTCACAAAAATCAGAGTCTTGAACTGGGTTTCTTTTAATTTCACTCTAAGATATAAATTTCAGGAACTTGGAGGGGAAGGGGTTATTGGGTTTTTTATTTGATTTTTGGGGCCTCGAAGAATTTCTTTGTGATTTCTGCCGTGAGTATGAGTTGCAGAGGTTGAGGGAAAAGCTGCTGCAGTTGCTCCATATCTGTGAGTTGTGGAATGAAGGTTGTGAGGGTCACTTAAGGTGAGATGGTGGGTGCCGTGGGTTGCGGCTTCTGCTTCCAGGACCCGCGGATTTGAAGGAGGTGGGTTAAAGGTTGAAAACTGCCCAAAGCTCGCTGGTTGCTGAAGCTTTGGTCTGTGAATTAATTAGAGGAAAGCTTGATGAGTGGGTGAAGGTTCAAAGAAGTGAGTTATTGCAGGGAGCTGTCTCGAATTTGCAGGCGTGGGTTTGCAGCTTAAGAGGTCCAATGTTCCTCCATTTTTTTTTTGGGTGTCAAAGTATTTGGGATTTGGTTGTTTTAATTGTGCTTTTGTATATACTTTGAAGTTGTACACAAATGATTACATAATATTGATAATCCTAAAAACTACCAAGCTTACGTGGTGTGCATACCGAGAAATTAATAACCTAACTATGTCATTCGGTTATGTGCGGGGTATGCCAACTCGTCGGCTGAGCTCGGCCGAAGAGTAGAATGTGTTGATGTCGCGTTGGGCGCGTTGCTGACTTCTTGATCTTGCGATTGCGGTCGAGGAAGGAACACGTCTCGGTCTTCGGGTTCTAGAGCCTAAAAACAAAGCTGCTAGTTCTGCGAAGTTCAAGTTCAATATCAAATTCGGCTTTCAATGTGCTAAACTAGTAACCTGTGACACCTTACTTTGCCGAGAAGGCTGACGAGATAACCTTTACCAATAAGGACTCGAAAATCTTTGTCGACCGAGACTTGGATAAATAACCAATCGGTCTCAAAGCAGTGCTGTTTATCCAAACTGAAGGTGTTTCTTGATCTGTTGATTCTATGGCTCCAGTGTTGTTTATCCAAACTAAAGATGTTGCCGGTTACCTTCACAGTGCTGTTTATCCAAACTGAATATGTGTTGGCGGAAAAAGAAAATAAAAATTTCAAGGTTTGCGCAGGGCAATTTGTGTGTTGAATTGGAGGGGCTTTTTCTGTTACAGAGCAACTTGTACTTATAGCTTTCAGTTATTGCTTGGCACGGCCTGGTAACTTTGTAGAGTTCAATCAAGATTCTACCACCTCCTCCACAGAATATGCGACATCAAGATCCCAAATCCCTGATGTAGACCACGTGCATTTGTGATAATGGCCCCGATAAACAATTCTGATATTTGATGGTATCATACCATGCATATCCTTCCCTTAATGCCACGTAGGGGTGGGTTCGGTTCAAATCGGTTCGGTTTTTTGCCAAAATCGAAATTGAACCAAAATTTCGGTTCGGTTCGGTTTATTTTTTTTTCGGTTCATTTTTTTCGGTTCGGTTTCGGTTTTTTTTTTTTTTTTTCAAAAAATGAAAAAAATTGAAATCTTAAATTTTAACATCTTCAACACAATCATAACATAAATATTCCAACTAGAATCAAAGACAATGAAAATAAACATTTAAAGTTCAACTAGAATCATAACATAAAGGCTTTTTTTAATATTTTGGGTTTAAAGTTTAACTGTAAATATATTTCTTTTTAGAAAATTTTACTTTTCTACCATTTTCTTCATACCTCAACTCTTAACTATGAATAATATAAAGAGCTGGTATAGGTTGGTGGACATGAGCTGAATTATTTTATCACTATAGTACGTACAATGAGAGCATTATCATACTATAACCCACTTTGAACCAACGAGGGTTATATATCGATTATGCTCTCTTTGTATGTATTATCGATCATTTAGTAATGTAATTTGCTATTTAGTCGGCAGAAGTAAAATCAAAAGGGAAAACACTTGATCAAAACCAATACCTTGTCACTGCATATAACAATAAGCAATGGAGTAATGAATAAGCATACAAATACTTGAAGCAAGAAGCCAGATTAAACAAGAATAAGGAACTAAGTTCTAACAGTACCATGTGAGGAGTTAGCACCATTTTGGTATCACTATTTTAGGTCCTGCTTTTTTATACGACTTCTTCCTTGTAGTTATAGGAAAAGTAGCAGATGCATAAATACATTTCTGATTTTGGCAACACATTGGGCTTACAAATTGGGTTTAAAAATTAATACCCAAAACAAATAATTAAATAAATAAAATTAAAAAAATATTAATTTAATTAATTCGGTTCAGTTCAGTTCGGTTCGGTTTCTAGACCACTAAAATCGAACCGAACCAAAAGAATTCGGTTCGGTTTTTTTATTCGGTTTGGTTTTTTCGGTTTCGGTTCGGTTCGGTTTTCGATTTTTTTCGGTTTTCAATTTTTTGAACCCACCCCTAATGCCACGTGCTTTATTGGAGGACTTACCTATCAGTTTCTTGGGATGTGATAATGCAACTCCAGTGGATATAAAGCATGCAATTGCATTAAACCAATCAATGCCTACCATTATTCGGTGGCAATCCAAATTGATGGCCGAATCCAAGTGTCATGCATAATAATAGTAAATTATCATACCGTGACCTAATCCAAACAAACTTGATGCTATCTTGATGGCTGTCATTACCATGCACGACTCTTCACCTGCGGCTTCTTCTGATGTCGTATATCCCAAGCAGACCCGCATAAAGAGATTAAAAAGAGAAGTCCTCCTTCATTTCAACTCTTCCTTCATGCATGCATTAATCTTTTTGCCGTGCATATCCCCATACTCCATCATTATTCAAATCAATTAGGATTTAGACAAATATTAGGTTCAAATAATTTAATATATTACTAAGAGATAATATCATAATTAAAATCACAATATTATTTTTCAATAATAACTAAAAATCATTTCAACTACTTTGTCATTCAACGGACCAAGATTCTGCTCATTCAACGGTCTTGATTGCTAGGGCCGAAAATGTAAAATCGGGTCCAAACAAATATGTACCAACATAAATGATTATATAACATGTAACAGGGACCTCGTGAATGGAGAGAAGGGATAAGAAAATTTATGTTGAAAGTTTTTGTTCATATGATTGTTGTTGTACAGATTGTAAAAAATCTTGGGTTTTGTGTTATTTTTTTTATTATATATATTTTTTAATATTTGTAACAAAGGATTGTGTTTGAAAAATAATTTAACATGTAGAAGTTTATGGCTATGGTCTAATGGGTGAAGGTATATCGATTGTAGATTTTTGGTTGTAGGTTCTTTTGTTTGGGCACATTGCTTGATTAGTTGAAGGCTTAAAGCGATTTTTAGGACACCAGAAATTGATTTTGCTTCACAATATTTTGATCAAGAGTGTGTGAAGCTTTCTACATGTTATAGTGTTAAAGCTTTTTGGTTAAAATTTGTTAGTTTAAGCTTCTTGGTTGAAGCTTTATATGTGAAGCTTTTTGGTTAGGCACATAGTTTTGAATAGTTGAAGCTAATCATAGGGCACCATAAATTGATTTTGTTTCACACTGTCTTGATCAAGAGTGTGAAACTTTCTGCATGTTGTAGTGTTGGAACTTTTGGGTTAAAGCTTTGTAGGTGAAGCTTTTTGGTTGAAGCTTTATAGGTGAAACGTTTTGGTTGAAGCTTTGTAGGTAAATCTTTTAGGTTGAAACTTTTGTAGGTGAAGCTTTTATGTTAAAGCTTTGTAGGTGAAACGACAAAGTAGGTCGAAGTAGAACCTTTGGCAACCATAATTGAGGCAAAGATAAAAGACTGCGTATGGAAGAACATTCTTTTCAGATTCGGCATTCCCAATGCAATTGTCACTGACAATGGGTGATAGTTTGACAAAAAGAAGTTCAAGATTTTCTGCACTAAGTTCAACATCAACTTATGTTTTGCCTTCCTAGCTCATCATCAGGCTAACAGACAAGTTGAGGCCATTAACAAGATAATTAAGCGTACCTTGAAGACCAGCTTGGACAAGGCTAAAGGTTGTTGGCCTGAACTTGTACCCCAAGTTCTTTGGTCATACCGAACTTCATATCAGACTTCAACAGGAGAAACTCCATTATCACTTACCTTCAGTACTGGCAGTCGTCTCAGTTGAGCTTGAGCAAGCAACATACCGTGTTAAGAACATGCAAAATGAAAAGGACAAACAACTCACCCTTAACTTAGATCTAGTTGAGGAACATAGGGACCAGGATCACTTAAGGAACATCACCTACAAGCAGCGCGTCTCCAACTACTATGACTCTAGGGTCAAGTCTCGCTCTTTCAAAGTGAGGGACTGGGTGTTAAAGAAAAGACTACTTTGTGACAGCATCCCAAGCGAAGGCACACTTAGTCCAAATTGGGATAGACCATTTGAAGTTTTTGGCATCAGTCGCCCTGGCTCCTACAAGCTCAAAAGTTCTGATGGCAAGACCCTTGGCCATCCATGGAACGCTGATTACCTGAAGTACTATTACAGGTAGACTCACGTTTTATAGCCGTTTGGCATCTTTTGTAATGAAGGCCATTTGGCACAAACTTAATAAAAAGGTGATTCAAACAACTTTATCTAACTTTTTTACATTCCTAGCACTGAAACACTTGGTCTCACCCTAACCTAATAAAATCGTAACTCAAAGCCTTAACTGAAATGACACTGCATACTCAAGTTCGAAGCTTCAACAAGAAATAAAGTCTAAGTTTCCTGTCAACAAGACTAAGCAAATAAACAAACTTCAAGTGTATTCATTCAACTATACCCAAGTCATAAGTTATATCCAAACAAAAATGATCCATTCAAACATAGCCAAGCATTCATAAATGATAGTACAAACACTTGGCACTTAGCATCAAAATAAACGGTGCAATGTCATAAGCATCGATAAACAAAAAACTTTCAGGCACCTAACTTAACACACGACATATATACAACAAACTAATGCATGTCAAAGGTGAAGACACTACGTAACATCCTCATTTGAGGCTAAACTCTCGCTACCATAATGATGTGTCTCACCTCCATCGTCATCACTGTTATCCTCGCCATCTCTGGGACCATCCTCGTCATGCTTAGTCTACTCGTCGGCATTAGCACCATCCTCAGACTCCTCATCACTACTGGGATTAAGTTCAAAGACAAAGGGTTCACCATTTCGTTGATGTTCCTCCATCTCCTCACGGTACTTGTCAAAACATGACCAGTCGATGATGCCTCCACCATGGTATCGCTCAAGAATGGCCATCCATTTTCTTTTCTCAAGCCGAATCTCCCAGGCGTAGTGAGGCCTAATGACCTAGCGGAAGGCCTGGGTGCCCAAGTACTCTCGCACGACAACTTTCCTCTCAACTAGGAGACTCTTCTTCAGCTTAAAAAACCTCAGCCAATGCACCATCCCGCTCATCTCTGACCTTGGAAGCTTCGTGGATATTCGTCTGTAACAGCTTTTTGAGCCATAAGTTCTCATCATTTCGTCTGTTCAACCTCTGTAAGGTTTGGTCCTTGAGCTGGATGACCTTAGTCCAAGCTTTGCGCCCCTTCGTGGCATCATCCATAAGCTGCTTGTTCTCTTAAAACTTCACCTTGTATTGCTCGACCTCTCGTAGTCTATAGTCGCACTCGATCATGACCTACATGATAAGATGATGGTCAATGTCAAAGGAAAACGAAGACAAAGGAAAAATATGAAAAAGTAAGGAAATGACAAAGCAACACTTACATAAGCAGATAGCCTCATCACCCTATCACGATCCGATTCATTCTTAGCTAGTGGCTCATCGAACTCGTCAACAATGGCTCAGCGTTCTGCAAGGCAATTATTGACGTACTTAAAGCTATTTGGCTACATAGCAACCTTCAAGTCCTTCCAGGGGATGTTATTAGCCTCTTCCTTATACTTCATCTTGCGGCTATAAGATGCATCCGGTGAAGTCATGCACTAGCTATGCTGAGTGTGCATGTCGAACAGAGAAATAGCGTATTGTATTTGGTAAGAAAAATGCGTATTGCACTTGGAAAAATCGTTGGTGTTTTCTTTATAAGGATTGGGAGCATGCTAGAGGTGTCACACATGAGCGACGTATTCCTACCCACTTCCAAGCCGTAGGTTGTAATGTGTCCATTGTTTGCATGCTTTGCTATTTGTTGTGATTTCCATATGCCTCTAACATTTTACTTCATGCAGTGACCCAAGGCACCATCAAATAGTTTGGAAGAAAGCTTGCCAATGTAGAGAAGGTGTTGAGGGTGCTAAAAGAGAATAGACACTTGGGCAAGCTACGACCCTTGTTTCAAAAGTACGGTTTCTAGTCCCTAGTGTTTGAGTGCCAAAGACGAACGAGTAAGTCATATCCTACGTTTGCCCTTTTCTTCGAACAAAGTTGTATTTCTTCAAGCAAAGTTGTATTCCTTACTTTGATTTTCCTTGTTTAGTGGTGAAGGTGAGCAAGAAAGGGGAGACTGGCACCAAGAATGGAAAAGCCGCCATGTTAATTTCCTTAGACGATGGTTTTTTTTCCCTTGGTTTAAGGTTTAGACGATGGATTTTTTTCCCTTGCAACTATGTTAATTCCCTAAACCCTAAGCCATGTTAATTCCCTTAGACGATGGCTTTTTTTTCCCTTGCAACTATGGTAGCAGCATATCCGATGGCCTTTTTTCCCTGGAACTATGGTAGCAGCACATCTGATGGCCTTAGCCTTCGCCTTCTTGGAGGCATCAATCTTGAGGACCTCCTCTTGAGACTTAGGCCTAGGGACTGGCTTCACCCTGTGCTTGAGAGCCCCTTTGTGAAATAGAACATCGTCTAAGGGAACTAACATGGTTGCCTTCCCTTTCTTGCTCACTTTCTCCACTGAACAAGGAAAATCAAAGTAAGGAATACAACTTTGCTTGAAAAAAATACAACTTTGTTCAAAGAAAAGGGCAAACGTAGGATATGACTTGCTTGTCTCTGGCACTCAAACACTAGGCGCTAGAAATCGTACTTTCAAAACAAGGGTCGTAGCTTGCCCAAGTGTCTATTCTCCTTTGTTACCCTCAATACCTTCTCTACATCAGCAAGCTCTCATCCAGAAAATTTAATGGGGCCTTAGGTCACTGCATCAAGTAAAATGTTAGCGGCATGTAGATCACAACAAATAGCAAAGCATGCAAACAATGGACACATTACAACCTATGGCTTGGAAGTGGGTAGGACATGTCGCTCAGGTGTGACACCTCTAGTATGCTCCCAATCCTTATAAAGAAAACACCAACGGTTTTTCCAAATGCAATATGCCTTTTTGTTACCAAAGACTATACGCTCTCTCTCGCTTCGACACGCACACTTAGCATAGCTAGTGCATGACTTCACCGGGCGCATCTTATAGCCGCAAGAAGAAGTATACAGAAGAGGTTAATAACATCATCTGGAAGGACTTTAATGTTGCTATGCAACCAAAAAACTTTAAGTATGTCAACAATTGCCTTGCCTGTTGACGAGTTCGATGAGCCACTAGCTAAGAACAAATCGAATTGTGACAGGATAATAAGGTTGTCTACTTATGTAAATGTTGCTTTGTCATTTCCTTACTTTCTCTTATTTTTCCTTTGTCTTCGTTTTCCTTTGACACTGACGATCATCTTGTCATGTAGGTCATGACCGAGTATGACGATAGACTACGAAAGGTAGAGCGATACAAGGCAAAGTTTCAAAAGAACAAATAGCTTATGGATGACGCTAAGAAGGGGCGCAAAGCTTATACTAAGGCCATCCAGCTTAAGGACCAAACCTTAGAGAGGTTGAAGAGGTGAAATGATGAGAACTTATGGCTCAAAAAGCAGTTGGAGACGACTATCCTCGGGGCTTCCAAGGTTAGAAAGGAACTGGATAATGCCTTGGCTGAGGTTTCTGAACTGAAGAAAAGTTTTCTAGTTGAGAAGGAAGTTGTTGTGCGAGAGTACTTGGGCACCTAGGCCTTCCGCTAAGTCATTAGGCCTCACTATGCCCAGGAGATTCGGCTTGAGAAAAGAAAATGGATGGCAATTCTTGAGCGATACCACGGTGGAAACATCATGGATTGGTCATGTTTTGACAATTACCGTAAGGAGATGAGGAACATTAGCGAAATGGTGAACCCTTTATCCTTGAACATGATCCCAATAATGATGAGGAGTCTAAGGATGGTGACAGTGTCGATGAGCAAACTGAGCAGGGCAATGATGGTCCCGAAAATGGTGAGGATGGCGATGAGGGTGAGACGCAGCATGATGCTAATGATAGTTCGACCTTAGATGAGGATGTTACGTAGTGCCTTCACCTCTGACATGCATTAGTTTATTTTATATATGTCGTGTGTTAAGTTAAGTGCCTAAAGGCTTTTTGTTTATGGATGCTTACGACATTGCACCGTTTATTTTGATGCTAAGTGCCAAGTGTTTGCACTATCATTTATGAATGCTTGGCTATGTTTGAATGGATCTTTTGTTTGGATATAACCCATGACTTGAGTATAGTTGAATGAATACACTTGAAGATGTTTGTTTATTTGCTTAGTCTTGTTGACATGATACTTAAACTTTATTTCATGTTGAAATCATTCATGTTGAAGTTTCAAACTCAAGTATGTGGTGTCATTTAAGTTGAGGCTCTGAGTTAGGATTTTATTAGGTCAGGGTAAGACCAAGTGTTTCAATGCTAGGAATGTAAAAGAGTTAGATGAAGTTGTCTGAATCACCTCTTTATTAAGTTTGTGCCAAATGGCCTTCATTACAAAAGATGTTGAATGACTATAGCCCACCGCTTGTAGATTGTGAGTCTACTTGTAATAGTACTTTAGGTGATCAACGTTCCATGAATAACCAAGGGTCTTGCCATCAGAACTTCTGAGCTTGTAGGAGCCAGGACAACTGATGCCAACAACTTTAAACGGTCTATCCCAATTTGGACTAATTGTGCCTTCGCTTGGCACCCTGTCACAGCGTAGTATTTTCTTTAACACCCAGCCCCCACTTTGAAAGAGCGAGGCTTGACCCTAGAGTCATAGTAGTTGGAGATGCGCTGCATGTAAGTGATGTTCCTTAAGTGAGCCTGGTCCCTATGTTCCTCGACTAGATCTAAGTTGAGGGTGAGTTGTTTGTCATTTTCATGTAGTTCTTAACTCAGTATGTTGCTTGCTCAAGCTCAACTGGGACGACTGCTTCTGTACCGAAGGCAAGTGAGAATGAAGTTTCTCCTGTTGAAGTTCGGTATGACCAAAGAACTTAGGGTACAAGTTCAGGCCAACAACCTTTAGCCTTGTCCTAGCTAGTCTTCAAGGTGCGCTTGATTATCTTGTTGATGGCCTCAACTTGTCCGTTAGCCTGAGGATGAGCTAGGGAGGCGAAACATAAGTTGATGTTGACTGAGGATGAGCTGGGGAGGCGAAACATAAGTTGATGTTGAACTTAGAGCAGAAAATCTTGAACTTCTTGTTGTCAAACTGTCGCCCATTGTCAGTGACAATTGAATTGGGAATGCCGAATCTGCAAATGATGCATTGACTTGGAACAAGTTAAGCTTTACAATGCTCGGGGAATGATAAGAAGGCATATAAAACACATTACAACAATTGGGTGCAAACAATTAGGTCTACAAATTTGAATGGGTACCGGGAAGAAAAACAATTAAAGATGAATTTGAGAAAGGTATTTTGGGATTTATATATCAAACTGTGCTTGATTCCTAATCCGATATGGCTCAACGTTGTTTAAGCTATATGATGTATGAAAGATAAATCATGATCAGCAACATTAATCCTGGGTTTGTAGGACCGTAATTGGAGAAGAAATTAATTAGGGATATGAATGTGAAGATGATCGAGGAGGAGTAGCCAATATGTGTTATGTGTGTCTATATATATAATGTCATAATGCCAATCCAATATGTATATATTAACAGTTTAACTATTTAATATTGGAGACGATGAATAAAGAGAAAAAGACCTGTATTTGAAATTTAATTAGAAGAAGTTTAGATAATAGATGTGAAATGAACTAATTAAGCATGGTTGGATATATGATGGATGTACATAATAATAATTTAACTCTTAACATTTTTTTTTGGTTGTTCATAAATTAAGCAAGCTTCCATCTAAGCATGGTTGTAGCAGCAGCAATTCGACTTGGACCGTGTTCGTGTTATTGAAAATGCATCCATCGGCATCAGGGTATGATAAAATCTAAGAGTCTTGAAGCAAGCAAGAGATCAGTAAATTACGTTATGTAATAATTCACAATTCACATATATATAACTAACATTTGCCTACACACTTTGTGTGTATGAACACATTTTTTTTAGAAAATGAGAAGGGGGGAGAGAGAGAGAGAGAATGTGGGGGAGTGAGAGGGTTTTTATTTTTTTTATTTTTTTTAATATTAGAGGTATTTTAACATTACATGTAGGTGAGGTTTCAATAAAAATAGTAAAATTTGGACCTGTGAAATTACATTATTGCCCATCATTTTTTTGTGTGATAGAATACTAAGGGTTTCATTAATTAATAGAGATAAGAAAAATGCATCAAGATTGAATAAAAAAAGCCAAAAAGTAAGAGTGAGAACAATAGATTGAAGAAGGTACCACATAGATTCTCTTTCGGGAAACGAATAATGCACCGCTTTAGATGTTCTCCGGACTGATTGTCTATGTCCATGTCCTGCAATTTCTCTCGGCACTGCTCTCTGTGTCTCCATTTGAAACCCTAATAAAACGAGGAGCACACAGAAGATCGAATTATTTGACACAGATGATCGATTTATTTGTACTCACAAGCAGAAGCAGGGGGAGGCGGGTTGGGCCACAAAAGATGACAATTCAGTCCATTGGGCCAAGCACGAATTTGCCCTACATATTGGCCCTTTTTTTTTTTTTTTGCCCTTGTTTTGGGATGTACTGTTGGAGACAAAATAATCGTCTAAGAGATCTTTACCTCGTAGTTGCCTCCTTCTATTGAGGTTTGCAGAACGCCTGGGCTTGCAGATCTCACCCACAGTTGGCATGACACGACGGGAATGTGAGGCTCTCTCGCTTTTTGCTTCATCATCTGTCCCTCTATGTTCTTCATCCACTTCCTTTCTCATTTCTTTCACCTCATTTTCTCCCCCTGAAGATCGAACATTTCTTCCTCTTGCTCAAACAATTCTTTTTCTTGCTCATCAATTTCCCATAAAATCCTTGAAGAAGACATTATAAGAACTCAAGAGTTATAAACTATGAAGAAGGATTCTGAGAGACTTTGATTTTAGTATGGGATTTCTTAAGATGGATGGTGGGTTATATGGAGAAACAAAAGGATGAGGTTGTAAATAATGCCACGTGGCATGCCGTGAATGGTTAAATTTTTTATTCAAATCTATCCTCAAGGATTCTAAACAGATAGTGACACGTGATACGACGAGATTGGTTAAAAATCTTATCAAAAATCTACCCTCAACAATTATAAACAGATAGTGACATGTGGCGCGACATAATTGGTTAAAAATCTATTCGAAAATTTATCCACAAAAATTGTACTTTCAGATAATGACACATGACATGACGAGATAGGTTAAAAATCATATCTGAAATTAAAAATAAAATTATTTTGTATTTATTTTATAAAATAAAAATATTAATATTTTAATACGAATTGCTTGGGCTATTCAGTTTAAAGATAAAAAATGCACTCAGACAGTTACTCTACTATTTATTTAAGGAAAAATTTGATATGAGTCCAATTTTGTGAGCCTTTATGAGGTATAGTCCAATTTTGCTTGATTATTGACTTAGGTCCAATGACTCATTGTACATATCAGCTTATTTTTATTCTCCTGCCAAATTTATCCCTAAATTGACTAATTAAGTAATTAATATATTATTAATTTTTTTATTTATGATGATTTTTAATCCTTATTCATAGGATTATCTTATGCTTAATGATCGGATTAAGTATAGGAATTTAAATCTCTTTAATATTCTTTCATCCTCCAAAACGTTTCCTATATTCTACCTTCTCTTTCTCCCTCACGATGTCTCCTTCTCATCCCTCACGATATCTTCTTTTTTTCCCTCCTCCCTGCTCCCAAGCATAGATGATCAAAGATGTCCAACCTCAAATTTCTATTGTTGGTTTGATTTGTAGAATTTAGCCAATCTTGTATGCTTTAATTCTTTTTTTTTTTTCATGTTTCTCTATTCTTTTTTTTTTTCTATTCTAAAACTCTTTCTTTCCTCTTCGTGTTTTACTCCCTCAGCATCATCTTTTTATTCATCATTTTCTATATGGATCTTCTTGGTATATATATCACATTTTTTTCTAATCTACCTCTGTGTGTTTTATACTACCTGTATCATGGATAAATTGTATTATCTACCTATCACACATTATTGATAATCTATCTCAAGTTAATTGTGTTTATCTACCTATGTCATAGGTTATCTTGTTATGTCTACCTTATACCATGGATTAATAGTGCGCACACACATTATTTCTTGATATTCTAATTCAAATTAAAAGTATTTATCTACCTATACATAGGTTTTTGTTCATTGCTTATATTACAAGTTTTTGTTCATAGTCTACCTATATCACAAGTTTTTGTTCATAGGTTTTTTATATATCATTCATTTCAACTTAAGTCGTGGGTTTATAGTCATACACATGAACTTACTTTTAAATTTTTTTTCCTTAAATAGTGGCTAGACTAAGGAATTTGAAGATTCAAATTTTGAAATTCAAATTTGAGTAAATAATGCATAAATTAGGAAATTTAAATATATATTTATTTTTACTATAAAGGGCAAAATGGGAATAAGATGAGATCAATTAGACCTAAACTAGTAAGGACATCTAACTAGACTCAATCCAAAAGTAGCTGAATTTTTTGGACCTAGATCTAAATGCCCCTTTATATAAAGGGATTGAATTACTTATTGCCCAAGGGTACCTCAGTACACTGGATTGCTCTTATATAATAGAATGCAAGGGCATGCTCGGTAGAAAAAATTGAGAAAACTCACAACGCTATAATTTTTTTCTTTCCCATTTTAACCCTCTATTGCCCTTGGTTTCATTATCAAATTATTAATTAGGTTTTAAATTGACTGTAATCTTAGTTTATTGAGAAAATTTTTAACAATTCCATTATTTTATAGAAAAACTAACGAAAAGCCTTACATGACAACACTTTACTTTCACATGTAAACTTCTTTAGTGTAGATACCGTTTATTAAATAAATAAATAAAATGATGTAATTGTCTTATCGAGATGTTTTCATTAACTATTTTATGGAATTAATTCCAGAACTATTCTGTTACCTTCATCTAAACAACATTATTTCTACTTATTACCAGTTTTAAATGTTAAAAACGAGTACATTACTAAGTTCACGAGATATTCAATTTCAATAGTTTGGAAACTAATCCGTTGCCTCTGGGATTAATTCCGATGGATTTTTTTGCCATGGTGCATGATTATCAAGGAATTTTATTTCAACACAACTTAATGCATTTGGTGAATTGGACGTGTTCGACCTCGAACTGGAAGTGCGTTCGGGGTGTTTGGGAAGTGCGGGTGTTCGACCTTGAACCTCGAAAGGGAAGTAAACACCTCAAACGAGCCGACTTGCAAGTGTGTTCGCTTGACTTGAACGAGCATGGCAAAACTAGGTCCAAACACCACCACCACAACTTTTCGTGCCAATCATCCGACTTGTAAATTTCATTTTAACATGACATTTTACCTTTATATTAGGGTATAACGCGTGCCATGATAGTTACTTAATGAAAAAATGGGTATTTATAGTATCATTGTGCTTCATGGCCAAGACTTTGGTCATTTTTTCTTGGATTTGCAGAAAATGTAGTCTTCTATCTTACTCAAATTTATGAGCATTGTTAATTACTTCTCCTTTTAGCACTAGCAAAAAGATTGTCAACACATAGTAGGGTGGGTTCGATTTCATTCGATTCAGTTTTTTGTCAAAACTGAAACCGAACCAGAACTTCGGTTTAGTTCGGTTCAATTTTCTTTTGGTTTTTTTCAATTCGGTTTTTTTTTCAATTTGGTTTTATTCAGTTCGGTTTGGGTACGGTTTTGGTTTTTTTTATTTTATAAAGGGAAATTTTATTCATACCCATTTATCCTCTTTTTACACCCAACTTATCATTATTTTTCTTAAAATTTCAAATGTGCCCAACAATTCTCTCTTTGCACCCAAATTGAAAAAGAACAAAAAATAAAAAATAAAATTCCAGCACTAGAAAACTCCAGCCACCTCATCTCTTGAAATCTCGACCACCCTTAATTTCTACCCTCCTAACCCCACACTGCCACCTTCCTTACCACCCACAATGAAAACCCCAAAGATCTCAACCATCACTACCCCTCTCCCAATCTTCCACGCAATCCTTCTAACAGTTTGAATTCTATGAAGCAACCGACCATTCGAATCTAACGCTATAGTAGAAATAGGATTGGAAGTTGAAAATTGTTAAGTTCAAAACTTCAAATTATAGCCATCGATCATTGAACACAATTTGATAAGAAAAAGGATTAATCAACTAATCCCAATAAAACCCAAAAATAGTTCGCATTGATAGCTGGATTTTGTTTGCATTAGAAAAGAGAGTTCAAACACTTGAGGTGGAGTTTTTCGTTGACAGTTTGCTTCCAAAAGATTATGCATTTGCCTGCAAGGTATTAGGTATCGATACCAATGCAAATAAGGGTACGCTGAAGCGGTTCTGGCATTTTGCATGGGAGAACTTAATGAGTTTTGACAATCCAAGTCTACATTGTTGTGGACACACTCCTATTTTCAAGTCCCTCAACGTTCTTCACTTGCGACAAGTTAAGCGAGTAATGACATTCTCGAGTACCTTTTGTCTAACTATCCAGTTCTTGAAAAACAAGTTAGAGTGAGTGATAGCTGAGGTCTTTGGGGTTTTCATTGTGGGTGATAGAGGAGGTGGCGGTGGGGTCGGGGAAGAGTAGAAACTGGGGGTGGTTGGGGTAGGGAGAGGTAGCGTGGGTAGAGTTTTCTAGTGCTAGAATTTTCTTTTTGTTCTTTTTTATTTTGGGTGTAGAAAGAGAATTGTTGCACACATTTGGAATTTCAAGATAAAAAATGATAAGTTAAGTGCAGAAAAAGGTTAAATGGGTCTGAATATAATTTCCCTTTTATAAAACTTGATCATTTTTTAATATGGAATTTAGAAAAGAGGCTTGCATTGTTAGACTAATAATACAAAAATAGGGAAAGTGGGAAGGTAGTTGTATATATACAAGATCATATAAACCAATCTTATGCTATCAACAACCTCAATTGCAAAGAAAAATGATCATTGTATTCATTCAAAAAGTAAACAAATAGAGAAGCTCTTCCAAGTTCCAAAGCCTTCCAAAACTTTCCTCTATAACCAATGAATTATCCTCCCCAATTGAACCAAGTATGCTCCTTGAAAAAGCCCTAGGCTTAGTTTCAAACTTGGCAACAAAGTTTCACAAAAATGAGCATACAATCATAAAGTGTAAAGGGATTCAGTTCAGTTTGATTCGGTTTTCTAACCTTCAAAACCGAAACCAAACCAATAAGATTCAATTCGGTTTTTTCTTTTTGGTTCGGTTTTTTTTTTGGTTTTTCAGTTTCGATTCAGTGTTCGGTCCTCTTTTTTTGTCGGTTTTCAGTTTTTTGAACCCACCCCTAACACATAGTGCGCACAAATCACTCAGATTTCGTGTATAATTGTTTCTACAAATTAAACTTCTTTGCTTCTCACCTTGTTGGGGGAAAATTTGAGAAATGAGTATTTATGTACAACAAATCCAAATTACCTCAAGTACAAGGTTTTTTCTTCTACTCATTCACTTCTTCGAAAAAGCATCTTTACATATGCTGGAAAGAATCGTGAAGAGCTCGAACCACTCAGTCCTTTAGAAGTTTACTTCTTTTCCTCAAAACAGAGTTCCTGAAATCGCGTTAAGCTGCAGTCGAAGAGCCAGAAGTTCAGTGCACAAACGGCCAAAATACATGTAATAAGTTTAGAAAGTAAAATTAAACCCTGTATCGTAAAAGTACTCAATAAATTACTGGGAAGCATAATGGAACTCAGTTCAAAGACATACCGGTTCAGAAGAACATTAGGATTGTAAGGAAACAGATTCTTTCGGTGTAGACTTTCAATTGAATTTTTCAACGAAAGTAAGCACCCTTTGGCTTCTTTAAAATACTTTCCTCCATTTTGAGTGCCCTTGTAACTCCACACTTCCGATGCAACTTTTCTTCTCTTAGATGATCGATTTGTAACTTGTCGACACATTGAAAACTCCACAAATAAGCTCCATGAATCGAACACTTTACGCAAGCACCTATGAAAGAATGCATTAAGCACAGTAAGAAGAAACTAAAAAAAAATACAATTATTGGAATCAAATGCGAATCTCTAGGGTCAACTACATTCGTTTTCTTTCTCCTTTGTTGCTAATCAGTAAAAGAGAGGTCATTCAGGAGTAGAGGGTTCATGCCTCATATCGTAGTTCACCATTTCTATTCACGATTAACCAATAATTCAAAAAATCAAAGACCAAAACCATAATACTTAAAGTAGGTAACAATCACCAGAACAGCAAACAAGCTTTAAGGGTTGAATTTGAAACAAGGAAAAGTAGCAAAGTGCAATTCAAGGTCCATTTGATAACCATTTCGTTTGTAGTTTTCATTTCTTCATACTACACATAGAGGCAAAGTAGATGGAATGATGAATGAATAAAAAATGTGGAGAAAGTGTGGCAGAAGGGAGAACGGAGAAATGCGAATGGAACAACAAAATAAAAACCAAAAACTAGAAAGAGAAAACCTACTTAAATTTCTTCTCAGTTTTTGGTTTGGTTTTCATGTTGTGTATCATTCTATATTCATTTATTCCACATTCTTCCCACCACCCTTCCTCTATCCTATCCATCTCTCCTTTCTTCCTTATTTCCTCTTTATTTCTAACCAAAACGTGAAAACTAAAAACAAAAAATTAAATGGTTATCAAACTGGGCCCCTAGCTTTCGAATAAAGACCTTAAAAGATATTCTGCACAGCTGATTCCGGTATCTTTCGAAATAAGGTAATCAAGGAGCACCTGATGGTCATAGCTCAACTGCAAAATTGAAAAGATGTAAACTGTCATATCGTCAAGGATTCCTTCCCCCTTCCCCCCCCCCACAAAGACCACCGACCTCAAATTAAAAAATAGAAACATGCCAAGGTAGAAATGGGTAGCTATATAAATATCAAATAATGAGCATCTTGCCTCTAACAGAAATAGATGGAATAAGAGCACAGGATTGAAAATATCCAAGACACGAAAAAACGTATTGCCCTCTGAATCCTGAAATGCTCCCTTTTCCTTTTCCAACCTATATTAAACACAAAAATTGTTAAAAAGAATCCGTGAAAATACTTTTCAGAAAAATGAAAAAAGTAGGATATTTATTCCTTACTGTTCTTCGGCACAAAAAGGTACAGAGAGCAATTGCAGGAGAAATTTGAATAATACATCATCCTACAGTTCAAGACAGGGCCAAGAAATGAAAATTTTGAGTACAAATCAACGAATAACACAATCCTTCGAAGCAATAGACACGAGCCAAATACATTAAGAACTTCGATGCACATATGGTACAATTTAATTAACTATGCAACAACTTCTGAAGAAATAAAAAGTCACACCTCTTTAATGTATAGTTGGAGGAATGATTTAGCAAAGTCAACACATTTTTCAAAATACATTTCATGGTCCACTGACATATCAGTTGGAAGATGCCCTTGAAGCCAGCTATAAAGCTCCAATAGACCTTTCTTTCTTCCACAACATTCCAGCTCTGTTTTTGAGTCACACGTCAAGCGTAAGTTCCAAATCGCACAAGCACATATGTTGTTAGTTCCTTCTTTCAAGCTAATCAAACCAAAAGAACACCTCAGAAAGAGGAAAATAGCCAGTCTTTGCAGATGGAGGGAAGACAGGCTGTTTACTTCTGCATCAGAAACACTGGATAGAAATGGAGACCCCTCTAGGCAATCATCCTGATATTCAAGAGGAGTAATGGTTTGCCGCAGAAGCTCTCCAAAGTAATCATGGACAAGTTGCAACCATGAAACAAGAACTGACTGCTGAGGGTAGGTTCGGAAAATGAGCCTGATCATAAGCACCTGTAGGTTTGCACCATGTACTTGCAATCAAATTATATTGTAGGGATTTAACACAAGCATAAGTAATAATCCAATAAACTAAGTCAAGAAGCGTGTTTCCAGGAAAATATGCATATAACATATTACGTTCTGTAGATTTATATAAACGTCATTATAAAACTACAACAGTAACGCACCAAAAGAACATGTTAATTTTCATATAAATACAAAGGAAAATGTTATAGGAAACATTATTGTTTCCAAAAGAAGAAACAGATACTGACTAGCATCTCTTTAGTAAAGGCCCATACCACACCAGCATCATACGTACACAACAACTTGAGACTTACACAGATGGTATTGGCGGGAAGATTGAAGGATCTAGAAGTCTAGGTACTACTCAATCCAACTCAACTAAGCTTTTTATTTTTCAGGAACTTAACATTAGAAACGGGAAAACCTAAGCCTGCTGCTTAAGCTATTTTCAAACTGCAGATGCAAGACAGTTATCCATGCTTTGTGACATCAAACTTTTGTGTCATGCTTAGGTTTTCTGCATAGATACACAACCAACATCCCTAAAATCTTCTAAACATCAATAGTTATCTTCAAGAAAGGACTCAGGCAAACACATACCAATAACTTGTGTCTAAAGTATTGAGAGATGCACTTGTTGAAATTAATGCAATGGGCTTGCTCACCAAGGCACCAACATAAAAGCTGCGGAACAAGGGTGATGAATGTAGAAAAAACTGGGTGATGTTTGTCTATAGATCCACCTGAAGCTTCCGCAGAACCACTTTGCTCAACCATGGAACAGAGAAACTGAATCAAGTTTCCTAGAAACAAGGATCTTTGAAACAAAGCATCTGCTCTGGACCCTTTCTGAGCATCAGGCTTGGCACCAACATGAATCTCATCTAGTAAATTCCAAGGCACAGTTGAAAGAACGGAATTGATAGAATCAAAGAACGCTTCAACAAGTTCATCATTGTCTTCTGACTTCAAATATTTCCTTATATCACGTAAAACCCGAACGACACTAGCTGCAATAGACCAGTCAGCATTTTCCAGCTTAGGCTTTAACGCAAGAATCAACCTCGACGAACCAGAATGAAGATCATCAGCTCCATCCACCGAACATGATGAAGAACAAGACACCGCCATAGTGATTGCCAAATTCATACAAACACACAACAAACGGATAAAACACTCCCAGTTGCTCCCCTAAAAAACACATAGAACTAACAAATGAAACACAAAACCCAGTAAAATCCCATCTATAATTACATTTGTCCGAGTCAGGGAAGTTGTAAAATACCGAATCAACAAGGAATTCCGACACAGCAACAAGAACATTGCACGCCAGATGCTTGACATATTGACTCTCCACTGTCAGCAAAACCATCTGTTTGAAAAACAGCACAATTGGAAGCTCCAACGTATACAAAGTTTACAAACAGAAAAGGGAGCACATATGATTCATTCATATGAAATATATATACACGCACATATACATATATATAGGAAATTACCAAGTGAGTTACGATTTTAGTCAGACACGTACAATCACTCTCACAATCCAATCCTATCGCCACTCCCTGATCAAGGAAAGTTTGAGCCTTTTTATCAGAGGAAGTCAAATTTGCAGTCTCTAGAGAGAGAGAGAGAGAGAGAGAGAGAGATAGAGAGAGAGAGAGAGAGATAGAGAAACTGACATTTTCAGAGTCGGAATCAAGTGCTTGGGTCCAGAGCTTGACTTGTCGAAGAACCTGAGAGAGAGTGACCAGAACTTCCCTCTCATGGGCTACCAACACGACGCCCGATTCCTGCAAAAGGAACAGAGAAATGAGCTTCTGAAACACCAATGAAACGAAACCCTAATACGGCAGTGTGGAATGAACTGACGGTGTACGGACGGAGAAAATCGTCGTCCAAACGGCACAGCCGCGAGAGCTTCGAATCACTGCACATCGCGTCTGAGAGTCTGGAGGACGCGAAACGCAGCGTTTAGAAGGCTGGTTGGGGTGTTCGGTGATATATTGGGAAACACCAGGGACAGCTGTGATATATTGCAATTTGTTCTGCTTCAGGTCAGCCGCTCATTTTTTGGCGGGTAAAAGTGTTGAACTAATTTATATGCCACCGTCGTATGAGATAGCAGCTCTGATACAAAAATGCACCTCCGTAACCTCGCCGAAACAAGCGCGGCAGCTCCACGCTCTCCTCCTTACCACCGCCACCGTCGGCTCGCGCTCGCCGTACCTGTACAACAATGTCATATCCATGTACTGGCGATGTGGATCTCTTGGGGACTCGCGGAAGGTGTTTGACAAAATGCCTCAACGAAATCTGGTTTCATTCAATGCGCTCGTTGCGGCCTATTCCCGGGACTCAAACAGTGCGATTTTGGCTTGTGGGCTATTTAACAAAATGGGAGTTGAATGTCTTAGGCCAAATGGTTCGACTTTCACGAGCTTACTGCAGGCGTCTTATACTCTTGAGGATTGGTTGATTGGCTCTTTGGTTCATGCCCAAGTTCTGAAGTTTGGGTTCTTGAGTGATGTTTGTCTTCAAACTGCTTTACTTGGGATGTACTCCAACTGTAGGGATTTGGAATCCGCGAGGAAAGTTTTTGGCAGGATGGTTGATAAAGATGTTGTCGCTTGGAATTCAATGATTTTTGGGAATTTGAAGAATGACGAGACAGCGGAAGGGCTTTCTCTCTTTGATGGCATGTTGAGGACTGGAATTGTTCCTACTCAATTCACATATTCAATGGTCTTGACTGCTTGCAGCAGATTAAGATATTTTTATCTGGGGAAACTCATCCATGCCCGAGTCATAGTTTCAAAAACACTAGCTGATTTAGCTTTGCAGAATTCCTTGCTTGACATGTATTGCAATTCTGGTGACACCCGAGTAGCATTTGGCGTGTTTAAGGGAATGTGCAACCCAGATTTGGTCTCATGGAACACAATGATTTCTGGGTATTCGGAACATGGTAATGGAGAGAAGGCCATGAATTTGTTTGTCCAGTTGAAGAAAATGTGGTTTCTTAAACCAGATGAGTATACTTTTGCAGCCATCATATCCGCAACAGGCACGGATCTAGTTTCCAACTATGGCAAGTCACTTCACGGACAGGTCACAAAAGCAGGATTTGAGAAGAGCATTTTTGTAGGAACTACACTAGTGTCTATGTATTTTCGAAATGCTGAATCGGATGATGCTCAGAAGGTGTTTTATTCCATCATAAAGAAGGATGTTGTTCTATGGACTGAGATGATCATGGGTTTTTCGAGATTGGCTGATGGGGAGGGTGCAATTAAGTTCTTTTATGAAATGTGCCAGGAAGGCCATAAGATTGACAGCTTTGCTCTCAGTGGAGTGTTGAGTGCTTGTTCCGACCTTGCCATGCTAAAACAAGGTGAGATGATTCACTCATGGGCCGTAAAAACTGGGCACGATGTTGAAATGTCAGTTTGCGGGAGTCTTGTAGATATGTATTCAAAAAATGGTAGTCTTGAAGCTGCTTATTCTATATTTTCCCAAGTTTCGGACCCCGATTTGAAATGCTGGAACTCAATGCTCGGAGGATATAGTCATCACGGCATGGCAGAGGAAGCATTGAAGCTGTTTTTCGAGATAGAAAAACACGGTCTGAGACCAGACCAAGTAACATTTCTGTCTCTACTCTCAGCTTGCAACCACACTGGTTTGACTGAAGTAGGAAAGTTTTTGTGGAGATGTATGAAGGAAAACGGTATCACACCTGGGCCTAGGCACTACTCTTGCATGGTGAGTTTGTTAAGTCGGGCTCGGTTGTTGGATGAGGCAGAGGAGCTTATCATCAGTTCACCGTTTAATGAAAATCTTGAACTGTGGAGAACTTTGCTGAGCTCGTGCGTCGTCAATAAAAATTTGAAAATAGGAGTTCATGCAGCAGAGCAGGTTTTAAGTTTGGACTCAGAAGACAGTGCAACGCATATTTTGCTGTCAAATCTCTATGCTGCTGCAGGAAAATGGGATAGTGTTGCAGAAACAAGGAGAAAGATTAGAGTACTGACGTCGGAAAAGGATCCTGGACTAAGCTGGATTGAAGATAAGAGTAATATTCAGGTATTCTGTTCCGGCATTAGATCAGAACAGGAGGTAGGTGAAGCCGAAGCTGCATTACATTCGTTACAAGGGAGCATGGTAAGATTACAAACAGATGAATTTGATGGACCGATTTATAATTTACATGAAATGTAGAACTTTGAAACATCATTACTTGGAAGTTTATTGCAACAATACAACTCTTTCGAGCTTTAAGTACCTCTAGCACTACTGAGTAACGAACCGACGGGGCCTTCATCCTAACACTTTCAGTTTGCTTGAGCCGAAGTGGTGTTCAGCAGAATTCGAGGGAAAAATAAGTTTGACATGAACTGAAAAATTAAAACTCGAAACCGACGAATAAAGTGACCGATGTAAATTTAGAAATTCCAAGGATTGACTCTGTTCAGACTGGAAATCGAAAGACCAAACTAAAATCTTCAGCAAATTCACGGTGCAACACAGTAGACACGTAGAGAACTGGAAAGATGTTGAGGCTCAGAAAACAGGGATTTTCTTTGGTACTCCAGACTATGGGATACTCCAAATGTTTTAACTGCTAGGTCTTTGTTCAAACATACAAAAACCAAGCTCTAATGGTTAAAATACCAGGGAACACCCAAGAATTTCTGCAGAAAATATTGGCAAATAAGTTTGAAATTCTCAAAGGTGTCTAACAGAAAGCAGATTTGCCCCCTTTTTCTAGGTGAGAAGGTAACTAGAATGTATGTAACTAGAATTCTGGTAGAAAAAGCCGGCAAGAAATGGGGTAATGCCAGAGGTCGAATATAATACGATCCAAATTTAGCAATAGAGAAACTACACATAACTTGTAAACTATGTAGAGCGATAGATAGAGAAATGTTAGCGTTGCCAGTTTACACAAATCAGTTATTGTTAACTTTTGCTTCTCTTGTGTGACGATTGCACAACGAGGGTACACCGAGACTGCTCTTCACAGGCCAGTGCCATCATCCCAAATTGCTCTAGCTTTATTGTATGCAACGTTTCATTCTGTGTATGCGATACCACAATCGCTAGAGGAAGCTTTCAATATCCTTTTCCCTTGAAATCTTTCCTCTGCTGGAGTAATGTTCCTGTGTCTTTTACATGGCCTCGAATAGGACTCGATGCTCTAATAATTCTGATAAAACACTCCTCATTTTATCAACTGAAACCGGTTTTAGTATAACACCATCCACACCAACCCTCATGCACTTCTCCTTTGTAATCTTGTCTATGCTTCCTGTAAGTGCCACTAATACCGGCCGCTCATGACGTTTTGTGAACTTTTCATGTATACGGACAGCAAGTTCATAACCATCGATTCCTGGCATGCTCACATCCATGAACACCACCTTGTGCTCTTGTGAAATAACATGCAATAACTCATCGATTAAGCTTACAGCTGTTACATCACATCCTAGGTGCGCAAGGAGTCCCTTTGTCACTGACCTGCTGACCCTGAACGATTAAAAGAATGGGAAGAAAACAGAGCTCAGTGAGAACAAGTAGAATATTGTTCACAAGCCATAAAAATAAAAGAACAACCAGCCATTACACCTTGAATCTCATAAAATTCACACATTTAACTATACTTGCATCTGCTGCTCATTTAAAAGTGTTACGCCAATATGCACCCACTAAGATGACAAGTTAAAAATTGTTTCCACACCTTGACAGAGTTATTTGGCAGTTTATAACATGATGTTTCCGAATGGATGAAATAATCGTACAATAACCTAGAACTGCTATTCCTTTTATCCAAATACTGACTCGGCAATTAAAAAACATCAGGTCAAAAACCACTAAATAACTAATGAACGCGCTCACTAATTCCAGACCTCTCACTCCCAAGCCAAATGTATTATCACCCCTCAAATTGATAACGGTATAGTATTTCATAACAAATTTAGCTTGTGTATAATGTACATACTCATTCCCTATTTTATAAAATAAATACTGCTGGAGGAAACAACGCATCAAAAAATTAACAGGGTAGGAAAGGTGGCTAGTTACTGACCCATTATCATCCATGACAAGGACTTTCAACCCTGGAAAGTTAGTTTGAACATGATTTGCTTGCAGCTTGGGTGCAAAAGGCAGCTTAGACTCATTCGAATGCTCTGGAAATCCGAGTTTCACAATGAAAGTGGCTGTGCATCCCTTGCCAAGACCTTCACTTTCAATCCAAATATGCCCTTCCATAAGATTTACAAATCTGATCACATCATACAAACCAAGATTGCATTACAACTGCATATAAATATATCTTCTAGTAATATTGATTCAAACCTTCCCAAAACTTGAAATGCTAAAAAAACAAGTGGATAGTTATACAAGCTTAATGCATAGTTTTCTTTCTCCCATTTTGGGAAAACGATAATTTCAGTCCAATACTTTATGCCACTTTCCGCTATGGCCCCTCTAGTTTTATTTTGGCATCCTTATGGTTTTGTGAATGCTAGCAATTAAATACATTTACAGATTTATAACGATTACGGGGACGGAATCTGCACATGACACACGTGTATGTGTGTTAAAAACTTTAGAGCTTAGTTATAGTCAATGTTTTAAAAGGCTCGCCTCAGGGCGCGCCTAGGCGCCTTGTGAGGCTGGGCTTGAGGGTTGCAGCGTCTGTTTTGAGGGAGTGGGCGGAAGGCGCCGCTGGAGCCGCCTAAGGGGATTTTTTTTTTTTTTTTACTCCCAAACCCAAATTTTGGATAGGGTTTTAACTGCCTCATACCTCTTCCTTGCACTATCATCTCCCTGCCTTTTTTTTCTGATTTTTATTTTTTTATATAATGGATGTGTGTGTTGTCTGCGTGCATTGTTATATGTGTGCTCATTGTGCTTTTCATCCTATATTTTATATATATAATATAATATATGTATATATATGTGTGTATATGTATTTATAATATATGTGTGTGCTCAGGGTGATTATTGATTAATAATCTTCTTCTTTTTTAATGTAATATATGTGTACGCTCAGTGTATATATTAAAAAATTTAGGTCCCGTGAGGCTTTGCCTCGCGCCTCGCGCCTCACGCTTTTAATACATAGGTTATAGTCCACCATGCTATTACATATAACTACACTAGAGATAAAGGGATTTGGATGTAGTGAATTGAGGACCAAAATAAAAGATTATAAACTATGTAGAACATAATTATAATTCACCCTTTATCTATTGTGGTTTAGGTGGACTTTCGGAACTAAATCAAGCACAACATGACAAAACAAAAAAATAAATACCTCTTACAAATTGCCAGGCCAAGTCCGCTACCACCAGAATTTCGAGTAGCTAAAGTCTGAGTTTGTGCAAATTTGGTAAATAGCTTTGGGATATCCTGAGGATTGATTCCAGATCCTGAATCTTTGACCTACGCCAGAAAAGGAGAATGTAATATACTATAATAACTTCAAATGAACAGAATGGTCTTCCAAAAGATGAACAGATTCAAACAAGTATTTGAAGAAACAAACCTGTACGCGCAGATAAAAGTGGTCATCACTTTGCACTGGAAAGAAATCAGGAGCCCGGAAATCTCGTAAAGATTCTGATTTTGCAACAAAAGCTGAGATTGAGATGCTCCCTTCTTTTGAGAACTTCACAGCATTCCCAAGAACATTTAGAATAGTTTGCATAAGACGCTTTTCATCACCTATGGCATACAATGGCAAATCTGCAGCTATATTCAATGTAACTGACAACTTTTTGACAGATGCAACAGGCTTAATCATATTATGAACCTGCAACGAAAAAAAAAACCATTTTACTGATGCAAACTGCCACAGAATCCATGGAAATCATGTAATCCAAAATAACTCATAAGTGGCAGGAACACATAATCGTACCTCTCTAAAAATGGAATGGAGGTTAAAAGTTGCTATTTCAAGTTGAAGGCTGCCATCTTCAAGCCTTGAAAGATCCAAAACATCATTTATGAGGGTAGCCAATAGGTTGCTGCTCTTTAATATCGTTTCAACCATGAGACGCTGCTCAGGTGTGAGCTCAGTTTCCTGCAGCAAAGAAGAAAGAGCAATAATTGCATGCATGGGAGTTCTCATCTCATGGTTCATAACAGCCAAGAAATCATTGCGAGCACGAATTGCAGTCTCCGCTTCTCTCCTGGCTAAATCAAGCGCAATATTCTGCTCCATAAGGAGATCCCTTGCCCTCATTGACTCTTCTAATATTGCAGCATGTGACAGAGCAACCGCAACCTGTGTCAACGACTCAACAATAAGAACTAATAAATGAATGCTTCGTTATATAATAATTTATGAGCAGCGGTATATTTTTAAGAAAGCAAGAAACAGGTAAAGAACATCTTTAGATAGGCAATCTGCTCTTTTTATTTATTCTCTCTTTTATAAGATGTTTTTCTGTTTAATAAACCTTTCTATATGCCAAGGAATACAGCATTTCAAAAAATGCATTTCATTTATGAGAATCACTCAACTACAACTTATATAATAGGTTCCTGAGATTTGATGTAATTTCACGTTACACAAAGGGTTATAGTAAAAGGATTAGATGGACTGTAAAACATCGACAAAAGAATGAACCTTTCCATAAACAAACATTTTTTTCATAGGACATCATAGGTACTACTTAACCTCTTCAAATGTGGATCTGAGCAACCAAAAGAAACTGTATTTTAAATTTCCTTTTGGGATTTGGATGTGGAGAGATTTATTACCATTGTCATAAAGATTGCACTTAAAAAGATACAGATTGTGGTTTTTTACCTGATCAGCAACCACTTCTCTTAAAAAGATACAGATTGTGGTTTTTTACCTGATCAGCAACCACTTCTACCAATTCTAACTCGTGAACATGCCATTGCCTTGCACTATCTGAGGGAAGCATCAAGACCATCAAAGCATAGCGTTTTGTTGAGAGCTCAGGCCAGTCATTAATTTGGAAGTTAGAGAGATGTAAAAGGGGCACACGAACTGCAACAACTTCCCCAGGAATGTGCCTTCCTGCAAGTTGCCTCAGTCTTGCCACTGGAGAATTTGGTGATATTTTTACTGCACGGTTGCTACTAAATACTTGATTGATCACAGGAAGATGAATGGGTACAGTATATCCTACTGGATTCTGCTGACGGAGTGTATAGGATAGTTGAAGCTCTAATCCAGTACGCGTTGGCATCCACAAGGCACACTCTTCCAATGCCAAAGTTCTACCTAACTCGACAAGCGTAGTTTTAAGTATAGTATGTCTATCAAGAGTGCTTCTGATTTCATGGGTCAACATCCTGACATGTCGACCTGTTTCCTCCTGTGTACGGATAAGGCCCATTTCTCTATCGAGCTCTGCAGCCTTGTTCTTCAAGAATAGTTCTCTAGTTTTAACACTCAATAAATCAGGTATAATATGTACAAGCATAAGGGCAGTTGCGCATGACACCACCGCAGTTAAAACCTTTGCTGTGGTCATTACTATGGCCACGGTTCTTGAATGCATGCTGAACGTCCATAAGTTGATAAGATGAGTCGCCCCACACAGTACAATGAAAGCACCAAACTGTACGAGGACCCATCTGTATGGAAACACTGCGGACTTCTTGACAAAGTAGATCAACTCTAGCGGGATGGAGAAATAAGCAAGCGCAATAAAGAAATCTGAAATGTACTGATATTTCATCAGCAATTCATCAGCCGGCCATTGTGGCTCAATACAGTTGCATGCCTCCATGATGATTGAGCCACTTAAATGGATATTACTTGATCTGTTACATGCCTACAACATATTATACCGTCAGAACTGAAGCAAATAAAAAAAAAACAGAAAAATGAAAGGGAAAATACAGCATTAATCTAATCACCCAATAGTACTAATTAGTAATTACAAAAGAAAATAATGATATAACAATTTAGCATTACGCAGATGCAAACTAGGCTCCATTGATCTTTCAACATTTGATCATTTAGAGCAACGCAATTTAAACATAAAATTTCAATTAAACAACACCGAAATTTCTGTCTAGAACCTGTACCCAACAACTCAACCCTTTCAAAATCCAACCGATAGTATAAAAAAACGAAGAAGAAAATACAACCATAAACCGTGATCATCAGGAATGAATACATAAACACAATTGGAAAACCACATCTATTATTTTCCCTTGGGATCCATTGACCAAAAGAAAGAACAAGGATCCTGCCACACATCCAGCAATTCACTACCAATCCATAAATCCCTAAAGTCTCAACTCTGATTCTAAAAGTTTCAAATGAATCCCACTTCTCAATCTCCAAAAAAATTTAAGCCATAATCTGCAAACCCAAGTTTCTAATCTGCCCACATGCACTGAAGTTCTAAGATTTCAGCTCAATGAAAGTGAAAACCCACCTGACAAGTGAGAAATGAGCACAGAAAGCGAGGGGTGGACTGACGATTGACTGTCGCAGAATCCCCGGCCGTCCGCGGCGGCAGGTCAAGTCGGCGCCGGCGAACCGATATCGCTGGCAAACACAGTACGACGGTCCAGCCGAGGAGAAGAGAGGGTGGGAGAGGAGACGTCGGGCTGACTAGGGTTTTGAAAATTGTGGATGGAGATATCCATAATCCATTGCATTGATATAATTCACTGTCAGGCAGATTCAAAACGCTGCGTTTTGATGTCATTGCAATTTATTGGATTTCCAAAATGAGAGGATGGACGGTTTTGATATATTAAATTTGGTCAACTTGAAATCTGAACCGCTCATGTTTTGGCGGGTAAGAGGCTTGAAGCCTTGAACCAGTTTACGTAAAAAATGCACCTCTTTATGAGACCTCTTTCTTCGCAGCGCTCTGATACAAAAAACGCACCTCCATAACCTCACAGAAACAAGCGCGGCAATTCCGTGCTCTCCTCCTTACCACCACCGCTGTCGGCTCGCGCTCACTGGCATTTCCATGTATACGCAATCTCATTCACTTGGCGATATCCGGAAGGTGTCCGACAAAATGCCTCAATGAAATCTGGTTCCATTCAATGCGCACTTTGTGGCGTGTTAGCGTGATTCAAACAGTGCAGTTTTGGCCAGGTAGCTACTTAAAAAAAATGGGAATTCAATGCCTTAGTCCAAATGGTTCCGCTTTCACGAGCGTAATGCAGGCATATTATACACTTGAGGACTTGCTCTTTGATTCATGCCCAACCTGTTCAATTAAATTTGGATTCTTGAGTGATTTTTGTTCAAGCTGCTCTACTTTTGATGTACTTCAACCGTGGGGAGGTGGAATCAACGAAAAAAGTTTATAGCGAGCGGGATGGTTGATGAAGATGCTGTGCCTTGTAAGTCTAGGAGCTTTGGGCCATGTGAAGAATGATGAGACCATGGAAGGTGGTTCATCTCTTTGGCAGCATGTTGAGGACTAGTGTCTATGTACTTCAAAAATGGTGAAACAGACGAAGATCGGAAAGTGTTTCAGTCCATCTTAGAGAAGGAAAGATGTTCTATCGACTGAGATGATCATGAGTTTTTCGAGATTGGGGAGAGTGAATTTACGTTCTTTTATGAAATTCAATTTCGAGATAGAAAAACATGGTTTGAGACCAGACCAAGTAACATTACTGTCCAGTCTCAGCTTGCAACAACATTGGTTTGGTTAAAGTAGGGAATTTTTGTGTCGAAATGAATGGAGGATAACGGTATCACACCTGGCCCTTAGCACTACCCGTGCATGGTTAGTTTGTTAAGTCGAGCTCGATTGTTGGATGAGGCAGAGGAACTTGTCATCAGTTAACCGTTTTGTGGAAATAATCTTGAATTGTGGAGAGCGTTACAAAGCTTGTGCGGCAGAGCAGGTTTTAAGTTTAGACTCACAAGATAGTGCAACTGACATCTTGTCGAACCTCTATGCTGCTGCAGGAAAACGGGATAGTGCTGTCGACATGAAGAGAAAGAAGAGAGTACTGAACTCGAAAAAGGATCCTGGAATAAACGGGACTGAATCAGAGCAAGAGGTAGGTGAACCCCAAGCTGCGCTGCATTGGCTACAAGGAAGCAATGCTAAGATCACAAACCGACGAATTTTAAGAACCGATCTATACTAGGTCATAAGTTTCAGAATCTTGAAGCATCATTACATAGCATCAACGCAACTTTTTTGTTTTAAAGGTTTTGGAACTGATACAAACTCTTGGCTGCTTTCAGAGTGAAAACTAGAAAAGTTTAAACATTACAAGGATTAAGACGTTGCAAATTCAAAATACAAAGGCCAAGTAAAAACTTTGAGCAAATTCACAGAGTAACACGCAGTACGCGCGTTTAAGTGGAGTAGTAACATTACACTCATGGTGACCAAAATTATTCTCCTTACAACTGGCCTAAAATGTAGCTCACTGACATTTCAAGCATACTTCTGGGCAATCTCCATTAGAGAATTGGATAGTTCTTGTGGCTTTGAAAACATCGGCATATGATCAACACCCTTAATCTCGACCACATTTTTAACCCCGCTGTTTGCAATCATCCATCGTTGAAATTCCTCGGTTATTATCAAATCTTTGTCACAAGCCACATAAACTCGTGTAACTGAACCGTATTCCTCATTCGAGAATTTCTTCATCTTAGCCACTTATTCACGAAAGAACACACTCTTCCTTACTAAGCTCTTGGCAAGTTCCAAATCCTTCAAACACGTACAATGTAATTACATCAGTTCAGGAAATTATAAATACATATATACACTACAAGTTTAAGATAAATATTATGCCATAGACAAATACTGGGGGGGAAATACACGCTAAAGCATTTTCCAAGATATAATTGCAGTTCTCTTTGAGTGCTTGTGAGAAGGATACCTCGATCGGGCTAAGTTGATAGAGAATCTCTTGTAGGTACTCGGGACCAAAGAAAATCGATGTCATGGGTTGTTCGGGGCTTCCAAATTTCTCAAACCGAGTATCCAACCATGAGTCTGCTGGTTTCTTTTCCATGAACTTTTCACACAGAAAAAAAGGTTTTCCAGTTAACTTTGCTTGCTATTATAAATTTCTAATAAAGCAAAGAACATGCAGATACAAATTGTAAGTGAAAGGTCTTAGGTTCGAATCTTGTGAATAACGAGTTCGATACTCATTTATTCTCCCACCCTTAGTGTAAATATATCGATGGGTCAAAAAAAGAGGATGCAGATACCTGATCCATAATATAAGACGGCTGGTGAGTTGTGTCGGGCAGAAACGCAGTCAAGAAAACAGCAGCAGAGATTTTGTGTGGGAACTTTTCCATGGCAAGGGACAAGTTCATGCCCCCCAAGACTATGTCCTACGAGGATCACCTTTTCTTTTGGAGCGAGCGATTCTATCAACTCTAACAAGGGCTCAGAGTACTCAGTAAGTGAGTGAACATCTTGTATGGCCTTCATGTTGATGCCCGATGCTGCGAGGTTAAGCACCGTGACTCTGTGACCACAGGACTCGAGCTTCGGTTTGATCTTGTACCAGCACCAAGCCCAATGACCTGCGCCGTGTACTAGAACAAAATGCGCCTTCCGTTCTCCGTTGGATCCTGCGATTTTTTCTGTTGGGTATGAACTACCACTCTACAACTGCATATAAAGATGGCTAAAGCATGTACTAAATTTTCAACACCGCGGTAACATTACGGGACATTTTCATCTGATAAGTGTATAGTAATAGATAAGAGAGAAATTAGAGTAACCAAAAGAATATAAGATAAACTATTAACGTAATCTCCTAAAAGACTAGCTCAATGTGCAGCTAATTAAGAAAATATGTCCAATGCATTAATCTTGGTATAGATGGAGCCATACAGCTTTCATAATTCAGAAATTAATTTGATGACAAAAAGTATAGAATAGTCAATTCTGAAATTGAAAGTGATATTCATCCTCAAAAAATTTTGAATTAAAATTGAAATTGTGTATCCGATTCGATCAGACCAAGAACCATGCCCTAATTTTAGCCACGAGGTTGAAGACTTACAAGTGTTTGGATCGAAATAGTCGTCTTTGTTAAAGAAGGTGAGTCTATATGCGGTAGTAAAATAAATTACAATAGTGAAATTTTCTGTGTAAGAATGTAATTAGAAATCTGGTAGTAAAAAATGGCAAATCAAAGAAAATTCAAAAACTGCGTATCGCGCTTTGTGCAGTGATGAAAAATATCGAATGTGAAGAGAAAAAGAGGAAAATTCAAAAGCAAACAGACCAATCAATCACATTACTCCAAGAATAGTCACAAAACTAGGAAGTGGTGCCCGCGCGTTAATGTAGGATAAGAAAGTTCGTAGGTAATAACAACTAAAAAATTATTAAAAATAGATTGAGCATAATTTGTAAATTGTTCAGTTTTGACTAACGTTATATTAATTTATACAAACAAATGCATTGAGAAATAAAGAGTAAGTGAAATTGGATACATACCTGGGTTGAGAATTTGGATAATGTCTTAGAAAAGATAAGTTTGTTGCAATTTAGTACAACAAAGATGGAAATTGGTGTCACATGCAATAAAATATATTTAGTTATAGCGTTATATAAGAGTTACAAAAGTCTTGCAAATCATGCTATGTTTAAATAGCAGTTTATTTGCCAATATTATAATTTGTAAAACAAAATTAAATGGCGCTCTAAGACGGATCATATTTATGTAAATTGGTAAACTCAGTTTTGATTATCTGGAGTAAAAATCATCATTTCCGTCTTTTCTCTTCAAAGGAATTAACTATTACCAATTTATATAGATATTTTCTTCTTCTAACTTATTGTGAATACATGGCTAATTATTTGTTTGTCTAGTGAAATGTTTAAGGCCAACATTCAAAAATATAAATAGACATCCTACCACTAAAGTTAAACCTTGTCCATATTTTCTAAATTTGTGAAAGAACACATTAGATTAAAATATGTGGAAAGGGTATATCTTTAGTACAAATGTCTACTTTTATACTTTTGGATATTCAATTTAATCTTTCAATATGCAAGCAGGTAATTTGCCATGTATTTAGATCATGTGAAAAGAAGATAATTTGTATATATATTAGTAATAGCTAATTCACCTAAAGAGAAAGCTTAATAAAAATTGAAATTAAATGTAAAACATCAATAAAACAAAATTAATAAAGTATTAATTAATTTTACATACCTTTGAATGTTCATGTCTTCAGTGCTTGAAAACATATTTGTCAACGCTGTAAGCTCCTTGCTGAATTAGCTTTTTTTTTTTTCATTTCCTAAAATTGTAAAACAAAGTGCTAAAAATACGTTTTATGGTAGTTAATAAATAATATGTAATAATTAGTTCACATGGATGAAAAAATGGAGTCATATGTAGGATGAAAGAGTATCAACTAAATTTGAATATAACAAATAAAAAACAATTTGTAATCCATTATCATGCATCATTATCTATTTTATGCTAAACACAAAAGATAAAGTCTATTACTATAAGTGAAGCTAGTGTTTTTGGTATGGGTGTTCTAAACCCTAAAGAATTGAGAAACTGAGATTAAGAGTAATTCTGATGAAAGAATTGAGAATTAATAGGAATTGGATCCTATCTTTTCTTCTAGTTTATTACTATTTGGTATGTATATAATGAAAAAGTTATCTTGTTGCCAAGTTTGAATTTCACTAATGATAGGTTTAATGAACTTTAGACGATTGTTCCGTAACAGCATGCAAATATTCTCATGGAAAAAACACAATTGAATCAGATTATAATTGTACAATGATTAATATTAGCGTTGTCAACAATATTATTTGTATACCTGTATAGTTAGGATGTTGTATGATAGTTTAGCACCATATCAATTTTTTCTGCAATAAGAAGACAATAGTATTGAGAATAGTATCAAGGAGTTTAAATAATGGTTACACAGCTAACCAGAAAAAACTATAATCATCAGTAATAAACAATTGGCTGACAAAAGAAAAAACAGAACCCAAGTTCAATAAACAATAATACAAAATTAAGAAAGTTAAAGAAGCAAGATATTAAAAAAAAACATTAGAAAAAAACATGTTGAACAAGATTTTCAAAGTAATAAGATAACTACATTCTTACCTTTTATAATCGAGTTGCAAAATTATGCATCAATGCACCATGCAACCACGGAAGCAAAATTTACTTTGCAGATAAGTTTTCAGCAGAAGTATCACTTTTGACTTGTCTTATGCACGCTGAGTGAAAACTGCAAAGATGAAGAATAGTTGGGTTTAATCTGTATAAGTTAAAATTAAAACTAACTTTTCAGATAAAAAGGTAACATACACAGTAATGGGAAAAAAAACACTACAATGCATAGATAACATTGATAAAAGACATTCTATTTTTGTAATAATGCACTATCCAGTTATAAAACTATAACTTAAAAGTAGCTCTAGATTATAACTTAAGCAAAGAAATATGTGAAAATAATGATTCCATATACAATTTAAAGCCATAGTATTGTCAGCAACCAGACAACTGTCAAACAAAAGGAAGAAATATAATCTTTCACACAATCTTACGAAAGCAAAAAGCACTTACAAACACACTCAATTGCTTGTAACCTTGACAGCACAAAGCTACTTCGGCAGCTAAAATTAATGTAGGAATCGAGATGCAGCAGAGATTTTTTTTCAAATTGAAATTAATCTACAAATGATTGCAAACACAAAAATAATTCATTTTCAAATAAAGATAAAACAAACTTAAAATATTTCCAGGGTACTTTCAAAAACAGGAGAATAAAAACGAAGCTTTTATCAACATGACTCTCAATTTTATACAGATTAGCATAATTCAATTTAAGCACAAAACAGACATAATTTACAAAGTAAAAAATAAACAAATTGAAAGTCTAATCATGACAGATAACAGTGTAAATGTTACTAAAATAACTTGTCATACAGAATAAGCAAAACTGTTAAACTACAATATTAATCGAGCAAATTTATACAACATTATAAATGTTAACAAAATCAGCTAGAATACAAAGCAGTAAAGATTTATATCCGAGGATAATATTTTAGACATTAAACTATAAGACTACTTAGCCGCTCCTGATAAGAATACAAAAAGGTTTCTTTTAACCACCATTTTTAGAAACAGAACAACCAATATATACACAATCACAAAGTTTGATCAAATAAAAAATGTAACCACAGTGGAGCAAATAAATATAACCTTTTGAATATGGTTTTGTTTTCACATCATTCCCTGCAAAAAAAGCAAAAACCGCAAGAGTGTCAAATGGATTATAATAACATTGCGTGAACGGATGTCCGTGTGAAGCTGCGGATGCCGGCCTGATGCTACGGATGTCTGCATGATTGAGAATAACTTGCACTAAATTCTATAGAAAAAAGGGACAGATTAACATATTTTAGCTTAAGTATTAAGATGCAAACATTCTTAAGATAAGAAATCATATAATTAAGCAGAAAATTGATAACGAATTCAATAAAAGTACAAAAGGAAAAGGGGTTATAGAAAATCACACTTTAAATATTTCCAATTAGTGATCAATCACTTTGATTATTGGCAATCTTCAAACAATGATTGATTAACGTCAAATGAAATTGACATAAAATTCAAAGCTTCTAGAATTTAATTAAAAATTATACCTATACTATCCGGACCTTATTGTATATAAATAAAAATTTAAATAATAAAAAAAAAATCAAGGTTCCATGATTGATAGTTTTAAAAATCAAAAACTGAGATGATGATACCTCCAGCATTTCTCAAACTCTCAACATCCTGAAACAATAAAGCAAATCAACAATGTAACAAACATAAATCACATAAAGAAAATAATATCCTATAAAAAAGATGCAAATTTTTTCCCATAGTTGAGCAGAAAACACACACCTTAAACTAGGGGTGGGTTGGAAAAACCGAAAACCGAAAAAAATGGGATCGAAAACCAAACCGAAACCGAAAAAAACCGAACCGAACCATCGGTTTCGATTTTTGCGATTCGAAAACCGAACCGAACCGAAATCATATATAAATCCTCAAAACCTGGTGCTTAGCGCGAGGATTCGAACCCCTTCCCTCCGTGTTGGGGATAGCGCTTCAAGCCAACTCGACTACTGGTTTTGTTTGCTATAATTGTACAACTAAGTTATTTATATGGATCTAATATTTGATGCTTTATAAAATTTCTTAAGTTTACAAACCCTACCCTAGCCGTCACTCGACTCACTCTCATTCTCAAACACTCTCTCTCTGTTCCCTCCTCTGCCTTCTTCCCAAGGTCTAAAATATCGCTGATATCGGAAATATCGGTAGTCCAAAAACACGGAAATTTCGATGGAAATATCAGGATATTATCGATGTCGATAAAAATTGAATAAAAACCACGGAAATTGTAAGAAAAACTTGGAAATTTTTATTGAAACTTTGCAGGATGTTTATTTAGTCAATTATCTATTAGTTTATCACAAAAAATTGGAAGGAAATGCATTGCATGATGGATTTAACTGATTTAAGTTGATTATATAGCAAGCTGGCAAACATTGTGAGCGTAGAAAATATGTAGTAATTAATGAAAGAAGTTTAAACACACCATAATCATTTATATATAATGAATTAGTACAATATTTTACACTTTATACATTGCATGGTAAGATACATGAGTGACTTAGTACCACATAGAGTTCCTATGAGGTTCAAAATTTTCACTATCTTCATCATCTCTATGTGTAGAGTAAGTGTATTGTGAAGAGTAGTCATCAAATGATAAATCCCCAAAATAGTTTTGCATGTAATTGTTAACATGCCACCCATATGGATCTGAGATTGGTTGACGTTGTCCATAAGCAAAATCATTTGAAGATTGAGTCTCGGATTCTTTCCATGAGTCGCTCGATTCCATCCCAACAGGAATGGGATATGAAGGGTAGGGAAATGGTTGGTTATGAGTATAACCATAGTTACTACTTCTCACTCCAACAGAGTCCGAAGTTATAGATAACGAGTCATCTTCTTAACTTGACAAAGTCCCCTTGCCTCTTTCTCTACGAGTATAGTCCTTCCCTATGGCACCAATTCCTGGTTCTGCCCGCCTACTGCCATGGTCCTCATCCTGTGTTGCATGCGTGAAGTTTGCCTCACCAGTGAAGGGGCTCATAAATCCGGGAGGTGGTCCAACATAGTTTCCATATCCACCACTACCTCCAGCTCCACTATATCCTTCATCATTCCCACCTCCGGTGGTAAGTGAGTCTCCTGATCTTGTACTAGAGCTATCCTAGGGAATAATTATACAACACTACTTAATTACTTCAAAAAATTAACATGCAAGTATTATTTGGTTCTTAGATCACATGTACGGGTCCACACAAATTTTTTTTTTGTTGTATAAATTACAATAATATAAATATAAGTTTGTAAACTTACCTTAAATATGGAACCCTTTGTGTTGAAGCTCTGAAATGGCTCTAGAAGGCTCTGAAAGGGCTAAGGGAAGAAGAAGAAGAAACGAAAAGGTGTAATAAAGGTGTGATGATCTGATACTCCGAATGTGAAAGAGTTGGAAGTGGCATACGGTTTTGAGTATGAAACCAACCACCACTACTTTTTGTCTTGTCAAAAGTTGTCAAAAGTTGTCAAAAGTTTCAAAAGTTGGCCCGTTTGGGGATTTATATTATATATATTATATATTATATTATGTAACTTATCATAACACACATACACACCACCACCACCACACACCCACACACTGACACACACACACACACTGAATTATTATGCTTATTTTATCGATATTATCCCGATATTACCGATATTATCGATATTATTCTGATATATTGACGAAAATAAAGTGGATACGTATAAAAATATCCCCTCTAAAAAAAACGATATTATCGGCGAAATATCGTCGATAATATCGATATTTAAGACCTTGCTTCTTCCTATCTTCCTCCAAATCACTCTCTTCTTCCCTGGCTTCCTCAGTTTCTTTCTCTCTCTCCTTCCTCTCTTCCTCCGAATCACTCTCTCTCCAGTCTTCTCCTGTCCTCCTCGCGGATTCCTTCTTCCAAACCATGATTTTCCCTTGTCCCTTTCGAATTGGAACCCCCTCCAAATTGGAAGATTCTAATCCGGGTTTTCCGATCTCTCACAGGTAATTTTCGAATCAAAATGAATATGCTTTGTATTATGGTTTTGCTAAATTAAAATGGGTTTTTCTTTTAATTATTTTGTTGGGTTTTTGCATATTGTTCATATTTTGGAGTTTTCCATATTGTCTGTTCATTTTCTCCATTAATTTCTGGTAACCCAACAAATCGTTGGTGTTAGAATAAATAAATTGTTTATTTATTTTGACATGAAAGCAAAAAATTAATAAACCAGTGCAGTAACCCTACAAATTTTATGGAAATGTGATATATTTATGTTTACTTTCATGTGTTTAACATCCATTTCTCCATTAATTTCTGGCACACTGCTTCCATTGCTGCAGGAAACCATGGAATTCGAGTGGTTGTTCCTGGGCATCATTTCGGAAATGCAAGTAGGAACTGTGGGATAGCTCCTCGTTCACAGAAATAATTCTAGATCTTAGTTGCAATGATTTGTTTGTGATTTTCTACTGCTAGAAGATTCACCAACCCTTATCATTTGTGACGTTTTGAACTGAATCAACAACAATGTTTTCTTAGGAATTTTTTTGCTATGGAAGGAAAAAAAAACCGGACCGGGCCGAAACCGAACCGGAAAAAACCGAACCAAAATTTTGGTTCGGTTTCGATTTTGACAAAAAACCGAACCCAGCCCTACCTTAAACTTCTCAATCTATTCTTTAGAAGTGCATTAAGGACCCAACTGCATTTTACTACTTTCTTCTTCAATCTTCCACTCACTTGTACACTCATCTATCTTCCAATCCTCACCATTCCTTCATTATCTGTATAAATAAAAATTGAAAAAGATATAATACTCTTAAATCAAACCCCAAAATAATTGGGTAAAAGCATTTTGGATTAAAACCCAAACCTAACCAGCTAAAAGGATATAATAACTACCAGCACAGAAAATTAATAAATGAATTAAAAGAACAGTAAACATATATTAGTCCCAAGAAAAAGATATCTATTGGACGTAATTTATGTTTCCCACCTTAATCATTTTTATATTGTTATGGTAGGGCTGTAGTGGCGTACAATTTTTCCTTTCTTTATTGTACCAATAGCTCTCTTGCACCCTCATGCTGAGCTCTTCTCTGCATATAATACCTCCTGTAAGTAATCTTAATCAATCAGTTATCATGAATATACAACTTATATTAATTTTCTACAACATCCAACACACAAATATAACAGAAGAAGAAACTTTTACTTAAGCAGCGCAAAAGGATATCCTCTGCATTTCATTCCAAAATCCATCAATCTTATGTCTTTGCCTGCACAATTTTTGCTCCAATAGAGCCTGCCATGATGATAGCACTATCAATAATTATGACATAAAGAAAGGCTATCCTAGCTAGCCATTATCGTTGGAGTAAACCAACAGCAACATAAGTAAAGTAGCAGACCAAGTTTTTTTAGAATTGTTGTGTTTAAGTAGCAAAAAGATTACAACACATTGGATCTGTTAACACATCCATAAGTTGATGATTCCCTCTCCGGTTTACCACATCATTGTTAATATATTCAACAATGTAGTAGCAATTAAAAGTCCTTGGAAAATTCCAAGCTACTATAAAGACATGACGAAAACTATATCTCACCTTACCCCCTTGTTGGCATAGACATCATATTCGTCCTTGTTGTTCGGGGTGAATCATAATCCTAAACTCCATTATCATCATCGTCGAGAATGTCTTTAGTTAACATTAACCTTACCTATTTCTCACCTTCAAATACTCGTTGCAGTTTGTCAGCTCTATGCTTGGTGCTATCTTCTGCATTCAGTGTTAAATTCAACCTCTCAGCAATTCGTGATTGAATTGAAAGCAACCACTATTAAACTTTAAAGGTTGTAGACAAAACCCTTTCAAAAATCACTATTTCCTCCGAATGAAAAGACAACAAAATTATCTAGTTATACCTAAGATCTAAACACAGAAACAAAACCCTCTTTCAAAAAAACGCTCTCCTTTTGGGCCTATACAAATTTATGAAACCATCCCTTTTTTTGGCTTTTTCAGCAATATACAAAGCTATAGTCCCCAAGCTATCAAATAAAGCTAGAACGCCCTCTATCATATAGCCAAAGACATTGTATCAACTACTATCCCTCACTAATGTCTGCCCTTTTAATAAATTAAATTAAATTAAAAAATTAAAAAAAAAAAAAACTTGGCCCACAGTAAAAACCGAAACAACTCAATTAAACCCAAAAATTAACCATGTTCATCCATATGTGTTCCTGAGAAATGTTTAGCCCTTCAATGCTTTTGAGATATTTTGGTTTTGTTCGTCATTTATTTTACAAGAAAAGAATGTGTGATATCATTTTATTCCAATAGCATATACTTAAGATTTATATTTATGATAAAGATATGCGATCCACATTTAAGGTGCATGGGTCCAGTACCATGTGTTTTCAGATTTCAGTGCAAATGTCGATCACGTATCATACTCTCTTAGTCCTCGTAATGGAAAAATAAAGATACAGGTAATTGTTTGAATCACACTCTCTTAGTCCTCATAATGGAAAAATAAAGCTACAGGTAATGGTTTGACTTTTGAACCTAAATAAAATAGTTTACCAGACTAAAAGACGGCTTTACTTAGTTTGGCGAACATGCCACTATAAGATCTTATAACAGGTAATCCTCTGGATAACCTTTCTAGCTCTTAAGAGATTATAGCTAATAAGCTAATCTGCGCCGCAAAGAAACTGTGAAAGGAAATTTATGTGAACTCACATAGAATACGCTTTTTAACTTTCTCTCTCTCTTTCTGATCATCCACATGTGTTTCTGAGAAATGTTTAGCCGTTTGACTAAAACAAAAAAAAAATAAAAAATAAAAAATTCCTCACCCACATCAAAAAACCGAAACATGCAGAGCAAAACCCAAAAATTAAGGATGACCATCCCTCTTTTTTTTTAAGTTTGAGGGAAAGATCGATGCACAAACATCAAAAAACCCAAACAAAAACAAAATTAACACCAAATAGATAAATTATAAACCTGAGCCAAAAAAAGCACGTAAACTCATAGAATAAAACCCTAAAACTGGAAGAAAAAGGCTTCCTGTAACCAAAATACAAAATTAGAGATAACAACCAGACGTAGAGCACGAAAAAACAAAGAAAATGCTAGACAAAAAAGCCAAAGAGCCGAACTTTACAACAATCAATTATAAAATTTTTTTCCTAACCAAATAGAAAATAAACCAACGTATAAATCAACATACCTAGACGCGAGCGATTCCTTGGCAAAAAACAGGGGGGAAAAGGGGCAAACACCTTGTAGAGAATTCAATCGGAATCGAAACCAAAAGACAGATGAGAAAACAGAGAGAAACAGAAAGAGAAGAAAAGAAGAGGAAAGTGAAATGTGGAAGATGCTGGAACCCTAGAAAACACAACACACACGCACGCACGGGAAGAAAAATGAGAGAGGGGCAAAATGGGCAATTCACCATTCAACCCCACTAAAGCTGAAAAAAACATGAAGAGAAAGAGGGGTAAAACCGGGTAGGCACTGTTAATGAGCACTGCCCATCCGCTGAGCTTTAGTATATATAAATATATGTTGGCCGCATAAGAAATTTTGGAATACAGCAATCGGGCCACCGTGTCCTAAGGACCTATTCACAGTGAACATCAAGGACCTATTCAAGAAGGAGGCAGATTGTCTTCCCTCCTAAGAGCAGTTCCACCGTGGTGTATTACCCGGTGGACTGGGGATGGAACAGAGCCAAATAGGTCGGGGGATAAGGTCCAACGTATGCCAGCCCGAGGGATAGGCCAGGCCCGAGCGACAGGCCCGGCACGGATTGCCAGCCCGAGAGCCCGAAGGCTATGTGACGTGGGCTGACGTCAAGGTGACGTCAGCCATAATATAAAAATAAAAAATATTAATAAAAAATTTAAAAAATGTAAAACTCTGGCTTCGAACTCAACGACTCTCGCCAGAGTTCGTCGCCGAGACTGATGATACACCCACAGATAAATGGAAGAGATCCAGTCCCTCCTCCACCGTAGTTGCCGCCACACCACCTTCGCCTCCACGCACTCGCGACCCCCCTCCTTCCACTCGCGCGCCCATATCACACGATTTGGGATTTGTTTTTGGGGGAGATAGAGAGAGAGAGAGAGAGATTTTAACTAAGGAAAAACTATGAATTTTTGCACGGATCGGCTATTGGAATGGTGCGTTAAGCTTGAAAAAGGGGGGGGAGAGAGTCGCTGAGCTTGAAAAAGAAAAAAAACACACGCACAGCTTTTGGAATGGTGCGTTGGCACCATGTGAAAAAAAGAAAAATAATAATAAAAAAAAAGGTTTTGGAATGGTGTGCTGCACCATGTGAAAAAAAAAAAAATTAATAGAAAGTGGCACAACAAGACCGATTAAAAATCATATCCGAAATTACAAATAAAATTATTTTGTATTATTTTATAACTTTTCGGATAATGACACATGGCGCAATGAGAACGATTAAAAATCTTATCCGAAATTACAAATAAAATTATTTTGTATTATTTTATAAATAAATAAAAAATACTAATATTTTATTGCCTATTGTCAAGGCTATTGAAGTGCAACGGTGGAGATGCAAAAGGCGATTACTGTTCATTAAGAGCAGTTACTGTTCACTAGGTGGATAGCATAGTGTATTGCATGGGGGGCCTTTCCCATGGTGGAACTGCTCTAATACCATGCCCTTCTCATCCCTTCTGTTTTGTGCGGTCACGATTAAGCCATATCAAAATTTTATATTTATTTTTTTATAGAAATAATAAGATAAAAAATAATAGGAATATAAAATGTTGACGTGACTTAACTGTGACCGCCCAGAATGAAATAAGAATGATACAGTAAAAGGAGGGTGGAAAATCTGTCTCTATTCAAGAAAACATCATATACCCCACCTTCATAATTTGTCATGCTACCCTATCTTACTTTAGTAGTCTCACCTTCTCTCTCACAAACTCCAGTCCGGTTTCTGTACCCGAGAATCTCTCATGGCCGCACATATCGGAGGAATTTACATGTGTATGACATCACATTTGGCATTTCATGACTCGTACATATCACATCTCTCATGGCCGCACATATCGGAGGAATTTACATGTGTATGACATCACATTTGGCATTTCATGACTCGTACATATCACATCATTTGTGCTTTGATCTTCGAGTGGCTCTCCCACTAGCGGACTTGGAGGGACTACTAGTCCAGTGACTAGGCAAATGTGTTTGCACGTGGTCAGCAAAATCATCTTCTATAATGGAAGAACAATTTATACGGTACAAATTTATCGTCTCGATAATGATCCGTTCAATGAAAATAAATATATATAGACAAAAGTTTCTATGTATTTGAATTTTATTGGCAGAACGCTACTATGACGATAAAACCATGCTATCAAGGGCGAACTGACTTAGGCGTAAGGAGGTCAGCTAATTTTTTGAACTTTAATGAATCTACATGTATGATTTGGGTGTTTCCTTTTGAAGGTTGGAGTTGTCCTTCATATATATCATCCAATTGCTTGATAAAATGCTTTAGAGAGGAGCTTGGACTGCTGGGCAGCAAGGCATGCTTGGATTTGGGCATAGGGGATGTTTTGCGCGCAATACTTGTGCTGCTTGCTGCACCTTTCATCTCCTATTATAATTATCTTCTACTTCTTTACAATTTGAGTTGATCGAAACCTTTGGTTTACCGTCTAGTTCTAATATTGTTCACCTGTGACTTGTTTGTTCGTTGTGATTACAATTGTAAGAAGAAGAAAAAAAAGAATGAAGTAAAAGGCTATCCAAAAATACAAAGTAAATGAAATGATAATCTCATAGAATGAACAAAGCATCATCATTCTTGAACAAACATATTAATGGGATGCAACCGTGTCAATCAATTTGTTAGTGTGTTCAACATAAGTGTGTTTCTTTGTTAAGCATTCATGTAGGAGCAGTCTTGGAACATGTTAGTTACCCACGTAAATGAGGCCTTAACAGGTGTGCAATAGGCCTTAGCAAATGACTTCAGACCTACTAAAACTCGATGAAATGACGATTTGCATGCTATTTCTGAATAAATAAATTATAAATAAATAAATAAAATTGAACGCTACGCCGCTATTCTTGCTGACCCTCCTCCCAATAATATTTTCTGGATCCGCCAGCCATATACCTATAATAAATTTTTTTTTTTAATTTTTAAAACATTTTTACACATTCAATTTTACCTTTTAAAATGCCTATAGCGTTTGACCTGGCTATTTTGCCTTGTTCAAAAGGCTTAAAATTATTAAAACGAGCACAAAGTAAATAAATAATAAAAGCCTTATCAATTTGCGTTACGTGACTAATTTTGTTGTTCTAATAATGAGAGAGGCCAGAGGTCAAAAAGTGTTAAGTAACTAATTTTTATTGGCTATCACTTCTGTCTTCATTTAACAAAGACTAGTTTGTCACATCATGTGGTACACAAAACTCAAAGGTAGCAAAAATGTAGTCTCTATAGCATTTTCTTTTGTCAAAACTGAAAACAAAAAGTAGTTACTAATTTATTCAATTTTGAGAGGGTGCGTAAAGCTCCGGTGGACTCATCGGTTCGGGTGTTTAACACACCACCTCCTTCTCCTTCTCTTTGTCTGCCTTCGTTGGCAGTGTCGTTCGGGGTGTTCCCACGGAATTCTTCCACTTTCTGGCTGAGATCGGGGCGATCGGAACAGCTTCCGTGGCTGGGTTCTGCGGCGCTGCGCGGTTGGATTTGGTGTTGGCTGATGGATTTCTTCTGGGTTAATCTGGTAAACTTTGCAGGCGGTGGATGCTGGGGTGTTGAAGCTTCCTTTGTTTTGTTTGTCGGGCTGGGCTCTTGTTTGAGCTTTGGTGGGTTTGTTAGGAGGTCCATCTGTGTGTATGTTTCTGGTTTGTATGTGGGCCTCTGTTTGTATTATAGTGTTTGGAATAATATTGTCTCCTTTCTTCGGAAAGGTTCTTCCAAAAAAAAAATTTATTCAATTGGGATTTCAATGGATTTTAATGTATTTATAAATTCATATATTTTGATGGAGTTTAATTGATTTGTAGAGATTTATGTAAAATTTTGATTCAATTCTCTCGAAATCTTAAGGGAAGATGTAAGAATTGTAAGTGTTTAAAATACACTAAGAAATCTCTTCAATTCCCTTAAATTCCTCAACTTTTTAATTATTTTTTAAAATTAATTCATAATTGAATACACCTGAAATATTTTGTAAACATTTTTAATATTCTAATTAAATACATCCATATTTCGAATGACTTCAAAACTTTGAGTCTTAACGAAAAATATCATGCCACTTAGTACTTCGGTCTAGTGGTATTTCTCTTCACTTGTAAGTGAGAGATCTTAGGTTCAATTCTCGTCAAATGTGAATTTAAATCACATTACTACTAGCCCATTGTAAGGTTTAACATACCTCATCTCCTTTAGTATAGATAATATCATTTGTTCAAAAAAAAAAACCAAAAGTATTCCTAATAACTTTATTTAAAGATAAAACAAAAATCCAACATTAAATAGCTAAGGAGCTTTAACAAAAAAGGATTCTTTATGCTTTTCTAAACAAAAAACAATCTAATAACTTTATTTAATAAAAAAGACTTGAATTTTAATGAATCACAAAAGTTTAACATAATAATTAAAAAAACTTAAATATGTTTCCCCTCCTTTCTTTCTCTCTCTTATCTTCTCCCGTTCACTTCCTCTCTATATATGTACTAGTATATGCCTACACACTTTATGTGTGTAAACATTTTTTATTTTTGTTATTAAAATGTAGGGAGAGAGAACGTGGGAGTTGAAGTGGGGATAAAGGTTTTTGTATTTTATTTTGAGTCTCTTTATTTTTAATATTAAATATGGAATAGGATCAAAGAACAAACATTTTGACAAATATTTTTACACTCTTTTTAAGCCTTCATATCGCATGACATCCGAGGGTCCTTATTTATTCATTAAATGATATGGATGCTTATTTGAATTTTACCTAATATTAAAATATAAAAAATTATAAATAAATAAAACTAATATTAAAAATAAAAATAAACTGAAAAGGAATAAAATCTGGAATGAATTAAAAATAAAATTAAAATGGAAGAAACCCTATAAGCATGTAAACCAAAAAAGAATAAAACTCCATTGATTCGTAGCCTCCATCTTCCTTTTTGCCGATGATTATTTCCAAAATTACTTGTCTAAAAAACTATCTATCAATATCAACTCTTATCAGAACATAGTTTTCCTCGTTGCCTTGAGCTTATCTTCTCTTTTGTGGCTATTTATGAGGAGCATACTTTGCTCTGTTTTTTTTCTTTGAGCCGCTCCTGTACTTTCTTGATGTGAGGAAGAAGATGGATGCGATGGCAGAGAGGACAACAATGACGGTGAGGGCGTTGAGGTGCCGGAAGTTGTAGACCTCGTCAACCAAGAAGGAGATGGAAGCTACGAATCAATGAAGTTCTACTCCTTTCTTCTTTGTGTGTGTGTGTGTATATTTTTGTTTCTTTATACATATATAGATGATCTTCATTTACAAACGATATTATCATAGTAAGAGGGAAGGGGTGGGCCTAGCCTCACAATGGGTAGAAATAATATGGTTCAAATTCATCTTTGGTAACAGTCTCACTTACAAGTGAAGGGAAACACCACTAGACCTTAGTACTAAGTAGAAAATTTTATTAAAAGAACTAAAATCCCTCAAAATCCCAATCGAATACACCCATGTTTTCAGTTTGAAGTTTTCAAAAAGCAAAATGATTTTAATATACCATTTCTCACCTTATACACACTCATGTAGCTTCGTAGTTGTTAGATTGAACAATTAAAGTAAAATCAACGGTCAACATTAATAGAAACTGTGCACAAAGTAATAAAGGGTGTGATGAAATCACTAGCCTTTCAAAAAATGTATACTAAAAGCTAAAACAATAATGATTATCAAACAGCTCTATAGTTTGAAACTTTGAGTTTTTAGTTTTCTTTTGTGTGTCTTTTCTTGTGCCTCTCTCTTACATTTATCCCACCATCCTTTATTTACTCTTCATCCTTCTTTTTCCTATGTATTTTCATTCTATCACTAGCACAAAAAGGAAAATCAAAAATCAAAAACAAAATTGATATCAAACAGATCGTTAGACTTCACAAACAATCCAAGATAGTAGAGCCATGATTTCAAGGGCTTCCATCTTCTTCCAATAAAATTAATTTCAATCCGCTTTATAATTATCAACTTAGAAACCCCACCACTTACTAGGGTAAGTGTGATAGCACGTCCCGGAAAATTATTTTTGATGGCATGAATTGACGATTTTGCCCTTGAGCGTTTTGTGGTGTTGTGTGGATTGGGCTAAGAAAAGGGACCAATTAGTTCTATTCCTAATTAATTGGACCTAATTAGAACTAAAGGACTTAAGATTCAGTTGGTTTTGTTTTGTTGCCATTTGGACCACACACCCACACCCAATCCCGTTGACCTTCTCTCTCTCTTCTCTCTCGAATTTTTCCCATTTTCCGTACAAGTGTACGGACGAACCTCAAACCAACCCATTTCTGCACAAATCGAGCTCGTGATTAGTACCATCACCTTCATCTCGTCATCACGAACTCAACAATACCATTTTCAGGACTTGGAAGCTTCGAAAACCCAAGAAACCCGAAACCCAGATTTGAGGTACTGTTCATGCTCACGTGATTGTGAGATTTTTGGAAGATTCTAAGCTTATAGGAAGCTTTAGATCATCCTCACAAAGCTCGGAGAAGAAAAACCAAGTGATTTGGACGTCGGGAAGTCGAGATCGACGAGTTTGAAATTTGGCCGGAATTATCGTGGGTTCTCCGGTGAGATCCCGTGAAAGGTCCTAAATCTAGTAAGGTTTGGTTCTAATAGTTGTAAGCTTCATTTTGAGACAAGTTTCATGAATTTTGGTACAAAAATGAGTGAGAAATGAAGGTTTGAACATTTTCCAGAAACCGGCGAGTTGCAGCGGCGCCGCCAACTGTCTCCGGCGAACCAAGGAAGACGAAGGAGAATATTCCGTCAAGTCTAACGGAATATTCTAACGGCGTCAGGTTAGTTTTAACGGAATTTGTTAGCTTTTAACGGAATATTCCCTAACGCCGTTACTGTTACCGTTAGGCATGCCAGGCGTGTGGCGGCACGTGAGAGGTCAGAAAATAATTCTAAAAATATGGGGATGTTCTTGAGGTTGAGTAGGTCTCAGTGGTATATTGATATACCCAAGTTGAGCAATATATGAGAAGTTATTAGCTAGAGTTGGTTATGTGCTATTAATTAACGTTTTTATAGTTATTTCTCATATAGGTGATACCTATCCTCAGGACGAGCATAGCTAGGCTAGGCACTGGGGTTACGACCCGGCTACATATCAGTGAATGGGCTTTCATTTTCAGTATGTATATACACACACACACACACACTTGATGTTTTTCCCAGAAAACGTATTTAAAAGAAATGTGATTTAAATGCCATGTCATACTTGCCTCATATTTTAGTGTATGCATTATCATATTTATGCATAATGTTGGATGGTGCTGCGGAGGCCCAGGTAAGCTACAGGTGAGTATATTATGTTGGTAATGGTTATGAGATATGATGATGATGATGATGATGAGATATATTAGAGCTCATAATCTGCACCCCGGTGTTAGTGCTCCCGCCCAAAGTTAGGGGCACAGTCCTTCACGTGATGTTCACCTCCCGCACCACACACTCATCTTGGATCCAAGTGTAACATCCCACATTGCCCAAGGGAGTGATCCTTAAATGTATATTCTCATCCCTACCTAGCACGAGGCCTTTTGGGAGCTCACTGGCTTCAGGTTCTGTAGGAACTCCGAAGTTAAGCGAGAAGGGGGCTAGAGCACTCCCAGGATGGGTGACCCACTGGGAAGTTGCTCGTGAGTTCCCAGAAACAAAACCGTGAGGGCGTAGTCGGGGCCCAAAACGGACAATATCGTGCTACGGTGGTGGAGCGGGCCCGGGAAGTGATGCACCCCAGGCCGGGATGTGACAATTGGTATCAGAGCCTAACCCTGGTCGCGTGTGTGCCGACGAGGACGTCGGGCCCCTAAGGGGGTGGATTGTAACATCCCACATCGCCCAGGGGAGTGATCCTTAAATGCATATTCCCATCCCTACCTAGCACGAGGCCTTTTGGGAGCTCACTGGCTTCGGGTTCCGTAGGAACTTCGAAGTTAAGCGAGAAGGGGGCTAGAGCACTCCCAGGATGGGTAACCCACTGGGAAGTTGCTCGTGAGTTCCCAGAAACAAAACCGTGAGGGCGTAGTCGGGGCCCAAAGCGGACAATATCGTGTTACGGTGGTGGAGCGAGCCCGGGAAGTGATGCACCCCGGACCGGGATGTGACACCAAGTTAGGTGCACAGTCCTATCATATAGACCACTTTCAGTAGGTTCGACTCGTAGGTGACCTGCAATTATTCGCACAGTCTTTAAGTGATCGTAGCACTAGAGCGTATTATTTTACACACAGTCATGTCGGGCAGACCACGTGAGGTGGTTCCGACTCGTGTGCAGATGTATATACATGATGAGATATGAGATTGAGATATGTATATACTTGATGAGATATATGATTGAGATGAGCTCTAGATTTCACCATGCAGATAACGTTAGGTGACTCCGGCTGACAGATGATTTCTATTGAATTACATCACCTGGCTTACAGTAGTTTTATTGTGATATTGGACATGGCATACGCATGGCATACATATATGTGGTTTTGGATATATTGAGCATGGTTTTGAGATATATACGTATGTATACTATTTTCTGGGAAATTATACAGGTTTTACAGCGCGGGGTTGGAGCTTTTGAAAATGATATGATTTTTGTAAAACCTTGTTCTTACCCACTCACGCCTTTTGTTTTGCGCCCCTCCAGGTTTTAGGTAAGATTGTTCGCTGGTGGCTTACGAGGGCTTGACGGAAGTTCTGACAGTTCACCTTCCATGTAGGATCATATTCGGATGTTGTATTATTAATAATTGTCCTGCTAGACTGCACTAGATAACTTATGCTCTGAATTATTGGGATTCACTCTTAATCTCGCACTAGCACATTATCTTAGTTAGTACTACTAGTGGTTTGGTTTTAATTTATTCCTATTTCTCTATATCTTTCCGCTTCCACAATGAGCACATGGCTACGTCACCCTCACATGACGGCCAGCACGCTTCGATTTCGATCGGGGTGTGTCAGTAAGTCCTTAATATTCCAAACTATTCAATAGTCGGCTTTATAGTTAACTAGCCTTCATGCACATGCTCACGCACGTGCAGAATGTATTTTTGGAATCATGGCGTGCTATGATGAACTTACACTTTAAAAAAAACTGTACAAAAAGAATTAATTATGTGTTATGCGCGTGCGAAAGATCTTTTTTATAACCGGCACTACACGCCTTTTAAGATATTTTGAACGTGTTTAAAAATAGAGAAAATAATATTTAATAAACAACTGATTAAATCACATTATTGCTAGCCCATTGTGAGGTACTAATTATTATAAAAAAAAACACGGTGTGCTACAATGGACTTACACGTTTTAAATGTTTTTATATTAAAAAAATATACAAAAAGAATTATTTATGTGTTATGCGCGTGCGAAAAACCTTTTTTTATAACCAGTATTACACACCTCTTAAGATATTTTGAACATGTTTAAAAATAAAGAAAATAATATTTAATAAACAACTGATTGAATCACGTTATTGTTAACTCATTGTGAGGTACTAATTATTAAAAAATAAAAAATAAAAAAAAACTATACAGGAAAAAGTTAAATATTAAAAAACTGTTTAACACTATACATTAAATAGTAAAATATTAAAACATTGTTTATCACTGTATTGACAAAAGAAAAGTCAAATATTAAATGAGTAATTTTAGGTCATGCTAGAAGTAACCTCTCATAAACCAATTAAAGCAGCTGAATTCACATAATAAAATCAATCTCTATAGAATTTACATTAAAAATAGAGAAAATAATATTTAATAAAAAATTAATTGAATCACATTATTGTTAGCCATTGTGAGGCCAAGCTAACCCTCTTCCCTTTAGTGTGGATAATATCGTGTGTTTAAAAAAAATCATTTGACAATTAATTTAATTATATTATTATCCGCGTGCGAAAGACCTTTTTTATAACCGACATTACATGTTCTAATGATGTTTTGAACATGTTTAAAAATAGAGAAAATAATATTTAATAAACAACTGATCGAATTACATTATTGCTAGCTCATTGTGAGGCTAAGCCCACCTTTTCCCCTTAGTGTAAATAATATCGTTTGTTACATTAAAAAAAACAATCTTTTGACAACTTATTTAATCACATTATTATCCGCGTGCGAAATGCCTTTTTTATATCACGTGGGCACCACACGCTTCTTACAATGTTTTGAACGTGTTTAAAAATAGAGAAAATAATATTTAATAAACAACTGATCGAATCACATTATTACTAGCTCATTGTGAGGCTAAGCCCACCCCTCCCCTTAGTGTAGATAATATCGTTTGTTACATAAAATAAAAAAATAAAAAATAAAAACCATCATTTGACAACTTATTTAATCACATTATTATCCGCGTGTGAAAGACCTTTTTTATATCACGTGGGCACCATCAATTTTGTCATTTGTTTATTATTTTCTCTCCTCCCTTTCATTTTTTTATTCTTTTCTCTGATGAACAGTGGAGAACAGTGTGATGAACAGTGGAATTTGGGATCACACATGAGACAAAAATTTTGGTGTAATAGGCTTCGACAAAAAGAAGTGGACCAAAATGCCCCTCAACCAAAAAAATTCAAAACCTGCCCAAAATCATATTTCAAATTATGCAAGGGTAAATTGGTCATCTAGCCATAAAAAAACTGTGCTGCACTGTTACCTTTTCCGTTGGCTTTCTATATAAGATAGATTGGCAAGTAAGTGGAAAATACTATAATACTTAAAGGTTTTTATCACAAATGGTCCTTAAGATTGATCAAACTCTTCATTTTTGTCCCTCACTTTCAAAATCAATCAATGTTGTCCCTGACATTCACTATCCCACATCAATTTGGTCCTTCCGTTAAGATTCCACCAATTATTCTGTTAGTTTGTATGTGGGACCCACAAATCCAATGAAATTGTGATACGTGGATTACACAAAATATGGGTTTTTATCACAAATGGTCTCTGACATTGATCCAACTCCTCATTTTGTTCCCTGACTTTCAAAAATCGATAAATTTGGTCCCTGTTTCACTACCGCACATCAATTTAGTCATTCCGTTTAAAATTTCATCATTATTTTTCGTTTGTGTGCTAATGTGGGTCCCACTAATCCAATCATATGGCTCCACGTAGATTAACTATAAGAAACTCTTTTTGAGCATACCCTGATGAAGAAGACAATGACTTTTTTTCTTTTAGTTCTGGTTTTTAGTTTCTTATTTTACTTTTAGTTTTAAATCTCCAAAAAAATATTTTATTGTAGTTAATCCACGTGGTGCCGTACGATTGAATTACTGGGACAAAAAATATTACGAAACTTTAACGGAAGGATTAAATTGGCGTGCAACATTGAAAGTTAAGGACCAAATTTATCGATTCTTGAAACTCAAGGACCAAAATAAAGAGTTGGATCAATGTTCGGGACCATTTGTGATAAAAACCGTTACACCGTTATTTTGTGTAATCCAAGTGTCACCATTTCATTGGATTTGTGGGTTCCACATACAAACTAACAGAATAGTTGATGAAATCTTAACAGAATGACCAAATTGATGTGCAGTAGTGAATGTTAGGGGCAACATTGATTGATTTTGAAAGCGAGTGATCAAAATGATAAGTTTGATCAATCTCAGGGACCATTTATGATAAAAATCCAAAATTTAATCTTAATCACTCATTTTCTTGTATTACGTAGTAGTCCGACTATTGAAAAAAAATTACGCTAACTATTAAAAAACCTAATTAAAATTGAAAGCTTGGGGATAAGTTATTGCTTCGTGAGTCAGACAGTTTGACAAGATAGGCATGTGCCAGTTTGGCATATGTAGAATATACTTGTCTTAGTCTTCATTCCGACTTTTCAATCCTACTAGTCAAAAGGATACTAAACAAATGAGCTAGAGGAGTGTTTTACTTAGCCCCAGTTTGAGGTTGAGGTGATTTTAAAAAAAGCTGCTGTGAAAAAAAGCTGGGACAGTTTTTGGTGTTTGGTAAACGTTCAGCTTCAGCTTTTTTTCACAGTTTTGGGTGAAAAAAAGCCAAAAACAAGAAGCTGCAAAACCCAGCTTTGAAAAACCGGCTTTTTTTCACATCTGTTTTACATAAAAGTTTACCAAACACTATAATACTGCTTTTTTTTTTTCAAAAGCACTTTTACAAAAAAGTTTACCAAACACTCTACTGCTTTATTTCACAGCTGCTTATTCTCACAGCACAGCAGAAGCAGCTTTTTTTCAAAGCACAGCAATACCAAACCAGCCCTTAGCCAGAAAGGGAATGGGTGGAAACGAAGTCGTTCTCATTTTGGATTACTCCCTTGATTCCCATGAGGAAGAAAATCAGTGCGGGACTCGCAACTAGGAGGCCGATTACTGATATTGACGGAATCGAAATCCGAAGAGGGAAGCTCAGATTGGTCGAGAATGAAACAATATCGAGTTTGTTGTACCCGAAATACCGTCACATAATTTCGGAAACACCAAAATACCCCTAATCATAGACCTAAATCGTCCCTTATTAATCGTCTCATCCTTCTGCCTCTGCTGAAAAACTCCACCAGAACTTCTTCGTTTGCTCAGGAAACTTCTGCCTGAGATCACGATCGATATGGGACATGTGAACTTCTCAATTATTGACAGTTACCGATTTGAGAATTGTGAACTCCTCAATTCTTAAATTTGTACATGCCAAGCGACTCAATGCTATGATTTATTGATATGTGTTTCACTTGTAAGTTAAAAGTGTTTGATGTAATTAACCAGTTTAATATCAAATTATTATGGTTGACTCATTGACTTATTCTAAAATTTTCACGCAGTTGGTTACATTAAGAGAAAAAAACTCATAAATGGAAAATGGTGCGAGTAGTTGGTATAGAAATATCATAATATTACGTGTAAGTTGTGAGAAAATGAGCTAACAATATAGAGAGAGAATCTCTCTCACTCTCGCTCTATTGTAATTTCATTTTCCAATCTCTCCTGTTCTCAATCCGCAACCCTAAATACTTGACCAGTACGTTACTAGGGCATATACATGACCACCAAAATATTCACATTTCAAGTAAATAGTGGCTATCTATATGTTTGAATATATGGTTCTAATGGAACTTTGTGAATGAACTTTTTTAACTTTTTTATTAGCAACTTTTACTTAAATATAGGCACATCCACAATCTTATTTATTTTTAACAAGATACTAACGAATGTGTCGATACATTATATGATAAACAAGTTTGATGACTCCCGGATAATCGAAAATACATAAATAAGCATAGCAGGTACTTTTATTTATTTCCTATCTCCAACAGAGAATTGCAAAGTTCTTGGGGCTTGGAAAACATTGGCATATGATCAGCACCCTTAATCTCCACCACATTTGTAACACCACTGTTTTCGATCATCCAGCGTTGAAATTCAGCAGGTATTGCTTTATCTTCGTTACAGACCATGTAAACTCGAGTGACCGACCCAAATCCCTCGTTCGAGAAATTCTTCATCTTTGACAAGTCTTCCAGAAATAGTGAACTTCTCCTCGCTAAGGATTTGGCAAGTTCCAGATCCTTTGAATAATGCAACATTCATCAGATGCACTAAATTAACTAATACTTGCAATGACCATTTTATTCAAGCTACTTTTTATGACCAACCTTTTTTCCATAGATTAGACAAAAAAGCTTTCTTTAATTTTTGCATGGAAAAAAAAATTCACTCACGTCTTCTCTTTTTGTATTTATTTACCTGTTTGTATCTCTTGATTCTTCAATTATATAATTCAAATGTCAGAATAAGATGTAATAGTAAAAGAGGAGCAAAAAGTTTAGAGTGCAAAAATCACTTATCAAAATATGTTTTGTTGACTGGTCGTGGATCTTAACCACTTATAAGTCAATTTTTCTTTAAACGTGTGGTCCAGATTCATTGTTTAACACCATAATTAAGCATATATATATGTGCAACATAGTCAAGAAAATCCGTTTTGTTTTCTAATTTATATTAACTTTGGGGTTGCATTTTGAGTTTGTTTATGATCAACCCATTTACAGTTGCAGTTCTATTGTGTGAGGGTGAGAAAGATATATACCTCAATGGGACTGAGTTCATAGAGCTTTGCTAAGAACATTGGACCAAAATGCATTGATGTTAAAGGTTCTTTGGCACTTCCATAATTTGCAAACTGGGTGTCCAACCATGCTTCCACGGGTATCTTTTGCGTGAACTATTCGCATGTATATAGAAAGTAAATGAAAAAACAAAGTTCTGAAATCAATTCTAATTGTTTTTCAAATAAGTAAACAACTTGCAATAATATTTGAAATGAAAATTAACAATTTTTCTTCAATGGTATTTAGAACTAATTTAATTTGTTACCGTATGGAAAAGAAGTAACATGCATGGTAGCCCACCTATTGCTAGATTCGTGGAAGTTAGCTATTATTCAAATAAAAACAAAAAACTTTTTGATTAAATACTTTTTTTTATTAAACCCCACTTTCGTGCGCGGGGTGTTGAATAATACTAAAATTCGATATACGAAATCAGACTCTTGTCGTGATCCTTAGACGATAAAACGCAAGTTGGAGGATGATGTGATTAGAAAAAAACAATTATTACTACCTGATCATGGTAATACATACCTGATTCAAAACATATGAAGGCTGGTGAATGGTATCTGGCAGAAAGGCAGTCAAGAAAACAGCAGCAGTAATTTTGTGCGGGAACCTGTCCATGGCAAGGGCCAAGTTCATGCCTCCAAGGCTATGACCTACAAGAATCACCTCCTCTTTCGGACCGAGTGATTCGATGAAGTGCAACAAAGGCTCGGAGTACTCTGCCAATGAGTGAACATCTGCGATGGCCTTTGCGTCCACGCCGGAAGCTGCAAGGTCCAGCGCTGTGACCTTGTGACCTGCGGACTCGAGCTTCGGTTTGAGCTTGTACCAGCACCAAGCGCCATGGCACGCCCCATGAACAAGAACAAAATGTTTCTCTTCTTTTGGTGCAGCTGCCATTTTCTCCTTTGGTTATTCGCTATCACCTGGAATACTTTAGGATTTGGTGGGGGATATAAAGGGTGGGGTTCGGTACGGTTACCGTACCAAAATTCTCGTACCAATTACCGTACCAAATTTTCGGTATACCAAAATTTGGTAATGCCAAAAGTTCGGTTGGCATAGTATGGCAATGGTAATTGCCATTTTGTTTTGGGACAAAATCTGTTTTTGTTTTTTTAACCCAATTCAAGGGTAAAACTTTTTTTTTGGTACCTTTATCTCATACATTGTAGCTTAAATTCATCTATTATTCATCGTTCACAATTCACACATACAATAATTCAAATGATGCATCAAGATTCATGATGAAAATTAAGCTTACAATCCAAATAAAAGTTACGAACCAAAACAAATAGAAGTTAACAATCCAAATAGAAATTAAAGTTTCAATCCAAATGAAAATTGGAACTAAACTTCAAAAAGTAGAATTCATTAATTAGTTATTCAAACTTGAGATGTCGAAGCTTTTGGAGGAGGCATTGAACTTGTAGAAGATTGAGTTTGTGTCAAGCCTACATTACAAACAAAGAAAACATATTAATTAGTTGCAAGAAAAATTAAAGTTGAAAACCATTTAATAACAAATTTAGTAAAAAATTTAAAGTATATCTTTCTTGTCTCTTCTTCTTCCATTTCCTTGTAAAATTGAAGCATATCTTCCGTTGGTTCCTTATAGAAGTTTATTTCATCTACCCTAAGCCAACCACTAGTACACACTAGTGCCTTTACTATTTTAGGAGTCAATATGCCCTAAAAGGGTCCACAACCCTCCTCCCTAGGCTAAATGCACTTTCACTAGCAACGGTAGAAGTGGGGGTTACAAAAATATCTTGGCTATTTGCGAAAGAATTGGGAATTATTTTGTGTTTGATTTTCACCATTTCAAGATATCAAAGTCACTAACAACAATGCTAATATAAGTAGGGTTTTATTTTCAAATTATTGGAATATTATAAATATGTGTTATATAATTATCTATTATATAATTTATAAATTATATATTATATTGTATTTTTGGTACGGTACGGTAATACTGTGGTAATGGTATCCATTACCAATACTGTACCATGAAATTTTGGTACAGTACAATACTATACCATTACCGATTGGCACAAAATCGGTATGGCACGGTTGGCAATTTTGTTGGCACGGTAATTTGGCAAAAAAATCCACCCCTAGGGATATATATAAAGATGGCCAACAAAAATTAATGCGATTTGGTGAATTTTATTATATTTTATATTAAAATTAATATTACCACTCTAGGTTATACTAAAAGGAGAGAGAAAATTTAAACTCGAGACGCAATTTCATATATTGACTATTGAGCAAGGGCAAGGGCAGACCAATCGAAGTTACTATTCACTTTATTTTTATCAAATGATATATTTTGTTAGAATAAATGTTACATTAGTCACCGATGAGGTTTGAATCCACGCCGTTATACAAGTGCTGAACTCATTTCCACCACTCTGGTAAAAAGTCATTTGCAAGTTACTATTCACTTTAAAAAGTAATTATCTTTGTGCAACTTTATCCGTTGGGCAAGAATAAGGGCGGTTACTATTTATAAATAGGCTTTTTAGCCAAAATGATCCATGATATTTGCATAACACATCACTTTGGTTCCTGAGATTTGAAATCAATATAAGTGGTCCCTGAGATTGTCTACCATCAATCATTTTGGTCATTCTATGCAAAATTATGTTAAATAAGGGTCAACATCACAAATATACCCTCAATTTAGTAAACAATGGGCCAAAATGGTTTGACAAAAGTTAAGGGTATTATGGTCATTTTATTCTTATTTAATAGAGATTTTTCATACAAGGACCAAAATCACTGATAGTGGATAAGCTCATAGACCAATTCTATTAATTTCAAATCTCAATGACCAAATAGAAGAGTTATGTAAATCTAAGGGACTATTTTGGCTAAAAAGCCTTCATAAATATATATATTTTTATTTTTTAAATGCATATTAAAATGAAGTACAACCTTAAAAATTGTTTAAATTGTCTTTGTAAACACTATTCATACGAATGTCAAATATGGAATTGAAAAGAAAACATTTTTAAAGATATGTTCTTGATTTTTTTTTCTTTTTGTTTTTATTGTTTTCTCTAGTTTTTAAAACAATTTTACGATTTTATTAATAAATTTTAAGTCAGAATTCAGGTCGTCAGATATGGAAAGGGATCATCTTTAGATCCTTCCACCTAATAATCATCATCAAATAATTTGTACTCTTAAAATTTGATCCAACGATTATAAATAGAGGTTCATTCTAAAAGTTATAATAATTTTAACTGTTAGATCAAATTTTAAATATTCAAATTATTTGATGAAAATTATTAGATGAAAGGGATCCGAAAAAGATTCATTTCCGTTAGATACAAATGAATTTGAAATTCAACCTCTTGGGTGTGTATTTCAGAGTTGGACCACTAGGGTCCCCACAACACCTTCTGATGTTGACTCGCTCTCCCTCTTTGTGCGTGAATTGCAAGCGCTAGACAAAAAAAAAAAAAAAGGGTGATTAACGTCGGCCAACAGGCGGAAGTGAAAATTGGGAATTGGATCCTCTCCGAGGTAACTCTTCGGGATCCTTTTGACTGGGGTTAGTGGGCCGTTGGATAATTTTTATCCAAAGGTTACAAAAAGGGAAGTTCTCTAAAAGTTATAATAATTGTAACAATTGGATAAAAATCCAATAATCCACTAACATCGATCAGGAAGATCCCTAAGGATTGCCTCGGAGAGGATCCAATTCCGTGAAAATTGCTGGTTTTGGGTCGGACTTCGTGTGGTCCACCACTTGCCTCCTTCTGGACCGCTGGAGGCACTTTTTCCCTGTCTTGGACAATTGAGAGAAACCATTGCCCTTCCCCAAAAGCAATGGGTGCCATTGCTCTCATATACATTGTCGGTCTAATATTTCCTGTAAGACCTTCCACAATAATTTAAGTGAATTTGTTTTTTTTTTTTTTAACAAATGATATTATCTATACTAAAAAAAAATAGATTAGCTTAGCCTCACAATCACCTAGCAATAATGTAGTTTAAATTTACCTTTAGAGATAATCAAACCTAATATCTCTCACTTATAAGTGAAGAAGTGAAGAAGAATACCACTAAACCTTAGTATTAAGTGGCGTAAATTTGATTTATATATATAAGAATCAAATACCTTGAGTTTGATTTTACTTATAAATTCAATATATTGAAATAAAAAATTAGAATTACTCTTTAAAACTCAAAAAATTTGGCATTTGATTTGTTCCCATGTAGATTCGTTCCCATGATTACCCACTATAAGAGTTTGATTCTTATGAAATTAGAATTAAACTGAATATTCTGGCCTACCTTGAAATTTGAATTGAAAGGCTTAACAACTTAACTTGTGGTTTTATGAGGTCACGAGTTTAAAAGTTATGTTTCTATGTATATATTTGCCCAACCTTGTTAGTCTTGTTAACATAATACGACTCACTTTCTATCCATTCAAACTTTTCGAGAAACTTCTGACAATGTCATCTTTAGTTTGTACATTGTTAACTAACATTGAAGTGAAAAATGATAAGATCATTTCAAATGCGCCAGAAAGTTTGAACTCAAATCTTATATTTGAATTTAAATATAATCTTTTTATTTACTAATGCATTAGAAAGTTAAATCCTATATATAATTTTTTATTCATGCTAAAATTTACATTTGACTATTTGAGTGTCAACAAAAATTTGAGTTCAAAGTGGAGTCCACGCCAACAAAAAAAAATGTTATTAAACTTATAAGATTTGAGTCTTGATTCTAATATATTCTTTTCTGATGGACATAATGTTAAAACCAAATTTTAAATGTTGATATTTAGATATAGGCGTTGGCCAGAAAACTAAAAGAACTTAAATCCACTCTCACTTTTAAACTCAAGGTTAAGGATAATCCTTGCACCCCCTGGGGAATGAGCTCATTTTCCCCTTGCGAAAACGTATCTTGACAGTTTGAATTTCATAATCGAAATTGTTCAATTTTTTAATCTTCATTTGTAGATCATCCATACAAAAAATCATTTTAATTAGAGATCATTTAGTCATTCAAATGTATTAAACAAACCAACATATCAAGTAACATATTCATGATAAACCGTTCATTTATTTGACACATTTGAATGATTAAACGATCTCCAATTCGAATAATGTTTCACATAAATGATTTTCAAATGAAGATTAATAAATTAAACGATTTTAATCGTTTTTATTCGATCAAAATATATTATTCGCAAATAGAGAAATATGTGCATCGCCACGTAAGAGAGTGCAAGTGTTATCCCAAAACTAATTAGGGCATTTGTCAAAGTTTTATCGTGTCAACACCAATTTGTATTAAGTGGACCATAGAATAAACGGACCAGATTTAAAGAAACGGATCATATATTTTTATTACAACTAGAAACAAAACGTCCTCTTAAATTGTTACACTTGCAATGGCATCAACTTACTGGGGCCCACAAATGGACGTTAAGTCGTTCATAACATGTGATAATTATTGGAAAAATAGAATCTGTGCAAAATCTGGATTAGGAACCAATAATGGACACGATAATCCACCATCCACGAAGGGTCAATGTGATGATAGTGATGTACATGTCGTTTATCTCGTAGCAGATGATTTACCTTACAAGCATGGTTTTGAAAAACGTTAAGCGCTAATCGGATGATAAGATGGGACCTAACGTTTAGGCTGTCTAGAAGGATTTAGATATTTTTTTTATATATTATTTATTTATCTACGTAATTTGATGGTCTGAGGAAAAAAAAAAACATTATCCAAAAAATTCTTATGACACATATATATATATATATATATATATAATGTACAAATCTCAAACTTTTGAAAAGACAAAAAGTCCACACAGTGGGTGGTTTTATAGTTAAAAACCGTGTGCCACTCTCCAATTCCCAAGGGTGGAGTCCCCGCATCATCGTACCTTTTGACCCTTTGAACATTGAAAAAACATTTTCTATTCTACATTTACGTTTCTTCTTCTTCCTTAACCCTTTCAGAATCCTTCCTCAAACTAAATCAGGGAATATCCAGCTCGCCCACTTCAGATTAAATGTCAAATACCCTCTCTCTTTCTGTCTTTCATAGACGGCAAGCTGTAGAAGATTTTCGAGATTTTACTGCTACAGACGACATCGAAAGTTTCAGATTTGTTGCGAGAGTTGCAGGAAGTTTGGGATTTGCAGCCGCCTAGACTGCCTAGCGAGCGCCTTGGCCTAAATCGAGTCGGGGCTCCGCCGCTCAGCGCAGGCTGATTTTTAGAACACTGCAAGATATTTATCCGTGTTCCTTCACTTAAATTTTGCGGTGATATTGTTTACATATTCAATTTTTTTTTCCACACATTTGTTTTAATTTTTAGTCATTAAAACGAACTAATCGAAGGAGATCAATAGATAAAAATTAATAAAGTATGTAAAAGATAAAAAGAAATATGAATGACACTATCCAAATACTGTCACATATGTACCAACTTATATTCCAGACGCACAATAACAATTAAATGTGTAGATTTTTTGTGGTTTTTATGTGAAAACATAATTTATTTCATAAGACGAAATAAGTGCACATATGGCAAAAGCAGGGCCAATTGATCAGTTGTATCATTTCAAATCAATGCTTTAACGCAAAACACAAAAACGGAAAAAGAAAGGCAGTTTTGCTTTGGTTCTCTCTCTCTTTGCTTTCCTTTCGATGTGATTCTTGAATGTGACGGACTGACAATCCCACCGTTACATGATATTATCGTGTCAAATACTGTTATGAAATCTACATATTATAACAATTAGTAGGGTAGTGCTATCTATCCAACTATTTTTGTGTTTCGCATACTTTTTTTAATTTTTAACTGTCGAATTAAATGAATTAATAAATATCAATTAATAAAAATTAACAAAATGATGAGAGGTAAAAAATAGTGTATAAATAGCACGACCTAATGAATAACAAGTAACAATATAGTCGTTATTTAATGAGCCTGGACGTGGAATTAATGAACAAAATCACTTTTTATGGCAAAGAATATTTAGTCAAATGTCAATAAAATCTTTACTAATTAGCCATATGTACCAATTTTTGTTTTAGAAATAATCAATAAAATATTTATAATAATTGTGCATAGGTCAATGAAGCATGTCACATGAGTGTAAGGCTTTGAGCTAGTTAGAAAATAACTATATACCCTTTTCTATTCACTTTATTCTATTCCTCATATATATATATATATCATTAATTTCTACAATTGCTAAGTGTCCAATGTGTTATCAAAAATCACGTGATCTATGTTAGTTGTCTTTTTCATTTTAAAGTACTGAAATCAACATTTATCGAAACAAGAAAAAAAGTATTGAAACCAATGTGTTATCAAAATTCGCATGATTTATGTTAGTTGTTTCGGTAAATGTTGGTTTCAATACTTTAAAATGAAAAATCCTGACTATACTTTTACTCATCTATTCTTATTTTTCATAATTTCCGAAATAATTGTCGCTTCATCATGATGTATACCAAGCATTTGGTCTAAATAATCGGACTCTACAGATTTGATTTATTCTTTAAAAAGTGCATGTTCAACGCACAGAAATTCAACTATATGGGTTGGATTGGTATTATAATGTAGTGGGCAGCGGCTTTGGTTTTATTTTCCTGTTTGATTATACGATTGGGGTCAGATTTGGTTATTGGCATCCATATAATTAAAGAAATTTCATTATACTAGTCTTAAAACTTGCTAAGATGTCATTTTCTCCATCAGATGACAACCAAATGCCAAAACTACAACACCATTAGTATTCAACGCGGTGGCTGAATTAAAAAAATAAAAAAAAATTGAACGAGAAATTGTATTGCAATGTCTGAATCAAAATTAAAAAACAGGACCAGAAAACGGACATTGCATTATAATGTCTGAATCCAAATATAAATAACAGAAATAGTATACGGGCAATGCGTTGCAGTGTTTGAATCCAAATGCAAAAATAAATATAAATAACAGAAATAGTATACGGGCAGTGCGTTGCAGTGTTTGAATCCAAATGCAAAAATTAGGAGTAGCATAAGGTTTTAAGTATGGGAGGCGTGTGAGTGATGAAAAAAAAATAGAATTAGAAAACGGACACTATAACGCAACGTCTAAATCCAATAAAACCATAGTCAGAAAAGAGACACTGCATTGCAATGTCTGAATCCTTATTAACTTATTCCAAAATATAAAAAAAAAGGAAAAAATAGTGTCATTTAAAGTGGATGTCAGCTGCAATGGTAGATTTTGTACTTTTGTTAATCTTAAATGCATGTAAGTATCACAATATATGATTGACTTATTGATAATGAACATAATATTAATGATAAATTGTTAATATTCAAACTTTTTATTGATTTTATACAACAGAAGACTAAGACGGTTTGACATTAAAGTTCTTTATGACAAACAACAGAATAACTAGACTAAATTTGCATAAACCACGAAAAACAGATACGAACTAAGAGCAGAGGCTGGAGCACACAGCCCTCGATTAAAAAACCGCTGTGTCCGTATATTTTCTGATTCCTCAAGCACGCTGCTCACACGATCCTCACGAGACGAATTGATATCCAAATACAAGATACAAATACATAAATGGTAAAAATTGTAGAACAATGGGGGTCATATCAACTTGATCACTCATGAGTTTGGGTAATCGAGTGTGTTCATTTGACACCACAAGTAAACAATGTCTCTCTCAATAATGAAGGATTAGACTCTGCAATTTTCTTGTCAACACATTTACGAAAAAAATGGAAACTAAATTCTACCCTAAATTTTACAGTGAGCCGGACGGATGTTCTAACCTCACGTTACAACATCGAAAAACAGCGGGGGCCTGTCAGCTTCCAACAGGAGAAGACAATTGCAGCAAGGAGCCGAGTATGCAGATGACACGCCAGAGCAGTATTTCAAACAAAATTTTGATTCTCTTGGGACATGGATTCAGTGAAAATTTTCGGACATCCATCAATTCCACAGCAAAAGAAGCCGCACGCAAGTCAGAACAATTGTTGAAACTTAAGAAAATGGATTCAGTGAAAATTTTCGGATATCCATCAATTCCACAGCAAAAGAAGCCGCACGCAAGTCAGAACAATTGTTGAAACTTAAGAAACACATACTTTGCTGCTTTCCTCCAGATTTCATGACCCTGAAACAGCTGTAGCTAACGGCGGCCACCAGTCCGACTTTTTGGCCTTGCTGATTTCTGCAATTGTTAGAATACAGAGAACAAAGATATTCAGCAGATGTATACTGCACCATCAAGGAAACTATATTACTAGAGATGGAAAATTCACTCACGGTTGAAGTAAGGCTAGAATTCAGCCCTGATCCAGCACTACCTGCAAAGTGATAAAAGTATTGGTCAATCAAGCCTAAATTAGGACAAAAGATTCACAAATGTGCAAACAAATATTACCAGCAGAGTTAACTGAGTTACGTCAAGATACAAGATGTACAATTTTACATATATACAACACTGTAGAATCTTTTATGGTAACATACAAAATTGTATAATTGTGTATGGTGAATTATATCAAAGTTTTCATGGTTACGTTGTAAATGATATTTAAAAACAACTCACCTACGCCTATGTCATGTGAACGAGAACAACTCCAAATAAAGTATAGGTACCAATCAGAAGAATTCCTCAGTCTATATAAACTACTGGGCAAACAACTGAATCTCCCAAACTGTATAGCTCAAAACAAAGCGCACAGTTGAGAACTATATGGTGGCCACTAATAAATTACAATAACGAACAAAGGAGATACATGCTGTCATGAACACTGCTCATACATAATGCAATTTCAACTACTAATCCCATACAAAATGCTCCTTGGAAAGTTTTGACCTCCGCACGCAAAAATAGAACCATGACAATCTTGGGAACAATGTAAAATCATAAATTTTTATACCAAAAGACTTCTGCATGCATTCGTTCCAGCATACACTATCATAAAGAGAGATTTCCCTTTAACACATTCAATGCCTCAAAACCATCTTTCTGTTCTCAAATTAGAAAATTATAGGGAATAATATTTTTTTTTTCATAAATGTAGAAGTCCTGAAGTAGGTTTAAGAAGAATCAGAAGAAACCTGAAGTAAATAATGAACTTCCAATAGGAGTAGTAGAACCGAAGCCTGGAGTAGGATTGGAAAACAGAGAGGGAGTTGAAGCAGGTCCAAATGCTGATGAAGAACTAAACAGTGATGCCTGGGGCATAGCAGATGGTGTTGAAAAAAGAGAAGATGCAGGACCCGAAGTGGGTGGTGTAGCAAACAGAGAGGAAGACATGGAAGCAGATGGAGCAGAAGGGGTCCTGAAAAGTCCACTCCCAGATGAAGCTGTAATGGTAGCTGCAGATGTCTGTGGGGCAGTTGATGTCCCAGGAGTTCCTGAACTGGCAAACAACCCAGCAACTTGTGTTGATGGTTGCGAAGTTGCAGGTAAATGCAAAGTTGGATGCACCCTCTTAGCAGCAGCTTCTTGCCTAGCAGTTTCCCGCCGATCAGCCTCAAGAAATGGATCATTCCCATCCCCTTGGCGGCGCTGGTTAACAAGATAAGCTGTTTTCATGGACACAACGTATTGATGAATACTCTCCACCTAAAAAACATATCATATCATTGATTAGTAATCATACGTGAAGGTTTTAGCTGATAAAATCCATAATGAAGTACATTTTACTGCATAACTGTATGAATAATGTTAACCAAACAAAATATCATTCATTTTGTTCACCTTAGCCGCCACGTGAACAAAAAAATCATGCACATTTGACATAACTTTTGGAAGAGAATGCAACAATGAGGATCTATCATTGGCAGAGTTCCTCTCTGAGTCCAGAAGCAGCTGCTCTAATTCTTCAATCCACTGGCGACACTCAACAAGATACTTCTCGAATCTTGCAATTGTTTGCTGTAGGAAGGGAGATGGTTTCCTTGGAATCCCGTTGTAAAAATAAAAAACTGGCACTATAGAAGTAGCTGTTGGTTGACTACTTGAACCTGGTGGTATTGTTGCTCCAGGAGCTTGTGATGGGGCAGTAGCATTTGAAGTACCTCCTGCATTTGGATGAAGAAACCTTGGGCGTAGAATCATGAAAGAGCGAACAGCAACCTCGCTGTTCCGCAACATATCTTTCACAATAGCCATCAGCTCGTGCAGAACAGCTTTCTGTCGGTCCATGGAAGTACCAATACCCCAAAGTTCCTGTAAAGATAACATAAGAATTTGAAAATCCTGTACCTGAGAATTTTGATAGCACCTGTTGTCATTACCAGGACTCTAAATGTTCTTGCAGAAGTCACAAATCGATCATAATTTGAGCCCCACAGTATATAGTGTAGTATGTAAACAAGAGCACTAAATCCCCTAAAACTAAAGCAGTTTGCTTGCAATGACCAACTCACAATAACAAGATTGAAACCAGAGAAAAAACAAACAGTAATCGCTATTAGAAAATTTGATCAGTTCAAGAAACAAACCTGGAGAATACAACTTGCGTCATGCTCGAAAGCATCATTCGAAATTGATGAATCGTAGAGGCGACTACACTGATCCAGCCGCTGGCTTTTATCCCTATATCCCAGTATCCGTTCCCTGCAAGCAACAAATAGTTAAGAACCTCAAAAACCATATAAGTATCGCAGCTGATAATTATAAGAGTAAGAAAGAAAACCCAAGTTGTGAACTATTACACTAAATCTTATGGAACTCAATACAAACTAAACCCAAGTTTTGAACTTAATTAAAACCCAACAAATATAGTGAAAAAAATAATTCGCTTTTCGGAATCTAATGCAGTAATTTTGTTTAATACTACTTGACACAACAAAAAAGACTCAAAATTTCACTTTCTTTCCCTGCATGTTCTCAGCAACCAATCAAGCCAAACACACCAAAAAATCACAATGGCGAATCAAGAAAAAGGCTAAAAATATCTTCACAGAAATTCAGAAAACGTACTCAATTTGCAGAAGAACTTTCTGGGAATCCGGATGGAGATCCGCCCACTTGGTACCATAACTCGCCGGAGTCTTCTCGTTCGTAAACAAGTACAATTGCTGCTGCTGCTGCAATTGAGGCCGTTGAAACAGCGGCTGCTGCTGAAATTGCGGCTGTTGGAACAGCGGCGGCTGCTGCTGCGGTGGTTGTTGGGAGAAAAAGGAGCTGCTTTGCTGAAAAGGCTGCGAGGCCTGTTGAGTTTGAAACAGCGATTGCTGCTGCTGCTGTTGGGGCTGCGGCGTGGAGAATAATGACGAGAACGCCATTGTTGTGGGTTTTGTGGGCCGTTTTGGAATTGGGGGTCGTAAAATTGGGGAAGACGAAGAGACCCGTTTCAAAACCCTAGAGAGGGAAAAAGGGCAAGTGAAAAAAGACCCGCCCTTTGTGCAGCGTTGGACTTGGAGTGAAAAATTGAAAGAAATCTTAGGGCATGTTTGGTATCGTATTTGAAAATTTTTATAATTTCTCAAAGCATATTTGTTAAGATTTTTTTTTAAAACAATTTTATTTAAGAATCAAAAACTTGTTTGACATGCGATTTAAAAGTTTTGAATCTTACAACTTAAACTGGATAAAGAGATTCAAAAAAAGGGGGTTAAGAGAGAAAAATGAAAGAAAGTAAGAAATGATTGGAGGAAAGAGAAAGAAGTGAGAGAATCGAAGGAGATAGAGGGGAAGATAAGTGAGAGAAAGAATCGAGAGAATGAAGAAAGCGGATTGAAGGAGAGACGAAAAAGGTAAAAAGAAAAAAGAGAGAGAAGGGGGAGAGAGATAGATTTGGAGTGGGAGGGAATGAGGGAGATAAAAAAAATGAGTGAGTTTAAGTTTAAAAAATTTTAAAACTCACTTTTTGTGTTTTTAGATAATAGACTATATTTTTTAGTAAGTATTGAGTTCATTTTTTGAAAATAATAATACCAAACAAGTTTTTAAAGCCTAAAACTTGAAAATTGTTTTTGAGTTTAAAAAATTAGATTCAAGTAGAGTACCAAACAAACTCTTATTTTTTCATCCAATTTTTCTCGTCACAACTTATAAATAATGTTTTTGTTTAGGAGGAAAAAGAAAAATGTTTTTCCTTAAAGAAAAATGAAAAATTAGATTGAAGTCGCATACGCGTAAAGTAGGAAGTAGCAAGGTATTAAATATCGATGATATCGGAAATATCGGTAGTCCGAAAACACGGAAATATCGATGGAAATATCGGGATAATATCGATATCGATAAAAATTATATAGAAACCACGGAAATTGTAAGAAAAACTTGGAAATTTTTATTGAAACTTTGCAGGATGTTTATTTAGTCAATTATCTATTAGTTTATCACAAAAAATTGGAAGGAAATGCATTGCATGATGGATTTAACATTATCAAGTTGATTATATAGCGAGCTGACAAACATTGTGAGTGTATAAAATATGTAGTAATTAATGAAAGAAGTTTAAACACACCATAATCATTTATATATAATGAATTAGTACAATATTTTACACTTTATACATTGCATGGTAAGATACATGAGTGACTTAGTACCACATAGAGTTCCTATGAGGTTTAAATTTTTCACTATCTTCATCATCTCTATGTGTAGAGTGAGTGTATTGTGAAGAGTAGTTATCAAATGATAAATCCCCAAAATAGTTTTGCATGTAATTGTTAACATGTCACCCATATGGATCCGAGATTGGTTGACGTTGTCCATAAATATGGAACCCTTTGTGTTCAAGCTCTGGAATGGATCTGGAATGGCTTTGAAAAGGGTAAGGGAAGAAGAAGAAACGAAAATGTTCTGAATGGCTCTGATACTCCACCTCTTTGAATGTGAAAGAATATAACAGACAGTGGCACACGGTTTTGAATGTGAAAGAATATCACAGACTCATAGTGGCACACGGTTTCATTATGAAAGCACTATTATTTTTGTCCATGGTCTGAAATTGTAAAAAGTGATTGTAAAAGTTGTCAGGTGAGGTGAGTCAGATGACCCAACCACACACACACACACACACATGCCACCACACACGCACACAGACATCACACACGCACACAGACATCACACGCACACAGTCTCTCTCTCTCGATCCTTCTCTCTTCTCTGAGCTCTCTTCTCCCCTTTCTCCATTCTCCCCCCCCCACACACACAGATCTCCCACACACACGCACAGAGACCCAAGGTCTCTCGATCCTTCTCCCACATACAAGCACAGAGACCCACATCGCCTTCTGCTCCTCCCTCGTCGGCGCCGTCTCTCTCATTTCTCTCTACACCGAGGGTCCGAGACCCACATACACACACGCACACCATCGCACCTGCTTCAGGAAGACACCCATCATCATCATCAACCTCGTCTTTCTCCCTCTCATTCTCGTCTCTGCAACTCGACGAACGCAGGAACTCCGGCGAGTTTCTTGAATTTCTCCGGTTAGGTAAGCTTCGGGTTTGCCTCTTTTTGTTCTAGATTGAACCTTATATGTGAAATTTAAGTTCAAAATCGTGTTTTTGCAAGGTTTTTGGGACGAAATCGGCTCGGGAATAGGCACACCCATCTCCGGCGAGGCCGTGGGTGTCGACGAACTTTCCGAACACCTCCGACCTTTTCACGGCAAACGGAATATATAAAAACATTCATCTCGTCTTCTATTTCATTTGACACCTAGATCGGAGTCTAGGGTCCTCTTTTACAGTCGGCCGGAGCTGTAGAAGCTCCGACGTTCTTCTCCGAGTAGCACAGTTCCAAATATCGCGATATTTCGGTAATATCGCGATATTTTGACGAAAACCCGTTGGATACCTATTAAAATATCTGTCCCGTAAAAAACTGATAATATCGGCGAAATATCGCCGATATTATCGGCATTTTGTTCCTTGGGAAGTAGTTATTTGAAAAGTGGAAATAGATCATCGGTAAGTTTAATTAATACGTAGTTACTATTTTATTCATGATTAGTAAGTAAATAATTAAACTGATAACGTGGTACACATAGTACGCCTACATTGTCTGTGTGGATGTATTAATGATGTGGTCCACTAGGTGGACACGAGAATTGCTCCAATTTGACACCAAGACTTTGTCCTTCGGCCTTTTTTTGTGATGCAAAAGCAATGACATTCAACTTGAAATTCAAATACACCTGAGATCATGAAAGAGGACGTCCTGAATAATGTCAGGAGAAATCTCATTTTATACTATTGCACTATTAATAGAAAATGCGTATTTAGTATGACGATGGGCAACCCCATTAGAAATCGAGTATAAAACTCTTATTTGCAAGATTTTGTACTTCGTCCATTTTCTAGTTAACAAACAATATATGATCTCATAATTAACTTGGAGCTGATAACAATTTAACTAGGAAAAATTAGTATCCAGTTTTTAGTTACTAATGTTCATTGATTGAGACCTTATAAATTTTTAAATTTTGATTAAAGTCTCTAGCATTAATGTATTAATGATTTTAAATGTCAGTTACATAATTTTAAAATAAAAAATAGTAATTGATTTAGAGTTTTAATACTCAATCCTTATTAAACTCCTAATTTATTTTCAATTAAAAAATTGCCAAAATAAAAAAAAATTAGAATAAGGTTGTAAACATTAATTTTTTTGTAAAAAGATTTTCAATTTTTTAATCTTAAATGTACCCTTTCATATAATTTTTCAATTTTTTTAATCATAAATGTAGCCTTTCATAAATATACTAATTTATTATATGTAAAATGTACTATTTTTTAAAATATTAAATGTACGAGGATGGGGGCTAGTGCAGTGGCACTAGTGCCAAGTCAACTCCCCCTCATCAAAGGTTCGAATCCCCCCACCCCCAATCCTATCTATTGACAAAAAAAAAAAAAAAAATTAAATGTACCTTTTTTTTATATAAAATTAATTCAATTTTTTGTAATCTATTTTTAAATTATATGAATACATTTTTTTTCGTTGATTTGAGAATGTACCCATGGTTTGATGCAATAATATTTTGGTTAGTTTTGATTAATGTATCAATGTTTATAAACACACAATATATTGGAGGGTAAAATTTATCCTTTAATATTTTTAATCTCACAAACTATGGGTTTTATTTAAAATCTCATTACTATAAATAACTACAAATTTCAATTTTTAATTTAAAAGTATAAAACCTACACAGAAAATATTATTATATGGATTACATTAATATAAGAGAATTCAATCAAAAAATAAAAATTAAAGTTTCAATTAAAGAACATTAATAGTTAGGACCGCATCTAAAGTTTCCCGTTAAATTATATCAATTGTTCCATTAGCAAAGTAACAGTTCTTCTTCTTAAACATTAATAGTCAGAGACTGCATCTAAAGTTTCCCGTTAAATTATATAAATTGTTCCATTAGCAAAGTAACAATTCTTCTTCCTAAATGATACATTACCAACAAATGTAACATCCCTAAATAAAGAGTCAAAACACTGAAAAGAGTGTGGGGTTCACAAAAATTTTCTCTCCGTGAGTGAGACCCTTCCCTCTGAGAGTGAGAGTTTTTCTCTCTGAGTGAGAGCAGTAACAAAGCCTAGAGTTTTCCTTTTGTTGCCGACCCTAATTCTGATTAGGGCCGATGGCATCCCCTTCTTTTGTCCCTCTACGTCCTTTTTCTTTTCTTTTTTGTTGTTTTCCCTTGCCTTTCTTCCTATTTTTTTCCATAGCTTTTTCACCACTGACTATCACCAATCTCTCCATCCCTTCAGATCCACTCATCTAACTCTCAGATCCATTCATCAACACACCCATCTACATGTCATTCTTCCGGATTCCATCGATTTCATCTTTGTTACGACCTTTAACAAATTTTGACCATGAACTGTTGCGGTCACCAACTGAGAAGGTGCGTAGAGTTCCGATGTTCACACCGACTCGGATGGCCACACCACCTTCTTCTTCTCTGTTTGCCTTTTCTGGCAACGTTGCTTGTGGTAATCCCACAGGCTTCTTTGATTTGGTGGTTGTGTTAGACGAGATGCTATATGTCGGAAGACAGAATCCATTTTCTTTCCACCTCTGAGGTGCTGGTTCCTGGTAATAGTTGGTGGTGGCGGTTCGAGATCGTCGGGGGTGTTGCTGCGGCTATTTCGGAGGAAGAGCTGGAAGAAAGCAATTAGGATTAGGTTTTGTTTTTTGTTTTTTTTTTAAACAGGATTTGTGTTTTTTATGTTGTGAGCCAAAGCTATGTTTTGGGCTTTTGGGTTACTTTTGAGGTCCACTATTTTGTTGGTGTGGATATTGTATTTGGACCTCTAATTATGTAATTATGTTTTTGCTAATGAAGTCACCTCTGATGAAAAATAAAAATAAAAAGTCAATATGGTAAACCTCAGTCATATCAGGATTAAACAATCCCCAATGCTGATCACTTCCCTTAGGCTTGAGATCCTCCTTGAAGAAAGCAAAAATGGAAGCCTCCAATCCCTTTCCTGGTCTCTTTGGTGTCCCAACTTGTCTATGCTTTATCAGATTGCAAATATATGTCTTCAGCATTCTCAATATTTGCAGGCTCTTCTCCTTCTCCTTGTGAAGGCCAACCCGTTTCACTAACGACAACCTCAACATTTTGTGCCCCTACTCTCTCATGTGCCTAATAAAGATCGTCTAGTGAAGCATCAAGCAAATTTGAGTGTACCCTAATGCTCCATCTTGTACAATATATAACCTCTGTGGCATTCATCAATGCATAGTCTAACCTAATGTCTTGCGGGTGATTGAGAGGAAATATGGATATGCGTTGAAGAGAGAGGGGGAGGGGTGGGTGGGGTTTGCAAATGCTAGAGGAACCATTAGTGAGGCTGCATCAGGATGCCATGTTCTGGCAGAAGCCGGATATATATGGTGATGCCAGTACATTTTGGAACAATGCAGTGGATAGAGGAATATCCGGGTTGGCCGGCTGCAATTAAGGCATTTCTGAGAGCATTTTCAATGGAAATCTTAAATGGAGTCTCTATAACCGTATAATCCCTAAATATAGGGACAAATGACTTTCAATGGGCTGGAATTGAAGTTCTCAAAGTATCTCACTATATAGGGACTCGCTAGATACCTCAAAAGAATTCTTAAATATAAAGACTACATATAGGGACTCAAATAATGGACTCCACATTAATTTTGAGTGGAAATGTTGTTGCTCTTTATGTTTTTTTCCTTGTTTTTTGAACCCACCAAGTGGGACAACTTCTCATATGCCTTTTGTTTTTTAATTCTTGAAAAATCAAAGGTAGAGATAGTTTTTTATTTTTATCAATGGTTACAATACTTCAATGAAATGAATAATAATTTTTTAATATTTTAGTCCTTATATTTAGGGATTATACTATAAAGAATTTTCATTATAGATAATATTATTTTAGAGACTCGAATATTTCTCTAAAACTCTGAAATGAGTCTTTAAAGATGGTGATGGAAGTCCCCAAGTAAGGACTTCCATTGAAAATGCTCTAAGGTTTCGCATGGCAGGGACTACGATGGTAGCATCTTCACTTGGAACCATTTCATTTCCAACGGATATACATAAAAAATTCACGGATGAAGCGAAGGGAATGACGTTGGTTTGGAGCCAAACGTTACATAAAAAATTCACGGATGAAGCGAAGGGAATGACGTTGGTTTGGAGCCAAACGTTAGCAAATGCTGGATCATTGGCTAGTGTTGGGACATCGTTGAGCGTGCCTAAAATGACTTGTATTCCTAGGGATGACAATTCTAACTGTTAAATCCGATAACCGTGGATAATCGTCCGAATGGATTGGATTTGGATATGAAAATTCGGATATGGTTTGGATATGGGGAAAAACTGTTTATATTATTCGGTTATGGTTATAGAGATCCCCAAACCGTATCCATAACCAAATCCGATCCGATTAGTAAATAATATAATTTATATATAATATAATAGTATAATAGTATAATATATATATATATATATATGTATATATATATATATATATATTTGTATATCTATTATTTACCAAACTATTACCTTGAGAATACAAAAGTTGCATTTTGTAGGAAAGTAAAGTTTTGAATCAAAATCAATGAGAACTCAATGGTGCTTATAGGACATAACAAAGACAAGCCAACATCATCGGTGTTTTAATTTTTATACTTAACAAGATCCATTCATTGGATCATTTTATACATCAAATGTTTAATGACGAAATTGATATCTATTAACTTATAATTTCTCAATTGAACGAATATATTTTTTGTATTGACGAAGATGGATATACCCGTTAACCGATGGAGAATCTGTTACTTGGTGGGTATGGTTATGGATAATACCCGATGGAGAATCTGTTACCTGATGGGTATGGTTATGGATAATACCCGATGGTTAATTTGCGGTTATAAATATGGTTATTTTTCATGGTTATGAGGATGGATATAACATTTCCATTCTCAAACCGAACCGTTGACATCTCTATTTATTCCTGACCCTTTCAATGTCGGCAGAACATGTTGATAACAAACCTTTTGTTCACGTGCATCATTGAATTAGGTCGATCGACCTCCATATTGTGGTATGTCTTGGACGGCTCCACAACTATGAATCGTGTGGGGTTGAAATACGAGAGTGCCCGCCCTTTCTTTTCAAGCAGGTCACTAATAGATAAATTCTCTAAATGTTCCTGGACTTGCATAACTCGATCACCTTGTCCGGCGGGAAGGTTGTCAGCTTGTCTGCCATAGTTAACTCCAACTCCTTGAGCTCCTGCAACTTGACATTAAATCTGGCATAGCTTTGTATACATAAATATATGCGTGTGAGTTTATGTGTGTATATATATATGTATATTATTTATATGGGTAAATTATATTTTACCGCTTCAGGTTTGGGATCGATTTCAACTTCATACAATATTTTTAAAATATTTCAATTTCATACATTTACTTATCATCTTATTTCAATTTCATACATCCGTTACAAATTCCGTTAAGTGATGACATAACAAATATGGGATCTACATTTGTGCTGACGTGGCTATCAAATTTGTGTCAAGGCAAAAAAATATTTTTTTATACATTTAAAATATAATAATTTACCCCATTAAAAAAAAAAAAAAAACTGACAGTGAAACCCATCCTCCCACCCTCCGCAACCCCCCTCCCCTCCCCTCCCCCACCCCTCTTCTCCCTCCCAAGCCTTCCACCCATCCCCCCAACCCTCTTCTCCCTCCCAAGCCTTCCAACTTCATGTCCTTCTTTCTCCATCACCACCACCCATCTCATACAACCACCATGTCAATCCGCCCCTCCCACCGGAGCAACCACCTCAATCTCCTCATTCTTTTTCCATCACAACCACCCATTCAAACTTCAAACAAATTTAAAAATGACCCCTGGCTAATTTGGGGATTCTGGGGATTTGGGGTTTTGGTGGTGGTTGGAAACCAATTTGCAGGAAGTGGGTTGGGGTCCTGCCGTAGCCTCAAATTGATTCAACACCACTACTGCTTCGTCATTTGTGGGTTGTGGGGGCGAAGGTAACCAGATGGATGCGATGGGTGGGGGATGAAGGTGGTTGCAATGGGAAGATGAGATTGTTGGCTAGGATCGGGTGGAGGGTAGTTGCTCAAAGTTGTTGGCTATGGTCAAAGTCCGGATCTTGGAGTTGGAGCTGCCCACTCTCTTCACCGCGCTCCTCGTCCTCAGAAGCCTCCTCGTCCTCGGGTAGGTTGACTCGGAAAAGATGATGGTTTTGAATTTTGGGAAATAAAATTTCGAAATCCATGAAATTTTGGGGGTTTTTTTTGCGGATTGAAAGCGAAAATAGAGAGATTTTTTTACTGAGATTTGGGGAAGAAGAAGAATCAGAAGAATTTGGAGAATTGGAGAATGAGGGTTTAGGGATTGGGAGGGGTGGTGCGCTGGTGGTTATGGAAATTGGAGGAGATGGAGGCCTCGGGTGGCAGAAGAGAGTGGGCTGACGTGGCAGATGGATATCTTATGTGTCCAAGCGGGAGTGGGCTGACGTGTAATGAGGTCTAATACTACCACGTCAGCTCTTTACAGATCAATAGATGAAAAATGTAACAGATATATTATATTGAAATAAAATAGTACGTTAGGTATGAAAATGAATTTTTTTAAAGATATTGTATATTGTTGTAATAAACCTCAAACCTAAGGTGGTAAAGTGTAATTTACGCTATTTATATTGTTTTTACACGAAAAATTATATATAAGGAGGAAGTATTTACCAGCATAGCTCTGGAACTCAATGGCAAGAAGCATAAAAGCTATTGCAAGTAGAAGATGTAGTACTGCGTTGGGAGAAAAATAGGAGACCACCAACCACAATCAAGGTTCTAAAAATCGCTAGGCGCTAGTCGGGCGGTAGGCTGGGGCCTAGCGCCTAGGCGGGGCCTATGTGGACTAGGTAGATTTAAGTAAATCAATCATATTTCGTGTAAATAAGTGTCTGCTTATACTTGAAATATATGTAATTTCATCATAAAGTACAAAATAAGGATATAATGTGTGTTCATTTAAGTATGCAACAAGTCTCTTACAATTTATTGGAAAAAACCAAAATGCAAAATGAAAGTTATCTATTTTCTGTCTAAGTGAGTTACGACATAGGCGAGTGTTTAGGCGGTCTAGGCAGGTTCCTAGGCGGTCTAGGCAAGTGCCTAGGCAGTCTAGGCAGGGCCTAGGCGGCGTTAGACGAGGATTTTTAGAACAGTGACCACAATACTAAAACAACTAATACTTAGGCTTATTTTAAGTTACTCATTTGAACTCGATTTTGACCTCATTTTACCTCATGTAATTTAAAAGTCATCACTTTACTCAAAATTTGTTCCACTTTAACTCATGGACTTTCTCTTCTCTTTGAAACTCAAAAGCCGGCCCCAGGAACATATGTGTCGATGCAAATTTCCGTCATCTTCAGTCTTGAAGAAAATGCACCTGCAAAACAATCAACACATTTGATCAAAGACCTAAACCGCACGCGCCCACAAGGTGGGGGGGATGGGTTAGGTCAACGGATCTCCAATGCCTAAATTAGTTTATCTGAGAGAGTAAAGTGTTTTGGCTTTTTTAGGGTTGCCAAAACTCTGAAAATTTGGTAGAATAGGGGGTATTTATAGAGCTAGGGCCGGCCATATAGGGTTTAATGGAGATATATTCTCTAATTATTCCCAAGATATTAAATAGAAAATAATATCTTGAGATAATAGGGTAATTATCCTAATTGAATTAAATTATGATTACTTACTTGATTAGAGTCAATCTTCAATTAGGAATGTATTAAAGATAGGATTTGGGTAATTAATCCTTATCTTTAATTCCTTGCCAAGGGCAGGTGAGATGTGGGCAGTTGTGTTCAGCTGCTAAGTCATCCAGGGATGTGAGCTGCGCGTGGGAGCATCTGAGAAGTCTGCCCATTTATTGAGGGCAATCTTGCATTTCTTGAATAAAAGTCCACGTGTCGCCTTTAGAATTTTTTGGATTATTTTAGGCTCCACAAATGCCCCCACACCTACTGTGCTGCACGCATGGAAATGGCAGTAGGTGTAGAAATCTCAAGCTGCTTGGATTTGTAGAAATGTTTCCCAATTTGAACTTGATCTTCTTTCTTGATTTGGAGATAGACTTCTTCTAGGAAAATGAGTTTAATTATTCCCAATACCTATTTAACTCTGCCTTAAACAGGAGATTAAATAAATTTGGAGAACAATTATTATTCCAACAAGAAAGAGAAGCCATAGGATATTTTTTCTTCCCCCTCCTCTAGAGTTCTTTTTTTCTTGCCCTTGCGAAGAGTCGTTTCTCGTTGTTCTTCTTCTTTTCCATGCCGCACCAAGGTAAGGAAAATTTGAATTTTTTTCTTCTTCTTGAATTTTTTGGAGCCTTGGGGCTTGAAAAATTAGCTTGGTGGGTGCCAATGATGTATGATTGGCGTGGCAGAGAGGCCAAGGGCTGCAGGTGGTGCAGCAAGGGTGTTGGCTAGCTTGGGGAGAGAAGATAGGTAGAGGCGTGGGCCTCCATTTCGCTGGGTCGAGCGGCCTTGGGGCCATGCTGCTCCTTGCGCATATATGTATATATATATACATATATATATATATGTGTATATATCCTGCTCTTTTTTTTTCTTTTCTTTTTTTGCAAACTGTCTTCTAAATATTTTTCCTTCGTGCTTTTTGCAGAGACTTTGAGATGTCTTCTTCTGATCGCAAAAGTGACGAATACCCTCCACCTTCGTACTGTCAAGGTGGTTCTTCTGGCAAGGTGGGCTACTTCAAGGCTGCGCATGTCAAGATTAATTCCGACGAGCTGTTTCAGGATTTTCTTGAGGCGTACAAGCATGCAATTCCATCAGGGGCTCACGTCAAGCGGGTGAAAGATGATAGTGGCCGTGAACTATGCGGCGAGGGTGCCTCTGCTAAGAGGAGGGCCATCAAATTCCATCCGTATTACTTTGTGTTAGGATTCATATTTTTCATGTCGCGTGTTTTCCAGGAGGTGATCTGCTCCATGAAATGCGCGTCTGCTTAGTGTTCCCCAAATGCAGTTCGTGTGATAATAGGGTTCTCAAACTTGAGCAGGTTCTTTGAGCTTGGCTTAACCATAAATGAGTTTTGGTACTTCTTTGAGATCGGCCACAAGGAAGGCGTGGCGCAGCTAAGATCTCTCCATAGGTTGTTCGATGCTTCTAGCAAAGGTGACCATGAGTGGGCGAGAGATACCTTAAAGGTGAGTGGAGAATGAGAGTCTGACTCTTCTCCTGAGCTGCATGTCCCGACTACCTTTATCAGTGGTAAGTGAACTACTACATTCTTGTCCTGCTTGAATTTTCGTTGAGCTGCTCCATAACTTTAATTTATTGATCGTTTTTCCTACTTTATGTAGATTCGGAGTTTGGCTCAACTCCAACGACTTCGGCAGATATGAAGAAAGTGCACGTTGCCTTAAGCATTCATGCTGAGTACCGTGAGTGGTGCTGGTTGCTCAGCCTTCTTCGTCGGGAGAAATGTGGCTTGCCTCCAAAGGAAGAGATAAAACGGATAAAGGATGAGGCGTTGGCTCGGTCGATCGCTGCTGTAGAACCTGCTGCCAATAACGGTGGAAAAAATAGATCTTCTTCACCTGCTTGTGAGCATTTGGCTGAGAAGAAGCCAATGACTTCTTCTGCTGCTCGTGGGAACTTGTTTGCTGCCAAGAAGCTTGTCATTGATCTAACTTCCCCCAGGGAGGCGAAGAAGACCGTTGAGCCTGAGCTTGTGAAACCTACTGCTCCGAAGGTAACCGCATCCATTGCTGAGAGACTTGCCCAACGAAAGGGTTCGGTGGCACCTTAGGTGTCCGGGTTTATGTCGAAGTGTCTGTCGGGAGCTAAGTCTAATTCTTCTTCTGAGAGGCTCGCTGCTATGAAGAGTGGGAATGTGGATTCTGCTATTAAGGTGACGCCTGGGCATGTTCTTCATTCTGTCGTGACTGACTCGTTTACTGAGAAGGGGAAATCTGCTCGCACGGGCAGTTGTGAGAAATCCACCGAGTATGAGGCTAGAGAGTTTCACAAAGTTTGTGCGCTGCTGAAGGCTGACTTGCTTGAGGATGTCAATGCATGCGCCAAGTTTGTTGACAGTGTTGGGAAAGTTGTCATCCGCTCAAACTCATTTGTGAAGCGTCCTGCCTACTCGAGGAGGTCATCTCTGATTGCTACAATCCATAAGACTTTGATCCTGGTAGCTAAGTCTATGCGCATTGATCAGGATGTTGTCAAATGTGCTAAGGAGGCCAAAGTGACGTTGGTGGCTCAGCTTCGTTCGGCTGCTGAAAAGATTGAGAAACTCGAATCTGAACTTGCCATTTTGAAAAGGTCTAATGTCTCTGCCCCCACGTCTTTGCAGTTGGAGATCGCTCGTGAGGAGGCCGCCCATTTGAATGTTAGGCTTATTGCGACTCAGGCGATGTTGGAAGCTGCGGAAAAGGAATTCGGTTGTGTTTCTCCGGTTGTTGATGACCTTGAGCGTGTCAATTCGGAGCTATGATCTGCTTGTTTTGCCAAGGACGAGAAACTTATCTTCATGTATGCTGAAGTGTCTCGTCTCAAGAAGATTGCCAGTAAGCTTGAGTCTAAGGAAGTAGATCTGCAAGGTGCGCTGTCTGCTAGCGTGAACCTAAAAAGGGAGTTGGATGAGCTGCATAGTGCTCACATTGGGCTTGTTGAGGAGAATGCGCAACTGAAGAATGAGACAGTTGGTCACGAAGTGGTGGTTGCTTCTTGTCAAGCAGATTTCTACAAGCTTGGCTATGTAGACCATCTTCAAGGCAGGTCGTCAGATTATGAGTTTTCCGAGAAGGACTTCGAGACTTTCTCCATTTCTCCAGTTGATCTGCTTGATTTCTCATTTAAGGCTGCCTTTGGTGGAGCAGCTGAGGGTCAGGCAGTCCAAGCAGATGTGGTTGAGGATGAGCTGATGGAAGCTTTAGCTGCTGGGAGCGGTACGGCTGTTGAAGGCATGGCAGTCGAGGAACTAGTGGTTGTGCAAGCTACTAAGGAGTAGTCTTTTTTCTTAGACTTAGGAGTTTTTTCTTTTCCTTTTTGTTCTGCTTTGCTTGAACTTTGTTGGCCTTCAAGCCGGTTTATCAATTTGCTAGAAATTTAATAAACAGCTTTCCTTGTTTTTGCTTCATCCTCCCATTTCGCCATGTCTTTTGTGAAACTTTACCGTAGGACGGGTGGCTGGTTGAGTTGCTTCAACAAAGTAGTTGATCCCACGTCGTCACTTAGGTTTTAGTTTTGACTTTGAGGCTTCGGGAGCCTTGCCTGCTTGAGGCGTTTTGCAAAACTTTGCCGTAAAACGGGCAGTTGAATGGGCTACTCCGATGGAGCAGTTGACTCACGTGGACACTATAGGCTTCAGTTTTGGCTTTGGGTAGCTTCGTGAGCTTTAGCCCTCCCGGAGCGTACTGTGAGATTTTTAACTTATTGAGCTGATGGCCAAACTCGTTGTCTCAATATGAGGCATGCGAGTTTGTGTAACTACTATAGCTGTGATTTTTGGCTTTGGGTAGCTCTTTGAGCTTCAGCCCTCCCGGGGCACGTTGCGAGATTTTTGACTTATAGAGTCATCGGCCTGACTCGTGCTTCTCGTAGGAAACAGAGAAGGTCCACATAGCTGTTATAGTCGTGACACTCGACTTTGTGGCTTCTTGAGCTTTGGCCATCCCGAGGCACGTTGCGAGATTTTTGACTTATAGAGCTGTCAACCGGACTCATACTTCTCTTAGAAAGCAGATGAAGTCCGCGTAGCTGCTATAGTCGTGGCACTCGACTTTGTGGCTTCTTGAGCTTTGGCTCTCCTCCCGGGGCACGTTGCGAGATTTTTTATTTATAAAGCTGTCAGCCGGACCCATGCTTCTTGTAGAAAGCAGAGGAGGTCCGCGTAGCTACTATGAGTCATGAGACTCGACTTTGTTCCAGCAAAACTTAAACCATAGATCGTCGGCCGGAAGTGCTGCTTGTAAGTAAACGTGCAAGTCCGCGTAATCATAGCATGTGTAAGTCTTGGCTTACAGGCTACCTTGGGCTTGTAGCCGTACAGTCGTCGGTTGGGTGCCTTACTTACAGAAGCAGACGATCTGCGTGACCACTTCAGGCGTCATCCTTAGCTCTCAGATGCCTTTTTTTTTTACGTGAGGTGTATGCAAAGTCGCTCATCAGAGACCATATCGTTCCGAGTTGCAACTTTGATCCCGCAGGTCACTTAACTAGTATTGCAACACTTTAAAATCAAGCCATTTCATGAAGATTTGCACGTCTAAGACAAACTATCTTGTTCACGCGACATTTTTCATGGACAGGGGTCCTGCACTTAATTGTCTCTTCCGGCTAGAGACCCGGGTTCTGCAAAATTAAATCTTTCAGTTGGCTAAGTTTATTCTTGTGGAATGACTATTTTGGCCAATTCTGGGAGTCATCCAGCTCAGGTAGTCACTAACATCAGGGGAAACTGAGTAAACTGAGTAGTCGTACTAACCATCCACGTTTGGATATTCCAGATACGCCATGTCTGAACGTGCAGATTACGTCTTCTACTTGTCACAAGGGTGGTTATGCCATGTCTGCAGGGCAGATGGCATCTTACGTCATGTTTGTAGGGCAGTGGGAGTTCTCACGCCATGTCTGCCAGGCAGCAGACGTTTTACACCATGTCGGCAGGGCAGGGGGTGTCTTGCATCATGTCCGTCGGGCAGCGGGTGTCTTCTTCTTATCACAGGAGGTGATCAGTTTGTTTATGCATTTGGCCCAGGCTTGTGAATAATTCCTTCAATCTTCATTGAGAATATAGGCTTTTATTAACTTTGCTTGTAGGCAACAATGTCATAACAACTGATAATCCTCGGCTTGCGAGGTCTTGTCTTTCGAGCTGCTTGAGTCTTCAAACTTTTTTGTCTTGAACAAGGTCCAAGGAATTATGGGAGGTCACACGTAGTACTTTCTCAGGTTGTAGGCATTCCACTGCTTGTCGATTTCTTTGTCGCTCATAGTGGTGAGGATGTAGCTGCCCCTTCTACCTACTCAGCTGATCTTGTACGGACCTTCCCATATGGGAGCCATCTTTTTGGAGCCTTCATGTCGAGTAATGATGAAGGCTTTCTGAGGACTAAGTCTCTTGGCTGGAATTGCCAGATTTTTACCCTCTTGTTATAGCTGGAGATGAGGTGCTGCTGATAGGCCGTAATGCGGGTGATAACCTTCTCGTGCTTTTCCTCTGCCAGGTCTAAGTTGGTGGCCATCTCCCTTTCATTCTGCTCAAGGTTCGGCGATACAGTGCTAATGCTTGGCATTACGACGTTGGGAGGAATGATCGCCTTAAAACTGTATGCCAGGGAGAATGGAGTTTCTCTGGTTGCTCGTCTTTTGGTGGTACGACATGTCCATAGAACACCGGGGAGCTCGTCTAGCCACTTGCCCTTCTTGTTTGAGAGGGTCTTCTTGAGGCAGTCGAAGATGGTCTTGTTGGATGCCTCAGCTTGCCCGTTGTCCTGTGGATATCAGGGCGTAGACATGTGCTGCTTGATGCCATATTTTTCAAAGAACTTTGCCAAGTCTTTGCCCACGAACTGTGGACCATTATCAGTGACGATGGAGTGTGGGATGCCAAAATGGCAGATGATGTTATTCTATATGAAGCATTCTATATCCGTCTGGGTAGTTGTAGTCATGGGTTCGGCTTCGACCCATTTTTTGAAGTAGTCGGTTGCTACAATCATCATGCCTCTGCTCATAGTAGCAGGCGACATTAGTCTTACCAAGTCGATCGCCCACTGCATGAATGGTCATGGGCTCATCTGCGAATAGAGTTTGTTGGCAGGTAGTGCGGGCACGAGCTTGAAGCGATGGCAGCTGTCGCACCTTTGTACATACCCTTGGTGTCTTGATGCATGGTTGACCGGTAATAACCAGCGTTAAAAGCTTTTTGCGCCAAGAAGCGACCTCCAGAGTGGTTTCCGCAGACGCCTTCGTGGATTGAGCTAAGAATCTTTAGGTTGTCGAGAGACGCTAGGCAGCAGAGATGTGGTCCTAAGAAGGATATTCGAACGAGTATGTCGTTCCACATGTAGTAGCGTGCTGCGTTCATCTGGAGCTCCCTGTACTCCAGTCTGTCCGCGAGGAACGTTTCATTGACTATGTAGTCAATGATGAGATCTTGCCAACTCAGGATTATGCTGATCTGCGCCACCTCGACTACCAGTTCCTCATCTATGCTTGGATTTTCCAAGTACTCGACTGGGATGGAGTGCATGAGTTGATGGTCTAGTGCGGAGCCTAGACTTGCTAATGCATCTACGTGGGCATTTTCTGCTCGTGGAACCTGAGTGAGTGTGTACACCTGGAACGTCGCTAGCTACCCTCGTACCTTCTCGAGGTATCAGGCTTTCCTTGGATGCTTTGCTACATACTCCCTTGAGGTTTAATTGGTGATCAGCTGGGAATTGGAATAGATCGCGAGCTTTTTCACTGCTAGGTCTTTCGTCAATCGAAGACCTGCTAGTAGGGCTTCATACTCTGCTTCGTTGTTTAATGCTTTGAAGCTCAGAGTGATCGCCTGATCGAGCATTAAGTCGTCTAGGGTAGTTAGAACTAGGCATGCTCCTGATCCTTGATGGTTAGATGATCATTCGACTTGCAAATGCCAAAAATCTCCATCAGGTGGGGCTGGTACAGCTATGGCATGCTTGGCTGCCTTCGGGGCGCTTTCAAGCTGTGTTGCTACATCCTTTAGGCTTAGGTTGAATTTTGCTATGAAGTCCGCCAATGCCTGGGCTTTTATCGATGTGTCGGGTTGGTATGCTAGGCCGTATTGACCAAGTTCTAATGCCCACTTCATCACTCGTTGATAAGCGTCTAGACTGTGCGAAACTGATCGAAGTGGGTACTGGGTCATGACGATGACTGGATGCCCTTAAAAGTAAGGTCTAAGCTTCTGAGCTGCAACAACCAGGGCCAAAATTAGTTTTTCAATCTTCGGGTATCTGGTTTCCGCATCAAGGAGAGCTTGGGATGTGTAGAATACATGCAATTGGGCCTCCAACTCTTCTTGTATGAGGGCAGAACTTACTGCTACCTCCGATACCGCCAGATAGATGTATAGATTCTCTGCTGCTTCCTGTTTGGATAGTAGTAGATGTGATGTTAGGTACTGCTTCAGGTCCTGAAATGCTTTCTCACATTTATTGTCCCACTAGTCATTTTGCGCCTTTTTTATTACCTTGAAAAAGGGCTTGCACCGGTCGGTAGATCGCGAAATGAATCGATTAAGTACGGCTGCTCGTCCGGTTAGACTTTGGATCTCCTTCAGAGTTGTGGGTGATTTCATGTCCAGGATTGCTTTGATCTGCCTTGGATAAGCCTCGATTCCTTGTTGGGTTACAAGGTACCCTAAGAATCGGCCAGCTGAGACGCCAAATGTGCATTTGGCTGGGTTGAGCTTCATGTTGTATTCTCGGAGAATGGCAAAAGTTTCTGCCAAGTTGCGAATGTGGTCTGACCGCTGCTTGCCTTTCACCATGATGTCGTCAATGTAGACTTCCATGGTGACTCCGATCTACTTTTTGAACATCGTGTTTACGAGTCGTTGGTAGGTTGTTCCTTCGTTCTTAAAGCCAAAGGGCAAGACTTTATAGCAGTATGTGCCTCGCTCGATCACGAATGCGGTATTTTCTTTGTCAGGCTTATGCATGGCAATCTGATTGTAGCCAGAGTACGCGTCCAAGAAGCTAAGCAGCTGGTTCCCGAATGTTGAGTCAACAAGCAGATCGATTCGGGGAACCGGGTAATTATTTTTAGGGCATGCCTTGTTGAGATCGGTGTAATCCACGCACATTCTCCATTTACCCTTCTCTTTTTTCATCACTAGCACGACGTTGGCCAACCATGCTGAGTGTGCCACTTCTTCAATGAACCTAGCCTCTAGTAACTTGTTGATTTCTGCCTCAATGATTGCTACTCGTTTGGGTGCGAAATGTCACATTTTCTGGATCACAGGTTTGGCAGCGGGATCGACGTGTAACTTGTGACAAGCTATCGCTGGGTCAATGCCGGGCATGTCAGAGGGTGACCATGCAAAGACGTCGTGATTTTCCCTAAGGAAAGCCGTGAGCTCTTCCTTCTCCGCTAGGCTCAGACGTGAGCTGATTCTAGTAGTCTTTTCCGGCTGGTGGGGGTCAAGAATGATGTTTTCGACGTCTTTTTCGAGTTTCTATCTTGATTTATCTTCCAGAGTATTGTCGACCTTGACACCATCTTCTTGACCTGCCTGCTGTAATTGCTATTTGGCGGAGGTAGATTCGTCTTTCTGCACTTCAGCTGCTACTGTTGGGGCGAAAGATTTCTTCTTCAACTCCTTGAGAACATGTACAGTGCATCGCCTGGTCACCTTTGATCTCTCTGACTGCTCATCCCGGGATGCGAAATCAGATTTTCTGATACTCGATGGATGTCACAGCTCTAATCTTCACTAGCCAGAGACGGCCTAATATCCCATTGTGAGGAAATGGATCGCTGACGATCATGAAGGTCTGTGATAAGACAATCAGCTGGCTGGTTACGTCGAGTGTGACAATGCCAATGACAGTTGAGGTGAATCTGTTGTATCCGATCAAGACCTCTGCTTTACGTTGAATCGTGTTTTCCAGACCCATCTTTTGGATGACTGACAGTTGTAGGAGGTTGATTGAGCTGTTGTTGTCCACCATGACTCTATCAACGATGGCGTGAGCCAGTTGTACAGAAATCACCAGGGCGTTGTCGTGGAGAAAGTCTACTCCTTCAGCGTCCTGCTCGGTGAAGCCGACGATTGGTCGAAGTACAGCATTTATGGCTTGAACTTGATTGACCGATCTCGCCTGTTGGATCTTCCTCTTCTTAGAGTTATTGATGGCCCCCAGATGCTCGGATTCGGCAAAGATTCTGTTGATTCGGATTGTCTTGGTTGGGAGTTCGGCATCGGCATCTGCTTTTCGCCTTGGCCGGTTAGCTGGTCTGTCGACATATTGGTCACACTTGCATTCCTTCACGAGCTGCTCAAGGTACCATTTCTAAGTGGTGCAATCATTAGTTGTGTGCCTAGGACCCATGTGGAATGCACAATATTTGGTATGGTCCATCTTAGAGGTGTTGCCTTTTAAAGATGGCGGCAGCTTGAACCATGGCTTGTCTTTGAGGTCGCGAAGGATCTGGTTGACCGGGACTGGGAACCTGGTGTACGTTTTGGGTGTTGTGCCCAAGGTATTAAATATCGGTAATATCGGAAATATCGGTAATTCGAAAACACGGAAATATCGATGGAAATATCGGGATAATATCGATATCGATAAAAATTATATGGAAACCACGGAAATTGTAAGAAAAACTTGGAAATTTTTATTGAAACTTTGCAGGATGTTTATTTAGTCAATTACCTATTAGTTTATCACAAAAAATTGGAAGGAAATGCATTGCATGATAGAATTAAATGATTTAAGTTGATTATATAGCGAGCTGGCAAACATTGTGAGTGTAGAAAATATGTTGTAATTAATGAAAAAAGTTTAAACACACAATAATCATTTATATATAATGAATTAGTACAATATTTTACACTGTATACATTGCATGGTAAAATACATGAGTGACTTAGTACCACATAGAGTTCTTATGATGTTCAAATCTCTATGTGTAAAGTAAGTGTATTGTGAAGAGTAGTCAGAATGATAAATTCTCAAAATAATTTTGCATATACTTATTAACATGCGTTAGTAACATCTGTTATTTTCTCCTTCTGTTCTTTATTTCTTTTTCCAAAACAAAAAAAAAAAAAAAAAAAAAAAAAAAAAAAAAAAAAACAGAGAATCCAAAGCAATATCTGATTCATCAGGATTCCCTATGCTTTCCCATCTTTCTGTCATTTCCTCAATCTCTTCTTGCTTTTTCCCACCTTGCTGTCATTTCCTTTCTCTTCTCACGAAACCAAATCCCTTCTTCCCCACCCCCCACCTTTCTCTTCCAGATTCCCTTCTTCCCCCAGTTTCCCTTCTTCCCCCCCACTCCTCCGCGGATGAAACCACTTCCCCCCGCCTTTCTCCGATTCCCTTTGCCCCCGTCCCCGTTCGCGCCCCCTCACTTTTGCGTCCAGGTTCTGCCTTCCACCCAAAAAGGCCCTCTTTCCCACAACACCCTCCCCCCCAACAGATCCAACGCTCCTTCCTTCCCCCCCACCCACCTATGCGACCACGTTCTGCTTCCCCTCTCACAGATCTAACCACTGAAGGTGCAAAATTTCCAAAAATCCGCTTGTCTCTCGGGTTCCCTAACCTGCCTTCCCCCGCTATTCTCTTCCCCCACTTTTGTGTTTCAGATTCCCACCCCGCTGCGGCTCATCTTCCACCCCCCTCGAATCTCTTCCATTTTTTTGTTTCAGATTCCCTCTTGCCGCGACCCTTCTCTTTCGCCGCGACGATATCGACATTTCAATCTCCGGCATTCTTCTCCGGTCAGCATAGTTTCAAAATATAGCGATAATTCAGAAATATCGCGATATTTTGACGAAAACCAGTTGGATAGTAATTAAAATATCGGTACCATGAAAAACCGATAATATCGGCGATTCCTTGGTTATGCCTCCCTTAGCTGGGGTCCGGTCCCTGCGTTTGTCTCTTGGCTTGCTTTTGTTGTCGAGTGGTTTGTCGCTCACCTTCTTTTGAGTTGGTTCCGCGTGTTTGGGCAACTGCTTAAGCAGTTTCTGGGAGTGTTTTTCTTCATCCCAGAGGGAGTGCTTTTCTACCAAAGCATAAGAGTTTTCTAGGGACAGGTTCTCGCCCATAATCAATTCTTCGAAAAGTGGGTAATCTGCTGGGAGCCCCTTTCAAAAAGCTGAGCATGCAATGCTGTCATCGCATCAGACAATCTTTGCCTTTTCCGCCTTGAATCTCTTGACATAAGTGCGAAGTGACTCATTTGGGTCATTCTTCATGCTGAAAAGGTGGTCAGACTTCTACTTGATCGAGCGGTAGGACGAATATTCCTTAGTGAAAACCAAGGAAAGTTTGTCGAAGTTCCAGATTGAACGTGGTGGCAGGGTGTAGAACCAGTCTTGCGCCTCGCCTTGTAGCGTCGTGGCAAAGATCTTGCACGTGAAAGCGTCATTGATAGCGTAGAGGGTCATGGCACTTCGGTAGTGCATCAAGTGTCTGTCTGAATCTTCATCTCCCCTAAACAAGGTGAAATGTGGCGGGTTGAACTTCCGCGATGGTTCTGTCCGCTCGGCCACGTCTCTACGTAGGCATCGTCGGTAGTGTCAATGTGCTGGAAACTGCGTAATTGCTCTACTACGAGCTTTTGTACTTCTTCCTAGATTTGTGCCTGGTGGGGGCAGCGAAGCCTCCAGTTGACCTGCCGGTCTATGTTGTTCTTCGGCATGTCCTGCTCGTCTGTGCCGTTGTTGATGTGCACATGGTTCATGCTGTGCTGCTCACCGTCGCACTTAGCGGGGGCTGCTAGTGTAACTTGAGCTAGATTGCTCACGTGCTCTTTTATGTGCGTCATGCGGCTGCATACTCCATTGCCTCGTATGAGGATCTCCTTGTGGGCTTAACCTCGTATGGACGTTTCTTCCGGAAAGTCTTGAGTGCTCGTCGGAGTGTGAACCCAACCTCGAATGCACACTGACTCGTGAACCGAGTCGGGAATGAACGCTTCTCTGCGCATCTAGGCGGGAGAAAACATTTCCCTAAGAGCCCAAACAAGAATGTACACTACCCGAACGCTCGGTTCGTGGCAGGCTGAGAGGTTCTTTGCCAGGACCCCGCTGGAATGAGTCACGTTCTTCTGCCCTTGTCCTGCTTTGGGACACCTCATCCGGGGCGCGCTACATCTTGATGTGCTTGAGGAGTTGGTTCACTAAGGTGGTCTGCTACTTGAGGGCGTTCATTAAATTGGCGACCTGCTGGGGCAGGTGGTGTTCGCCATTTAGATTGAAAGAGTCTGGATAATAGGAGTCTCCATGTGTGGTGGAAGTATAGTGGACTGCAGGTACAAAACTTGAGCCTAGAGCGGGCATTCCTGCAGAAAAGTGGGGTGTAAGTAACCCTGAATCGATCGCGGGTCCGGTGGTCAAAATCTGGATCACTAGAGGTGGCCTTGGAATGGGTTGGGCCGCAGGTTGGGTCGTTAGAGTGGGCTGCGGGGCGCGTTGGAACGACGCCTGCTCTCCTTGGATCTGCATGGCCGTGGGCTCTCCTGGCCGTTGGGCTGCGACATCTTGGCATGCTGGTTAAGTGGCTTGGGCTTGAGCCCGCTGAGCTGCTTGGCTAGCTGCAGCTGCCGAATTCTAGGCTCGGGTTCGGGCCTGCTGTGCAACAAGGCCTATTGCTGCATTAGGATTGGCCTTCTACCCAGGGCTTGCTGTGGCAGCTGCCAAGTTCGGGGCCTCCTGCCCAAAGGCTTGGAAGTGGACCTAGGCTTCCTGTCTAGGGTTTGGTAGGAGTGGTGTCATGGCCTGGTGCCCTTGCCATGGCTGCTGGGTCACGGTGATGATGGTGGTGGCGCGGCTTCGCGGCGATGGCGCTCTTCTTGCCGTCACGTTGAGCCTTGAGGGCCTTCGTCGTGAGGCTACGTCCTCGTCTCCACTCTCCGATCCAAATCCTTGCACGTGCGGGGTTCCGTTCGTCGAAGTTTCTGAATTTCCTACCGTTGTATCCTTTCTCCAGTGATTGATCAAGGAACTTTTCTAGGAAAAATTAATTGATACGACGTGTGAGAAACTCAACATAATAGAAAATTCAAGAAACAAATGCGAGAGGCTTCTTCGAGTGTTTTGAATCAGCTCTCAATAAAAGCACCAATTTGTCGATGCGAATTTCCGCCGTCTTCAGTCTTGATGAAAATGCACCTGCAAAACAATCAACACCTTTGATCAAAGACCTAAACCTCACGCGCCCACAAGGTAGGGGGGTTAGGTCAATGGATCTCCAATGCCTAAGTTAGTTTCTTTGAGAGAGTAAAGTGTTTAGGCTTTTTTAGGGTTGCCAAAACTCTGAAAATTTGGTAGAATATGGGGTATTTATAGGGCTAGGGCCGGCCATATGGGGTTTAATGAAGAAATATTCTTTAATTATTCCCAAGATATTAAATAGGAAATAATATATTGAGATAATAGGGTAATTATCCTAATTGAATTAAATTAGGATTATTTACTTAATTGGAGTCAATCTTCAATTAGGAATGTATTAAAGATAGGATTTGGGTAACTAATCCTTATCTTTAATTCCTTGCCAAGGGGAGGTGAGCTGTGGGCAGTTGTGTTCAGCTGCTGAGTCCTCCAGGGATGTGAGCTGCGCGTGGGAACATCTGAGAAGCCTACCCATTTATTAAGGGCAATCTTGTCTTTCTTGAATAAAAGTTCACATGTCGTCTCTAGAATTTTTGGGATTATATAGGCTCCAAAATATGTGCTAATGAATTTGATTATAAATCTCCACTGTGCATTAGCATTTGACAATAAGAAAATATTAAGTGTAAAGGAAGAAATTAAGAATTGGAATTTTTGGGGTTGATGTGCTTGATTTGCAAAGATGAAAAAAAATAAAGAAGAAATTGATTAGCCTAGTGTAGCCAAATCAAATCCGCATAGCGGAATTAACAGAATTAAGGGATTGTGGAGCGGATTTTGAGTTTCACATAATAAAGTTGCGACTTTTGAGTTACAGAAGACAAAATGAACTTAAAATCGAATTCTAGGAGACGTAGCTAAAAATAAGCCTAATACTTAAGGGACGTATGAAACTTTGAGTTTTTTTTATATGTAGGAAAATTATGCAATTTATAAACAAAAAAACAGGAAACCATAATTAATTTGTTTCGTGGTGTGCAAATAAGATTTTAGATTGGAGTTAATTTGTGCTAATCTTATATTAATCAATAATTGCAGAATTGGATTCCTGCATCAGAAGTCTAGAAGAATCCTATAGCATTATTTCTCATCACGTCTTCCAATTGCGTGAACTTTCTCGCCAAACTTCAGCACCAATATTCTTTCATTATTTTCTTAGGTAAGGTTCAGTTAAAGAAAGATGTCTAACATGGAAATGAATCAATTGAAACTTACCGCGTATGCTAGTTGTTCCTTTGTATCACATTCATGTATCATCTGACATGGCAAGTAATGTGTATTTATCACGTCAATTAATGAATTATATCTCATTGTATTTACCATATAAAATGGTATTCGGATGTGATACAAATATGTAGTTTCCCAACCATCACTTCATGATTTTCCTGTGTTTACTTGCATGTAATTCATAATGGGGTTTTACCTCAAACCCATAATGGAACAAACCAATTTCAAGAATTTGATTGACTAGGGGGAGGTGTCAATCCAATTTCATTTCCTTACTTGTTCCCATTTCTCTTTCCGTTCGACCTTGTTCTTGCTTATATTCATGTTACTTTAACCCATTAATTCGTGCGTTTACGAGTAAAATTTTGAAACGCATCTATGACATCATTATGGTAATATGAGAGCGTTGGATGTGTTTGATAATGGATTCATGGAGAACTCGTATTCTTCAAAAATGTTATAAACAAGTTGGGAGCAAAGCATAGAACTTGAATTTAGGCAGTAGTTGTTGGATATCTAGAAAGGCTATTTAAGTGGTGAATCTAAATTAGTCTCCAGCCCTCAACAGTATCATTAAAGGAACTCTAAAACACAACATTCTCCATTACAATCGAAAAAGAGTAGAGAATTAAAAAGTGACCCAAAAGACAAAGATTTTTTTCACTTTAGTCCATTTCCAGGAGTAGAAATCGCCAACTCCGGCCAAGAACAGAACTCAGCTCCGACGGGTCCAACACCCACATTCACAATCCCACCACCCTCTCCGTTCTCGAGTTGCCACATGTTCATCATCCCACCGTGGGCCCCACCAGCAACACCGTCTCCTCCCGTCCCAGGAAAGGGCCAGACCGCTCTCCCAAGCCCAAAGCCCATCTCCTCAAAACCACCCGCCAGCCCAAGCCCGAACCCGCCCAGAGCCAAAAACCCACCAGGCCCGTGGGTGTTGAGCAGAGAAGTGAAGCTGCCACTGCCGCCACCGCCGCCACCGCCGCCGCATCCATTTCCCATGTTACCCTTCAAATCACTCAACTGTAAGGCCGCTCCGACACCTGGGTTGAGAAAAAATGGGGTGGCCGAAATTGGGTCGTTGTCAGAAGTGGTGGTGGTTGTGGCGACTGAGGCGGCGGTGCGGGAACGCTTGGCGTTTTTTCGGGTGCCGCCGCCGACGGGGATGTCGCGGAGGGTGCCCCCGTGGGTCCAGTAGCGGCGGCAGGACTTGCAAAAGTGGCGGGGCTGGGAGAAGTTGTAGTTGTTGTAATAGCAGAACTTGGTGTTGGTGGAGTCGCAGCGCGGGCAGGGCAGGTGCTCTTGCTCCGGCGGTGGGGCCCCCGTGGCCTGGGTGGCTTTCACCGTCCTCCGGTTCTGGCTGTTGTTCTGCTGCTGATCCCCGGAGTCCGACGGCATTTGGGTCTTTCAATGAAACGGTTGAGCTGGGTTTTCGAATATTTGGTTTTTGGTTGTGAACAAAGTGTTTGGTATTTGGATGTTGAAGAAAGTTGGAGAGATGGTGAGTTTTTGGTTTTGGGTTTTTGCTGTGAGGGGGTAAAGGGGTTTTTATGGAGGGGAGAGAGAGAGAGGGAGAGAGGGAGAGAGAGAGAAGAGAGAAGATCGAAGAGAGAGAGAGAGGAGATAAAGGAACAGGATTTCTGAGGCATATATGAAGAGAAGAACAGACTGAACAGGCTTTTACAGTGTGTTCTGTTAAGCACGACATTTTCAGTCGGCTACAGAAAAGGGCAGAGAGAGAGAGGGTCTGTATTACTGTGATTTGGGTCGGCTAAAACTACAGCTACAATGCGGGCTCGACGCCCTCACAAATCTTTATCTCTCAGACAAATTATTTAAATTAGCTATTAATTTCTATTATTTTTGGGGCTGAAAATTATTAGTTAATTAACTAATATGTTCCCTAGCTATGGCTATGAGTCTATGATTTGGGTGCTGGGGATTCAGATAAATATCCATTGGTTTGCTGACCTTTTGCATATATAATAATGCAACAATTTAAAATTTTTGTCTGTGTTTTAATGCATGTATAATCTAGCGAAATACAGAATACAGATATATAGCAGCCTGTGTCTCAGATTTTATCTCCCCTTTTGCATGCATGCTTTCTGATGAGGCCTCAGTCCTGAAGTACCGTGCATGGGAACTAATTATTTATTTATTTAATTATAAAACCAAGGGTATGATCTTACAATAA